>JAPXFQ010002564.1:315000-1786574 GCA_028564705.1 Apricaphanius iberus
TTATTAACAAGATTAATAATTTTATGTCAAAATAAGTTTGGGGCACTATCCTGTTAACTGGGAAAATAATCATATCTAAATAGTTGAGTCTCAGTTCAGCCTAATCAGGCAGGTAATCATAAACTTTAACTAATTAAATAATAGATAAATGAGTTCTTGACGTTGTTGAAAAGAAAGTCACTACATGTGTGAGTGGAATAATAAATTACTTTCCAAAATACAAGAGTTTATTAACAAAAAGAATTAAGTCAAATACTAATCAACAAACACGACAAGCAAGTAACACACAGTTACTAAGTGAAAGAAGAATGAATAATAAAAACTCAACTACCAAAAGTAAAAATAAAATGGACAAATTACAAAGAAGCAGTAACCGTAACCAAGAAAATGAGCATGATGTCACAGTTCAGTATTAATATGTATGCTTAAGTGAAACTAAGTTAGTTTTAAACCAGATGGGATTGGTTTAAATTAAACTAATTATCACCTTTTGGTTCCTGTCGAAACCAACACAGAATACAAAGTAAATACAAAAACATTTTTGGAGGAAGTATTGTTCCATTTAATAATTTGGTGAATTAGAAATCAATAACCTTTGGAGAAACGATTGAATTCTATGGATTGGTCACCACAGTGACTGATCTAATTAAGTATTTTACTAAGAATGTGGTTTTAAAAACGACTGGTATAATTGTTTTTTTGTGATGAACGCTCGCATTCCAGTAAAAAGCACGCAACACTAGTGAGAAGCAAACGTGCGGAGCTAATGTGTTTATTGCTGTTTAGAGCCTCTCAGTTTTAGCTATTAGCACCAAAGAACAAAGGAAAAGCATTGGAGAGTGCGTGTTGAAGGTCTCTTCTCTATACAAGCTTCTTCACGACCCACGGGCAAAGAGCACCTAGTTTAATTAGGGGTGATGCCCAAAGTAAGTGTAAATATCCATAAAACTTTAACTTCTCAACATTTGATTCTGCTACAGACAAAAACCTGAGAAATGTATATTATTTAGATGTTATGTGAGGAACCAGTACAAAGTAGGGCATCATTGGGAAGTAAAAGGAAATTGATGCATGGTTATGGATTCGGCCTCCTTTACTCTGATACTAATAGCGGTGTAGCACTACAAAAAAAAAAGTCACGGTTAATGTTTTTGGTAAACTTTAATCAAGAAAAATGAATACAAATTTGATCAGCAGTAAATACATTTATTATATTGAAGAAGACCCTTCATTGTATTCCTGAAATAAGTGTTTTTAATTATGTTCTATAACTTATTTAATATAAATCTGACTGGGTATTTTATTGGATTTTTTGTGTGTAAATAAAGTAGTTCAAGCAGACTTAGCCAGAGTAGAAAACAATGTAACCACTTCGATACATGTTTAGAAATGAATTTAAATAATGCTTTGCGCATATTTGAGAAAAAAACCTGCTTAAATACCTTTGGAAACATTTGGATATTTCAACAGCTTCTTAGGCCTGGTTTACACGGAAGGATTTTAAAATTGTCGGAAGAGCCTCGGACCACACACACGATAAAAAGAAAAAAAAAGAAAAGAAAAAATCACGTATATACCTGTTGTGCCCCTACCATGTACGGTGTTTGTAGAGAGACGCCACACACGAAACGATGTCACTCTCACACACTTTCCGTTTGAGCTTCGCTCGTGCGCAATTGTGTACTGCTAACATGGTCTCCATCCATAGAAAATCTGCACTGCCGCACACACAAAAAAGACCCTAACTTAATCGGAAAAAAAATGCATTGTGAGTCAATAAGCATGTTCTTCGATATGCACTTCCAGCGGTACTGCTGCTCTGCTCCAATTTGAAAAACAGACTGTCTTAAAAAGTGTCTGCCGTCTGACCGCTCATGTCGCATTTCATCCAACTGAGTGGCTGGAGCAGGATCTACTGAATATTTTCCTCCTACTTGTTCATAATTTTGTCAGCTCAACATGCAGAATATATTCACAAATGACACATGATATGTGTACAACTTTTTCGGGATAAAGCATTAGAGCAGGGCCTTTACTTGCTAACATATGGAGGTGAATTTGTTATATATTTTTTTCACTACATCACGCACTTTGCCCTTATTGACTTTGACTTATCTGTATTTCAATGAATTTGTGGACTGTGGTCAAGTGAGCAGACTCTTTGAAATATAAGTAGACGCTTCAAAGGCGCCTCCCCCGCATCTCTGCCGGTCAGCTCGCTTTCTGATTGGCTACATGTCACTTTCATAAGGCTGCATGCTCGGTTGTGCTCTGAACATAAAACACAAACTGTGATCTCAGTCCTGATGTCCTTGCGAGCGGACCCGGTTGCTCTTAACACACCACACATGGCAGGAATATCTGTTAGGATCATTTTAAGAGCCATCCTGATTATCAGGGGTTATCGGAAGGGGCAAAATTGGCATAAATATCCCGCCATGTGAACCAGGCCTTACATTCAGCTTGACATTGTTTCAGGTGAATCATTCAGTTCAGTGCAGAGCGTGTTATGGACCTTATTGCTGTTAGAAGATGCGTTCACTGACAAAGTTCTGGTTCGGTCCATCTTACTTTTTCTACTGCAGCTGCATGAGAAACCATTAACGTTCCCAAACAGTAGAGTTTAGTGATAGCTGGCAGTCCTTTCTGTTTTGTTTTGTTTTTTTCTACATGGGTCCAGGTAGAAAACGGCTGTATTTGTTCACTACGAGTGTGTACAGAAGTGTTGTACCCAGAGATGCTCCTAAATAAAATTCTGCGCAACCAATCATCTAGTTAGTAGTTGGATTCCAGCTGTTTGTAATGTAATCTCAGTATAAATCTAGATGTTTGAGAACACACAGCATCATGAAGATCACAGGAAACAGGTCAGGGAAGTTAAATCTCAATTAGCCAAGAAAAATTGATTGAAAAAAAAGATTGTAAAAAGATTGTAACACCTCATGGGACATCAGTACATCATCCAAAAATAGAAATCAGATGATTAACCAGAAAATCAACCTGGAAGAGCTTCAGAGGTCTGCAGTTCAGGTGATAGCCTGATGGGAACCAGTTTAGAAGCTTTCAACAAACCTGGCCTTCGTGAAAGTGTGGAAACGGTCATAAACAGTCATAAGTGTAGTCATAATGGAAGAAGATGTATCAGTGAAAGTTGTTTTAATCACATTTTAAACAATTAAATAACAAAAAGGATAGATGAGATGCAAAGTATAGGTTAGGATGAATACTATCAACAAGTATGTATGACTCAGAAACAGTGTAGATATGGGGAGACTTATCAAAACTGAAACTGGTCATACAGCAATCAAACTGAACACCATGCATAAAAATGTGTAGTCTATTAATTTAATTGACATTAGTTTGGTTATCAAATGTTTCCCCCCACCATTAATCAATTTCTGTGGTATTTTTATCAGGGTAGGACCAATTTATAAATAAAACCTTTGTTAAAAAGACATTTATGCTATATTTTTGGTTTGAAGACCTCCCCACACTGGTAAACTGGCTAGTTTTTTTTTCTGCACCTGAAGTGCTTACTACATCACTCCCATTGTGACACATGGTGGGGGCCCCATCATGCTGTGGGGATGCTTTTCCTCCATAGAGAACCTGTCTGAGGCTACAGAAAACAAAAAAAACAAAAAAACAAATGGCCATCAAAACTAAATATATTGAGGTTTGTAGTTGACTAAATTGTTGAGGGGTAGGAATACCTTTTGCAAGGCTATGCATATTTGTGTATTTATTATGAAGTTTCTCTTTTACTTCCCCTCCATCAGGAGAATGTGCTGCAGTTTTTTGCTAAAAGCTTCTCTTCATCGCCGCTGAACGTGACCCGAGAGATCTACACCAGCTTGGGTAATATTTCACATGCAGCATTTTACTGTTTTAAACTGGTTAAAGTAACCATCATAAACTACACGTAAATTGCAAAATTACTCTTTTGAAGCTGTGTTTTGGCCCCAGAGTTTAATGCCATCAGTGCTTCTAGTAAATAGCCTTGCTGATACCCTTCTGGAGAAGATATCCACACATTTCTAGAAAGGAACCCTTTAGAAGAGCTGCTTTGAGTAATTAAGTGTCCTCCAAGTGTCCATGTCCTCTTGAAGGTTTGGATGGCTACCGTATCGATATTTACAAGGTGTTCTGGCCGCAAATAGAACAAGTCTTTATGCCCATCTTAATAGACTTGGTTGAAAACGGACCCCTGGAAGACAATAATATCTTTGATACAGAAAAAAGATGGAGACTCTGCTGAGTGTGCCTCATTTCGCCCAATTTTACGACTTCGTCAAAATTAATCGCACGCAGATTAGGATATCTACTACCCAAGACTATCAATCCCAACCAAACAATATGCATTGGATAATATTTGAAGGTTACTTAATGTAATAGACCATTAGACCCTACAATAGAGCTACCCTACTGCTATCGCTGGATGCGGAAAAGCAATATGACAAGGTCAAGTGGTCATACCTATTTGCCAATCTGAAAAAAATCAATCTCTGGGAAAAAAGCATTGCCTGGATCAGATCCATATATAATGATCCGCAAACTGAAATGTCTATAAATGGTACCCTCACTGGAAAGTTTGACCTGTTCAGAGGTGGTCGATGGGGATGTCCACTATCCCAGCTCTTATTAAACTTGGTGATCGAACCAATGCAGTAATGCAGAGACTGCTTGTGTTGTTATTGGAAAACCAAACAATAAAATCTCATTATGTATGCCAACTATGTTATTTTGTACCTAACCAACCCTGAAAGACCCATTTCAAAGTCTTAGATCTTCTTACAGAGTTTGGAGCAATATCAGACTATAAAATCAATTTAACCAAATCTGAAGTAGTATTAATTAACTCCTCTGTCTAGGACGAACTAAAGACTAAAGTGCCCTTTTCAATACTGTAGGCTCAAAGTAGCTTTATTTACATTTTTAGGACTTCACCATATTTCAGAAAAAATACTTTTTTCCCTTAAACCATTTCCATTTAATAAAGATAAAAGGATTAAACCATTTTAAAGTGCTCTCCATTTCCTTTTTAGGGTGGATTGATGTAATTGAAACAAGTGTGCAATCAGGATTTAACCTACTTGCTTCAATCACTCTGTAATATAAATAAAGCTTTTTTTTTTAAAGCAATCCAAAACATCCTTTTTATGAAAGAATTATTCACCCAGTATAGTGTTCAAAACTCCGAAAGTATTATTTGGCTGCTCAGATAACAGGTTTTACCGGCTGCATGCAGAAGAACTCTGTGTTTGTCCCATTTCTATAACTGCACTACCATTATTAACAATATAAATGCTCTTAGTAAACACTAGCAAACATCCTATGTAACTTTTAACACCCTGCAGGCATGGAACGCTGCAAATAAGCTTTGTTGAATGCAAAACAAAAATTCCAAGCTTGCCCCCATTTGGTATCTAGTCCTGATCTGCTTTCGCTCATTCAAGTCTGTGGTAGCAGGTTGGCGGGAAAATGGCATTTTCCAGTTTCAACACCTGTTCTCTGGAGGTAATCCAAATCCTTTTTCTACGAACAGAGTATGGAACTCCAAAGCATTTTTTTTATTCTACACATTTGTCACAATATTCATATTCTAAGTAAGGAGGACTTTGTGAAATCCATTCCCCCTAAAAGGAAAAGAATAACTGATCTATAAAGCTCTATTTGACAATCACAGCTCCCCCCTCACACCTTTTTAGAATATATGGCAGGAGGATTTGAGATGTAACCTCCATGAAGAACAACAGGACATATGTCAGAATGTCTTTTCATGACTGTCTTGTAATGAATCTATCGTACAGAATACAAATCCATCCATGGGACCTACCTTACACTGCTCCACTTAAGCAGGATGTTCTCTAACTCATCCTCAAGATACCATCCCTTGAAATCAGGTGTTGCATCAAATATGCACATTTTCTGGGATTGTAAAATATTGCAAGTAATTCTGTACACTGGTACGGATTTGATGTTACACTAATATCTTATCTGTTTGGGACAGATTTGGACAACAGACTGTATCCCACACAATGCAAGGGAATGAGTTTCATAAAGAAATGTATCCTCTTATGCCGGAACCATTAGAGGCCCCCATCATTTAGTTTGTTCAAGCAAACCCTAAACAACACTGAAAATAAAACATATAGTACTATAGTCGAAGTATATGGGGACCACACCTCTGATATCCACCTTGTATCGTAAGAAAGAGTTGAACCTGCAACCTGAGGTGGCTTAATGTTTAATCATATGTTGGATTGCCCCTACCCCGCTTTTTAAAATATTATATTTCTCAGTTTGTATTTCCTTCCTGATTTGCTATTGATTTCTTGGTGTTTAAGCAAATACGATAATTGATGTGGAATGATAATTAATGTGTGTACTTGCAATGTAAAATATGTATCCACAATATGTATGTTTCTTTTCTGTGGACAGCAAAGAGTGTGGAATCAGGTTTTCTGTCTCAGAAGTTAAACCTCCCTACTGGATCAGCCACCATCAACATCAACAGTCCTCAGATCAGTCGTCTCCTCAAACAGGTGCTGACCACGTTCCTGATGTTCCTGAGCTTGCAGAAATTTTTGTCTCATGTAGTAGTGGGCACTATAAAAAGGTATAAGGTAGAAATTATATACATTTTGTCAAAGGTAGAGGTTTTGATTGCATTTTGATGATTTCATC
Organism: Apricaphanius iberus; assembly: GCA_028564705.1. NCBI lineage: Eukaryota > Metazoa > Chordata > Actinopteri > Cyprinodontiformes > Aphaniidae > Apricaphanius > Apricaphanius iberus. Next base: position 321,688 of record JAPXFQ010002564.1, read on the forward strand.
AAACAGTGCCTATATACTTTGTGCGTGTTACTCAAGGATACTGATCTTCAGTGTTTGTCTTCACACTAGAGATTAAAAGTTTAAAATATGTTGTTTTTCCGTTCAAAGTTAAAGAAACCTGTTGAACTTTACGCATTTTTAATTCAAATATATGCAGGTTTCTTTTTTTGTGATATTAAATTAATAAATGAGAATCCAGGAAAGCAGAGTTTTAAACATTATTTTGATAATATTTAGCTTTTATTTTATCTAAAATATCTTCATCTTTATTTTATGTTGTGAGAATGTTTGTGTCTGAATTTATTTTTTTTTTATTGAATTTTGCAAACTAAATGTTAAACTTTTGTGAACTTTTGTTCTGCTGCAATGTGTCTGGAAAGTGAGACTGTTCATCAGCAGTCATTTTGACATGTATAAAGAAAGAAAACAGAATATACCGTATGCTTATCGTTACGCTTTATATTGTATCATAATTTAGATTTGAGGCCATCTCACCCAGCCCTAGCCTGTTGATTTACTGCCTTTCTATCTCAGGTTCGGCTGATGAACGATTTTCAGAAGGAGGTGACGACCTTCTGGATCCGTCACCCAGAGAAGTGAGTTTCTCTTCCTGTGAAATCCAGGTTTACTTGGTTCTTTTTCTGCTTTAATCTCAGCACACGCTGTGATGTTTTTCTTTCAGATACATGGAGGAGATTATCGAGAGCACATTCTCCCTTTTGACCTTCCATCATGACCAGGACTCAGTTGGCACAGAGAAAACACTGGAACCAGTTCACTTGCTGTCCTTACTGGATATTAAAGCTACCTGGTTTAATAAATGGATGGTGCGTGTGGAAACTGGACATATGATTTTTTTGTTGTCTGTTTTGTTTTTTGTTCACATAGATTTAACTTCTTTCTGCTTTCAGCATGGCTACTACAGCAGGACTGTGGTTTTCAGACTCTTCGAGAAAAAATATAAGTCTCTGGTGAGTGAATCAGCAAATCATGTCTCTATAAGGACAAAGAAAATATTATTGGCTCCCATCTGCTCAATCCTGAGGATATCGACCTCCTCCCAACCTCAGGAAAGCCAAGGCCACAACACACTATATGTATCTTAGAGCAGGGGTCACCAAACCCTTTGATACTGAGACCTACTTAAAGGGTTCTGAGTAATTAGATGGGCTACATTACACAGTTTGTATTTTTTATCTTTAGTTATATGATGATGATAATAATTCTATGTAGATATGATGTCAGATCACATGTTGATTGCTCACAAATATTAATAATGATTTAAGACAGGAAACGGATGGTGCATTTGAATTTTTTGCTGTTCTTAGAACATGTCCAGAGGGCTCCTTGTGCTGTCCCTTAGAGCAACTTGGTGCTTGCGGGCACCACCTTGGTGGCCCCTGTCTTAAAATATTTTTTGTTATACATTTTTTATAGTAAAACTTTAAAAATATTTAAAAAAAATACAACTATTCAAAAATTTTAGTAGCAGTAGAAAAAGCTTAGCAGCTGTTGCTGCTGTCTGAGTCCCACTTACTTAACCTCTTAAGCCCGCTAGCTCCCTTTTTTGGGTGCACGCCTCCTAGAGTAACTTTCAACTTTCAATTATTTGTCATTACGGACACCAACAGTTGGTCTAAAGTCAATAAGATTGAGTAGTTACTATTTATGATGATTATTCGCTTCTTTACAATTAAAACAAGCTTTCAACCTCAATTACTGATGCCCACTATGATTTTCTCGACAATTTTCACATTAACAGTATCCCCATAAACCTTCTTATTATGCTAGCAAATTGAACATTTCAGACCTTTTACAAGCCTTTCAGAGTATAGCTATGGAAAATTTGGGAAAAACTGCCTAGGGCTTAAGAGGTTAAAGGGAAAGTTGTTTTGTCTTTTGTTTTCAACCTGGACCTTATTCTTTGCACTCGGAGGTGCTGAGGTATTAGCCTATTGGTGTTTTACAGGCTTTTAATGTAAACGCTTCCAACTTACAGTATCCTGGGAATTCAATGACATCGCAGCCGTCCGCCATTACAACTGTAGTCTGCATAGGCTGAGAAAAGGAAGCCTGTGGAAGCTGAATTTAGTCCAACTGGTCATTCAGTTACTGCAATTTGGAAACATGCAAATGTGAACCACGTTGATGTCTGTAGTAGCAAGTTCTGTCTAATGCCGCTCTCACACCTGTCAGCTCATCCAGGAAGCAGGGCAGCTAGATTACATGCTAGTCTATGGTACCTACGCATAAAGTGGGCGTCAAAAGCTGCCACGCTGCAAGTCGTGCGCATCAGCGTATCCACGCAGCTGCTGCTCAGACACGTTGACGGACTGTTCGAGCAACTGCTGCGTGAAGTTGGGAAAACAGAATTTTGAGTCAGCAAACGCGTGGCATCAACTAATCAGCGACTCTTTGTACTGATGTCAGGAGGTCACCAAAAGGGTGACCTAAGAACTAAGGCTATATTGACAAGATGACAATGTACATATATGTTCAACATGTAAGTCTTATGTTTAACATGAGAATTGGAGAATTGATGAGACACTGAATCACAGAAAGCTGTGTTGATGACCAATGGCCTCTATATGAAGCTCCCGCTCTACCACTACATCATGTCCAGCTATTTGTTTATTTAGAAGTTCAAACTTGTACGTAGAAACAAGGAGGATCTGAGAAAAACATAGTGAAATGAGAGGTCTTATGTATACAGGGAAAGTGGTTACTGGGTTACCTTTGAGTCTGATTTAATGAACAGCTGTGAAGAAGCTGAGAGAGACATTAGGAAATGACAGAACATTAAGTACAGTACCTTCCAAAAAAGTTTTTCATTTCAAATAGGTAAGGGAAGAGCATCAAATCCAGCCTGGCCTTATGTGAAAAAATAATTAACCAACTTGTTCAATTTTAACAGCAAAGTAACTGTAATGACCAGCTTTTTATTTTTAATTTAGACATGACTGAAGTCTTACAGTTACTGATAGTAGGGAGGATCAATAGTCCCCCAAGCACAATATGATGCAACAGTGTCTTCGGAGGCTAAGACCTACTGTAATACAGACTGCTACAGGAGGTCATTCCTGCCAACAGCCCCTCAGCATCAGTTCAATCCTGAATAATTAGTTGCAACGTTTATTTAGGATCAATTAAGTATTTTCATCATCAATGCTTACCAGCTTGCACTTATCTTGCTTTAAGGTGCAAGGAACTGCAGTGACATGCCTACTGTATATGGCCTCTACATTATGAGAAAAGATGGAAAAAATTATTTCTTTTTCTTTCTTTACAGATTATAGCAGCTCTTCAGCAGTGTTTGAATTACAGGGAGTCCTTTGAACGTGACACAAGTGATGCCGCAGGCTCTCATATATCAAGTGACCCTGGTAAGAAGAACTGGGTATAAACAAATATAATCTTCTTTTTTTTTTACACCCACTGCTTTTAAATAAGAGTTATTGGTTCCTTTGCACGGATGATGTGAATAAAACTAAAGTTAACTTATATTTCACACCATTTCTGCTGGTTCACAAAAACGGTGTTTCTTGATTTGACAAGAAATGCGGAAAAAATACAAGTCGTCATTAGGTTTTGTTCGGGGAAAAATGGTATTCTGTTGAATTCTCGTAGTCCTGTCACGGTTAGTCCTGTTACTGTTATCTCTGTTATTTTAACAGAAGATAAATCTTGAGTTTTAATAAGAAAACAGTACATATTGGGTCAGAAGAAACACTAGAGGAAAAGAGACAGTCCTGTCGATATGTTATGTCCTGGAGCCCAGCTGGGATCCTTAAGGCTAAAAGCTCAAGCTGTGACCTTGACTTAAATGAGTGGTTAAAAATCCCCTGTTAGTTTTCTAGGAAAATTAGGATGCCAGGAGTTGCCTTTGGGTTACATTCGTTTTATTTATCTGCGCTCCAGAGTCCGAAGATGATAAGACAGCATAAATTAAGCACCATTCAGTAAAATTATTCTTTTTTTTAATGATTAAGAGACACAGAAAGTTGTAATGTTTTTAAGGTTATTTTTATATGATAAGGTATGAGTTTTAATTCAATCATTATAGCTAGGAATAAAGTTTGCTTGTGTGATTTCCTGCTGTAATGCCCAGTTAGTCATTTGTTAATAAAATGCAGGTCTATTCGGTTTTATATGCAACTAAAACTACTTTAAAACTTAAACAAACTTAAAAATAACCATGTCCAGGCTGAAAAGTAAATATGATTTTTCTTTTTTTTTCCTGTTCGACACAATTTTAAGTTGTTTTTTTTTTCTTTTCAGGTGTGCCACAGAAGAGCATTTATACCAGGAAGGAGCTGGAGTATTCATTCTTTGTCCACTCTTTGTGTATCCTGGGTAAACTCATCGTCTACACTAATGGACGAAAACTCTTTCCAATCAAAATAAGGAAGCTTGAAGGTGTGGCTCTTGGCTGTCTTCTACATTATTACAATTTTCTAGAATTTTAAGTCTTTTTTTATGTAGTTAAGGTAAAAATAAGTACTAAAGTTGGAGTTAAAGGGACACAGATTAGCTTTATTCTATTGTTTTTGGGGGGTTTTTCCGCAATAACTTTGCAATCTTTGCAAACATATTGTGACACAGGAATGCTTATAGTCAGCACAGATATGTATCACTCCTTTTATTCCTCTGATGCGACAACTTTATTCTCCTCCATCCCACCCATATCACTAACAAAGTTACATAATGCTGTATTCTCCCGGCACCTTAAACTTAACTGTTTGTTTAAGCCGTTCTTTTCAGTCTGCTTCCAAGTTCTTATGTAATCAAGTTAATGAATGCATAATGAACACATAGCCTGATGAACAACATCTGAAAACTTTAACATGATTGGATTAGTGGATTAATGAAAAGAACATTTTTAGCTCAGGTTTTAAGTAATTTGAGTCTTTAAAAAAATTGAAAGTGCAAAGCCACACGTCAGATCACATTGTCTAATCTTTGTTGCAAAGAATTTAATTGACGCATGAAATATTGTAATTCCAGAAATATAGTAGACCCTCTGTGGGTGCTATTTTTTAATTTGGCACATCTTTATTTAATCTTAATCTGAATTAAAAAAAAATAAACATCAGATTCAATTTGGTCATTCTTATTAAGCAAAAGCAAAGCCAGAGTGGAATAGTCAGGCGTGGATCCACTTTGCACACCAATTTGGTTTCAACAGGACTGGCAGACATGAACTCCTCCTTAAAAGCATGAATTTAGGCAGCTGGCTGCTTTTAAGTATACACCAAATCATTTTAAATCCAGCATTGACAACAGTTTTCAATCCTTCCATGTGAAAATGTCCCAGTAGGTTTGATTATTCACTCATTTGCTGAAAGAAATTGATACTAAAGAGGATCAAAAGGATAGAAAAATTGATCAAACTCTGCAGATCTCCATTAGCGACTTAAAGGAAAAGTTTTTTTTTTTTTTTTTTTTTTTCAGCTGGACCTTATTTTTTGGCACATATTACATTCAGTTAATCACCCAGACAAGTTTGGAGGAAGTAAGAGTTTTTCAGAAGACGTTTATATCTAGTCGCAATCATTGTATATAAAATGGAATTTAATGGGGGCAGATTTGCCCCCTGTAATAATGCATTATCTGCATCAAAACTCCTTCATTTAGCTATGTTTTGTTATGAATAGTTAGCGATAGTCTCCTTAGAATTAGGAATGTTTCTGGTGCTGCAGTGTATGTTTCTGGGTGTTTTACAGGCTTTTAATCCAGCCGATTTCAACAAACACTAACCTTGGATTTCACTTACGTCACAGCCGCCGGTGTTACAGCTATACTTTGGGTAGGTTGTGGAAAGGGAGCCTGTGGAAGCTGAACTTAGTTCAATTGGTCATTCAGTTAGTGCAGTTTGGAAACACACAAATGTGAGCCATGTTGATGTCTGTGCAAGTTCTGTCTAACTGATCTCCACAGAGCACGGATTGAAAGTCCTGCTCCGTCTACAACTGGGATGGAGCACGGCAGTGACGTTTTTTTTAATCGTGCAATTGTGTAGTTAGATAATAGCCTCTAAATCACCCCACAAGAGAACAAATGAGTACTTCGAAGACATTCAGAACTCTGAGGGGAGTCAGTGGCTAAACAAATGAGTATTTGGGCAGATAATGCCTTACTACAGGCGGTAAATCTCCTGCCCTGATTGACCAATTATGTGGATATACGCTGATCTTGGCTGGATATAAACTTCTCCCGAAGCACTCTAAGTGGCTCTAAACTTGTTTGAGTAACTACATAATATTTGCTAAAAATAAGGTCCAGGTTGAAAAAAATTAAACTTTTTCTTTAAAGAGAGTTTTGTAACAGGATGTATAGGAAAAAAGACTCTGTTGGAAGGTTTGACTAAGCCTTTTATCTCTGACAAAATAGCAGAAGCTTTGTCCAAAAAACGGTTAATCAACAGCAACAAATCTACAACAGGAAGGAAAGAATCATGAGAGACTCAACAGAATTCAACTTACTGATGGAAAAATTGTGTTAAGTTGAATGCTCTTATTATAATAATTCATAATTTGTCCTGCTGTTGTTCCACAAATAAAAATAGTGTAGAATATGCTGTTTTTTAACCCTTACAATTGGTTGAGTCATTTCAGAATCTGGAAAAGACCAGATTTGACCATCGTGCACTTAAAACGTGGAGCAATTAAAGTCGTAATTTGACTGAGTCTTTTATTTCGCTGCCTACACACCGCATGATACTGACTAACTGATGCCGTTTCAGATCCAGTTACTCTGACAGACCTGATTGTCATCCTGATCAACATCATGTATCGACACCACCGACCTTTGAGCAGTGATACCTCAGCGACGGGTGTGTCACATGCGCACCAACAAGTAGAAGGTATGTCTGCTCCTCCCTGTCTGTATTTGGGTTCAAGTTTACATGAAACATGATGATCCTCCCTGTGAGACAGAAAAACACTCCTCAGATTATAGTTTTTATCAGCTAACCTTGTACTGACTCAGTTAATAGTGGAATGGTTCTTTTGAGTTCTTATGGAGGCTATTGTATCAACGCAGAAATTCCACAGTTGCAGTTTAGCTGATTAATCAGTGTTCTCGTTGGCCATCAGATTATCATTTCCTTTGACTGCTGTAATCATGCTGAGCAATTCTTTTGTTGTTGTTTTTTTATAAGAATTTTTTTTAAAGGTAATCAGTACTCAATTGTTGTTTTAGGTTGATGGCACAAAAAAAGTACTTACTAATAATTAATTTCTTCCTCTTCTTTTTATTGGAATAATTGGAGGTTTTGCTGCAGTTTTTCGTTACGTCGTTTTGACTGATGGGGTCAAAAAATTACGGGTGTCATCTATTTTTATCCTTCAATTGTTAATGACATAGACAGGAGTTTTTAATTTTAATTTATTTCGCTTAATATCCTATTTGAACAAATTGAAGAGAGAAACCACATCATGCCGTCACACATCGAGAAGAATGATAGGCTGCATGAACATTTTACACTTTATGGTGGCTGAATCTACGCTCTGCTGCCTCGTTTCTTCAACTTTCTTCAACAGAAGTGATCTGAATTCATCAGGTCTCTCTGAGCAAGGGTTTTACTGCATATCCCCAAGCATGCACTCCTTTCTACGTCAGTGGTTAAGCTGCATTGATATGTCACAGCTAACCTGTGTCCGGTGCAGTCACAGAGACCTCTGCAACTCCTCAACAGCTCCCGATTAGCGAGATACACTGGGTACGGTGTTTGTGTCTGAGATGATGCTCAGATTCTCATGGGAATCTATTATTGATGGTTATAGTTACCAAATATCTAGGCGTCAGGACCAAGTGGTTGTGGTATGAATTACAATCCGTCAAGATGACCGATGGCCTTCAGATTTTATTTTATTCCTTAAAAAAACAAGTCAAACATGGAAAATATTTTCTAGTTTCCTGGTTTCCACTACTTTATGTTCTGTGCTTTGAATCTTCCTCAAGTTGGTTTGAGTGTTCCAAAGCAATGCATTCTTCTATCCACACGCCAGAGATTGGGTAATGGACATAAACCCAACCAGAAACATGATGTGGATGTACACTCAGAAAGCAGAGAGAGATATGCACACAACCCCACCCATCACTTAAAGGACAACTAAGCACCAAATCAACTTTTTGTAGCTTATAAACGGCGTAAATATGTTTGTTATAGTGCTCTCCACATGTCCTGGTCCTTTTTTTGACATTTTAGTGCTAATTAGGTAAAATCTCACTGCTGAGCCTAAAGCCGTCTGTGTGGGGCCCTCAGTACATTTTCGGTTGCACTACATTTGAATTTCATTCCTGTCCTCCCCATTTGCTCTGGTAGCTGTGTGACGTGACTTTGTGCCGTGTGACGTCCGTCGCTCTGCCGCTTGGGGTATAAAAGCAGCCGCCCCCGTAGTGAGTTGGAATAGTGAGCGAGTGTTTTACTTTTGGAGGCTCATCAGTGCCGACCGTACATGTGGCCTCGGGCAAAGCGCAAGCTGTCAGCTCAAACATGTACAGCTCAATGACAGTTGGTCCGCCGCGCAATGCCCCTTTTTAGATGTCGTTTTCAAATTTTCTTGTGGGTGGAGTAAGGCTGGGCACTGGTGTTTAGTTGCTCTTTAAGCTTAGTTTATACTTCTCTGTCTGCAAGTTTGTACCCAGGTTCACACGTATTGACGGAGACGTTCTCCTTTTATGCTTCCCCGTCGGTGTGTCAGTGTTGCAAAGCAATTCTACACCATGACAGCAGGGTGTGCAGACTTTTTCTGGTGGGTCTACCTACGATTGCAGCGACGTCTCTGTTCGACAACAGTCTATTTACTTTAGTTTGTAAACGTCTTTCCACTCAAGGAGCAATGGCTGACAAAGTAAGCTTTAAATAAACTGGAAATCTTTTTACTAGAAGTGAATTGAATATGTGAGTACGTTGAATACTCAAAAAAAAGCATTTGTAACAAACGGTGTTCTGTTTTGTTGTTCTCTTCACCACCTGGTGTTCAAAATCGCCAAAACACCATATTGAATGAACTGGCCTTACAATATAAAGCATCTAGTGCCCAAAAGCTGCATTGGCTACTCATTTAATTGACTATAGGGCACCGTTATGGTGAAATGATATAAAGCTGATGTTAGCCTGACCTATCACAGATGTGCGTTCTCCATTGCAATTGACAGATGGTTAAAAATTGGGCTCTACTCTGTCCATGCTTGCAAAGGTGATGGAGAGACCTTGCTTTGACGGAGAATGGTGCTGCGTGTCTCCTTATCTACACAAACGGAGAAGCATAAACTTGCCTGTAACTACAACTGGGTAACCGACATACACCCAGCCACCTACCCAGCCACCTGCAACTGGTTGTAGACAACACATAACCCTAAACTTAGAAATCAAGTTCTGGAGCCAACCACCCAATCATCCTCCCACGATTAGGTGGGGAATTTACACGGAGTTTGACATCCTTCTTCTTAATAACTAGTGCTGTGTTGAAAGAAAAAAAAAGATTCTGAATCGGTTTTAAAGAAATTTCTAAGAATCAAATCGATTCACAGGTCAAAAAATTGCTTTGTTTAACATTGCTTGTCTTTGTTACAGCTAAAATCAGAAGGAAAAGTCCAGACAGCCATTTTAAGGCTTAGGTCTGAAAGGGTTAATAGTTAAGGTTAATAATTAAGGTAACAGCTCAAGAAAATGTTTTTAATAAAAGTGAGCATCATAAATATCGATTTGGAACAGATTACATCGTGATAATCGATTTTTAACTTTTGAGAATCAAAGTGAAATCTACTTTTGACATTTTTGACTATCACTGACTCTGTTGGTGATAGTCTTGAGCCTTTCTGGAGAAACTGGTTCTGTGTCCCAAGGGATAAACGTGTGCCTTTCAAAATGTGAAAACTGACCCAAGAACAAAAATATACAAAAAATACCTTGTGAAGATCCTGGCTGAAGATGGTAAGACGCTTTCTTTATCTACATTTTAATTTGTCCTGTACCAACATGAGCTGAAAGTTTTCAAACGCACACCGAAGCAAAGCTCTTCATTTTTAAAGATGTGTCCCGTGGTCTGATAACACCAAAATGGAAATGTTTGTTTATATCGACCATTTTTACATTTGGAGGAAAGAAGGGAATGATTGTAATTCTGGGTTCATCACCATCCCTCCTGTGTAGTACGGTGGTGGTGGCATCATGCCTTGTGTTTTGCAGCAGAAGGGACTGGTGCACTTCATAAAAAAGAAAGTATAATGTAGAAAGAGACATTTATTTGGAAACATTGAATCAATAGCTAAAAGCACAACCCAGGAAGTTAAAGATCAGGTCCAGATCTGATACTGAGGAAATGTAGGTAAACTTCTGAATTTGAAGAAATACTAATCTGAGAGAAATTATCTCTCTCATCATTGTGGCTTTTAGAAAATATATTTTTGGTTAAAACAAAGTTTGATCTGATTTAACTTAAGATAGAAGGAAAAAGATGTAGATGTAAACTTTATTCAATTACTCACAGTTAGACAACATAGTTTGTGGACAAATATAAAATATACAGAAGCAGTTAAGATTGAAGTGGAAACCGTTTGTCTTCTTGTTACATCCTTAGGCTACCTGTCACCCAGCTGTCTGGTGATGGAGCTGCTGTGGATGTTATGCGAACGAACAGAATGTGCCGCTGATTGTCTTCACCAGACGCCTGTCATTGAGACTCTGCTTGCACCTGTTGTTGCTCTCCTCGGCGCACAACAGGTCTGCGTGTCCCACACACACACATACACACAGTTTATGAGCTGATAGAGTCCAGTCCTTGAGAGCTACTATCCAGCAACTTTTGCATACACACATGCCCTAAACGGCCTCAATCAATTAGAGTTCCCTCATCAACGTTCAGGTATTCAGGTGTAAAGAGGGCTGGTATTGAGCTATTTGTTCCAGGTGTTTTTGAGAGGCGGTTAATCTAAAAGTTGCTCTCAAGGATCGGACTTCCACTGTCACAAAACACAATTATAGTTCATATAGTAACAATCACAGTTAATTTTTCTTTGGTTTTGTTTTCCTTTGTGTCAAAACATAAGAAATCATTGTGTTGCTGAGTTTCTCAAAAAGATGTGCATGGAACATTGCACTGCAGGAGAAAACGGTTTTACCATGTAATTTAATAGCTGGTTGAAACATCTTTTGCAGCACCATCTCACATTCTGACAAAAAAATAAATCATTTCTGTCACTGGTTATTGCAGAGAAACTTCAGCCTGCTAGTTTTTGATCTTTCATGATTTGATTATTCTCCTCTTCATCCCTGTTGTGGCCCCTTTAATGGATATCATGATGTTTTATTGAGATAAATTGACTAGTTTAAACAGAATTTAAACTTAAAACCTTTTTAAATACACAGGAGTATGTTTTTGATTTAGCGACTACAAGGTCCTTAATTTGCAAAATAAGACCTCCACTCTTCAGTTTGAGTTTTTTCTATGCACTATAATCAAACATTCCCCATATTTTCCAGATGTTCTAGGTTATAATTAGCTCTTTTACTAATGTCTCGTCCCTTAGCCACCGTTTTCACCTAAATTTATGCTCCAGACAAGAGGTGGGTACTAACTAGTTACTCTTGTAGCTTTATGAAGAAAAAAAAAGATTTAGTAGTAGTTTCAATGCACCTTACTTTTTTGTTTTCCTTTAGTAACATTATTTTGAGGTATCGCTACTCTTACTGCAGTAAAATTTCTTGATCTACCTACTGCCAGTAATTTCTCTGAATCAAAACAAAGCATGTTTCAACCAAAAAAATGCACTAGACATAGCTTGTTCATTAAGCTAATGTTATTTTCTGTTTATTGTTAAAGCACTTTACCCGGCTAAAACATGTATGCATTACATCATTACATACTACTAATCTTTCTTTGTACATTTAAAATACCAGAATTGGCACGTAACTAAATATGTTTGAATGTCTGACTAAACCATTTAAAAAAGAATCAACAGAACAGATCAGATGTTCTGATCAGTTATTCGGCATTTGAGGAACATTTTTATCTATAACTTTACTATTACTTTTACTTTATATGTTTACTTGAGTAAAATTATGTTTAAGTAGTGCTACTTTATTAAGGCAAGTTTTCTGACACATTCCCCACCTCTTCTCCAGATTAGCTGTAAAATATAACATTTTAATATTCAAACCAGCTTAGTTTGATCAGCATTCACCACTTGATAAGCCCCCTGGACATTTGTCAGTTTAAATGAGACGCATAGCATGTCTCATTTAAACGGGGAGGAAAAATCATTCCAGCCTGAGAAGTATTCTATGTATTTCTGAAAGATTAGCAGAACATGCCTTTGCAAGATATAAAATTATCATAGGCAAACGTTTCAATATCTCCTCTATTTCTGAAGCTCTTGGATGAATTTTTTCCATTTGTGTTCATATCTGTCGATTTAAAGACTAACTTGAAGAGTCCTGCAGCAACACTGATCCTCATCGCCGATGTTCTGGCCCGCATCGCAAACACAGACAGAGGACTGGTGCTTTTCCTATATGAGAAGAATCTTGTTATTGGCCATAGTGAAAGGTAACGCTCTGATTAAACCAGGTTAAATGGACATGAATAGATGCTGCATTTAAGCAGGGAAATAAATGTAAGAACTGAGAGTATATTCAAAAAATCCAATGCATGTATGTGTAACGCACACCTGCATTGGTCTTGTATCTCTTTTTGCCATCTTCTGTTTCCTCTGCAGAACCTTCGCTGCCCACATCATAGTACAGTTCACCTTGAAGCTGCTGAATAAAGCCCTGCCGTCGCTGACTGAATCCGACGCGTCTTTTGCATTATGTGGAGCTTTCATCTTTGTCTGCAGGCAGATGTATAACACCTACGAGGGTCTGCAGGTCCTGCAAACATATGGTCTGCACAAAGCCATCGCTGCTGCGTGGAAAAAGGTACAACTGCTACAGTCCTTTAAACAACTACAGCGTTGGTTTGGTTACAATGTTCCTTTTATAGAAATATAGGAGTTTCCACTAAACTACCTTGAAGTTTTTATCTCCTGGAACTTAATTACTCTGAACCCTGAATCATTCCTCTGCCATTTGTCATTTACGTCTATAATGCTCATTGTATTTAGGTCAAATAAATCCAGTAATCTACATTTTGAAGGACTGTTGGTAAAAGAAAAAAGGAAAAAAAGTATCCTCAAAGCTGACCCCTGAAGGTTCAGCGTAATATTAAGTTTTAAACACAGAAAGCCACTTTGATTCCTGAGGTGTAAACTCTGGCTTTGGTTTGCTACTATAGCTTTAACAAAATACAACACAGGCACTGTCCCTGTTTGAGGATCTTAAAATTTGAAATGGCCATGTAAGAAAAGTTAAATGTTATTTGTAAACATAATTTACATTAGCAAAGCAGTGAAATTAATTTATGATTATGTAAACACATCTTGAATCTTGAGAGCTGAGTTGACTAATCTAAAATAATATATATATAATTGTTATTTTGCACAGCAATAATTCTGCAACCAGATGCTGTGAATTAGAAAGTATAATCTGAATAAGTGTAGGTCTTAGAATAAGATTAGTCATAATAACACAGTAATATTTAGAAATGTTTTCATGCAGGAAGCTTAAACTGTAAAATTTGCAATAAGCACAGTTTTTTTTCTGTCAAAAGTTAACTTGCATGTAACATTTTTCAAACATTGCTCTTCATGTACCACATTATTTAAGGTTTACTTCCTCTTGGCTTTATTCAGTTTGAGTTAAATATTAATTATTCATCTGCAGCTTCATGTGTGTCCTCAGATTAAATCTGTACTCAAAATAGTTTCTCTTAAAGGAAAGTAGTAATGGTTTTTAAGATAATTTTAAGTCTTATTCTTTGATTTTAATAAAATAATGCTACTGTATGTTGTTCTAGGTTTTGATTCAGATTGCACACATCCCATTTTTCCAACATGTTTGAGGTGTCTCCCTGTTTTAAATCTAATGAGTGATTCATCAGAGGTTCTTTGCAGATAAGTAGTAATTCAGACATTTCAGACATTTCAACCAGCTGAGTAAGAACACATCCCTTAAGGATTGCATCTGAACACCTCTGGATTAGACATTTCAGAGTTTTCTTATAATCCATAAATTGTGGCTGAAACCACCTGCATCCAATGGCTAAATCCCCCTTTTTTACCCAGCTGTCAAGATCTGCAAAATCCATCTAATGACCCAAGTCTTTGAGTCAGTGTTGAAGCTGAGATGCATCTAAAAGTTGCAGGACTACAGACATTGAGGGAGCAAAACATTAATAAAACAAGCCTTTAAATTAATACAAAACTGTGATATCTTCATGGTGCCTTGCAATATTTAATTGTTTTTAGATAAAGTGCACTAAAATGAACTCTTGTGAAACCTATTTAATGTTGATATTAGAGATATATTTTTCTCTAATCTAAATATTGAAATTGTTTTTGTTTTAAAGACAAGTTCTCTATCAGAAAGGATCCCAACCCCGGTTTCTGGAGCCTCTGCTGGAACATCCACCCAAGATACGGCAAACATGTGAGCTCACTCACTAAATAATCACAATCTTGAAATAACAATAAGTTTACTAAACATTTAGTGGTTGCTTAAATTATCACTGCAAAGAATTTAATAATTACCTTTTAACAATTCACTTTTACATCTATCGATTATAAACACATTTGCTCGAGCAAAGCTATTCCTGCAGCTTCTGTTATTAAATATGAACCTATAAAAACCCAGAGCTATTAGACGGAGCACAACAACCCCAAAATAATGGCTGGTCATAACAGACCTTTGAATCCATTACAGCAGAAAACCTTACAGTTAGCTTCCTTCAACGTGATGTGTAGTTCAAAAGTATTAATAATTGACCAAAGACCATAAAAACAAGCTTAACTTATCAATTTACCTGATTTACTGTTACTCTGCAGAATCTCCTCCTACAGCGTTGAGTGGCACAGTAAACTCAATAACTCTTTATTTATGTGATGTTAATTTAAATAATTATTTTGTTTTGCGCGTTTTAAATTTTTTGTCACATTTTGTAGAATAATTTTTTTTTTCTGCAACGGTTCTGTGTGTCAGGATAAAATTTTTCTCGACTCTTTCCCCTTTATAATAAGACTTCCATCATAATTTACTAAGAAACATATAATAAACCAGTTAATAGGATGTAAACTATCTCGAGTGAAAGAGAGGGAGTTCCTTACTGTTGTTTATAAAGCATTGACTTAGCTTAATGAATTTTATCATCAATGAGCCCTTATTAGATTAATCCTATAGTAAAGTGGTTCTTTTAAGTCTGTTTATTTTAGTTGACATTCTGGATGCCTGATATTATCGGCTTATACTCATATTGGCAATAAAATATAATATTTTAAATTAAAAATTATCTGTATTGGTTTTTACTTTTTTGATAACATGACTTTAATACCATGTGCATAGCATTCCTATGTCCCGTGGGCAGGATGTTGAATCCCTAGGATGTTTTCTAGACACCCCTTCAATATACATATACATTTTTTCCATGTTTGGAAAGCTATGAGTCGTGAGATTCCTAAAATGTATGTATGCCAATAAAGGATACATTCATAACCATAAACACATCAAGTGTTTTGCCAAACTACAGAAGCCTCATATAATCTTGAACAAAAACTCTTTTTACATCCACAAGGGTCCAGGCAATATCTTCCAACAAAATAGTCCACGACAAACCTGACATCCTCATTCCAATAAAAACTTTTGAAAATTCCTTCCTGGCAAACATTTCATGGTGGCTTCCGTCAGCATGTTCAGATTAACAACACATGATCGGAAGTGCTAGCTTTTGATTGACATCTTGTCATCTCTCTTCTTAGGTGAATCTTTCAAACCAATCTCAGCATAGAATAATGATTATGGACACATTGAGTAGCCAATGGAATCCTGTGAAAGCAGATATTTTGCATGAAGGTGGGCTTTGTCAAAGCACTTGAAACTAATGGTGCATTCAGACCGCAGGCTTTGTCAGCGTCAGCAGCATCAAGATTACATGTTAAGTCTACGGTGGAGGCTGTTGGAGGAACATCACTGTCTCTGCGGCGCTTTGTGAGCGTTGGCTTCGTCAACTTTTCAAGCTTTAAAGCTCATAACACTAGCAACGCAGAAGTTCAGCTAGTTGAACTTTTGACGTAGTTAACACTCTTGACGTAGCACGGCAACCAATCAGAGCTTCTCACTGTAGTGATGTTACCCGACCAACCACGATCTGCTAGTGTTTAAAACATCCAGCAGAGAAAGGCCTGCCTACGAGCTTTGCAAGCTTCAGTATAAAAATGTATCTTCTGTGTCGATGCGTCGAAGTAGTGGCTTTATGAGCGTTGCTTGACGCTAACAAAGCTTGTGAGCACACCATAAGGCGTAAACGGACTTATCCAACACAGATGTTACATTATTACACACAGTAATTCACCAGGAAGCTACTTTTAAAGCCGTTTTTAGAGCTTATATGTTTAGAGATAAATAAGCAGAGCTAAAAATGTAATCTTTTCTAGTGTATTCAAAGTTGTATTATTTGGTAACAATATAACTTAGATTGATTCGGTCTGTTGTGGGGATAACTTTAGAGTGTTTTATTTCAGACCTTAGTCATGCCTCTACTCTAAATGCTTTTATTTTGAAATGGGTATACGTTTTTTTTTAAAAAGTTTAAAAATTACAGGAATGTTAAGGGGTTTAAAACATCAAACTCTTCAGCTACCATACTTCTCCTCTCACTCAAAATTGCAAATCAGAGGTATAGTTTTTGGATATGTTTTGTTTATTTGGCAAAACTCACCATATGTCCTGTTGCTTTTACATATCTGAGCCGACTTTTAACCTTTATGTATCAGTGATATTGATTTATATCGGAAAATTGGTGTTTAGACCATATCTTTGTATCGGATATCAGTAGATAAAGCCAATATCAAACATCCCCAATGCTTATCTTGAAGAATACTCTCCCTTTTCAGTGATACTGGATATTTGTTCTTGTTGTTCTGATTAGCCTATGTTGCTGAATACTGTATATGCGTCTGAAATATCTTGAACAGCTTGGGTTTCTTTGTGGATCTGGAACAGGGTCGCCTGGGAGGAGACATTGTTAGGCAGCCTGCTGAACTTTGCTGCGACTCCCAAAGGCCTCTTGCTGCTCCAGCAGACTGGTGCCATCAACGAATGCGTATCCTACATGTTCTCTCGCTTCACCAAAAAACTCCAGGTAATATAGTGAAAGCAGATCCAGATATTTTTAACCTTTCTGTCATAACCCCTTCCGATCTTTGCTCCTATGCATCATCATCTGTTTACCTGTTTTATCCAGCAGCTTTTTTAAGATAATTTAGGCATTTCCCAACAGCAGTTGCTTACTGATTATGACCATTGTATCCTTTGAAAAAGAAAGTAGAGCTGTTGTTAGCTTTGAAATAAAAAAACGGACCGTGAGTACTATGTTTACCTTATTTGGAAAGAAAAATAAGGCAATTTGGATTATCTGGTCAATTTTTAAAATAAAATTACCCTCTGGAAACTGAATAAATTCATGTAAAAGAGCAAAACAAGCATAGACTCCCATTAAATGTCAAATCAATTCCAGTTTTTCAAGATGGCTGTCTCTGCTGGTATGTAGGTTTGGCTGGTTTAAGAAAGCTGCCTTACAGTTCTGTCAGGTCTGTCTTCGTCATGCTTCGTTAAGTTTCGTCAAGTTTCGTCAGCCAGCGACAACACTGCCTATTTTGGATCTTACCCGGCTAGCAACAAGACATTCTGTTTTCTGATTGGTTTAGAAATTCTATGTTCTAATTTGCCAACTCAAGACAGCTGTACGATGAGCTGTACAAGCGCACAGCTGTGGTGGGCATTGACTGTTCATAGTAACGCACCCTCTAGGCGCGAGAGCTTTTTTTCTGAAACGTTTGATTACATCTTAATTTCAAAAGGCTATACCTTAAAAGTGATAAGAGATAAAGACTTTCTGTAAATTAGAAAAATATTAAGGATGAGCCAAAGTTTATATGGGGATTAAATCCCCCATCTTATTTGCATATTATGACGTCATATGACATGGTGGCCATCTTGGATTATAGAATTTTCATGAAAAGTCACATGTTTGGATTATAAAATGCAGCACTTCTGTCTCACCTTCTGTATGCTATATTGCACAATGTTGAATGCTCAGGTAAATAGTAAGTAGTAAACAAACTGTGTAAATCATTACTAATAAATGGCAGAAACAAAACGAATGCAGGTAGCGGTAGGCTAGCGATTTTTCCATTTTACATACATTAAGAACTCTGTTTCCATTTATGGGGCCCCTATATATTATTTATATGATATATATATATATATGTATATCACAAAAAATACTGTGCATGGGCCCCCTGCCCCGCCCCAGCGCAACACCGCCTCTGCTCCCTCTACTTCTGCTCCCACCGCCTCTGCTCCTGCTGCGGGTGGCACGGCCAGATCTGCTTGGCACAGATGTGCCTCTGCCTCCCCTAACTGTCCTAAAAACACTACGACCTCGTCTGACATCTCCAGTGACCTTAGACAGCTGCTCCACCACGTTTCTGTCGCCACGATTGCGGGGAGGCACACGGTCAGAAGACAAAGAAGCGAGCGGGCCAGCGCGGTAAAAAGACTGGACCCTCGCGTAATTACCAGCCTCGTTTCCCACACCACAAACAAGCCTGCTGACTTTCAGATGAACACCCCGACCCTGTGAAACATTGTCCCCGCCATCTACATAGGGCAAAGGAATTTGTGCGTGCGCTAAACTCTCCCTTTGTCCAGCTGCAAGCTGGGGGCGCATCTGAAGCGCGATCACTAAATGAATCACCGTCATGTTCTGAATGCAGATATTCCCCTTCAGAATCAGGGTCAGCAGAGAGAAAATCAAACACCTCATTGCGGGTAAACTTGCGGGTTAACTTCGCTGATGCCATTACCCAATAATATAATGTAAATACTCGCTGATGTTTACACTAACGCTCTGACTAAAAATAGCTCAGACGCACATTAAATCCGCTATGCAGGAATTGATTCAAGCGCGAAAATTTTGTATAGAAGGATAATTTTTTTGACTCAGTGATGACGTATGACATGTCTACCGACCAGTGGAGTAGAGTTTGAATGAAACATGACAACCTATTTGACACAATCTGCCGATTTTATTCTGTGCCGCATCTTGTTGAGAAAACACCGTGGCGCCAAGAGAGTTAATCATTTATCAGCGTGAGAAATGGCATGTGTGAGCGTGGGAAGTCGGTGAAATGCGTGTGTCTCAAGCTCATTGCGTGAGACTTGAGAGCACTTGTTATTACCTTAGTCCGACTGAAATCGAACTGAAATGGAGTTTCTCAAATCGGTCTAAGCTCCCCAGATAATGACTGGAAATCGCACTGCTTTTCAACCACCAGGAACATTTTACCAGAACTTTTCTTACTGGGTTAATTGGCCTGATCCTTTCAGCCATCGTGTCTCCATACAACGTGACCCTTTGAGGAATCTGCTAAGAGGTCCACACATCACGACTCTCTTAGAAGTGAGCAGTCTCACTTATCAGCAGCAGAAATAACAAGACATAGACACGGATAAACCAGGGATTGCTGATGTTTCTGTTTGAGTGGAATAGAGGCTCTGGCAACTCATGGAAGTGTAGGGGAAACAACTTTATTAATAGGCTGACACATTTTGGCATGTGGCCTTCATCAGGGTCATTTAGCCGTTTCTGTTTGTTGTTAAAAACTGCTTCGCAAGCAACTCTTCTTATTTGATCATGCCAATTGTTTGACGTCTGATTGTGGATTTACATTCTTTTGGTTGTTGATTATCATCAGGATAACATTCGATTATGTCTGGAAAACCGTAGACAGCTAATCATGGAGGTAAAGCTGCATAACTGCTGAACAGGCCACCAGCTAACCAAGTGAGGAGGCAAGGAATGTGGTGTGCTTTAATACAAAGGCCACCAGCTAACTACATCTTAGACCTGAATTGCTGGAAACAACTACACCTTTTAGATCTTTGTTTTTATGTTGCATATATCAGCAGGGTATGGCAACATACAAGCTGAGAACTTTGTTTTTGGAAAATCTATGGGGTTTAAATATTTTGTCCTGACAACTAGTGGTGATAAAAACCAACAACATGTCTTCCTTCCTGTGAATTCAAAAAATGAAGCAACATGCCACAAGTATTGATAGTACAGTACTAAGTGGGTCTACGGTTAAATATGCCAAAAAATAGAAGTACAAATAGTTTATTAGTGTGATGTTTTTTTCTAACTAGCTGATTTGGATATTCAAGTAGATGTGACTCAGATTCAGCCTTCCTTCCCGACCTCTGTGGGGTTTGTTTAATTTTTACAAATGGAACCAGGAAGTTTATATTTCCGTGTACGAATGAGATACATCAATAAACATTGTTTTCATGGGAGTCAACAGTTTATAGTTTGAACATTTGAATCATCCAATGACTTTGTTTGGAGTCACAAACAAATCATAATGCAGGGCCACCCTTAATATGTAAGCCAAGTATATGGTACAGCCTTCATAGGAATCAGCCACCCTGTTTTCAGTGATAAGAACTGGTATCGATTTACTGTTATTATGTTCTTCATTCTTGAGATTATTAACTTCTCTGGTAAATTTCCTTCTTATACTAAGAGTAATGCTTTCAAGTAGATATCAAAGTGTCTATAAAAATTATTCACACTCCTTGAGGCTACAACAGAAGTGGTGATTGGAGATATTTTCACCTTAAACGATGATTGTAAACGTGCAGCCAGAAGCCACAATGATAAAACATCAGAATATATTTGTGTATAAAATATCCCAACTATAAATCCAGACTTATCTCTGCTCTACTCGATCCCGTTCCGTTTAGTTTAAAGGAACTTGCTCTAATGTGCACAGAAGCATCAGGATATTTTTAAGTTTCTAGATCTGCAAAGTTGGTAGATGCAATATTCACCCCAGAGTACTTCTACTAAGTTTTAAAACAGGGGAGAGTCCAACTCTACTGAATACATGCCACACTTTTCAGATGTGTATTGGTCTCTTAAATATGCTGTTAACATTTTCGTACACTAGAACCACAAAAGTCCATGGAAAGTTTAGCAAGTCCCTTCAGATCAAAGGTTTAGTCATTACCAAAGAAACCAAAAAAAAAAAACAATTATATTGGTGCAATAAAAAACAAATTTAAATTGTCTCTTAAACTAAACATTAACATATAAAAAGTATAAAAAAATGTAGAATTTGCTTTGTTGCTTTCATCAGCAATGCAGCTAAACTCTTTAAAAACATTCTTTTGAATTCTCTCTCTCGCCTCTTTGTTTTTCCTGAACAATACATTTCTTTTGTTGATTCATCTTCTCCTGAAGGACCCTGTTATTTACTAAATTCTGTTTATCTGCTTAGCATTCAGCTTCTGCTTGGATACTGAAGCAGGATTTGTCAGATTTATGTTGTTAGACACGCATATGCCCAGTCTTACATGCAAATCTTTCCAAACTCCCTTTGGGCCCAATTCACTGACATTTTCTGCACAGTTTTGTAATTGCAATGTCTAATGTACATTGTACTTTAATTCCAGCATTGGGTTTTATTATTGCTAGTAGTTTAGTGACATTATGTTGAACATAATAAAGTCTTTGCACAAAATCTACGATTTTTATTTTGTGTATGTGATTTTTCCTTTATCCTGAAGATATGTTTGCTTATTTAATGTACACCTTCCTTAATTGTCTTATTTCTGAATCTCTTTGCTTGTTTTCATTGCAGGTGAGTCGCTGTGAGAAGTTTGGATACGGAGTAATGGTGACACAGGTAGCAGCGACCGCTCCAGGGGTTGCAGCTCTGCACAGCTCAGGTAACAAAGTGCTCATTTGTACAAACAAACTCTTGCCAGCTGCGACGCTTGAGGCTTGAATTGGAAATTGCTGTGCAGCTGGTGTAAAGAATTGCATTATCGTCAGTCTCGGGGGCTGTTCACTGTCAAATTTAGATACATTCAGCAGCCGTATGACAGGAAATTATGTGTTCAGCAAATCAGGTACAACTGAGGCTCATTAGAACATTTTTAGAGCTAAAAGAGGAAAATTGTGTTGGTTGGTTTGAAGTTTGTACATGCTTATGCAGACAGTTCTAGATTTGGAGCCAAAATCTAATTTTTAAACAATACTTGAGATTATTTAGGCTCAAACTTTCATAGTTTCTTCTAAATCTTTATCAAATTTACAAGGCAAGTAGTATTTTCTCTTGGCTGCATACAGCTTACTGCATTAGCCATCACTCAGAGCCATGGGCAAGAAAACGATTGGCAGCTGTTAAGCAAATGTTCTTAAATACAAGCTGTTTTCTGTGTGTGTGTCTTTTGACCATTAAAGGAGTCCCCGCTCCAGAATCCACACCATCATGCATGGAGAAGCCAGACTGAGACAAAGATTAAAATGTTTGACCGCTGCTAGCACAAAATGTGTGTAGCGGAGTCAAATTGAGGCTTTCAGATCTTATGATTCAAGCCTGAGGGGGGCTGCTTCATGCTGAGGGGGGGCTGGTTCAGATTTATATTTGAAAGATGGACACAGATGGGGGTTCAGGGCACCTCATGGTTCAGTTCGTAGAGCATATGCAGCTAAATTAGTACTCTAGGCAGCTTTTCTAGTTTTAGAATCCAACACCAGGCCATTTACCGCATGTCTTCTCTGTTTCTCTCCACCCACCTCTAAAATAAAGTGCATTAGTGCCATAAAACATTTTAAAACTCTATTTGGAGTTCGGACAGAAGACTAATCTCAAACACACTGTAAACTGGATCTGAAATAGAAAAGAATTGGAACATCAAGTTTCTGAAATCTTCTGTTGAAGATTTATCTACCGAGATGGACAGAACAGGGTTCGAACCGGCAACCCTCTGGGTACAGGCCAAAAACACACCAAACTGTGATTCCATAACCCCAAATTTGTACCAGACTGTGATGATTGTGTACCATTCCACCCCTAATTAATGAACACAACCCAAGAGTGATTAAAAAATGTCAGGTGTGTCTCTCGTGCTACGGTTAGTTTTTTCCTGAAAGTGTTTTCCTGACAGTTGATTAACTGCTTTGGTAAAAAAAAAAAAAAAATTCTGTTCCGCCTGTAGGTTTTGTCAGATTGCTGGTCATGGAACTGTGGTCGGCTCTCGAATGTCCAAGTGATGATGCCAGAGTTGTGCGTCCCAGACCGACACCCATGGATTCTATAGACCGAAGCTGCCTCAAGGTGAGCGCGTAAAAACGGGTCACATCATCTCCCAAGCCATATTTTTATACAGCATTTCTACCTACTGTCTTTAATGGAGGAACTACGTATGAATTGAGAACCATTTGAGCCACTTTCTTACACTGATGCGTGCAAGAAAAGTTACTAAAAACCTGCACTAAGTGCTTAACATTTCTCTGCATTAGTTAAATTATAAATACAATTAAAATGTGCATGCATACTTATATATTTTTATTTTAGTCATGTTTGTTGGGGAATTGGCTTAATATTCACTGGATATGACATAGTGACATCCAGTGGCAATATCATGTACTTCAAACAAGTCATTTGATCTTGCTGTTTCAAGAATGACCACATTCGGTAATAAAGGTTATCTTCTTTTATTTTATTTTATTTATATATATATAATAAAAAGATAAATTAAAAAGGATCATGCTTTTTTATCTATTACTTAATTCCGTTCAAAAATTATTATTTTATTTTACTTTATAGTCCCAAAGGGAAATTTGATTATACATGTTTTTTCTGAGTTTTTGTAGATGCTCATGTCTTTGGGACAGGAAGGATCTCCAGTAGAGGTCAGTATCACAGTGTATCTGAAGAAGCCTCTGCATGAAAACTCTGTCGGGGTTGTCCATAATTTTCCTGATTTTTATGACGAGTCCTAGTTTGCGACATCCGTCCTCAGAACAGAACCATGGTTCTGATGTTTCTGATTGTAGAACAGATTACATAAAAGGCTTAGAGACGATCTGCAGCATCGTGCTGCAAACACTGAAGAACCTAGGCTTCCTTAGGAAGTCCAGTCTGCCCCGTCCCATCTTGTAGACTGCTTCCAGTCAAGTCCGTTGTCTAGGCAACGACCAAGATATTGTTGTACCTGTGGAAGAAAAGTGGGGAAAATATTTCCAAGCTATTATTTCCTGTTCCATTTTCCAAAAGATGAAAAAATATAGTTTTATCTTTAAAAACATCTTTTGTCTCTGATTTGCTGCATCACAGCTCGAGTTTAATGTTTTATCCTTCTATCTAAGAGTTTCTGGCTGTAGATTGATGCACACTCATTCAGACTCAAGCAAATATTTTGAGAAACTGACGGCTTTCAGAGAGCTTAAACTCTAATGTGAAACATCAATCCTGATTTGCAAAGTCTAAACATCTTGGATTTTTAAATTGAAATCATCTGATTTTTTTTAATTTGCATGCCAAAAAGCAATAAATCAACTTTTTACCACTGTCGATATCAGAAGCCAACTTCAGGAATCCTGAAGATTACATGAACAGAAATAAACCCAACTCAAAACATTTTTAAGGTAAATGTTTTGGACGTAAATGTCCTGAGCTGTTAGAGGCTAGGAGTTTGGAAATAGAAAATTTCAAGAAATCTTGGACCAAATTTGTCTCTTTTTCTCTGCTCAAAAATTCGATTTGAAGCTTCAGGGTCTGCTCGCGTGTGGCCAATGTTGCCGTCTGACATCTCGCTCTGTGAAACTAGCCGAGTGAATACAGTCGGTCGGTGAACTGTGTTTTCAACCAACAAGGTTACATTCAGGGATTCCTCAAAGCAGGGTGCAATATGGAGGAACGTCACTTTTCCCCCCCACCGAAATCCACAAAGCAGACAAAAATAAAACAGTTTTTTTGTTTTGAAGCATCTTTAGTTTTAGATTAATATTTTTAAGTCTGCTTGATCTAGTATGGCAGCAAAAACACATTTAGCTGTCGTTATTTCCTGAATACTACCTCTTAATGTGTGAAAATCTAATACAATCTGAACTTAGCCTGCTTTGTCCACTCCAAAACCAGTGTAGATTTGTTTTTAGTATAATTATGTTTTGTCCAAAATTTAAATACCTAGCCCTTAATTCAGGGTTAAAATCAAGAATTTAGACAAATGATTTTGTCAGAATCTTAATCGTTTAAGGAGGAATTTTTTCACAAACTGGAAATCCTGAGTTCATTTTTTTTCATGGGAGTCAATTTGAGGCTTAAAAACCTCAGAGTAATGAACCAACTGTCAAACATGGCGGTTCAAACATCATGCTGAGGGTCTGGTTTTACTGTTCTGGTCCATTGGGGGAAATCAGAATCAGAATCAGTTTATTGGCCAAGTATGTCACATACAAGGAATTTGACTCCGGCAAACTTTTTTCTCCAGTACAGAACTTGAATAAGTGAAATAAAAAAAGAAAAAAAAGAAAAATAAGAACAAAAATAAGTAAAAATACAAATAAATATCAGATCGTAAATAATAAAGGATAATATATACACCAAGCCGGGGTTATTTTACAGTGAGTATGTAGTAAGTATGTAAATAAGGTGGAATAATGAACACAACTGCCAGACTGCTGAAAACTGGCAATAACTGAGTTTTCAGATAAGAAGGCTGACCTGACTGGACCTTCTGGAAGGAACCGAGCCCCATTTAATCTTCTTGTGCCACGAAAGCAACAGATTTAAATGAAATATTTCAATTTTGTCAAATGGATTATGAATACATTCAAGACAAAACTATGCAGATCAGTCCACATTGAATTTAAACCTGTGGACATAATTCTTATTTTATATTATAGGTTAAGTTTCTTGCATTAGTATTCCTTACTAAACAAAGATGTTTTGGATACATAAAAGATCAAACTTGTTATGAATTTATGAGCAGATTTAAACTATTTACCAGAAATATTTGGAAAATTATTAGATTTATCTGACTATAACCGGATATGACTAAAAGCTCAGAAATGTCTGATGCGTTTCCTGCTTGGACACTTATTCCCTCTGGTTTTAGAAGCTGTGAAGCTCAAGGGGCAAACTTCGCTTAAAATATGTGAAGCCAACCGGGAAGTGACAAAAATTGCAGTTCAGGCCTAACTACTTCCCATTGACTCCCATGTTAAAAAGACCAACTTTACAGCAAAAATAAACATGTTTACAGCCTGGTTCAAAAAACCATTTTAGGTCAGATAGTTCAGGTTTACCATCATGACAACTCTGAGGGGGGTGAATTTTTTTCTAACTTCTCTGTTTATTTGTAATTTAATCTTGAAATTATGAATAATTAGGAGCGTGGCCGTTTCATTGACAGGTCCGTCTTGGCTAACGCTGGTGGCTAATGGTGGCTAACTGTAGCTAATAGCTTGCTCCGTAGTCTGCTGTCCCCCTCTGCTTGTGGAGCTCTTCTCTGCCTGGGAGAAACGTAAAGACTTCAGTCATTTGGTGTTTCTGAACTCCACTATCAGTTGCCTCTGCAGTTTTTATTCGGTTTGGATGTAATCTGCAATTATTGGACAAAAAAGGGTTGCTGTGGTATTGATTATAGTAACAGACCGTCCAAGAAGTTTATGCTTTGGGGGGAGGCTTTATACCGGCTGATGCTTCACCAGCTGGGGGGGGGGGGTTCTGTCAGGTGACCGAGAGGAATGCTGTTCTGGTCGGAGCTTTTATCTCTTTCTACACGTGAGTTGGAGCCGGCAATGGGTCAGGTAGCAGCAGAGCAGCAAAGTCGGCAGGACCGGGACGCCGCGGCAGACCCGGTCAAAGCGGGAGACGGCTAGATGATCAGGCTGGAAGACTACAGAGTTGGACTCTAGACAGACTGGATGATCGCTGGTTAGATCAGTACTGGTGTGAGGAACACAGCTGGAGGCATGAATTAATGGATGTCTGAGATGTGAGGTGAGTCAAAAGCCTTTTTTTTTTTTTTTTTTTTTTTAGAGGATCTAAGTTTTCATTATGACTTTTTTGCTGGATGTGTTGTTAAGATGAGCCGTCTATGTCCTCACCCTCCACCGATTGTAATGGAAATAACACAATATTAGGCCGTATTAACCCGACCCATTTTGGTCTTATTATATGGATATGTTTTCTCTACTCGAGATGTTTATGGGTCTAAAGTGATCGGTGATCGTTGTTGAAAAACGGGGTAAAAGTCTCTTAACCGCGGTCTTCTGGCTAAAACCGGCTGCAGCCTATGTTAGCTTCAGTTAGCTCCCGACTAGCTTCTGACTAGCTTGTAGCTACGTCGGCTCGGAGCATTAACCCTCCGCCCCCAGCCTCACAGCGCCACTCTCAGCTCCACCTCTTTGCCCATTTTTGGAGTTTCTGAGAGTGACGAGGCGAGTGACGTGAACAACATGGCGTCGGTGGGAACCGCCCAGTTGGCTTCATTTTTGCTCTTCAGAAACCTATGGATGACGTCAACGAGGGTTTGTCTAATTATATACAGTCTATGGTGCAGCTGGAAGCATTTTTGTTCTTTCTTCTGGACAGCTGGTATGATGGATAACCATGGCGACAAGGTAACTGTGCCATCTCAGAAGCTCAAACAATACCTGAACTTTGACCCCAAATCCCTGAGGAGTTGAAAATGAGTGTTTGTGGAAGCAAAGCAGGATCAAAGAGCAGAGAGGAGGAGGAGGAGGAAGTTCAAACCAATTCTTCCATCGGTCAGAATGGGCAACGATCAGTTTTTATCTGCCCGGCTTTCTGACCATACAGGCAGGCAGAGATTATATTATTCAATTCACTTTTATTTATATAGCGCCAATTCACAACAAATGTGATCTCAAAGCACTTTACAACAAAAGTCATTTAAATTCCAGTCAGTTAAAAGTTTTCTATGTAAGGAATCCCAGCAGATTGCGATGAGTCATTGACGTGGGGTTGTGCCAGGAACATGCAGACTCCAACCACAGCAATTCCACAGCAATCCCTCATACTGAGCAAGCATGTAGCGACAGTGGAGAGGAAAAACTCCCCTTTAACAGGAAGAAACCTCTAGCAGAACCTGGCTCAGTACACACAGTCATCTGCCACGATCGTCTGGGGGTCTGAGAAGACAGAGAAGAGACAGCATGGAGGATGCTCGGTGACTTTGAGCATCATCTGGACCAATGTTCTCCATCCAGCTGGGGGCGCCGCAATTGAGCAGGGCACCAGACCATGTGGAGCTTCTATGGGGAGAAAAATACTGAGAGAATACTGGGTTAACAATCACAATAACAGCAGAAAAAATATATATGGATAGTAGTAGAAGAAAAAAGTAGCAGAGAGAGTAAAAGTGGTCCTCCAACGGTCTAAGCCTATAGCACCATAACTACAAAAATAGCTCAGGATAACCTAATCCACACTAACTATAAGCTTTATCAAAAAGTAAGGTTTTAAACCCAGTCTTAAAAATAGACAGAGTATAATAGAAGCGGCAAAAGCAAACGAGGTGGATTAGTATTGCTTTCAAACAAAATGTTACTGTGGAATATTGTCTTTGCTGTCTGTATATTGAACTTTTATCATGAAAGTTATGAAACTACCAAACAGCAATAGACTTCAGTCAGAGGTGTCTTCAGATTCATTATAAGATTGACTGCTAGTAGAGATCCTACCTGCCCACTGCATCATCCACGACTCTTTGAAGTTGCTTGGATCATATATGTTTAAAACATTTATTTAAAGGATTCTTAATCTAATATAACTTGTACTTGTTGTCTCTTTTGATGTATTTTTTTTACTATGTTCTTGTTTCTTTCCCTCAGCCTTTCCTGTCCTTGGTCAACCTCCTCTCTTCCTCCTCCTCCGTGTGGGAGCTTCTGGGCCGACAGTCTTTAGCCAACAAGAGCGAATACAGCCTGAGAGAGATCCCATCTTCTATACCTGTGAGCACGTTCCTCAAACTCTACTTCAGACTCGATGCGTTTCCGTTGCCAACCATTTGGGGGCATCTTTGCTCTTCGATTCAGCTTTCAGCTCACACCCACATATTAGGGGGTGTGAGCTGAAAGCACAAAGGCCTTCCATTAAACCCCCGTACCACTGCGGCTGATATGCGTTTTCCACCTAAATCCATTGTACATTTCCCCTCTGTTTTCGTGTTGCACTCGAGCCGCTGCATTCCTTCTCACCGCTTCTCACTTTGCTCCACAGGATTTGATTGACAGGCTGATTGCTGTGAATTCAGATGTGAAGATCCATTCGCTCTTCCACTACGAGCAGTCTCACACGTTCGGCCTAAGGTGAGATGGATATTTCTTCCCATAAGACTCTATTCCTTGGGGGGGGTGGGGACACATGATATCGGATTAACACCTGGTATACACACACATGCACTCCCCTCAGTCTCTGACATTAGCAGTCTTCCACTTCCTTATACTTTGATTACCTGGCTTTGGAAGGTTGATTAAGGGATTTTTCTGGGCAAGATTGAAATAAGCCTGCCTTCTCGAGAAAGAGGTCTTGCTAAAATGAAAGAAAATCTCCACTCAAAGTAAACGATGTAATAACTGGTTTCTTACACTTGAATCTCATGTCTAAGGTTTATTCTTTGGGTCCAAAAGAAAAATCCAGATTTTATTTTTATATCATTTCCTTTTATGTGCGAAAGCCTCATGATGCTGCTGTGTTTCTTTTGTGTTTTTCAAAGCTTTCTAAATCACAATAGGCTTGGCTTGTTTGGAGTCTTGCTGACTCACTGTGTTTCTGCTTGTCACTCAGCCCACTCCTATTAACATCCAGAAGCCAAGCGAAGGGAACAAATTGCTCTGTTCGTTTACCACCCAGACTGACGCATTAACTGACAGACTTGCACTCAGTGCCTCTCCATGCGCTGCTCAATGTGGTCCATTAAGCATCCTACTATCAGTGACTCAAATCCTGCCATGTTTACATTTTTGATACAGTTGTAGGATGGTAATGTGTTTAAAAAAGTAAAATAAAACAATTGTTTAGTGCAGAAGCATAATCTTAAACTTTTAGCCTTTAAGTTGGGTAACTTTACTCCATGTTAACCTATTTTCCTTACCGCACCACGTAGTTTCTCTGTGGTGTTTAGTTATGGGAAATTAGATTGCCTTTCAAGGACTTTGTATTGCGTGTCTTTTTAGCCAGTGCTGTGAAATTCAGGCATATGTTTTGGATCATTATCTTGTTGTGGATCAAAATGATCACCGATATCAGATATTTAGTTGAAACATCACAGTATTCCACAGGGCTTTTGGAAGCAAACCAGGCCCACAGCATCATAGGTCCTACCCTGAACCCAAAAGTGAACATGAGGCGCTTTTCCAAATTGTCATGCTTTTGGTTCAGATCAAAACGACCCAGAGAGTTTTACTGTTGAAAAGGCAAGGCAGTTTTATTTGTATTACACACTTTCAACACAATTCAAGGTGCTTTACATGATTAGGTGGTAAAGAAACCAAATATATGTAAAAACATAGAAAGTAAAAACAGCAACAAAAAAAAGATAAAATCATAATAGTAAGATGGAAAAAAAGAAAGGGAAAGTATGAAAATTAAAAACAGCAATTAAGCATGAAACATGAGAATCAATTAAAGAACGCATTTCCTGGAAGGGAAACAAACACATATGATTAAAAACAGCCATTAGGTAAACGTATATATAT
This sequence comes from Apricaphanius iberus, assembly GCA_028564705.1. NCBI lineage: Eukaryota > Metazoa > Chordata > Actinopteri > Cyprinodontiformes > Aphaniidae > Apricaphanius > Apricaphanius iberus. The sequence goes on from JAPXFQ010002564.1 coordinate 352,365, forward strand.
TTCAGTGCTCAACATAAATGAGTAGGTGCCACTACATTTGTCAGAAAACCTTTAGTTTCCTTTCAGAATCCACGTTATATAAGATACTATACTACAAAATACTCCCACAAATCTGAGCCATTGATTGCAAACAAGATTTTTTAAGTTGCACACACAAAAAAGGGACTTTTCCTAATAAATTAATTCAAGCCCATGTTGCAAAAATGAATACACCCCAATTATAGTCTTAGGAGAAAAGCCACACTTAAGATTACAAAATTCTAATTAAGGCATTGAGTCTAATGATTCATTTAAGAGGTGTCCAGCAGACAGATTATAAAACGGCATTACTTAACAAAGAAAAGCCCTTCCCATTTCATGCATTCAGCAATGGCTCCCTATGGAAGAGTAAATGTCACAAAATCTGACAAAGGAAATAATTTCTTTACACAAAAAGGTGAGGGCTACAAGAAGATCAGCAAAGCTTTACATGCTAGTCAAAAATACTGTAGCAAAAGTGATCCAACAATTTAAGAAAGATGGAAGTGCAACCATCTTACAGAGACGTCCAGGCTGTTCATGGAAGTAAACATCTCGACAGGAGCGTCTTCTGATGAGAAGTATTGAAGATAATCACCATGCAAGTTCACTGCAGTTAGCTAAAGCAGTAGAAAGCCAAACTGGAGTGACCGTTTCCCGTCACACCATACATCGCACACTGCAGAGGAACGGCACGCATGGGTATCGTCCATGAAGGAAGCCTCTCCTAAAGCCCACGCACAAAGCACGCCTAGAATTTGCTAGGGCCCATGCTGAGAAAGATGAAGACTACTTGGACTCTATACTCTGCAGTGATGAGAAAAAGAACCCTGTGTTTGGAACTAATGGTTTAAAAACTGTATGGCGTTGTAAAGGTGAGGATTTCAAAGAAAAATGCATGGTGGCTACAGTGAAACATGGTGGTTGCAGTGTAATAATGCGGGGCTGCATGAGTGCTGCTGGTGTTAGCTACATTTCATTGATGGTATCATGAACTCAACAATGTACTGCTCTATACTGAAGGAGAAGATGCTGCCACTACGTTTCCAATACGACAATGATCCAAGACGCACATCTAAAGCTACTGTTGCATTTCTGAAGCAGAACAGGGTGAAGGTGATTGAATGGCCAAGTTTGTCTCCTGATCTGAACACAATCAAACACCTGTGGGGAATTCTGAAGCCACAAGTTGAGAATCCCTTTCCATCCAGCATGCAGGCTCTAAAAGAGGTTATTCTTGAAGAATGGAAAAAGATCTTAGTTGTGTAGTCTTCTATGTTCAAAATTACATCCTTACCTTTTCACATTATGCTTCTGTATGAGTACGTTTTATCACTCACCCATCTGAACCCAGAAGATTGGGGAATAACTTAGCATTTTAAGTGTAAAATTGGCTGTTTTTATTCTATTTCTGTTCTTCTTATTCTCTGCATGTTTTCATACGGTGCGTTCTATTTGGATCTTTGGATTTATAAAAGAGCATTTGCGCAGAAGATCTTTTTAATGATCAACGAGAAGTGTAATCATTTAAAATGTAAAAAGCTTATTTGAGGGAGGAGATGTGCTTTAACTTTTTGGAGTCTTCTAATTTTTCGAGGCACAAAATTTTTGGTTTTGATCATTTGAAACCTATAATCACAAAAATTACAAGAAATGCAGGCTTGATGAAATTAGAAAATGAGCATCACTTTTAAAATCAGTGACAAGAAATCTAATAACTTCTGGAGCTGCACTTGAATACTAAGATAAAAATACAGATATGTAGACCCTATTTAGTGATTAGGTGAGTTATGCAGGCAGTTAGATGGAATAAGTTAGTAAATATCTTTATACACTATTATATATGTATATATATATTATATATATATTAGATCTTAAGGGGAAAAAACGTTCATATTTTTTCTTACTACTAAATCTTTGTGTTGGTCCATCACATAAAAAAAAAAAACATATTGAAGTGTTTTAAATTTAACAAAATGTGGAATGGCTTAAAGGGCAGGAATACTTCTGCAAGCCACCATATCTTATTTAAACAGTGACACAAACTTTAGCAAAATGGCACAAAAAATACTGTAATTCAGAGCTCAACCTCAGAGAAAAATACAGTTTTTCTGACTTGTATGTTTATTCTCAGGTGCTTTCATGTGGGATTCCATTGTGAATTTTTTTCATGGCTTTTATTAATGGTTCTGCTCTGCTCTCACCTGAGATCCAACTCTGTTATAATATCACCCTCTGTGATTATCTGACCACGGTAGACAGGGGAATGAGAGACCTGGCCTTATAATGTGCTCAGGTGGTCATATATCATGTCACATAATGAATAATTGATTAAAGCTTCAGGTTGTTTTGCTGTAATAAAGAGTGTTATTTTTTCTGCTCCTCAGTGTCTGCCTCTTTTAAAGGAACTTGGGGAAATCTGTTTGTTGTACTGCCTCTTTTGTAAACTATAGAGGGGCATTTCCCTTCCAACTTGCTACTCATAATCTTATACAGTGGGGCAATAAAGTATTTGGCAGCCACCATTTCTGCAAGTTGTCCCACTTAAAAAGATGAGAGGTCTGTAATTTTCATCTTAAGCACATTTTAAATGTGAGAGAAATTATGTAAAAAGAACATTTCATGATTTTTAAAGAATTAATTTGTATAATGATGCAGAGAATAAGTATTTAGCCCCGCACCTGTTTGAATTTATCTCTGATATACACCTGTCCACACCTTCAAACAGTCAGACTCCAATTTCTGCTGTGAGCAATACCAGAAAGCTGTCGAAGGACACCAGTGACAAGATTGGCTCATTCCAGTCTTGTGCAGGTGTACAACCTACAATAAACAAGCAACTGGGTGTGACGACATCAACTGCTGGAGTAATTGTTAGAAAATTGATCATTTGCAATCTCCCTCGAACTGGGGCGTCATGAAAGATCTCACCTAATGTGTTACAAATTATCTTGAAGGGTGAGGAAACAGCCCAGAACTACAAGAGGAAACTGGTAAATGACCTGAAAATATTTGGGATCCAAGTAACAGAGTTTATTATTAGTAACTCAATACTTCATCATTGATTCAAAGGTCCTCCTGTTTAAGCCAGCACATCTCCAGGCCCTTTTGCAGTTTGCCAGAGACAATCTGGATGATCCAGAGGAGGATTACGAAGACCAAAGTAGAACTGTGGTATAAAGGCCACTCACCATGTTTGCATCCCGAGAGCAACATTGCCAATGGGAAAAATGCGGATGGAAACATTATGCTTTGGGGCTGTTTTTCTGGAAAGCGGACAGGACCACTGATCCATATCAAGGAAAGGATGAATGAGGCCATGGTAGATTTGTTGGGGAGGGGAAAACGACATCCTTTCAGTCAGTGAAAGCATTAAAGACGAATGGCTGGATGTTTAATCATGACAATTAGCCCTAACACATTGGGTAATAAAGGAGTGGCTACATAAAAAGCATTTCAAGGTTCTTGAGTGACTTAGCCAATCTCCAGACCTCAATGTAGCAGAGAATCTCTGGAAGAGATGAAAGTCTGTGATCCCCAGCAGCAGCCCTAATATATCCAAGCTCTAGAGAAGATTTGCATAGAAGAATGGGCCAAAATACCAGCTACAGTCTGTTGGATCTGGTGAAGACCTACATGAAACTTTTTTTACTGCAAACAGAGGTTACATTATAGAGGTCAAAGTATTGAGGTTAACTTTTGCTGTTGACAAAATAGTCATTTTTTTACCGCCATTACACAAATAAATTCTTTAAAAATCGTACAATGTGGTTTCCTGATATATATATATATATATATATATATATATATATATATATATATATATATATTTCCACTTTGTTGAAGTGTAACTATGATGAAAATTACTGAACTCTCAGCTTTTTAAGTGGGACAACTTCCAAAATCAGCGGCTGCCAAATACTTTTTACCCCACTGTATGACTGTGAATTCCTACAGGACTAATCCTGAGATATTTATAATTTGTCAAAAGATTTTCTCCAAATATTAGATTTTCATTCTTGTCTTCATATGCAAAATCAACACCTTTATAAATTTAATGTTGGTCTGGTGCAGTTGTTGGTAAAAGCTCTTTGAATTTTTACAAATTTTAATACGGAGTCAAAGTTAAAAATACCCACTGATTGTAATTAGAGTTGTCTACTTGGAAAAAAATAAAATTGCCAAGTTAATTAAGCTCTATTTGATTCAGAAGCGATCATATTTTTGGAATAAAAATCTTGAATGAAACAAATAAGCATTGAGGGTTTATTTTAGCTAGGAAAGAAATAATCCCATTTCCCTCATTCCCATATTTTGTTTTAATCAAGTCCTTCGCATGACTTTGGTTTTTTGGTGTTTAATAGTCTTAAAATTATAAATCTTAAAATGATCTTGCTCATTCCAGGTTTAACAACCACCGGTTGCTTTCATGCAAATGTAAGCATTGTTCAAGTGCTATAAATAAAACTGCAAATCCTGCAAATCTCTTGATGTTCATAATAACTAATGAGGACTAAAATCCTTGGGCTTCCTCTCTCCTAAAAGCCCCTTTGTTGTCATAGCAGCCAGATCCCATCCTGTTTCTTCAGTTTGAATTATTTTATTCTTTTATTCCACTCCAAACATATCTCGTTAATCCACACCCTGATATGATCATAATTTAGTACACTATTATCTTGAACTTGACAGTAAAATAAAGATTTTGCAAATCCATGCATTATATAAGAAGACAGCTGTGCTAAAAACAGTCAGAACCAAGTTACTGAAAGTTCATAGATTAAGGTTTAAGCCACAAAGACGTCCTTTTAGTAATTTAAGAGTTTGTGATATCCTCACAGTGTAATATGATGCTTGGTTTTGCTTTAATTAATTAATGCTCTGGTGCATAATGGCACCTGGAGTTTCAGACTCTAATAATATTTGTGCCTTGACTTGGATTCATGGTCTGAGACTCGAATGTAGTTACAGTTTTTGTCTCATGTAATGAAGAATGAAAAGAAGCTAGTATGTGAGCTACAAATGCAGTGCGACAGGATGATCATTAGCCAGTGACATTGTTGGATTATTATGGGATGTTAATGGCTCTTAACAATCTGTTATCTGATCACATTAATTTCTCTACAACTGAAAGCTGTTTTGAAAACTGCAAAGGAATTTAAACTCGCCGACATTCTCTCACTGTTAGGCTAGCCACAACATTACAAGGACATCTTTGTCTGAAAACCTAAAACTAAAAGCCCTTTCTTTTCCTTTGATTGAGTTTAAAACTTTTTTTAAACGTTGTGTCATTCATTATGGTGCAATTTATACTATAAATTTCAACATCTATGCTAACTCAGTGGACAATATGAAGACAACTGAAGAAAGAGTGGTTACCTGAAGCCTAGTTTATGCTTCTCCGTTTTATTAAGTAAGTGAATTAAAAACAAATACTTTTAAATATGCAATAATTTTGAAAATACGTAAAGATGGGGTCTTTTAGACGCCGTCAGTCAAGATGAAAGAGAGTGTAAAAGTCTTGTTTAACTCTGGTATTTACAGGGCTTAGTAACCAAAGAATAGCTCAAATCTACAAATGCTTGAGTCTCATTTTAAAAACAGTGGTAACTCTCTGTTTCGATATTTCAAACACCAAATATACCTTAATGTGCATTACCACTCACAGCGGAAATCATCCCAGCACTAACACAGAAGCAATCTCATGTCGTGGGGATACATCCATTCAGCGCCATGGAAAATTAAAGGTGTTCCTGGATTGCCTGCTTCCTAAATAATATACAATAGTTGGTCAAGTAGCAAGGTGTTTCAGCATTTCAAATTGGATTTTCTTTAGAGTATTTCAGATGGACTCTAGGAAGGACTGCAAATAATGTGGTGTCATGTTCCACGGAGAAATCTGCGAATACTGAACCACAAAAAAGGGAGTAGTCTAGAGTAAAAAGCAATTCTTATGCAGAACTTAGTAAAGTCAGCTATACAAACCTGACCACTGGAAAAAAAATGCTAGTCAATTGGACATTTATATTGGACTGATTATGTAAGCACTCAGGGGAAGCTGAGATTAGAGTTGGTGTCTGTTCATCAAAAAAATTAACTGATTTGGCATCTGGAAGGCTTCTGGACACCTTTCTTTAGGAGGACCCACTGAGAGGAGGTACCAATGCTGGTGCGAAACCCAAGATTCTCTGGAGCGATTATATCTCAAAACTGGCTTGGGAATGTCTCGGATTTGCCCCAAAGGTTCTTGAAGAGGAAGATTAATGAACTAATGGAGGTTTTTAACCAAATTCATCCCAAAGCTACGTAATAAGTTTCATATTAAGCTATTACTGATGTCAGTATACTTATGTTTTTGAGTAAGATGGAGCTGGGTATAGATTCAGATTTCAAGAATTGATTCAGATTCCCAAGAGTTAGAATTGATTTATCAAGGTCCAATACAATCCGTTCCTATTGATCTGGGTCAGTGCTAATAAAAATTGTGTTTTTTTGAGCTGTTACTTTAATTATATGCTTGTAATTCAATGACGTAACACTGGGTGAGGTTACAATATCCTTTTCAGATCTAAGCCTTAAACTGCCCGTCAGGACTTTTTCCTCCTATTTTAGCTGTAAATATGGCAAACGATGTTAAACGATTGAATATAGTTTTGGATGTCCAAATCACTTATTCAGAATTTTTATCGGATATCGGATCAAAATATTTTTTTTTCAAAATAGCCCTAGAATAACAGCAATAAGATAAGAAACTTTCATGTTAAGTTCACTAATGGCTGAAAGAAAAGGAAAACTATTGTTTTTAGTCTACTAATTTAGGCTAAAACAAACCAGCAGAAAACCAATGTTTTAAAGAAAGAAAGGGATGCCAAACAGACTTTTGTACTTTTGTACACCCTTTTCTGGTATGTTTAAAGTATCCACCTCAAATGGAGAGTTTTGGGTTTGTTTCAAACTGAGGGGAGTAGTCCCTGACAAACACTCTCCCTCTTGATGCGCTGGTGTCAGAATGAGTGAGTTGAGTTGTCAGTAGCAGAGGGAGTCAAATCAACCGTCCAATCATAAGCAAATGCACTGACTGTTTGAAAGAGAGGTGTTTCTTATAATAAAAACACCCTGATCACATACTTTAAAGACAACAAAAAAGGCTGAAATCAGTCGTCTGGATAAAACAAAGCAGATATGATTAATATTTTATACGTTTATGATCATTTTAGTCTTATGAGATCAAATATGTTGGTCTAAAATGAACAGCTTTCTTTGCTTCTCTGCAGCTGTTCTGCTCCTTTGATATTTCAAAATGCCGCTGGATCTTATTGTTTTAGCTTTCTGTCATTACCAGCAACTGAAAATGAACCATGAACGTTTTACCGAAGGGTCCCTCTTTACAAAGCTCTCAATTGGCTTTAACAAGCTGCTGGGACGTAAGCGCGCTGGCTGACCTAATGGTTCCAGACAGAGGGGCCAGGGGATAAAAAAAAAAAAAAGTCCAGATGGATTCTTTGCCCATGTGGTTCTGCCCTGCGGTGTAGTATGTACTGAATTAAAGTTTATAATTCTCTGTAGTGCAGTTGTGCTGCAGTATCGCCGTCTGCCAGGCCTCTCAGTAATTTCATGTCTTTGTTTTGGTTTGTGCTGTTGCTGCTGCTTTTCCAGACTGCTCAGTGTGCTCTGCTGCTGCTTGGACTCTTTCCTGCTGCTGGAGAGCCAATATAACATCTGCTCCATGCTGCTGCAAAGTCAGAGGGAGGACGTCGCTGACCAGGACACCACAGAGGGGTATGAAGCCAGAAAAATGTATAGAGTACTGTTCACTTCACACAGAGCCAGCCTAATTCATGCTGGTTTACTTATATTTATTGATATTTCAGAAAATAAGTGTGCATCAATTTGTAGCATATGCAGTCTGGTAGCTGCCATTTTTCTCTTAGTTAAGTCATTCTCACAATCATGCACAAAGACAGACACACACTTAAGGGCAGTTAACCTAACAGTCATGTTTTTGGACTGTAGGAGATAGACAGGGTACCCGGAGAAAACCCAGGCATGCATGGGGAGAACATGCAAACACTAGGCAGAAAAAAAACAGGAGTATGGCGCTACATTCCTGCCAAAAGCCCCACGGAGCTTATTAAAGGAAATGTGCTTCTCGGAACGTCTCGGAAGTGCTTATTAGTTTGGTTCCGGGGTGATTTAGAGGCTATAATCCAGCTACACTATTGCATGATTTCAATTGCTTCTCTGCCGTGCTCCATCCCAATTGTAGTCTGATCAGGACTTTCACTCTGTGCTCTATGGCGGTCTGCAAGACAGAACTGGCTACTGCAGACATGAACATGGTTTGTTTGTTTCCGGATGGGGAGCCTAAGTCACGCCCTTCTACTTCCGGTCCATTGGTCCCCAAATGGCAAAGAAATGAATGAGAGGCAATGGAGCGATTAAAGTTATTTTCTGATCCAGTTTGAAATGCGCCATTGATCGAACATATGATGTCCTTGAATTTTGAAAACTAATTTTGATGCAGAGAAAACACAGATTTTTGACCGGAGGTAAAAGTTACTTCAGGTTTTGTGTAAAAACGCTTAGCGGACTACAACTGCAGAAGAAGAAGGAGAGCGAAGGTCGTAACCTCCAGGATGAAGAAAGGAGCATTAAACACGGAGAAAACCTCTATAAATCTGACCATGTGGAAAGTAGCAGCTATGCCGGGGGTAAAGCAGTTGGTGGAGTGAGAGCCAGCATGGAGGAGAAGCTCTACAAGCTCTAGGTGAGTGTTTTACGTGCTATAGCTAGTGCTTGTTTAGAATAAGTTGGAATCAGTTGTATTAAAAGCCTGTAAAAACCCCAGATCCTAATACCTTAATATTTCCGAGACATTCGGAACTCACAAGCGAATATCACTAACTATTCATAACAAAACATGGCTAAATAACAGTTTTTGGGCAGATACTGCCTTATTGCAGGCATGAATCTCCTGCCATGATTGACTCCCTTTATATGGATATACGCTGATCGCAACTGGATATAAGCTTTTCCCGAGGATTCCAAGTGGCTCTAAACTTTTTCTTTAACACATCACAACCGTTATAATCACTAGCAGAAAAGAAATAAAGTAAGGAATTTTTATTTTCTTATCCATACCTTCTTATTTTTTTTCTTCCTCTTTTCCTGCTTTTTGGCTTGCTATCACTGGATTTCAGTTGAAAATCCAGCCGATCTAATCAGAGTTACCGCCCCCTAACTGTTGATTTAATTGACTCCTCAGGATTTTTGGCAGGAATGTGGCACCATACCGGAGCCTCATTATCATCTGTGTCACTGACCAGCCCAGTGTTGTTTATGTGCCAAATATTTATGATGAAATGTTAGCCAAAATGTTTAACTTAGTTTTCATCAAGCAAAATATGTTCTCCCACAGGATTTTAGCTTCGCTGCAGCAAGTTATGTCTTCATTTAGAATACAATAATTTTTTATTGTCACACAAAGGGGAAATTAAGTTCTAACAGCAAAAAAGGGACAGGCAATATAGGTTTTTGGATTTACACAAGTATAAAAATATGAAAAAAGAATTGACAATCATTCGTACATTAAGGAAAAAAATTACAAAATCAGAGTACTGTGCAGCTTGAAAAGTAAAATTGCATACAGTGGCTCCAGAGGTCCACCATTCAGTGCATTGAAAACAGCAAACTGATTGTTGCAGGTTTTCCAAAAGACAACCATTCAAAAAATTCCAATAGTTTAGTTCTATTTTCATTGCCGAGAATTTTTTTTCCCTGTCGTGCATCATCTTGATTTGAAAGAAGCTTTCACATTTAGTTATGACTCAAAATGAAAAAAAAAAACATGTTTTAGGATTTTTTTTCAAAGAAAATAAAAAGGAAGGATAAATAAATAGACCATTTCCCAAAGTGTTTCTTCAAGAGCTCTTCTGTTTTGGTAATGGCAGACGCCGCTATTGCCCTTGGCTACAAATGGAGATGGCCCTGAAGAGCCCGCTCACATGTCATGTTTGAGTGCTCGCTCTTCTTTAGAAAATGATGACCTGCTCATTTATGCTTCCATTTCTTCCTTTTACATTTTTTTCTCCCTAGAATGGTTGACATCAGCTTTTCTGTTTATTCTACTCTTTGTTTTTTTTCCAGCTCGGTGTCACCCTGACTCTGTGTTTTGGTCTCCAAGCTTTGAGTTAACCTATTTCCCTGCCTATTCCCTCAATTTATCTCTGGGCTCTTTAACATAGATTACACCAGAACTTTGGAAACCTGCTTTTTTCTTTTACCAATATAGCATAGAGATGAGTAATCTTGCCTTTAAAAAGAGAACTGTAAAACAAAATAGTCTTCTAGATTAGTTTCTGAAGTCCAAATTGCTCAAGCTATAAGAACCATCTACACAGACTGATATCACTCAGTCTTTATAATTGGAAATGTTTGACCTCTGCTGGAATTTATCCTACCTGCCTCTCTATTTGCCAATGTTCCTCATAGCAATGATGTGTTTTCAGCAATTTAGTGGGTTTAAGCTCTATAGAAAAGCTTTTAAATCACTTAGTGCCTATAAGATGCAGGATAGGAATGAATGGAGAGTTTTGATGCGGTTTGCATCATGTTGATTGTGTCATCTTTACATTCTGTGTAGTGCTGGGCTATTATGGATTTGTTTTTTAATGTGATACTGAATCTGATTTCCAACTTTATTTTTTTAACCTGTGTTTTCTTAAAAATAAATTGCAACTGACAAAAAATATTTTTTAGATATGCTTTTATTTCAATCATCCCATCCTGAAGCTGACCTGAATTCAAAGTCCAACTAAAAACAGATATAAATATAATAAAAATAGCAATAAATGCCAAATTAAATCAATTTAACCTAAATATTTTATATTTTTTTACTTATACTTAGGAAATATTACTTATCTCAGTATTCTCAGACTTTTGAAAGATGTTTGTCTTCCACTCTCAGGGCGATCATCATTGACAGCCTGTCAGTGGAGAGGAATCACGTCTTGGTTCGTGTTAACGTGGTCGGAGGTCCATCGGAGAGAAGGCTTCCCTCTAGAGCTCTAGAAGAGGTCAGCTTCCAATATTTATTTAACCCATCTCTCTCCATGCCTAGAAACAACACTGAGATGGAAATAAACATCAGTGGGGCAAAAAAAGTATTTAGTCAACCAACAATTAGTTCTCCCACTTAAAAAGATGGGAGACACGTTTAATGTTCATCATAGGTATATCTCAACTACTAGAGACAAAATGAGAAAAAAAATCAAGAAAATTACATGGTCTGATTTTTTTTAAATTATGTATTTGCAAATTATGGTGGAAAATAAGTATTTGGTCAATAACAAAGGTTTATATCAACACTTTGTTATACAACCTTTGTTGGCAATGACTGGGGTCAAATGTTTTCTGTACGTTTTCACAAAGTTGTCATACACTGTTGCTGGTATTTTGGCCCATTCCTCCATGCAGATCTCCTAGAGTTGTGATGTTTCGGGGCTGTCACTAGTCCACATGGACTTTTAACTCCCTCCCCAGATTCTTTATTGGACTGAGGTCTGGAGACTGGCTAGGCCACTACAGAACCCTGAAATGCTTTTACGTAGCTACTCCTTCCTTGGCCGGGTGATATTTTTGGGATCATTGTCATGCTCTAAGATCCAAACACATTTCATCTTCAATGCTCTTAATAATGGAATGAGGTTTTTGCCCAAAATCTCAAGACACATGGTCCCAATCATTCTTTCCGTGATATAGATCAGTCGTCCTGGTCCTTTTGCAGAAAAACAGCTCCAAAGCTTAATGTTTCTATCCCAATGCTTTACAGAGGGCATGGTGTTCTTTGGATGCAACTTTGCATTCTTCCCACTCAAAACGCGGTGAGTGGCATTTATAACAAAGAGTTCTTTTTTTGTCTTTTCTGACCACATTACGTTCTTCCAGTCCACTACATTATCCAGATGGTCACATGCAAACTTTAGACAGGCCTGGACAAGTTGCATGTTGCTTGGATTTTAATCCATGACAACGTAGTGTGTTACTAATAGTTCCCTTTGTCACTGTGACCCCAGCTCTCTTTTAGTCTTTGACCAAATTCCCCTGTGTAGTTCTGGACCGTTTCCTAACCGTTCTAGAGATCATGTGTACCCCACACAGTGAGATCTTGCAAGGACCACTATGTTGATGGAGATTGTCAGTGACCCATTTTCCATTAATTGTTCCAGCAGTTGATCTCTTCTCACCAAGTGCTTGCCTATTGTAGATTGGCTCATCCCAGTCTTGTGCAGGTGTACATTCTTTCCCCTGGTATCCTTGGACAGCTCTTTGGTCTTGGCCATAGTGAAGTTTAGAATGTGACTGTCTGAAGGTGTGGACACGTTTTTCATACTGATGACAAGTTCAAACAGGTGCCATTAATGGAGGTAACGCGTGGTGGATAGAGGAGCCTTTAACAGAAGAAATCATGGGTCTTTGACAGCCAGAAATCTTGATATTTTGTAGGTGACTAATACTTATTTTTCATAATTACTTGCAAATAAGTTCTTTAAAAATCAGACCATTTGGTTTTCTGGAGGGTTTTTTTTCTCATGTTGTTTCATAGTTGAGGTATACCTATGATGAAAATTACAGGCCTCTTTCTTTTTTTTTTTAAGTTGGAGAACTGCACAATTGTAGGCTGACTAAATACTTTTTTGCCCCACTGTATCAAAATTGGCCCAGTTTTATTTAGATACTTTGGACACCATATGTCGCATTAGCATCGACCCATTTGCATCCCTACTTTATTCATGTGTGAAACTGAGGCTAAAATTAAACTGAAAAGAATTTGCCACATTGGAAATATATAACTTGCCTGCAGTTTAACCTGAAACAGACATTGCATATTGTTTAGCTGAAGAAAGCTTGTTGGCTCAAGTTGTTCTTGGGATGAGTTTTAGTATAATAATGAAAAAAGGCACATGCATTACTGATGATCAGAGACTTAATTGCAACTGCAAAAACCTGACCTCTGCTCCATCCATCCACAATTCCATCAACTTCGATCAGTTTCCTAAAAAAACAAAATATCCCCATTGCATAATCCTTCCACCACTTTTTTTCCCCCTGTGATATGTGTATTCAAGGAGTTACATTGATAATCTGAGATATCTTGAAGCGTCTCTTCATTCATGTTTGTATCTTTAATCCTTTCTATTATGATGAATAAAAACTATCACTCCTACTTCTCACATTAAAGCAGGGACCTTTCTACCCATTTCCATTCTGCCTTTCTGCTAATGTTAATTGTATTACAGATGAAAAGATCATACTGACAACCGGCACAGCTTCAGTCACAGCCTTATTTATTCAACATACTCTGGGATTGATATCAATTATTTATTTTTGTTCATGCTGAACCCAAACAGGAACTCATTTATGCTGAAGTCAAGGAAATTATATATAAATTGAATTTAAAGGGGAGAGAGGAACTTAGTTTAGAGGCTATTATATTTGTATATTTTAAATTTTGTAAAATGTCCAAACAAAAAAAGGAAAAATCTGTTTATTGGGACACAAGAATGGTGAAACAGACAACATGCTGTCTAAAACATTTTTTGTTTGTGTATATCATTTATATATATATATCAGATATTCAGACATTTTATTACATCTGCATAGATAAGCATAAATTAGAATCCTTAAAACTAAAATTAATGAAAATAAAACATCTTAAATAGCTTGGATGTAACTACCGTGATATGAAGAGAGTTTGTCCCCTTTCTGATTTCTTTTTTGTTTTTGGCATGCTTGTCATGCTCAGATATTTCAGCCGTTTTAAAAGACAAGATTTGTAATATTCATGGATAAAATATCCAAATCTACCTGGTCCTTTGTGAAAAAGTGATTTCTACCCTAAACCTAATAACTTTCTGGACCACCCTTGGCAGCAACAACTACACTCAAGCTTTTGCAATGAGTCTTCCCCAGCTGTGGAGGACATTTTTCCCACTCATCTTTGTAGAATTTACATTTGAGGGTTTTCTATCATTAATTGCCTTTCTAAGGTCATGCATCTGTTATGGCAAAATGATTAAAGATTAGTAACTGACAGTAAAGGCAGCTGGGGAATATAGCACAATGCCGTGGACTAATGATGTTTCACCTACCCTGGTTTAACTATCATTATTATGTCTGTACAGTAGCTCAGTCTGATATACTGTAATAATATATAAGCTCTGAAACCCCACACAGGCAGGCAGACACAGAATGTTAGAGAGGGCGTTGGCCCAAGAGGGCTTCCTGTTCCATTGTAATAAATATGTTAAAACACCAATGGAGACTGAATCATCCTTATCCTTACCTCCATCTCTTTGGAAATCCAGCCAAATCACATTTCAATAGGATTCAGGTCAGTATTATGACTAGGCCACTCTTAATTCTTATACATATACAATATTTGATCATTGTCATACTGCAGAACCCAAATTGGTTTCAACTTGAGGTCACCAACAGATGGTTGGATGTTCTGCTTCAGGATGTTGTGGTAGACGGCAGATTTCATGGCTCCATTTATCAAAAAAAAGTCTTCCCGGTCCAGAAGCAACAAATCTGCTCATCTCCCATCACACTACCCCAGCTGTATTTTACAGTTTGTTTAATTTTTTTCTGAAACACTGATACTTTAAGCACCAGATGTAATGGGACACACACCTTCCAAAAAGTTCAGCTTTTGTCTCATCAGCTCACAGACGATTTTTTTTCTTTCTCCCAGAAGTCTTGCGGCTCAGATGTTTTCTGCCTGAATTGGGACGTGTCTTAACGGTTGAACATGGAACATTTTCATAAAAAGCTGTATTTAAAAAAAAAAAAAAATTAAAACAATACCTTGCTAACTGGGCTAACGTTAGCTAGAAATAAAATTCCTTCACGATTCATTCCTAATTGAACACTGTTAAGGTTGGTCACTGGGCGTATGTGCAGCAAACCAGGCAATCCAATAGCTGGAATTATGTTTTTATTGTTGTAAAAGCAACATGGATACTAGATGTTGCTACCGCATTCAGGTTACATATCCAACCTTTAATCCTCTTTTTGCTCAGCTGTGGTTTTCCTCTTGAAGCTCTCCCATACAGGGCATTTCTTATTTATAGAGGAGTCTTGGCCTCTGACCCTAACTAAGGCAAGTGAGGATGGATGTTCTGTGGATGTTGTTGTTGGGTCTTTTGTGATTTCTTGGATGAATCATTGCTGAGCTCTTGGGGTCATTTTGGTCAGCCGGCTGCTCCTGAGAAGATTCAAACAATTTTTCACACGGGGCCATATAGATTTGGATTTTATTAACTTAACTATAAAAACCATTATTCAAAAACTGCATTTTATATTTGCTTTTGTTCTGTTTGACTAATAATTTAAATTGTTTTATGATCTGAAACATCACAGTGTGACAGACATGCAAAAAATACATCAGGAAAGAGGCAAAAATCTTTAACATCACTGGATATGGATATATAAACTGCCTGTATGTTTGCAACTGGAAAACTTTAAGAGAAACTTGAAGGAAATTTCCAGTTCAAACCATTATGAAAATGGAGAACATCAGATAAAATGCATCAAACTGCTTTTAAGGATCATTACTAGTCCCTAAAAATGTATGCAGTCATCAGTGTCTGCCTCAAATAAATCGTTCAAACTTTCTTCAGAGGTTGCATCATGTTATGACAGACAAACGGAGAAAAAGTTGACTTTGTGAACCTCATTAACATTTGGAGCATATTATGTTAAGTCACACTGAGCACTGTCAAAAACAAAAAATAACTTTGGCGGTGAATGATAAATGATTAAATTACAAACAATGATGGCAGAAAAAGTCATTCAACAAACTAGAAGATCTTTGTACAAGCAAAAGGCTCAGAAATAAAGTTAAAACTTCTGAAGCTAGTTCACACTTTATCCACATATTTCCTATAAACACTGATAAGAGTTGTAGACCAGCTGTGCATGATAACGGTGCACCAACATCCTGGAAAATAGTCATTTGATTAGAAAGAATATCCACATTATCAAAATCACCTGAATCATTCTGAATGAGGTCAGTAAATATAACATGTGATTCATTATAGTCATTTTATATACCTTAGTGACACTTGAAACACGTAATTGTCTCTTTTGGTCCAGGGAGAACATCCTTATTCCTGGCCAATGTTTTTAAGCTATCCTCCACCCTCCTGCTATGTCCTAAACCTACAAGACTTCCATAACGACACACAAGGTGAGAGAAATATTGGTTTCCACAATTAGTTTTTGCATGAATTTATGGCTTTTGTTTTTCTTAAAATTTTAGTTTTTATCTGAAAGACAATTTTCAAATTTTACTTATTTTTGCCTGCCCACAGAGGGTGAGATTAGTGTATTTCAGGCTTTATCGAGTGAGGAGAGCTGGTTGGAGATCTGCCGAAAACATTTCTGCAGAGACCTGATATCAAAACCGAACAGCTTAACTGGAAAGGGTGAGTTGCATTGTCTCCAAATAGTTGGTAAAATGGTGTTTATTTTTCGTGAATAGCAGCAGAAATTTGAATTGTAAGTTATTTGTTTCAATGTTTATGTCTTGAGTTGCATTAAAACCTTTTTTAGTTTTATTTCAGTCACACTTCACATTTATTCCAGTCCATATTAACATTTTCAGTTAAATTATGTTTTTCAATGCCAATATTTTCATTTCAAAGCTGATATTTGTTTTGACTTTCATTTTAAGCCGGCATCGTTTTGCTGCCCTAGATTTCTGTGAGATGGGAGTCATTTGTAATTGCATTACTGGCAAAAAACAGAAATTATAAAAGGAGTGGGCAAGAGTGAGAATAAAGTGTACCGCCACTCTGCGACTGTTTTTCAAATACCTTTTTTGGTATGTGAATCACATATTCTTAAAGGCAATTTTATTTGTATAGCACACTTTCAACCGCAAGGTAATTCAAAGTGCTTTACAAGATCTGGTGGTAGAGAAACTAAATATGATAAAAGCATGAAAAGTAAAAACAGCTATTACGAGTAAAACACAAACCAAAAAAACTTTTGAGAAAGTAAAAAAGCTGCAATTAATAAGTAAAAACAGCAATTCAAAGTCTCCTTCACTGAAAATCTTCCATCCATCCATCCATCCATCCATCATCTTCCGCTTATCCGGGGTCGGGTCACGGGGGCAGTAGCCTAAGCAAAGAGACCCAGACCTCCCTCTCCCCGGCTACTTGGGCCAGCTCCTCGGGAGGAATCCCGAGGCATTCCCAGGCCAGCTAGGAGACATAATCCCTCCAGCGGGTCCTGGGTCTTCCCCTGGGTCTCCTCCTGGTGGGACGTGCCCAGAACACCTCACCAGGGAGGCATCCAGGAGGCATCCTGACCGGATGCCCGAGCCACCTCAACTGGCTCCTCTCGATGTGGAGGAGCAGCGGCTCTACTCTGAGCCCCCTCCGGATGACCGAGCTTCTCACCCTATCTCTAAGGGAGAGCCCAGCCACCCTACGGAGGAAACTCATTTCAGCCGCCTGTATCCGCGATCTCGGTCTTTCGGTCACCACCCAGCGTTCGTGACCATAGATGAGGGTAGGAACGTAGATCGACCGGTAAATTGAGAGCTTTGCCTTTCGGCTCAGCTCTCTCTTCACCACGACAACCGGTACAGCGGCCGCATAACTGCAGACGCCTTAACAATCCGTCCATCGATCTCCCGCTCCATTTTTCCCTCATTCGTGAACAAGACCCCCAGATACCTAAACTCCCCCACTTGAGGAAGGACCTCATCCCCGACCCGGAGAAGGCACTCTACTCTTTTCCGGCTCAAGACCATGGTCTCGGATTTGGAGGTGCTGATCCTAATCCCAGCCGCTTCACACTCGGCTGCGAACCGCTCCAACGAGAGCTGTAGATCACGTTCAGATGAAGCCAACAAGACCACATCATCTGCGAAAAGCAGAGACCCGATCCTGAGGTCACCAAAACTTCCCTCTACGCCTTGGCTGCGCCTAGAAATCCTGTCCATAAACGTTATGAACAGGACCGGTGACAAAGGGCAACCATGGCGGAGTCTAGCTCTCACTGGAAATGAGTCTGACTTGCTGCTGGCAATGCGAACCAGACTCTGACACCATTCATACAGGGACCTAACAGCCCGTATCAAAGGGCCTGGTACCCCATACTCCCGGAGTACCCCCCACAGGACACCCCAAGGGACACGGTCGAACGCCTTCTCCATGTCCACAAAACACATCTAGACCTCCAGGACCCTGCCGAGGGTGTAGAGCTGGTCCAGTGTTCCACGGCCAGAACGAAAACCGCATTGTTCCTCCTGAATCCGAGGTTCGACTATCCGTCGGACCCTCCTTTCCAGAATCCCCGAATAGACCTTACCAGGGAGGCTCAGAAGTGTGATCCCCCTATAGTTGGAACACACTCTGCTGCAGAAGCTGGCACTGAAAATCTTGAAAATGTAGTTGTTTTTATTACAGTCAGTCTGCGTCAGTCTCCAATCCCTGAGTCAGTTACAAGAAGAAAAGAGACCAGAAAACAACTTTTATATATAATCAAAATAAAACATATTAAACAAATAAATCCTGTTCTAAAAATGTCTCCAAGCTATAATATGTGAGGAATGAATGACATAAAACACAACATGAATGGTTAAATCTGTCTTTTGGGGTGTTAAAAGAGTAAAAGTCAGGCTAAAGTATTATTATCACCTTGGATGGTGCTAAAAAGATTATTCCTTTATTTCTAAAAGAGAGGAAATTTATCCTCATAGGTCACAATACTTACAATACCAAAAATACCTAATCAGATACAGCAGATTATTTTAGACAACCCACAACAATAGATGGCACCAATTTAAGAAATATCTTTTATTTGTCCATAATGTCATATTTCACATTGGAACAGGATTTATTTGATTTAATAATCCTACATTTATCTTTTTAGGAAGCCTAGTTATTGTGTCCAGCAGAGTGAGTCTCCACCCTTTAACATTGGAGGTGAAATCAAATGAATACGATGTGAACGAAAGCAGTAAGCTATGGTGGCTGATATGTGTGAGGTTTCTTTATTGCTCCTCCAACTGAGTCACAAAGTGATCATGATGAGGATTTAAACGTTTACATATTCAAATATTACATTTTCAAAATGTTGTTTTTTTCTATTCAACTCTGACATACGGTAGTTTGTAGGATCGAATCTCTGCTGTGAGCTATGGTTTAAGACATAGCTTGGCGCATAACTGAGGACTGTTTATAACGGTCACAAGTTAGTCTGACTGTCAAACTGTGGCCCAAAACACTCTACCATTTTGTGAAGCTGCAAGTTCGACTCGCATTTTCATTTTTTTCTCTTATTTAATTATTTTTAGTTATTTATTTAAACAATGGTTTCGGGAAGATTTTGTCTCGGAGACGTGTTAACTGGGAACGAAATGAGTTTGGAACAGTTTTTTGCAGTGCTAAAAGGGAACTTTATGTTGGGCAGGGCTACAGTACGTACAGCTGACCTGAAAAAAAAGAGGGAAAAATCGCTGAGCATCTAACCTGACAGTCGGATTATTTGACTTCATTCTGTGTAAATTATACAGCATAGACGATGGTAGCAAAGAGTTGTCTTGCTACAATAACATATGTGGTTGCCATTAGCAACCCCATACGCTTACGGAAGTTGGAAACCAGTTAACATAAAAACACGTTAATCCGAAACACCGGCAGCAGCGGTGGCCGGTGCTTCTTCTATGCAGCAAACGGTAGCAGAAGCAATCACAAAACTCACTCCCTACGACAGAGACAGCAAAAAATAATTCCTTCACAGTATTCCTGCAGTTAGGATGGCTTACACTACACTCTACCTTCATTATTAAATGTAGCAGCAGCACTTTGTATACCTTTGTGTTTTACACTACATTCTTAACACTTACGTTTTTATCAGGCAGCTTTATGTGTGCCTGTTTATAATATCACCATTTTGAACAAGGTAATGTTTGCAAAAAAAACATTTGAACAAGTTAAAGCTATATTTACCTCCTTGTATGAGGATTATTATTGCCGTATTATAGACTGCACAATACATGTTGCACTGTATTTGCAGCTGCATGTTAGTTTTTTTATTTTAAAATATTTATTTAATCTAATTCTTGAATATCGTGGGTATATATATATATATATATATATATATTTTTTTTAGAAACAGACCGGGACTGAAGTAAACTCTCATTTGGTTGGTTTTGGTCAATGTTGAGCCTTACCTTAACCCACGATTGAATTCAGGCAAATTTCTCATTGGAACGGTTTTCTCTCTATGAAATTTAACAAAGTTGCTCCTTAATCCTGTGTTAAAATCCAGCATTAAAGGTGACAAGTTCTCTAGTGAAAACAATGAGGAACTCAGAGGAATAAATCCCTTTTTGCATCTTTTAAAATGCAGAAAACTTTGAAATACTACAGCTTCACCTTCCTATCGATCTTGTAAATTTTAAAGTAGTACTGGGCAATATAAAAAGCACAAGGTAGAAATTATATAAATTTAGTCAAAGGTAGAGCGTTTGACTGTACCGGCATGCCACAGTAATGTGTATGTATAAAATATTTAGCTTATATTTTATTTAAAATATCTTCTTTTTTATTTATGTTGTGTCAATTCTTGTGTTGCATTATTTTGGAAAAATAATGTAATACCTTTTAAATGCATTTTGCACAATAAATATTCTTAAATGTTCTGCAATGCGTCTGGAAAGTGAGAATGTTCATAAGCATGTTCTTTTCCAAAAAAAAAAGAATATATTGCAATACATATCGTTAACCCACATGCTTTAGATTATATCAAAATGTAGATTTGAGGCCATATAGCCCAGCCCTAATTTAAAACATAGGCAGGAATCCTGTTTCTCATCCGAAATGCGCTGATTCACAGTGCTTGTGTTATATGTGAACTACTAATGGTGTTTATTTGAATGCATTTGTGCCCCCTCCCTGAAAGACTGCAGAAATCTGAAGCCCACGTTCGTCTTTAATAACTCATCATCGTTGTCATTGACTGACGCATATTAAACGGCACCTACGCTTACTTTTCTCATATAGGAGTAAATAGACGTGATTGACGTAAGACAAAAATACATTCAAACCAAGCATTGCCGAGACCTGATTACTCCCTTTCATCAGTACGCTGTGGAAATTGCCTACAAAATCATCCACTCTGCGCTGTGGGGCTCATTTGAGGCTTTTCAGAGGTGGAAAAAAAACTGTGATCAGGATTTATTATCTTTTAAGCTTCCCTCAGCTGCAGAGATGATGCTTTGTTTGTCATGTCGATAACCACACAAAACTTGGCACTTTCTTTTCAATGAAAGGAAATTGTTGCATTAAGTTTTGACTTCCACATCAGCTGGATATCTTAAATAATATACTTTTTATAAAACTAATTTCCTCCCGTTTTTTTTTTTCCAGCTGGAATACTAAATTGACTCACTATAGCAGCTCTTCATCAAAACAGTTTGAGCTTTTTCATGCTCAGTAGCTCTCTCTCTGTCAGCTTATTGATTCCTTAATTGGTCTCCTGCAACAGCATTTCAAATAAGATGCATTCAGTCACGCTAGGATTCACTGACTGGATTCTGCTAGCGGCTATGATCATCAACCCTTGTCTTCTGAACTGACAGCTGGGGAAATGATCATAATTATGCTCTTCTGTGTTTACAAAATATCCTGGGATTCACTCAATATGTTTGTTTAGTAGAGTCAGAACAAAGGTCCACCTGCAACCTGGTTACCAGGTGAAAGATTAAAACAATTACACCTTCATTCTCTTCCTCCTGGTGATGCTCGCTTTGATTTTTAATTAACTGGTTTATCATTCTCGTAACAAATTAGCCAAACGTACCTTCCCCCTTCCTGATTTCTTATTTTTTTTACATGTATGTCACATTTTAATGTTTCAGACATGAAACAATTTTAAATATTAATCAAAGACAGCACAAGTATGCAGTTTTAAATGAAGCTTTTTATTAAGTGTTCCTGTGTGACAAACTGATTAAGGTCAGAGTTCATTGCTCCGCATAAGTAAAAGACTGGGCAGAAACAGCCTGCATATCATATATCGTTCCAGGACAAAAAACACTGCTTAATATTAATAAAACTCATCTCAATTTAGTCAGGAAATGTCTTGATGATCCGCAAGACTTCTGGAAAAATCCTCTCTGGACTTATGCTGCATTCAGACCAAGCCCATGCGTCAGTTGCGGCAAGATTACATGTAAAGTCTATGGTGGAGTACGTCAGAGGTCCGTCAAGGGCTCTGTGTTGCGTTGAGTAGGTTGGCTCCGTCAACGACGCTTACGTTTCATACAGCAACGTACCAACGCATGCGTCACAGAAGTTCAGCAAGCTGAACTTTTGACAGATCCAGCAGAGTTAACGCAGTGCGGCAACCAATCAGAGCGTCTCACTGTAGTTATGTCACGATACACAGATATCTTGAATGAAGCGCGGATCCAGTTAAAACATTTTCAACAAACGCAGATTTAAAAAATCATAAATAACACTTACCGAAGACAGATGGACAGGCGCTTCTAAAGAGGAACAGAGAACCTGTAGTTGGTATCCTGGTAGGAGATTTAAGCTCCGATGCGGTCCAGGAGGTCGTAAAATTAGGCGCGGGACAGACGGAAGTAGCACTGAAAGCGAACCTCATCCATACGCAGCTCCTGGAGCAAATATTTAAACTCCCCGAACTCAGAACGTATCTGAAGAATGGGCGCTAATGCACCCGATGTCAACGTTGTCTAGCTTTATCTAGCTAATAAAGCCAAGCCACTCTCTCGTTACGATCCACCTTGGTTCAGAACGTACGGCAACAGAGGAAGCCCCGCCCACGCGTTGTTTTTTCCTCAGAAGCAGGCTATGGAAGCCAAAGGTACATACGTCAAACTTCATCCATTGAATGCGTTGCCTGACGCAAACCAACTGTGCGGTGTGAATGCAGCTTAAGATGACAAAAGGCAACAATTTTTGAAAGGCGTTTCTCTTGTTACATCTTACATAAACATTTCTGAGTATGTTTTGGGGTGGAATTTACTTCTCTGTTGCCAAATATTCCTACTTTTTTAATCTACATTTGCCATAACACTCCGTCACAGGAAGTGTAAAGATTCTTAAAACATATGTGGTATCACTATGTTAGAAACTTTAAAGATCGCATTAATATGAACGCAAATGTAAAATATCTACTTCATTTAGCTACTCTTCAAAATAGTAAATACAAGAAAACCTGCCATTCAAGCAAGTCAAATGTGCATTGACATTTAAAGAAAGGGGCTGCAAAAACTAGGTATTTTTTTGCTTTTCAACAAAAGCCCCATCAGCACTTCTTGCCTTGTCATTTTCCTTGTTAGACCCTCAGTAACTGTGGGTGGCTTTGTCACGCAGCTCTGTAATAAACGACTCCCAACACGGATGTAGAACGGGTTTACTCAGGGACAGTTTGGGGCACTGAAGCCACAAATTGATGTGAGTGGATGCTTGCAAAGCTGACTGAGCATATTGCTGGAAATGTATTTTTGCAGAGAAGCACTAATTTCCGGCTTAATTTGTAAGCTGCACATTTTCTCAGAATACTTTATTGGTATTGTTTAAATGCCAGCATTTTGATAAAAGCTAAAGTCACTGAGAGATTTAGTCAGCAAGTGGCCTTTGAGAATACAAAACACAAATTTTCTGTATATATTCCATACTGAATAATACATAATGTTCTAATCTGATATTTATTACATTATTATCAAGACTCGTATCATAATTTATTACTCTGATTTGTCTCTGCAGTGCTGGCTGACCTTCTGGAGAAGGTTGTGGCCCGTCTTTCAAACTCTACCTCAGAATGCTTCTTCTGTCCACCGCAGTACAAAGGTCAGTGAGGAACACACTTTTTTTCCTTGACAATGTTCAGATGAAGATCACTAAACTCCACTCGCTGCAACCAGTAATGCAAAGCTCCTTGTTGTCACCAAAAAGTCCCTGTTCTTTAGGCAAGATACAGGTTTACCAGTGTCTGTTTACCAATTCACTGACTTCTGAAGGCCGTTGGTTGCACTAGATTTGGATGATCTTGGCCTAAAGAGTTGTGAACACGTATGCATACCATACTTTTAAATAACATTTTTGTTTCCACTTTACAACTGTGTTAATTTGTGTTGACCTATCACATAAAATCTCAATAAAACACACCAATGTTTTTGGCCATAATGAGACAAAATCTGGAAATATGAGTCATAACAAATACAAATACACAAGGTTTTTAATGGTCAGACGTTTTTCCTCTGCTGTAAATGAATTCCCTGCAATAACCAGACAGAAGAATGAGACTAGAAATTGTGATGGCTCCCATTTCTCTAACTGAAAAGACTTGATGGCTTTTTCAGTGTCATCTGAATGTTGCGAGCTGTCCCTCTGGATTTACACACATGGGGGAGAAAAAGGATTTTACGCTTCCAGTACAGCTTCCCACCTCAGGTCAAAACATGTTGTATTTCACAAGTGTAACTAGCGAACTGTGTCAGCAGGTTGGCTTGTTTTGTAGCCAGGGGGCTAAACAAGCTTATCAGACTGTTGGTAGATGGAAAGATGCGGAGCTAATTAGTGAATACTCAGAAAATGTTGAAAACTCTTAATTTTTCCTGAAGGTTAAGTGCCAATTGCTTACTTATTTTTACTTCTCAACATGTAAAATTAAGGCTGCAGCCTTGAATCATTTTCAATTACTTGGACAGCTTTATATTCCATCCTACATCAATTTCTAATCCTCTGACTATAATATACATTTGGCTTATTAATATCCTTGACAAGAAGCCTTTTAGGACCATTATTTATCATATTTAAAATATTTAATCCAATTTTTGAATAGCTGACGTGGTAATGATCCTGAGGTGCTCAGCAGTGACATGTGGTGAGGTTCTGAATCCTCTGAGGTTGAATATATTAAACCCAAATCAGATGCTTCTATTTCAGCTTTTTAATTAACTGGAACATGTTTGTTGTTATAACAACTTTTAATATGCTTCCTATCTCTGCATTGACTTAAAAATGGTTTAACCGTTTTTGCAAATCATCTGAAAGTAAATTCCAACACATTTAATGTGATGGCAACAAAATATAATGTAAAAAAAAAAAAAATGGTAGATTTTTTTAAAAGATAAAATTAAAAGGCAAGGCAATTTTATTTGCATAGCACACTTTCAGCACAAGGCATGCAAGGTACTTTACAAGATTACAAAAAGAAATGTGAAAATTAAAACATATGGCAATATTAAAATCCAAGAAAGCATAGACAATAAAACAATGCCATTTAGCAATTTTTTTAAATAATAGCAATTGAGTAAGAGCCATAATGGGATAAGTTACTTATAAGCAAGTCTAAATAGGTAGGTTTTTATTTTGGATTTAAAAGAAAACAAATGTGTAAGATATTTCTTTCCTGCATCGGAAAGTGCATACGCCTATCCTGTTCCACAAATTGAAAGATTCTCTTTGTTTGACTTCACTGGAAATTATTCACAAAGAGGAGTGTTGTCCTTAATTGCTTCTGTTCTGATAAGGTTTTTTTGTGTGTGTATTTCTGAACTAGAGGAAATAATTGTCCAAAGAAACACCGCCTGAATCAAAAAAGTTATAAGCAAAATTGTAAAGAAACCCCAAAACAAATCAAAGCTAACATAAAAGAGCTGCACCAAAATTATGCCACCATGACTGGCATAATTTGAGAATTTAAGTTTCAAACCTTTATTTTATTTTTAATTTTGATTATTATCTCTTATATGAAAACTGAAATTTCTGTGTCTCAGAAAATTAGAAGACTGTTTAAAAGAAGCATATGCACTGAAGGTTGAGTTTAAGGTTATGTCAGCATTTACCCCCCAGATTTATTTGTACCTGATGAACAATCAAAGCAGGTGTCGTGTCTGTGTGCCTTACTTTGTAGAAGTTGTAAAAATGTCAAATTTTTAGTTGTGTACTCAACGTTTGAGGTCAGCCCCCAACCATTCTGCATCCACTTAAAGACAGAATTCAAACAACTTTCCCATGCCTCATATGTAAAACTATAAATATTCAAGCCAATTGATCAAAACCTCTTGAGGATTACGATCAGATGGTCAATCCAAGATGGCCGACATCCTGTTTTATGTAGAGATGAGGTGCGTCTTGGGAAGTTCTAAAAGTGTACAAAATGTCATACCTTTACTATGAAGTAATGTAAACGGGGAGGGTGATTTGAATCATTCCAGGGGGCGCTGTTGAGCCATTGCTGTTGCAACTTTTGTGAAACGCTGGTTATTATTGATTTACAGGAAACTTGCCTCACTGTGGACTGAGCAGATTATAAAACATGTCTTTAGGTTTCTCTAAAGAATGAGTTGAGATAGGGTCACAAAACATCCTGCGGCAGATAGCGGGATTTTTTTTAACTCCAAAAAACTAACAAACAGCAAAAGTGAATGTTGTAGAAGGACAAAAATTACAAACTTAAATGAGATGTTTAAACTGTGTAAAAGAAATTCAGTTAGATGTCAAAAAACGTTAGGCAGTATGTCTGCCTTCTTGTTGAAAATCCAGTCTAAATAATAAATACCAAGGTTGGAAAGGATATGGATTCAGTTCTCTGCTTTGCTTTATTATGTATTATTATGTATATTTCAGTGGTCTTTTTCATGTCTCCTCAGACTTTTATTTTTTTGCTGAGTGTGTTAACTCCCTCCTATTCATGCTGTCTCTTTATGACTGTCAGAACAAAGCTCTGTCTCCACTGAGGCTGGATGAGAAGCCTTCATTTTGAGTGCTTGCTTTGTTTATGGCTCCTATCTACTTAAGAATGCAGATTTGTTTTCCTTTTTCATACTCAGAATTCAGGTTGATTTAAATCTTATCAAACCAGAGGTCTTGGGGGGTAATAGCCTCATAACTTTTAAATATTGAGGGTTTAGTGGAGTTAATTATTACTACATTGTGCAGTTTGTCTTTAATAAACAAAAATTTTCTTTACTAAAACCAAAACTGCATGCATGCTTGGTGCATCTTTGAAAAATCTGCACTGATTAGAAAATCGTACAACGCTCTAATGTTTAATTTGACTGCCTTTAGCTTTGATTTTGGCCATTTGCTGTGGCATTGTATCAACCAACTTCTGCTATAATTTATTTCTATTCCACTAAATAGAAGTCTCACTGATTGGTGCTTTTCAGTTGTTCATTCACAATCCTTTGAGTTCCCTTCACAGTGCGAGTGGAAATGCTCTTTTTTTTCCACTGTTAAACACAGTTTTCCTTCCACTTGATTTCACCAAACGTTTCAATGATGGCAGATCATCCGGGGCCTACTTTCCAACTACATTTCTTCCTTGAAAATGATAATTATCCTTTTTTTTTCAGTTTTTAATAATACGTTGGACAATTCTTTACCCAATTTTAGTCATTTCTGGATCCCCTTAGATGTTTTCTCTGCTTGACGCCAGTGATTGGACCCTTCTTAAACAGACTAGCATCTTTTAATAAAACACAAGAGGGTGAGAGAACGATTAAAGAAGTTGCTTCCTCTTGACTGTGATTAAATATGGATGGTTTAAGTAATTAATGAAATATAAGACAGTCAATTAAGTTTAAAAATACGTTATTTATCCCAAAGGTAGATTAAATGTCATAATGGATGGTGATTCTGTGGGCAGGAAGGATCTCCAGTAGGTCTCACAATGAAGCTGGAGAAGCCTCTGACTGAAGACTGTTCCTGTTTAGCAGTTTCTCAAATGGCATGATAACATTTCAATATGCAGACAGCAAAGACAATGTCCTTCAATAACATTTTGTTTGTACGCTCTGCTAATCCACCTCATGTGCTTTTGCCGCTCCTCTTTAAATCTCTGTCTGGCTATAATATAGTCAGAAAGTTGGGCAGATAGATGCTGGAGTCGAGGACATAATCCTTAGCAGTTATGATGGATAGAAGAGATTGATTGAACTTCCTCCTCCGTCTCGTCTTGGGTCCTGCTCTGCATCCATGACGCCTCCTTTTCAACTCGTCTGGGATCCAGGGTCGTATTTCAGGTGTTAACTTCTGAGAAGCTAATCAACCTTAAAAGTAACAACTTTCCTCAAGTAAAAAAGTAGGAGAAGCAGAACCCGGAATAACCGCCTCAACCAAAAAACATTATGAATAAAAAGAAAGAACAAATCTGATCTAATTCTGTTCCAGATTTTACTTATTCTACAAACTAAACTATAAATGCTGCTGTTCTTCTACTAGTTTTCTTGGACTAGTTTACTGGCTGCTTAAACACAAAAACCAAGCCGAGACAAGACTGACGCCACTTCTTTTTCAGAACTAGCGGTAGTCTATCTGGCGAAAAATACATGCAATTTCCTCCAGCTCGGTCAGTTTCAAATTAATTTTGAGGCTGCACACATTAGGGGGTGTATTGTTGTGCACATCTTTTCCTTAATTTTCCTCATGGCCATGACTCCTTCCTCCAAGCTCTTAAATTCTGCACAAATCATTACTTTTTAATTTATCTAAAGAACACAGCTTGCACAAAGTCTGGAGTCTAAATCAGCATGAAGCTGCAGGATGCTGATATTCCTCTTCATAAGTTTTACAACTAGAAATGTTAGTATCAACTAATATAAGAGGTAAATTCCCAACACCTTTTATGGTGGCTCTCTAAACAAAAGTTTAATATTTGTTATTATGCTCACTGCAAACAGTGAAGTAGACTCTGGAGGCTCAACACTGAGGAGATTAGAGAGGGAATAGAAATGAAAAGAGGGTTTATCTCAATTAGATAGTAATTGCCATCAGTGTGAGGTTTTGAGAGATCTTAATATGTGAGGAGGGAAGGGTGAGAAGGAAAACAAAATTTACTTTAAATCAATACAAGATTTAATGGCGTTAAATGATCACTTTGATATGCAAGTTCTAGCAAGCGTATTTATCTTTTCATTGCTTGTTTCTGCTCCACAAATCTGGTTTGAAGGTTGTTCAATTCTGTTGCTGTCGTCTGCATGATTGTTATCCACATTAATTGTTAGATTCTCCTCATCATCCGACCATAAACGGTCTGCAAATGATTCATTTGCTCTCATATATCCCAAAAGCAATTAAGTGGCTGCAACACTTTTTATTTATCGTCTTGAATCTCCAAAATCCAATATGTTTAAATGATTATGGCTCTTATTAATAAGAGCAACTAAAGAGTTTGGTTATTATTTGCAGACTCTGCAGGAGACTTCAGTGCCTTCTGTATTTCTCTGTTGGAGACTATTCTTCCTGGGGAAAAGTAATCCTGTGCTAAAACTGTTTCCTGATGGATGAAAATGAGTAATTTCACATTTTTCCCCGCAAAACTGCCACCACTCTGAGTCAACGCTATGGCACCGCTGCACAGAAACCTCAAAACGCCGCTGTGAAATTACCCATGAATGACTGTTAGAGAAATTACCCAAGTCACCTTGATGCTACACTACCTCGCAAACATCACAGCTAAATGCCGAATGACTGCCTTAGAACTAAAGCCACAAACCCGCGTAGACACTGTCAACTCTCCGGCGCTGTTAAAGCAGCAATTTGTGATTCGCTGCCATGTTTTCCCCGCATTCATCATGGTCAAAATGCACCCTGTTAGGAGGAAGTGTTTGCTTTCAAATCCTCCCGTCGTCATTTTGTTGTCGTCTTAATTGTTTTGTGTTACAGCTGAGGAGACAAACGTGAGGGATGTTGTGTTATCGTCTGTGGAGCAGCTGGGAATCAACATGTGCTTCAGGTAATTAGATGTTTCATTATTGTTGAACTATTATAGAACATAAAACCTCAGCATCCTGTTGTGTTTTTGGCTTCATCTCTCAGTTCACAGAAATAATTTGGGTGTAAATAATGACATACAGTGGGGCAAAAAGTATTTACTCAGCCACCAATTGTACAAGTTTTTCGACTTAAAAAGATGAAACAGGCCTGTAATTTTCATCATAGGTATAGGAGGATCTTTTGTGACTTTAATATTTGTTTTTGCGCAATGCATCATGGTAGTGGGTGGCAGGAAACAGCGTATTTTGCCTATAATTTGATTGTTCTGCCCCTTTGGAGGAGGATTTAGCAGAGCAGATGATTCACTTGTCCTGTGAGGTTGGCTGTCCGACCCGCTGGGGGCCTAAAAAAAAGTTTTTTTCGACAAACGAAAGAGATTGCAGGTGATCAGGACATTAAACCTGATGCTTAAAAGAAAGCCTGGATGTTTCAGCAACTGACAGAGTTTTTGAAGCTAATTTTGGTCATACGTCCTTGTGATTATGTATTTTTTATTTAGAAAATGTTTATGTAAAAATTTTGGGGTTTGTATATTTTAAATCATCTTTTATATTGTTTTTGCGTTCTGATTCAGACGTCCCAAACTGCGATAAGCCCGCTGCTGTACTTGCAGCAGCTGTAAGTCCGATCCAGACAGCTGCTTCTAGTTTAGTCATTAAAGCTGCTGCATGACTGTATGTTTCTCCAAGATTGGGTTTCAGAAAGAAAGAATTGTGTAAGCGGTGATATTCGGTTTTTCACCAGAGACCAGACGCCATTGAATTACTCAAGTCACAGGACAACTTACCGTATTGTCCCGAATATAGGACGACCCCGATTTTATGACGACCTCCTCTTTCTAAAGACTACTCTTTAGAAAAAGACTAAACAAGTTTTTAAAGAGACTATTTTAATTTTTGAGAAAGTCAGATAATAACGGAATGCTACAATATTTGCCTGTTAATTCAATCACAAAGATCTGCAATGTATATTATGATAAAGCAAGACACTTGTGATACTTAATAGAAACGGAGTAAAAAAAAACATTTTAAGAAGAGGACGACCCCACATTTTTACATACAAACTGTCAGCCCTTTGCTCATTACATGTCAAATAAAAAGTTACATTTAACATCAAAAGTCTGCATGATGCTGTTACTCACAGACGTCGTCTGCCTCGCTGTGCTCGCTGTCACTCTCATGCTGCGATCCTGTCTACTCTGGCAGAACGTAATCCTCACTGCCATCCAATGCATTAGATATGGCTGCCTGACAGTTGTTTGACCCCTCTGCTTCATTGACCACCATCATATTAAAGTAGCATCATAACTCTGCCTTGGTTTTTTGTTTATTTGCCCCACGTTTGATCCACTCTGCTCCGGACTGCCCATCTCCATTTTACTTTTACTTTTGATGACGACAGCCATAATAAGGTCACTGGCTTTACAGCACATGTCAATTGTTAGACCCTGATTGTAAGACGACCCCACTGCAAAAAACCTCATGCTATATTCGGAACAACATGGTAACTTGTACGACACGACTACATTCCCATGAATAAATAAATGACTCTAATCAGTGAGGTCTTGCCCAGCCTTGCAGTCGTGTTGAGGATTTCGCCGTTCTCCTTAGCAGTCACCCACGGGTGATGTGAATTACACCGTCTCTTCTTGACCAGGTGTGACCTCTGATTTTAGGACAAAAAAGGCTTTGCGTTTTGCAAAGATCAGCCCAGCTCCCCTTGAAGCAACATAATCTCAGGCCTCCAGACTTTCGAAAGTCAGTTTTTTTTTTTATGAGTGAGGAGCTTTCAGGGCTTTCTAAAACCAAACTTTTGGTCGGATAGGAGTAAATGTCTCACCAGTACGCCTGGGAATCAAATCAACATTTTTCACATATCTCAAAGGGGCTTTAAATGCCCTCGATTTCACCATCAATAGATACTTTAATGTCTGAAGACAGGGAGAGCTTTATAGGGAAACTTAAATTGGTTATTTATCGGGTATTTCGCCCACTAACTCTCTTGGAAGTGTTTGTTGCATCTCTATAGCCCCTTTCATTTTGTTAGCTTTCTTGCCTCTGAAACACTGGCGCGTGTGCACAAAAATGTCAACAAAGACCCTCCTATACCTCAACCACGAGAGATAAAATGAGAAAGAAAATCACATGGTCTGATTTCTAAGGAATTTATTTGAAAATGGCTCTCACAGACCTCTAACTTCTTCTGTAAGAGGCTCCTCAAACAAGGTGGATTGCAGTTTATGTTACATGTAGCTTATGAGTCATGGCACGATGTGGATTCTCTGATCAGGTTGTTGCGATTGAACATTAACTCGAATGAAAATTCCTCATTTATATGTCAATATCATTCAGAAATTGGTGGGTAAAAATTATGACATGATTTCATTTTGAACAAAAAATAGTAGTGCAACTTCTGGGTAGGATAGAAAATACCTTTTCTATGCAGGCGTCCAAAACCAACCAGTTGAAATAAAAGTTTTATATAACTGTTGTTATGAAGATGGTTGACCCTCATTGCTGCATGGTTAGATATAAAAATGTTTTCCCTGCTGTACCATCTACCGTGTCTTTTTCCAGATTTAAACTGTAGATACAGGAAAAGAAAAAGTCGTAGCCCGTCTTTATTTTATATAAGTATCACAAAGTTTCTCAGAAAATAACACAATTTATCATCATTAATTAAACTGTGGAGTTAAATTTGGTCAGCTAGGCCTGTTCAGTGTGTCTTTAAGGAGTGCTTCTGGGTTTTTGCTTTATGCCCGACTGTTTATTTAAGTAGTCATCAGGGATTATGGAGGCTGAAATAAAACAGAGAACTGTTTGAGACTTTCACAGTACTTTAGTTAGATTTTTAGTCATTCAAAACAGTGGAGAAATAAAAATGTGATTCTGATGAAAAGTCAGAGGAGTAGTAACCTGTGTGGATTTGAAGTTTTATGGAGAAAAAACTGCCCAAATGATTTTAACAGAGGTAAAGATGTGATGTTTTTTTTTTTTGTTACCTTCCCAGGTATGGCCGTTCCCTCCAGATACTACAGGAAGATTCATTGAGTGACTTGGAGCTGCTAATAAAGCACATGAAGACTTTCCTGTCAACACAAAGAGTGCAAACATCATCGAGTCTTTGTATCCTTTGAAAATGATCTATAATGTCAGCATCTGTGGAAAGATAAAAAAATTTCATTCATGTTCCAGGTTTTCTTTATTAGGCTTTTAGGTCTTAAAATATATAAAAATATGTTGCAAAGAGTACAAAGATATAAAGAACATTAATGTAGTGTATTTAGGCCCTTCTTTGGTATATTGACGAACCTTCTGAAGACCGATGGGTCTTATGGAGTCTGAATGAATCATGAATTAAAGGGATAGTTTGCTTTTTTAGACATGAAGTTGTATCTCATCTTTACCAGCAACATAGTGGATGCACATTGACACAACTCTGTTATTACCTCCTGGTCAGAGCTCTTGCGGTTCAAAGCTTTTCAAGAAAGTAGTCTGGACTTGATTCATTTTCACTACAAAAAAAAAAGCCGCAGCCAAAGTTCCCTTTAAGGTAAGGGTTAGGAATACAATGGTAACAGTTAGTGGTAAGATGGTTGTTTTCAGTTAGTTAAATTAATGGAAGTCAATACAACTTCCTAATGTGGGTAGAAATATGATTTTGTGTATGTGTCTGATAACATTGTATTGACTGTAACCAAATTACTTGCTCACACAGTGACTCTTATAGTCTTAGCCTCTAACAGAATCCAGACAGTATTTGTACAAGCACCACAATCCCTTTTGTTAAAAGATCTTTTTTTTTCCTCCCTGAATAGGTGTAAAGCAAATAAAAGGGGTCATATAAGTCACTCCTGGGAAGATTTGGAGCAGTCTTTTCGACTTGAAGACAATACTAATCTCTGAATAGTTAGATGACTTTAAAATTAAGGCTTTAAAACGTAACCCAGGTCGATTAATTTGTAGAATTAACATGATCATTTCTTTTACGCAATTAATGCATGCACAAGATGATCAAGTCATCCTCACATCGACAATGAGGCAGATCTGAACCACGCTTCCATGTCAACATCTTTTATCAGTCACAGGATAGATATTATTGGTCTACACCACTCCCGGTTCTACTGCACCTTTAATCTGCAGAAAGATCAGAAGCAGCGACATAACGAGCAGATGATTAACAATGCTATGGCTAACAAATAAGCTAACATAACCAACCAACATTGCAGCCGCAGGATAACCACATAGAATAACAGTGTTAACCAGGGAGTAATGTTACAGTTGGTTCCAGACAATTTTGCTCACGTTGATGAACAAATATTCCCTCTGTTGTTCAGAAAAATAGAATTAGAAATTGCTTTATTGATCCCAGAGGGAAAATAGGTGGTGTTGTAGCTCATGCTATTTAATTCTTCAAGGAGTTGTTGTAGCTTCCCAAATGGCTTTGTGCAGGACGGATCTCCTGCAACAGTCTGTGTTGCAGTAAAAGTGTTGAAGCCTTTTTCACGTTGTTGTTGTTGGATAGTCCAATAAAGATGATGCTCAAGGTTCTCCAATATTGATAAAAAATTGTCTTTACAGTTAGTTTGCTTCAGCAGTTGCCAGAAAAGATAATTAGGTTGTAGTGGAACAAAAATTCCATTGATCTCTCCTGTAATTCCTTGAAGAAACGGCATCCAATTTTGTCAGTTATTTCCACCAAAAATCGTAGTTATTCAGTCATTTTCATGAATGTTGGTTAATTATGATTAATTCTAACCTACCCTGTGATTAAGTGGCAATCGCTTGACAGCCCTACTTAAAAAAATTTCCCAAATGATTAGCAGCATTTGCTACAAGCGTACTGAACAACAACTCATGTACAGTTAACTGAATCCGATGTTGCTGTAGTTTTGGGCTGATAACTCTAACAGCTTCCATCTGAAAGAGGTGGTGTCAGCCTTTGTCTGATCAACACAATACTCTTTATCTTTATCCAGCCATGTCTCAAAGAGTTCAGTTGCCTTTTGTCCCAAAAGGAAACTGATAGCCACATATCTCATCTACTCTGCTTTACAAGTGGACAAAAGAACAAGAAATCACTGAGATGAAGAATCTTGAAGTGTTAAAAAAAGCCTAAAACTTCAGCTGAGTATTATACAGACTTTACAGATGAGTATACTCCTTTTAAAACCTTGTATATATATATTTTTTTAGCTAACCTGAAATATGCATGTTGTAAAATGATCTGTTTTCAGGGTATTAAAACAGAGCAAAGGCTTTAAAATCTCAACAAACTTAGCGAACTCAACCAAGAGTTTAAACTAAGGAAGCAAAAAGTAAATCCATAAATTAAGAGGAAATAAAATGTTTAATGAATTTTAATTAAAGTTTTTCTGTTCCATTCATGTTGCTGCCTGGTGGTAGATGAAAATGGATTTATTTTCTCCTCTGGGATGCTGCTTTATTTATGATTCCTTATTTGAAAAATGATGTCTTGACAGAGTTCATTACAAATTTATGAGGGTTGTCTGTCACTGAGATTCAAAGAGCATGCATTTGTTATAGAGTTGGACCAGTAGTAACCAACAAGGCAATTTTGCTGCTTTCTGTTTAAACTCTGATATTTTAATCAACAGTGGAAGAAGGAAATGGGATTTCGAGAAATTAGAATTTTCTCCTTAACTATGGTTTTCTAAAGAAAATGTATTCAGTCCCACTCATTTAAAACAATGCCACAGTGAGTTTCTGTCATTTTTAAAAACAAAACCTCCATGTTAATAAATGCCAGATGCATAAAACATGAGGCATAGCTATGAGTCATGGCGACTCTTCACATTTAAGCTACCAAAATCTATCCTCGCATGTATCTGACATTTTAACAAGCAATCAAACAGATGGCTCTCTCAGCAGGCGCAGAGGATTCATTTAAATGTGCAGCTGGGTTAAAGGAATCGTAAGGAATCTTCTCAAATATGAGATGCTCGTTAGGTTCCTGGACACTTCTAAATTTGTTTTTGTTTTTTTAGAAATTAAACCTGAATATAATTGAGAGGTTAGATATTTTCTTTGGAATTAACCACTCTAAGGTGGCTTCAGGTTGTTGCCATTTTACCCCTTCTTACTCCATTCCACTTTGTTTTTGTGAACAATTGTTCAAACATTTTGCAACTCAGGACTCAGGAGAAAATTCAAAAAGTTCAGAAACTATTCAAGCAGAAATTCACCAACTTCTACTGCTGCTTGGAAAACTCTGGGTTTAGACTCATCTTGGCAGTCGCCCCCAAAAAAGATGAAAGACTCATGATATATCTGAAATGGATAGCTATCTAATTGGCTAGTTGTTAAGTGGGGCTTCATTAAACAGCACTTGATGAGTCCAAGTTTTCGATCTAGCTCAGGGGTTTTCCTGAATAGAGATCTCAGTGGTGGACGCTCATTATGGAGATGTAAATAAAAACATACTTTCTGCGCTGTCTGTGGGGTCTATGGGGCAGTGGTCAGGATTTAACTGCAGTTACTCGGCCCTACAATTAAAAAGAAGACTGCAACATCATTGATGATGTCTGATGTGATGACTTCATCAATATGCTAATTGGCAAGCAGCGACATCTAGCAACTTTCTGGGTCAAATTCACCTTTTTTTCTATTGGAGACAATTCGCAACCGTGATTGAGGTCACCCAACAGAGATATTTAACTGAATGGATTCCTCTAGATCAGGGCTTCCCAAAGTTTCCCCCTCCGAGAGCTAAAATGAATATCTTTCATATCTGGACCGACTGAAAAAACACCCAAATCACACTTGCTCTCAAGTCCACCAGGGGGAATCACCACTGACCTTTTTTTGACTCAGGAAAACCCTTGTAGCTGCATAAACCCGTCTTATTTTGTCCTTTGCTGAGTTCTGTCCTCTTTATCAGAACTCCTGTCGTGTTTCCAACAGAGCCATAAAAGCTTTTAGTGAACAAACATTCCTGAGCTAACTATGAGTCTGCATATATGTTTGAATGTCATATTGTTTAGCTGCTAGAGCTATAAGATTGCAGTAAACCCTAGAATAAAATAAAGGGGAAATACATCCACAATTTTGCAGCAGTACGTGATGAGCAGACCAGTTGCAAAACTTTACATTTTAACCCCAACACTAGGCCAAATTTTGCATTTGTTTTCATGATGGCTGCTTCTCATACATGTAATAGATTTATTACCCAATCTTAGAGTTTGTTTGCTGGTTATTTGACACAAGAAACGACATCTGAAGAATTAATCTGTGCCACACTCTGACTCACGATGCCGTAGATTCGCCAAAGTATGACAGATTTCTTTCGCCCCGTAGCTTTCTCGAGGAGCCAGATGTGCGATCCAAAAAAATTGAAGAGCTGGAAGTAAGTAGTGAGAATAGGAAATATTCCAAAAGGGAATTTTAAATAGGACGAAAACAGTCTACAAGAAAATAAATTCAGTTTCGATTAATTGACACTCATTTTCCGAACCAATACATTGGATTTAAAATCAAATCAGATGCAGTTTCTAAAAGCATTCTTTCAATCAGAGTGATGCAAATTCACTTTTTAATGGCACCAATTTCCTTTCTTCATACCTGAAACTTGAATTGTGGATTATTTCTGGTTATATGTGTTAATCCTAAAAGTATATTATCTATTATCTTTTTAACGTCAAAGGAAAAAGGCAGTGTTTGTAAGGCATTGGAACTGGGGATCGTTTCCTGGAAAAGTTAGGTGACTGGTGCCAAAGAACCCAATTTGTTTTTAATAAACTTAAACATTAATTTATAGTTTGCCATTTGTGTACTTTACCATTACATAAACATGTTTTTGTGAACCAAACTACATCTTTGTTGTTGCTGCTCTGAAAACTCTGCTCCCTGTTACTTCCTTAACTTCATCCTACAGTCAGTCTGCAGGACGGTTATCCAGGCCATGACTGGTTGGCCTCCACGGTTTTCCTCATCATGGCAGGAAACGTGGAGCGATCTCTGCATCTGTTACTAAAACTGTCCTCTCAGCTTTCGTCCGCGTTCATCTGGCCTGCACGGATACATGCGTCGGTGAGCAACACCTACAGAACAATGCTTTCACCGCACGTCACAACAAGTTGCTTCAAAAGACATCTGCTTTTCATGTCCTGTTCTTACATTAGATGTTGATGAGGTCCGTTGCTGACTCCTCTATCTCCAAGTGACCTGAATACTGGCTTAAGTACATCTTGGTGTAGCTGCTGGATCTCTGTATTACTGTAAACATAAATGAATCCATCTTCGCTCTTCAGATCTAAGCTATGACCTTGTAGCCATGGTACAGTCGACTGGGTTGTTCAAGAATCCTGTGGGGGGTACTTCAGAAGTACGGGGTACCAGGTATCTGTATGACCAGTCACATAGCTTGATCAGTATTGCCAGCAGTAAATCGGGTTTGTTTCCAGTGAGAGTTGGACTGCAGACTGTAAATGGGAATGTGTGGAAGCTGAACTAGGGTTGTCACAGTGTGAAAATGTAACCTCACGGTTAATGTGACCAAAATTATCACTGGTATTATTGTGGTGTTTTTTTCGAAGTGTGTTGAATACGTTTAGAAAGCATAGATAACCCCTACACAAACTGAAAAAGTTTTGAAAAAGTGTAACAGCGTTTATTATATTAAAAATAATACTGACAAAGCGTTGTCAAAAGTGAAACTTTTCACATCATTGTAAAGGAACAAGGTTTGAGCATGCAAATCATTATTATTCTATTGTTCATATCAATATAGGAGTTTCCCTATACCTTTTTGTCTTGCTAAATCAAAAGATTGGCTATTGACTATTTGGTATTGATTCCAATATTTCAAGATAACTGTGTTGTTGGTTGTTTCTAGGGCATTGCATGTACTAATTATAGCGCCGGAAACATGTTATATTTTTAGACAACTAAATAAATGCTCTATATCAGGAAAATAGTGTCTCCTTCCAGTGAGTTTCGCAGATTCAGGAAAAATGTCAACAGGCCGTGATCATTGTTAAATTCATAATAATGCATCAAGAGCCAATCTATTGCATTGGCAACCAACTCTTATCTGCCCCCGAGAGCTGCTTAACGCATAGTGTCATTTCAATATAGAGGTATGCACTGCGCCTACAATGCGGACGCGATATTCCACTGAAATAATGTTTTTTTTTTTTTTTTAACACACTGTAATTGTTGTTGAAAAAACATTTTAAATAAAGAGCCGAGAGAAATTTCTTCATTTTCTTGGAGGTTTATTTTTACTTGAGTTTGATCAAACGCAAGGAGGTACAGAGTTACACAGTAATGCCAGGAATCGTGAGAAGCTGACCTGCCGT
Source organism: Apricaphanius iberus (assembly GCA_028564705.1). Taxonomy (NCBI): domain Eukaryota; kingdom Metazoa; phylum Chordata; class Actinopteri; order Cyprinodontiformes; family Aphaniidae; genus Apricaphanius; species Apricaphanius iberus. The sequence continues at coordinate 391,539 of JAPXFQ010002564.1, forward strand.
CCCCCAACTGCTTAAGCATTTTAAAGATTTTAACAACCTTGTTCTACTCTCTTTCCATCTGTAAATATGTCTCTCTGGTGAAGTTTCCGGACTCTAAGTCAGATAGGAAAGGTCCTAATCTAAGGAGAGTCGGCATAATCCAGGGCTCTGAAGGTCATTTCCAAACATAGATGTGGCAGGTCGACCACGGCTTGAGACTACAGTGTCAATCATTAAGACTAAACAAACAATCACAGTTGAATACACAGAACCGAACATTCTTAATACATTTCTCAATATAAATTTTCCATAACAGTAATTATTATAGTCAACATTTTTACTGGGGTTTATTGCTACACCGGTAACCGTGACATCCCTAAGCTGAAACTCCAATCTGTCATTCGGTTAGTGCAATTTGAAAACACGCAAACGTGAAACATGTTGATGTCTGCAGTAGCAAGTTCTGTCTAACCGACCGCCGTACTGTGAGTGAGAAAGTGAAAGTCCTGCTCAGACTACAGCTGGGATGGAGCACAGCAGTGACCTCATTGTAATCACTCGATAGTTTAGTTGTATTATATCCTCTAAATCACGCCGGAAAACCACGAAGGAGCACTTAAGAGACGTTCTGAAAACCGTGGGAAGTCATGCTAACAATTAATAACAAAACACTGGTTAAATGAAGTGTTGGGGCAGATGCCTTATTTAGAGGCAGCACTTTGCCTGCCCCCACGACTCCCATTATATGTATAGACTGTATGCTGATCACTACTGGATAAAAACTTATCTTGAAGGACTTCCAAGCGGCTCCAAACGTGTCTTGGTTTATAAATGGACGTAATAAGTATAAAAATAAGGTCTAGGTTGAAATAAAAAAAAAGAACATCCCCTTTAACCCATCTCTTTCTGAGGTATCTGGTACACAGAGTCTGATTCTTAATCTTTAATCCACCATTTCTTCATAAACAGAAATGTATGACTTTCACTTTTATTAAATTCAGTTTTACATGACAGAAGGACAAACTGGACATGTTTAAAACTGAAAATGCAAAACAGAGTGGTCAAAAAATGACAACAAAACAGCAAGATTTTAAAAGGAAAGGAAAGCCTCTGGGGAATAATTATACTGTAAACTTTAGTTTCAATCACTTCATTCCAGCTTATCATCTTGTCAACTATTGTCTTGGTCTTTTACCGCTCAGTTGGACACATGCTGTAGGTGTTTGGCAAACTTCTCTCTCCATTTCTTCTCTGCTTTGACAAAATATTGTACTCTATGATCGACAGGTCAAACTTGAACTTCATACGTCCATCTCAGAACTAAATCATAAATCTTTTTGGAATATAAGGGTTATTAATTAGAGCTGGGTAAAAATTCATATTTCCAGAATTGATTTGATTCCAGTTGTGAATATTTGGAGTCGATTATGACTTATTTTTCCGGGAAGACGTTTGATGTGTAATGTAGAGTGATTCTGCTACTTTCGGTAGCTGCTTCAAGAGGTTAATTAAGGTAGAAACTGGTAGGGTTAAAGTTCAACTGGGGAAACCCCTTTACTCTATGACTCAAAATGACCGTCTGGACTTTGTTTCCTACTTTGACTGTAAAGAAACCCCAAAACGTTAAAGTTATGTAAGAGTTGTGTAGGAATTTTTATTGGAATAAAAAAATATTGTTTTCAACACAGCACAATTATGAATTAATGCTGTTTGTATTTGTTGTGGCAGGTCCATTTCCCCCCGGCGGTTGCTGAATCAGGAGTCTCTCCTGTCTACTGGTGCACGGCTCATTATGCGGAGATGCTGCTGAAGGCCGAAGTCTCACTGGTTTATTCAGCTTTCAGAATGTCTGGTTTCACTCCCTCACAGGTAACAACTTTAGCTCTGCAGACCCCTTTTTTTTCTGCTTGGAACTTCACTGAAATGCAAATTATTTGATGCATGTCCTTTAATCGTAGAAATGTTTTTCAGGTGATAGAAGGCTGACCTTGTTGTTGTCTTTGTTCTTCTAAAGGTTCAGGTCTGAGTTCATTAATAGCCTACACCTGGATAACGGGTCTGATCAGTAGTTTCTAGCTTTAATAATTGTAGCTGTGTACTGACTGTTGATCGTTCCTGTTTAAGTCTAAAAATAATAACTACAGTTTTCAGTGTGTGTGGATGTCAACATGTTTTACCTTTAGTTGATCTGAAATAATAAAGATCTCAGTGACTGAGAAGTCTTTGCAGAGGTAGTGATGGAAACTTTGTGGACTTTCTGCTCTGTCTGGAACAAAACTCAAATGTCCAGTCAGTTTTGTAGGTTCTGCTAATTTTAACATGGTGATTCGTTAAATTCTATTTGTTTTCATTAAAGATAATTCAGCATTTTGGTGGCATGTAGGTATATCTTAGAGGACGTAATGGGAAAGGGTAGAGTTGACAGAGAAGGGTAGCAGAAGGAGACAGAAGAAACCTCTACTATCAAACTGTAATTGTCTTCTTACAGGCTCTGTCTGTATTCTTTTTTGAATTCATTAAATTTTAAAAGATCCTCCCCAAAAAGCACTGCTTTGACATTGAATCTTTTTGCTTTTTGAAACAGCTTAAAAAGTCTGACCTCGTTTCATGAGAACGATGCAGAAAAGGCTTTTTCACCTTGAACTCTTTCCTGTTTTGATCCCGTTTTAAGCGTCTCAACGATTGAAAGTCTAGGTTTGCCTAATATTCAGCAGTAGGGCCGTGAATAATAGCTCTCATACATCTGCATCAAAGATACGAGTTACATGTTAACCTTCACATGTTTTCAGCTCTGTTTAGACCGATAATTGTTCTGTTTTCCGGTCTTTATCTTGGTCGTAGTAGCTTAGAAACGATGCTGCAGAGATAAGGTATTATGTGGTGGGATGCAAGTTTCTCTGTATGTTTTTTATTTTGTAACACATTAGAGGTCATTTGTCCCCAGGTAATAGAAACTTCATTATTACTGCAATCTACAGGAAAATATCACTTAGACTATAATCCAAACTAATTTTAGTAACCAGTTTATTTCATTTCAAGTTCTGCATGACATTATTACAGTAAAAGCAGTGCTGACTAGAACTAGAGTTGGTCTTTCCCCTCCTGCTGTGAGGTTAACCTTGAGCTACACATTATCCTCCCTTTGGGGTTACAGAAGCCTGCAGTGTAAAGACTTCAGGTCCTGTTAGGATTCTGCCTCCTCATGGGCTGGGAGTCCTCCAGAACAGGCGCCTAGGGTTCCTATTAGAGGTTTCAACATATAAAAACATGTTGGAGCTCTGTGCAGTACACTAAACACATTTTCTTTATTTTTCCGGGAACAAAAAAAACAACCTTAAGGGCAGTTTATAGTGCTAACCACCCAGGGGCCCAAAATTCAATCAAGTTGCTCAGATAGCCATTTAGAGGCTCCCTTGGTGGGGCTGGCCTCAATTTGCAAGTCTAAGGGCGAAGCATTTGTCAGAAGTGCAGCGTGAGGCTCGCCACAGGCAGGTTCTCATGCTAAAAGCCTCCAAGCAAAGGGAGCAGAGTAGTTACAATGATCTGGCCCCATTTTGCTACTGAATCGGCCCAGATTAAATGAGTTCTGGACCTTTATCATAATCGTCTTCCTGCTCCATCTTATGCACTCAAATCCTTACTGACTGACTAGGCCATTTGAGCTATTAAGAGGTGAATCTATAGTTGTGCTTTGGATCGTTATCCTGCTGCCAGAGCTAGCTTTGCTTTAAGGTAACTCTTTAGGTGCCAAAGTCGCAATAATGCAATAAGAAAAGTTGCTGACTTTAACAAGCCACAGCTGCAGATATGACCACTAATTTAATTCTAACAAAATCTGTAATTTCAATCTTAGCCATGGGATTTTTCTCAATGTCAAGGCGCCTTGCTTATGAGGACACCGTTTATGTACCGCCCATTGTTGTAGCATTGTAGCGTAGTAGCATTTCGAACCCAAAATATCACGTTTGAAATCCCTACACCCTAACCATTGTGCTACAGCCACAACACAAGCATCACGGGCAGTCGGAGCTTTTTATCAAGCAAACACGTTAGGTGAGTCTCAGAAGTCACCACACAGAATTCTCTCACGAATGCAGAGGTTCACAAATAAGAAGTGGTGTGTTTATGCACATTCAGGAATTTGTATGATCTGTGAGTATATATTTGAAGCTTTTTTCAAAATTATATTTGTGAAACAGATTGTTTGAATTTTTTAAACAAAATTTGTGCGTTTTTTAATAAGATTGTTTGCGTTTGGGAAACAGATCGTGTGCATTTGTGAACCTCATTGTGTGCATTTGTGAATTTATATTACAAGTGTTTCTGAAAATTATATTTGTGAAGCGCCGCGTGTCATTTGTGAATAAGACAGTGTGCATTTTCGAGTGCGCATATGCATTCGTGAAAAACCCTGCGTTAGTTTATTTATTATGAGACTTTCTCGGCTCCATAAATAGACGTTATTTAAAGCAACCTTAAATCTGTGAAAGCTGTCACCCCCCCCCCCCCCACCCCGTCCTGGCCACAAAATTCGCTGGGGAGACATTTATCAATATTCCTAAAGCTGACCTTGCACTCATAAAAAAGTTTACGGATTTCAAAAATCTAGAGACCTGGGATTATGTTGATTCAATGCGAGTTGGAAGATCTTTGCAAAACAGAAAGCCGTGTTTGTGCTAAAAGCGGAGGTCAGACGGGGAGAAACAGCGTGATTCATATCATCCGTGGGAAATTGCAAAGGAGAATAACATAATCCTCAACGTGACTGCTAGGCTGGTAAAGATGGAAATATAGTCGCTGTTGTACGAGTTGAATTGTCCTGTGACAACTTTAGTAATTCAGTGGCGTCTGGTCTCTGGCGAAAAAACGAATATAACCGCTTAAACAGTTCTTTTTTTAATCCACGCATGTTGCAACTGATTAAATTAGAAGCAGGTATCAGGGTAGGATTTACATTCTGCTAGGAGCAGGGGGCCGGATTGAAGAAATTAAATTCACGACTGTCGCGGCCAGCGCTGCGAGTAACTGCGGGAGCGAGCACAAAAAGTAAATAACTCAGGGACGTAGCATACTTTCAGGCCACCGCACATTGTGCACATCGCCAGCTGTACGACAACCAGCAACACGTGTAGCGACGAAGTAACTAACAGTGTTTAATCGCCCGCGTCTGAAGTCTGTTTTCTTTCTCTTCCTTCTTCCCGTTAAATCAAGAACGCGCAACAATTGTAGATTAACGTTACATCCGTGTGTAAGCGTGGGAAATTCGGCCACCGAATCGCAGACTATTTCTCAGCACACAGGCTGTTCAAGATACTGGGATTACACATTGGTGGGATCAGTTTACTTAGTTTAAAAAGCTTCATTACCCAATAAAATTACAAAACTGAACAGGAATATAATTTATTTTAGAAATCCAGCTCTCTGCTCCTTTAAATAAATGGTGCATATTTTTCAGAAAAATGAGTTTCTCCTTGTTTATGCTCTTAAATCGATGTTTAGGCTACTAATTTGAGTTTGATCATTGCCACCTACTGACCTCGCTTGGTATGGCTGTAGTGTCCGTAGTCTGTTGGCTATACAAGCAATACCTGTGCAGGTAAGTGACTAGTTAAAAGCAGGGATGTATTACTGAAAAGGCCTACCAGGCTCTGCTACTCTACACATACATGCTTCTGTAATATAGGCTTGTATTGGGTTTGTTCGTCTAATGTCTGAATGTCCCTTTATATCCACAAAAGTCATCAGAATCTTTAATGCAATGGGCTATTTATCAAAATGTTCTTCCAGGGGAGCACATCCTTGGATCATGCTTAACATTACGTTGATCGGGGCATATATCTTGGCTTAGAGGCCTGCCAGGGAAAATAATTTTTTCTTCACTATCCCCCCTGAACTAGGCTGTTGAAATATCAAAACACCACAAAAGTGATTTAAGCAGGTTTTATTTTCAAATATTGGCAACATATTGAAATATTTCTTAAACTTAATGGTTTTCAAGTGGGTAGATTATCAACTCTGGCTATATCTATTTTACTTATTTTATTTCATAAAAAGCTTATCAAATCTCCAGTCAGTTCTATACTTTTACATTTTTTTTATTATAGCGTAAAATAAAATTAACTTTAAGAAAGGTAGTTCTTTGTTTAATGCTGATCAGTCATATGCACATTTGTATTAATTTTTCATGATTAAAGTGTATAGAAAATGTACCAAACCGTCTTACCTGCAGTAGATTACATTTCTGCCAACATACAGTAATATTTTCTTAACCAAACAACTGATAATTTTGAAGTTCAGAAGTTGATTTATTCTTCTGAGGTCTGCTTAGTATGCTACAAATAAACGCCACCATCAAGAGCCAGGATTTATATTGTTTTATTAAAAATGTACCAATCATATGGACTAATTTCAAACCCAAGTGAGAAGGTTTCGGCTTTCTCTCCTCCTCTTTACGTGATAAAAGTCTCTTTTCCTTGGTTAATTTCATAATGTCTTTGTCATTGTTTCCACACACCATCCAAATGTAGCAGTTGGCTTGATCTGCATTCACTCAGTTTCCTCTGTTGGAAAACAGACGAGTCTCTGAAGCTGCTGTTGTACTTGCTTCTGTTTTGGCTGAGATCAGGTGGAAATCCCTCGCTGAGCTTCTGCATTAGAATCACACATTTTAATTTGCTCATCAACTGAAGAAGTAAACATTAGCATGCATCTTCTCGTCTCTTTGTCCCCTAATCCCAGCTCAATTTTCTAGACTGTTGAAAAATGTTCCAACCTGAAAGTAAATGTGTTTCCAGAAATAATTGTTGAGCAATGCCTATAAATCTTTTATTTGAAAACATAATTGTCTGTAGACAAAATATATTAATAATTTCAGTGCCTGACCAAACAAAAGCTAATAGCAGCCTGGTCAAGAAGCAGAAAGGACAACGATGATGGTTTAGCGGCTGTTGGAGGACACATTCTGCTATTCGTATCTCCATTTTTAAAAGTTGTTACACACAGTGCAGGAAAAAATATGACAAAAATCTGAATAAAATATTCCAGCACAGAGGTGTAATCACGCTGCATTCGTATTTTGGTCAGTTTGCCGTTTCTGTGCAGAACTTGGAGCGCAGTGAAACGCAACTTTAAAAGGTGACACTAAAACAAAATGGAAAGAACTCCCACTTATCACTAAACTTTAATGGTTTCTTCTGATGATTCTAGCATGTTTTATTCTCATATGGGCCAGTCAGCTTTTATCAAATCTTCAGTCCATTCTCCGTTTTCAACATTAAGCTACAAAACATAACAAAAATAAAGAATACAGGAAAAAAATGTATTTGTTTAATGCTGATCCAAAGTAAAAGAACAGTCTTCTGCACATTTTTACTCGTTGATTGAAGTGTAAGGTTACACCCCAACTAAAAAGTAGAATTCACTAAGCCAGTTGGTGGTGTTAAGGTTGTACATAAGCAACATAGTTCCTCGATGACTCTTTACCTACAATTCCTACATTAAACATGCATCTGGCACCATGTAAAGTCACCTTTGTGCATGTTTAGTCCAGAAATCTTCCCCCCAAAACATGTAACGTCTTCTCCTGATTAATCTACAGATGTGCCTCCACTGGCTAACTCAGTGTTTCTGGAATTACCTGGACTGGGCCGAAATCTGCCACTACATCTGCAGCTGTGTGGTGATGGGTCCGGATTATCAGGTGTACCTTTGTGTGGCCCTATTCAAACACCTTCAGCCTGAGATCCTGGAGCGCACACAGTCCCAGGAACTGCAGGTCTTCCTCAAGGTAAACCAGGACTTCAGAATGATGGTCGTGTGCCGATGTTAGTAAGATAAAACAAACATTTAATAGAGTAGGATAATTATGAGACATAATCGGTATATTAATCCATGATGACAACCATTGAAACTACACTGTAAAAAACAACTTATATATCTTTAGCCTGATGAAATATTTTAAATTTAGAAAATGCATACATTTAATTTTTATTCATTTTAGGCAATTAAATAAGTTTGTCCAACAAACCAAGGAGTTGTAAACTTCAACAGCATTTTTTGAGTCATCAGTACTTCAACCTGTAAATTGTGCTTCATTACAAGCATTGAAAGTTCATCTAACATAAAATCTTTAGTTGTGAAATGCAGGAAATCCAACTTCCATAGTTGTATTCAGTGTAAAAAATAAAATCTTTCTTTTTTAGCATGAATAACTATTTGACAGATTAGAGTCAGCCTGAAAAAACTGAGCTAATAGTGTACTGTAATGTTATTTAGTGAGTTATCGATATTTGTATCTCTATGCATTGCAAAAAGAGAATTTAGGGACGCAAGGATACCACTGTTTTCAAACTGATACGATGCAGATTCTTGGATTTAAGTACTTGCAGATACTGAGTAACAATACCGATACTTCTACCACGCAGAAAAAAGGAAATAAATTGGAAGACAGGTTTTATTTTCTTCTTTGATTGTTACATCAAATTGATGGGGAATTAGATAAAAAAAAGACCACAAAAATAATATTTCAAGTGAAAAATAAACATTTTGAGTAAAATTATTGCAGAGTTTCCGCATTTTAAGTATCTGTTTATGGTATCTGTTAACTGTTAGTACATAAGAGCGGTATCGTATTGGTGCATCCCTAGTTTAATGTAGATGAAGCCATCTTAACCCACTGTCTGCTCTATAGACACGTTGAAACGTGACGTCATAACTTGTAATTAAATGGAAGCTTTGCGCTCCATATAGGCTACGTTCACACTGCAGGTCTTAATGCTAGATTCCGTTTTTTTTGTATAGTCGTTTACACTACCGATAAAATGCAACAGCAAACGCGCTCCCGTGTGAACGTTTCACGGCTCCAAAGCGCCCCGCATGCGCAGAAGATGAGACGTCACCATAGTACGTCTCACACAAGGCGGCTACAGATGTAAGCGTTTTTTCAGCAGTCTATCAATGCTTGCATAGTCGGAACCGACGGAATTTTGACAAATTAATTAGAGAAAGAATGACCACAAGAAAAAGGAGAGGTCGTGCTTTAAAAATGGCCTTGTTTGGAGCAGTGGCTGCTACCTCGGTGTTTTCTCCGGCGCTGATTATTGACGGATTTAAAGCAACATGGGCATTCAGACCTCAGCCGCTTTTTAAAAACATGAGATATGTATCGGATTCAGTACCACGTACCGAAGTGACCTGGGTCGGATTTGAAAAAAATCGGATTTGAGCCATTCAGACCGCCAGAAAAAGATCAGATATGGGCCGCATAGGGGCAAAAAAGTCCGATTTGATGCGCTTTCACCTGCAGTGTGAACTTAGCCATAGTTAGCTTTCTGATGTGACTTTTTCAATTATCTGCACAAAGATGGTTTAGGTATTTTTTATTTTTTTTTGTCTAATTGTTCAACCACAACCGCACGGCTTTGCATAGCAGCGTGGAAGCTTTTTGCCCTCCAGTGTTGTACGCACGCGCGAAAATAACCGAATGAAAAAACTAACTTTCAATGTCTTTATACAGTGGACAAAGCCTCCTTTTGCCACATTTTTCAAACTGGAAATGTAGTTCTTGTAAGAATCTGGAAGGGGGTGAGTTGCTCTTTAAGGAAATACCTGTGACTCTTAAAAAATCTAAGTATCATCTTGGAAATGACATCACCCGTACGCTTTTGTAAAATCTCTTTAATCCTTAGCAGAGAATCTTTGAAATTATAGTTCAAAGAAAGACCATTATTATTAGCCAAGTTAGATTAAACTGTAAAACATGGAGGTAAGAGTTGTTGTTTTTTTCTCAGTTCAGTTGCTTCATCTGGCATTCAAATAAAGATTCCAAAAAGAACACATGGTCTGATTCACATTAATAATTGAATTTTAAGAAAGAGCTCGAAATGACTTAAAATTAAACGTTTAAGACTCAGGACTTGCCTGTATTTACAGTCATAGCCAAAAGTTTTGAGAATGACACCAATATTAGTTTTCACAAAGTTGGCTGCTAAACTGCTTTTCGTTTCAGTTGTTTCTGTGATGTACTGAAATATAATTACAAGCACTTCATACGTTTCAAAGGCTTTTATTGACAATTACATGACATTTATGCAGAGAGTCAATATTTGTAGTGTTGGCCCTTCTTTTTCAGGACCTCTGCAATTCGACTGGACATGCTCTCAATCAACTTCTGGGACGAATCCTGAGAATCCTGAATGATAGCAACCCATTATTTCATAATCACTTCTTGGAGTTTGTTAGAATTAGTAGGTTTTTGTTTTTCCACCCGCCTCTTGAGGATTGTTCTCAATGGGATAACGATCTGGGGAGTTTCCAGGCCGTAGACCCTAACTTTCAACGTTTTGGTCCCCGAGCCACTTAGTTATCACTTTTGCCTTATGGCACGGTGCTCTATCAGGCTGGAAAATGCATTGATCTTCACCAAACTGTTGGATTGTTGGAAGAAGTTGCTGTTGGAGGGTGTTTTGGTACCATTCTTTATTCATGGCTGTTTTTTTGTGCTAAATTGTAAGTGAAGCAACCCCATGAATGGTCTCAGGATGCTGTACTGTTGGCATGACACAGGACTGATGGTAGCGCTCACCTTTTCTTCTCCGGACAAGCCTTTTTCCAGATGCCCCAAACAATCAGAAAGAGGCGTCATGGAAGAATCTGACTTTGCCCCAGTCCTCAGCAGTCCATTCACCAAACTTTCTGCAGAACATCAATCTGTCCCTGATGGTTTTTTGGAGAGAAGTGGCTGTTTTGCAGCAGGTCCTTTAATGACGACAATGAAATGCAGTGGAATTTTCATGGCAAAGGACTGTTCATAACATGACATAATATGCAAATTGCTATTATAAAAACTTAAGCAGCAACTTTTCCAATTTCCAATATTTATGTAATTCTCAAAACGTTTGGCCACGACTGTACTTAAGACTTGCTCTTATTTAATTACATTAAGATGGCTTCCAAAGTCTTGTGAACATAAATTGTTTTAATATTAGGGTAAAAACACTGAAAAATACATTTAAACCGTACAATATGAGCTTTATTTTAAGTTACTATGCTGCTTGTTAAGTTCCCATTAAAGATCTATGGGTGACTGTGGCTTCTATTCAAATGTGGTAGGTTCAATTCCAGATTCTGTCTGTCTGCACTTAACCCCAGGTTGCCTACTGTATCGCTGCATGAATATATTACCCTTTAGTGAGTAAAAAGTGCTTTGAATTGTTAGTATGATGAATGAGTAGTTGAGTAAACTCTAAAAAAAAATAGGGCAACAAGCTACAAAGCATTGAGTCAATTTAACAAACAGGCTTGACAGATTTCTTGTTCGACGTCCCAGAATTGAAAAGGAAATCGGGTAAGATATTAGTAATGAATAGTGGACATCTATAAGTTTGTTTTATCCTTGTGTACACTTTCCAGAAGACAGAAGGAGACAAGTTCTGGTGTGCAATATTTAGATTAAACCCAAGAACAAAACAGGTTGTAAAGAGGACTGAAGCTGGAAAGACCAGGTCTACAGGCACGTTTCAACTACATGAGTTCTAGGGCATTTCAAAAAGGAAAACACTTTGTCTTTAAGCAATTTGGGCAGCGAGTGGAAGCAGAGGAGGACAATGGAAGAAGTAAATATTAGCATTGATGCTAATCCTGTACAGACATCAGCTGAAAGGCCACTTGGCAAGTAACAAGCCATGTGAAGCTTACAAAAACCTTTCTTGCGGTGTGGCTAAACTAAAATGAAAGATGCGAAGTTGACAATGTGCTAAACCAAACAGCATAATAAAACATAAATGTGAAATTGTAAATTGGTTTGCTCGTGTACTGTCTTTATAGATTTCATGCAAAACCTTTGAGTTGCAAACTTGGCAAATAAAGTGTAAAATCAGTCAATATAAGACCTGCAGCCACACAGAACCATGTCGCCTTAACCAAATGTCTAATCCACTTTACCTCATAAACCAATGAAAATGTAAATGTTTGGCCACTGTGATCGTTATATGTGGACGACAACGTGGGTCTGAGGACACAATAGTAACTGGAAGACAGGGCAGCTGAAAAACCTGAATTGTTGTTTCACAAATCAGATGGCATCATGAGCAAAGAACAGTATTTGGAAATATTGACATAACGCCAAATCAGATCGGTGCCAGATAATCTTAGCTGGGCCCGGTGAACAGTCTTTTTATTTATCCAGTTGGCAGTATATTACATAATTCTGGATCAAATATCCCTATATATCATTCAAAAGTGAAGATTATTGTTATTTAATTTATGTATGCCAATCAAGAATACAATCATAACTGTGTATACAAAGTAAATGCTTTCTTCAAACCACTCAAAGTAACTAATGTTCAACTCACTATTCTAAGCTTTAATATCAGAGAAAAGAATCATCTTGAACAAACAACGTCTTTTTACGTCCACAAAAGTCCAGTTCATGTCCACCTGTAAAATAGTCCACAAAAAAGGCTTTGCGTCCAACATAATGTACTTCTCAAACCCTTCAGAAAATACTGTTAGCGTTCTTTTTCGTGATGTTTATTGGCGGTTAGCAGACTACAAATCGGTACATTATGGCAACTGACTGATTGTGAACCAGAATTACACTCAAGGTTCCTCTAGGGATGTAACGATTCCAATACCATCTAATTCAGTTCAATTTATTTATACAGCTCCGTTTCACAACAGATGTCATCTCAAGGCACTTTACAAGAAGAGTTATTACAATACAATGTACTCTTATCGGTTTAAGCTAACCGATACCATGAACAAATACTTAAACTGTGGAAACTAAACTTTTAACTTTAAATTTTAGTTTTGTTGTCATTTGTATTAATATTTTTATTTTTTATATAATTAACCATCATTTGTTGTAACAAGCAGAGTACAAAATAAAACCCATCTTCCAAATTATTTAATTTTTTTGTGTGGTACAAGTATCGGCATTAATACTCTGTATCGGCAAGTACTCTGATCCAACTATTGGTATCGTTGAATCCCCAGGTCCGCCTGCCTCTCTAGGACTCGTGAAGTATGAGCGTCCTCCCTGCTCCTTTTAGCTTTGCTCTCGTTTTTATTAAGCCAAGCTTTTATGTCCATTTTGGCTTACAAACATATCAAAATCTTCTTTACTGCTTCCAAAATCCCAATTCATAGCCTACAGCACCCTCTGCTGGTTGATTTGGATCAACTTAGTGGTTGCCGCAAAGCCCTGATCTCATTCCCAGAAATGTGTTTCTGGAAGGGATATCAAAGAGATTTGACTCAAGTTATACAGTTTTAAACACAATTTTACAAATACCTAGAAGAATTTCGATCAAACTGACCAAAAAACAGGAAAAGTTTACTCCGACACTCAGACGAAATACATTTTTGTTAAAATATCTAACAATCCGAAAGCTGAAACTCCATTTAAAATCCTCCTCCTTAACGTATTGTCTGAAATGGTTAGGGATCACTGTTGTGGACAATAGATCCCACTTTAACACTTTAATTAAAACACCATAGATAACTGTACATTTTCCTTTTGCTATGGTTGAACAACCTGATACCTCAAAATCTATTTCCCTGCCCAGCTTTACTTCATATTTTAGTGTTTTTGTCTACTAATGAGTTATCACTGGAACTGCAACTCCACTCACAGACCCCTGATCAAAGAGCATGTTTTTAACTTGAGCTTTCCTTACTGATTCCCATGCATTAAGAATAAGATGATCAGCCATTAGTACATCTCTGACTGGTATGTTCTGCTTAGTGTGCACCAAGCTGATGAATGGACTCAAAGATTTTATGCAGTTGTTCTGATCAAGGTGGGCACCGATATGAAGCCCTCAGTAGCCATCACACACAAACTACCACGGACGATTTCTGTGAATAAAACATCAGTTTTGGAGATTTTATCTGAAGGAGTTCTTCTAATGAGCTGCAGTAGGAAGAGACCATGTGAGAAATTCACAGATCTGTCCCGAGCTGAACCGCAAGAAAGTTTTGGTCATGCCTCTTTGCAGCCTTCCTGCTGTCAGTCTCTGTGGGAACAACTTGGAGTGAGCATTTTACCCAGACTGACGTGGTTTTCCAACATTAAGGTGTTCTTTCATCGTGTCTCACTGGGGGGGGATACATTTATAATTAATCTTAATTAAAGTTTGAAAAGAGGAAAAGCTTGTTGAAGTAGAGTCCAGTAGAACTGAAGAGAAACCCAAAGGGCTGTTTACGTTTTCCACAGGCTATGTTGAGCCGCCATGTTTTGTTCCTTTACCAGGTGATGCAAAAAATGAGCTCATCTTGAATTTGAGGCTTGCTACAGGTCTCAAAATAGACGGGACAGAGACAAATGGCTGGAAAATCAGAAAAGTGTGAAAGGATTCAGCTGGGGGAAGCATCTAGGAACCAATATACCTGACATCGGCTCTGCAACATCATTAGCTATAAAAAGGATGCCGTACGTAAAGAGAATGTGTAAATGTTTAAAAAAACAACATTCCTCGTGTCGGATGAGATTTGCGTTTGCAGTCTATCTGCAGATGCCAACTAAAGCCAAAAGCAAGTGGTGCGTAAACGGGGGCAGGAAGCGCCGTCAAAATGGTCAGACGAATCCAAATCTGACAGGACTCAGTTGAGAATGTTAGTTTAGGTGGAATTTTTTTGCGAAGTCATTCATGTAACATATAAAATTGACAGGTAGAAATAGATTGACTGGATTTTTTTACACCATCCAAAGTGACAAATTGGAAAGATCTACTGCAACCTTTTGGTTGATAGTTAAATATGTGTCCAAATGTGTATGGAGATAAAACTAGCACCTAATGGTTATCTAGGAATATACTGCATTTTATAATTCCTTTTGTTTGTTTAAAGCAGCATGCAATATCATCCATCTTTCCTCCATTAGCCATCAAGTTTTTTAACTAACCAGGAAGGTTCTGTCACTTTTAAGAAAATATTACATTTATTTCTTCTTCAGTTTTAGCATAACCCATTCATCATGAGCCGTCAAGCTTAAGACATCATACACATCTCCAGTAATTAGCCCAATAATTAGCTTACCTAATGATCTCCTAAATGCTAATGTTTAAAATATTGTGAAGATGTGCGGGACGTTAGGCAGCTCCTGTCACCTGTTCAGGATGGAATCATTTATCTAAACGACAAGCTCCATTTTCTCTGTTTAAAGGAAATTTGTTTGGTCTTAGTAGCTTTGCTCTAACCTGTCAGTTATGAGATTATTACAGATGACCAAAACATTTCCCAAAATTGTGGTGTTAAACATCCTGAAATACATTTAAATACTCATTTTTATTTTTTAAATCCATAAAATAAGCAGTGTCAGTTTTTTAAAATGGTTGACACCAAGGTAGAATCAAACTTACTTGCACAAACTGAAAGTAAGTAAATAAAAAATTGAGACGTCTAAGGTAATAACTCAACTTTCTCTTGATGCATGTAAACACACTGATTAACAGAGAATTACATTTAAAGCTGGATTTCATTTCCAAGATGCTAGGAAATGACTCAAAAACCTGTGAGACATTTCTTATTTTTTCTGTCCCTAATGGTTCAAGTAGAGAAAGGAAAAGATGATGCTTTCTGCTGATTGAAGAGCTAGCTAAGGGTGCAACAAAGTGCAGAGATAGAAAAATACAGACGTTCGAAAGACATAACCTTTACTCAAACTGTTTCCTATTGCTTTTAAGAATTTTATGAACAGGACCCACTTAAAAAATGTCTAATTATTACACCCTTATCCTTAACCCAGTTTTGATACCAAAATGTGAGCTGAAATCCTAGTTTAAACAGTTTAGTTCACTTTAATATTTTATAATAAGTTGATATGAACTACAAAAAAAACATGTTTAGGCCACATGGTTTTTAGATGTGGTACCTTGGCTAAAAATTCAAGAGCGTTACAATCTGTAGGGTGAGCTTTGCTGTATTTTATGGAAACGCTGGAAGTGCTTTTAAAGTAGAATAAATAGATGAATGAAAACATATTTCTATATTCACTTAATCCTTTGTAAGGATGGGGGGGGGTAAATCCAGTTGACCGCAGTTCATCACTTCATTGAAGCAGTTTTCAATAAATAAATTTAAATAAAGAAGCAGCATTTACATCTTAAAATTGTTGCTTTCAATCTGCAGTTTTACAACAGTCCTTTAGAAATGTGAAGATCTGGTGAAACATCTCAAGTCTGTGTCAAAATGGCCCCAATTTTAAAAGTATCTTTAAATGTTTATTGGTTAGACTTGATCTAAAGTAGTTCATATATTCTAATGAATTATTAAGCGATTTTCAACTAAAACGAGAGACCTCAGCATGTTTTAACCCAACCCTGTTTCTCAAGGTACATTGCCCTGCAAGTTTTCGATTTGTTTCCCTGCTTTAACGAGTCTGATTCAGATTATTGCAGTCCCACAAAGCCTGTTAGTCAGCCATCGTGCTAAAGCAGAGAAAAATATGAAACACGCAGACTATTGTGCCTTGTAGAGCCCGGTTGGAGAAAACTGTAGAGTTCAGTTCATACCAGCTGACTCACTAAATAATAAACCAGAAATTGAACAACTGGGGTCAGGGTCATGCTAGGTGTCTTGTTCTGACTGCAAAGTATCCTTAGGGTGCAGCTTTTCCTCTGGCTGATAATTGATGAAGCCACTAACAAAGAAAATCCCATCAGCACAGTGGTGACAGCGATCTGCTCTCGAGTGTTTGCATTGCCCACAAGGCCGAGCGTTGCCATGACAGAAGCAGACAAACCCAAGCAACCACTATGAAATAAAATCCCGACTGAGCAAAGAAGCGTCATGCAATGTGTTTCTTTTCAACTGGATGTTTTTCCCCGTTTCCAGAAAGATCCAAATAGTTCATTTTCTTTTTGATTTTCATATTTAGGTAAGTTTTATTTTAAAGTAAAGTCTCTAGGAAAATTATGGCATAATTTAACAATTTGTTAGGATGTTCTTTAACCAAGATCAACTGAGCACAGGTCTGGGCTGTATTAACGCCATTATGGGAACTTAAAACCAGTTTTGATGTGTTTAAGATCTAGTGGAACGACTGATGGGGTTAAAGTTTCACTCAATCTGACCCAAACCGTCTCCTTCGGATGAAAACAAGCTGGTTAGGAGCCTCAGGAACCATCGAGTTTTAAATCTGTCATGAACTGGAAGCTGCTGAGAAAATGTCTCTTAACCTACGTAGAATGAGAGTGTGCCAAACAAGGAAGAAGTTCCTGCTTCAAACCCCTTTTATATGGACAAAAACCTGAACGTTTTATGTCGGAGGAGCAAAACAATTTTTTCAACACAATAAGGAGTCAAAATTAGGATTTCAGAGCCAATACCTACTTGTAACCATGGTAGTGGCAGCATTATGTTTAGGGTTTATTTCTCTGCTGATACTAATTAGGCATGTGTTTTGGCAAGAATCTGGTGATAAAATATGTATTATGATATATTATAATGCATGTAAAACGAAATATTGTCATTTTTAAAAGTTCATTGAACTGTAGAAAAAACTGTCAGTAGCATTCTAAACCGTCCTACCTGTTCAATACTTAACTCATCCACTTTTACTACTAGATAGCTGATCCAATGGACTGAAGAATGGGAAAACAGCCACCAACTAGTGGTCATACTTTTGATTTTACTGCAGAAACAGTCATTAGCTGGGTTTCCATTACCCATAAAATTGCGCAAATTGAAGTTGTGAAAACAAATTTGCCTAATGGAAACTTGTCTTTTTCGATGAGAAGTTTTGTCGCCTGGATGAGATGGTTTTTCGAGCGTATCGAAATTGATATATTTTGCAAAACAGCAATGGAACCAAGCTCGTTTTGACCTAAAAAAGCAGGCTAACATTACCCTTCTGGAGCAGCTTCAACCCAGGTAAAAAACTCAAACTATCCTGTGCCACGAAAACCAACTAATATAGATGAGTACTGCTAAGCAGAGCAGTCAGATTAAACAACATTTATGACCAAAGTGCTATGCAATAAAATGCAGAGTTACTCATCAGGAAATAGTTAAACAGAAGCAAAATATCTGTTCAGGCAGTCGAAAGGCGTCTGATTTCTCAACCTTCACGCTGGTACAGTACTTATGAAGCAGCACTGACAAGTACAATTGTGTCAGGACCATGTAAAACCTTAAAGTGACCAATCAGTTTAAAAATCAGCCAATGGAGAAAGGAGAGAGTAGGAACCAACCAGAACTCCAGTACAGTTAAGAGGAATGAGTACCAAGCCAGATGATCTCAGTTTGACTTCACAGTGAAGGTAATTTAACCTCATCTCCATGTCAATGGGAAAATAAACCTGGCTGTTGTTGGGTCAAAATTTATTTTAGCATGTGGCAACTGATCTACTCATCTGTTACTATAAAATTGCTGATATTTCCTTTTCTCTAGTTACAAGGCTTAATGAATTATTACAGACCAAACAACAGAAGTGGTGTGCGTGCAGACTACTTTCAGATGGAAACTTTGGCTAAAGAATGTAAACAGATAAGACAGGTTTTAACAGATAAGACAGGTTTATGGAGCTAGATCAGGGAGACAATCCAACTTTCCTAACTTTTCTTTTTCAGAGAGCAAGACATATCCAGGATCAGTCCAAATAAAAGAGAAATCCAACCAGGCAGACCAAAAACAGAGAGGTGTTAAACACACCCCAACTACTGCACTAATCAACCCAATACCACCACTATGGTTATAACTCGCACCTTATTTTTTAAACCGTATATATACAAATTCATTGGAAGTTATTAGTTTACTTTTTATTGCACAGTTCAATGCACAATCTGTATCTTTCTAACTTTCTTAATATTCTAATTACTATTCTAAAAAAAAATAATTCTTCTGTAAAAATTGTGTGTTTCTGTCCTGTTTGTACATCTGTTTTTGCTGCTGTTACGGCCATATTTCACAATTAAAGGATTATTGTTTTCTATTATTTAATTCTACTAGCCAATTGGATTCTTCCATGCAACAAGATGTGTCTAAACCCAAAGGTCGATCGATGTAGTATTTGGTGAAAAAAACAAATCAGTTTTGTAGTGGAAGAATTATTTCAGGATTAATATTCCAGAATGCTGGAGTCATGGACATTTGACCTGCACTGACGTAGCTGGAGGACACCGCTATCTAGGGTTGGGCGATATGGATTAAAAATAAAATTCCAAATCCGATTTCCTGTTGTTGTTTTAAAGAAATGGCTCATCTCTCCTCACTCTGAGCTATGGAAATCCAAGTAGTGCATAGGTACAAAAAAAAAAAAACTAACACCAATTAAATCTTCATAAACAGAAAATTCGATTTATCGATATGACTGATTAATCGCTCAGCCCTACTGCTATCGCTATGTCTGTAGAGCAGCTCACTCTGATATAAGTTTACAGAGCTTACAGAGAGGAAGTTATACTCATGTCTAGATGGGGAGAAAGATATTACCCAAGAAATGGCTTTCTTTTCAGGTCATAATAAATATCTTAAAATCTCCAACGGAGACTGACTCATTCTTATCCACATCTATATGGAAATATTAAATATCACTTTCTCTAAACTCCCTCCAATAATAAAAAAAACCCCAGACTTTCACAATGTCATCAGGATTGAAACGAATTCCAAAAAAAATGGTTCCCATGGTATCATAGACAAGCATAGGGCCTAGAATCGACCCTTGTGGAACTCCACAGGTGGTGAAGTTCTGAATGAAATAGTAGAAGCTGTCACAACTATTCCTCAAGTATGCTTCTGTTGCGAAAAAATTATTTTGTGGCCAAAACAACTACCAGAGTCAACAATTTCCTGATTATAAGGCGCTACTTTTTTCTCATGTTTTGAACCATGTGGAACGTAATCGGGAGCGCTTTATTTATGGTTTCTACAGCTAACAGCCACTAGAGGGCCTCCTCGATCTATGGATTGAGCAAGTCACGTCCTTCACCAACGGATACTGTCTTTTAAGAAGACTAGAAGAGAGAGAGGGGAGGAAGTTTGCTAAAACAAGTTTTCATGCACAAACCCTGATTATGGAAAACAAAGAAATTTCGGTATGATACCGCTTTTCAGTTTTAAGGCAGTCGATATGGCTTTTAAAAAATTTAATAGAGCGGCTTCATGTACCGTTAGCAGCACTGAAACGATGGTGAGACATTAAAGACGCCAGAGTGAAAAACTCTCAATAAGACAAAAACAAGCTTTTAGAGGTAAAAAGCAGACGGCCCGAACTTGAAGTCTTTCTTGAAGATTGGCTGAACAGAGAGAGAACGGCCGAGGTGTTTCCACTGTGTTGAAATGTTAAGAAAATCGAAGTGTCCCCAAACACCAATCACTTTCCCGACAATCCCTTATGCATGAACCCTTACACATGCTAATGAAACCTTAAAACCACTGTGGCTTTTAACTGGGTGCAGCTTGTATTTGTACACATTTGTGGGGGTTTTTTCCCTCTAAAATACACTTTTGTGGCTTATACTGTAATAAGGTGTGCTTTATAGTCTGGAAATTACGGTAAAAGAACCGTCTCTGTGCGGTTTTGAGACCCAAAACCAGACTGGAAGTTGTCCCACATAACAGTGTGGTTTCTGTACAGTATGCTGTGGGACATTCAAGTAAACATCAGAGAGACAGCATACAGTCAACGCTTTAGCTTCTAGGTGGATTAGTAAAAATCTACAACTGTTGCATTCAGTTTATCTTATATGGGAAAGTTCCAGTTCTGGTCTCTAACAACTTAATGTCTGTTTTTAGCTTTATTCCTTCCGCTGAAGACGTCCCCTGTATTCTCTCAGAAACAACTCCAAACAAAACACTTAGAAGCTCAGTTTACTCAGTAATGAGCACTTAATGAGGAGC
Source organism: Apricaphanius iberus (assembly GCA_028564705.1). Classification (NCBI taxonomy): domain Eukaryota; kingdom Metazoa; phylum Chordata; class Actinopteri; order Cyprinodontiformes; family Aphaniidae; genus Apricaphanius; species Apricaphanius iberus. The sequence continues at coordinate 412,357 of JAPXFQ010002564.1, forward strand.
TGAGCACTTAAATTGATCTATAAAGTATATAGAGCATACATTTCTTATTTATTGCTCGGTTACTAATAAGCTAAAACATGCAGATTATAATTTATGATGTGTAACAATAAACGACCCTTTTATTTCCTTCCTCTTTAATTATGGGGATCCTAACAAAAAATTTTTTTTTCATCTGCAGGAGGAGCCGATTACAGGCTTCAAGTTCTGCAACTACCTGGAATTTATGATGGGACTGGAGAGAAACTACCGTAAAATAATTCTGAACGACATGGAAAACATCCGAAATCCGCAGTAGAACCTTAAAAAAAAAAAAAAAAAAAACTTTCACTCTGCTCCAATTCTGTTTTTATCCTGTTTCTAGTTGGAGAAATCCTACCAATGGCTTTGCATAAAGGAGAATTTCAACACAGAAATGTGAAATATTTATTTGGAACTGTGTTTTCTGCTCAGTGAGCTCGTATTCAACAGATGTGCTGCAAAGCTCTGCAGAATATCTGAAAGAACCTGCTGCAACGTTCCTCCTGTTCCTGTCCTCCTCAGAAGAACAAACAGAATAATTCCGCCATTATTATGTAACATAATTCCCAACCCTGCTCCTACAGCCCTGCTGATCCTGCAGAAAATACTCCACAACAATAAGAACTAATTTGTTTCTCTCCGAGAGGCATATTTGTGTAACGTGCATTTCAGTTATTCTGTAAAAAGTTGGCATATTCTGGGAATTTAGTATGTGAGAACCAGATGTTCATTTATGCCTACCATGTAAATATTAACTTTTGTATGAAGATGTTCTGGCTTATTAAAATGTGGTTTTCAAAACCTGTTGGGGCTTTTCTTTCTTTTAACTCTTAATAACACCCCTCCTTTGTAGTTTAAATTGGAGATGCACAAACATTTACACAAAATGGAAGGATCCGTCTACAGGCTTTAAGCGGTTTCTCTGGTTTTACGTCATGTAAATAACTGGAGAACCAAGCTTTGATCTTCCAGTCAGGAAAATATTTCATGGATTTCATCATCTAAAAGGTTTTCTTGTGTTAACATTCACTCAACTGAGGTCAACTGATAACTGTACTGCAAACGGACTTCAGCACACACAGGATTTCTGACGCAGATCAGTTAAGCTACCTTAAAAAACAACGTGAGAAGTTAGAGGTGCTTACTCTAAAAATCCGTGAGAAATGTAGCCTCCGACCTCCAGAAACCTGATCTGCTATAGAGAAGCTTTAAAAATTAATGAGAATACATGAAGATAGATATTTTTAACTGCCCTGGAACATAAATCTGACATCAACAGAGATGCATGAATTTCAGTTGAAACACTTGCAGAAAAACTAAGAATTTTGAATGCTTTTAAAGGGCAAAAAGAAAATATACTGCAATCTAGCCAACAATGCAAAATTAAATGATAAAGGAATGCATTTGTTTAAGCTACATTATATATGAAATCAGAAATGTATATATTTTTTATGTTTCTAATCGAATTTAAATCAATTTTGAGGAAACAAATACCCTCTGGTATCCATTGAACAACACAGCCAACTTAATGAAAAATGAAATGCCAATAGCAAAATGCCACCAGCTTTTTTTTCCTCAATATTAAATAGAAAGTGGTGTTTTTTTCCAACTTGGACCTTATTTTTAGCAAATATTACGTTCAGGTACTACCCCAGACAAGTTCGGAGCCACTTGTAGTCCTTTGGGAAATTTATATATCCAGTCTGATCAGTGTAGATCCATATATTGAGAGTCAGTTAACCTTTAAGTCCTCCTAAACTCACAGAACCACAGACCCCCCCATTGTTGAAAAAAAGGGTCGCATTAGAAACGAGAAGAAACGAAACTGTCGGAAAAAACGCAAACGGAGCGCGGTAGAAAGAGTGCTCAACATAAAAACAATGACACATTTATTTCACTGGCGTCTGGGAAGGAGTGGGAAATACAAATGAACAGGTTTTGATAAATATGGGAGTAATATGAATACTTACTGTTTACAGGTCACTTCATGAAACTTGATTTAGTGGAAAGAGATTTTCTTTTATAATATGAAAAATATAAGATTATTCGTTTTGCACATATGTTTTAGTTATTTAAAAATGACTGAACCACATCACTGTTACATTTTTGACAGTGAATAACAGTAAATTTGGCTCTATTATGTTTTTTTATTTGGTAAATTGCTTTCAGTCACCATAATTACACACTTTTTAGTTTAATAAAATTACTAGAATAAAAAAAGTAGAATTCAGAAAAATCTAAATGGAAAAAGTGGAACTTTTGAAATAAAACATTTCCAACATAATTCAATGGAATTCATATGGCTGCAGAGTTGAAAAGAAAAACAGTGAAGGTGACAGAAGTTATGTAGCCTCCCTTTTTGAAAAGTGATAAACTGATGAAGCTGACCGATAATCAATGTTCAAAGTTGAAAAAAAGGTTTGAATATTAAAGTTTACTTTAAAGTGACAGTGTATAGTTTTTGCAGTACATCTTTGAAAATAGCCATTAAAATATTATGCAATAATAATTATGTAAAGCACATTAATTGCAAAGTATTGGCGATATTGTAAAATATTACTTTAAAAATCGGTTTTAAAATACATAGGCACGGGTCCTCTTTTCAGGGGAAAGCCATATTAGATGACGTCTTTACTTCTACAAGAGCCCGGATGGACAAAGCGCACGAACACGCCCGCTATTAAAACATTGATTTCCCCTCAAAATCCAAAAAGTTTCCCCATAAATACATTTTTACCTCTTCTCTAGTTCCAAACGATGAAAGAGAGACTGATGTGCTCGTCAAGTAGCTGCAAATAGATAATTCTCAGGGAATTGAGCGTTTGAACAAAGCACTAGTTGGACTTCCGTTGTTGAGTTTCTTACTTGAAGACACAGATACCACATGCTTGTGATAATTTAGGTATGCACTGCCCCCTGCTGGCCGAAAATTACACACTGTGCCTTTAAAAACGCACAACCAAGGGAATCATTTGAACTGTTTTTTTTTCTGATCATCACACAGACAGAGCAGTCAGAATTAATTGTTACCAACTGAGTTAATAAACTGAACTTGGAAATAATGTAAGACCTAAAACCATAAAAGATATGCCATGGCTGAAAATAAGTGACAAGCACTGTGCTAGAGTATTAGCTTCAGGTTGTTTTACAGCCTTTATTTGTAACAGACTATGTCCAACTCACAATAATCTGGGATTTCAGTGACGTAGCCGCCTTTCATTACAGCAGTAGTCTGGATGCAGGATGCAGAAAGGGATCCTGTGGAAGCTGAGACTCCAATTGGTCATTCGGTTAGTGCAATTTGGAAACACAAATGTGAACCATGTTGATGTCTGCTGTAGCAAGTTCTGTCTAACCGACCGATGTAGAGCACAGAGTAAAAGTCCTACATAGACTACAGCTGGGATGGAGCAGGGCGGTAATATCATAAGCCATGTCAGTATTGCGAGTGCGCATGCTCCCGAATGCAGTTTGGACCCCCAGTCACGTCTTTTGGACTAAACAGCCTATGCATGCGTGTGTTTTCATTAATACGGAGCCTATTAAAGCCTCTTAAAGGCTGCTTTTGGCGGACTTTTCAATTATACCCGGTACTCATGGTGTTGTAGTTGGCTGTGGAAACGGCAGTTACCACATTGAAAGGTGGAGAATGCAAAAAGCACCAGTGTATGAACCACCATTTATTTTTATACATTACATACAGAAAAGGAGGATCCGAACAGTTTTCAGATTTAGTTTAGGTAGCATAGTCATTAGCATGCAGGCTTCACATAGCCTACTGCTGGAAGTCGATGTGAAGGATTAATGTTTAGAGCATCACAGCCTTATCCGAATTCTTACTGCTTATTCCCAGCCATCTAACAGCGTTTGTGGGTCCGGGATTGTCACTCCGTGGAACGTCAACAATCCCGTATTTCAGCCTGAAATACACCACTTTCCTCTCTTTCATCAAAAACAATCAGTAGTTTCTGCTCTAGCTTCACACGCTGGTGCACATATGTTCTTTCTTATGCTTTGTGGACACAGGCAGCACTGTAAACCAAATTTATGTTTTAACTTTCCACCGTTCAAAATAATCAATTTTGCAGCTTTCCCTATCTATATGCATGTTCGTTTCTGCCAGTTCGGGGTCCAAAATCCCTAAATGCATTGCGCACAATACTTAAATGGCTTATTGTAGTCGCGTGATCGTGTAGTTGTTTTATCGCCTCTAAATCACCAAGGAACAGAACAAATAAGCACTTCCAAAACATTAATAACAAAACATTAATAACAAAACATGATTAAATGAAGGAGTTTTGGAGTAGATAATAACTTATTACAGGCAGGAAATCTGCCCTGATTGACTCCCATTATATGGATACACGCTGATCGCGACTAGATATAAACTTCTCCCGAAGGACTCCAAGTGGCTCCAAACTTGTCTGGGTGAGTAACTGAACATAAGGTTTGCTAAAAATAAGGTCCAGGTGGAAAAAAACTAACTTTCCCTTTTAAGCCAACAAATTTAATCATTTTGGATGTAGTTTCTACCACTCTTCAAATAAAGTCAAAGATATTCTAATGGGCTGGAATACTGTAAATATTTATTTGCTGTCATCCTGACTCTAAACATTTTTAGTTGGCCTGTGGCATTAAACTAGCATTATACGTGTTGAATGTGAATGTAGAAGAGATAATCAGTGATGTAGAACGCTTAACGGGAAAAAAGCTTTAGAGTAGCAGTGCAGAGCTCTAGTCCTCAAACGCTACTGTATCATGCTGCAACTTTTAGATGAGTTTCCTGGTGAGCGTGGAGACGTATCGCGTTGGTAAGACGTATCGCGTCATTTCCTGTTTTGTGACTAACTCGTTTGTAGCAAGTCGGTGTTTCTCTCTCTCTTGAACTGATCTAACTTTCTCTGTCAAGTTTTTTCTGAGTTGCTTAACACACAAACACATTAAAACGTTAATTTTCTTCACGGTTTAGGACTCTTTAAGCGTTTTACTGGGTTAATTACTTTGTTTTTAGGTAAGGTACCGCTTGGTTAGCTTAGCTTTACGGCTTTGGAGGCGAGGGTTTCTGAGCTAGAGGCCCGGCTCCGCGCTGTAGAACAGCCAGGCCCAGCAGTAGCTAGCGCGGCGTCAACTAGAACAGGACCTAGCCGTCCTTCAACAGCTCCCGTGCAGCCAGGACCTCAGGCGAGCTGGGTGACTGTTCGTAGGAAGATTAGCGCCAGACCCCAGTCCGCGGCCAACCTCCAGCCCCTTTCTCTGAACAATAGGTTCGCCCCGCTCAGCGACGCACCCGCCGAGCAGGAGAGGCCGATTCTTGTAATTGGCAGCTCCATAGTTAGGAATGTGGCTCCAGAGACACGAAAGACCACCGTCAAATGCCTTCCAGGGGCCAGGGCTGCGGACATTAGGTCCCATCTGAAGCTTTTGGCCAAGGACAAACGGCGGTATAGCAGGATCGTTATCCATGCTGGTGGCAACGACACCCGGCGACGGCAGTCGGAGGTCACTAAAATTAGCGTAGCTTCGGTGTGTAGGGCTGCCAAAAAGATGTCTGACTCTGTAATTTTTTCTGGTCCCCTGCCTGATCGTACTAGCGATGACATGTACAGCCGTATGCTTTCGTTCCACCTTTGGTTGTCAAGGTGGTGTCCAGAAAACGATGTGGGCTACATTGATAACTGGGGGGCCTTCTGGGGAAAACCTGGACTGTTACGTAGAGACGGCATCCATCCCACCGAGGACGGAGCTTCGCTTCTTTCCAGGAACATTGATAGGGTTATCTCTAGTTCCCCAAAGCCGTGACAACCCAGAGTCCAGCTCAGGGAACCCAGAGTCCAGGTCAAGGAACAGGGACTGCCACCCACCCACTACCCTATAGAGATAGTTTCCCGTCCACTACCCAAAACTAATGAATTAAAAGTTAATGCTACTAGAGCAAAGTATAAAAATCTCATAAAGATAAATAAAACTCGGACTGAACATAAAAACAAATCAATTAAATGTGGTTTACTAAACATAAGATCTCTCCCCTCAAAAACACTCTTGGTAAATGACTTAATTTGTGAAAATAATATTGATTTGTTTTGTCTTGCAGAGACATGGTTGCAGGAAGAGGACCATGTCACAATAAATGAGTCAACTCCCCCTAGCTACTTAAACTTTAGTGTCCCTCGAAGTACTGGTCGAGGAGGTGGAGTAGCAACTATCTTTCATTCCGATTTACTAATTAATCTCCAAAAAAATAATAGTTACAGTTCCTTTGAGCATCTAGTTTTTAGCTTTCCTCATACACATAACAAAGCAGTAAAGCCACTTTTGTTTGTGGTCTTATATCGTCCACCAGGACCTTATTCTCAATTTTTAGATCAGATTTCAGATTTTCTATCTGACTTAGTTTTAAACACTGATAAAGTCATTATAGTCGGAGACTTCAATATTCATGTTGATAATGAAAGTGATAGTCTAAATACAGCTTTTCACACTATCCTAGACTCAATAGGCTTTACTCAAAATGTGCAGGGACCAACACATTCTTGTCACCACACTTTAGATCTTGTGCTGACTTATGGCATTGACTGTGAAGAAATAACAGTCTTTCCACATAACCCTATCCTGTCTGATCATTTCCTTATCACTTTTAAACTTACTCTAATGGATCATATCAAACCTGAAAGAAAACTTCATTATACCAGAACGTTATCAGACAACGCTGTAGCAAATTTTAAAGAAGCTCTTCCAACTTTAATTTCCTCAGTTTATAAATGCAGAACAGAAAACAGTGATTTAACTCGTGACCCCTCACAACTTGACATTTTAGTTCATAGCGTTAATTCCTCCCTGCGTCGGGCAATAGACAAAGTTGCCCCCTTGAAAAGGAAGGTGGCTAGCCATAGAAGATTAACTCCCTGGTTTAATTTAGAGCTACGTACCCTAAAGCAGAATGTTAGAAAACTAGAGAGAAAATGGCGCTCCACGCATTTACATGATTCCTTTTTAATATGGAAAAATAGTTTATTGCTATATAAAAAGAGCCTTCACACAGCTAGAACAGCATATTATTCATCTTTAATCGAGGAGAATAAAAATAATCCTAGGTTTCTTTTTAATACAGTTGCCAAACTCACACAGGATCATAGCTCTATCGAGCCAACCATTCCCCAAGCTCTAAGCAGTGACGACTTCATGCAATTCTTTATAAATAAAATAGACTCCATAAAGAATAAGATAATTGGGAACCTTCCCAATATGCTTGCTTCCTCCTTAGTTAATGAGGCAGCCTCAAAAATGGTGGAACCTAATATATGCTTAAACTGCTTTAATGCAGCCGAACTTTGTGATGTACTAAAATTATTAGCTTCATCTAAACCTTCAACTTGCGTTTTAGACCCAATCCCAACTAAACTCTTAAAAGAAGTTTTCCCTCTGATCGCTGCTCCAATTTTAAATATAATGAATCTATCCTTAGTCAATGGATATGTACCACAGGAGTTTAAGATTGCTGTAATTAAACCTCTACTTAAGAAACCCTCTCTTGATCAAAACGACTTAATTAACTATAGACCGATATCTAATCTTCCCTTCTTATCTAAAATTCTTGAGAAAATAGTTGCACACCAGATATGTGAGCATTTAAACAATAATGAGCTGTTTGAGAAGTTTCAGTCAGGCTTTAGAGCTCATCACAGCACTGAAACAGCTCTGGTGAAGGTTACTAATGATATTCTCATAGCCTCAGACAATGGACTGGTGACCATTCTGGTCCTGTTAGATCTCAGTGCTGCCTTTGACACTGTTGACCACAATATTCTCATAGAAAGGCTTCAAAGTGTCGGTATAATAGGAACAGCACTAGGTTGGTTTAAATCTTATTTGTCTAACAGATTTCAGTTTGTTCAGGTAAACAATAGATCTTCCTCAACCTCAATAGTTACTTGCGGAGTACCACAGGGTTCAGTGCTTGGGCCGATTCTCTTTACTATATATATGCTTCCTATTGGTAAAATAATTAGGCAGCATGGGATAAAATTCCATAGTTACGCAGATGATACACAGCTATATCTATCCATAAATCCTGATGAATCCAATCAGTTAGGTAGACTACAGGCATGTCTGGAAGACATAAAAACTTGGATGACTCTAAACTTCTTGCTTCTAAATTCTGATAAAACAGAAGTTGTCGTCTTTGGACCAGAAGCTCTGAAAAAGAAACTACTTAGTCAGCCCCTTCACCTGGACGGCATTAAATTAGCCTCCAGTAATAAAGCAAAAAACCTCGGTGTCATTTTTGACCAAGATATGTCATTTAGAACTTACATTAAAGAAGTCTGTAGGATTTCCTTTTTTCACCTTAGGAATATTGCAAAAATTAGAACCATCCTGTCCAGGAATGATGCTGAAAAACTAGTCCATGCCTTTGTTACTTCAAGGCTGGATTACTGTAACTGTCTATTATCAGGTAGTCCACAGAATACAATTAAAAGTCTTCAGTTAGTTCAAAATGCTGCTGCTAGGATTCTGATGAATATTAAAAGAAGAGATCACATTTCCCCTGTTTTAGCTTCTCTTCACTGGCTCCCAGTAAAATCTAGAATAGAATTCAAGATCCTCCTTCTGACATATAAAGCCCTTAATAATCTAGCTCCATCATACATAAGAGACCTGATTGTTCCATATGTTCCTAACAGAGACCTTCGCTCTCAGACTGCAGGTTTACTGGTAGTTCCTAGGAATTTCTAAAAGTAGAATGGGTGGCAGATCTTTCAGCTATCAGGCTCCCCTCCTATGGAACCGGCTCCCAGGGTTGGTTCGTGAAGCAGACAATTTGTCTATCTTTAAAACTAGGCTAAAAACTTTCCTCTTTGACAAAGCTTACAGTTAGAGATATGTTTATAGGTAGTTAGAGTCAGGTCAGACAGGTAGATAGGAAGAGACAGGTTAATGTTAGTAGTCAGGCAGAGTGTCAAAAGTTAGGAAGAGATAGGAAGAGGTAGAGTAGCTAGGTAGAGATAGATTAATGTAAGCCAGGTAAAGATCCGGAGCCGGTCGCGGCTTACCGCCGCGGAAGAAATGCGCCCCACAGGGGCCAGCCAGCGCCGGAGAGAGGTCCCTCAAGGGGATCCTCCCGCACAGTGCGGCCGCCCATTACCTGCCGGGTTGAATCCCCCGGGCAGACTGTGCGGACCCCACCCGTTTATCTCTTAAACGTTTCTCGCCCTCTTCAACTCTGTCCTCTCAGTTCTGTCTATTTTTCCTTAAGATAGTTGTCGACTATCGGTCTCGTGCCGGTATTTAGCCTTAGATGGAGTTTACCACCCACTTTGGGCTGCATTCTCAAACAACCCGACTCCGAGAAGACCCCGGCATGACGGGGGCCGTTACCGGCCCTACACCGTCCACGGGTCAGGAGGACTCAGACAGAGTGTTGGTAGCCAGGTCTCCTAGTAGCTAGGAGACAGGTTAATGTTAGTAGCTATGCTGCTTTAGGCTAGGCTGTTGGAGGACATTATTAGGGTCTGTTCCTACTTTCTCTCCTACTTCTCCCCAACTGCATGATGTGCTGTCAATTCAAGCACTAACCTGTTTTCTATTATAGTAGGTGCTCCGGATTAGCCCTGCTTGACGACCCTGACTAAGATGGCATTGCAGTGACGGAAAATTCTCCACGTCCTGCAACAAACTTGTGCATCAGTTCTATTGCTCTTTCTGTGTCTCTGTTATGTATTCTCCAAGCCACAGACGGTCGCGGCAGATAACCGCTTGTGCTGAGCCTGGTTCTGGCGGAGGTTTCTTCCTGTTAAAAGGGAGTTTTTCCTTCCCACTGTCGCTGCATGCTTGCTCAGTATGAGGGATTGCTGAGAATTGCACGACGCAATCTTCTGTGGTTCTGTAATTTCTACACTAAACATTGTATTGTAATAACTCTTTTTGTAAAGTGCCTTGAGATGACATCTGTTTTGAAATGGCGCTATATAAATAAACTGAATTGAATTGAATTGAATTTCCTCTCAACACCTACATCAAATTTCTTAGTTCCCTCATCAGCATTCATTCAGCTCTGCAGATGCCTTGGTTACGATGCATTCACTTTTTTTCCTCGTATGTTGGAGAAGGGAGGCAGGACGGTTGCTCTTCAGTTTCAAATCGTTTTCATCTTCATGAGAATCTATTCTGCTGCTCTCCTATAACACTGCTGTCCATGCATTGCTGTGGTTTTTCGTTTTACTCTCATGTTCTGAAGAAATAGATGGGCAGCACCTTTTGCATCATGTGTGAAAAATGTCCGCTCCAGGTTTCTCATAGTAAAACAAACGTGTACTCAGCTTAAGGTTGACCTCTTAAGGCATCCATCCTGGGTTTTTTTATATATAAAATCCACATGAACTATTGCACAAATTATTTTTGCAAATATTAAAGATTTATTGGATCGAATCTGACACATTTTCTGTTTTCTTCCTCCTAATTTACCCCTTAAATGATGGTTCTGCAAAGCAAAAATGTTGAAACAGGTTGCGGTACAGTGCACCACTCAGCCCCTCCTGTTGTGGACTGTTCCTGGTCACTGCATGAAAGATGCATGAGTCTTGTTGTATTGGGATAGAGCCTCATTAGTAAGCTGAGCCTTATCTCTGTGAGCCCATGCTGCAGTCCTGTTGTCCTTCTGAGACCTGAATAATAATAATAAACACATTCATCACATCCATCCGTCTCTCAGCGACTGTTACAGGGGAGGCAGACAGGAACTGATCAAATGTTTACCTCATAAAAGACGCCTCATCTCAGAGTCTTTTCCTCTGAAGGCGGTTAACATTTTGGGCTGCGGAGGGCTGAACTTTAATGCTCCACCAATCGATCAGTCGACTGTTTGACGACAGGAAACACTCGGCAGGTTAAACACCACAAACCACTTTTGACATTTTAGTCTTTGGTTGTAATTGAGGTAAAGGAGAGAATCTGGTGTCTATTTGGCAACAATGACCTGCTGCTAGTGAGGTCTGCAGACCTTTTAAATGGATATTTTATTTCTTTATATACTGAAAAACCTGCTACAGTTTGGTGCTCAGAAAGAATATTCAGCTTTAACTTGATACATTTTAAAGGTATCATTAAAGAGCACAAACAGCTGTTACAGCTTTTTTTTTCAAGGTAAGAAATTATAAAAGATGAATAATTTCAGAACTTTTTCAACCTTCATTTTGTGACTAAATCACACTCAGCGGTCGAAAATCGTCAGAACGAATAATACAGAACCCAACGTAGTTTCACAATACAATGCAGGCATTGGAGAGCCTTTTGGTCACTCATAAGGGCTTTGCCTGCCGCCATCAGGTGCCTTTTTACAAAAGAGTACAGTATAAAGGGGAGGTATAATGTGGTGTCTGGGTGGTCAACGTGCAGCGATGTGTGTAAACCGTGAGACGCAACATTTTGTGGTAAACAGAGAAGACAGATGGACAATGGGGCGTCACAATCTCGATTTTTTTTATTGAAATAAATTGCAATTACGTCAAATCCTTGTGCATCGAAATCTAAAAGACGTTCTTAATCACCTCCTCCCATGTTTACATACTGTAGCATGACTAGCGTCCTACTCTGACTCATAGCAACAGTTAGCAGGCAACAGTTTATTAACTGATTTCTTCATCACAAGGAGTATTTTCCCTAACAAGTAACTCTCAACAGTTCTCATACAACTCACACCAACACCTGGTAACATTATTAACCACTGTATCACAATAAGAGCATCCCCATAAACAGAACACACCTCTACAGAGCATATTAGCTGACGCCAGCTAGTAGCTATTAGCTAAGCTGAAGTTAAACTGTGGCTAGGAAGAAAGAAGCAGCGGCACCAGAGCTAAAGCCACTCCTACTATCAAATCATCAGTGAGGACATGTTTAGTTGCCAGTGAGTTAAGTCAACGTTCTCGTTGGCAACAAGAGGACAACTGTTAGCTCCACATTAGCTGGTTTCTCTGAGGCAGCCGGTGCTCAAAGTAGAGCTGCAGTAACTAAAAAGAGTCACTAGATGGCAACCACCCTCTCTTAGTAATTATTTGTTATTAATTTAAACAAGATTTTAAAACTTATGTTTCAATCATTTACTGTAAATAATAACAATTTGACCATTCAATGCCTAATGTGATAAATCACACAAGAATAAGTGAAATTGCATCACATATGTCTTTTGAAATAAGATTTACTGCACAAAAATGAATGAATCAAACCAATGATCATAGACTAGACTAGTCTAAAAATGGCATCGGGCTCTGTACTGTAAGAAAAGAATAATAATAAAAATAAAAATAAACGACAATCGAATCATGACCCTAAAATTGATGATCAAATCGAGGGTTTGGAGAATAGTGGCACCCCTAATGGACATGACTTGTTTTTTATCCCGAATCCCCTACGTTTAACATACTGTTGCCACATTCAACAAGTCATTGTGACGTCACCCTCTGTTGAGGCGAGGAGTTGCGGCGTCATTCATAAGAACAAAGTTGTAACAATATTGCGGTAATATTACTGCCAAGCTTGCTGGCACAAATGCCTTAATATTCCTGCAACTTCATGCCGCATTCATAAGACACACTGAGGCGGGATTATTACCCCATTATGCCGGCATGTTACGTTTTGTGAAATAGGCTTATATTAAAGCACAATCACCAAAATCTAGACAATATTGCCATTTTCAGATAGATATTCTGGAATATTTGCGTAGAATTCCATTCAGTCTAACCGTAGTCGTCTTTACAAATCCACCAATTTTTCTACAGGGACATTTCCTTTTGGCTGGTTTCACGTGGCAATAAATGTACCGGGTGATCCAGATGAATGTCTCGGGGGGGGATTGTGTCCGTATATAACAAACGTAGTGCAGTTGGCGTATATATTTAATTTTCTCAAACAAAGTCATTCTTGGAAAGATGGCAGAAACAGCAGAAAGGCTGGAAGTTTGCTTTCAGACTCGAAGGTCAAAGACAAAGTCTGGAAAATCAGCGTTTTTCATGGCCAAATTGATGAAGCGGCACAATCCTCCATAACCGATATCCAAGATAGAAACTGGTCAGGGAGGCTAAGATTCCCAACGTTGGTATGAAAGTAGGTTTTGATTATAGGACCTAACGATCCACTATCTCACTCTGGGTATAAAGACAGTGTATCTGATGCTAGAAAAACAACAGGTAGCTCAAAAACTTCAGATAACTAACTTTGAGTCCCAGAAATGTAGCCTCCAACCTCTAGATAAGTAGCATTCATGTCTGACAAAAGTACATCCATGTTGCGGTTTATTTATAGGTCAGATTTTCTACCGAATTCAAAATCTGGATAAAAATACAGAGATCACAAATAGAGCTCATCTCAGAGGAAAGGTATTCATTCAACTAATATAATGAGACTGATATGTTTTATCATTGACATTATGTAATCTGTCACATGTGGTTCCAACATTAGATAAAGTAGTTTAAAATGTTTATTTGATGTTCCTCTTAAGCTGTTTCCTTCTACAGAATTTAAAATTACGATGAGAAAATGATTGCTTTTGTGAACATTTTCTGATTGACGCAGCACTGCAACTGTTCCATTCTAAAATTAGTAAATCCGGGATAATTAATTAAATAATCAGTTTACATGAATTTCTTTGGCTGTCAAAGTGTGCAGCACCAACAAGATTGTAGAAGAAACAAAGCCTAACATTAAAGGCAACATTTGTCTAGCTTGAAAACCTAAATCAGTATCATAATCAGTCTCAGGCTAAAAAAAATTTAGACTGAGTGCTTTCCCTATTGAAGGACTTTGATTACATTTAAAGAAGCAAGGATTCTGGGAGAAACAAAGAGAGCTGATCATTAATACAATAAAGAAGTAATGTTATTATTAATCAACCTGAGATCTATTTGGTAATGATTACAGTAATTGAAAAGATGGAACACAAAAGGCTGATTATTATACAAACTACTTTCTACGGGCTAAAAGGTGAAACTTAACAAATAAACTATAAAAAAAGTTGAACTAAAACGTTTTCAGGTCCATTACAGAGTGGTTAATAATACCACTCAGCTCCAGGATCGGAGGAGAGAGGAACCTGAAGGTGACTCATGAATGCTACATGACTTTCAACGGTACCTGCAAGCCGGCTGTGCGCAGAGTTGCGCTCTGCCATGTTGCTGCTGTTTACATGAAGTCAAAGCACATGCTTTACGTACGAAGAGCATAAAATAAACCATCTGGCTGCAACAAACGAGCCGAGGAAATGCAAAAGCAGCGTTCAGGAACTGGAAGCTTCAGCCTGGGGAAGATCATCTTCTCTCCAAAGAGGAAGACTATCTGTCTATCTTAGTATTTTGCTGTATTGTTTATTTTCACTGAGAATAAACATGTATTTCTACATACTTAGGAGTTGGACAGTGCTCCGTTTACTGTGCAATATTACAGATACAGATATTTGTACTGTAATTTATCAATTTATCTGTCTTAGTTTTGTGCTTAAATGAAAAGTGTGGGATTATTCATTACCAACATTTATTTTTTACATATGCCATTTTTATTTCAATTCATACAGCTGTAATCTAATCAAATAAATAGCCTACCAAATGTTCTAAAATACTGTATTTTATCTTAATTCAATTATTATGAAAATCTTTGATGTTATAGATATAATTATATTATAGACAATAAAAATAACAGGTATGCAATGATGCAGATAGTGGTATCGGGGAGGATACCTTTCTAAAGTATTTGTATCGGTAAGTTAACAGATACCATGAACCAATAATTTACCAAAGATTTCTTTTTCACTTGAAAAATGATTATTACTATTGTTATTTTACTTGAAGCAAAAAAAACAACAACCTCTCTTTCAATTTTTTTGTTTGGTTAAGTATCGGCAAGTACTTAGATCCAAGTATCAGTACCGTATTGGATGCATCCTAATCCCCAATCAGACTTACTTTGCTAACTAATTACTTTTACAGTGCGGTAATTGATCGACTAACTCAATTTTTGAAAAAAGTAATTTGTAACTATAATTACTTTTTTAATGTAAGATGCCCAACACTGTAAGGCACGATGGAAAACAGCTTTGATCCCAAGGAAACCAGAACTGTCAGCAAGTTATCGGTTTGGATAAAATAAGACCTCCTGATTCACACAGTTTCCAAAGTTTAAAATATGAAAACAGTTTTGTATCATTCACATCTTTAAGTTAATCAATCGTGACCAAATTAGTTAATATTTCAATGCTTTTCGAATTTTTCAGTGACAAAAATTCAGGTGATCTGAATGCACTGACATGCATCCAGACAAATCTTGATTAATCTTAAACTTCAGTTTAGTTTGGTTTAATATTTAGAGAAGGTGTGAATTCGCAATCAAACTCTGGTCCAGGCTAAAAAAAACCTTGATCTCTGACCAGCTTGAATTGCTGCTTTTTGATTGCATATGTGAATGCAAAGCGGAACGCTGGACGCTCCAAAAGCAGGAAGTGGACTATAGAGGAGGGCATTCTGGGTAAACACAACATCAACTCTGCCTCATTCTCTGCTCATGTGGAGTAGATTTGGGAAGAAAAGTTGGTAAAATGAAGCTATTTTAAAGCTATTCACAATAAATTAGGAGGTTGTGTGACATTATGGGCCAAGAAAGAAATCAAATTAGGCTTTTCTGAATTTGGGTTTGTGCGTATTAAATGAGACAGTTGCTAAATTATGTGAATTCTTCTCAACCTCAATTAGTTCTGACAGAAAAAGCTACTTCCAACTCATTTGGGTTCGTCTGATCGTGGTTTGGCTTTTATTTCAGCCCATCTGCTGTTGCCATTTATTCCAGTTTTCAGAGCTAGGATGAAGATGCGAGAGGAGAGAGCATAAGTCTCATTGTCAGAGCTGAAGGGACCGTGATGCAGCCCATATTAGGCATGTCTGTCAGCGTTTACATCAGCTGAATCCTCGTGGACGCTGTTTTGTTGCACGGAGATTAAAAAGAGAGGAGTGTTGAGCTGCAGTCTGTCAAGGCTGCTGAGGAGTCTGAAGGTTCTCTCTCCTTAAGGAGCATGTAAAGGCTTGACTTTGCTAATAGAAATTGATTTTCTTTTGCTGCTGGATGAATGGCACCTCTGGCTCACTTTGCAGTTCGTCAAACAAATTGTGCAAACTTTGGTGGAGTTGGGGGATGTCTGACCTCATTTCTGTTACATTTGGACACGCCTGGCAGTGAAGCAGCAAACACAAGCTCAGGGGACAAGTAACCTTTTTTTCTTCTTCTCTTTCAAGAACCAGAAGAGAAAGAGAAGCTTTACACAGGAGGTTTTATCAAGCAGAGACATCTTGATCATCAAAAAACAAAAAAAATAGAAGCTAGTAAAGCATTTTATTTTGTTATGCTTGGCAGCAGTATTAGTGTTGAGTTCCATTCTGCAGCCGTGCCCGTTTAGTTTTAGCCCAAGAAGTCCATCTGATAACAGGGTTTTGATCAAGGGGACGCAGGAGAGCAGCTGCTGGCTGATCGATCGGAGCTCCGATCCAGTCGCTGCCACTAACGCTGTTTCAGTCCGACTGCTGCTGACAGTTCAGTCCATACTTCTTAGGGTAATCGGCTGCTGTTTAGCAGACATAAACAGCCTCTGTACTGTGTGAGGAAAATATGTTTGGCTTGGCTCAGTTCAGTTTCAGATAGAGAGGAAGATATGTTGCATGCACACAAAGTTAAAGGAGAAGTTTGTTTTTGTAATTATTGCATAATTACAATTATATCTGCCGTGCTCCATCCCAGCTGTAGTTTGAGCAGGACTTTCACTCTGCTCTACAGCGGTCGGTTAGACAAAACTTGATTAGACAAAACTTGGTTAGACAGGAGTCTCGGTGGACTATGATGTTTGCAGATGACATTGTAATCTGCAGGTGAGAGCAGGGCGGCGGTGGAGAAAAAGATAGAGAGATGAAGGTGTGCACTGGAAAAGAGAGGAAGGAAGATTAGTTGTAGCAAGACAGAATATATGTTGTTAAATGAGAAAGACACAAGTGGAACGGTGAAGTTACACGGAGAAAGTAGAGGATTTTAAGTACTTGGGGTCAATGTTTCAAAGAAATGGAGAGTGTGGAAAAAAGTGAAGAAGTGTGTCAAAGCTGGTTGGAATGGGTCGAGGAAAGTTTGATGTGTGATAAAAAAGATTTCAGCATGAAAGAATGGAAAGGTGTTCAAAACCGTAGTGAGACCAGCGATGTTGTACGGTCTAGAGACAGAACCAATGAGCAAAAGACAGGAAGCAGAACTGGAGGTTTCAGAACTCAAGATGTTGAGATTTTCTTAGGGAGTGACGAGGAGTGATAGGATCAGGAATGAGTACAACTGAGGGACAGCTCATGTTTAATGTTTTTGGGATAAAGTCAAAGAGACCAGACTGAGATGATTTGGACATGTTCAGAAGAGAGATGGCAGTTATATTGGCAGAAGGATGCGGAGGATGGAGCCACCAGGCAGAGAGGCAGACCAAAAATGAGATTTATGGATGTGGTGAAGGAGGACATGAAGTTAGTTGGTGTGAGAGAAGAGGATGCAGAAGATAGCACTAAATGGAGACTGATGGTTTACTGTGGCAACTCCTTAAGGGAAAAGCCGAAAGAGAAAGAAGAAGTACTAACTTTTTAACTCAGGAACCTGAAAAATGGATGGACGGATGGACGAACTTAGGGAATTTTCTGTTACGTTTCCAAACTTGCTGAAATCCAATTTGTGTCTGAACCATGAAAGCTACAGAAGTTGAGACAAAAGTAAACTATTTTTGGGTAATTTTCCAACATGATCGTGTTTTTCATTTAGTTTGCCCACTACATTCCTATAAAACCAGGATTCCGTCTGTCCTCTGGGGTGGCCAAAAACTAAAAAAAAAAAAAAAAATCTTTTAAAGGTTTTTTGGGCCAGAGTGGCCATTAATGACAGAGGACAGAGATTTGAGGGGAAGACATGTGGCAAAGTTCACCCAGGACAGGACTCAAACCAGGGAGGGCCACTTTGATGACTGAAGCCTCTGCAAATTGGGTGCCCGCTCTAACCACTGCGCCGATTGGAAGTAAAGTAGCTGTAAACATCCAATTTCAAGACTTGCCCTGTTTGAATTCAGATCTGGACTTCGACTAGGCCATTTGAACACAAATATAATACAGAGTAAAGTAGCTTGAATCAGGCTTAAACAACACGAAGATTTAATGCTTTGTTATGGAACATTAACACAATAGCGACATCTAGTTTATCTAGGTTGTAGTTACAACAACAAAAACATCTTTCCAGCTGTTGGGTTGCCTGGTCTGACAGCTAACGTTAGCAAATGAGCTAGCTTACTGATCCAGTAGGAAAATTGCCATTTCCATGTGTGTTTGATGCTGTAGTAATGTTTTGTGTGGGTCCATCTAGTGTAGGCTTAACCTAAAACTACTCTAGTTTCTGTTCTTCCACCGTCACTCCTCTCCTGAAACAGATAATATCTCTGGGGTTCTGAAAGCAGCTGTTTGACTTGCTGACCATTCTTCCCAGTGCCACCTTTGCTGTCAGACATTATTGCAACATAGGTATTGTATCAATCAACTCGGTAGATGATGGAAACTTAGATGGTAGATGTAAACGTAACGTCCTTGTCGTGCCCGGTTAAAATTAACATTTTACTATATTGAATTCAAATATAATTTTTAAGGAAATGTTTTACTTTCATTCTGCACCCCTCTAAACGCACTATGGATGTATAATTATCATTTTTTAAATGTAGCTTTTTATGAAAATGTTCCGTATATAAATGTTGCTGGCTAAAGTGCAATGCAATTGTGCTTCCGTGTGGAAACTCGGTACGGCATACCAAAGGTACCATACGGATAAATCTGAATTCCTGTACAGCAACAATCCTACTAAAGTTTGGGGCTGTGAGGTGTGAAGACTTGGACCCTTCAGACAGATTGTTTCTGTGTCTCAGGGTTAAATCCTGCCTGGCGGGACATTACTGTGGCCAGCAGCCAATTGAACATTGGGTAGCTTTCATGCTGGACAATAATATTTCTCACTTGTAGACATAGAAAACAATTGAGTCTAGAAGAAGACGGCAGACTTAGGTGGTTTGTCTCCACATGAAATCTGACAAAATGTGGGTGGTGTTCGACAAAAAGGAAACAATAGATTATAGTTTGATCTAAACTCTTGCTGTTGTGTTTGTTTGATCAGCCGCTGATTATTTTCACTTCGAATTAATTTCAACATAATTGGCTGTTGATTTCAATTAGCTTTGAAAACCTCGTTATCGACACCGGCGCCCACCCGACCCCTGGAGGAGGATGCGGTTTTGGGACGGTGACTAAACGTAACCCCTACAGCATAATTATCTGTTGTGCTGCTGATCCTGATTATGGACTTTGAGGAGACAACAAGCAATTTGAGGCAGATAAGCAGAGGCAATTAGATCAGACTAAGAACTTCCTTCCGGAGAAGTCTGAGTCGTCATTTTTAGCTGCTTCTTATCTCGCAGATGTCCATTCTCAACTCATTTGTGTCACTGACTCTGGAACCATTTTGATTCTAATCTTTAGCCTACATCCATACGTCTCTTTGTTATCGGCAACTATTGTTTTCTTTATCTCAAGTTTCTGGTTGTGTTTTGTTTTCTGCAGGAGCTCCTCATTTTTTCCGCCCTTGTCTTTCCTTCCGTTTTGCTGATTCTCTGCAGAAACCCAATTTTGTCAGCTAGAGATGTCATAGTTTGATCATTGTTTATGCTCTTGCTGCTGTGTAACAGCTCTGTGCTTAAGGGAAGGCTGCATTAGCATTTCTATTTGTTATAGTCAATATTTTCCACAATGGAGTGAATGTTCTTTGTGTGCATGTGAAATAAATGACTTCAGGGATTTGGTACTTGGAAATACAGTGTTGCATGAGGCATATTGATGAGTACTTTATGCAGAAAAAGGTCACAGCCATCTCTAATACAGATGTCATTAGAGCTGGATTTCATTTTACAGCCTCCTTTTTTTAACGAGTGTGCAAACTGAGAATCATTTATTGATCCCAGACGTGCTAGTGAGCGCTGGCAGGAGCTCTCCACCTCCTCTTTGTTTTCTTCTGCCGCTCACAGAGCTCTGCTGGGTCTGTGTTTAATTTAAATCGCGGCTCCACTCTTGTTTAGAATGCATGCTGCAGGCTTTCCGTGCGTCGGACTGCCTGAACCCCGCCGCTATCAACTCTGCTGCCTGTCAGACTGTCTGGGAGAGGCTGTGGAGAGCCGGGGAGAATCACAATTCGCTTCCACGCCGCTCGCCACACGCATTCGAAGGCCAGCACAGACTTTCTCCTCTAACTCAAGCAATGAGCAGGCTGCTTAAATCTTATAAATCAGAAATTATCCAGAGTCTAGAGTTGCCTACTGGCATCAAACAATTGGTATTATGCTGAAACTCACTGGGATAAATCTGGGTTACAAACAAAATTCTCTCACAGATATGCAAAGGTTTTGAAAGAAAGTTTTGAAGATGACTACAAAACTAATGAGAAGCCAGTTTTAAATTCAAAATAAATGCCTTATTAACACGACCAGAAGCCGTGCCTCATTAGATTGGGCCGATTCCCTATATTGTACGCCAGGGTCTTGACAGTGGAAATCCCCCGGTTTCAACATCAAACTGTGTTCCCTGCTGTGCTTCCTCTCTCTTGGCCTTAAACCACTTAGAGGGACGGGTGCTTACCTCTGGCCATCTTCAGACAAGCGTCCGGTACACCCTAAACTGATCACCAGTCCATCATAGGGTCACAGAGATTAGGCCTGGGCGGTATACCGGTTCATACCGAAAACCGGTGTTTATTTTCGTTATGATATGAATTTTTAATATACCGCCATACTGGTGAATAGCAACTTCCGGAACGTTTAGTGTTTAATATTTCTGTTGTTATCTGAATATTAACCAGCTAATAATCTCCTACGGTCGCATGTTTATTTTACTTCTTCTTTGGCTAAATCAGTCTGAGTCTGTACTCTGCCCCCTAACGGGATTCTTCAGTACAACATGCAAAGCCAGTTCAAGATGCAATTTGCTGCTTTCGCAAACATGAGATTTAAAAAAATGTTTACTTTCAGCCTTAGAACATCAAGAATGTCTACTAGAATCATATTTTTTTAATTATTTAAATTAAAAATAATTTTTTTTTAATTTAAATTCTTTTCATATCATTCACCTGTGTCTGGAAAAAACTTGATGCAGTCCATATGGCAGTAAAATGGGCTATTTTGGGCACATTTTTATACTGTTGATTTTTTTAAGATAATGTGGATATGAACAGACTTGTATGGAAAAAAATACTTTTAAATACCATAATACACATATGTTTTAAAAAAACACAGTGATATGAAAATGTTGCCCTTCTGCTCTATGAACTAAACTGTCAGGCTCAGCTCCTGAGGTCTAAACATTCAGGTATCCCCTCACGCTCCTTTAGAGTCATTTAGAAATACACCAGAGGAAGGGAATTATCGAGGTTTTCATCAGTAGATTATGTTGGATTGCTAACATCAGACTTGTTGTGGACTATTTAGTTTGCTGTAGGACTTTGGGTGGAAGCCAGGGTGAACCCATGAATGCATGGAGAGGACATCTTAGAAGAAAAACCCCAGGCTGGGATTCAAACCTAGAACCTTCTCATTGTAAGAAAACCGGGCTACCAACATCATATATTAGAAAACAGTTCCAACTTTTATCTCTTTTGAGAAGAAAAATGTATACAACTGTTAGAAAAATGGTTGTGGTGTACCCACATGCTACTATAATAACCATTACATCAGATGGGGATTCAGCGTCGGGAGAGACGGGACATTTCCCCGTGGCCCGGCCACTGAACTGTCCTGCTCAGTGATTGCAGATGGTCCCTTTGGGTGGTGCTTGATTTTTAAATAAACATTCAGTCCTGTGGCTCATTAGAACATCTACCTCACTGGAAATTGGCGTAACAGACGCAGCACACTTGTGGGACATGTCTCCGGCACTTTCTGCCCCCGTCCCCTGCAATTTTCTTCAGCAGTTTAATCCGTTAATATGCGGTACCTTAGTTTTCCTTCCCGTCTTTAAATGCACCTCATGTGTACACAAGCTAGCGGGAAGCAGTTACCGTAACCACAGACAGATGCGGCTCAGCAGAGCATGTTCATGAACCGATCCGGATACAGCAAAAGGCAGAAAACTGCTTTTTTCTACACAAGCTGTAAGTTGAGTTATGTTGTTGCATACAGATAAGTAGCTAATATGCATATAAAACGTTGTAAAAAGATTACCATTTGAAATTTTTATTAAGGTTAATTTAAATTAACATCTCTGGAGAGATCTGAACAGAGGGGTTGTTCGGGATAATATCCATAACCTATACCTCAGCCAATCCCTTTTTAAATGATGTATAATATGTACATAGAAAGTATTTCAAAAAGCTCAGTTTTGATCCGGAAATGTGTAACACACTACCAACTGGAGGTAAAAACACTAAGGGGTAAGAAAAAAAAAAAATTGCCCTGACGCTGGGTCTGTCAAGGGATAATCCGATTGGATGAAACACATCTGTCTGATTAGAAGTCAGCGCTGAGAGCATTTAAAAACGCATACCGAGTGAGACTGTGGTATTGTTTGATTACACAGGTGTGGGCTGGACAATGCACCTTGGATAAAATTGGTTAAAATAGTCTTCAACTACTTTAAGAAAACAGCCTTGATAAATAAATCAAAACAAATATAAAGATTCTTCACACCCATTTAAGGATCCACTTAGTTTCCTTCTAACAAAGACAGTAAAACACTGAGGGAAACTTACCATCATATAAACATGCACTGAGGTAGGTTTTAAACTATTTTTCTTTTCTTCTAAATGACAGCAGGAACAAATTAAATGCCATCCATTAGTGACACTGCTACTGAACTGCTCACTCTCTAAAAACAGAACTTACATTTAAAAATAAAATCCCATTATGATAAAATAATAAACAAAAAACAGGAAACATCCAGCAGAGCAGAAGGCTAGATTTAAAAATATATCCTAAAAATATCTATGCGTAAAAATATACAGCTCTACATTATATATACACATTATCTCTGATTATCTCCAATTTATTCATATTTTATACCCAATAAGCTGCAGTTCTAAATATTCCCATTAAAAGCCAAACTTGTTTCGATGTTGCAGTGAACTTACATCTGAAAGCAAGCAGACAATAAAAAGCTCCTTCACAGGAACTCAGTTGGCATTTATTGCAACAAATCTATAAGAAAATCCCAAAGGAAAACAGTATGACATGCAGAAAATACTAGAGGTGTAAAAGTATATATGTATTCAATTTTTTTGTTACAATTCATTCAGTTCTGTAACAAATTAATCCAACAGTTTTCTACCTGAATCCATACAGAATGTTTATGTGCTGAACTCAGAGCGGAAATCAACATTCTGCAGCACACCGAACTAAAACCAGAAAGGACTCCAGGCTATCAACATACTCTGCTATTTGGGAACATTAATGGTTTCTCATGCAGCTACAGTAGAAAAAGAAAGATGGACCGAACCAGAACTTTGTCAGGGAACGTATCTTTCAACAGCAATAAGGTCCATAACACGCTCTGCACTGAAATGGATGACTCACCTTAAACAATGTCGAGTTGAATGGAAACATCACTGATACTGGAGAGAAACCAGCTGACGTCACCATGGCTACCAGTAGCATCCAGTCAGACCAAACTCCTGATTCTGGAAGAAATGAAAGTTGGAAAAGTTCATAAAAAAGGGATTTCCCCGACAGCTGCCCATAGTGCATTAAAGTACAACTGGAAGACTAGGCTGTTAAAAAATATCAGAACAACTCCAAAGTGATTTAAGGTTTTATTCTAAAATATAAAAAAAAATACAAGAAACAGTGAGTCTCGCCTCCACCCTAGGGTATTGTGTAGAGAGGAGCATGCACCAAATCTCCAAATGTTTTTCCTGTTATTTCAAACATGAGCAATCTTAATTAAAGAAACTGGTAATTAGAAGCTGATGGATAGAATGTGCCATCTTCCTTCCCATCAGAAGAGGTTTTACAGACTTTCATGCTCTGATCATCCCCAATAACCTCCCGCCAATGACCTCCACGTCTCAGCCCAGTGGAGTGGGGAAATGAAAAGGTGCAGAAGTAAAAAGACACCCAGAGCGACAGCAGTCCCACTCATCCACACACAACAAACTCAGATTTGCCTCCAACATTTTGGTTCTGTAGTCTCTCGGATTGAACAACTATTTTTTGAAGAATTATTCTGGGAAAGTAGATTCCAGACTAACCTATCAGATCTATCGTCTCTGCTGGTCTTCAGGAGCGAAGCCCTTTTTGTTAATTGAGTGCAACAACTGTTGCATTTTCAGACAGTAACTGCTGAGCATGTCCAAAGACAATTACAGTTTGACTTCTACACTTTTAATTAAACCCAGCAGAGCAGCACGACACGTAATAATTAATGTTCCAGCTTCGTATTCCTGAACAGGACAGAGTCCTAACAACAGAGTCCAGCACATCATCTTTTTGGGGCCCTTTCAAGCCATTTATAATACCCTTCCTAAGTAGAGTTCCCATTCCCACCATCCTGTCAGCTCGCTAAAGAAGGGACTTTGGGTGTTTCTCAATGCCCAGGAACCTCGGCTTGATGCCTTGATACCGCCAAGGCGTGTTCCAATGTTCATGTGCTACGGAGGAATATGTCCTCCGTTTGTTAGCCGTTTAGCTAACTGACTAAGGATACATCAGAGGTGCCTTGATGCCTTCTCTCGGTCAAAAACTTCCCAGAATACAACGTGGTAGGAGCCGGCAGCAGTTACTTCGGGGGTAAATTTCCAGTTTCAATCTAAGTCAACTAGTTTTAGCTATCCGGCTTGTATCTAAAATGTTTGTTTTATTTATTTTGAGTATTTTTTTAGATCCAAAGCAGTTATATATGGTTGGTTAGTTGCTTAGTTGTTGCAGCTTCGGTGGCTACCAGGTACTAATTCGCTTACATGTGTGATTTAACCGACATATACACAGTTTTAAAAAAGTAAAACCGTTGTTATACATTTCCAGTTCCATGGCTGAAGTAATGTTACTACGCTACTATGCTACATGGACGGGCGGGACGTAAACAGAGAGCGAAAGCCGGCAGCCGCGTTCACGTGAGGCAAGTCTGTTCCATTCAACCGTTTACTTCGAACAAGTAAGGACAGTGTCCTCGTAAGCAAGGCGCCTCGTCGACGTTGAGAAACACTCATTGTCTTAAAAGTCATCGGCTAAATCTGATCAGAAAACCCCCCCAGAAGATTAGGACCTTTTTTATCTCAGACGTTATCTGAATTCTGGCTTTAATTTTCTACTGTTCACCGGATCAGCTGATCAAATCGTGAAGTATAAATACTGCTGAACGGCTCAAACTGGCTCCAAACTTCTTAGGGTGAGAGAAAAAATTAGCAAAAAATAAGGTCCATTTAAAAAACAAAACAGAATTGCCCCTTAAATCAGACATGTTCGTCCAGTAAGTAAATTCTCCACCTGTACATCTCCTCTCAGTCACTGAAGCTGGTTAAAGTAAGAATTCTGAGAATATATTTTTTCAGTGGCCCTAATCCTCTTCTGTAGAAAAGCCACACTGTACTCTCTTTAAGGAGTGATTAGCAAACCCTTAAAAAACTAAATAAATAGTAATCTGCTGATAATCCCATGCACTTACGTACTTATCAATAAGCATCATTTCACATTTGAAAATAAATTTTATTTTTTTTCTGCTAGACATTTAGCTAGTTGAGGTAAATCTTTGTAAATATAAACCTACAATGTGCTGATCCGCTTCCTCTGCATCTCAAACTTGTTGATGATTTGTCCAAAATATATTTCTCATAGCTCAAAGTTCTCTAACTGGTAAAAAAAACCCACACATTTGGGATGAAAATGTGTTCCATGTGTTCTTCAGAAATGTTTACTACTTATTGTATTCATTTTGATTCCTGCCAGTGGTCATAAGGTAGGCACTTCTCTTTCTATTTCCTCAGTGTATAGAAACTATTAGCTTTTTTTTTTTGCAAGCTGCAGCTAAAGTTGGAGACTCACAAGCAAATAAAGCTCCTATGAAAGTTGCTTTATTAATATATGTAGTTGTTTTCTGAAAAATTACTAAATTTACTTTGAAACTGGTAAAAATGCTTGCTTATTTCTTCATATTTGTATTTTAGGACTCCAGATCATTTAACTTCCCTACGGATTTAATTTCTGCTTCATCAATATTTTCTATGTAAACATTTCCTGATCAGGCAATCAGTCTTAACACCAAACAAAATAAAAAAACTCAAAGTAACTTAACCCCAAACTGTGCTCTCTTTCTTTTATATGTACATAAGCTCAGAACAGTTAAGGCAAACAATTAATACTACAGTTGTAATCTTTTATAGTACAATTTTAGAATAATCTAGCCTGTTTCGAGGTAAAAGTAATGGGATCAAACAGCCATTCTTGCTTAGGGCTATCAGACTCAGCTTACTTCAGATGTATTATTTCTCCCTTGTGTTGCCACCTAAAAACTACATCTGAAAGGTTTATTGAATGAAAGTAATTTGGAAATAATTTGCATTAGGTTGCTGTGCGTGCGAGCAAAATTATAAGTGAAGCTAACAGATGTAAAAGGCTGACGAGGCAGAATGGAAATGCGACCTTGGGAGGCATTCAATATGCTAATTAGTTTATGACATCCTCTAGTGACTTTCCAAGCATGTTCCAACAATTTTCCACTGCAACCCCACACTATCTTTTTCCTCTCTCTAGCAATAGCTTTAGTAAACAACTACTTTGCACAAATTCACTCAGGCAAAGCTTTATTTCCTTTGAAGCACACACTGGGCCATCAAATGAATTACTAAATTACTAAAAAGTTAAGCATAATCAGTTTTTTCTCTACAGATGTAACAGCAGAGAATCAAGCTATACAGTCCAGACCAAAAGTTTGGTCTCATTCAGTGTGTTTTATTTTCATGACTATTTACATTGTAGATTCTCACTGAAGGCATCAAAACAATGAATGAACACATATGTAATTATGTAGTACTTTTTACAAAAGTGTGAAATAACCTGGCCTCCAAAGTCACCGGAGCTGAACCCAATCGAGATGATTTGGGGTGAGCTGAACCGCAGAGTGAAGGCAAAAGGTCCAACAGGTACTAAGCATCTCTGGGAACTCTTTCAAGACTGTTGGAAAATCATTTCTGGTGACTTCCTCTGGAAGCAAAAGAGAATGCAAAACAGTAATCAGAGCAAAGGGTGGCTACTTTGAGGAATCTAAAATATAATACAAGTATTAAGTTATTTCACCCTTTTGTTTAAGGAATTCCATACATTGTGTGTTCATTCATAGTTTTGATGCCCTTAACTGAGAATCTACAATGTAGTCATGAACGTAAAGAAAACGCATTGAATGAGAAGGTTTGTCCAAACTTTTGGTCCGTACTATATTTCGGAATAAAGAATGCTTAGTTAGATTTTTTTCTATGTATACACAAAAGGTTATAGGTGATCCTTTGTTTTGCTCTCATGAAATCTTTCAAATATTAAATGCTTGAGATGTTACACTGGACTGGCCGGTCTGATATTTAGGCTGCGAGGGCCGGTGCTTTGGCAAGCAGAGTTGTACTAGTGTGCCAAATGTGTAACCAGTCAAAAATGAGTTACGACTAACAGCATTTCTGAAACGTTTAATTAATTCCATGCAGTCACATACTATTTGACATTCACAACAGTGAACATCAAGAACCAAGAGTTTTTACCGAAACAGCTGGTCTAATTTATAAACGACAGGTCTGTGATATCGTGACGTCTCTGTAGACTTATAAACTCAGTGTGGCACAAGAGTAGCGATGGTGCTGGATGAGAGCTGTTGGGTCTGTCCGATATATATTAAATAGACTCAGTCTCGCAGCATCCCTTGCCCCGGACCATCAGCCATTTGGTGACCTCATTGCCTAGTGACCGGCGACCATCTTGGAAGCTTATATAAGGGCCAGCTGAAACGCTGGTCGGAACTGTTATGGAGGGAAACTTGAATGACCGCCAAGGTATCCTTTTTCCCTTTCGATTCTACCCGCCGTACAGGCAAGGAATCATCCAGAGCTCTCCCAGGGTTTTCTATTCTCTGTGCACCGTCCAATCTGAGCTAAAAGCTGCCACAGCCACCGCTTTTCACTGAGCATGTTCCTAGCGCCCGCAGGAACACTCAAAACTGAGGTGGACGAATTAAACCTAATTTCTAATCCAGGACAACAATTTCTTCACCCGTCATCCTCGAATCGTGGACTAAAGTATTCTCAAAATAGGACATTTCCAACTTTCCTAATACCTGGGTGGAGGTCGTTGTGCACGTGTTTCTGCTGGAACTACTTACTCACTGTGTTTCATGTTAGTTACCAGTTTTCTTTTATTTGCAAGTAGAAGCAGTGTGCTGTCTTTTGCTTTGTGTTTTGTTGTGTTGATTTCACGAGCTTGGAGTTTGTGTAGCGTGGTCGCTCCGGAAAGAGGAGAAAAGCGGTGGCCATTATCTGATAGCTTCTTAGTTTAAGCCACAAGGCTAGCTAGCTATCACCACATTTTCCTTCGCTTTCCCAGAGTCGATTGCGTGCATTGATAAACAGGCGCCTTCCTGTTGCTCTCTCCCCTTACTGTTCCGCACACACCTATTATGCAAGCATGTAGTGTTGGACCTTCCTGTGACATCTGTTTGTTTTGATTCCGTCTCCTGCATTTCATTTACCTTCTTCCTGTAGAATAGATCGATCATTTATGATAAGTAGCATAGCTCATCTTTAGACTAGATTTATATTTATCTGTGATTGTTAAGCAATATGTTAATAAATTCCTTAAACTTGAAATAAAATCTCTGTGCTTATGTAGTGTCACTGTTTTAATACACTACCCAAGAATTCATCCTTCAGATAAAGACTGATAGTCTGGTGTGATAATTAATATTGTTTCTTATATAGATTAAGAAGCTGGTTCCCCGTTTTTTGCTAATTTTATAACTGATTATTCAAGTTTCATTAAGAATAACTCACCCCAAAAATCTAATTTTTTCTGTTGATAAACTGTATAATTGAGTCTATAATAGCACTATCTACATTTCCAGTAATTATTTTATGCATTTCAGTAGGCTACATTTGAGTGAAAATATTAATTTTGTACCAAAAAACGTTGCCCCAAGTGGTTAAACGATTACACTGCACTGCAATGCACTGAGTTGCTGATCTCGGGTTAACTACGTAGGTATGGAATAGTGACGAAGGCAGTCCGGCCGATTTGGGGTATAGAACATGAGCGGTGTGGGCCACACCTCCATAGTGAGGAGCCATGAACTCCCTGCAGCACAATCAGCTCATAACCTGGGTGCTCTGATATGCAGATGGTTACCCCTACTTGCTGACATTTGCTCGTTACCTATGGCAAAGGTAATAACTGATATCAGTAAATGGAAAATAAAATCTGGGCAAGGGTTCATTTTTAATGGAATAATTGCACATTCCTGAATGTTTCTCATCATGCTTGGATACATCTGTCTGCAACGGTAATTTTCTGTTGCGGACAATGACGTACAGTGGCCGCAGGTGCTCCTGTCGAGGCAGAGTCACAAAATTACTCGAGCTAATCTATATTTAGCATCAGATTGGTAACAACAATGTACCACTCAGAGCCAGCAACATGTCGGTCACAGCCCAGACAACGGCCAGCCATTCATCCCCCCGTGTTTTTCCAGTTGCCAGAAACGTGGCCAGTGTTATATTTTGGTAAAATCCACAACAGTGTTCATTTCATTTGCTGGTTTTCCTACTAATAAAGTTGTCGTCCCCTAGAAGAAATGAAGCAGAGGTCATTTTATGTTAAAGTACGTCTGCA
This sequence comes from Apricaphanius iberus, assembly GCA_028564705.1. NCBI lineage: Eukaryota > Metazoa > Chordata > Actinopteri > Cyprinodontiformes > Aphaniidae > Apricaphanius > Apricaphanius iberus. The sequence continues at coordinate 442,292 of JAPXFQ010002564.1, forward strand.
TTAGCCTACCGGTTATAGCTTATGTACGTTTTGGTTTTCTTGTCGGGGTTGAAGGAAAGAAACGGAAAAAAAAATACTATCTGCAATTTACCGGAATGAAAATGCAGAGAACACACTCATTGGCATCGAGCCTACAACACTTTATTTCTGATAGTTTGTGGTAATTCCTTCAAACAGGAAAACTGTAAAGAATTAGCCCGTTTTCCACCGTTTTCCCTGGCAATCACGATTTGCACTGCTGCACTCCAACAACACAGCAACTATTTAACATGGTCGAGTAATAATAATAGTAGATCCAAAGAATAATAGATAAAATTAAGCCGCAAGACAGAGAGTAAATGGGTCTGTAGCAGCGCACTGTTGTAAGGACGCTACCAAAATGGTGGCTACATCAGGCGATGACACGGTCCCATTCCCTATTCATGTAGATTTTATTTTGTTGTTAAATCTAAACTACTGTTAATAAAAGCTAATTGTGCGTTGGTAGATAAGCTAGTAGAGTAATTCCTCAGAAAGGGGCTAGTGGCTGTTATCACCAGTGTATTTTATGGTATTCTGATTTTTAAAGCCTATATGCTGGCGGGATAAATTAGGGATCAATTAAATTACCTCACTGCTGACATTTCTGTTACCTCTCCAGTCCATTCGCTGCCCCATCCACAGTGAACCGGTGTTTTTCCAAACACATTTGAGGCAGCGAGTTCTCCAGAGCCGGGTACAGACTGCAGGACTGAGCGGAGTTAGTTTGTGAGTGATGTCTAAGCAGCAGAGACCAATATGTCAACGCGTCTCAGCTCGTTTGTCCACTGCTCCCTTCAGTCTGCAGCGAGAGAAAAAGGTCACCGAGCACACAGGCATCATTAACCGAGCAATGACTCCACTTCAGTCCTGACGAGAACAAATTCAGACAAAGACAGCAGGATGGTGGGAAAATGATGGATGGATGAAAATGAGAATCTAATAACCACAATGTGGAAGCCCTTTGGCTCAGATCATGCTCTTCTGCAAAGTCTATTCTGAATTAGAGACCATCTATAAAATACATGAGTTCAAGGTCCACTAAAACAGAGGCTCCCAGAGTGGGGGGTTAAGAGCCATTGCAGGGGGTGCAGTATAGATAAAAAAAATGCTTGGGCACTTCAAAAATAATGGACAAATTTTTAAAACGGGCTCCAACTTAGATGCTACACAGAAAATAAAACAAAATCAAAATTTTCCTTTAGTTTCGTTACACATAACGCCTCTAAATGCTGAACTCAGCTGATATAAAGTTTCTTACCAAGAGGCACGGAGGATGTAATAATTCCCAGCACTTTGCAACATGGTTCTAAACTATGATTGATTACAGCAAGCAAAAAAGCAAGGAGCATGCCCATTTGTGACATGTCAAAAGGACATAGAGGAGAATCTTCATAATACAGTTTGTGAAGATCTGCACTGACGGGGTGCAGTTTATGACTTGGAAACGAGGACTCCTGGAAGCACAGTCATGCAACAGGACGTCAAAGTTGCTCCACGGGTGGAAAACTACAAAAACTTCACAGATATGCCTCCAGGTAGAGGTTTGTTTAATTCGGGTGGGTTGCAAGTGAGAAAATAGAATTTATTTTTGTTTAAGATCCCAAACAAGGACTGTGTTCATGTCTTGTGTTGGTGGAAAGAGCATCCAATAATATCTCCCAAATTTGCGCTGATGGCAGAAGGTTCTCGCTAATCCCGCCTCCAGCCAGAGAGATTTATTATTCAGGAATGGAGAACAGAGTTGAAGCCAGGGACTGTGGACGACATTTTGTTTCTGCACAACAATATTTGCGTGAAATAAAAGGCAGCTGCCCAACATCCCAGAGACATAAAAACTAATTGTAATATAATTTACATTAGCTGCGATTACATGAACACAAGTAATCGGATTAAAAGCCTGATCAGGATGAAATGCTTCATGCAAACATGGCATTCCAATTACTCTGACCGATTACACTCATTCGGATCAAAATTTCATTCCGACTAAGACAGGTGGGTTAAACAGAGTCAAATTCTAATCTGATCAATGATCAGATCAAAGACATGTTGCACTTGTAAAAGCAGCTATTCAATCACAGATCTTGTTAAATTCCATGTTTGACTGTTTTTTATCTAAAAGTCATTCTGCATTGTCACAGATTACAGTTTACACACCTGACCTCTTGACACACATCTAGAGCTGACAACACGTTGGAGCGTTAAGGATGCTTTGTACCTTTGGCTTTGCTTGGGACAGACCGGTGACTCTACCGACTCATGATGAAGGAGCTCACGCTGCAGATTTCATCCCCACGAATGGCTGTAAAGGCGTTCGACTCAGACTATCACGGCTCAGCTATCCAGATAAGGAGATTTTCCTACACATCCATCTGGGACTTCTCCCATACAAAGCATCTGAAAAAGGGAGGGCCATCTGGTACAACAGTTTGAGCTGATTGAAGGACGCACCAGCAAGACTCCGCCTTTCTTGTTTTCTTTTAAGCCAATCACATTAACGACTCATACGAACTGGTAAATCAAGGTATTGCCAAATCCAGTCAGGAGAAAAGCACACACATCTTTACAATCAAGAAAGGTATAAAGTAATAACTTTTGCTTAATTTTTCAACAATGAAATCATCTCTAGTTCTCCTAAAACAGACACCTGGGTGGCCATTTTTGTTTTGGTTTGCCTGGGCACACGCCGTTATCGTCATAGCTGAACAGGTGCCCAAACACCCACCCCAAAGCATAATGCTAACAAACGATTGGTCCGCACCGCCAGTGGAGTTGATTCGGACGTTTTTGTTGGAGCAGTACAAGATGGATTTTTGTGGGTTTGGAAAACTAATTATCGCGAGAATCCAGCTTGCAACGCAAAGATACTTTTATGTTCTAGTGGAGCTGGAAGTAGGGATGTCACAGTTACTGGTGTAGCGGTAAACCCCGGTAAAACTGTTGACAATAATAATTAGCGTCTTATTTAAAGAGAAATAGTGTTGTAGGCACGGTGAGCCTTATCAGCCACCATCTCATCTGCTGATGTTGCCGCACATGCACACTTTGTAGTTTACAACCAAAACTTTCTGTAAGCTATAATAAAGGCAGAAGGAGGAGAAGGCAGCGCTCAGGAGATTTATCAGCCCTCAAAGAAGAATGGTTGAAAGTTTGGACATATTTTGGGTATATAAAGAATACAGAGGGACAGTTGATAGAAGACAGCTATCCTGTTTGCAGAACCTGCAGGAAAAAAGTGTCTCTGAAAGGCAGCAGGATTTCGAACCTCATCACACATCAGTGACAATTACCCAGAACACAAGGTAAGCACGTAACAGTGTTTTAGCTGAAATGCATGATGTGAGGACTACAGGGTGGAGAAGGAGAATGAGAATGGAACGAGTCACTCTATAGTGCAGCCGCAGAGCCTACTGCCAGCATAAACCGTGTCGCAGATACCTCCATATTGAAATGACGCTATGCGTTACACAGCCATCGGGAAGCAGAGAAGAGTTGGTCGCCAATGCAACAGATTGACTGTTACCGCATTTTTATGAATTTAACAATGATAACTGACTGACATTTTCACAAATCTGCAAAACTCAATGGAAGAACACAAACTGAGGAAAATATTTTCCTGATATAGAGGGTTTATTTAGTTGTGCGAAAATATTATAACATGTTTCTAACGCTATGATTAGCACATGTAATACCCTTGAAACAACCGGCAACACATAGTTATCATGAAATATGGGAATCAATTGCAAATATACCCTGTAAGAATATGAATTTCTAGCCAATGTTCTTTTGATTTAGCAACAATAAAAAGGTATAGGCATGCTCAAATGTCTATGGATATGAACAGTAGAATAATAATTATTATTTGCAAGCTCAACCCTTGTTCCTTTAGTTTGATGTGAAGAGTTTAACTTTTGATTAGAGTCTTGTCTGTATTATTTTAAATATAAAAAACACTGTTTCACTTCTTCAAAACTATTTCAGTTTGTGTAGGACCATCGATGCTTTCTAAACATAGTCAACTACCTTTAATAAAAAATACTGTGATAATATCGAAAATCGTGATAATTTTGCTCACAATAACCGTGAGGTAAAATTTTCGCTACGTTACAACCCTAGCTGGAAGTAAAGCTGCTTCCAAATCAGAATTGGACAATTGCATCTCCTACTGGGGATTATACCCTTGCAAAGAAACCCTGAGGTAGACTTGTGGTCTGTTTTCCACAGAGCAGTCCATTAACTTGAGCGGTGGGAACGCACACACGAAAAGCAAACATTGCGCAATAGCGATCTGGTCAGCACCGTGCCGCTCCAGACTGCTCTGTGGGAACAGGGTATTGGAAGCGGAAGCGATTCTGTGGACAATTGTCTCAGTCCACCTAATTTGAGTCAATTAGCAACTTGACTTCATATAAGAGGTCCTCCATGGATAAATATTTTTATGTTAGAAAAAAACAGAAGATGTTCTGGTGCAAAAGTGCTCTGCGACCATCAGCTCCTGGTATGAGGTTTGCAGAGAAATGGAAGAAAAACTAACTGACCCTCTACCAACTTGAAAGTAATCAACGATGCACAACAACAGATTTTCAAGAGGCTGTTCTGCACCAGGAACCTTTACAGATTTTCCTCTGGAGCCCCGTGGAGAGGATCCACCCCAGATTGATTACTGTGTGAAATGAAAACTGCACAGCTGCTGAGCACAAGCACATCAGACTGAATCCTCCACATCCCTCATACCACCACAGGAAACCATTCACAGACATCGCAGCCATCTGAATCAGTCTCAAGAAAATGATCTAGGATCCAAATGATGAGTTTTTAAATCACCAAGCTGTGGCCCTAATGAGACCTGCCTCTAAAATGAAAAACTCCAATCTTCTTCACTCGAGAGCAAAGAAACACATGATGATGACCCACAAATCAACACAAATACAAGTGTTTAATGAAGGGAGTCTTGACACTTCCACAAAAAGCACTGGAAAGCATTTTCCTCTTTTAAACTTACCCAAATGAGAATACATTTATAACTATTAACAGCTTTAAAAAAAGGAAATGTTGCAATGCAGATCATCCAAGAATTACTTTTTACTTTCAGACAGTTGTTGTGATGCATAACCGTGGCAACCAAGTATTGTCTTTACAAATTTGAGCAGCTAATTGGCAAATCAAAAGCTAAAAAAGTACCTGAACTACAACCTCAAATCCAAGGAGTAAAAAATGAGGATTCTTGGACATAGAGCAGAGAGAGGAGGAAGATCAAAGCATTTCTTCCACCATAGGGACAGAGATTTAAACTGTAGCAAAAGCAAATGAAGAGGAATAGCATTACATCTAAACTGATCCAGAACATGTTACTGTGGAATATAATGTCCACTGCCCAGAAATTGATTATTTGATAACAGTCATGAGGCTATCATAAAGCCACAGTCTTCGGAAGGGGCATACTTGGATTTGTTGCAGGACTGACTGCTAAAGGGGACCCTACCTGCACAAAGGTTCACCTTCCCAATGACTTTTTCAAGGCACTTGAATGATTAGAGTTAAAAAAACGTTTAATTTCCCTCTGTTTGTGCAGGTTTTAAAGCCTGACCAACACAGAAATATCTGCCAATTCAATTCAGTTTATTTATGTAGCCCCAATTCACAACAGATGTCATCTCAAGGCACTTTACAAGAAAAGTCATTTCAATACAATTGTACAAACATTCCAATCAGTTTAAAACTTTTCTTTGTAAGGAAACCCAGCAGATTGCATTCGTGCCATACATCTATCTGTCTCTGGTTGACGATAGTTTATTTATTTCAGTGAGTACGCGAATTGCCACTCAAGGAGCAATGGCCGACGGAGAGTGAGTTTTGATTGACCTGCAAAGCTTTTTACTAGAGGTGCAGCTAATAAAATACTCTAAAAACGCGTATAAACAAACACAGCGGTATGTTTTGTTGTTTCTCTACACCTCCTGGTGTTCAAAATCGCCAAAAGACCAGATTAGATTAACCGGCCTTTCAATATAAAGCATGTAGTGCCCAAAAGCCACAGTGACTACGAATGACATCATCTATAGAGCAACGTTCTGGTGAAGTTATCTTACGCTGATGTTGATCTGACCACTCACAAACTGGCGCTCTCTGTTGCATTCGACAGAGTGAGGGAGAGCCCTTGCATAGACTGAGAATGCTATTGCCTTACTCTGTACCTACGCAAACGGAGAAGCATAAACTAGGCTTAACGCACAACAAAGTCAGAGAGAATAAATGTCTCATTGTGACCCGTATGACTGAGTTTTCACCTCTTATGCTCCTCTTTTAACCTGATGCAAATTTGCAATTATTCACAAAAAAACACATCTCAATGAATCCAAAGTAAAATTTGATTTATTTCAACAAATGCTATTTCAAGAGGGAACGTTTTCAGTAACACCTAAACACTGAGCGGTTCAGAGTTTTACCCAGACAGGTTACTGCATTCTTGAAGAATAATGACAAACAAAATAACTAATTTATAATCTTAACTTCCCAATAAACTCACATGTTGGTTGTAGGAATAACAAACCAAAGAGCTGCATTCGTACAAGCCTCAAGTGACAACGGAGCAGTTAGAGAAAGATGGCAGCATTGCTTGCATAGCTACATCTAAACAAAACCAGTAAATCTCCATCAGATTGAATAAAAACAGAGCCGAGGCAATGGAGCGACGTGCAAAAGCCGGCGACCTCTTAACGACCTGAAGAACTGTGAAGTGATCAGTTATTGCTGTTAAAGAAGGATCTTCAAGCTAGTGAATCATGGGGCATCATTTTCTAGCCAATATTTTGTACTATAACTTGAAACATTATTTCAAGTGTAAATTATGTAGAATAGAGACAGATTTGTGTGTTTTTTTTGTGTGTGGTTCTGCTGCATTTCTTTGTCATAAAAGCTCTTCAATAAGCTGCTTTGCCTTGTTTGGTACATTAAGCGCTGATCTTCATGAAACACTAAATGAAGCTGATCGGTAAACAGTCCAACATAAAAAAACGTCTTTCCACAGGACATTTAGGAGAATAAAAATCATGAAAATCTGATTCTTTTGGCCCTGAGAGGAGCAGAAAGCTTTTTGTTTTCCACTCTTCCACCCAATCTTCCAACTTAAATCCCAGTAAACTACCCCCAGCTCTGTCTTTAAATCTACAGCACTCAGCTTGTTCAGTCCTAAGCGAGAGTCCTTAGCCCTGGCCGCAGACTCTGTGTATCTAAGCTTCTCCCTCCATCTACCACATGATCTCCCTCTGACACACAGCTCTGCAAAGTTGTAACGGTCTGCAGAGTTGTGGACTGCCAAGCCGAGCTCCTGAGATGAGCAAAGTCCGAGTATCTCTGTCGGCCATGACTGCACAAACTCCTCAGCGGCTGGAGCCAATCCCCAACATTGCTGCACTTGTTTGACTCGAGGAAAGGGTAGCTCTGATTGCTGCCAGAGGATTTAGGGGAGTTTGACTTTCTGAGATAAAAATGGACCATTTCTACACAGCCTGCAACACTTGATGTTGGGCTTCAGAATCAACTATGGTACGAGAAGGCTTTCAGGTAAATACAATTTTTTTCTTTTAAGTCATCTATTTGCAGAACTGGAATTTATATGTGCTTTATTGCAGATCTGAGGAAAATTACCCATCATATGGTGTAGAAATGATTATCGGGAATAATTCCTGCAAAAATCAGAAAAAAACAGCTACAGAACTTGGAAATTAGTCAGGTACAACTTTCAGGCAAGGGACTTTTGTCCTCTTAGAGCAATGTACTGAAAGTTCATATGAAGACAAGAGTCATCCTCTTTATACAAAAATGTTTAATACAAAACAACGTTTATAAGTAACCAGCGCTAAAAACCTAAAAAATAAAGTCCCTAAAACAGCTTACATATTTTACTAGATTTAAAGGTTTGTACAACTGCAATAAATCGTGTTTTTAACTGAAAACGCCCAAAAAGGGTTAAAAATTAAGGTAGAGCAGTCCTATATGTTTGTCCTATTACTATGTTTATGACTAATAACAGACCCTGAGATCAATACTCAAGTACGTATTTATGAGATGACGTTATCAGTATAACACCACAATTGATGTGACCAAATTAACCCTCTGATTTAACGCATGAAATGGTCAAATTTGTGTCGCCGTGCTGGGGATTAAATAAAACATTACTAGAGGTGTAAAGGTACATGTCATTTGATAGGTACCTGTACCAAACAAATCCAGCCATTTTCTACCTAAACACAAGCACAATGTTTATGTGCAGAACTCAGAGCGCGGCGCAAAAAAAGTGAGACCAAAACAAACCAGAAAGGACTCCAAGATATCACTAACTCTGCTGTTTGCAAACATCAATGGTTTCTCATGCAGCTACATTAGAAAAGGAAAATGGATGGAATAAGAACTTTGTTAGTGAACTCATCTTTCAACATAAATAAGGTCCGTAACACGCTCAGCACGGAACTGAATGACTCACCAGAAAAAACAGCCGACATCCACAGAGCTACCAGTAGCATTCAATCAGACCAGACTGCAGATTTTGGATAAATGCAAGTTGAGCTATTTCTATTCATTTTCCCAACAGTTGCCCAGGCTTCGTTCCAGTACAGCTGGTAAATTAGGCGGTTTAAATATCAAAACACCACTGGAGTGAAACAAGCATGTTTTGTTCTCACATATGGGGCAAAATGTTATTTCAACATTACCAAACATTTACACTTACATTGTTTCCTACTCTGACTATGTCTGCTTGTACTATTTTATTTATATTTAATAACATCCAATCAAATCTCCAGTCAGTTCTATACTTTCAGTTTTTAAAATTACAAATGGTGGTGCACTCTTTGTGTTGAAGCCCTAGCTACCTTAAAAGCTCATATGTGATTAGCCCTGGAAACAGGAAGTGTGGATATGGATCAGATATTGTAAACATGGACTGCTTCCTGCAGCAGCATTTGTAAAATGACAAAAACAAATAGACATTAGACTGTTTAATTCATTGTGAAATTCTTACATATTGCTTTGATCTTGATTTTTCTCGTCTGTACTCCAAAAGATTCAAAATTACAAGATGTAAAGAGTGTGTAATGAATCTCATTGGAATTTCACTTTTTGATAACAGTGTGAAATTTTCCACAGTATTTTCATGCTTTAAGATGCAGCTATATTGAGGAAGTTATTCCTCTCATATAATTTTAGCTCACATTCTTGGTTGGAGAAGCAGAGGCTTCTTTTTCCATAATAAAAATGCTGTCTTAATAGAAAGTGGATATTTCATAAATTCATGTGAGGCCAGGCTGTCCACAGCAGTGGATGATTTCATGTACTTCTTTTCTAGATCTAACACCATTAGTGCACCGCTGAGTCCTTTTCTCTGAGCTTGGGTAGCTGCCAGCAGCTTCTAAACTTCACACAGACGAGGCGAGTAGAAACCACCAGGAGAGAAATGTCAGGACAATGTCAGGGTGTTAGCATGGCACAGCCGGGCTCGCCTCTCGGTGCTTCTGAATGTCACCGCTCTGGAGACCGGAGGAGCACACACGCTTGCACGCATTCACAAACATGCTCTGAAACCGAGCTCAAACAGAGAGGAGCTGCGTTGCTGCAAGGCAGCGTTCATATCAGGGGGAAAATGGAGGACGATAAAACTTCACTCGCTCCCTTCATAAGGTCACATTTGAATGTCAGTATCCTGTCATGAGAGTCTGAGGATCTTTGTGAATTCAAGGATTTCGAGTCACGTTTTCAAATTCTGCCAGAACTTTCATTGTTGTGATTTTTTTTTATATTTAGAAAATAACTAAATGTCTAAAATTTTATAAAAATATAAGGGTTTAGTTAGGTAAAGCCAAGAAATCATCTTAGGATAACTTTGAAAGTCTATTATACTGGCTCCCTGTAGCTCAATGAAGAGACTACTTTTACTAGAAAATACTTTTACTAGTTTATACTTAATTAAATGGCTTGGCACCAACATATATTAAAAGACCTGTTGTCACTATATCAACCTGCCAGACCACTCAGGTCCGGTAACTCTAGTCTACTAATCATCCTTAGAATTAGAATCAATAATAGAGAAGCACCTTTCCCTTTCCAGGCTCCCCTTTATCTGGAGCAAACTTCCTGATGACTGAAAAGCTGCTGAAATACTGAGTTCCTTTAAATCAAAGCTAAAAACTCTTGCTTAGAGCTGCTTCTGAGTAAGCGTTTGATTATAGAATGTTTTTAAATGTGTCTAATGTTGTATTTCATGCTTTTATTGTTGTTCTCCCCTTCAATTGCCTTGTAACCTGATGTACATATTCTTATTCTGTGTTGATGTACATATTCTGTGTATTATTGTATTTTTTTGTATATATTTTTCTGTTCTGTTACATATGTTGTATATTTGTTGTTTCTTTGGCTGCTGTTTACGACCTTATTTCCCCTGGTGGGACTATTAAAGGATTATTCTATTCTTCTATTCTCTTGTTGAGAGTGTGATGTACAAATGAATAGGGAAGCACTGATACTAGTATCTGGGCCGATACCGTTCTTATTTACTGGTTAAAGTTAACCGATACTTAAAATGTGGAAACTGATATTTTCACAGAAAAGTTTTGTTTTTCACTTGAAATTTTAGGTTTGTGGTCATTTTTTTTATCCAATTCACCATTTGTTGAAACAAGCAAAAAATAAAATAAAACCTGTCCTCCATTTCAACGTATCAGTATTGGTACTCTGTATCGGCAAGTACTCAAATCCAAGTATCGGTTAGGAAAAAAGTGGTATTGTTGCTTCCCTACAAATAAAGTTGCTTCTCCGATTAAATAGTAATGAGGGTTGTTCATCTGGTTGAAACATGAATTTTATATTATCCATCCAGTATCTTCCAGCAACCGTGGCTAAAATGTAGCTTACCATCATCAATGGCTGGATATAGTGAGAACCGCTTTGGTGTCCTTTGGACTGGATAAAGCGCTATACAAGTATTGGCCATTTACCATTTACTTGTCAGGCTGTACGATAATTCAATAACTATATAGATATGGGGAGCCTAAGTTACGCCCTTCTACTTCCGGTCCATGGGTCCCCGACTGCTAAAAAAATGAATGAGAGTGAATGGGGCGATTTAAGTTATTTTCTGATCCATTTTGAAACGCGCCGTGGGTCGAACACATGATGTCCGTGAATTTAAAAAAATTATTTTGATGCAGAGAAAACGCTGATTTTTGACCGGAGGTAAAAGTTACTTTAGGTTTTGTGTAAAAACGTTTAGCGGACTACAACTGCAGAAGAAGAAGGAGAGCGATGGCCGTAGACTCAATGATGAAGAAAGGAGCATTAAACACGGAGAAAAACTCTATAAATCTGACCATGTGGAAAGTAGCAGCTATGTCGGGGGTTAAGCAGTCGGTGGAGTGAGAGCCAGCATGGAGGAGAAGCTCTACAAGCTCTAGGTGAGTGTTTTATGTGCCATAGCTAGTGTTAGCTCCCGTTAGCCAAATGGAGTCATATATGCGACTTCTGTTTTGTAGACATTTTAAATGCTAATTTTTACAAACAAATAAATCCCAAATCACTGGACAAACACAGTTGAAAAGTACATCGTTAGTTATAATTTAAATCGAATTACAAAATATGTGTGATTCAGGACGTAAGACAAAACGGACCAGAAAATAAGTTTTAACGCTCCATTGACTTCCATTCATTATTTTTTTGGTTTGGGGACCCATGGGGCGACCGGAAGGGGAGGAGACTTAGGCTCCCCAAATTGATCGATAGATGTGTGGTAAAGAAAGAAAGGGTCAATAATATTTCTTTTTCCATTCAAGGTCATCAGGTAGCTTATTACTACAGTCAATACTTACTCTCAACCAATCACAAACAGACCCAGGAACACTCTGTCTCTGAGCCCTTGCTCCTTTCAAATAAAAGAGAAAATTACCTGAACTGCAAAAGATGTTGCAGCAAGAAGCAGGGGAGGAAATTGTCCTGAAAAGCGGCTTCCTGTTTTAAGCAGATATGGTTCAAAACGGGACATAAAATAAAAACGCAGGACGTACTACGGTCAGCAAAGTTGTTGAGGCGGCACATGGCTTTAAAGAGGAAGGACTGATTCTCAAGTGAAAACGCTTTAAAAAATACAAACCTGGGTGGGAAGACTTGCCGGCTTCAGCTCTCAATCACTGGACTGGGCTCTGTCTACACTCATCCATCGGTGAGTTGCTGCTTAACTTTAGCTTCAGTAGCTGTACTGATTAAGAATCAGCTTTAATGGCCGATTTTTGCACACAAACTAAAGCAAAGTTTGAGCAATTTCATAACAATACATTATAAAACTTAAAATATGAAACATTAAGGAACGCCAAAAACTAAAATGGTTGATGTAATTTACTTTTTTTTTTGATAACATATGGTTAATAACATTGGTCTTTTCTTTAGGTTTGTCTTTGTATGACAATCAGGCCTCTTAACTTGATTTCGTTGCGTTTCTTACAAACCTTAACTTATGGTAAAAAAAATGTGTTTGAATAAAAAGGCTAAACTGAATTCAGTTATTTTTTGGGCTTTATTAAAACAAGCTAATTAGCGAATGCTGGAGTTTCTAGTTTCTGGTAGAGAACCGGACTAGAGATCGACAGATATGGATTTTTTTGTGCCGATACCAATTCTTTATAATCAGCCTTAGCCGATGACCGATTTGGGCTGCCGATATTCTTAAGCCAATATTTGGAGCCGATACTGATTCTGCTCTCTCAATTTACATCATAAAATCAATGATGGTAACAAATGTTACAAGTCCCAATTTAATATTTTTTAAACTTTAAAACAATATTTAACAAATGGTAAACATAGGTGAGGTAGAACAAGTAAGAACAAGTAGATAAACAATATTTAACAAATATAAAAACATATCAGGTAGAACAAGTAAAAAAAAGAATTAAGTGCTGAAAAACTGAAAAATCCTGAATATAAATATTCAAGCATAGATAAAATAATTACACTATTGGACATAGCAGAAACAAGTAAGCAGCATAATAAAGTGCAATAATGCTGGGAAAAAACTAACGATGAACACAGCAGCCACTTATCTGCCGATGCCAAGACACGTAAAAAACGTAATATTGGCCCGCTATATTGGTCTATCCCTAAACCGGACCAGCAGGTCCAGTATCTACAGTACATCTACTAATCTCTCTACAGCAAATAAAATTACGCAGCTGTGAATATTTCACCTCCATGTGTTTGTAGGCTTTTCTATAGTACTAATGCAGTGATAAACAAGTTCTGAGACGCAGCTTTTTGATGCTACCTTGAGAAATTTGTAGTTCATTAGTTTCTTGTCCATTTTTTATATTCATGTAAAGATAAAAGCGTCGATGCGACTTGTGTATCTTGATCAACAGGAAGAGATAAAGAATTGCTGTACTTAACTGTCTGTACCTGCAGACTGGCCTTTTGTGGAACGCTACAGGACTACAAGATAAATAGCCAGAACAGAGCGCTGCACAGTGAGCCCCTGTGCTGCTGGTCTATGTGAAATCTGCTGAAAAGTAAGAATCTGAGAGGGCAGAGGCTCATTGATCAGGAGGAACCTCCCCAGAACAGACAGACAATACTTCTCCGACACACACACACACCAGCTCTGCTGAGTACTAACAACAACGCAAACACACACAAACGTACCCTGAGGTTATTCAAGACATGCATTCAGAGATGAATAACAGAAAACAATGGCGTTTTTCTTTTTCTTACCATTTTAAAATGGACTTGATTCGCCTGCACTCCCTTACGAAGTTGCTGAAGTCAGATCTTAAAAAAGCAAGAGTTTTTATTTATTTGGATTTTAGGAAACCCAATGATGTAAAAAAGGGCTTTTGGTATATTTTTTGTTTTTTCCTGTGCTAATTCAATGTCAAACTATCTTGTCCCACTGACTCAAGTTTATCAGCTGTGGCATTTTTAAAGAAGATGGGAGACATTTACATAAAATGTCCTAAATATTTTTTGGGTTGATTATCATTTCTAGATTGTTAAAAGAAATAGGAAAAAGGCTCTCTCTGGAGTTTATTTGGCAATGTTAAGAAATGTACCTATTGTTTTTTTCCCTTTCAGTATTACGTACATTTTCAAAAAGAAAAAAAAGGCCTTTTCCTTATATATGCATTTTAGTCAAGAAAAAAAAAAAATTTAGTTTTTACTTTTCTTGTATGTGCATTCCTTGTTTTTACATTCCCTCGTCTCCTCTTTTTACTTTACCTGATGTATTTCTGCCTCATTATGCAAATGAGGAGGGCTGCTATTCTTGGTCCAACTCTTCTACTATTGGTTAATAAACAGGAAGGATCAGGATCCAGCAGCAGATCGATTGTGCATACCAGCGACACGCCAAATTACTCCGAAATCTGGAGAACTACTGAGTCAGATTCATTATCCGTGCCTGCAGCTAACTGGAGTAGCCTCTCACTCAAAATGTCTACACAAAACAATAAATAGTCGTCACTGACTGTATTACTTTCAGCTAAGACAGCAATGTGCCTTAATCCTTCAGCAATTGTCTAGCACATATAGGACTTCACCTCCAAACAAGGTGTTCTCCTGAAAGGCTAAAAGTGCAGGTATGAACAATCCCTCTGCACATCCATCTGAACCTGCTCCTTCCTGTTTATTAATCAATAGTAGAGGAGTTGGAACCAGAATGGCAGCCTTCCTCATTTTCATAATGAGGCTGAAATGCATAAGATCAAGTAAAAAGAGGAGACATGGGAATGTAAAAAAAGGAACCCATGTAGAAGGAAAAGGAAAACAAAATATATACATTTATTCACAAAAATGCAGGTAATAAGGAAAAGAAGAAATAATATATAAAGTTTTCTGCTTTTATTTTTAATTATGTCAGTTTTGGTCCTCCATAATGTCCAAAGGTTCTTAGTAAAAGTTGCAGGATATATTTTATTCTCTTTAAAAGGTAACAGATAAAAGATGAATACTTTGGATGACGTCTTACACTTTTAGCGTTTTATGAAAGGAAAATTCACCTAGCTAACAGCCACTAGAGGGCCTCCTAGATCTATGAATTGTACAGGTTATGTCCTTCACGAAAGGATACTGCGCCAGAGAGAGAGAAAGAGAGAAATTTTGTGCAAACAATGAAAGCCAACATGGAACAGACATGAGAGTGAGACAGTTTGCAAAAAAAAAGTTTTTCCTCATAATGGAAACAAAACAGCTTTGATACAGCTTTTAAGTTGAAGGCAGTCGATCTGGCTTTTAAAGAAGGAAATAGAGCGGCTTCACGTACCGTTAGCAGGACGGAATCAGTGGTGAGACATTGCAGCATGAAAACCTCTCAATGCAGAGGAGGAAAAGGAGAAAAGCTTTCAGAGGTAATAAAAGCATAACACATATGGCCCTCAAAGTCTTTCTTGAAGATTGGCTGAACACACAGACGGAGGACGGCGTATGTTTCCACTGTGTAGAAATGTTAATAAAATCGAAGCTTCTCAGCACACCAAGTACTTTCCCGACAATCCCCATTGCACAAATCCTTACATAAAATAAACTTTAAAACAGGTGTGGCTAGTATTTGTACACATTTGTGTTTTCCACCCAAAATACGCTGTTGTGCATTTTAATCAGGTGCGCTTTATAGTCCGGAAAAATATGGTTCATCTATATCAATCTGTTTTATTTTTTCTTTTCTTTCTGGAGAAGCTAAAAATATAGATATATCGTTTATTTTGGTATTTTTTTGGTCTTCACGGTCATTTTGTTATTCTTCAATGAACTAATTTTAACTAAGAATTAAATTAATTCATTTTTCAAACACTTCTTTTTATCATAACTAAGTTTGTAAGACACAGAAACAAACCAAGAGACTTGAGTAACATCAGTAAATACAAAGAAACCATCATATTATATATATGTATATTTTAATTATGTTAGTAATGTACATTAAAGGCTTATATTGATGATTTTTTAAACATTTTTTAAACATTTTATGACACTTTATAATATTAATGGCTGAAACCTTTGGTTTAGTTTGTCAATAAAGTTGATTTAAATTCACTTCAGCTCTTCAGCTGTAGACTAAAGCTAACCAGCTACTCATCAGAGTGTAGAGAGCTAAAGCCGTCTATCCAACCCTGTTGTTGTTTTTTAGGCCATTTTTTTTGCTTCTGAGGCCGGAAGGCAGAACCAAGAGAACATTTTAAAAGCCACAGGTGTTGTTAGCACCTGGGTAAGCTTCCTGTGTCTCTCTGTAACAGATTGGCAGTGAGCCGGGAGAGGGGAGTCCTGCTTCAGACAGCTGATCGTATTATATTTAGTTTATTATTGCCAAGTTTAGTGTTTTAGTGCATGGAGGATCGGTTCAAAACGGAACGCAACCTTTACCTGAGCCACTGAAACAATTATCCAGAACATCTTCCTCCGCTGCTCCCTTGCTGTGACATCTGAGCTCTGCGAAGTTAAAGCAATGGTTCGCTTAGGGACTATCAAAAAATTCAGTTTCAGCTCAAATCATTTTATCCATTTTGTGATTTGAAAGGAGAGAGGGTGGCTGACAGAGCTGCGTGGGTCAGAGTTAATGATTCGTTTGGAGTAAGTAGCCTAATGGTTGTATTAAGCGACCTACAGATCCTTCTATAAAAATTAACATATTGTGATAAAGTTCATTATTTTCTATAATGTATTGATAAACATTAGACTTTCATATATTTTAGATTCATTACACACAACTGAATTAGTTCAAGCCTTTTATTGTTTTAATATTGATGATTTTGGCATACAGCGCACGAAAACCCCAAATTCCTATCTAAAAAAAAATAGCATATCATGAAAAGGTTCCCTAAACGAGCTATTAACCTAATCATCTGAATCAACTAATTAACTCTAAACACCTGCAAAAGATTCCTGAGGCTTTTAAAAACTCCCAGCCTGGTTCATTACTCAAAACCGCAATCATGGGTAAGACTGCCGACTTGACTGCTGTCCAGAAGGCCATCATTGACACCCTCAAGCAAGAGGGTAGGACACAGAAATACATTTCTGAACGAATATGCTGTTCCCAGAGTGCTGTATCAAGGCACCTCAGTGGGAAGTCTGTGGGAAGGAAAAAGTGCGGCAGAAAACGCTGCAAAACGAGAAGAGGTGAACGGACCCTGAGGAAGATTGTGGAGAAGGACCGATTCCAGACCTTGGGGGACCTGCAGAAGCAGTGGACTGAGTTATGAGTAGAAACATCCAGAGCCACCGTGCACAGGCGTGTGCAGGAAATGGGAAACAGCGGCAGAAGCGCCTGACCTGGGCTACAGAGAAGCAGCACTGGACTGTTACTCAGTTGTCTAAAGTACTTTTTTCGGATGAAAGCAAATTTTGCATGTCATTCGGAAAACAAGGTGCCAGAGTCTGAAGGAAGACTGGGGAAAAGGAAATGCCAAAATGCCTGAAGTCCAGTGTCAAGTACCCACAGTCAGTGATGGTCTGGGGTGCCATGTCAGCTGCTGGTGTTGGTCCACTGTGTTTTATCAAGGGCAGGATCAATGCAGCTAGCTATCAGGAGATTTTGGAGCACTTCATCCTTCCATCTGCTGAAAAACTTTATGGAGATGAAGATTTCATTTTTCAGCACGACCTTGCACCTGCTCACAGTGCCAAAACCACTGCTAAATGGTTTACTGACCATGGTATTACTGTACTTAATTGGCCTGCCAACTCTCCTGACCTGAACCCCATAGAGAATCTGTGGGATATTGTGAAGAGAAAGTTGAGTGACACAAGACCCAACACTCTGGATGAGCTTAAGGCCGCTATCGAAGCATCCTGGGCCTCCATAACACCTCAGCAGTGCCACACAGGCTGATTGCCTCCATGCCACGCCGCATTGAAGCAGTCATTTCTGCAAAAGGATTCCCGACCAAGTATTGAGTGCATAACTGAACATAATATTTGAAGGTTGACTTTGTTTTGTATTAAAAACACTTTTCTTTTATTGGTCGGATGAAATACAAATTTTTTGAGATAGGAATTTTGGGTTTTCATGAGCTGTATGCCAAAATCATCAATATTAAAACAATAAAAGGCTTGAACTACTTCAGTTGTGTGTAATGAATCTAGAATATATGAAAGTATAATGTTTATCAGTACATTACAGAAAATAATGAACTTATCACAATATGCAAATTTTTTGAGAAGGACCTGTATAATGAAAAAATGAAGGGGACCACACGTCTATCAATAGATCTATATTGCTATTGAATTATCGTCCAGCCCCAATTTTTATATTTCATTACTCATTTTTACGAGTCCCGGAATATAGTCTGCATGCAACAAGGCAGCGCTGGAACTACAAACCAATTTGGTTAAAGACTTATTCAACACCTGGATGACAAATACAGAAATTTCCGGCACGCTGCAGCAGATGAACGTCCTATAACAGTGATTGGAAGACAGCGTCAAAATTCTGTGCTCTGCATCATCTGAAGACATCTGTCAAACGCATCACTAGAGAGGTTTATATTCAGATTTCCACTGTTTAATTTGAAAAATCTGACATTAAACGTGTAAAATCATGACAGATCAGACCATCTTTGGGCCAGATGTTCATACCTGGTTGTCTGTCATTAAAGGGGCTGCATGTAGGAGAAGATCGGGTTAAATTAATCCTTTGGAAGCGGATGAGTATGATGGTAACAAACACAGACGCTCTAATTCAATGGGAAACATACTACCTCAGAAATATTGTCTGGTATACCACTACTGCTATATTTTTCCATACATTTACCTGAATAATGTTCAAATTTGTGCATTAAAATCACTTTTGAGTAAAACAAAATACTTTTATGAAGGTTGGCAGGTTATGGGAGGTTGCTTTATTTATCAACTTGTGTTTCAATGCTTAATGAGACAACGTTCCTTATGTTTGCACTTCTACAAGCAAAACAATTTCAGGTCACATGAACCCAAGTAATCAAATCTCATTTTATCCAATTGAAAAGCAAATAAAGAAAAAAACAAACAATCTTTTTAACAAATCTTTTGATGTTCGGTTGTAAACTGAAAATGAACCAATAACACACAGATATATCAACTGGCTGAGTTGGTATGCCAAACTTTTGCCCTCCTTGAATGGCAGCTCTTTGAAGACCCCTACCTTTGTTTAAAGGTATGATAATTTTAGTGTGTGTCCAAATGTCAGACTAAAAAATGTAATTAAACAGATATCTATTAAATGTACCACTCTGACATTAAGCAAATCAAAATAATTTTGGTGATCAAACTGCCCAAAAAAATGAAAAGTTAAGTATATTTTTTATAAGGTGGAAATAAATGTCTGGTTTAAACTGTGTATATATATATATATATATATATATAGCTCCCAATTATATTACCTTAAATTTTAATAAGGAGCACATCGACCAATTTATTATAAAAATGGAGAATGAACAAAAAAATCTTTTACCTACCTTTTAGTCTGCTATACACTCAGAATGCCTGCTCCTCACGTCATCTGCAGTCCAGAGTAGCTCCAAACATCTCCTCATTGATGACGAGAGACTGCAAATAATAATAATAAAAAAAACTTGTTTTAAGTAGTGGTAAATAGATGAAATAATGCCAAAATCTGTTTAATTTCCTTCTATAGAACTAATTTGGAAAAGGGTTAAAAACAAAATCATCTCAAGTTGTTGAATTTTCCTTATATTATCAAGCATACCGTCAAGCATGAAATTTGAAACGTTTTTGTAATTATAAAGCATAACTAAGCATAAGCATTACCTAGGAATTACCATGATATTGATTAAAAATATGTTTTATGTATATTTAAACACTAATGAAACACTTTAGGTGCCCCAGTGCACACCTAGTCCAAAAAATGACACCACCTATATTAAAATAAGAAATAGAGATTTCAATAAAACTTCATGTTTCCCTCCACGTTTCTATTGAGAAGAAATATAAGTACACACTTTCTCAGACAAGAAAATCAGTGCAAGAAGAAAATATGAGCTCAAGATGAAAGATATGTTTCATTACTGTGATGTGGCCACTGATGCAGCTCCTCCATAAAGAAGGGTTACATAATAATGGAGTCAGACGGTGAAGTTTGGGAAGGAGATGGTGATGATGATTACAGGCATTCCAGTAAAAAATGAGGAATTTAAAGCCTCAAATTTTATACAGTCATGGAGCAAAAATTAGTGACTTTATGAAAAACAGTGCGATAATTATCAATGTCTGGGTTTCTTGAACTTGACCCGAACAAATATTTAAAAGGGCCTCAGGAAGAGAAAAATCTTTTAGTGAACTATGTTGGCAGATACATATTTAACTTTAAACGAGTGTATATCTTGCAAACCAGCACAAGATCTGCAAAGAAAGCTTACATATCACGCAGTGGGGGGCTAGATTTGGTCTGGTGGTATTGATGACCGTCTCTCTACACCAGCTGCATCTAGATTTAAACTGATTAGAGAAAAACAACCAAAATATTCTTCAAATGGCATTTTTTTCCAGGTGGTATAAGAGGTATGCAGCTCCGGGTAGACTATCCAAGACTAGAGTAATCTTATTTTTGGTTTTATAGTATTAGCATTTTTTTTAGGTGGATTATATCACCTTTTTAAAGAGGAAATCTTCCTATTCACAGATTTTTTTCTCCCCTGGAGCATATCTAAAATATTTGACAGGAAATGCTGCTTGTGTGTGCTATTGGCTGGCATTTTCGAACCACCCTAATATCTTTTTAAAAATAATAATGATTTGGTATGTATGTGGTGTTTTAATGTTAAAAGTTTGGTACATTTTCAATAGACTTTCATTAAGAAAAATAAATATAAATGTGCATACGGCTCAACCTTTTTTCCTGAATTCCTATCTTTAAATGCATGAAATTGGATTTTATTTTCTATAACTTAAAAACGTTGAAAGTATAGATCTGACTGAAGATATGATTAGATTTGTTTTTTAAATACATAAAATAGTACAAGCAGAAAACAATATAACCACTTGAAAACCGTCTGTGTTAATGTTTTAACATCTTGAAATAAGTACCCAGATTTCAAAATAAAACATGCCTGTTTCACTTTGGTGTTGTTTCGACAATTTGACAGCCTAGATTCCCAGCTGTACTTGAATACAGCATGGGCAACTGTTGGGAAAAACAGCTTCTAATTAACGGGGATTCTTGCAACTTGCATTTCATCAAAAATCAGGAGTTTGTGCTGTTTGGATGCTACTGGTAGCCATGTGGACATCAGCTGTTTGTTTCAATTCAGCTAGACATCGTTTCAGTTGAGCCCGTCGAATCTTGTGGGTTCATCCATCATTTTAATTGTGTTGGAATAAGACAACCAACAAATTTACATATTTGTATCATTAAAAAGAGACCAACACGTGCTTAAGTTAGACTTTGTAGATTTTTTCTAATTCAAAAAATTCTAATTCCATCCTAAATCACGTACATCCCCTGTGTCCAGCAGCAGACCGGCAGGGAACACCATGGACAAGTCCATCACAGTGAAACAAGAGACACAGCCATGAACACATACCTAAGAGAGACCAAACAACCTGAAGGTCATGTTTGTGGACTGGAAGCCGGAGTACCTGGAGGGAACCCACGGATGCACAGGGAGAACATGCAAACTCCATGCAGAAAAACAGGCTGGGATTTGAACCCAAAAACGTCTTGCTAAAGGCAACTGCGCTACTATGCAGTCCTATCCTTACTACTGTGTAAGATATTAATACATGCATCTTAGATAATTGCATTCATAGCCATCAGAAAGCTTCTACCACGTTTCTGGTTGGATATTTGTCCATTACTTTAGGCAAAAGTACACAATCGCCCTGTTGGGTTGGGGAAGGACATTCTTCATGTTCACCTTCTGTTCACTCCATGAGCCGGTTTAATGCATGATTTGCATCGCTATCCTTGGTGTCCAAGTTTAGACCATCTAGTCAAATGTATTACTCTCAAATCAAAGGATATTAATCAGAATAATCAGGAAACAGTTCAAGAACCACCAACTGTCAAGTCTGCTAGAAGAGTTTTAAACCTATAGCACTACTTTAAAATCCACCCCTAGTTTAAAGAACATGAAAAACAACTGCTGGCAGAGTTCCTAGACTGATCATCAGACTGATCAGTATTCCAACCATAAATGTGATGCTCTAGGGGTGTTAGGTGAGGTAAATCACATCTTATTGTAATGCAGTAAATGAGGTCAGACTCTGTGGATGGATAATAAACTTTCTGCCCTGGTATATTTTGTCTGCAAACGAGTTGACTCTGTAAAACGCTGTGAGCAGCAGCAGAGTCGCAGCATAATGTCATCTGTGGTTTTGGTCGAGCCTGAAAACTCTCCGTAAGGGTGAATATTGTTGCAGTACAGGAGAGTCTGCATCCAGACGGGAGGTGGATAGTTTGGTCCACTGCGGCGGTCAGATCCATCTGTTGTTCTGGAGAACATTCAAATGTGGATCACCTTCGGTTCCTAGGATCCGAGCTGGTCCTCACTCTGTCTTGCAGAGACTGGACTTCCTTTAACGTGTGCTGTGAGCACTTGAAGCTGAAGCCAATTCCTTGTTAGTGCACACAATCTGATTTGGATGGTGCATATTAGTCTTTCCTTTAAGAAAGTTTGCAACTGAAAGTGGTGGAACATGCTGATCATATTACGTTTGTTGATCTCTGTCCAAATTTTCAGTGATTTCTAGTAATTTACCTTCCTCCCTTCCAATTAACTAACTCCAAAAAGTTTACTTTCTTTCCCCGTTATCGATCCATCAGCCGTTAACCAGACAAAGGAGAGAGGTGTGAGCTCTCTGAGTAAATTCAGCACTGTGCAACCCGAGAGTGAACCCCTTAAAGTAGCACCCATTACATTTATTCCAAAACACCAAACCTACTTTTTTTTTTTAGTGCGCGTTCATTTGTCAGGTTTTGTTGCCTGAAAGCCTGAAGCTGCTCTCTCTTACAAGACAAACGAACCAACAGTTTGTGACTATAGCACAACAACAGAATGACCTAAAGCTGAACTCTCCAAATGATTAAATGAAACTGAAACCCAATATGTGAGCCCTCACACAGGATTCAAAGAAGGAATACAATGGACACAACAAAAAAGCTCCTGCAGAAAACAAAGATATGGGCCATATGACAAATATGGAAACAGAGCAATATTGTTTCAGTGATAAGATCACAGGACAAAGCAACAACAGCAGTAAAAACATTTCCTGCTTAAAAACCCTCAGAAACTTCATTAATGGACCACTACAATCTGTTCTGTCATTTCCAGGCTGAGAGATGAATTTCCCGGGAGATTAAAGCAAATTAATTATGAATTACCCAACGCTCTGATGACACACTTGTGCACTGCTGTGAAAATGTGTGATCACACACATCGGGGTATTTCTGGGAAATATACGGCTTTATTTATTTGATCTTTTCCTCAGAAGGGCTATAAAAAGTGGGCCTTCTCTCCCCAAACCAGAACACCACTGGGTCCCAAACTAAATGAACACAGTAGGTCATTCTAAGGCAGCGCTAGCTAATATAACATGTATGAAATAGTTCGTAGAACTGTTCTATATTCGATCCTACAAATGAAGTATTTATCAAATACTCGGTAGCCACTCGGTAGCCACTCGTACGCGTGTCCCTCCGCAGTAGTTTGTCAATATGTTGTACATAGGCGATGGTTCACAGTCGTTTGCATACAGAAACGCCCTAAAATCACCACATTTGGTAAAATCACATCCTCTGATGCATGCATTAAATGTTTAAGTTCTTCCTAAAAATAACGTTCAATAGAGCAAAAGAAAAGCGATTTTCAGTGAGACCAAAATGAAACATAAGCGGGGACAAAAAAAAACAAGTTTGAAGATGAAAAGACTTTGTTTTAACACCGATATTTTTGGGTCTAAGTTACTGCCTGTTCCTCTGCTTCACGTCTTCCCGCCCACCATCACACAGAGGTTATATTCCTGCTGTAGACAGAGAAAAATGTGACAAAGAATAGTTTAATTTGCTGATGTTCATTTCTGAAGAAACTTATTTGAACAAATTATATCTGTTAAATTTGTCCCGCACATTAATGTTTGGTTCTATCAGCTCAGAGGGGAACATTATTTTTTAAAATGCCTGGGAGGAAGTGAAAGAAGAGGCACAAGCGGTTTGGACAGTGAAGAGATTCCAGTTGGAAGTAAAATGAGAAAATAGTTTGATTTTAAACAATACAATAAAATGTCTCTCAGCACAAAGCTGGGATAGCGTAATTGGAGACATCAGTACACATGAAGACAACCTCCTGCACCCAAAAGCAGGACCATCCAGTTTCAACAGTACAGTTTGCAAACCTTTTTTTTTTTTTATAAGTGTAACAACATCCGTTTAAACTGAAACGCTTGATGTGACAGGTGCAGAAAGAACTTCGCACCAACATTCATATGATCGCCACACATCATCTCCCCCAAAATGTATTCGTTTCTTTGCAAATGTCTAAAATTTCCTGAAGGTTTCATCCAAATCCATCAATAACTGAGTTATTTTGCCAAAAGATAGATGGGCTCCTAGGCGGAGGTGATAACTGCTGAGAGGAAAAAAACGGTTTCAGTGTTGCAGCTTCCCTGTTCTACCACTAGATGCTGTGCGTACACACATTTACAACAGTACTCATATCTGTGCATAAGTACGGTTGATAAATGAGGGCCCTGGTGCTTAAACCTCTTCTATGGCTGCAGGCGAATAAAATCCAGCATGTAGTCATTCAGACTGCTTCTAGACACATTTGTGAAGGAATGGGTCACATTGGAGTCACACCTCTCCGTTTAGCAATCCAATCGACCCTTTTAGATACGGTTCATCCCATGTCAAAATAACGTTTGGTGCAGAGGGCTTGTTTTCTTTTTCAGGAGTTCAGTCTCAGTCTTTAGTTCCAGTGGAACAAACACTTCATGTTCAGCACAGCAAGACAGATTTATCCTCCAAACTTGGAGGGAAGCGTGTGGGGATGGACCTCTCCTCTTCCAACATGACTGTACTCTACTCCAAAAATCAAGGTCCAAAGCAACTTTTGTGTGTCAGAAGTGACCTCCTCATGATAGAACACAGCCAGACACATCTTCTCGGCCAACATTAGTGTCTGGCCTCACAAATGGAAGAACATCAACCCACTTCTAAACATGGGAAGTCTTTCCATCAGAAGAATTGTAGGATTGTTAAACCTCTTGGCTTTATGAACAAAGTATGAAAGCACAATATTTTCAGACAATTTTCCATCATGTCAATAAGTAATGTATCTCCATTCAACTGTTTGATAGAGCAGCTATCAATTTATCAATCTACCCAATCAGCTATCTGTCCATCCTGTTTCAATAATAAAAGTTTACAGGACAATTAAAACTTCCAAATTCACAGAAATTCCCAACAGTCAGTGGTCCGAAGTAGATAAGCACTCATAAAACAGAGATGCATAAATTCAAGGCAAGTTCTATTTCATCCCTCCTGACCGCCAGAGGCGGTGCATCAGCACCGGATGATCCTTCTTGCGCATGCGCAGTTCGAGAACTTAATGACAACAAAGTCACCTGTGACCTCCCGGTGACCAATGAGAGGCTATAAAGCCCCATGGCACCGGTAGCACATTCTCTCATTCTTCTCGCACGCAACTTCGAGTTGGTCTCGCGACTTGGTCAGGAGCTACGGATTCGCCTCCTAGAGACAATCTACAAACCGGTAAGTGTGTCCCGCTCGTGGCGTTTTCGGCTCTGCGGTGACTTTCGTTCGTCGCCCGCGGCGGTTTCGCCTGCTGGTCGGCTGTTTGGTTTCGGGTGTGACGTTTCTGTCCACTCCGTCCTGAGTTGTGGCCGCGGTGAGGTTTCGTTCCACCGCGTGTTTTCTTTTGTTGGCCTACAATTGCGTTTTGTGCTCGAAATTGGCTGTTCTTTCGTTTGTGGAATAGTGCGCGTGTGACGTTTTCTGTCCGCCGCATCCTGAGTTGTCTATTCCGGGCGGCGTTATCTACCTGCCGGTGGTCGTTTCTTTTCTTTCTGTTTGGATATCCGGTGTGACGTTTTCTGTCCGCCGTGTCTTTGAGTTGCCTGTTTTTTGACTGGCTATGGAGTCCTTTACATGCAAGGATTGCATGGCTTCCGACAGGAAGGACTTGTTGGGTCAACTGGGGGGGCGGATTCTCCACCCCGACCCGGCTTGCCTCCAACTGCATGCATGGCTGCTGCAGGGCGGGGCATCGCCTCCACCGCTTTAGACCCGGATGTGTCCCGCACCTTGTTGAGTGCCCGCGCTTCTTCCACTCGCCGGCTTTATGATAAGAGGTGGGGTATGTTTTCCATCTGGTGTCGCCGCAGAGGGGCCGAGCCCTCCTCCTGCGATGTCAACCTCGTCCTGCGGTTCCTACAGGACTTGCTCCATGGAGGTCGGTCCCCTTCCACCCTCAAGGTGTATGTGGCCGCCATCTCCTGTCACCACGTGGGCGTGGACGGTGTTCCATTGGGCCGTTATGGCTTGGTCTCCCAGTTTCTGCGGGGGGCCCGCAGGTTGCGGCCTCCCCGCCGCTTGGTGGCGCCGGTTTGGGACCTGCCACTGGTATTGCAGGCATTACGATCTGCTCCTTTCGAGCCGCTGGCCGCCGCCGGTCTTTAGGATCTTTCCCTCAAAACGGCGTTTCTGCTCGCCATGGCATCCGCTAAGCGCGTCGGCGAACTGCAGGCCCTGTCTGTACACGAGTCCAGTTGTCGCTGGGCCCCGGACGGCTCGGGGGTTATCTTATGGCCGAACCAGTCGTTCGTGCCTTAGGTCCCGGCTTCGACGCGGTCCCTTCAACCCCTGCGTCTCGGCCGCCTAGATCCTGGCGGTCCGGACGAGTGCCTGTGCCCAGTTCGGGCTTTGCAAGAATATGTTCAGGCGACAGC
Organism: Apricaphanius iberus; assembly: GCA_028564705.1. Taxonomy (NCBI): domain Eukaryota; kingdom Metazoa; phylum Chordata; class Actinopteri; order Cyprinodontiformes; family Aphaniidae; genus Apricaphanius; species Apricaphanius iberus. Next base: position 469,232 of record JAPXFQ010002564.1, read on the forward strand.
CAGCTTCCGTCTGTCAGACGCCCTGTTTGTGTGCTACGCTCGGGCTCGTAGGGGTCGAGCTCTCTCTCGGCAACGCCTCTCCCACTGGGTGGTGGCGGCCATTGCCGGGGCTTACAAGATGACGGGTCGGCCTTTGCCTGCTGGGGTAACCTGCCACTCCACCAGGGCTGTATCCACCTCCTGGGCAGCTGCTCGCGGCGTTCCGCTGGAGACCATCTGCGAAGCGGCCTCCTGGTCTTCTTCCACAACGTTTGCCAGGTTCTACAGAGTGAATGTGGCTGGACCTGGCCCCCTGGAAGGCGTCCTGCAAGGGACCTTGACGCCTCTGTGAGGTGAGTTACCTTTGTGACCTGTGGTTCCCTCGGGACTTTGTTGTTATTGGTCATCCGGTGCTGATGCACCGCCTCTGGCGGTCAGGAGGGATGAAATAGATCGAAAGTTACGTATGTAACTACGGTTCTATGAATCCCGTATGACCGCCAGAGTGTCTCTGGTCCCTCGGGCTCTTGCGTTTTCGCGAGACGAATGAGGGAATGTGCTACCGGTGCCATGGGGCTTTATAGCCTCTCATTGGTCACCGGGAGGTCACAGGAGACTTTGTTGTCATTTAGTTCTCGAACTGCGCATGCGCAAGAAGGATCATCCGGTGTTGATGCACCGCCTCTGGCGGTTATACGGGATTCATAGAACCGTAGTTACATACGTAACTTTCGTTTCCTCTTCTGCAGCAACATTATGAGGATGGAGACAGCAGCAGAATCACAGCAACAAACTGCTTAACTCACCACTTCAAAATAATATCCATCCCATGGTCCAGCTGGATACATTTGTCAATAATTGGTCTTCATCTCCCGAAATGATTCATTATGATCATTGGCTGTTGTGTTTTAGGTTCTCTATGGTTAAAGCTTTCACTGGGCTTTGCAGTGGTGCTGTAAGCACTGGGTCAGCTTGATCATGTTAAACTGGCTGCACCTGTGAGGTCTGCCTTGTGTTTGGGTGTAGAAACATTCCTAATCAGCACTGTTACTGTGAAAGAACAGGCCCGGGCTTTAGAATTATTTTTTATGAATCTGAACCAGTGGCTAGGTGTTATTCCTTCAAAGGAGTTCAAAGCTGGAAGGAATAACACCTAGCCACTGGTTCAGATACGTAGATGACACATGGGTTAAAATCAAAACCAAAGAGGTGCAAGCCTTTACTGAACACATAAACTCAGTGGACAGAAACATCAAATTCACCAGAGAAGATGTCAAGGACAATAGTTTGCCCTTTTTAGATTGTGTCGTCCAGAGGAGAAAGGACAGAAGGCTCCACATTGGGGTATACAGAAAACCCACACACACAGACCAATACCTACTTTTTGACTCACACCACCCACTGGAACACAAGCTTAGTGTTATCAGGACCCTGCAACACAGAGCTGATAACATACCCACCAGCTCACAGGCCCAAGGGGAAGAACGCAAGCACGTGAGAGACACCCTCACAACTTGTGGTTACCCCAGTTGGACTTTTGTGAAAACTGCAGCTAATTCCAGAAGGAAAGCCAACAAAGTGGTGGAAAAAGAAAAAGAAAACAAACGAAACAATGTAGTCATTCCATATGTGTCTGGGATTTCTGAAAAACTCAGGAGGATTTTTAACAAACACAATATCCCTGCGTATTTCAAACCCAGCAACACACTCAGACAGAGACTAGTACATCCCAAGGACAGAACACCACACACACACAAAAGCAACCTGGTGTATGCAATCCAATGCAATGAAGAATGCAAGGACCTCTACATTGGTGAAACCAAACAACCACTGTACAAACGCATGGCCCAACACAGGAGAGCTAACTCCTCAGGCATGGACTCTGCTGTTCATTTACATCTCAAGGAGAAAGCCCACTCCTTTGAGGACAGCAATGTCCAGATATTAGACAGAGAGGACAGATGGTTTGAAAGAGGAGTAAAAGAAGCCATCTATGTAAAAGTAGAGAAACCATCGCTAAACAGAGGAGGAGGCCTGAGACATCACCTATCTCCAATTTACAATGCTGCCCTTTCATCCCTCCCTAGGAAACGTACTGCAGTCCAACAGGCAATGCTTCTTTCTGCCTCGTTTTTCAAACTGGAAATGTAACCTGAAGAACACTCTGGAAGGGGGGTGAGTTACTCTTTAAAAAACACATTAAAAAGTACAAGCAGACATAGCCAGAGTAGAAAAAATGATATCCACTTGAAAACAGAGTTAATGTTTAGAAATGTTTTAATAATATAAAAAAAATTCTGCGTATGTTCAGGTAGGAAACAGCTGGATTCTTTTGGTTCACATGCATACCGAAATTTTTTAAAAACACATGTGCAGTAATACCTCCAAGATTCAGTATTCGAGTAATTGTGATGTGAAGCATGATAAATCGATAGCAATTCAGCATTCAAACTAGTTGGATTCATAATTAGGTGACAGGGACATAAAAGTCTGGAGCACTGCCCAGACATTTTAGGGGACGGACAGGAAGAAACATGGTGGCAGCAGCTAGGGTTTTAGACATGCAACACGACATTTACTCACTGGATTCATTGGTTCAGTTAAACTTTTTACCACACGTTCAAACCACCCTGGGTACATTTTACTTTTCCGGGCTAAAACGTTAGCTGCAGCAGTCATGGTCCAGATTTAACACTTTTGAATCGCTATCGATTTAGCACGTCTTGCACCACAATTCATTTATTAATTAGATAATCGTTACACCCGTACATCAGAATAATTAGAATACATTAAAAGACAATACCTTTAGGATATAAAAATCTGTATAAAAGTGGCTCATATGAAGGAAAATATCCTGGTTGGAGTCCAGAGGCCCACAAATAAAATATTCATTAGTTATTTGTTTTCTGAGCCTAAAACCATTTTAACATGACAACATATTCTGACTGCTGTGAGGCTGTAAGCAGTAATCCAAGACGAACTCTAAGATGCTTTATCATGGTGAACAATAAACTTCTCAGAGCTGTACAAGCTCTTCAGCAGGGACTGAATTTTAATTGGTATATTTTACTCCTAAATACGTCAGAAAGGATCGATTTGAAAGACCAGATTGTTGCTTATTTCTCCAGATTTCCTTCTCCAGATCTCTTTCAGTTGTTGTAATAAACAGCACAAAAAAGAAGCTTGAAGAGCTTCCTCTTGTACAGAAGATCTGATCCAGTCATCAAGTTATTTCCAATTATTTTAAGCTGTAGCTCGACCCTTATCCAGTGATTTATCCATAGCTGTTCAGTAAAACCTTCATGGTATTTGTCAGATTTTTAAAGTTTCTGCAACTAGATGTATAGGAGTTAAAAGGAGAGGTAAAATGGGTCACAGCTCTTTTAACAGCCGGTTAAAAACTGTTGAAAAAGTTTTAAAAATATAATTGTTGGAGACTTAAAAAGACGTGTCATTAAACGTGTTTTCATTTCATAGCAGATGAGACATCCTTATATTTGAGCCCCTTTTGTGCTTCGACTTGTGAAACGAAAGCAGTTTGAATATTCAGCAGCAGCTCCGCAGTAGAAAACCCCTCATTTAGCTCTCCAAGTTATGGACACAACCAGTAATTTGGTCGCATTAATTAGTCACACAGAGAAAGATAGGCTGTTTGTGAAAGTGTTCATGGTGTTCCAGAGACATAAAAACAGAGCTCAGCTGCTGCAGAGGCTGACACTTGGAGCCTGAGACACAGATTAGATAGCTTAATTAACCAGACTGGTCTAGAGGCCTCCTCTTTAAAGTTTAAACATTTTACCATTTTTATTTTTTTTGTTCCAATCTCGTGTTTGCGTCACGTTTTAATTAGATGTGTAAGTAGCTTATATTACAAATGTTTATACCTGAAACCAGCAAGTCAGAATCTTGAAGCCTTAAAAAGATCTAAAGATTTTTTCGAAAAAGACGTTTCAAGTTTAGCTAAATCATCTTTTTCTGTAACAAAAGGAGTCATGCCGATTATTTACACTAAACTAACATTGATAAAAGATGGGAACCAGAGCTACTAATCAAGCTTTCTTCTTCCACTCTGGACTATCAAAGACTTTTCCCTTCATCCATCGTGAATTGACTGCAGCGATTCATGCTTTTTCTCCTCCTCTTCACTCAATACTTTTAGGAAATGGAATGCCGGGTCCCGAATAAAGCTCTTCATCAAAAGCAGCACTACAGAAGCACACACTCAAAATGCTGCTAACCAACTCAGATTAGGCGTTCTCCAGCCTTTTCTCTGAATGCCACACAGCAAGACATCAGCAATTACCAGCCAGGAGTCGAAGTACACAGAGGCTTCAGGGCTGTGATCCACCTCGACTCAAGACCAAAATACTGGACGGAAACGCAGAAATGATGGAACTTGTTGGAATTGTTCATTTAATTTTTGTAGTTCCTCTCTCATTTTTAGCAGATGTTCTGGAATACATTTCCAAGATTTACTGATGATCAAATCTGTACAAAATTCATTGTTTCAGAATGTTGACAATCATGTATTTTTTTTGTACAAATAGATGCAGAATAACTTTTAATTTAATAGTTTTTACCAATTATGCTCAACAGTCATAACATTCTAAAGTAATAATGAAGCCCCATGCATGTAGACATCTATCATAAAGATAGTACTGTACAGTACTTCAGGGATCAGTCTAGTAAACAAGTAAGCTAATAAAATGTGAGAATTTGCAGGAAAAGCACACTGTAAGCTCCAGAATGTAAACTGTCAACTTCTCCAAATGTAACTGGTAAGTTCTTTCATGGATCTTTTAGTTCCACAAATTGATTAATGTAAATTTTTGGAGGTATAAGCCATTTTGGTATTGCGTTGCGCGCAATGCATACTTGGGTAAGCTGCAGAATTGATTATTTTGAACGGTGGAAAGTCGATAAACTTAAAACATATATTTGCCGTAGAGGGCTGTCTGTGTCCGCAAAGCATAAGAAAGAACTATGTGCACCAGCGTGTGCAGCTACAGTGCAGAAACTACTGATTGACGAAAAAAAGAGGAAAGTGTCGTGGTATTCCTGGCTGAAAATACCTTATTGACATTCCACGGAGTGAGAATCCCGGACCCACAAACACTGTTAGATGGCTGTTGTCATGCAGAAGTGGTCTCAGCTACATTTCATCCCAGAGCTCATGGAGTCACAATGTGCTGTATCATCCTATCCTAGGTATTTTCTGGCTTGTTAAATATATGCGCTATGGCTAGCAGTTAGCACGTAGCTTATTAGCTTCTGTCGTGCTTTTAAATTCGTACAATTTTTATTTTGCAATGTGATTTTTACTTGTTAGAAGCAGTAAGAGCCCGGATAAGGCTGTGATGCTATAAACATCAATCCTTCATATCGACTTCCAGCAGTAGGCTATGCTAAACCTGCATGCTAATAACTATGCTAACATAACTAAAACCGTTAGATTTAGACGATCAACAGAAAAATATCAAACAATTAACATGTTTAATCAAACATTTTTTATCTTGTTTATCTACCTCGCACATCCATTCGAATCCTTCTTTTCTGTATATAATATATATAAAATAAATGGTTCATTACAAGGGTTGGTATCATTCATACACTGGTGCGTTTTGCATTGACCACCGTTTAATTTGATAACTACTGTTTCTACAGCCAACAACAATATGAGTACCGGTTATACTTCAAAACTCAGCCAAAAACAGGCTTTAAGAGGCTTAAATAGGCTCCGTATTAACGAAAACACATGCATGCATACGCTGTTTACAGTAGAGCCGGAGGTTTGTTTGGGTTCCAAAAGCAGTGACCGGGGGTCCAAGCCCCATTCGAGAGCATGCGCTCTCGCAATACCGATATGGATTATAGTAAAAGTTACTTCTCAGTTTCAGAGAAGTAGCCTATAAGGGCAGCTGTGGCTACAATGGGCCATCTGGTGCACCAGGCAGCGCCCGGTGGGCAGACGCACATTTTTGTGCTGCTCCCGGGTTTTATACCTTAACAAGAAGCAGATAATGAAATGCTTTATCGATCGCTGTGGCCTATTGGCTGTTTTCGACCCAAAGGCTAATGATGTAATGAAATCATTCAGCCCTCCTCAGTCCGCCCCCTCTCTGACTAAAGTGTCTTCTTTCAGCTGCACACAGCAGCTTCCACCAGCTGCTCTATCTGTCACAGTCTGACACAGAAAGCGGACCAAAAAAGAACCAAAACCAACAGTTTTTTTAGATATAGTTCAGATTTCAAGTTTCAAATAAGCAGCAGACTACAGTTAAATGCAAACACCTTAATAAAGTTTCAGGTGACAGACAATCATCAGAGACTTTTTTTCATATCTCTCTCTCTCTCTTTCTCTAACATTTTACCAAGTTTTGATGGCAATAAAGTGGCTGAATCAGCTCTATTTGTTTAGTGCTGAGTAGTGTGGTTTAGAGACAGTCAATAAATTAATGGAGGAAAATATCCCCAACCTTCACATGACTCAGTCAGACAAAACTAACGCAGAATAATTAGACAATGCAGATAACTTATCATATTTAATATTATTTTAATGGAAAATATGGATTTTTAAAGTTTGGTTTAATATTGTGCAACTTGGGCCATGTACACCTGGAGCGGGGCTTCGTTTTTTTTGTGTAATTTAACTTTTTATTGAAATTTCTTTCCATTAATTAAAACAGTTGGACAAAAAAAAAAAAAACAGAATATTGACCGCGTCGCAGCTGAAATTGTGTTTTGAGCCTGGTGAATGAGTTTAGACATCCTTTCCTATATAGATCTCCAACCACGAGAATTCCTCTGAGCCCTACGACTCCATAAGAACAGAGCTCTGTTAATGCAAAGTTTCGGATTAAGCCATATGGAGGCTTCTTTGTTGAGGCGAGCATTTTAATAGGGAAGCCACTTTATTTCATACTTCCTGCATGTTTGAAAAAACAGGGTGGAACTGTAACTGTGACGATAATTTAATAAATAGAGTTCATCAGAGGGAGCAGTGAGCGCAAAGAGTCCCCCAAGCTAAACCGAGGGCGGGGGGCCGTTCAGGTGGAAGGGCCCAATGAATCAAGTGCCTCAATCCACAGAGTTCCACAGGACGCTGCAGTTTCCTTACCTTAATTCTGGGGCGTCAGCTGGGCTTTTTTATTTTAAACAACGTAAAAAAAACTAAAACAACTAAACTCATAATCAGATAAGTGTGTTTTGTGCGTTAAAGGGCGGTATTATGCTAAATTGACTTTTTTACGTGTAACAGTCTGATAACATGTTATTTCCTCATTAAAAACATGCCTTAAGTGTTGCTTTGACTCATCCACTTATGTTTGAATAATTTTGGAGTCTCTGCTGGTAGTTGTTTTGAGTCCCGTAACGCTTGCTTCCACCTATCTCCCCTTTTTCCACCTAGCTCCCCCTCCTTGCTGCCGTAGCTTACTCAACAACAACTGTTGCACCTCCCCACTCAGCTCCAGTAGAGTAGCTAGCAGCTGCTAAGATTAGCCTGGGCCAAGAGTTTAGGCTTCATCTTTGGAAAAATCCTAAAATGAAAAAAACAAAAACAGTTATCTTTTGCACAAATCACTTTTCAACAAAAGCATTTTTGATATGGGACTAATAAGCAGATTGGCGCTAAAGGCAAGGCTGCTCCATCATAACTTGTACAGTAACTTGCAAATCCAGGAAAGCGACAAGTCTTGGAAAATGACCTTCTAGGAAAGTAACCTGTAGATTTTATTATTTAAAGGCACAGTGTGTAATTTTCGGCCAGTAGGGGGCAGTGCATACCTAAATTATCACAAGCATGCGGTATCTGTGTCTTCGAGTAAGAAACTCAACAACGGAGGCCCAACTGGTGCTGTTTTCAAACGCTGAATTCCCTGAGAATTATCTATTTGCAGCAACATGACGAGCACATCAGTCTCTCTTTCATCGCTTGGAACTAGCGAAGGGGTAAAAATATATTTATGGCGAAACTTTTTTGCATTTTGAGGGGAAATCAATGTTTTAATAGCGGGCTTGTTCCGTGCGCTTTGTCCGTCTGGGCCCTTGTAAAAGTAAAGACGTCATCTAATATGGCTTTCCCCTGAAAAGAGGACCCGCGCCTATGTATTTTAAAACTGATTCTTAAAGTCATATTTTACAATAATGTATTAATGTGCTTTACGTAATTATTATTACATAATATTTTAATGGCTATTTTCAAAGATGTACTGCAAAAACTACACACTGTCACTTTAAAGGCAGAGTATACGATTTCAATTTGAAACACTTTTCCTCCTCATATACCGATGGCAACCAATACGTTTGGAGTTATTTAACATGAAAGAGTAATCGGTAATCCTTGTACAGGGAGAAACCTTGGGAAAATCTCCTCCAATCAAATGACACCGTCCGATACGGATAATAGGGTCGTAAGCCAAAGTTCCGTGTCCAGCAATCCCCGTTTGTGCACGCATCACATATTCTCGGCTGTAAACAGGAAGTGAGGTTGCGCTAAAATCGTCCAAAAGTATATATTTTTTTAATTCACCCCATATTATGTTGAATACAATGTCAGCATTTTCTTGCCTATGAATGCGCCATGTACTCGATGGAAACCAGAGAACGTGAATCTCCACGAGAACCAACGAAACTATGCTGACTGCGCGTGCTTGTGTTATTGAGGCGTGGCTTAGGGAGAAAGAAAGCAGCTCTGGAAGAAAGGGGTGGGATTTTTATTTTGAAATAACGCCCTTTTGAGTAGCTCTCCCAGAAACATATACCCTGCCTTTAAGAAGAAAAGTTGAAAAGCAACCTATACATTTTTGAACATAACCTATGAAATATAAACTCATAGGCCACTTCTGCAAAGTAGCCCTTGAGTTTAAGAAAGTAGGTTTTAGGTTGCAGAATGTTTCCTCTAAGTTTTGAAATGTACCCCATAGAGTAATATAAAGTAAAGTAAATATAGTAGTATAGTATACTACTATATATACTATAGTATAGTAAAGGAGTAACCTATGAGTTCTGGAGATGGAACTTGCATCCAGTAGCAGTTTGTAGTAGTAGTAGTAGTAATAGTAGCCTGTAGACGTTGACAAATAATCTGTTTAAGAAAGTAAATTGCAAATATTAGGATGCACTTTGTAAGTTCTGAAAAGTAACCATTGAAATTTAAACAACAAACAGTATGTTCCAAAAAGTAACTTCTAAGTTGTGGAAAGTAATGGTAAAGACAAGGAAATTGGTCCAGGAAAGTGGTCGTGAATCCTGAAGTAACCTTTTGGGGGGAAAAAATGCCTAAGAAAGCACGTTTACCTTCAAGTTTTAGAAAGTATTTTATAAGTTCTTAAAAAGTAATCAAAAAAGTTCCATAAAGTAACTTAAGGTCTGGAAAGTAACAATAAGTAGTTCTGGGAAAGTGAAATTTAACCAGTGTTTGGAATCTTACATTAAAAAAAGTAATTATTTGTGGTTAAAAATTACTTTTTCCAAAAGGTAATTGAGTTAGTAATTCAGTTACCTCACTGTAAAAGTGATTAGTTACTCAGCAAAGTAACTTTGACCTTATTTCTAAGCTGTATAATGCAGTCAAGTTTTATATCTATAAAGTCAAACATTTTTATAACTGAATTTTGACATACAATATTTCAGAACAGTTGGTATTTGAACTTCACTCAAGACTGAAGCTGTTTGCAAAAATATGAAAATATACAGAAAGTAAATATTGTACATACAAAATCACATGCTTTTCATTAAAGCGCAAAACTAAGATAGACATATGTGGGTATAATGAAACCAAAGGAAAATCTGTTGATTAAATATTGCAAATCTCTGTATCTGCAATATTTAACAGTAAACAGAGCACTATCCAGTTAGTAAGACTTTTTTAGATTGATTTGGTGTTATCTGGTCATATGACCTGGATCCTATTGAAAGAAAACCAGAAATATTACAGTAAAATATGAATATTAAATATATGTATTCAAATTTCAAATGAATTGTTGTGACTTGTTCTTTAGTTGTAGTATAATGTTTAATATTGATTTGGTGTCACCTGGTCACATGAACTGGAAGTTATTGAAGGAAAATCACATATTTACAGTAACATATTAAGAAATATTATAAATATTATTTTAGTGAATCGTGTGTGATCTTTCTCGGGTGTAGAGCAACAATTTATTTATATTTTGGGATTACTTTGTTAGTAGATCTCAAAGGTAATTTCTGTGATGCATGGACATTTATTGAAAACCAAACCCTAACCGAAACCACCGCCTTTGAGCGGCGATGTATCCGCTCTATTAGCACAGTTCTCTGTGAGACGTTGGAGGGAGTCTCCACTTGAATTAAAGTTATGTCCATCGAATATCTATATATATAAGTCCACCGCTGTCTTTACAGCGTGCAGTAAGACAGCGAGAGCGTTCACGGTATATCCGCCCACCCATCGATCATCACCGACATCATCTTTCTCTACCTGCAGCTAAATGGGTGGCTGTCAGAAAGCCTGACTCTGTTGGACTTTATTCAACCACGTTGTAGTAGCACGCCACTACATCCCCAGTAATGGTTACAGCCGTGCAACGATAGGTAAAGTAATTAGATTACTCTGTTACCTAAAAAATAACGCCCTTATATTTAACCACTGTTACTCCCAACACCACCTTTAACCTCCATAAAAATGCCTTTTAAGTTCTAGAAAGTACCTTGTAGAGTTCTGCTCTGGAGATATTCTATACATTTTAGAAACATAGCCTCTTAAAAATACTGTAGGTTATGGTAAGTGCTCGAGAGTACCTGCTGGGTTTTTAAAAAATGGCTTCCTCCACTATTCCTAAGGTAACCTGCGATTTCTGGGAAGTGACACATAAATTTCGAGTGGGCTGTACCAAAATGTCCAAGGTTTTTTAATTGCCATTACATCCATACACCACAGAAAAAAAAAATCATGTTTACAACCCTTAATATGATTATTCTGCTCAGTTTAAGGACTTCGATGGAAAACTGCATTTGACAAAAAAAAGAATGAAAGCAGAAAAGTATTACTTTTAAGAAAGAACATTTATAGATGATTTTGCAATCTGTCCTCAATGTATATTTCAGAAAGTCTGTCATCAAATGAGCTGAGTGAGTCCTGTAGACCGAAATAAAAAATGGTTGTTTAGCGCTTCCAAGTCTCAGCAGGATAATTCACGCTTAGAGTGTTTTTTCTCTGTTTTCTCATTAAAATTTGCCTGTTCTCACAAAGTGCTTCAAAATACGGAGAAAATGACCTTGGCCAAGCAGTGCTAGTGGCAAACTAACTGCTGGGATACGCTCAGTGTCACGTTAGGGATTAACAGTATATCCCATGGTACTCTGTTCTACCTTATAGGCATGATTAAAGGAGAGGTGAATAATATTTTCTATGGCGGGTAACTGAATAAAAGCTGTTCGGTGAGCATTAAAACCAAACTTGTGCTGCCTTAAAAGCAAAATACAGGATTAAAAAAATCAAAACAATTCAAGGACAAATTCTTATTTTTTACTGATTTAATTGGCACAGAAATACCTGGTGATGGTGCAAATGTTAACTCAATTAAAGATCAACTGAAATATTCTGAGGCATAAGATATTATAATAAGTACTGTATGTTTCTAAATTTCCTGAACCTCTTCAAATCAGCTTGTGGCACCCTTGAGCATTCAAAACATTTGAATCACAGAAAACAGTATTAGTTTACAAAGCCACTGTTGGAAACTACAATGTTGCCAAATCCAATACATATTACTTAAAATTTTTCATTGATTTAGAGTGAATTATAGTAAAAAAAGATTTAAAATACAAAACATATTGTGAAGTAACAGTCGTAACGTACCAAATAAATGTGAAAAATGTAGAGACAGAAATCAGAAATCCTAATAAAAAAAGATTAAATGAGGCAAAACATGGAAAACAGGCAGTTAATGAAAAGCCTCCATTAATTACAGAAAGACTGTAGGTAGAATTAACAACTGCTCTGCTAAAGGTCAGACATGCTACTTATAGGCTTAACAATTTAAATTGGCGATGGGATTAAGCAAGAAATATAATATATAAAAACCTTCATAAAACAGTTGCTTCTGCAGAAAACTGTGGAAACATGCTTGATTTGATGTGATATTTTAGAACCACCAAGGATTATTTTCTCAAAATGGACATTAATTTGAACAGCAGTTATTTGTGTTACTGTGTTCTCCGTGTCTTGATACGCTTTTCATGGTAAATGGTGCAATGATAATACCCCTCAACTGACTGGAGACGTCTACTGAAACGATTCTTCAAGTAACTCGAGGTTTGAGAGTAGTAAAAATACCTGTGACAAGCAATCTGCCTCAAGTATTTTTGGTAATTTAATACTAATACATCGCTCATCAACCTCAAAATTCATTTCAGTTACAGGATGCCAAAACAGCATGTCCTCAGTGCTGCAACATTTTAAAGCATCAACGGCATGCCACCAGTTTATCACCTCAAATTGACAGTTGATATTTAATTGTTTCAGAGTATGTAAGTGTTTTTAAATAAGGTTCAACAGGGAAATTAATCTTATATTTTTTCACATTGCTCTTAAAATAGAATTAATTCCTTAAAAGTTAAATAACCATGAAATGTATTAAATTATTTTATACAATTTGATTTAATTAATCGTCAGTTAAATAGCTAGATTACTCAATTACTAAAATAATCAAAAGCTACAAGACTACAAAGGAAACTAAGCTATACTGTCTTTTATGGTCAGGTCTTACTTCACGGGAACCTTCCAAGATGTAAAGCCTTTTGAGACGCTTAATAAGTTTGCCTTTCTGCTTCAAAGTTTGGAGTCGTATCTACCAATTCCCTAACAGAGGGGGGGACATGATATATTACCAACGGAGGACACAATACGAGACACATCAATGGTATTGATATCTGGAGACATAAAGCTGCACATTACTTCCGAAACAATTTAAAAGATGAATTTTAGGGTAATTAACGATTTACTTTTGGGGTTTCTTATGCTTTTGTGCCTTGGTGTTCCGTTGATCACAGCGTTTAGCCGGGACGCAGCTTTTCTAATATAATTAAGAGCCTCACAAGGAAGTTTACGTTCACCATTTTAATAGGGGAGCCTCTATATCTGCACATTGTTTTAAACTATTCATGTTTAGTACATAAGTACATGTTTCTCTGGTGTCTTAGGAGTAGATGTGTCCTTAAATGTGCTGTAAACCTCTAACAACCCGCTTTTAAATTTGTTCTCACAGATACCGCAACTACAACGCAGACAATTTGCCAATTAAAGCGTTCTGATTTAAATATGTTTCATTGTGGCGACAGACAACAGAACAACTTTGATGCAGTGACTGAAACGTGGCCAATTAAGACTCTATGGTAACCGACGGCTACTAACAAGGCATTTTTCTTTCACTGCTCCAGTTTTCTTCAAGTTTGATTTTAAAAACCAGAAAAAAATCAGAGTGTATAAACAAGAATTAAAATCTACACTGGTGCTGTGTTTTTTTTACGTTTATGTAGGTCAAATCAAACTTCAGGGATTTAAGAAGCAACTTTTTTTCCAACTACTGTGCGTGTCCACATACACAGCTACACCTCTGCTGCTGCCTCCTGTTCTGCTCTACCCAGCGACTGCTCCACCTCTGCTGCCGATTACTTCACTTTGGAGGAGGCACGGGCGGAGCTGAGGAGAGTGAGTCCTGGCAAGGCAGCGGGATCAGACAGGATAACACAGAGGCTCCTGAGGGACTGTACTGAAGAGCTGGCTGTGCCTCTGCACACACTGGAGTCTCCGAACAGGGAAAGTGCCGAGCCTGTGGAAGACCTCCTGTATTGTGCCTGTGCCTAAGGGGGGAGGCTGTCCGGAGTCAAAGACTACAGACAAGTGGCCCTGACGTCCGTTGTCATGTAAACCCTAGAAAGGCTCCTAGGGCCACAGTTGCAACAGGCAAAACACCCCCTGCAATTTAGCTACTGTGAGAACATGGTAGTGGAGGACGCCATCCTGTACATGCTCCACCGGGTCCACTCTTTTTTTTTTGACGGCCCAGGGGTCAACACCATCAGGCCTCAGATCCTCAGACGCAAACAGGAGAATCTGAGCATGGCGCCGGCTCTCATTGAGTGGATCACCAATTATCTGTCAGAGCGACCACAGTATGTCAGACTGGGGAACTCCATCTCTGACACTGTGTGTACTAACATTGGAGCCCCCAAGGGAACTGTACTACCACCTTTTCTCTTCACCCTATATACATCAGACTTTATATACAGATCGCCATCATGCCACATAAAGAAATACTCTGAGGACACTGCTGTGGTGGCTTGTGTGAAGGGAGGCGATGAGGGGGGAGTACAGGAGGGTCATCGCGTACTTTACCACCTGGAGTAAGAACAATGGACTCAATTTAAATGTGTCAAAGACCAAGGAGATGATTGTGGATCATCTTCCTGTGGTAATAGAGGGTGTGGGTATTGAGGTGGTGCAGAGTTATAAATACCTGGGACTTCATCTGGACTATAAACTGGACTGGTTGGTGTATGGACAGGTGGCATACAAGAAAGGACAGAGCAGGCTTTACTTTCTAAGTAGGCTTAAATCCTTTAAAGTCAACCATGAGAAGTGGTTTTCTCAACAGCTGCCAATGCTGCATTCAAGTATAGATAAGAGACAATGTTGTTGATATATCAAAACTACTTCAAAGTTATTTAAGCATGTTATATTATTAAATATGGGAAACATATTATACATGCATTTCTCAATAACTGACTCTTTTTGAGTGGTTATAGTTGTCAGAATCGCACAGAAACATGGATAATACTGAGCATCTTTTATTCAAATCAGCAGGGTAGCTCTCAGTCGCAGAACCTGGGAAAGGTAGAAGTGAGAGTCCAGTTGAACGATTAGATTTATCTACTCTGGCTAAGTCTGCCTGTACTATTTAAAAATAAAATAAAAATATCCAAGTCAGTTTTATACTTTTAACTATACATTATAAACATAAAATCACAATAATTTCAAGAATTGAAAGAAAGGAATTCGGGTAAAAATATTCCTTGATAATGCTTATAAAAGTAAAAAAAAAAAAATAATGTGCTACTTTGTATGACTTTTTCTTGATTAAAATGTACTGAAAACATACCCAACCATAACTTTAAAAACCACAAATAGGTACCAACTTGTTATTTTTGATGCAACATTAGACCCTATACTGTAAATGTTATCAAAAAGTGGAAAATAGGGAGGACACGAGGGCATAAAAGACCCACATGTTGGACTGATGCACTTATTGGGGAGCAGTTTCCTGTTGTTAGAGGAACATTTTGAAAGCTTCATTAACACTTTGCTGTTATTGTGAGGAAGAAGAATCTCCTAACCGAATGAAATGAAACACTTTAATCCCATAAAAAACTGATGCCCTGGAACCATCCAATGCACTTGTCTGAAAACAGTCCTGTGTAACAGTAACACTCATCAAACATCAGCAGCCAACAGTTACAAGCAGAGAGTCCCTGTTCTTTTTGTTTGTATTTTCAGTGGAGCATAAATGTGTGCGAAACAGCTCGTCTAATGCGTGCATGCACCATCAGCTCGTCGTTTAGCTGGATTCTCTTTGCTTTTGTGAAATGGGACAGTTTAGAACAAGCTATAGGCAGGCGTAATGAAGCAACTCTGGAAACACTTAACAGAAAATGTCCTTTATAAAATAAAACAATATTCGGAATACACCTTTGACGTTAGAGTACGTGTTTGAAGGGATAACGAACAGGTTGCTAGTGTGTAGTTTAACATTCACCATACACTATGATCTTCAATAAAAACACGGAATTAAACAATCAAACATACAATGGATAAGATATTTTTCGTCCAGAACCAGGTAAGGACTGGCTCTATGATAAGCTCTTGCTAAGCAAAGCAACCAAACAGTTTTTAATAGGAAAAGATGTACGACAGGTGTCATCCATAAGCATTGACTTTTACTTAGTTTTGAACGACAACTTCCTGATAACACATCCTCCAGTTACGTTGCCACTTCTTATTCTATCTGTTGTCAGTCATAGAAGTGCCAGGCTCTTACTCGTTAAGTAATTTACATACCCCATCCTAGGGCTCCTTTGATTTAGTGTTTACATGCTCCCATTAAGCCACATTATAACAACCAATAACGTTAACTACCACACCTACGCTGACGACACCCAACTTTATATTCCACTGTCACCAGGTGATGTTCAACCTGTCCAAATCCTTATATAAATGCATTGAGCAGATTAAAAGCTTGATGTCCCATAATTCCCTCCAACTGAACAAAAATAAAATGAAGTACTTATGTTCGGACCCAAAAAAAAGATTGATTAAACATCGCTACACAGCTTCAGTTGGTCCAACTAGAAACTACTGACCAGGCCAGAAATCTAGGTGTAATAATGGACTCAGACCAGAACCTCCAAGGTCACATAAAAGCATAACAAGGTCAGCTTTCTATCACCTGAGGAACATTTTAGGATTAAAGGACTGATGACACAAGGAGACCTAGAAAAAATCATCAATGCATTTATCTCTAGCCGCCTTGATTACTGTAATAGTATCTTCACAGGTCTACCTAAAAAGTCAATCAGACAGCTGCTGCTGATCCAGAACGCTGCTACTCGTGTTCTCACTAGAACCAAGAAAGAACACATCACCCCAGTTCTAAAGTCACTACACTGGCTCCCTGTAGCTCAGAGAATAGACTTCAAACTGCTTTCATTAGTTTATAAATCGTTAAATGGATTAGCACCAGAGTACGTTAGAGATCTGCTAACACGGTACAAACCATCCAGATCACTCAGGTCCTCTAGCTCTAGTTTACTGATTGTCCCTAAAACCAGAACGTCTGACAAAACCAACGTTTTTTATGTGAAACTAAGCAACTACTGCCACATTGAGGAAGTATTTGCACTTTTTTATAATGTATGCTGTTTATGAACAATGCTGGTTTGCAAGGATATTTCACTCTTTAAAGACGGTTAATTAGTATCAATAATATAATACGGAAGAGTGAAATTAGGCTTTTCCCTTTCACTTCGAGATCTGAATATTCGTGCCACTAATTTAGTTGTTTTTTCCCCCCATATAACTTAATTTTGAAACTTCAGACATAGGTCGACATTATGCCTTGGAGGGCTCTCTGGAGACTCCTTGAAGACATTAATTGTTCTTGACTCTTGAGGAATCGTTTTGGCACTGACTGCCCCTATTGTAAACATGCAGTTAGCAGAATAAAGTATTCTACAATCAATAGGACTTAAACAGGGTGACTGTTGTCTTTCTCTGTACTGGTGCTCTTTATAAAACCCACTCCCTTTTCCTTCTACATGACAGCTCTCCAACTGGTAAGACAAAATGTAAAAAATACCAAATGCAAATGATAAAAGAAAAGCACAATGTCAATAAGGACAGGTTGTTGGAATATCAGAGAGCAGAGCAGTGATGCAAGATTCTGTAATTTTATCTCAAACAAACATGATAACTGTAGGGTGCTTCTCAGTATTAATTCCTAAGATGACAAATCCTCTTGAGCTGATTAGGCTTCCTCTTAAATATTTATTTAAACCAATCAGGGATATAAGAATAATAAGGATAATCACACTACTATATATGTATACTCTGTGTGTGCTTAAAATCAGGTTGAGACTTTTTTTGGAGCCCCGTCTTTTGTGTCCCGACGTCCTACATAATGTCCTCTGCTGTCACCTATGCAGTATTTCATAATGAGGATTTGTGTGAGGAGCTGGGCTGGAGCTCCTTTATTCCTGGCCTTTAATGTCCCATAAACTAGAAGCGTCTGACGTCCAGAACTCCTGCCTGTTCTGAAAGTTGTTTGACGCGTAACAACCCAGTTAAAATCTTTTATGATTTAACATAAAAACCTTTGAAGTTCTGATCTCTGTTTAGAGATCCTCAGAGATGAAAAAAAAGTTTTCCCAGAAGACACTCATGAATTTTTTTCTTTACCTCATGTTGGCGGAAGTGTTATTTTTTTTTAACTGCTCTAATAACCCTTGAATATTATTTTTAAATGCCTCACAGAAGGATTTTGGTCCTTTATGTACACTGCTTAAAAAATAAAAGTAACATCCTACATCTGAATGAATGAAATATTGTTCTTTACATTACTGAATGAGCTGACAACAAAATCATAAAAAATATCAAATCGAAATTTAATTTATCAACCTATGTAGGTTCTAGATATGGAGTCACAGTCAAAATTACAGTGGAAAAACCCATTACAGGCTGATCCAACTTTGTAATGTCCTTAAAACAAGTCAAATTGAGGCTCAGTAGTGTGTGGCCTCCGTGTGACTGTAGGACCTCCCTAAAACGCCTTTGCATGCTCCTGATGAGGAGGCGTAGTGCTTCCTGAGGGATCTCCTCCCAGACTTGGACTTGAAAACCCAAAACTCCTGGACAGGTTGTGGTTCAAAGTGGCGTTGGTGGATGGAGCGGGACATGATGTCCCAGATGTGCTCAATTTGGTCTGGGGAATGGGCCGGCCAGTCCATAGCATCAATGTGTTCCTCTTGCAGGAACTGCTGACACACTCCAGCCATATGAGGTCTAGCACGGTCTAGGCGGAACCCAGGGCCAACCGTATCAGCATATGGTCTCAAACAAGGTCTGAGGATCGCATCTTGGAACTTAATGCCAGTTCTTTTTTTTTCATTTTGCAGGGCTCTGGTAGCTCTCCCCATGTTCCTCATTGCACACAGGTGAAGGTAGCAGTCCTGCTGCTGGGTTGTTGCCCCACTACAGCCTACTCCACGTCTCCAGATGTACTAGCCTGTCTCCTGTTAGCGCCTCCATGCTCTGGACAGACACAGCAAACCTTTCTACAGCTCAAATGATGAGTCATCCTGGATGAGCTGCACTACCTGAGCCACTTGTGTGGGTTGTAGACTCCATGTCATGTTACCACGAGAGTGAAAGCCACGGCAGCATTCAAAAGTGACCAGAAAAATCAGCCGGAAAGCCTACAAACTGAGAAGTGATTTGTGGTCACCGCCTGTAAAACCACTCCTTTATTTTGGGTGTCTTAATAAGTGAAATTGATTGTCAATCAGTGTTGCTTCCTAATTGGACAGTTTGATTACAAAGAACTGTGATTGACCTCAACTCCAGAAGTTGTGAACTGGTGTCCAGCTCCAACTAACTCCCCAAAATGACATAAAGTTAATCTAGAGACCTGCTCAGGTGTGCTGAAGCAAGATAGCCATTTTAAGAAGTAGGAAGACCACTCTCAAGGACCACTGGAGTTTTGGACCACTGGTCTGAGGACAAGGAATGTCAGTTCAGATGTGGGGATGTTATGAAAACTAGGCGTTGGTCTGTAATTAAACTTCATCTCTCTGTTTCACTGGAGTCTTCACCGCTGATGTTTGGAGTTATGGAACTGGATCCGTGGGAAGGTTGAATGAGTCTACCTACTGTATGTCTACCTATAAGTTATCTCCACTGAATGGATGAAAGGAACATATTCACAGGCATTCGTTACCCTAAGATATTCTGACCAATGTGTAAGGCTGAAAAGACAGTTCATTTTGAGAAAATTAATTTAGTTTTTTGTCACTGTAGGGATTTCCAACAGGTTGTGGTGGGTTAATTGGTTCCATCTTCTATTTATAAAGTCATTAATGTGTGAGAAACCAATTTCCCCTGCACAGAGTGAAAGCTACATTTACATATTGTGCAAAAACAATAACAAAAAAAGGAGTAATAGATGGCAATCTAAGATGACTGAATTTGTAGCATTTGTTGATGTTCCTGGTATCCCTTTAAATAGTTGATCAATTATTCATACATTATGTTTCTATGCTTTGTAAGAAATAGTGAATAAACAATGAAAAAAATATATAAATATATACTTTTGGCATAAAGTAAAAGCATTGTTGAGCTTTCAAAGTTTACTCACTGTAGAGATTTGAGCTTTTACAGAGAAGCAAACAGATTTTTGTGCGTTGAACCAGCTTATTCTGCCTGTTTCATTTCTTTGATATTTATGCCTTTACCTCTGCTTGCTTTTAATCAGTTGTCTGCTGATAAAATGATTAAAAGCAAATGAAGAATTGATCCACATTGCAGCGCATCTTATTCCAGTACTTTCTCATTTGGAAGTTTCCCACCATGTGGTCTGAATTGATCTAAACTGAATGCATTCTCTACCTCTTCTCCTTTGGTCTTCTTATCAAATGGAAAAGGAAAACTAACCCAGTATGGGGGCATACCATTAGTGCAGATTTTCCAAGTGGCGGCTGAGTACATAAATCATGCAAATGCATGCAAAAAGCCCTTTATCACTAGCTGCCTTTGAGAGCTGTTGCTACGAGCAACAAGTGTGTCCACATTTTTTGATGCCGATGGGTAGGTGTGATTATGAAATGTGTCACAGGTCATCTGTAATCAAAAGAGACAGACAAAAGCTTCATATGAACTGTTTATTGAAATGGAAAATTGAACATATAATGGTTTCCAATAGATTTCCCATCACATTCTCAGTGAAGGCCGTGTTGATCTGCAGCAACACTTCAATCTGAACGCTCAAACACGCCCCAATACACCAACATTTGCTCGGATGAGTAGTTTTGCAAACTACCGACCATTAAAAAACCCCACAGAAAACACAGAGAGAACTCTGCTGCTATAGATCAGCGCATTTATCCGTTCATCGTTCAAGAAAATTCATCGAGCAATTCAGGTTGAAGGTTAAAAATGGGAATAATGGTTTCCTTTCCAATAACTTGTAATAATTGTCAACATAAATTAGAGCTTTTAAACGTATGGAATGACCAATCTCCATGTCTGGAATACTGAAAAAACAAATGAGTGCATTGATGCAATAATTGACTAAAAAGAAACCCAACATTTTTAAGGTGTTTCTCTGCATAGTAGTAAAATATTTGTTGCAGTTGTTTTGGCTTTATCTGTCCTTAAATGGACTAAACATAAATTTAACAACAAATAAAAACTTAAAACATTTCTTCCTCATGCATGCAATGCCCTGGTCAGTAGAATGAGACTTAGCTGTTGTTACTGTACGTTCGGGAGTGAGCTCTAACACAGCATGTCTGCCTCAAGGCCGCCTTAATACACGGGCCAACCAGGGCCAGGGGCCTATTATGCTTAGGGGCCTATTATTCTTAGGGGCCTATCATTTCAGGTAAAAAGCAACAAAAAAAAAGTTGTTTTATTACTCGTCAGGTTTTCTGTCAAACATCTTCTATGCTAATTTAAGGCTGCTAATTGATCTAAATTACAAGTGACCTACTTCACCCACGTGGCCTCTAAAGTTCCCATTGCACCATGAGTGCATCAATCAAACAGTTAGGACAAATTTGAGGGCGTGGTCCTCTAGATGTAAAGAAATGTGGAAAAATGTCAGGGAAGATATTTGAGAGCAGTGCTCAGAAACGGAAAGCGCTTGGTGAAAAGGAGCTTTGAGACAAAGAAGTAAGAAAGAAAATACCTAAGATGAGATCATTCTTTAAGTCAGCTAATAATAAAGATGGACATAGCTCGCTCACTGACACAACAGGCAGAGAGGAGGATGCAGCACCTCCAAGCATAGAGCAGACCGCACAGAAGGAAACGGCAGGGGAGGACATTTAATAGGTAGAGTGGATATGTATTCCAGATATCTACAAATCAATTCTTCCGAGGAGAAAATAACATTCTAGATATCCATAAATCAATTTGTCTTAGTATAAATGAGCATTACAGATAATTGAAAAATGATTGTACATGTAATTGTAAAATTACAAAATGGAAAATAAAAACTGTAAAACTGTAAAATGTAATTCATCCTAGGACAAATTACGTCACATGTCCCATTCATGTGTGTGGGGTTTGCAGCAGCTCCAATCACAAATACATTATTCCAATCCAGAAGTAACACTGTGCATAGGACCAACTGAATTCTTACCAGGACAAATTCTAATTTTAGATAGCTGGAATTAAACTGTTACTAGTACAAAGCCAGCATCACTAAAAGGTTTTAAAAAATGACCAGCTACAACTGAGAAGGTAAGTTAAGCCTCTGTTGTGAGCTGCTGAATGATGATATCCAAATTCTCAAAGTTATCACAGTGATAGATTGCGGTATTATTTGTGCATCTGAAATAAAACACCCAAACTTCTATGTTAATCTCAGCTGTAAACAGGAGAGGCCACGGCTAAGTCTGAGTCCATCAGGAAAAGCCAGAAGCCTCCCTGCCTGTAGGGACAGAAAGTCGTCCTGCAGGATCAATTCAGGTTCAAAAGAAGGTTACTATTTTTGAAAATGAAGTTTCTTTGGGTCATATCATTGCTGTAAATTTGATACAGATATATGCTATCGTTACACTATATGTATCATATGGTAGCTGAAATATTATGAAACAACATAATATGTGAGACACAGATACATATATATACGGCTCCTATATACTGTATGTGTATAGATTGATAGATCTAAGTTAAAGTTTTCTCAACCTTTAAGAGGGTTTACCTGCATCAAAATGTGCGTAGTAATATCTAGCAAAATTTGTTTTTGTTGCGTTCCTCATGCCAAGGCAATCCAGCACCAGTAACACTTTAAAGCAGGGATGTGGATCTCATTTCCATTTTGGGCCACATAAAGATAATGAATGTACTTAAAGGGCCGGTTGTGGCAGAAAATATTGATAAAACTATATTTAACATACTGCTAAAACATGAATAAATATCAGTCTCAAAAAGTACTTCTTAAAATAAATGATACTGAACATCTTTTCATAATAATGTGATTCGGGGCTATTCAATCAAACACTGATTTGAGTGATAAAAGGGTATTTTTAGGTGCATATAAATAGAACTTCTATGTTCTATGTATATGGTCCTTTACAGTTTAGAGGGCCACATCAATGGCCATGGCGGGCCAGATTTGGCCCCCGGGCCTTGACTTTGACTCCTGTGCTTTAAAGTGCGTGGTGCGGGTTAGAGCTCCCCCCTATAGGAAAAGTTTCTAAATTCCTTGGTCTATGGATTTTAATGTAGACTTTTGACACATTAAATTTTAAAAATTTACATTTACACGTATGATTAACCACAACCATACAGTTATGAGGCTATTGCATGCCCCAGAAAGCACAGAGAGACAAGGGGTAGAGCAGGGGAAGTATTAAAGCCCAAATCAAACCAATGCTAGGCAATGCTAGCGCTATTAGATTTGGTGCTACAAGCTAGTTTTACTGTTTGTTTTACAACCCACATAGCGTTGATTCTAATCTTTGATAGCAATCTTTCAACAAAGTTGGTAATGAGCAGATGTTAGACGACAGGACCTACAAAGCAGAGATCCCGTCTGTGTAGAGCTGAGCTACTGATCAATCCGGTCGTGTCTCCCAGCCATAAACGGGGTTTTCCATAGCCAAAGAAGAAGTTAAGGGCAGTTTGAGCTCCATACAATGCACCCAGACATGGAAGATGCTGCCTAGTTTTTTTTTTTTTCATGGAAACCTGGGGGCTGGATATCCTGAAAGGTTGATGTTTGTACAGTAAACACAATAATTTACAATTTTTAAGAGAAATGATCTCAATACAAAGCTACTGAACACACTGAAACTTGATAAGACAACAACAGGATCCGATGACTAGAAACTGAGAAGGCAGCACACCCCCCCTTACGTCACAGGTCAAGATTATGATACTTTTTAATTAAAATATTTGATGTTTATATTTTATTCATAGTGAAATTTAACATCAAACATTTCAAATGGTAATTTTTGTACAACATTTGATACTCTTGGAAATCAAGGTGTCTGGAGGAAGTGTGGAGAGGAGCAGAATCCAGGCTGCTGGGGTGCCATGTCATCTGCTTGGGACTGGGTTTTCTCAAGTCCACAGTCAACGCAGCCATCTAACTAGGAGTTTTTAGAGCTCTCTATGCTTCCTTCTGCTGACAAACTTGATGGAAAGCACAACAGTGATGCTAGACTTAATTTTCCAGCAGGACTTGGTACCGACCCACACTGCTAAAAATACCAAAAGCTGGTTCGGTGACCATGATGGTACCGTGCTTGATCGGCCAGCAAACGGCCTGAGCAGAGAACCCCATGAAGAATCTATGGAACATTGTCAAGGTCATATAAGAGGCACCAGAACCAACCATGCAGATACTATCAACGCAACCTGGACCTCCTGAAAACCGCAGCAGAACCACAGGCTGATGTCTTCCATGCTGTGCTGCATTGATCCAGTAATTCAAGCAACAGAGCCCCAACCAAGAAGCCAGTCATTTCTGTTTCAAATCATCCTTTTATTGATCCTATGTACAATCAATTTTGGGGTTTTATTCTATATAAGCCAAATTATTAGAAATATAGGAAAAAAAGGTTTGTTATCAAATTATTGGGGCTCCCTGTAAATGAATTATTTCACATTGTTTGGCCAAGAAGCTGAACTACAGTAGTTTTTTTTTCTGCACCAAGGTTTTTAAATTGTAGTAGCTACTGCAGACACTATAGCTCTGACAAGTCCCAAAATATGAGAAAGCTTCTAATTCAGAGGGTGTCTTTCTCTCTCAGACAAGAAGAGAAACCAATTAAACCTCTGCCCTCAATCAAAAGAATCGCTGCTAGAAGCTGTTCCAATTTTTACCAATGTGTTCTTCTTTCAAATAAAATAAAAGTGTTGAGTATTGAATATAATTTCTACAACACTTTTTTTGCCTTCAGTTTACATCAGTTAGGGGTTTAGCCACTATGAGACAGAAACACGAACAAATTAGCATGGTTAGGAGGTTAGGGGTGGGTTAAATCAAAAATTCTTAGCAGCTCAGACTCTGTTCTCCATTAGAGTGTTCACTTGCAGTTTTCTGATAAGTTTTGCAAACAGACGATAAGGTTACATTTTCGTCTCATCTGATGAGAGAAACCTCTTCCACATGTTTGCAGTGTTCCTTCAGTGGGTTTTCGCAAACTGCAAATTGCTTTTTTTTAGCAATATCTTTCTTACCACCACTCTTCCAAATTCGTGACGATAACTTCTAATATTTATTCTCCGTAAATTGTGGATCTCTATAGCTTCTCCTGAACAAACAGGGACTCTTCATTGCTTCTCTAATCGAAGCTCTCTGTCCTGAACCTCTCAGTTTAGGGGGTTGTTCTTGTCCGTATGATGGATTGAACAAAGTTCTGAGACATTAAAAAGGTTGGGATACAGACCTGGCGGCAATATAAAAATGGGCAAAGAGATGGAGTAGAGAGTGGGGTGTGAGGCTGTGGGTGGATACTTGAAACAATCAAACCCAATGTAGCTACAAGCTAACCAAAGCTAACAGAGGTTGGTGGGCGCTTTTAGCCAGAAAACCGCTGTTGAGCAGCTCTGCTACCCTCTGCCTTCTAGCTGTAAATAAAATACTATTATATTGGCCTTCCCTGGAGGAAGAAGGAGGGAGCAAATTGCTAGCCAACAGCACTGGTGCTAACAGCTAATCTAAATCTGTTCAAAAGGATACACCCCTTTTTCATAATTTCTATCTTAAATCTAAATGGTTGAGTTTTAACCCCAGCCCCACTCAGAGATGTCATGACAGTAAACCTAAAATGTTTTTTTGTACCAACAAACATGTTTATGTCTGCTATGAAGTTGACAATTTAAACATTGAAATCAATGGGGAACTTACTCCATTCTGCATTAAGCCCCTAGACGATGAGGTGACTGTGGCTCAGGAGTTGGGTGTTTGCCTTGTAATCAGAAGGTTGCCGGTTCAAGCCCTGGCTCTGACGGTCTCAGTCGTTGTGTCCTTGGGCAAGACACTTCACCCATTGCCTACTGGTGGTGGTCAGAGGGCCCGGTGGCGCCAGTGTCTGGCAGCCTCGCCTCTGTCAGTGTGCCCCAGGGCAGCTGTGGCTACAAGCTTGCCATCATCAGTGTGTGAATGTGTGCGTAATGGGTGGATGACTGAATGTAGTGTAAAGCGCTTTGGGGTCTGTAGGGACTGAGTAAAGCGCTATACAAATGCAGGCCATTTACCAAACTGCATTTTTTGTCACTTCTGGCTTATTTTCATTTTTGACCGACAAATAGTTTCCCTTGGTTTTTGGACCCCATTAGCTGTACGTTGTGTAATTTCGGAGCAAGTCATTTTCTTTATGGGACATCCTTAATATGTACATATAGATAATATGTACAGCTAAGAAACGGAGGATTCCATTTATATATGCCAATCAAGGATACAATCATAACTTAACAATTTAGAAAGAAAAACAGTGTCAAACTCAAAATCTGAAGTATTCATACTGACAGGATAGAGCCATCTCGAACAAAACTGGTCTTATGCCCACAAGGGAACAATGAATGTCCTCCAAGAAAAATGTTAACCCACAATTCTTACATCCATAATCCAACCTATTCTGCCACTTATGATGAAAACCGTGATAAATAAACTCAAGGCAGGAAATTACCAAATATATAACTATCATTAGCATGCTCATATTAGTCTACAAATGACACAGCATCCTTCTTCTTGGTGATGGTTATTGGCGGCTGGAAAGCAAAAGACTGGTGCATTACTGGCATAGACTGGACTAGAATGTAATTCAAGGTTCCAGTTGCCTCTCTAAAACTAGTAAAGTATTAGCATCGTCCGGCTTGCTCTTGTTTTCATTAAGCCAAGCTCTAACATCGATTTTGCCACACAACTGTTTCAAATTAGCTTCTTTACAGCCACCAAAAGTCAAAATTAATAGTTTACAGCACCATCTGCTTGTTGTCTTGGGCCAATACATTGCATGGTTGCAACATCATTTACAGTTGCAGACCCAATACCTGAATAGGGAGGGGGAAGCCTCCCTGGCCCATCCATTGGCATTGGACCTGTTGGGACACTTTTTTAGAATTTAAACCTGCTTTAAGGGTCTCCTCAACTTTCTTCCTGACCCGCCAGCTGCATTCCTTTGTCTCCATAATGCTCCTTTCACAATTTATCTTATAAAAGAAAGTGGATTTTATTTGTAGGTGTCATTATCTTTTCTTTCCTTTCACTTCACAATTCTGCACTACATTAGCTGCGTTTCCATTACCCATGAAGTTGTGCAAATTGAAGGTGCAAAAAGAAATTTGCCTAATGGAAACACGGAAATTTAAAATAGAAACTCATTCTCAATAAGAAGTTTTTACGTTCTGATGAGGTGGGTTTTCGAGGTTTTTATCGAAATTCATATATTTCGCAAAACAGAAATGAAAACACCTTTTTTGCGACATGTGAGTCACATGATCAACAACCGGATCTTACGAGCAAAAAAGACGTCTACATTGATGTCGGAAGTAGTAACAGGAAAAGAGAGATGTCACAGCAGGTTTGGATTAAAAAATAGACAAGCTTTTTTTTGCATTTGGTTCATGATAAAAGCGATAAGGAAAGAAACTCAAGCATTTACCAAGACCACTCCCACCTGAAAAGGGCTTATCGCTCCAATGCCTCCACAAACGGTCTACGTCTCCTCCTCTGATAATGAGAAATAGTGCTGTGCCTGCAATGTGAATTTATCCACTGTAAATGATCACATCAGATGTCATTTTTCTTAATGACTTGTTTGATATTTTTAATGGAAACACCGCAATGGCCAAAATGTGATTTCTTTCTACATTTAGACAATATCGACAAAGTTTTGCTCAAATTTGTAATGGAAACACAGCTATTGTGATGCTCAATCTAGTTTTTGATTGTAATGTGACAAAATAACTGACAATTTAATGGGCTGAAATACTTCTTCAAGGCTCTATAGAAACTGAAATTATAAGATAAATCTCAATTAAGAGTGGAGACGAACCAGCAAAAAGAGCATGGCTTTTAAACTCGCAAATATGATATTTAAAGTACAGGATTTATACAGAATTAGTATATTCTGCATTAAAATCAGAAATCTAATCTCATTTCATTAATCATTAAACAAAGCCAATAACTTTTAAAACAGCTCAGCTTCCGTCTCTTTGAATATACTTTTAAAATTCTGTCATGTCACCATCGAATAGGTAAATGACAACTTCTCCTCAGAACATAAGTACTTCCAGTGTGTTTTTCAGCACCATCAACAGCTCCAAGACGAAGCAGAGTCTTGATCTTTTGTGAAGAAAGTTTGCTTTTTCTCAGAGCTTCGATCCAGTGAGCCGGTCTCCCTGCAGCCGTCTGCGTAGCCCCAGGCGCGGGTAGGAGGACGGGACTTTAAAAGCATCAAACGGCAGCCCAGAGGAATTAATCAATGGTGGAGAGGGGGGGAAGATGTCAGAAGAGAGAAGAAAGTAAGGGATAGAGAGATCATACAGAGAAATGGGAAGGGTGTTAGAGTGCAAATGAGAGGGGAAGAAGAAATCTGTCCCTGGCATTGTCTTTGTGAACTTTGTGTACGCAATTTGGAAACCATCCAATTCATTTTTAGACAGTGGTAATGCAGCTTACCTTATATAGTGACATGAAATCAGAATCACGGACATTAACATGAGCAGACTGTAGTGGTACGTTCTTTAGTAACTTAAATGTTTTGGTTTGGTCATGTGGTTTAATTTCCTGCCATAAAATCCAACAGTGGATGATAAACTAAAAATAGAAATATAAATTTAAGAAAAATGTAAATTTTTAAAGCCTAAAATTGTACACAAAAGCTGCAAAACTAAAAAATAAAACTCTCACAGTGAATCTAAACGTGAACACCCTAAAATAACTGATGTACTTGGGATCTATCCTGGGTATATTCCATCTCCTCTGCTTTCATTTTCTCATTAGACTTGGTCGTTTAGTCAAATGAGCTGGAAAAGGGTAGAGATCCTGTCCCAAGTAGAGTTAATAATTTATTCTATGCGAAGCATAAGCCACGCCCCTCTACTTCCGGTCCATGGGTCCCCCTTACTGCCCAAAAAAATGGATGACAGTGAATGGAGCAAAAAAAGTTATTTTCTGATCCCATTTGAAATGTGCCATATGATGTCAGTGAATTTTAGAAGACATATTTTTATGTAGATAAAGCGCTGATTTACGACTGGCGGCAAAAATTACTTAGGACCTAGGGCTGGGACACGTAAAATACGTCGACGCAAAAAAATGCACGTCGATGCGTCATGTCTTTCAAAACTAACACGCCGGGACCAAATAGTGTCAGCATGAGTGAGTGAGTTGACTTAAATACCTCCATCCGAACTCGCAGTTCAAAATTATGGAACTATTTTAAAATAAAAGGGAGAGATTTTGTCGTCTGCCGGCTTTGCAAAATGGAAATGGCTTATAAAAGCACGACGGCATCCAGGAGCAGTTCCAGCAAATGATTAAAAAATTGTCAGCTTTTTTTTTTACTAACGCTATGTATTTTACCCTATACATCCCCCCCACGTAGAGGGCATATACTCACACACAGCTGCGTCTGCTGTATGTTAAAATGCGTTTAAATGAAGAAATGTGTTTATTTCATAGAAATACATAAATTAATAAATAATAAATCAATAATAAATCAAATAATGGGTAAATAATCGATAATCAAATCAAATCATATTAAAAAATTAATCATTAGATTAATCGATTACAAAAATAATCGTTTTGCCCAGCCCTAATCAGACCACATCAGAAGAAGAGGAAGAAGAAGAAGACGAAGGGCTGTGACTCAGCTCCTTCTTGCATGATGAAATTCATGAATGAAGGATAAAGAAGGAACCTTAAACGTGTAGACAACCACTATAAATCTGGTCATTTGGAAAGCGGTAGCTATGCTGGTTTGAGCCCCGGCTCGACCGTCTCGGTCGTTGTGTCTTTGGGCAAGACATTTCACCAGTTGCCTACGGGTGGTGGTCAGAGGTTTGGCCCACACCCCTATGACAGAATACCATTTTTGCCCTCTGACTGAAAAAGTTGGGGAAGGTCTTGATGAGTGTTTAAAGTGCTAGCTAGTGCTAGCCCCGGAGGTCACATATCAGAGTTCTGATTTGTAGGCATTTAATTGCAAATTTTTCAAATCAATTAAATCCTAAATCAATTGACAATCACAATCAAAACTCACATCATTGGTTATTTAATTTGAGGCACAACATGTTATTCAGGGCGTAATACAAATCAGACCAGAAAATAACATCTCGCTCCATCGACACCAGTTCATTATTTTTTGGTCTGACCGAGAGGGGGGGGGGGCATTACACTCCCCATTCCGTGTGGTTAGATTTATTATCCGAGCTGATTTACCTTCAAAATACAGACCTTAACATTTTCTCATTCTAGTACTTGTTTTAGTTAATATCACAAATAGAAGTATAAATATTAAGCATTAATCGTTTCACCATAACACGTTTGATATTACTAAGCGACATTTAATCAATGTCAATAACCAATCAGTCTCTTATATGCAATTTCCTTGGGTGATCTTTGTTCTATAAAAAAATAATTTAAGATAATTGATATTTCTCAATATAAGGATTTAGTACCAACGCTAAAATTAACATTTCAATTAAGGTTCAAATTAATTACAGCTGCAAAATCAATTAAATCTGAAATTAAATTCATTTTATACCTAAAAATTGTATCAATAACATATGAAACTTGAAACAGAAAAGGGAAGGGTGCCTTTTGCGAGTCAGAGACTATGAGGTCCTGCCCCATGTAATCTAATATTCTGTCTATGTATATTCAGATTTCTTACTCGGCATCAGAGTGAACCATTTCTTTATGCACTGACACGATAGATTTCATCACTAAAGTAGTGATGCATTTTTAATTTGGGAGCCGGACAGAACAAACGTCTTTAAAGCTGGAGAGGAGGCGAGCAAGCAGAGAACTGCAGTCTTAGCAGAAGCATTGATGAAGTATGGGAGCTTTTTAGGACATGCTGCTGATTTACCTCTGCTCTACACTCTGACACAAAAAAGCAGAGACAAACACAGATTAACTCAACATTTGTCGCAAAAACATTATGTTTACCCTTTAAAGAAGTACCAGCAGCAAGTTTATTAACCTTACAGCGGAAAATAAAATTTACACACATAAGCATAAGCTCCTGTGGAGCTGCTATGGCTCACCGGCTTGGTAGATGTGCCAAGCAGAGTACAGCAGCAGCAGTAATAAGAGTAAAGAGATTATCAGTGAGCTTGCAGCATGTAGGAAACATTGAGAGGCACGCTGCTGAAAATCATTCTTCCTTTTACTTTGTGTTGGGATAGATCTCAGGAGATTAGACGGAGCAAGGAGAAATAAAGTCTTATTGTACTCATTCTCTCTCAACTGAGGTTTTATTAAGTGATATGTCATTTGGAAGTCATTTTCTGCGACTGTATTCATTTGTGCACGCTAATAATTTACTCATTTATTGCTCCAATGATCAGATTGACAAACAAATCCCACAGAGATGTCCTGGAAAGAAAATATAGCTTTCAATCTCCTAAAAACAGACCGTTTTAATTTCCTGTCTGAAGACAAGAAGTACATTTAGTAATAAAGTTGTATGGTGCTGGATGTAGAAGGGTGAATGTAAGCCTTTTAATACATGTGGGGTTTCTAGAAAATATAAAATGGCAACAGACACATAAGGAGCTATAGTTTAAAGATGAAAATTAGTGAAGCTCTCATAAGAAACAGTTTGTGTTACAGTTTTCTCCTTTGCTCATATATTGACAGTCAGGAGCATACGATACTGTATAAAACCTTTAAATTACTTTAAAGAGCCAGAATATCTTGCAGAGTAGAGATAATCCTTCAGAAGTTCTCAACACCTTCAATAATCCCTGATCTACAGGGATTTTCACATATAACCATCTCTAGGGTTAAAAGAGAATGGTCTGAAAAAGAGAAAATTACCAGTGAGCGGCAGTTCTCTTGATGAAAATGTCTCGTTGATACCGGAGGTCAGATGAGAATGGCCAGACTAATTCGAGCTGATAGAAAGGCAACAGTAACTCAAATAACCAATCATTACAAACCAAGGTAAGCAGAAGAGCTTCTGTGAATGTACAACACGTTGAACCTTGAGGCAGATGGGCTACAGCAGCAGAAGACCACACCGGGTCCCACTCCTGTCAGCTAAGAACAGGAAACTGAGGCTACAATTCTCACAGGCTCACCAAAATTGGACGGATAATGCAGGAGGATAATGCACCATGTCATAAAGCTCCAATCATCTCAGACTGGTTTCTTGAACATGACGATGCATTCACTGTACTCAAATGGCCTTGAGGCAGTAATGAAGGCAAAAGGGGGTCCAACCTAGTAGCAGTAAGGTGTACCTAATTCAGTGGTCAGTAGGTGTATGAACTCAGTATCGTTATAAAAAACTGACAAACTGATATAGTATTTTGTTAATAGTATATATCCCTTTCATTAATTAACTGATAGTGCACTTGATCTTTTAATGTGTTTGTTATTTCGAAATAAAGTTTTCTTAAAAAAACAACAACCAAAAAAAAAAAAAAAAAAACATACCAGTTCCGGCATGCTAGTTGTTAGCTTCTCAGTGAATGGTCTCCATCTCAGATGCCAGTAGCAACCCCTCAATTACCAGGTGCTAGCCTATCAAACGCTTTAGGCTCCATATTTTCTTTTCAATAAAATATTCAGTCTTGATATCAATATTTCAAAAGGTTATAGTTGGAATATGGTTAGAGATAAAGGCAAACTGCAAATGAGTAAAAAAAACTTCAGTATGAACCAAAGGTTGTGATGGGAGCATCAACAGTTTCCAGTTTGGATGGGGAAATAAATCAACTTAACTGAGCAAAATTTTGTAATAAAAACAAGAGCAACTCACAAACTGAAAGGGACTATCTAAGGCAACTTTTAGGTGCATCCCTGCTCCAACACAGCTGGATAAATTTTTATGACTCATTAAGAGGCCTTTCCCAAACTTGATGGTATTCTAAAGAGGTGATTCAGTCATTTGATTCAGTTGAATGTTGGGGTCATTATCGCTACAAGAATAATGGAAAACCATATTTTTTAGGGAAATATTATCAGATTAGAGAGTGAAATTAAGGGATATCGGAAACAAGTTTTACTGTCTAACTAATGCAGCCGATCTGCGGTTTCAAGATAATTGTTTTTTAGTGCAACTCACTATTTCATAACTTTTCTGTGAAAGTTCTCCTCCCCCCAGATACAGTTTCATAAATGTTCATGAGCGATATTCATAGGACTTTTGTACGAGTGAGTTTTTTTGTCATGAAAAGCATCTCTAGTTTTGCTGTTGGCGCCTGTGACCTGATGTGACCCCTGGTGCAATATTAGAGGTCAACAAGAAATGAGGTAAACATAAATCTGGAGTGTTTACTCATGAAGCGACAGAAAGGGAAGCAGGGAACCGTCACGATGCGTCTGGTCACCAAAAATCCCTAACGGACGTTCTCAAGATGATTTCTAAACACTTTTTCATCATGTTCTTACTTATTATATTTAGGTTTATACAATTACAGTTGTCTAAAATGAAATTGATATGAAATTGACATATTTTATCTTTTTTTCTTGCCAAGTGTAATATGGTCAGTGCTTGCTTTTAAATTAGATTATTATTCGATGATGTTGAATGAGATATTCATGTCCTTGTGCCATTTATCTTCAGCAAAGCGTTTTTGTGCGTAAAACTGTCCAATTAAAGATTTTAGAATGTAGTTTTAAATAATTAAAAGATTTCATTTTGCTGCAACTGATGAAAACAAAACAAATTAGTTCAACTATCTAGTAAAAAGCATTTTCCCGGAAACTCCCACAATGAATCCATACATTTTCTTCCACTAATAAGGAGCTGGGTCACATGGGCAGCAGCCTAAGCAGAGAGACCCAAGACTTCCCTCACTCCAGCCACTTGGTGTGTCTTGGGTCTTCCTCTGGGTTTCCTCTTTGTGGAACGTCTAACTTTTAAGCCTGCAGAGGTTTAATCCCAACCACTGCTTTTCTATGGTTTTGTACCACATTTGGGGCCTCCACAGGAAGATGACTGGGTCGATCTCAAGTGTGCATGGATAAGTCAAACAATATTTTTAACACCGATACGACTAGTATTCAGTTCTTTTACATTTCATCTATTTATTTCCTTACAACCACTCAAACAGAGCAGACATCCAAATCAATGCAACGTCCACTTTACAGTATCTGCTTCTACATGCCCCTCATCCTGCCTTTGAGGCATAAAGAAAACATCTGCTGGGGGTGTTTTTGCCTCTTAGCACTCCTCCTTTCAAGTACATGTTCTAGATACACGCATCCTTCCAGCTCCACTGTAATTATCTCACCAAGCTCTGGTATTTTTCTGTGACATTTGCTGAAAACACAAGTTGCCAGCTGTTACACAAGCAGAGGTATTCTCAAAGAAGAGATTCCGTTCCTATAGCTGCTCAATATAGAAGCCAACAGATCTTCTCACTCTCAGAGAGCCCTCAGCCATTCTTTCCTTTCACTGTCTATGACTAATCACAAAACATGCTTAGAAATTGTTTTGCTTTAGAAGTAATGCAGAGTTATTGAAAATGCATAAGATGCAGACTAAGTGATTACTAGAATTCGCTCCACACTCCGGTAAGCGCACAAAAGATGTTTGTTCCTGTAGTCATCTGTGACCCCCAACATGCATCGCTGACACAAAACTGTCTTCTGACTGCAGCTTCAGATTCATGAAATTGCTAAAGGGCAATTCCACCTCATTTTTTCATGACATTTTGCATTTTCAATGTTCTACAGCCTAAAAACTAAAAGGTTTACACTCTTAAAGGTCTCCTTTCCTGAAAATTGTGAAAAATTGGTTATTATTTTAAAAGGAAAACTATCACTTTGAGTTGCAATGTGAACTTTTTTCAAACCCCCATTCCCTACATTAGCAACAGAAAGAAAACGAGTGAGTCAGAAAAAGGCAGTCCCCGCTATGTCACAGGGAAAACTATTGTTCATGATTTTGCCTACTTTGGATTGCGACCGGCCACGGGAAGGTTGATTTTGCAGCCTGGAGAGGCCAGAGCACGCTTCTGTTAGTAGAAGCTAGAAACCGAAGCTAACTGTTAGCAACGAAGCTAAGCTGTTAGTGTTATCCTGCATTCACACCAACCCCACACGTCAGCGTCAGTTGCGGCAAGATTACATGTAAAGTCTATGGTAGAGTACGTCAGAGGTCCGTCAAAGTCTCTGCGGTGCGTTGTGTACGTTGGCTCCGTCAACTTTACATGCGTTACATATGGCAACGCAGCAATGCAAGCAATTCAGAAGTTCAGCTAGCTGAACTTTTGACGGACCCAATGCAGTTAATGCTGTGCGGCAACCAATCAGAGCGTCTCATTGTAGTTATGTCACTATACACGTATCTTGAATGAAGCGCGGGTCCAGTGAAAATATTTTTCAACAAACGCAGATTTAAAAAAATCTGAAATAACACCAAAGTCAGATGGACAGGCGCTCCTAAGGAGGAACAAAGAACCTGTAGGTGGTGTCTTGATAGGAGATTTAAGCTCTGATGCGGCCGAGGAGGTCGTAAAATTAGGCGCAGGACAGACAGAAGTAGCACTGAAAGCAAACCTCATCTATAAGCAGCTCCTGGAGCAAATGTTAAACCCCCCAAACTCAGAACACATCTGAAGAATGAGCGCTGATGTACCCGATGTCGAAGTTGTCTAGCTTTATCTAGCAAATAATACGATCCGCCATAGTTCAGAACGTGCAGCAACGGAGGAAGCCCCACCCACGTGCTCCATTTTGCTTAGAAGCAGGCTATGGAAGCCAAAAAGTACATACGTCAAACTTCATCCGTTGAATGCGTTGCCTGACGCAGACCAACTGTGCGGTGTGAAGGCACCCCTGTAAAGCAGAATATTGAAGAACAGAGTGTTACTTCTGTCACTTCAAGTGTTGTAATGTTATTTCAAGAACAGTTTTTAACAATGCATGGTCACATGCTTAACAACGACGGATTACGTGTTCGTAGTGCAGCCTCACTCGTCATCAAGCCACACATAAGGCTCAGCCTACGCTTTTTTTTGTTAGTCTTTCTTGTTTTTTTGCACTTCCCACTAACCTCTTGTGGAGGCACTTTGTGTATACTTCATGTTTAATCGCCCCTTACAGGTCTGGGGGAGTAGAAATTATGGTTTGTGCTATTCTCTGTGGTCCCATGTAGATAACATTTCTGAAAATGGGTTATTTTGAAACAGACAATCCATTTCAGAAACAAAAAAACGTTCCTGTGGAAAAAAATTTTGTAAATACGCTTTAGCAGTCTGCAAATTAAATAATTCAACAGTTCTGCTTTAATTGCTTTATCCTTCCCACAAACATGTTGAACTGTGACCTTTTTAAGTGTAGTTTCTCATTTAGTTTGGCAGCCCAATCATACAAATCAGACACCATCAGTGTAGCTAGTTTACAAGTAAACAGCAAACAATGTACCAAATAAACAATGCAGACCTTATGTGGAAGCATTTTAGAATCGTTTCTGCAGGGTAAATGTTGTACCCAAAGTACTTTTGCAAGAAAAGAAAATAATACCAAAGTCAGAGGACTGATAAAAATGTCGCCTCTGAAATTGAATCTGCATCCGTGCCTCATTACAGCCATTATTTGCACCAGTAATAATTAATGTTGGACTGGAGAGCACCTCGGGATAAATCACATTGTGAGCACAACATCCCTCAGAGTTTCATTCCGCACAAAGTGCTGGGTTCGTCGTAACTCAGAAATGACAGTAGTTATGTGTAAGATAAAAAAGTGCAAGCAACTAAAGTGAAGTTTCCATGTGTTTATACCCAGAACTAAGTAGAAAGAAAAAATTTGTCTAAATATTCACACTAATTTATAACTTTCACAAATGCCAAAACTAATTATACCAGAGGCTCACAGCCTGGCCTATAAGGATAATTTTAGAAAACAGAAATATTCTGATAATGAGATTTAATGCATGACTGCCCACCAAAAGGTCTGGAAACCCCAATATATTTTGTCACTTTATTGTTGTGTAGCATCCAGGTGAGTTTTAACACATCCCAATGTTTGTCTTTTACTTATTATTCTAATAAGGCATCAATACTCAAAATAGTCTAAAGATTTTATAATTTTACTCAACTTTAAATTTTCAAACATCTTCGTTTATAACCAACAATATCAACATTTAAAGTCCACCAAAAAACTCAGCGACAACCTAATATGCCGCTTCTTTTGAAAAATATCTAACAAACTTTTTACATTTTTTTTATTTTTAAAGTTCTCAAACAAAGATGATTGATTTAGGCATTAAATGTAATATTGGAAATATTATCAGTATCGGTTTTTAATTTTTTTTATGACAACTTGTGCCGTTCTGAATACCAGTGACAATGTGTAGCTACAGCTAGCAAACGACTACACAAAATAAATTTACTCTAAAGGCTTGTTTTTCTAAACTGAACACCTTTATGACCATTTTAGCTCTTTGTAAATGAAACATACAGACAGTGCTAGGAAAGTAACATTTTTATATGAACTAGTTCAAACGTTTCAAAATAAACTAGTTAATAATTCACATTTTTTAAACTAAGTTCACAGTTCCATAAAGGAACTAGTTCATAGCCAGTGTTGGGGACAGTGGCGGTCCTTCTTACAAGCGACATAGGCGCTTACCTTGGGCACCATCTAGTAAGGGGCGCCTAATATGCGGTGAGAAGAAAAAAAAGATGTCTATTTTGTTTCTTCAACAGTTTTTTGCCATCTTTATAAGAATAGTTTGACATAAACATTGCTTACATAAATATTTTGTGTATATAGTGCATTTATGTGAATCCCATTTTACAGTACATAATATTGCTCACAATGTTTTATTGTTCATTTATTTTTTGTGTGGATTCTTTAGTATGCACTTTCTGTTCTCAGATGTTGCACTACTGTTCAAGTTAAAAGTTTATTTTTTTTGTATATTTAGTATTGAACAGCTTCATTCTTTTGCACAGGTTGTTATATTATTATTGTTATACTATCATTATTTAAATAATGTGCACCAAATGGTCTTCTGTTGGACCACCACTGGTTGGGAACAATCCTTTGTAAATGTATTTAGTTACAGAATACTGAATACCGCTTTAAAATGTATTTTGTAATGCATTCTGTTACTTTGCTGAACCCTGGTAGTGTATTCTAAATACTTGAATACTTTCCCTTATAAACAGCATTTAAGTCTTTTAAATGTTACAAAATGCGCTGGGAGCTACTCCTTCAGGAAAACAGAGGGCATATTAATGCTAAACATTATAAACTGACTGTGAAAAAATAAATAAAACCATGTAATTATTTTTGGCACAGCACTGCTACCTCTCAGGACAAGAAAACAAACAAAAAGTTTTTTAGCTTCAATATCTCTTTACGTTTAATCAGATTTTATATTTAGTAATTTGAAATTAAGTTTAGCCATTTTGCAGCCACAGCAAATTAACCTATTTGCCACTTTCTGTTATAAACATGCAAAGTATTATAAACTGACCTCCACTGCACTTATAGCCATAATTAGTGGAAAACCCATCAGAACAACATATAATTAAGGTAACGTCATTTCAGATGCAACCAACACCGTAACGTTGAGAAATGACGTAACTAACATGATACAGGTCCTTTCAAATAATGGATAAAAAAAGCAAAACTAGACAAACAGTGTATAAAAAGAAGTTCATTTAAGGTTTTTTTTCAGATTGAATGTTGAATCTTTGAACGCATCTAGTAGGTTGTTAACTGGCAGACAAAGATTGCAACAAAAAGATTAAAGATTGCTTTAAGTTTCCCAAGAGCGGCTAACAGTAAGTTCACACTAAGCGCTGACCGTGCGATGCTCCCAGGACAATAATCACACACAGCTGAGAAATCTATGCAAGTAAAATTGTAAATGGACTTTAAGGGGGGGAAAGGAATTACTTTAATCTTAGTAAACTGAAGCCAGCTGACACAGTGTCTGAAAAGGTTACAAAGAAGATACTTGAGTTTACTTAGTAAACACATCCTCAATTTTCTTCAGCTCAGATTTGGTTTTTAAGCTGTTATGATCAAATAATGGTTTTATTATTTGTAAAGCATCTGCACACTTGCCTGCCTATTTTCTACATCACTAAGCGCAATCAGCAGGAAATACAAGCCTTTGTGGACTCCGTGGCTTGTTAAGGGTAATCCTCGGGTTTATTGTGTAGGTGTTGACCTTTTACCAGCCCCCAACGGAAAAGTAGCTGGAACACCTCTAAGACAATAAAAGCCACAGTTTGTATTGATTCGGAAAATGAGGTGGTCATTTAGAGAGAG
Organism: Apricaphanius iberus; assembly: GCA_028564705.1. Classification (NCBI taxonomy): domain Eukaryota; kingdom Metazoa; phylum Chordata; class Actinopteri; order Cyprinodontiformes; family Aphaniidae; genus Apricaphanius; species Apricaphanius iberus. The sequence continues at coordinate 508,450 of JAPXFQ010002564.1, forward strand.
AGGGGTTGCTAATTGGAAGAAGGCAGAGGGCTTACTGTGCCAACGGGGAACTTGTTGTGTATGCAGGTCTGGTAGTGGCTGACATGTCCTCTGCATATTTAAATTCTGTGTTTCACGTTGTGGTCTGTGAACAGATTCCACCTTCATTGATTAATTACCCAAGCACAGGCCTATAATGTGTGCGTGCATTTAGAGAATCTGACGCAGCAATGTGCATCCTTGCAGCATCTTTCAGCTAATTAGCGACAGTACTGAAGACAAATGTGTCTAAGACCTACGGTTAGAGCAAATACTAAAGCACCTCCTGCCTGTACAGCTTTGATTCCACATGTAAACAAAAGTCAGCCTGGATGTAATGCTGTGATGCTCTAAAAACAACCTAGAACCAGACTGTTTTTTTAATTTTCAATGAGTAATAGTCAAAGTCCGTCTTATTTGTTCCAGACTAAAATATATCAACTAAAAGGGAATATATAATTGATGTGATTATGTTTAATCATTAATAAATGAGTCAGCTCTCTTTTTCTCAGTGGTGAGCACCACTTACCGAGCTATAAACTATGTTAGGAGACGCAATCAATCATCTGCCTATGGAGTCAGACTCCAGACTGCTCAAAACAACTCATGCTCATCCATGACCTGTCAAATTAACCAAAAAACCTGATAATTGTTAACATTGTATTTGAGGGGCTTGCGTTTTAGTGTTTTATAGCAGGGTTATAGAGGGTTCTCTTGAGTACTCCGCACAACAAAGACCCATCACTGATGGGTTAGTTGGTTTCCTTAAAATGCTCTCAGGTGTGTGCATGCATGATTGTCTATCTTGGGTATATCGCCGATGAGGTGTGATTGACTGACGACCCAGAAAACACAAGCTGGTACAGACAATGGATGGATGATGCAGTAAGAAGCTTCCATTTCCTAGAACAACCATGTCTTAAAATGCATCCTTTTGTCAAGGAAACAATCTGCTTCAGAAGGGTCATATTACTAGGACCCATTAAGCAAAAGTAAAATCAAAACGGCAAAGAAGATAGCTAAAACTGCTTAAGCTGGATTTATAACTGTTTAACACATTAAAAACTGGAAGGACAGTGGGGAACTCTCTTTTCAGGAAGAAATTTGGTTGTAAAGAAATGTGTGTTCGTGTTCCTCTTCCCCAGCAACTCTTTCCATTTAATTGTTAAGGGAGTTAAATCTATCCCCACACCAGAAGGGATCAATGATCCCTCCTGCAGGTTCTTGATTAGTACCAGGTAATCTTCCTGATATCTTTCTTAGTTCGGGTGTCACAACCTTGCTCATCGAAATCACCTCCTCCCATCTTTACACACTGTAGCGTGACTTGAGTCCCACTCCGACTAGTTAACAGGCAACCATCAGATTTATTTACTTATTACAAGGAACCACGGACTGTATTTTCCTACACAAGTAACTCTCACCTGTTGTCCTACAACTCACAACACCTGGTAACATTATTAAGTGCTGTATCAAAATAAGAGCATCCGGAGCCCGGATAGAACATCACGCCGTCTGGTCGGGGTCTTGGGCTGGTGGGCTGCTCTTGCCGGTGTGGGGGGCCTTGGCGGTCTACTTGTCCCCGTCCTGGTGGGCAAAGGGGTCTGTCTCCTGGGTGCAGGGGCAGGGTTCTCTACTGGGGCGTCTGTCCCTGGGCCTGGGAGTACGGAGTATAGTGTACGTATGGGGGGTATGAATGAGGGTATAGCGTCCTTTTTTCGTATGTCCTGTATTTGTAAGAATGTGTACACATGAGAGGGAGGGTACGTATGAGTGTCTCTGTCTGTCTATGTCTACCTGTCAGGTTGGGTGTTTGGCTGCTCTCTGGCCTGATGCATCTTCTTCCCTCCCCGTCACTCCCCGTCGGTGATGGTTGCTCCTGCCCGCTGGTTGATGATGACTCTCGATGCATGGGGCTGGGGGTCCCGGTTGCGGCCCGGCTCGGTCCTGGTGCATGTCGGGCGGGTCCTGGGTGGTCCGGTGTGTCGGGCGGCCGCTGTTTCGGGCCGATGTCCTCCTTGGATTGACTGGGGCACCTCTTATGGGGGTGCCGGGGTTGTAGAATAGGTTGGTGCCGTCCGGTGGATCGGTGGGGACCGTGCCTGGCGCCCAGTCCTCCTGCCGGTTCCAGGACTTCAGCTGGCTGGTCTGTTCACCTGGTGGGGCTGTCCGGCATTGGCTGGGCCCCTGATCTTGGCGCCCCACGTGGGGCGGGATCTGGACCCTGGAGCTGGAAGATCTGGATGTCCAGGTGCCGGCTGGGCGCGGCCTGGGGAGGGCGTACATCCGCTGTGGCTCTTGCTGTGGCTCCCTGGCGTGTGGATGTGTGGAGGCGGGCCGGGTTGTTGGCGGTGGGTATTGGTCCGGGGTGGCGGCGGCGTGTGTTGTCCGTCGGTTGGCTGCGGGTCCTCCTTGCCTGCGGCGGCGGCGGGGGGCCCTTGTCGGCTGGTCCCTGGTTGGGGCCCCCTGGGGGGCGGGGTGCCCCTGGTCCCCGTGGCCTCCGGTTCCTGGTCCGGGCCCGCCCTGGCGTAGCCGGTTACCGGCGGAGCCCGTGGGCTCGTCACTGCGATCTCTCGGGCCCCAGCATCGCGGCTGGTGGGTGTTCCCCTGGGACTTCCATCTGTTCCTCTCTTGGTGGGTGATCGACCCTGCGCTGATCCGCCTGTGGCCTCTGTACTCTGTGGGACCCTGGATGCATACATCTCTTGCCTCCTCCATGTCTGTGCCGATTCCTGTAGGACGGATTGACGGTTCCTTACACCAGCTATCAATCACTTGCATGGGGAAACCTTATTCAGACCTGCATGCTCGCACACACATAGGTGTGGGACATAGGTGAGGACGGACATATCTTAAGCTGAGGTTATCATCATTAGTTAGTTGTTCACAGGAGCTTACCAGAAACATTTGTATTATGTTCATTAATCAATGCTTGTGTGTAGTGAATGTATAATTCTTTGTTTATTCTACCAGATCCGAACTATTGGTTTGGTTCTGTACAGTTTGTTGTTTTTGTTTTGTATTACTGTTTCTCTGCCGTCCGGCAGAGGTGGAGGACTGGGATGTTTTCTTGTTTTCTTTATTTGCCTCCCTGTCTTGTGTCGTCGGTTCGCCCCTCTGTTGGTCCGGTTTCTTTTCTTCACCTTCTTCCTTTCTCCCTTCTTGTCTCAGTTTAATGTCCATGACGTCAGGAAATTGAACCCACAGTAATCACTAATAAAGATTTTTCATACATATACATCAAGTGGCGTACTACAGCGAAGCTGTAATACTCTGCTTGGGAAAGTAAAACTGTTGGGCTTGTACTTGGTACTCAGACACCAATTCTGAGTAGCATACTGCTAGACAGGACACGTTAAAAAAAAAAAAAAAAAAAAATAAGAGCATCCCCCTTTATCAGAGCACACTTCTACAGATCACATTAGCTGATGCCAGCTAGTAGCTAAGCTATAGTTAAACATTGGCAAGTGCAGATGAAGAAGCAGCGGGACCAGAGCTAAGCTGCTCCTGCTGCTCTCAAATTAGAGGTGTGAAAATGTTTTGTTGAGTTAACATTCATGTTGTAAACAACAATACCACTGTTTGTTATTTTATTTAATGAATAAAACTAATGATTGTAGACTAGACTAGTTTAAAAATGGCATAGGGCTCTGTGCTGTAAGACAAAAATTTGTTAAACATCATACCTATCTTTTAATGTTAGGAAATATTTGAATCTAGATGGGTAATGTACACCTTTTCCAGGTCCAAGAAACCCCAAAACTGGTATATTAAACTCCCTCTAAGGTCTAATGTTTCGCAGTCTAACAATCCATAGCCCTGTTTCTGCCAATAGGATTTACTTTTACTTGTTACTAGTAATCGTAGAAAATAGAAGTCCTCACATTGACAAAGAAACTAAATTATATTTTACTGTTAAAACATTACTCTGAAGGTTGTGTATGAGTAACAGGGATAATAATGTAAAGCAGTTTCCTCAGATATTTAAATACCTGAATAATTTAAACCCCAACCCCTTTGATCATCTCTTAAACCTGTCCCTTTCTTGAGCCTAAACGCATTAGTGCATGTCTGCGTCGTCTATTTTTTTATAGTGATTATTCAGTTTAAAATATCCGCTTGAAAGCACGAGTTTTCTCAGAGGGGCTTTAATTCGACTGGACAGGAGAATATAAATGCCTCATTATTATTCATTTGTTTGTTAAGATTCAACAAGCTCCCTCCCACAAGGCCTTAAAGGCCCATAAACGGCTGAAATATGATAGAAATGAAAAGCCTCACTCTGCTTTATGTTTAAAAGCTGTCAAAGAGAACTGCTTATGTTAGAAAAATACAAAATAACTACAAAATAAGTTCAATCATTTATGACCAAGTCTACTTGGCCCATAAGTATCCGAGATTGTTCAGTAAGACAAAAAAAAGGAAAAGTTTTAAAATAAAGGCAAATGTGTCAGACATTAAAAAACATACCACTATCCAAATACAAAGATTTTTACCATAATGGTTTTAGAAAACCTTCTCATACCAGTAGGAATTTCTGCCAACTGTTCTTTGAATTTAGCAGCAGAAAACCCAAATGATTTGGTGATGAGAGTCACAGAGAACTCTGAGAAATATTCCGCCACACAAGGCAATATTTTATTTCACACTGGATCACCAAAGAAAAAAGGTAGAAGAAGATATTTAATCCTTACTGATGCCATGAGTAGGTTCTTTTTTCTTAAACAACCATGTTGAAAGACAAATTATACATGTGCAAGCGACGCGTAACGTAATAGATGCATTTCGCGGCAGCTTACCACCAGGAGAGTTTCAGACGTGATTATCAGATGCTATGGCTGAAAATAGGTAATCATAGCAGCGTTGTTACATCCTCTGTGGTCTGTGGGGATGAATGATGGTAACCTGACAATGCCAGATGGTTGGCAGACAGAACCATCTTGTCTGTTAGCTTCTGCCATAGGTAAATAAAAGTCGGTAGGTAATTAAAACTCTAGTGGAGATGGAAGAAGAAAGAAAACATCAGGGGCTTCATTTGATTTTCTTCCAGAGAGGAAAAAGCGGTTCCACCTAAAACTAGGGAGTGACCCAATAATTTCTGCTCACAGCCTTGATTTTTCCCGGGTTGGATTCATTGATAAAACAATATGGTGCAAACACAAAGGGATTCATTCTTTTCTGAGATTATTCACAGAAACAGCAATAACGCTAGGACATTATTTGCTACAGTGGAGAGACTAACTAACCCTCCAGTGACAATACCCCCTGAACTAAACTCCACCAGGGCCTGTAATGATTTTGCCACCTTCTTCACTCAAAAGATCTTGAACATCAGAAGATCAATCAGTACATCAGTTCAAACCCCAGTACCAACTATGAGCCCAACTAACACTCACCCAGAGAAAATGACTCACTTCCAAACAATAAATCAATCAAGCTTTGATGAAATTATTGACAAACTAAGCTCTGCCACCTGCTGCTTAGATATCTTACCAACAAATTTTCTAAAAAAGGTCCTCCCATCCATCAGAATGGATCTTATCAAAATAGTTAACTCATCGCTCCTATCAGGTGTTTTCCCCAAAGCCCTAAAAACAGCAGTTATCAAACCAATACTAAAGAAGAAGAACCTAGACAGCACTTTGATGCAAAACTACAGACCAATCTCTAATCTCCCATTTATCGGTAAAATTATTGAAAAAGTTGTGTTCCAGCAGCTAAACAGCTTCCTAGCAATGAACAAACGCCTTGATGTTTATCAGTCTGGTTTTCGTAGATACCACAGCACAGAGACAGCCCTCGTCAAAGTTTTTAATGACATCCGTACAAATACTGACCATGGAAAAACAACAGTGCTGGTACTGTTAGACCTCAGTGCGGCGTTTGACACTGTTGATCATGATATATTACTGGAACGTCTAGAGAGCTGGGTCGGACTCTCTGGTACAGTACTCGACTGGTTCACATCCTACCTCAAGAACAGGAACTTCTTTGTATCAGTTAGCCAGTTCTCATCACAAAACACAGAAATAACATGTGGGGTCCCCCAGGGCTCCATCCTGGGGCCCCTCCTATTTAGCATCTATATGCTTCCGCTTAGCCAGATTATAACCGCCAACCATGTTAAATACCACAACTATGCTGACGACACTCAGCTTTATATCTCAGTGTCACCAGATGATGTTGAACCCATCCAAATCCTCAATAAATGCATTGAGCAAATTAACAGCTGGATGTCCCATAATTTCCTACAACTGAACAAAAACAAAACTGAAGTGCTTCTCTTTGGACCCAAAAAAGATCGATTAAATATCAGTAAACAGCTTCAGTTGGTCCAACTAGAAACTACTGACCAGGCCAGAAATCTAGGTGTAATAATGGACTCAGACCAGAACCTCCAGGGTCACATAAAGGCAATAACAAGGTCAGCTTTCTATCACCTGAGGAACATTTCTAGGATTAAAGGAATGATGACACAAGGAGACCTAGAAAAACTCATCCATGCATTTATCTCTAGCCGCCTTGATTACTGTAACAGTATCCTCACAGGTCTACCTAAAAAATCAATCAGACAGCTGCAGCTGATCCAGAACGCTGCTGCTCGTGTTCTCACTAGAACCAGGAAAGTAGAACACATCACCCCAGTTCTAAAGTCCTTACACTGGCTCCCTGTAGCTCAGAGAATAGACTTCAAAGTGCTTTTATTGGTATATAAATCATTGAATGGTTTAGCACCTGAGTACATTAGAGATCTGCTATCATGGTACAAACCATCCAGATCACTCAGGTCCTCCAGCTCTAATTTACTGATCGTCCCTAGAACCAGAACCAAACATGGAGAAGCAGCTTTCAGTTTCTATGCTCCTCATCTCTGGAACAAACTACCAGGAGAATGTAAAGCTGCAGAGACACTGAACTCTTTTAAGTCTAAAATTAAAACGTATCTATTTAAACTTGCTTATGAGTAACTGCTTTTTTTTTTTTTGTAAACATTTGATCTTTATATTATTTTATTGTTGTCGTTTTAATTTCTATATTTTATTCTATCTTTTAGCTTTATTTTTAAGTGATTGTGTATTAATTACGTGGATTTGTTCCTTACAATATCTTCTCTTACTGATTGATTACTGTTAAACTTATATGCTTTGTAATCATGTGGTTTCATTATCACTGAATCATGTAAAGCACCTTGAATTACCTTGTGTTGAAAGTGTGCTATAGAAATAAAATTGCCTTGCCTTGCCTTGCACAGTGGAACCTGTCTATTCACTTTTTGTGTTTGTTTAATTCAACTGCAAATTATTTACAGAAAATTCACCTATTCACAATGTTGTTGTTGTTTTAGGGCAGGTCTAAAATATTTAAAATAAAATGCAGCTTGGGAAGCTGAAATGCTTAGGTGCAATGCAACCTGATTGGTGCTACGAATTAACTTTACCGCCCACTAACAGTAGAAATTAGCTCCAAGACCGTTTCCTCTGTAGGGCTGCACAATTATGACCAAAATAATAATGACGATTATTATTGATCAATATTGTAATCACGATCATTCATCCAGTTTTGGAAAATATCTATTTTTATTGCACCAATTAAACAATGCTGCAACATTTTTTCTGAAAAATGAAACTTTATATCAGAATAATGATAAATGCTTAAAAAAACACGAAAACAAACTCAAAGACTTTTATATTTGAAAGTACAAACTAAATATGTTATTGCAGAGTGCGATCTTAAAGTGCAAATTAACGGAAACAATTACAGCTTATACTGGAAAGGCCTAGGACATTCCTTGCATCCAAATCCTTAGTATGAACTACATGCTACGTAGCAAATACTGCTCGCCCGTTGATGTAGTAAATAGTGCGTAGCAAACAAGCGAGTAGCAGGTATGAAATCAGACGTACTGCTCCAACATTTTCCTTGTCCTTTGACCCGGATGTTTACATTACATTAGTCTGTGGTCCTGCCTTCTAGCTGTTATTTTGTCTGGTATATAACTTAAATGCTTAATTAGTTGTCAAAAACACTTAGAGTAATCAGTAACTAAATGTACTCACTACATGTACATTTATATTACGAAATTGCAGCGGTGTCAATGGTTGATAGTTCGTCTGTAGCCGTTTTTAGCTAGGTCCTTCTTCGATTTTGGGGCTTCTGCTGCATTGTGGGATAGCGTAGCTTCCACTGCCTACTGTGGCGCCAGTACACTTTCGGGAACTCTGTGCTTACTAGTCAGATCCATACTTGAGATTTGATCTACTACATCGCTCGCATACTGCTTTTCGCCTGCTACGTAGTAGACGTATTCAGATGCAGCTATTGTTAGTGCTGCGTGGGGTACGCTTCGTTTTTAGGCAGCTTATTTAGGCAGCTTAATGAAGCTTTTGCCATGCGTTCGCCCTCTGGTGGTTGGCAGACCATTTGTTGAGGCAGTATGATATACAGGCCAGCAGAAAGCTCCGATTAATTGTGGAACCCTATTCTACTGTGCGCAATGATGCATATTAGGGTATTTTTTGTGTTTAAATATTTAAATAAGCAGTCATAAGAGGTCTTAGGCATTTATGGATTATTAATTTATCGTGGGTGGTTGTGGTCCCTAATCAAATGAATATCAAGCTGCACTGTAAACAAGAATATTAAAGACAAGCAACTTGCGTTTCAATTACTAAATTAAATTTAGACCCGACACTCTTAACTAAATCAAAAAAAATTCTTACATTCTACATTCGACCAAATATCAAAACTAAAACAGAGGTTTTAAATTTACTTCTTTTTGGTATCTCTTCATGATTTATGGGCATTAACTGTGCTAAAGGATTTAAAGATTTAGCTAAATATTTAGCTCTAAAGCTTCTGTATAGACTTGTACAAATGACATTCATCACCTATTTAGAGAGCCCCATGATTAAAACTGATCAGTTTTTGTTTTATTTTTTCCATTCTTTATCACCATTTATTTATTGTTTGAGTAAGCATGCTTTCTACTGAAAGCTTTCCCATGCAGAGTTCTGTCCAACATTTTATCTAATCCCTGAAGAGAGCGAGGAGTGAAGATGAGAAGCGATGACTGTATTGATATTCAGGCCAAGTCCTTGACTTTTTGAGGGGACTCACACCCTGTAGTGACTTCTCAGTCTGAACAAAAATTGGAAGACCTTATCAGACAGGACACGGAGCCCTAAACCTGCCAATCATGATGTCTAGAAGTCTGCTGTGTGCATCTCTACTTCCTGCTGGATGATACCTGAAGAGAAGTCTCTGAAATGAGAAGCCTTCATCGTCAATTATGAGAAAACGACTGCTGCGATACAGAGTTAATAGAACAGTGTTGTTTGTGTTTGTAAAGTTGTGGTTTCACCCTTTCACAAATGGTATGGGTACACAACAATCTCTGTTCTGTATGCATTTGTGGTTTTGAAAATAACGGTTCAGTACACGTTAATCAGGAAAAATTAATACAAATGTGCAAATAACTTTTTTCTTTGATCAGCAATAAACAAAGGACTTTTTTCCTGAATTTTCATTCTTTCAACTCCAGATATTTGATTTTATTATGTTCTATATCCAGCGTTGACACAGTTATTTTAAAATAGTAATCTGATTACTCCTAAAAGTAACTACATTAGATTACAAATTACTTTATTGGTTACTTTCAGCAGCTGGCAGTAACACCCCCCCACTACCCCAACATAACGTTTTTTTGCCAATATTGCAAAAAAAAAGAAAAAGAAAAAAGATGAGAGTCAATGGAGCGATAAAAGTTATTTTAAACTTAAAGTTATTTTCTGATCCCGTTTGAAATGCGTCATGGATCGAACATATGAAATCCATGAATTTTAAAAACAAATTTTGATGCGGCAAAAGTTACTTTCGGTTTTGTGTGATAACACTTAGCAGACTACAACTACAGAAGAAGGAGACAAAGGGGAGCAGCCTCCGGGACAAAAGAATGAGCACTAATTGTGGAGAAAACCACTATAAATCCGACCATGTGGAAAGAGGCAGCTATGCTGGGTAAGAAACAGTCGGTGGAGTGACAGCCAGCATGTGGGAGAAGGTTTAGTAGGTCTTGGTGAGTGTTTTTTTACATGCTAGCTGGCGTTAGCTTCGTTATGCCATATAGCCTATGCGACTTCACATTTTAATTAAATTAAAAATTGAAAATAATAGTAATGCACAATGGCTTAGTTGGACAAGTAACATTAATTTGACAACTGGGATGGAAATAGTAACCCGTTAGATTTTTATCCAAAAAGCGGTAATATTTAGCGTAACGCGCTACTAAGTAATGCGTTAACGGCATCACGCTCTATAACTTAAAAAAAAAGTTGAAAGTATAGAACTGGAGATCTGATTGGATTTTTAAAAATAGAAATAATATAGTACAAGTAGACATAGCCAGAGTAGAAAACAATATAACCACTAGAAAACAGTCGGTGTTAATGTTTAGAAATATTTAAATAATACTTTTACAATATTTGAGAATAAAACATGCTTAAATCAACTTGCAGCATAGGCAGCTGCTAGGAAAAGCCCTTCTCGTCAACAGGGATTCCTCCAACTTGCAGACTTTGGTCTGATTGAATCCTACTGGTATCGGTGACGTCAGCTGTTTTTTTTTTCTAGTATCAGTGACGTTTCTACTTATCTTAACATTGTTTCAGGTGAGTCATTCAGTTCAGTGCAGAGGGTGTTACGGACCTTACTGCTGTTGAAAGATGTGTTAAATGCGGGATTTCTGATTCTGTCTATCATTATTTTCCTACTGTAGCTGCATAAGAAACCATTAATGTTCCCAGATAGCAGAGTTGATTGATAGCTGGGAGTCCTTTCTGTTTTGGTGCCACTTTTTAAAGTTTTGCTGCAATTTGAGTTTCGCAAACCGACTGGTGAGAACTTTTCTACCGGCGCTGCTCCTCGTCTCCCTCCTCTCAGATGAGAATGTGATTGATAATACTCTTCATCAGGCACCACTCTTTACAGTATCACCATGGCTACAGAGGAGGTAGAGAGACAAAGTGCAGAAAACGGGTGCAGTTGTGCCTCTGCATGTCTCTGAGACTTCAGGCTCATGGGACAATGAAGAGAAGCTCCATTTTCTAATTGAATAGTGATTCAATCCACAAACTCAGCCAGTTGGAGCATAAAGCAATTAGCCGACTGACGTTGACTGGTCTTAGAGCGGGGTGAAAAGCTGTGTGCGTCCATTTTCCAATCCCCATCCAGCTCCATCAGCCGTTATCAATCATCTAATTGCTCTCTCTGAGAAGACACGCTGTAAGTGCAAAGGCATCCTGGTGTGTGTCGGTGTGATATTCCCTATGCAGCAAATAATTAGGAATATAAGCGTGCAGTCGTCGTGTCAACTCCCAGCAGTGTGTGTTGGATTACAGCTTCTCGGTTCTCGCGGCCCCTTTGAGAGACGAGTCTGGGTGGCTGTCAGTCAGGGTGCCCTAAGCTCAAAGTAAGTGTGAAAAATATCCTCTACCTCACTGGGAGAGACACAGAGTAGGAAAAACAACAGAGAAGAAATAAAAGACACAAAAGAAAGCGAATCAAAAATTCAAAAATAGAAGCAGAAACATAAGATAGGAGCCAAGATTTACCAGAAAGTGTGAAAATATAGTGTTGATAATTATTGGAGGACAGCTTCTCTCCATACTAGCATTAATTTCTGGTGAACAATGGCCTTACAGTTTGATAAAATGAATATAAGCACAGGAAATGCCTTAACCCTGTGAATAAGGTATGACATCTGGTTGAGAAACGGTTGCTGCATCTTTTTTTATTCCCTCCAATATTCACCCAAATGCTGGAAAATTTTACTTTTTTCTTTTATTTTCGACTGCTTTCACATTATCTGATTACTTCATATGTTTCAATCAAAGCACCTAAGGTTAACTGGTGGATCTAAAGGTAGATTTGGAGGCAGATTTTTTTGGTTATGAAGCTCTTTGCCTCACAGACTAAACCTGAGAGGTTGTTCAACCAGACATTTTTTTTTAAAGCACTGTAACAATCTGTAGGCTGATGGTCATTTTTGACAGACTGCAATTAACACCCCTGACCAACTGGTGCAGACTAACAGACATTTCCAACTGTATGCCTTAAAGTACCACCACGCAACTGTTACAACTTAAAAAGCATGTTTTTTTATTTACATTTTGGCAGCACACCAACATGTATTATGTTCATTTTCGGAGCCTGGAAGCACTCCAATGGCTGAAAACTGCACTGTGGACGTTGAAATGTGATGTGAGCACTAGAGGATAACAATTTTTCGTGATTCCCACGGGTCACAGGATTCCTGCAGGATTCCCGCGGGACGGGAGTCAATTTCACTGTTGGTAACGTGATCGGGACGGGACAGGAAATAATCCACGGGATCGGACGGGAAACCGCAAATTAGAATTTTCTTTTTTTTTTTACATCTACCTTTAGTTGAATTCCATCGGGTCTACTACACGGCACGCACCAAAACTGAAACTGCTACGTTGTTGCTACATCACCTGGATAAACTGGTAAGCATATGATATCCGACTGAAAATGCGTGTATCTTATGCTGCGTTCGAGAGCCCATTCAAACCAGTGGTACATGGGACTTATCCTACCTCCAAATAGGAAAAGTGCACTGGAATGCCTGTCGAAGTGGAACCTCCTACCTGCGAACTCGGGGTAGTTTGACGTACCAAAATTAAGTCGGAGGATATTGGCGGCGCCCATGGAGTCTCATGTCTTGAGAGGTAAAACTTGAACGAATAGGCTATAAACTGTACTTCTCTGCTCGTAGTGTTGTTTTAGACACTGTAATTTTAACACAACTTGTTTTTCATATTATAGTGGGGGGGGGGGAGCGCCATAGGAGGTAAATTACTAATCTACGGGATTCGGTTCGGGAGTCTTTCTCTCTGGATTTTTTTCGGGACAAGATTTTTTTGGGGGGGATGGGGGGTGGGGGGGGTGGGGGGGGCTGTCACGTGATCGGGACATGACGGGAGTATTTTTTAGGGATCGGGACGGGAGCGACAACTGATTCCTGTGTCACCCTCTCCCGCCCCCCCAGCTTCTGGCTGGAGGGCAGAAAGACTGATCACACCTGCTGACTACCAATGTTTTTAGCTGAAAGTTGTCTAAATATAGCGCTACATGGCAGTTAAGGAAAAATCTATCAACATGGTTAAAATGTGTAGCGCTGTAGGCTGCAGAAATAGAAGAAAAAAGGACAGTAATAGCATTTCAGTTTCCAGCTGAGGAAATATTCCGCCGTCTATGGCTGAGTAAGAGTGCAATATCCATCCAGATCCTGGGATCCAGTCTCATGAGATAATTTGCTCATATCCCTCACTGGAGGTATGTTGATGTTAATATATATGTATGCATTCTTTGCTTCTGCTGTGTAAAGTCAAAGCATGATGATCAAATAATTTTAGATATTTGAAAACTGAACTGTCATATCTGAGGAGTTTCATCCCGTAGCTTGCTAGGTATTTGAAACGGGTCGTGAAGCTAGCTCTGTGGGCTAGCTCTTAGCCATCTCAGCTTTCTTACATGTTACTGAATGTAAAAGCAGCTGTCCGGTTGCCTTTAGGTTATACGTTTTCTTACCGTATTTCTTTATGGGCACCTGTTTATAAAATAAGTCACGATGGTGATGTCATTCTGTAGCTGGTCTCCGCACAGAGTGCTAACGCAGCCTGTAGAGTGTAAACCGTAATTTTTCGTGCTTTGGCTCCGTAATAAGTCTGTAATGTGTTCTGTTTGGGTTATGAATATGTCGATGACATGATGAAGTTATAAATAGTGGCCTGTCGGGGGTTAAGCTGGCTGACTGGTAACAGTTGGTATAAAATGTGTATGTAGAGTCCAACACTGGGAGTTGTCCTGATGATTGTATGCCTTTTTTGCTTCTGCTGTGTAAAGTCGAGGCATGTTGATCAGATAATTGTAGATATACCCATATTGAACTGGCGGTGGTCACATCTGAGGAGTTTTATCCCGCAGCTGGTTAGCTATTTGAATTTAATCTGGAAGCTTTAAACTACATAGAGTTACCTTGGTGATCTGAAAGATGATTTAGGTTTTAGTTTGTTAGTCTAATTTTTCAACCGCAACCGCACGGCTTTGCATAGCGGGTGTCGAAGCTTTTTGCAATCCAGTGTTGTACACATCCACTGAATTAATTATAAAATCAATAACATTCAACGTGTCAATACGAGCTTTTTCTCCCATGGTGCCTTGCAGAAGAAGGTGCGCATTACATCACACACTACCAAACAGTAATAATATAATGTTGATAATATTAAAGTCGTAATACTGTAACTTGTTACACAACATTATTGCTAGGTACTGACTGCTCACCAACTGACACGTTAGTTTGATGTGCTTAGCTGTTTTGGCTAGAGAGCTCGTAAAACCGTCAGTACACTGTCCTCTTCAGATTCGCTCCACAGAGATTTAGTTTTACGACAGTTACATTACGCCGCAAGCCTTGAGAGGGCGATAGAGGGAACATATCTACAAAGTTCCAGAGTGTCTTTAAGTTCAGGAAACTTAAATCAAAAAATATTTGCATGAGAGCATCATCTCATATCATCTGGACAATGCATCTTGTTACTCAGGAGCAGACAGCACATTGAGGATTTATTGAGGATTTGGAGACCAGTTCTGACAGATCGCTGCAGATTAACCCACTATGCAAAGAGAGCGCATGCAGTGGGATTTCCTCTCACTGAAGCAATCAGAAAAGAACGTTCATGTTTTTAAGAGCAGGCTCAAGACTCACCTTTTTAGCTTAGCCTTTAACTAATTATTATTTATTAATATATTTTTAACTGCTCAGCGTGTTTTACCTGATTTAATTTTCAGTTTAGCTTTTAACTGTTAACTTTTATCTTGATCTATCTTATCGTTGTTTTACACTTACTGTTTTATACTTTATACACTTTATAAACTTTATATTTTTAAATTATTTTAATCTTTCTTGCCAGTGTTTCCTCTCTGGGGGCCCCCTGCATCGGGGGCGGTGGTCGGCTGTGGCTGCCTGGGTGCCCCCTGGGAAGCGCTTCGGTGGAGGTGGGGGTACCAGCCCTCCCTCCTCTGGGCGCTCTGGGTCGGAGCCTTGGCTGCTGCTGTTGATCTGCTGCTGCTGATGCAGATGGCTCCCACGATGGCATTTCCTGGCTCATCTGTACTCAGCCCGCTTTTTGTAGCTTTTAAGTGTGTGTGTGTGTGTGTGTGTGTATATGGCTGATGGGTTGGGTTGGGAGGGGGTTATATTTGCGTTGATTATTTTATTTTTGAAGGGGGGGTTGTGGGGTTATTTTAAATCTGTAAAGCACTTTGAGTAACTTTGTTTGAAAAGCGCTTATAAATAAATAAAGTTTTGATTGATTGAAAAGCCATCAATCTGAAAGTCTTGCAAAATTCTGATCACCTCAATTGGAAAAATATTCCATGATTTCAAAACTTTGCCTGAAGTGGCTCTAGCAATTCCATCCTCCAGAACAAGTAGGAGCTCAGTTAATTTTATGTAATTCTATAATGATTTTTTTTTCTCATCTTAAAGTTTATAATACCTTTGAAATTATGCTCCAGTAGAATACAAACTGCAGAAAATCATTAATCAAGATGTGGAGATTTCCTGTACAAAGTTTCATGATGATGAAATGGATAAGAGGAAAGATACAAAACTTTGAAGCCAAATGGACGAAGCGAATGTTTGCATGCAGAACGTTCGAAATATGCACAACAGGCAACGTTTAGCTTCCTCCAATCAAATGTCAGAATAGAGGCAAAAAATTAAGTCTTTTACGGGGGTTTTTCTTAATGTACACTGCGTTTTGTAATTATTCTGGTAATGGTCAAATCAAGAAAACTTTACGCAAATTTTGCAGATTATTTTGTTGAAAATTTGATTGTACCATGATAAACCTTGTATCTTTAGAATCTGCGTAAAGCTGGCTTTCTTTGGAAGGGGGAATTTAGGGTGATTTAGAGAAAAAGTAAGACACCTTCAGCAAAAATAAAAAGTGCCTAATTAGTTTTTATATAATATTCTGGAGTGGTATAGGGAGTGACAGGAAAAATTAGCCTCAAACAATATAAAAGCCAAGTGTCCTGCATAAAAACCCATTAATTTTGCATATATCCCGAGGGTGAGACTTATCCACACAGAAAGACTACAGCGTGAACGGCTGCAGAGAGAGGTCTGAGAGCACTAACTGGGATTTCGCTCTCATCTTTGTAACGTCAGTTTATTTTTCTCGATGGTACCGTGGGGAATAGAGGCTCAGAGAGGCGGACGCAAACCCTTCAGCTGCTTGGTTGGAAAAGAAGTCAAAGAGAGGAGCCACAGAGGCAATGAGGAGTTCACTGAAAGACATGAGTGCAGAACCAAATCGAAAGCAACAAGGATAAGAGGCTGAAGTACATGCACGCAATGGAAATTAGTTGTAAGAAAACACCGGAAGGCAGCAAAACGGCTTCCACATATAAGCCAGTTGTCCTCATTACTTTAGGTCAAGCTCTTTAATGATTGTGTCCAAGTGTTTTACTTAAATCTCACGTGTCCCCAGCAGTAAAATTTAGTGGTAAAAGAGTTTTGCATGCATGTAATTATACAAATATCGAGGGCTCTTGATCCACTAGGTGTCAAGCAGAGACAATTGTAAGTGAAAGCACAAGGCCATCAGTAAGTGTCAGTTCAGACTGTCCTGACATGTTGGGCCATTAGTGTTTATGGTTGTGAAGGAGTTTTTTGAAAAATGGTGCTACTTTCCAGTGCTACCAAGAGTCTAAAACAGATATTCCAATTTAAAAAACACAAAGCACTGTCTAGTCAGCTTTAACAAACTGCCCCCAGGCTTATTGCTAATGTGAAAGCTGCCCATGTTTACAGCCCGTCCTTTGTTTTTAGGAAAGCTAATTTTGCATACACTGACATGCTTTATTGGGTATTTACTCCCATTGTTTGGGTTATTTATGAGTTTAATACATGCAGACGATGCTTTCCCTGCCAAATACCCGAATGAAGGAGGCTTTGTTGCTTTTTAGCACAGACTTTCTTGCAAACAATGGACTTGGCAGGGCAAAGTTCAACTTCATAGGAACGGAAGGAAAAGGAAGAGATGATAAATCGTTATACTGAATGGAAAAGGTGGTAAAAGCAGAGAAAATCTCCTGTCTTAATTGGTCACTTCCTGATCTGTCTGATCTTAAGACACCTTCTTTTCCTGCTAAAACACTTTATCTCTGGTAAAACCTGATGAGACATTTCAAACACAGCTAATTTGCAATTCATTTACAAAGATTATCTTGATTGTCAGGCACTAAACCAAACTGTGAAAGTCTTTCCTTGTTTCTTTTAGTGCTTTTAAGACACAGCAAGAATCTCCACTTATTATCACAGACCGGACTGAAGGTATTTTCCTGGAAACTGAGACAATAACATGGAAACTCTGTAAATAGCAACAGAAGAAAGAAGGCGATGTTAGGTCATTAAATACAGCACAGGGAGGCATGAATTTACCCTAATTTATCTGTTAATGCAGTTGAAGGTATGAGGAGCTCCATGCATCGGATCCTGCATCAGCTCAGACAGATTAAAAACTCAGTTTGCTAAAATATATATTTAAGTATGTAAATATTTATCTTTTTTCTACAATCTTAGTCTCTAAATGTTAAAATCTGGAATATTCTGATCCATTACTACATGATTTGTTGGTCCCTCATCAATCTGTTTACTCATCCGTCTATCCTTTGTCATTACTTCTGTCCACCAAGAATTCATCACCTACCATTTGACCCTGTAACTAGTCATCAATCCATCCACTCTCGGTCCATCCATCTGTTAATTGTTTTTCTATCCTCACTGAATCCGTCCATCAATCGAGCCATCTATTTATTCACCCATTCATCTGTCTTCACTATGCTCCATCCATCAATCCAGGATTTATTTATCAATCATTGATCACTATATCTATCCCATGTATCCATCTTTTCAATTAGTTCTGTGTTGAGAAAAAAACCCCATCCATATATACTGAATCGATTATTGAAAAATTCTTAGAAACTGATTAGGATGTCAACGAAAGAAAATAAATTTTAATCGATTAACTTTGTTGGCCCTTGTTAGGTTTAGTTTTGAAAGAGTTAATACTGTTTTCCTGGTGAACTGTAACCTCCCCCAGTGTGTGTCATTTAATGAAGGTAACAGATCAAAAAAAACATTTTTAATAGCACCGATCCATATAAATATTAAACTGGAACACACTGCATCGGATCGTGATAATAGATTCCAAGCCTTGTTATTGGGAATCAAACCAATTCTTGAAATTTGAATCGATTACTAGTTCTAGTGTTCGTCCGTAGATCCATCATTTGTACATCAACACAGCCCTCTTGTTCATCTGTCAACTTTTCATAGGTTTAGGTTAAAGTTTGATCACCGAACCATATTTATCATGTTTGTGGAGATTTAGAACCGAAATGCGGCAGGATCTAGTTAAGTAGATTTAATGAAGAATAAATAACCTTACCAAATAAACGGGAAGGCAAAATCATCAGGAGTGGAG
This sequence comes from Apricaphanius iberus, assembly GCA_028564705.1. Taxonomy (NCBI): domain Eukaryota; kingdom Metazoa; phylum Chordata; class Actinopteri; order Cyprinodontiformes; family Aphaniidae; genus Apricaphanius; species Apricaphanius iberus. The sequence continues at coordinate 527,043 of JAPXFQ010002564.1, forward strand.
GACAGGGAGCGACGAACTACCAAAGAAAACACTAAACCTGGGAGTTTAAATATGCTGAGGAGGAGCGAGGAATGGACTGAGAAAGCCAGAGAACCAATTACTGTCAAAAGGATGCAGGTGAGAGGAAGAGAACAGGTAAAGGGAGGTAAGAATACAAACCTAAATAAGAAACTAGAATCTAGGAGGAACTAACAGAAACTAATAAACTAGGGAAGCAAAAATATAAGGTAAAAGACACACAAAAAAAATGGTGAAAACATCTAAAGACAATGAAGGTGAAAATACAGAAATAAGTAAATGTCAAAAATAATAACAGAATGTCAATAAATAAACTAAAATGCTAAATACATAAAAGAACTTAACTAAAACTCAAACTACAAACATAGCATAATTATCTGCCTTAAATTTGTGGAAAACTCTTGAAATGAACAGAGGAAATTTGAGCCTGGAAGGCATAACATTTTGACATTTTGAAAATTGTCCACAACCCTGTTTAGTATATTATTCCAATTCACATTAAAGTTTATCACGACACGATTAAAACCCAGTTATAAAATAAAGAGATTAATTTTATACTAAATAAATCCACATTTAACCAAAAATAGTGAGAATCACATTTAAATCAGGTAAAATATCTGATACAACATGACTATCATTCTTGAAAAAGAATATTGCCAACAGTAGGTCTGAGTTGTTCATGTCAGACAGCGTTCAATTAAGAAGCAGCAATCTGGTTAGATAAAATATAAACAGTTTATGGTGATCCTGTAAGTTTGATGTATTTTTGTATCTGAAATTGTTCATATAAATCTTTGTTTTGGTCGCCTATCTGTGTTCTCACAGGCTTCCAGAGCAGCTGTTCAGTTTACTGCTGCTTCACATCCATGACGTACAGTATGTTTGCAGTTTACAAGACAGATTTCCATGCAGGCGCAATAAAACATCTCATTATCTGAACCTGGACTGACCTGGTTGTGTATCGAGTGTAGCCTCCTCACCGCCTGAGTGAGGGAATGAGGTGTTATCACACTGCGAGAACAAAATTCCTCTTGAGAGGCTCAGGTAGACAGATAGCACTGTGATGTGTGACAAACTCAGCTGGTAAATCATGAGGCTATCTCCTGCTTCTGTATCCATGCTCCTAAAACCAAGACTTCATTGCTCTTTGCAGCTTCACCATTTCTTTTTAAGTGACACAGTACTCAGAGGAACTATATTTCAGGTGGAATTATACTGGGGAAAACTAAAGATAAAAAAATTAAAACTTGGTTTCAAGTAAGTTGGTATGTTCGCTTTCCAGCTCCATAACGAAAGGTCCACTTCATTGCCCGAAAAGCTATCATTTTTAGGAAACTGGACGAGAAAAGGCTTTACTTAAAGCCTACATGCTCGTCTCATGAACTAACAGAACACGAAAGATGAGTAGTATTGCTTATTTGGTATGAGCTACATTTATAAACACACAAAAAAAAAACGTTTTGACTAATGTGTAGCCATCTTTGGTATCGATTTTGAAAAATTATGAAGAATAAAATTGCGTTTTTCTTGTCAAAATTTAATTTGATGTATATTTATGTTTGCCTTTCCAAATCTCGAGGATAAAGATAGCAAAAGTGTAGCATATATTTCCTTTAGAATATTTTACTAAGCATTAACCATGCCTGTATCCGCTGCATCAACCTCCATTGCCTTTTGCTTTAGCCAAGGTTTTAGCCTGATTTTAATCTGGAAGGCTTTATAGAAATCTGCCATTCTCTTAAGCAAAATAATATTGGGACAGAGCTCCGTTTACAAACAGCAGAATGATTGAGCTCATTAAACTTTTCAGACAAATAGCTTAAGTTCGGTTCACGTTCTTGAACAATCGGTCAAAGAAAACAACACTGGCCACAAACTGAGTGAGACAAAAATCTGATCCTCGCAAACCCTGGATCTCATTCCTATTAAGAGTCTGTGGCAATTTGTTTAATGCTTGAATATAAATTGAAACAATTTCCTGATATATTATGGTGTAAAACGTTTTAAATTAAGTAAAATAATCTGCCACTGTAGTAAAACAGTTGCACTTGGTAAGAATGATCTAAATAAGATTAATAATCTAACACGTTCTGCTCTTGTATATAAGTAATACTTTCTAGATGGAAACAAGATTGTTGGTCTTGGTTAGATGGTTTTTGTAGTGTTAATGGAGAAACAGGTTTATCTTTTAGTTGACAATGAGTTGAATGAAAGTTATGAACTGTTTCTAAAAACACCAGGATCCTTTTATACATAGCTGACAGCTGGTAATTGTGCAGGGATGGGTCTAACAAAGTTTTGCCAGGGGGCCATGTAGGGCATTAACAGGGAAAGGGGTACACAAAGAAATACTTGTCTTTGTTATTCTCATTTAAATTGTCTAGCTTTTAATAGATAATTATTTGAATCCTACAACCAGAGTGACCATCTTATGAAAAAATTTATGGAAATCAATTATATATACTAAATATTAACTATAATACACAGTTACTCTAGTAAGCTATAATACTTTTTTCTTTAGGAAACTACCATCTATTCAGTCATCAATTCTGTCGAAGAAAGTTGTTGAATCTATTTAATAACTGTAGAAAAATAATTGATTTCTGTGCATTTGTTTTACACGTGCATTACATGAAAGTCAATTAGGTCTTTTAAGTATTATGGTTGGGGGGCTAATAGTTCCTCATCCCTCAGTTCTCTTGTTATAATTCAGCACATCAATAAAATTTACTAATCACACTTAGAGGAGATTTTGTCTTTGTTCTCTTGGAAGGAGTAAGAACTGTTTTCATGGTATCCATGGAATGAATGAATATTAATTCTTGTTGGATCAATCAACAATTCATAACAAAAAATGTATAACTAACGATAGATAGATAGATAGATAGATAACAGATTTTTAGATTAGAGATTTTTATTACCATTTTATTTAATTAATATTAAGCTTAAGAATGTAATGAAAACTCCTTTATTTGTGCATTGCCCAACATGTAAAACTTTCCATGACAGTATGAAAGGCCTTTATGCAACTTTGTTTTCCCCACAAGTTAGAAAGCAATAATTAGACTAAAATTTTAAATAAGAACTGAGATATAGGAAGAGAGCCTTCAGCATCTATCCGGTGACATGTTCTTGTTGCGCAGCTTCCTCTTGGCTTCCAGTGTTTTTTTGGTGAACAACTCTTTGCTATAATGTGTAATTTTTATCAATATAGCACACGACAAGGGTGATGTTGTTTATACTCATATGACAGTCGGCCTAAATGTTCTCCGGTCCCAGTGAAAGCTGAGATGAATCCAACTTGTTTTCCATCCTTATCCTTCCTCCCCCTCCTCTCTACACCTCGTTCTGTCACGGTTCATCTCTTTAAGGCTGATGATGAGTCTGAGCAGTGGTGCTCGGAGCAATGAGATAATTGTCACTCCGCTTTCTGCAGCCACTGATTCAGTGTCTGCGTGTTAATGCACTGGGACCGAGCAGTCCTTCTTTCTGCTGTTTTGTTTGCTTTATTTAGCAAACGTCTCAGGAAGAAAATAGTGACGGACAAACCACAGGAGCCAAAGCTCTTAAATACTTAGACACTTTGTAAAAACTAGTTTTCAGGTTGATGATGTGAAAATCTAAAATTAGTTCAGGTCTTGCTGGCAAATCTTTGACACATACAAAGTGATGAATATTAAATTAATACGCAGTAAAGCCAAACTTTTCCTTTCTTCTTTCTTGTTTTTGTATAATCACAATCATATGACAACCAACTTAAAACAAATATTGTTTTATAACAAAATGTCCTGACTTTATCACAGCTTTTGATGCATCTTAAGGGTGTCTAAACATTGCAGAGAACATTTATTTAGTTAGGGTAAACATAACTCTTAATACATTTCACATTGCAGTCAGGAATGTGGACAAACCATGGCTGGAATAATTAAATATGCTTACATGCAGCCAATATTCAGGTTACGGTTGGGCTAAGGTCACTATTTGTAATAACCTGTTTACATGTGTGAGCAGAGAGAGTTATTTCTGCATACATGGAATTTGTTCCTCGTGCACTGGAACATGTCCATGTATTGGTCGACCTTAAATACAACAGGATGGAGTAACAGTCGAGTAGACAAAGATATTTAATCAAAAAGGTGTCTAATCCACAAGGAGCCGATGTTTCAGGACCCCGCAAAATCGACTCAGTTGTGTCCGTGTTTACGAGCTCTCCAGCATTTTTTTGTGAATAGACTTGCATCACTGTCAAGATTCCTATATTTATCTTGCATGCAAAACTCTGTGATAAAGTAAACGAACGTGAGATATTTTGCATTCCTTATAATAAAAAAATTATACTGACCTTATTAAGGATCTCAGAATATGATTTACTGTCTGTCCCTTCTTTATCACAAGCCGCAAAAAATGGATCCAGAGAACCACAGACACCATATGGTTTTCAATAAAGCTCTCATTTGAAGCCAGATTTGTCGTGTTTGCTACTGGGTTGACTGCAAATGCTATCGTTATTTTCCGTGTTTCTCTTGCAGTGTCACAGCACCACCAATGGGTCTGGAATAGGTACTACGGTAGCTTCAGGCAGTTTGTGTGTAACTATTACGACAAATGTTATATTTTGTCATTGTGCGGTTTCTAGAGTCTCTGTTTCGTCTCTGTTTAAACCGGTCCTAGAAGTTCACGACACAACTGTCTGAGAATGAGAGTTCATTTACAACCTTGAGACCTTTTCTGCTAGTCCCCCCCCCCAAAAAAAACTTAAGCAAACATAATGAGCCCATGCTTTTACCATTTGTTGCAACCTTGTAGGGGAGACTGGGACTTTGTGCGTCTTTGAAGCTTCCTTCTTTTCTACTTAGAGGAAACTTCAACCAAGCTGAGCACATAGAACCCTGAGCTCCAAGACGTGGGTGGATTTCCCAACACAAACAGATACTTTCAGCTCAGTACATTTCAATTTGATCAACCCACAACCTTGACAGACATTAGAAAGCACAATATTGTCCTTTAACCATTTCTTGGCAAAACACGATCTTTGAAAAATGGATTTTGTCATATAGTACGCTTACTCTTAAAACAGGGTATTCAACACTGTTTCAAACCAAGGATATATTTCCTATTTTCTAAACAAACATTTTTCTAACATGACATCTACTTTATCGCCCCAAAGAAAGTTGGAAACCTTCACAAACTTCCTCCTTGTATAACAACAAAAAGTTACAAGCTAAAAACTAATGAGGTGATGCCATTCTCTGGTCCTCTATAAAGGATGGGTCCGAATTGATTAAATTAACTTGGTGGAGGCCACTTGAGGTTTTTATCTAAATGAGCTGGGACACATAAAATGCCTCAAGCAAAGTAAACACACTCAGTCAAGATTAAGCCGAGAGAGATTTGACTGAAAACGTGTAGGAGTCCAAACAAACAGCTTGTATCACTTTAATAGAGCTGGTCGCAGAATTGAATGTCAAAACAGAAACATATTAAGGTAGAAACATCTGTAGACAGCAGCTCCAGCACATTTTACATCATCATTTTTAGTAAATTTAAGAGATGGAAATTATGTCTACAACCAGAACATCTGCTGGTAGACATGGGATTCTCCTCGTATACCTTTAGGAAAAAGACCATAGGTGTCATGGCATCAGTTTTTATTTAAAGATAAAATATTTACTTTCATGTTAAACATACTCACATTGACTTTGAAACATTCACAAAAGCAAAAACTAAACAGCTCAAATTAGTATAAATGTTCGTGCTTGTTGTAGTTTTTCTTTACCTGAAAGAGCAAAACCAATCAAAACGAGCAGATACAGTGGATCTCCTGTCTAATTTTGGTTCAGATTTTGCATATTCGTTTAACTCAAAATTTTCTCCCCTATTTGATCATCTATTTTTTCATGCCCCATTTCTAAAGTATTTGAAGGAAAAAACAGCTTAGGAAGCTAAAACACATTGATGCAATTCTGTTTGATACACTATTGGAGGACAGAAAGTAGTCAGACTATAGTGGTGCATATAAAGTGAAAAATAATACAAGTTTTTGTCTGATGACATTTAAAATCAAACTGTGCTTGCATTTGATTTTTTAACAAAATCTTTTTCAGTTAAAATACAATTTGATACAATACAAGGTGAAATAACAGTTTAAATGTCTTTCTTTTTAGGAAATTGCAACATCAATACTTTGGCTATCCCTTTCCACTAACTTATATAATTAAACGTGTGCTGACATTAACCTTTTAAGCCCTAGCCTGTTTTTCCCGAATTTGGAATACCCTACATTCAAGAAGGCTTTTACAGTTTGTAAAAGGCATAAAATGTTCAAATTGCTTTCATATAATAGGACGGTCAATGGGGATACTGTGAATGTGAAAATTCTCAAGAAAATCATAGTGGGCATGAGTAATTGAGGTTGAAAGATAGAAAATATGAATTTCGCCTGGAAAATAAATACACATTATATATAGCTGAGCAGCTCGTTTTCATTGTAAGGAAGCAAATAAACATCATAAATAGAAACAACCAATTCTTATTGACTTTAGACCAACTTTGGAGTCTGCAATAATATATCCTCTCAGTTTTTGTCCTAATCTGTGCACATAGAGGCATTAAAAATTTACTGAAAGCAATGTTAGATATAGCTACACAGTAGAAATAGAAGTATAAATTAAAATAATTGTAAAATAATAAAAAGGTAATAATTATGTGCAGGGGGGAGTGTGAACATTTTCTTAGAAACCAAGAGGAGGGGCCCAGCAGAAATAGATTTGCTAAACACTTTCGCTTTGTCTGCCTGTAATATTTTTAAAAACAATAAATCCATGCAAATCTTCAGTCAGTTCTATACTTTAAACCTTTTTGAGTTTTAGAAAATAATAAAATCTAATTTCAGGAATTGAAAGTATAGAATTAAAAAAAAATGTTTGTGTATTATTACACACCTACAAATTTTTTTAACACAGAATGTAAGGCTACTTCTCCAGTAGCTGAAACTGGGTACACAACACAATGATCCCCAACAAAACTGCAATGGAATGGCCACAAAATAAATGTTGCAATGGCCCAGTCAAAGTAAGTAGCTTAATCTTATCTAAATGCTTTGTTTCTGTGCAGAAAAAATTCTGCCGTAATTTATTTTTTTTCCCTGCAGATTTTAGAGGGTTTAGTTTGTCCCACATAGCTTTTAATTTCGTTTATATAATAAGACAATAGAAACGTTTTTTTCTGTTAAGACTCAGCTCACCATACACTCTGTTAAAGACATGACCATTTGTATGTGCCCTGGTTCATAAATGAAGAATTAATAAAGGTAAAAAAAAAATTTTTAGATCAAAACTATCATTTTCTTGGTAGATTCTCATGCCGATTTTCTCTGCAAAATGAAATACATGAAAGAAAGACATTTTTGATGGGAATTAAACAGCAAATTCCTTAAAAAGCAGCAATTTCCGTCTGGATGTATGGATTACTGCATATACATGTGAGATCTTGTTATGGGTTTGTGTTGCTGGCTATTAGAGGCTGCAGGCAGAATTCAGCAGACTGCATCTGTATCCGGAGCCACTGATTGATCTGAAGTTTGCAGAGAAAAGCAGTGGGCTGAGAAAGAGATTTTCTATGACAGAAAATCTGTGCTGCCTGAAAAACAGAAGCTGCTCCCAGACTTAAAGTGACACAATCCAGGATTTCTGTGATCAAGTAAAAAATGGAACGACATTAATCAGAAACTGGAGCAGCAGCTGTCCAATCCAATCAATATAAATATTTAGGGTCTTAAAATGTATATTTTAAAGATGGGGATACGTTTCTGTTTGCCACAGGAAAGAGTTAACAGCTTCATCTCTTTTCCAGCAAAGTCACATTCCATTTGTAAATGTGCAACTTTACAGGCCACCTGAGAGCAATCCTTGCAAGAATAATCCTTTATTTCAAGGTCCATCATGTTTTTTTCTCTCTAGCTTCCATCCTTCCGTCTTTGTTCTCCTCCATTGTGTCTCCCCTGACTTCCGAAGACGTACTGTAGACGAGGCCCTGTGTTCAGTAATTACAGGAGATAAGATGCAGGCCTGCTTATAGCAGGACGAGACTCTCAGACAAAAGCTTCTGCGGTGGTCAGCGAGAATAAAACGAAGAAAGAGACTGGGATCAAAGAAAAGTTGGAGGATGAGGAATAAGACAACAAGGAGTAACCATTATAATAAATCAATGCTAATGTTGAACAGGAAGAACATGGGAATATTTAGATTTAAAAAAAGGATTAGCAATTTTGGTACCAATAATTCTGAGGGTCACTTGGAGGACAAGAAAATGGAGGACGTTTTCTTTACTTTCCACTGCAGGATAAAGTTGAAACATTGACAAGTCCAAACATGACTGAAAGTGTTGAGAAAAATGATATAAAGAAATATATATTATTGAAACTAAGTTATTTCCAGTTGCTCCTACAGATTTGTGTCTGTAAACATCAGAAACTGCTTAGAACAAAGACTCTCTGCATGGCAAAAGTTATTTTGAGGAGTTCTGCCTTACTAGACTACAGTCAAAGTTGAGACAATGTGCTGGTTTCTATAGGTTGCCTCTAATCACCGGCAGTCATTTGCTGATGGAGAAACATAACCGCTGTCAGATACCCAATGATTTAATTAATTATTTGATTCCGTTAAGACCAATATCAGCTGTAGATAATGATAGATTAAGAAGCTGTAATTTATGTTGCTGCATTGCACCATTTTTTGCTAACTTGAAGTAGCATGGTAATTTATTCTGGGCTTTGTGAGCTCAGGGATTGGTCAGCTTTTCCCAAGGGACTATGGGAAATGTAGAAGAAACGTGTTTTAAAGAAAACTTCAGAAACTAAATGTAATTTATTTATTGTGAGATTTAGTTATTTTTAATGCCATCAACTGTAGTTTATTGGATTAATCAAGCAAATCGACGTAGTGGGACGTAATATTTTCAATAAAAGTTTGCGTTTAAAAGCTGTAATCTTACACTAGGTTGCAGAAAGGAATCTCATAGCTAGCCCTAGCTTGCCTGGAGAGTTCATAAGGCATATTATTCAAACTGCCAATTACATAAAGTCTTGCAAAGATAAACCTGTCACTTCCAGTTTTATATTATTTATATTTAATTTTACTTTATGATGTTATGATGGCTTAGGGCATAAGGCGTGGAAGATGAAGAAACGAGGTGCACATGTGAGTTGCTCTGTTGTTGACTCCCCAACCTGACCAAGCTACCAGGGACCCGTGATTAAATTCTTTTTTAATGATGCCGTTCCTGGCTGCCATACTCGCCACCGTGTAGGTGTCTGTGTTAAACGTTTTAACCCAGAATGCTTTGCTAATTTGGGACAATAGCAGACAAAGTCGGGATCGAAGCTCGGTTTGGAGAGGGGGGCAATTCCAACAATCAGAGACTTCCCTGCAATTCAAACAGTAAGGCTGTGGTTTTATTACTCTACTGTGTATAACAAACATGAGCTAACTGCTAATGGGGCTATAAGCAAAGGATTCAGGGCTATAGGGGATGAAAACTGCCGAAAACACAGAGAAAGGCTGAAGTAGGAAACGTATTTGATGCACTGAATTCTGTAGGTCGCGGCCAGGTCGGGTTCAGTCATGACTTGAGCAATGTCTGCCATCAATAAACCCTCCCCTCATTTGGGTTACTATAATGACCATCCGGTAAAAGTGGAGTCAATAAGGATCCTTTAATTTCCTGTATTTGTATGCATGCATGTCCTCTTAACGTTCATGCATCAGATCTGTGTTTGAAATGTACTGTGTTTTCTTTTAATGAGTAAGCTGAGTTTGATTATATGATTGTGTTGAATTTAGTGGTCTCTTACTTAGTAGAGAAGCAGTGTTTGAATGATTGTGTGTGTTTTTGACTCGGTTGGGAGTCACAAACTGGTGCGCTCCCGAGCAACCCGCATAGCCGAACATAGCTTGTTAACTCTTTTTGTTACAATCCGTAGCTGTTTAAAAAAAAGCTAGTTTCAGGGATAAGCGCCATCCGGCCTCTTTGTTTCAAAGAGCTCACGTGGTAACTCGCCCAGGTAATAAAATAAAAAAACTCCCCCCTGTTCGGCAGTCTGCATGTTCGCGCCCGTAAGCCGGACGTACAGGAAGCCCCCCGAGTGACGTGGCTCTGACATCTTCCGGCCGGCGGCCATTTCTGTGGTTTGTTTATGTCGGCAAGTAGCTGTAGCCACCTAGCTTAGCAATTAGCGGAACCAAATTAGCTGGTAGTTGAACTTCAAGGCAAGGCAAGGCAATTTTATTTATATAGCACACTTTCAACACAAGGCAATTCAACCTGCTTTACAGTACATGATTCAGTGATAATGAAACCAAATACATGGTTACAGAAGCATGATTAGAGAGAAGAAGAATTGAAGCATAATGGTTTAACAGATAGACACCATCAATCAATAAGAAAAGATGATGTAAGGAACAATTTTATGCAATATAGATTAAAAACAGATAAGACATAATAGGTTAAAAACAAAAAGAAAAGAATAAAACTTAAACCACGAGAATCAAATAGTGGACAGAAAGCGGAATTTAGGGCTCAAAGGCAGCTCTGAATAGTAGTTTTAAGCTTTGATTTAAAAGAGCCTAACGGCATAAAGGCAATAACAAGGTCAGCTTTCTATCACCTGAGGAACATTTCTAGGATTAAAGGACTGATGTCACAGAAGGACCGTGAAACACTGATCCATGCGTTTATCTTTAACGGATTGATTACTGCAACAGCGTCCTCACAGGTCTACCTTAAAAATCGATCAGAAAGCTGCAGCTGCTCCCGAACGCTGCTGCCCGTGTTCTCACTAGAACTAGGAAGGTAGAACACATTACCCCAGTTCTAAAGTCCTTACACTGGCTCCCTGTAGCTCAGAGAATAGACTTTAAAATACTCCTACTTTTTTATAAATCATTGAACGGTTTAGCACCAAAGTACATTGAAGACATGCTGTCACCATATCAACCCAGCAGACTACTCAGGTCCTCCAACTCTAGCCTACTAATCGTCCCTAGAATCAGAACTAAACAGGGAGAAGCAGTTTTCAGCTTCTAGGCTCCAGAAATGTGTAATAAACTTCCAGACGAATGCAAAAACGCTGAATCCCTAGGCTCTTTTAAATCAAAGATAAAAACTCTACTATTCAGAGCTGCATTTGAATCTTAAATTGCGCTTTCTGATCACTTTTTGTTTTGTTTACCTTATTGTGTTTTATCTGTTTTAATCTGTTTTAATTGCTTAAATTTGTTACTTAAATTATTTTTTATTGTTATGATTTAATTTCTATTGTTACTTTTTTATTTCTTTTTTTTAAGTGATTGTGTAATAATTACATAAATTTGTTCCTTAGATTATCTTTTCTTACTGATTGATTACTGTTTAACTTATATGTTTTGTGTGTAATCATGTGGTTTCATTATCACTGAATCATGCAAAGCACCTTGAATTGCCATGTGTTGAAAGTGTGCTATACAAATAAAATTGCCTTTCATTGCCTAATGATTCAGCATTTTTGCATTCTTCTGGAAGTTTGTTTCAGATTTGTGGAGCATAGAAGCTGAACGCTGCCTCTCCTGGTTTAGTTCTAATTCTAGGAATATTAAGTAAGCTAGAGTTGGAGGACCTGAGTGGTCTGCTGGGTTGGTATAGTGACAATATATCTACAACATACTTTAGTGCTAAACCGTTTGTGATTTATAAACTAGTAGGAGTATTTTAAAGTCTATTCTTTGAGCTACAGGGAGCCAGTGTAAGGACTTAAGAACTTCAGTTATTGTTTGTTTGGTAAAATTCGTCAATAAAATGTTAAACTGAATCAAAGCTCATCGAAAGGGCTTACCCCTTCACATAAAAGGGTCTCTGGTAAATCATTGATAATTAATTTATGAATTGCATCTAATTTCCAGGTTAACTTGAATGGTACCCCGTCTTAAATGATTTGAGGGAATAATTAAATTAATAATTTATGAATGATTCATTTAATGTTCCTAATATAACCAGATAGACTATAACCCTTATTTCACTTGGTAACATTAAACAACATAGGTTATGACTCCTTTAGTGAAGTTATAGAAGTTGCATGAGCCACACAGGAAATGAGATATGAGTCAGCCATATTAATCCGGTATGTTTCAAAATAAAACTCCAATGAGTAGATGAGTGTGGCTTTTGTTAACAAGCTCCTCTCTATTTACGAAGCTGTTGCATAAACAGCAAGGATTCCGTGCTCTTCATGGAGCAAACCTCTGATGACGTTACATACACCAACCACAGCCGGTTTGAATCAGGAGCAAGGCCCACCCCAGACGCCATGAGGAGGAAACTAATTTCTGCTGCTTTTATCCACAGTCTTGTTTCTTCAGTTTTTATCCAGAGCTTGTGACTATAGATGAAGGTGGGAACATAGATTGACGGGTAAAATCGATAGCTTTACCTTTCGACAGAGCGGTACAGCATTAATATCCCATCAGCACCTTGGCTGCGCCTAGAAATTCTCTCCATTGAGGTTATTAACAGAGTTGGTGACAGAGGACAGCCTTGGTGGAAACAAGTCCGACGCTGCTCATACCGGACCCGCATCAACCACCCCAGAACTGGTTCACACAAAACATCTTAAAATGGTGACACGGTTTGTGAATGTTTAGATACCAAACGAAAAAAATGTGGATATATCAGTTTTGGTCCTACAGTGTGTGGCCACATAACAATGATGAGAAACCACACACAAGCCGATATTACCCACAAACATTCCCTGCTCAGACAGGAAACCTCCCAAGATAAAACATGACTATTTTCAATTCAATTCAGCCTATTTAAATATATAGCACCAATACACAACATATTTAATCTCAAAGGACTTTTTCATCCAATTATACAAACATTCCAATCAGTTTAAAACATATCCTACTCAAGGAATTCCAGCATCAAGACAATGACGCGAGGTTGGGCCTCACTGATGCAGACTTTCCAACCACAGTAATCCCGCATACTGAGCGAACACGTAGAAACAGCCCTTTAAAAGGAAGAAACCTCCACCAGCTGGCACAACCGTCTGGGGGTTTGAGAAGACAGAGAAGAGACAGAAACTGAAACCTAATGAAAAACTGACTTCTTTCTAAACATTTCTTAGAAACACTTTTGTCATGTTGAAGCCAGGAACTTTAAGATTTCTATCAGGGTTTTTGGTGATACACCAGGGTCTCCAACTCTAGTCTTGCTAAACTTGACGTTAGTTGAAGAGGTGATTTGGTCATTTCAAACGGCAGTGTCGGAGTAGGGATGCACCTAAAAGTTGGAGCGCAGTAGCTCTCGAGGCCTGGAGAAGGAGACCCTTGCGACAGACCAAGAGTCGGGTTTTCACTGCATCAACACAAAGAGTGCTATGCTTATTATAGATAAGAACAAATTCATTTGCCATCTTAAAATGAAATTTTCTCTCATTTCCTGACATCGTTTGTTTTTTGCTGAAACAATCCACCAGCCAAACACTCTTTAAGATTGGGCGCTTACTCTGACTTTATCTATTAGCTCCAACGGATCTTTAAAAAAACTAAAAGTGTTGCCTAGCTTTCCCAAGTCGTTTCCATCTTGACTTACAGTCTCCTCTCGGCTTTACCTCCCTATCCTCGCTCTTTCCTCTCCGTCCTGTTCTCCTCTACACTCTCATCAGCTGAAGTGACAAAAAGTAGCACTTTGTGCCTTTATATTTCATACTGCAACAATCAGGGTCATCTCGAGGGAACTGACTGTGCCGAATGATTCTCATAAATATAGCCCAGCTCCACCGGCTACATCATGAGCAGAAAACCAGAAGAGGGAAAAGGTAAGGTGCTAACTCACTAAACAGGAGCTGCTCTGCTAATTCTTCATCTCATCCCTTGCTACACTGATCAGTCCCTTATGTAGGCCTTGGAACTTGTAGGCAATGCAGCAACACCAAGAACGAAATTATTCAGACTCCTCGACTCCAGACTCGTTTATCTCTTGAAAATAGTTCATTACTCCTAAAGAAAAAAATAATTAGGGATCAAAACTTGTAGCTAAAAGTTCAATATCTGGCCTGGAGAGACAAAACTTCACATCACCTGTTGTTCACAAACTAATCCATCTCCTTTACTTTCGCCAATTGTCTTTAAAAAACAATTTACAGGGTTTATACAAACAAAACGTGTTTATGAATTATACCGAAGTTATCTTCTAACTCTATTTAATTTTACTATTTCTAAACGTTTTGGAATATCTTGGTATATTAAATATTTTTCTGCCAAAAAATATAGGTTTACAAAGATAAGGACGAGTATTGCATTCATTTGTTTTTCTGAATTAGCGAGATAAACTGTTCGAGGGCAGAATACAATAGAGACTGTAAAAAGTTGACCAACTGATAATAATCTGACCGATATACAAAGACGAGTATTTCCCAGTTATTCCCAATCCCACACAGAGTAAAAGTGGGAATCTGTCCAGGGTCAATCCCACCTTTTACCCAATGGCCAATGAACACCCTACCCACCGTAACTTTGTAAGGATGTGTAGTTTAGAAGATGGACGTAAATGGAACAAAAACAGGACTTTTTTTATTTATTTATTTTTCTTAAACTATCTTGTTATTTCAGAAAAACAGAGCTTTTCTATATTTATATAATTTTTCAAGCGGATGCAATACGCTTCCGTAAAAACATTTACTGGATTCACCTAAAACTGTTGGAGGGATGACATTAAGGTAAAATAAAGGAAATATTAGAGAAATCACAGTACTTTCGTATATTAAAGCATGGATTTCCATCATATCATGGAGAAAAGTCCTTCACTCAGTCCTCTGAAAGCCTCTGTAAGGTTCAAACCCTGTTTAAACCCTCAGCCCACTTAAAAAATGCAATTACTCAGCTCATTGTCTGATTTCCAAGGTCAGTCAGCTTAGTGGTTAGCAGCGTGTTTTAAAATAAAATCTAAGATGTGTAATAAAGGAATATTCATCACCACATTTAGCTCATGAAATTCCTCCATGAGTTAAGTCTGAACCAAGTTATTAAATCCACCAGTCACTGAGATACAGTAAACACTGACAATTAAGCTCTTCAGAAATCTATGGGTGACGTCACAGACGCTCCTTGCTTTAAATATACAGTATAGGCCTGATTTATCAAAATTCCTAATTGTGACCGCAAAATTGCTGCGCCAAAAATGTGCCCTTAACGTGGCTGTCTGGTGTTCAGATCTCTTTCTTAGGACATTTACTGCATTTATAAGCTGTCTACTGTTGAATAAAGGCCACTAAACCTACATAAGCTTTAAAAAAATGTATTAGTCTAAAATAAGCTCTCATTCTTTACATCATGACAGACAGAAAGTGGCTAACCTGACCAAGATCTATGAATAAAAAGCTTTGCTCACCAATCCCTCTTTATACAGGATACAAGCAGTCGCGATGAAAAGCATTTATTTTGAAGGATATTCAAAATTGCTCATATTTGTTTTTAACTTAGCACATGTCAAAAATACTTTAATTCAGAATGTCGACATCTGTTAATTTATTTTGATTTCCCTCCACCCAGGCAGAAAAGTTAAGAAGCTCCTTTTTTTCTGAATAAAGAGCTTTTTGCTGGCCCCTCTAGTTAAAGGAAGACAGAACCAAATCCGAAGTCTTAAATGCTGAAAGTACACTTGACATCCAGGTAAAGTGCATTCGATTATACCAGTGCATGTCTTTTAGGAAGAGGGCATCCCTGCAAAGACAGCTCTGTTTTAAACACTACACTGTAGTAATGGACTTCCTGACACATGCATTACACCGATGGAGTTTGCATTATGCATTATTGGAGACCATCTGCACAGCTTTCAGCTCTAATGCATGGCAAGAAGCCTCTTATTATGCTGCAGCTGGAAAACATGTGATTTACATCAACATGTGTGTAAGCGTGTGCTTCATGATAAGCTGGCTGGCCTTCATTAACTTTAATTGATATGTGTGGGTCATGGTTATAATATGCTTCAAAGTAAAAATAACTGTTCAATAAAAATTAAAATGACAGAAAACCAATTAGATTTACAGGTAAAACCAGATATTTACATTTGCTTCAGATACATTTATTGTTTACTGGCAAATCAGAAAAACCCTACTTTAGACAGAAATATATATAACATTTGGTGTATTTGTGAAATTTCATAATAAAAAGTTAAGTATCTTTTCTTATTTTTTTCAAATTCAGAAATATATACACGCTAAGTTTATTATGTCTCTTAAAAGCGACGCACAATAAAAAAAAATTTGCTGTATGTTTCTAACTGTATAAATGAGTATCTAATAGTGTTGTCTACATGTTTGCCCGTCATTTTTGGTATTTTAGTAAAAATATGCATTTTCTACTGATGTGGCGCCCTCTTCAGGTTAAACCTTTACAATATATTTGAATGTGAATCAGGTATTTCTACTGGCTTAGCCTTTATTGCTGATGACGGCCATCCTGCTATTCTGGAAAAATCCAGGCCCTAATCTATTAAGATTAAGGGTCAGCCAACGAGTAATGAAAAGGACCAAACGCAATTGGATAACGCCATGACCAATCACAACAATACATAGTGTGACGTATCCAGAGCTACCAGCGGAGCTAACTGGTAGATTAAATTTTTGCTGTATCCAGTCGGCAACACAGCAAAAACGTCCTTCTTGCAAAGGAACAATTCGAGTGAGGTTTTCTGTTTGTCTTTTAGAAAAAAAGCCAAGTTTAACTCGTTCATTGTAGCGGCCAAAAGCTGTTTCAAACAGTTCATCTGTAGCCATCCTTCATCCATCCATCTTCCGCTTATCCGGGGTCGTGTCGTGGGGGCAGCAGCTTAAGCAGAGAGACCCAGACCTCCCTCTCCCCGGCTACTTGGGCCAGCTCCTCGGGAGGAACCCCGAGGCGTTCCCTGGCCAGCCGGGAGATATAGTCCCTCCAGAGAGTCTTGGATTTTCCCCTGGGCCTCCGCCCGGTGGGATGTTCCTGAAACACCTCACCAGGGAGGCGTCAAGGATCCCCAAGCCATCTTTCAATGTGAACTAGATGATTCCGGAGGCTGCAGCAATGTCGTTATCAACTTAGCTTGCCTCTGGCGATACACCGATTTGATTGGTTCCCCGGACTGTTTACGTAATGCAGTAACTTGGATCATTGTTCGATGACAGAGCGTCTTGCAGAGACATTTCCAATTGTGTTCTCCAATTCCTGCTGCTGTGGAGTATAAAGCAAGCCCACACCTCAGTAGCCAGTTGGAGTTGGAATAGCAACAAAGTGTTGATGCTCCCCAGCCCCTCTTTCCTCCCCCACGTCCCTTGGTCCACCAGGCAACGCCTCTTTTTGTCGCATTTTTCCAACTGGAAATGTAGGTAGAGTAAGACTCCGGGAGTGGGGTGAGTTGCTCTTTAAACAAAAACTGTGTGGTGACCCAGGCCGACCTGTGGATGTCTATACAAGCACAAACTCTATTTATTTGACATATTGGGGAAATCAAGAGAAATCAACTAAGACATCAGGAAAAGAGTTGTGGGCCTTCACAAGCTCTTCCTTTGCTGCATACGTACAAAACATGAGAATGTCCAACCATCATACCGCTTGGGAAGGAGACAGATTTCGAGTCCAACAGAGTAACATTTTTTTGTTTTGAAATGTATGAATCAACCTCAGGACAACAGATCAGGGCCTTGTGAAGATTCTGGTTGAAACTGGTAAGGCGGTGTCATTATCCCTGGTAAAACCAGTCCTTAACCACCACGAGCTAAAAAGTTATTAAAAGCTATTACTTCAAAACTATGATACAAAAAAGCAAGACTAGAGTTTGCAACTGGACATGGGGACAAAATTCTTATTTCTGGAGACTTGTCCAGTGATCTGATGAAACCAACGAGTCATAATGATAAATGGTCTATTTGAAGGAAAAAGCGGAAAACCTCAAAATATCATCAAAACTGTGAAGTATGGGGGCAGCATCATGCTTTGTGGTTACTTTGCTGCGGAAGGGATTCATGGCCTCATGAGAATAGAAAATACCATGGACATATTGAAGTAACATCTTAAGACTTCAGCCAGGAAACTGAAACTTGAGGCAAATGGTTCTAGCAGATGGACAGTGACCCCAAGCTGACCTCCAAATTTGTTAAACAGTGGCTCAAGGACCACAAAGTCAAGGTATAGGAGAGTCCATCACAAAGCTTTATCTCATTCCAATTCGTCAGTAGCACTGAAAAGAAAAGTGGGAGCAAGAAGGCCTACAAACCTGACCACTTCCAACAGTTGTGTGCCAAGATTCCAGCAAACTACTGTAAAAAGCTGCTGGAAGGAAAGCTGAGACGTCTGGCCAATTGTCATCACAAAACGAAGAAATCACATGCGTGGTCCCACAGGGCTCCATCCTAGGGCCCCTCCTATTTAGCATTTACATGCTACCATTAAGACAGATTATTACAACGAATATATTAATATTTATTGATCTAAAATAAAAAAGTTTTAGATCAATAAATAAAGTTTGATGTATGACAGAAAAAAAGGGTTTTTGTTTTTGTTTTTTTCTAAAGTGCATTTCAATATCAGGGTTCAATTATAAACTCTAAGATGGTGGTAAATTTCCAGGTTTTCCAGGTTTTTAATGTTTTTTTATTATTATTATTTTTTTACCACTAAATATCATGATTTTCAACACGATTAATGCTAAGAGTCGGCTGCTCAGTCAGCTTAACCTTTCTGATTTGTGGCTCACGCATCCAATTGACTACACAACAGTATCCCACATCCTCCAAATTGCTCTGTATCTTTAATATAGTTCTTGTAAGTAATAAACAAAATCTTAATCGTTTGTCAAAAAAAAATACACAAAATTTCATTTTTTTCCCCACTTGTTTTGTTCTCTCTACATTTATTCTTATAGAAGTGTTCTCCATACTGTTGTGATAAGTAGCGGGGTCTGCTGCAAATCCTACAATTTTATCCCATGGAGAAATAAAGCAGCAGCAAAACACAGTGATCTGAAGCAAATGAGAAGTCTGGTCATTCCAGTTAAAGCAATAAAAGAGGAAAATGGAGCCAGACTGTCTCTGCAAAAATTAACCCAGATGGAGCGGATGGGGAAATATACTCAAGCATATCCGTCTACATGTCTGTGCATCCGTATTGCACACAGCAGATAGGCTTTTACTTGCACTGTTAATGTACTTCAAAGTATATATTATATGTCTCACTTGTGATAGAACAGGAAGTGATATTTCTATCATGTCACAAACCTTATCACTTACCTTTAATGCTAATGTCCCAGCATCCTTGTGCATGAATCTATATTCAGTTCAATTCATTACCTTAACTTGAGATGAATAGATCTAAAAAAAAAAAATTCAGCTTTTATTGCCACTCAGTCAAGCAGTTAATTGAACAAAAACTAAAGGAGGAAGAACTGATTAACCTTTGACTCTGGTGGTTAAATCCACAGGTGTTAATTTTTCAGAAAATCTAAAGATCAATACAAATAAACTGCAGCCCAGGTATTACTCTGTCACTTGTATAGATGAAACTAATAAACAAAATAACAGATTTTTGACCAAAGAAAACCTAATGGTCCAAATGAACCTTTCTTGGTGCTGATAAAATAGTAGATTTTCACCTTTACACATATTTGTTTAAATTTATCATATATTTTTAATCATTACTTGCCAGCATTAAGGCCCATTTGAGCTTTTTCTTTTTAATTTGTTGCTTTTTAAAGAAACAAAACCAAAGGAAAGTGAAGGACTGCTATTCTCTCCTCCATTTGCTCCTTGGATTGCTCCAGGTATTACAAAGCAATATTAATTGTCATACCATCTTTAAAAATGGATGCAAACTATTACGAGACAAATTTTTGGATGAGAAAAGTAATCAACTTCAGACTAGGGATGTTCAATATTGGCTTATTTACCGATATACCGATATAATTTAAAAACATACATGTAAAACTAAAGTCCGAAGGGCCATTTATGTGGCTCTTTAAACTCTAGAGGGGGAAAAAATGCTGTTTAAGTCCACCTAAATACAATTTTATCAGTCAAGTCAAATTCTGATTCATTCCAATAGTCCTAAATCACATCCTTGTAAAAATATATTCAGTATTATTTAATTTTAAGAAGTACTTGTGGAATGCGCCGACAGGTATTTACCAATATTTTATGTAAAAATTAATTGTTTGTATTACAACAATTAAACAACTTACTTAGGAAGTTAGACACTTTCCTAAAAGTTAACAACCGCTTTGATATTTATTACTCTGGTTTTCATAGCACAGAGTATGCCCTTGTCAAAAGTTTTCAATCACATCAGTACAAATACTGACTGTGGTAAAACAGCAGTATTGGTACTACTAGACCTCAGTGCGACGTTTGACACCATTGATCATGATATATTTCTAGAACGTCTAGAGAGCTGGGTCGAACTCTCTAGTATGGTACTCGACTGGTTCAAATGTTACCTCAGGAACAAGAACTTCTTTAAGTCGATTAGCTAATTGTCATCACAAAACGCAGAAATCACATGCGGGGTCCCACAGGGCTCCATCCTACGGCCCCACCTATTTAGCATCTACATGCTCCCATTAAGCCAGATTATAACAACAAATAATATCAACCACCACAACTATGCTGACGACACTCCACTTTATATCTCAATGTCACCAGGTGATGTTGAACATGTCCAAACACTTAATAAATGCATTGAGCAAATTAACAGCTGGATGTTCCACAATTTCTTCCAACTGAACAAAAACAAAAATTAAGTATTTATCTTTGGATCCAAAAAAGATCGAATAAATATCAGTAAACAACTTAAACTGGTCCAACTAGAAACTACCAACCAGGCCAGAAATCTAGGTGTAATAATGGATTCAGGCCTGAACCTCCAGGGTCACATAAAGGCAATAACAAGTTCAGCTTTCTATCACCTGAGGAACATTTCTAGGATTAAGCCTTGATTACTGTAACAGTATCTTCACAGCCTATAAAAATCAATCAGACAGCTGCAGCTGATCCAGAACGCTGCTGCTCGTGTTCTCACTAGAACCAGGAAAGTAAAACACATCACTCCAGTTCTAAATCCTTACACTGGCTCCCTGTAGCGCAGAGAATAGATTTCAAGGTGCTTTTATTATACCATAAATCATTGAATGGATTAGCACCAGAGTACATTAGAGATCTGCTATTACGGTACACACCATCCAGATCACTCAGGTCCTCCAGCTCTAGTCTAACAAAAGTCGCTAGAACCAGAACCAAACATGGAGCAGCAGCTTTTAGTGTCTATGCTCCCCAAATCTGGAACAAACTGCCGGATGAATGCAAAGCTGCAGAGACACTGAACCTTTTTAAATCCAAAATAAAAACATACCTATTTAGACTTGCGTATGAGTAACCAATACTATTTTTGCCAATACTAATATTAGATGTTTTTATCCTAAATTGTTGTTTTCAATAAAATGCCTTAGTTTTTTTTAATGATGTTTGTTTATGCTTTCTCTTATTGATTTTATGTTTTAATTTTCACATTTCTGTAATCATGTAAAGCACCTTGAATTGCCTTGTGTTGAAAGTGTGCTATACAAATAAAATTGTCTTGCCTAATATTTTAACAATTTGTTAAGGATAGTTTTATCGATACTTTCTGCGACAACCAGCTTTTTGAGGACATTGATTTGCAGAGGTTTATATGCTCACAAGTTGAGTCTATCAATATAAGTTAATTGTTCAAAGTAAAAAATAGTTATATTGGTATAACAGCAAGTCCTATGCAGTGAAATGTCCCGCAAAGTGAGAGCCCAGATATCTGGATTGAACCTGTCCCTCATCCCAGAAGCGGACGTGCACATCCAACTGTTTGTTTTTAGTAAACTCGTTGAGACTTTCATCAAACATCAGAACGAACGGCGATCTGTTGACTCTTGACACCAATTCCTCTTTAATGTGAATTAGGGCTTTGACTTTTGCCCAAAAATCATATTCGAAATTTGTTTATTAATATTAAAAACTGAAGATTTACTAACTACATTTTGACCATTATGTCTTCAGTAAGGCCACGTCCACACTAAGCCGGATAAGGCCTTAAACGTATAAGTATTTAGTCTAGACCCCCTATCGTCCACACTAAGGCGGCTTTGTTTGTGGTCTGTGGCCGGACAAGTATTAGCCGGGTAAGAGAGCCGTCTAACTGTTTTCTCAACGGCTAAACGAGCACGTCTGGACGCAACTTATCCAGTCCCCGGCTAAATCAGAGCAGTAACGTCAATCAAATGCTGCGTCCTAAATTGATGACGACAACAACGCAACAGCATATAATGACAACAGCAAAGATGGAGACGAGTCTCGCTATGCTACTTCTTGTTTTGAAAATTCAGACGTTTGCGAAGTTAACCCTAACCTACTTGCGGATGAGAAGGCGACACAGGAGGCGATCCAGGAGGCGCCGACATTGACATAGATTATACGCACCAATCTGTGTTCTTTTTGTTTTTCCTGCGCATGCCCAGTACATGCATAGGTAGGCATTGGATTGCGCAATCATGGGACCTTAAACGGACCGTAAACGGGGCGTAAATGCTCGTGTTGAGTGGATAACATTAGGCGTCTAACTCCCCATATAACCTTATCCGGCTAAGTGTGGACGTAGCCTAAGACTGATATTGGCATCAAACTTAAGTTATATATGTTCTGTCCACCAGAGGGCAGTGTGGAAGTGGGCGCTACCCCGCAATGCAGCGAAAGCCCCAAAATCGTAGAAGAAGAGTGACCTCGGCTCCTGACAAAATGTAAACCATTGATACCGCCACAATTTCTGCGTATAAATGTAGAAGTTTAGCGATATTACTGTTTACTTAGTTTTTTGACAACTGATTAAACATTTAAGTTGATAAGTTGCTTAAAGGGATTACAGGCAACGTAACGTAAACATCCGGCAAAATGATGGCAAAATACTTCCATTTTCATGCCTACTCGCTCGTTTTTCTTTGAATCTCAATTTAAAACGTTTACAAGCAAAGACATTTACAAAAATAATTCAGATACAGGTTTGAATATTAAGAGATCCCTAAAATTAGTTTGAATATCTTTAATTTTTAAAACATTCGAATCATACTTGAATAACAAAGTTCTAGGTCAAAGCCCTAATGTGAATAGCTTAATCAAACTTGGCTATATAAACTGCTTTATCGGAAACGCAAGTAAATGTTTTAGCGATGTCGGAGTCAGGGAACATGCCCTTGAAAATCTCTGATATACCCTCATTTCCATTGTAGGACTGATGTTTAGTGATTGTCTTAAGAGTCCACAACACCTTGGCTTTCAGCGTTGTCGTGGACCCAAAAGATGTGCGCAGATCCACTCTGGTTACTGTGCTGCAGCGCTAGCAGCTAGCTGGCTAACACAAGCTCCTGTTGCGGCTTCAGCCGCATTAGCAGCTAGCTTGCTAACAGTTGGTTGAAACACACACGCAATATTTGTTTTTGTCCTTTGAGATCGTTTATATGCTTACACGACTTGGCATGAGACTAACGGCCTCATTCCCATTGTACCTAGCTGAATCCTTTTTTTGCATACGGTGCAAAATGCCTCAAAATCATTGTCCTCCACTGGTTTTAACCAATGATGAAAAGAGGTTTTATCCAGCCACACTTCAATTTATATTTACCCATAACCTAAGCATGAAATGGGTCGCTAGATAACGTAAAACAAATGTAAAAAAAACAACAAACCTTTCTTGTCTACTGAGATTTTCTGCACTTCTACTTTCGGTGATCTTCACTGCAGACTTCACGTGTTGGCATTGATGTTTGTCCTTTGGCCCCGGGCTTCATTGCATTCTCAATCTATGGCTCTACCTCTCTTTATTTATTTAATCAAAATAATCATGGTTGACAAATTAAACTTTTGAGGAAAAATGCAATACGGAGAAGTTACAAACAGTGAAAAATTAAAGACCCAGATACCAAAATTCAAGACTTTTTCAAGTCTTTTTGAGGTATTATTTCTAAATTCCTAAATTTAATGCTTTTAAGGTTTTTTAAGACCCCACGGGAACCCTGGATACCAATATCATTGATAAAAGTCTACCTAAAGGTTCAAAGTTGGCTCAGATGTGCAAAAGCCACAGAATGTGACCACTTTTCTCCACACTGCTACTTTCTTCTTCTATTATACTTGAGATGTATTGTTGTCAACTTTTTACTTTCTTTAATATATAAAGTACTCTTACGTCAGTTCCTTTTGTTCTTTCTGCGTCTGTGCTCTGTCATCTGAAATCCCCAGACGGACATGGCAGATGACAGCTTGTACTGATTCTGGTTCAGCTGGAGGTTTCTTCCTGTTAAAGGGGAGTTTTCCACTCCTCTGTCACAACATTCTGCCTCAGTATGAGGGATTGCTGTGGCTGCATGTTCCGGGCACAACCTTACAGTATAACTATGACTTGACACAATCTGCTGGGATTCATTGAATAGAAAACTGATTGGAGTGTTTGTACAACTGTAATTAAATTACTTTTCTTGTAGTGTGCCTTGAGAGGATGTCTGTTGTGAATTGGCACTACATAAAAAAAATGAATTGAATACATTGAGATTTTTTGCCAAAGAAACAAAAATATATAACCTATATCTCTGATATGTCATAATTTGACATTTTGAGTGGGAAAAGTAGCTGAAGAGTTAGATTTTCTTACATCCTTTTCTTTCTTACATCTCAGGAATCTCAAGAATCATAGCTTTTTCGAATGTGTAACATTTATATGTACATTGAAGGGGTGTCCAGAAAAAAAGTCCGATTTAACCTATTAGTATGCAACATCCTGCCCACAGAACACAAGAATGTTATATATATGGTATAAAAGCCTGTTTAAAAAAAAGTAAAAACCGAAACACATCGTGTCCAATACCTTTTTAAGCCAATTTAGGCTGATAATATAGAAGATCCCTACTCTGGAGAGGTGTGCTGAAAGGCAATTTCATTGTACCACTGGTTACATGCCAATAAAGTATTAATTAATTCATTAACACTCTTCTGCTCTCATTATTGCAGTTAATTGATAATATAGTTTTCCCTAGTGACACCTACTGTTTGAACAGGGGGACTGCATGTATAAAGAGTTATAGCTAGCTAAAGCTATAACTAGCATGCTCCATTAACAATATGTCTCATTAATAAATTTAGTCTTTACATGCAGATACAATAAGGTTCTAAATACAAGAACTTGATGTTTTTTTCTTTTGCTATATGTGTTTTGTGAAGTGCAAAAAAGGCCCGCAACATGACACTGCCACCACCCTGCTCCATGGTTGGTAATTTGATCTCAAGCCTACAAGCCTCCTCTTTTCCTCCAAATATAAGTTGTTTTAAAAGTTTATTATTTTTTAAATTAGTATAAAGTTCACAAAAAATTATATCGCAGCCTTCATGTCTACATACTCAAAAAGTGAGGTTCCTAATAATCAGAAATAATTAATCTCTTCTACTCTGAGTATGTTTGAATATTGTGTGAATCTGTCTGACCTCACCTCAACTTGATCCTGTGACACCTGAATTTCCTCAACGTGGGACGATTATTTATATTTCTCTTTCTACTAATCATTAAGCTTTCATTACCAGTCATCCAGGTCATGGCAAGTCCACATTCAAAATAAAAAACTTTTTAAATACTTATTTTGAAAGCCTTTCCTGCTTTGATCTACGGGTTGAATAACGTAACCTTCTCACTCTCGTTTAACTTTATAACAAAGGTCATAATTAACATCAACATTTTTTAAAGATAATGTTAACCACAAATGTCTTCTTCAGAAAAAAATTTGAAATTTTTTCAATCTTGACCATTTTTTTGTGTGAAAAAAATCTAACTTTACGTCAATCCAGAGGATCAAACACAATATACCTTTATAGACAACATAAAAATTAACATTGAGTCTGGTCTGTAAGAGGTTTGAGCTCCTTTAGCCTCTTCAGACCCAAATAAATGAACTGATGAAAACCATTAGGATTTAGTAAATGACCTTTACCAGGAAACACTGACCAAGGACGCAGGTAGCAGGTTTGTATGCAAGAGTGCACACATGCAGACATTTAATCTCTTGAAAACTTTTAATTAAAGGCTCTGAGCTGACTTCAAGCAGGAAAAATGAAAATCTGAAACACTTAGACTTCATTTGGGCATCGGAGCACAGTTTAACGGGTGCAGGAGAGTGGGGGAGCCACGGCCGTGGAATACAAAGAATTAGTCCAGTGCTTTTTAAGCTCTGCTTTAAATCCAGTCACACTGTGGTGACAAGAGAACAACAGCTTTACAGTACAGAGTGGTGAATTTGATTTGAGTCTCTTAAAGTGGTTAATCTCGTTGTCAGATCAAAACCGTTACTGTAGGACAGTAACCTTCCCAGCTCTGGACTGTGAGGTGTGCAAAAATAACATTCTTGTTTTGATTCTGGTTAAACTGATAACAGAATACCACTAAATTTGTCATCACAATAGACCTTACTTTTCCAAATTCAATTTCTACATTTCTTTCTGCAATAAAACCAATTTTGGTACTCTAATTTTATTTTGAAAAATCCAAAGTGCAGCATTTTTAGTGCTTTGCATTTAGACCCATAACACCTGAAATTAAAATTAATCTAGAGACTAGTTTATTACTATACATTGGGATGGTCTTAGAAGCAACAACTGGAATAAAGAGTTTGCAATATTTGTAGTGAGTCTTTTCCAGCTTCAGAGGAAATTTGGCCTGCTAATTTCTGCAGAATTGTTGCAGCTCAGTCATACTGTGTCGGGTTTTCATGAACCACCTTTTTAAGGTTACGCCACAGCATCTCAGCAGCATTCAGGTCATTATTTCACCTAAATGCTGAATATTTGGATCACTGTCCTCCTGCAGAACCAGAATTGGTTTCAGCTTGAGGTTATTAACACATGTCAGCACGTTCTCCTCAAGGATGTTTTGGTAGACGATAAGCAGCGCATTGACTGTGTTGGCATCGTCAACTTTTCAAGTTTTTCCTTCTGTTTCAAGCTTCAAAGCGCCAAAAGCCAGCAACGCAGAAGTTCAGCTAGCTGCACTTTTGACGCTCTTGACGCAGCAACTCTTCCAATCAGAGCGTTTCACTGTAGTGACAACCCCCGACGTCAGAATTATCTAACCAACCACACTGTAAGAAATAAAACGTTGGATTTAATTGATAAAGTTAAGGTAATCTTTTCCACAAAACTCTGTGAATTAATCATAAAACAACATGGGTTTGAAATTGATTAAATCAAAAGAAACATTAATTACACCCCTAAAATTAACAACTTTAAGTATATTTAAAATAAAACTATGAATTAAATTTAAGAAAACCATGTTTCATTTCTTAGAGTGCACGATCTGCAAGTGTTTGAAACACCCGCTAGAGAAAGGCCCGCCTACCCGCTTTGCAAGCTTCAGCATAAAAATATATGTGCATCAAACTAGGTGCTTTATGGAGGTTGTCAGACAATGACAAACCGTGCGGTGTGAACGCATCATAAACCGAAAAAGATGTTATGTTTGCATAAATCACTTCACTTCTTTCTCAACAAAAGCCTTTTTTGATAGTGGATTAATAAGCAGATTGGTCCTAAAGGCATACTCCATCGGAACCTGTATGGGTAAGAATTGTGACACGTGTCATTTTGTTAACATCTGTAACTTCGACCTCAAAACGTAGCTTAATATTTGTTTGAATTTATGGTTTCAATGCAAAATGTAGCTTAATTTCTCTCTACAGTTGTGATTTCAATGCAAGACAAAGCTTCATATTTCTGTGCTTCCATGATTTCAATGCAAGATGTAGCTTCATAGTGTGTAATATTTATAAAAGGGTGCCAAGGAGGTTAAATATTACAATGTAATTTTTTTTCTAAATACTAAAATGCAACACACTGAAAACTTATACAAACTATCCGAGTCCGACTCCATGCGCTTGCTGTGATAATAGCTGGTATACGACGTTCTGAATGGGGAGTTTCACAAAGTGTAGGAGGGCTTAGAGAGGCTCAGGTGAATATTAACGCGTCAGACAGGAAGTGATGAGAAGGAAAAATCTTTAAGGTGGATTTTGATATATACTGTACAGAATTTTCAGACAGACTTATGGTAACAATTTTATTTGAGTGTGCTATTGAATGGTACTGTCTGTCTGGAAGAAGAATAATAACCCCCCAAAAAAACATTTTTTTTTCAACAAGTTATTTTTTCCATAATATTTGGCAATCAGGTCCTCTAATTCCAGTTTTATTCAATATCCCTAGAATCTCTTTCTGTTTCTGTGCTCCTCTAATCAGGAACAAATATCCAGACGACTGCAAAGCTGCTGAAACAGTTCCTTTAAATTGAGGCTGAAAACCCACATTTTTAAAACAGCCTTTGATTAACTGATTGATAACAGGTGGAATATCCTATGTTTTAATGTTTATGAACCAATAAAAAAAAAAAAAAAAAAATTGGAGCGGGAGATCGATGGAAGGGATTGGTAAGGCCTCTGCAGTTATGCGGGCGCTGTACCGGTCTGTCGTGGTGAAGAGAGAGCTGAGCCGAAAGGCAAAGCTCTCAATTTAGCGGTCGATCTACGTTCCTACCCTCATCTATGGTCACGAACGCTGGGTGGTGACCGAAAGAACGGCTGAAATGAGTTTCCTCCGTAGGGTGGCTGGGCTCTCCCTTAGAGATAGGGTGAGAAGCTCGGTCATCCGGAGGGGGCTCAGAGTAGAGCCGCTGCTCCTCCACATCGAGAGGAGCCAGTTGAGGTGGCTTGGGCATCTGGTCAGGATGCCTCCTGGACGCCTCACTGGTGAGGTGTTCTGGGCACGTCCCACCGGGAGGAGACCCAGGGGAAGACCCAGGACCCGCTGGAGGGACTATGTCTCCCAGCTGGCCTGGGAACGCCTCGGGATTCCTCCCGAGGAGCTGGCCCAAGTAGCCGGGGAGAGGGAAGTCTGGGCCTCTTTGCTTAGGCTACTGCCCCCGCAACCTGGCCCCGGATAAGCGGAAGATGATGGATGGATGGATTAATGTTTAATGGTGTTTTCTGTTTTTAATGTTCTTTTTGTTTTCATTAATCACCATAAGCACCTGTAATTGCCTTGTTACTTAAAGTGTGCTATATAGGGATGTCACAGATACTGATGTAGCGGTAAACCCTGGCAAAAATTCTGACAATAACAATTACAGTCTTGTTTTTAAAGAAAACATTACCTCTGTGGTTCACCGAAACTGCGGTGTAGGCACGGTGAGCCTTACCAGCCACCATCTCATCTGCTGATGTTGCAGCACATGCACACTTTGTAGTTAACTACTAAAACTTTCTGTAAGATGAAATGATGGCAGAAGGAGGAGACGGCAGCGCTCAGGACACTAATTAGCCCTCAAAGAAGACAAGTTGAAAGTACGGACATATTTTGGGTATTTGAAGAATATAGAGGGACAGTTGATAGAAGACAGCTATCCTGAAAAAAGTGTCTGCAAAAAGCATAAACACTTTGAACCTTTTTAAAAAAAAGTAATCCGTTATTTTAAGAATTTCTCCGGACAAGGAAAGGAAAATTCCGACTGCAGCCTGCTTTTTGTCAGACAGTAGGCTGAGGTCTACTGTGCCACCTGCGGATGCATCAACGGAGTCGAAGCGCTGTGATCATAAAGTAAGTGGCTGTGATACATCTGTGCCCTGCGCCTGACACTGTGTGTGTGTTTTTTTTTTAGAACTACCGGCAAGATGGCAGAGAGGACAGCGTTTGCATCATGGAAGTACGCGCATTATTTTCAATTTGTCGACGAAAAGGAGAAGAACATAACGGTAAAATGCACACTCTGCGTTGGTGAAAAGCTTCTGTCAGCCGGAAAAAATTCTGGGTAGGCGTGAATTTTGATAAATTTTTCTGTGATAATTAATAAATAAAACGCCTTGTGGAATAGTCTATTGCTGACTGTCTTTCCTGTTATTGTTATCCTGCAGTGTTAATTTAGTCGGATGACTGACGTTATTCACTGTCAGGAGTCACGACTTCTGGTTGCATTTAAAAGGGGGCGGTGTCTGTCAATTAAGCTGCAGCATGTGTGAGGTGCTGAGTTTTTGGTAACCCATGAGTACAGTAATGCGTTACTTTTATGAATAGATAACGCTGTAACTTAACTGATTACTTTTAATTGATGATAACGTTGTAACCTAATTAACTACTTTCCAAAGTAACTATACTCAACACTGGTTAACATGAGGACTTTGGGTTCAGGAAGAATGCAACGAGTTGCCCTGTAGTGCAGCAGCAGCGCCCACTGCCAGCATACAAGCAGCATATAAGGTGTGGCAGATACCTCCATATTGAGCTCTTGGGTCAAATAAGAGTTGGTCGCCAATGCAATAGATTGACTCTCGCCTCATTATTATGAATTTAACAATGATTACTGACAGACAATAATACAACACGTTTCTGGCACTATAATTAGTACTTGTAATACCCTCGAAACGACCAACAACACATATTTATCATGAAATACTGGAATCAATAGCAAATATACCTTGAACTTCTTATAGTATGCCCTAATTCAAACCACTACTTTAAAATGTTCCTGACAAACGAGCTATTTCCATGCTTAACCCTTGTTGCTTTACTTTGATGTGAAAAGTTGCACTTTTGATAAAGCTTTGTCTGTGTTATTTTACATATAATTAACACTGTTAAGCTGTTTCAAAAGTATGTCAGTTTGTGAAGGACTGTCAATGGTTTCAAAGATAATCACCAACTTAAAAAAAATACAGTGATAATACCAAAAACCGTGATCATGTTGGTGACAATAACCGTGAGGTTAAATTCTAACACGTTAGTACTATATAAATAAATTTGACTTGTCTCGCCTTCCCGATAATGAACTTTGGAACCCTGCAACGCTGTGTTTTAGTCCTGCAGTGCTACGTTGCGCTGCGGAAGAGTTAACACAAGAAAAAGTCTATCTGCTGATGGCTCAGTCAGCTACTAAATAGCGCATCACCAAAACAAACGTTCTCTATTTTGCTGTAAAGGCAGTGACTGCTAATAAAGCTATAAAAAACCCCAAAAGAAACAAACATTATGGCAGATGAAAGCAGACAATTAGATCAGATATTGTAGGAACCCATAGTACCCTACTCTGCTACTTGTGTAACTGATCAGAAAGACAGAAATTGAACAGTGCAGAGTGGACTAGAGATTTGTTTACACTGTAAAAAAAATAAGTGTACTGATCCATGTTTGTTTTGAGACACAACTTATTTTAGTGTAGAAAGATCCTCCTTTGTCCATCAGTAGTAACATTAATGTGTATCAACAGAAAAATGAAGGCATACTGAAGATAGGCAAAAAAAAAGGTACAATAATTGTACAACGGAATCAGAAACTTCCATTAATGATATTAAGATTCATACCAAGTCATTTTGTCATCTGAAACACCAAACAGCGAAGTTACACCTTTAAATGTTTTTTTTTTCTACTGCAAGGCTGAATTGTCTCCAAATTATTGGATTTGCCCTAAAAGAAACTTATTGGTATTAAGTAAGAAAAATGAGTGTCGTCACATCCCTAACAGCTACATCAAGATTAGATCATGTAGCTAACAGAAAATCAAAACTGAGGTCTTGATCTTCAAAGACCATAATGAATTAAACCATATTGTTGGTTTCAAACTGAAGATATTTTGTCACATGAGGAATTTAAAATCTAACATGGCTGAATTATACTAAAGATTTCTATAAAAATGTGTAAATAAAACTAACACGAATGATACAACTGAAAGAAATCTCCACGGATTGTCAGAGGAAAAGTGATGATGCATGTGTGAGTTGACCATCTCCATTGAACGTTTTTTTTTGGTCCATTGAAGTATCTCCTCCCAGCAGCACTCCTATTTTAAATTATCTGAAGACAATCAGGTGAAACATCTATTGTAAACTGTCCTTCCTACACCCTAGGAAGGAAATATCCATACCAATATAAGGATGATAGGATGAAAAATCACACTTATTGCGTTTGCATTAATATTTGCCCTCCTTGCTGTCAGTTTGATCCATTTCCCTGTCTCATTTCCTGCTGTCCCACATGCTGGGTGTTATTCTATACTAAACGACAGCGCAGATTCAACCTTCGACTCACTCTGCTGGATGTTAAACCCTTTGGTTTGTACTTTGGACTGACCTGAGTGAACTTCGAGCACGCCTGACATGATCCGAGCAATCCAGAAAAATGGGAGGGCGTCGCTCGGAGGGGGGTGTAATCGACTTGGCTTTTACGCAGCCAACTCTCCTGTTTTCACTTACAACTCCCATCCAAAAGGTGGAATACTCTTTTAGATGAAGGCAGAGCTTATACTTTTCACATCTCACACACCGCTCTCTCCCCTGAGAATTCAACGGTAAAATGCAGCTGTTAACATTCATGAATGCAGATTGGTGCTTGACTTTATCGCAGCTTTAGTGGCACAAAAATCAGTTGAAGCCATCCTTAGAGCTAAGGAGCGTATTCATAAAAAAAAAACAAGCCGCACTCAGGTGCTTTAAAGACATTTTCCTTTGTCCTGCTTAACTTGAAAACAACACATGCATGCAAAGATTAAAATCACACAACCAGACCTGCAGTTTTTGCATGCAGAGATATGCACCTGCTAAGGTAAAGTATAGGTCAGTAATTGAAGTAGGCGGTGAGAACACACAAAACGTTAGCTGTTTTTTGGCTGACTTGGGTGCCATGTTTGTGTAACACGCGTATCTATCTCCATGTTTATTCTAGACTGATTTAAAGATTTAATATTTTTCTTTCTTTACTTGAATGCCAGTCAGATTTGTTCGAATGAAATTCAAATTGGACTTCATGTTTAAGTTAAACCTCTTGGAAAACAGTTTATTCAGACCTGCAGCTGCTAAAACCATCTCTCCTCCGCATAATAAACATCAGCTGACAGCTGTTGCAGCAATATGTGTTTTCTTGGATACGACTGGAAACATCCAAATATTCCAAGATAATATCCAAGGACAGACAGTCAGCATATTAGCAAATCTTACCCTAAGTCACTGGACACGAAGCGGCGCAAATCGGAGGCGTAATGTTGCTGCTCTATCCTAAATATTTCCGGCGGGTCTATTTTTTCCATGCTACACTTCCAGAACATGTCAATCTCAGCAGTTTGGATTAGGTCAGACAGAAAGACGTGCAGATTACTGATTGCTTGACTATGAAAAAAAAAACAACCTAAAAACATAAAACGTAATGACTAGTTACATCCTGCTTGATGTCTGTCGGTCTGTAGGTCTAATTCTTTTGTTTTTATCATGGATAACAAGAATCAAGGCTTTATCTACCATTTTCTGACGTGTTTCTAATGAAAATAATTATTACAAGAATTCAATCAAAAACTGCCCGCATTGTTATCTGAGGTAGTCGGTGTATGTAGCCTTTTTTGTGATTGTGAGTATTGCGACATTTGCTGCGTCACTTCCCGTTGTCACTGCAGAGCTCCTCAGAGCTGGTTGGTGTTTGGTGCTCTGATTCTCTTTGATTCATCTGTTTTTCTCTTTGTTTAGATCTTCCTAAGTTATTTTAACACACAAGCAAACTACTACACTTATTTCCAGTTGGTATATTTTACATTTTGTGTTTCACACGGTTGTTCTCGGTGTGCTAAGATCTCGCTAACTCGTTAGCTTAGCTTCGTAGCAGCTATGGATACTTATAATCTGTCTAGTTCTCTGTCTCCTTCTGTGGCTCCTCTCTCCCGTTTTCTGTGTCAGATGTTTAGTTACTCCCCTGCCTCCTGTAGTGATAATGGTAAGTGTAATAAATGCAGCATTTTCGCAACTTTGGAGGCGAGGGTGTCAGAGTTAGAGGAATCCAGTAAATAGATCAGAGCAGAACGCACAGCAAACCATCCAGAGCCAGCAAAAACACTTTGCACTTTTTTTTTTACAAAAGAGATAGAAATTGAGTTATGCTTTTGCATGCAGGTAATATAAGCTAAAAAATGTAATACATGCCAATATGTCCTGTTCAGCAAGTTAATAATGCTAATGTTAGCAATGTTACATCCGTTGCTAAGAATAAATCATATTCTCTTTCATTTCTTTGTAGAATTTTATGTCTTTCCGTACACTTGAAAGACATTTTTATTGCCACACTAAACGAAGCTGGATGAGGGGGCGTCTACACAGTTTAAAAGAGAATATAAGTGACTGAGAAAAAAATATCTACTGCATAAGGGGGAAATGGAGGCTAATTTCCACAACAATATCAGTGCCAGTCATCTTAATTCTGTTTCAAAATTTTGCTTTCTACATTTTTATTTGATGCTACAACAGCAAAGATCAGAGTCAGGAGGTGACGTAAGACCAAAGGCTAACAGCAAGGACGATGATTTAGGGTCTTCACACGTAAGGAGAAATTAGAACTTGCAGAAGAGAAGAGATCCATTGTTGGGAGAAACCAGGCAGGTATCAGGAAAGGGTTTACACAAATATTTTAGAATTACTATCATTCCAACTCCAAATTATCTTTTGTCTATATTTTAAAAGGCAGTCCACCAGGATCAGCTATCCTGAACCTTTTTTGCTT
Source organism: Apricaphanius iberus (assembly GCA_028564705.1). Taxonomy (NCBI): domain Eukaryota; kingdom Metazoa; phylum Chordata; class Actinopteri; order Cyprinodontiformes; family Aphaniidae; genus Apricaphanius; species Apricaphanius iberus. Next base: position 561,688 of record JAPXFQ010002564.1, read on the forward strand.
AATGTTCTTTAGAATTCAGTTCATGTCAGTGAATTTGATAACCTGTAAAAAAAAACTGGAACCGTACAAAAAAAAGAGGTGATCATTCATCATTATGTTATTTGTTATGATTTTCTGAAGCCAGTGCGTGAACTGGAATTTTCATTCTTTAACCTTAAGTTGTTAAATCCCTTCAGATTGACACAAACAGTAAAGGTAGACTGACAACTGAGCAGGTGTTTCTGTTGAGCAGGTGATAATGATAATAACTGTCTTTTAACCCCTATTTTTATTGATGATAACTAAGGTAGCAAACTCCTTGTGCAACAGTTATTTAAATGGTTCTTTAGCCACTAAGGAAGGGAAAGTCTAAATGCAAAATGATGATAAATCACTCAGTTGATCTCTGAAAAATGTTCAAACCTCACTTTTGAGCTGATGGTAATGCTCCATGTTGGACCTCGATAATTTTGAAACTTTTTATATGACCTTGAAAAGGAATTAACCCCTGAAGTGGAGTTTATTATCCAGTGATAATTTTTACTGTGACAACATAAAAAATGAAATGGCATGGACAGAAATATCTGCAGTTCTGGGAGTTGATGGTGAGTTTATTATACTGTCTGAACATAGATGTCTTTTTTTCTGCATACTATCCATTCAGTTATGCAATTGTCGTGTGATTTTGTGATCTCCTGTGACTATATGAGTGGAATGCATTCATAGGTGACACGCGTCTAAAACACTCCCAGTGGGAAGGGATGCAAGTAAACTCAGTCTATTACGTTGTGTGTGGAAAGCAGGGATTAGGTTCTAAAACAAGATCCTTACCTTTTAACAACTCAAAAAGTTATCTTTATTACATCTAAACATCAAAATAATGTTCTAGGGTAACTCTGGAGGAGCTGCAGAGGCGCACAGATCAGGTGGACGAGTCTGCTGATGAAATAATAATAATACGCTCTTTAAATTTGGTCTTTATCCATTAACTGCGATATTCAGTCTCATTTTGTTAGTTTGACTTTGCCACAAGGCATGGATTAGATAATCAACCACACAAATAATTCTGGTAAGAAGTAACAAAATTCCAACTTGATGTGCAACATGTTGAGCACTGCCTGGCAAAAAACTATTCTCAATCTCAATTCTGACTTTGAAACATAGTCCAAAGCATAGTGATGAGCTTAAGTGGTCTTGTAAAATCCCAGAACTACACCTAAACCGACTCTGTTGTGAGACTATTATTATCTTCCATTCAATTCACAATTATGCACCCATTTATGCTGGTGTATGAGATAAAATCCCATCTGCATACGATAAAGAAGTTGGTCCTAATGGGACAAAATGAGAAAGAGTGTGTGAACTTTAGCAAGACTGAGAATGGAAACAGAGGCCAAAACACCACCATCAAATACATGTGCAAACATTTAAACCTCCCAACTGATGCCCAGGATGTGAGCTGACTGGAACTCAGTGAAGTGCTTCTCCTCCACTCTGCTCCTAATAGACTGGTATTGAATGCAGCTCAGCCCTGGTGTGCAGACTCGGTTGGAGGTTGATGGGCTTTGCAACAAAAAGTAATTAAACATAGTGACAAAAATAAATGGGTTAAGGGCACACAAAGCCAAACAGGACAATTACTGGATTAAGCGTTAACCACCTGGGGTTGGCAAGCAAATAACATCTTTTTTTTAAAGACTGTCACAAGGACCATCAGCAAGGCTATACTAACCATATAGAGGTTAAGACAGTGGAGTTAAGATTTATTCTTCCTCCAGTCAGGCGCAGATAATACGGTGGTGATCTGGGTGTCTTTGACAGCAACACTGAGAACAGAGGTCACCCATTTCTTCAAATCTAAATATCCATGAAAGAGGAGCCAAGGTATTCTGAATCTATTTCAACTTTTTCCATTGTTCCTTCAATTTCACTCCTGAATTACCTCTGATATTCCCATTAATAGTTCATTATTTTTCATGTCATTTCAAATGCACTTTGAAGGACTCATACTTGATACAACATTTAAGGGCACAGCGAGGATATGTGAATTTTTTGTTTCCAACAAAAAAAGGCTAAAAACGTTTACCCTAATGCTATAATATTTTATGGAAACCTGCTGCCATTATTTTTTGCCGCTATTTTCTTTCTATTCTAATAAATCCATGCTGCGGCTAACCATTTCATTGTTCAATGCAAAACTAGCTGACAAAATGTCTGACTACGAAACATCTGATTAAGAAACTCTTTTTAGTATACAGAAGCCAAACTTCAGCAGATAGAGCTAGAACGGGCAGAAAGAGAGCGAGGGGACAGAAATGCTACAAGATGAAGTGAATATGAGCTGCAGGAGTGCATAACTTTGTAAACTTGAAATCATATTTTTTTTTACTACAAGACAAAAGCTCAATTGTATTTCAATCCGTTTTCTGTGCAGACTGAACCTGTTCCCCTACATACTGTTTTCATATAATTTCACACAGTGACTTTTGTTCAGGATTGTTGACATTTAACTCCAGGCTATCTTTACCCCTGTTAGCATGTTCTCAGTGTAAATAAGCTAGCTTCAAGATAATGCGGTTGTAGGCTGAATCAAATTAGTTAGTAGATGGAACTTACCCGGGGTATTGATATGGCAGTACTCTTCAAGGTTTTTCCTCTTTCCTGTTTGTTTTGGGATATAATCATCCTCACTGAAGTGACCACTACACACATGAAAGTCCTTGATTCTTGACACTTTTGCTTCCACAGACTGAACGATGGCAATAAGCCAAAGTTGCCTAAAAGCAAGGTCCGTGACAGGAAAATGATAGAACATAAAAGGTGATCCCGGGACATTCTTGTTGTTACAACCAAGGAATTTGCTATTTGTTTTATATATTGTACTTTCTTTCGCCTGAGCTGTCTTTCATCATCGTCGTTCAAGTGTGTTAGTTCTATGAAACAGCTGATCGGTTGACATTGGCTGCAGCGCGGATTGATTGTAATGGAAAGAATATAGTGCTGAGTAATAATGGGGTGTGAATTTTTGACACGTTTATTTTGTGATGTAAATGAATTATGCTTTCAAACACATATACTTTTCTAAAGCAAAACGGCAGAGTTTAAAGTAGCCGGGACCATTTTCGTGAAAAGCTTCCAATAGCAAGAGCTCCGACAAGAAGGTGATAACAGATTTGGGTCAATGTGTATGCACTATGCTGCTGGTAAGGATGGAATACAACTTCATGTCTAAAAATCTGAACAATCCCTTTAAGTCCTGGAGCATGTCTGTATTGCCATGGGATGTGCAATAATGTTTTGTTCACATAACCATTAATAATGATCATAAATAATTTAAAAATTATTAATGAAACTTTCATTTATTTATCAAATAATTCTCGGCACCACCTTCATCTTTTATGAAGGAAATTAAAATCAACACTCAGTCTCTAATGATGGAAGAAATTCAAGATTGTGGCACATATAATTGCACGCACACACCAGAAAAAGCACCAAACCTCTTTGTAACAAAATAAATTAACCTTCAAACCAAAAACATTTAGTCAAAAATTCCAACCCATCCTACTGGGATGCAAACTAAACTACAAAACCAATCGGAGAAAAGTAATAATCTGTAAAACTAGTCAAAACAATAAATGTTCAACATCAATTGAACCAGAAAGCAACAAAAAATGAACATCAGAATCACAGTTTATCATGGTATGGGAGGAAGAAAGAGGAGGGGTGGGTCTGCGCATTTATTTTTAGTTCAACAAATGAGTGGGGGTGTGCGGAAGTTTAGCTCAGGAGCTAACAATAGAACAGGTAGGTGTTCAGCAATGAAAATCCAGCTGGACAGAGTCTGTAGTTTAAAGTTATAAATAAGCAGCACACTGCAGTTAACTGCAAGCAGCCTAAAATTAAAAAGAAATCAGAATGAGTCAAATTACTTTCTTAATCCAACTGAAACCAGACTTTTAACATGCATGTATATGTATACACCTTAATCCGGCTGAAGTTGAACCGACCTGGAGTTTCAGAAGCTCGGCTACTCTTGCTGGATAATGCGATTGAGAATCGGACTACTCTGCAACCATGCCCCCCGCACACACTCATGCACCACCTCGGAAAGTAAGGAAATGTGACCCAGCACTAAAAACAGCACTAAGAGGCATATGGCGTCTAAGACAAATGTAAGTGGCCAATCACTGCATGTTTGGACTTACAAAGAGGCGATGCGTTGTGATTGTAAAAATATCCTGCTTTAACTCCATCTGCTTCACTCCCGCCAGGCTCAGTTTACTGGCTGAATGCAGCTGGAAGCTAACCACTCTTAGGGTAAGACGTAGGGGCGCATGTCGCCATCTATCGTCGGAGTTGAATGTAGTTTTAATAATTCTATTTTCTGACTGACATGTAAACTGGGACTCAGCTCGCTACAGGGGGCAAGCTCTTAGTCAGGTTACTCCAAAAAGCCTGATTTAGCTGTGCATTTAAACGTATTGACTCTTGGGAATACAGTATGTTCTTTTTGTTTGGGAATTGAACTCCACGGTCCTGATTTAGCAACAGTTTGCGCTTGTTAAAACCCATTCAAACCGCACAGCGTTGCAAAAACAGGCTGAGGCTGATCTATCAACACGCCGTAGAGTGCATTGCGCCTGTTAAAACCATAGCAAGACCTTGAGGATTTTGCAATCTGGGCGTTTCTGTAAGAAGATGCTGAATATTAGAAGGAGAACAGGCAAATAAATAGGCGTTCCTGGCGTAGCATGATTTACTAAGCATAAAAATGTTTGCGCCTGCTATTTTAGCGGCTATTTTTAAGACTTCTGAAAAGCAGGTCTTAATTTTTCTCTACCACATTCAACATAAGTTTATTATTGACAAACCATTTTCAAGATTACAATTTTTTGTACTGCAACTTGACATTCAATAGAGGTCATGATAAAGTGCGATGCATTTCAACAACATTAATAGAATAAGGACATTTTAGCAACCTAGTTATGGAAATGCTGCAGTTTTAAATCAGTCTAACCCTACACTATGATGTGTGCATGCAGCAGCAGAGAGCAGCGCATGTACACCGCATGAATTATATTTATTACTGACAAACGAAAAACACTATTCACAACATTCTAGCCTAATAGTAATTAATTCTGTAATAGCCAAAGAATTGATACATGTCACCCCCACCCCCCCTTTGTATTTTGTGCTAAAGCCGCATCGTGAATCCATGCACACATTCCTCCTCTCTCTAACCATGGTGCAGCTCGTATTAGGAGCAATGCTCAAACTCCTCATTTGAATAGTGCTACTTGTGCCTGTTATAAATTGCTCATACAATTTTAGGAAACCACCCGTAAATTAAGGACAACCCACTCGCAAAATATTTTAGCGCTGCACTCTATTTTGCGGTCAATATTAGGAATCTTGATCAATCAGGCCCCAAGAGTGTTGAATGTTGATTTAATTCATTTATGTAGCACCAATTCACAACAAATCTCGTCTAAAGGCAGTTTACAAGTCAATCCGCACATAAGACTGATTTACATCAACTAAAAATGGAGTAATTATTTAATAGGTTAAAAAGTTTTCTATTTAAAGCCAGAATGTTTTTCTGCAAAGGATGGCTTTATGTCACCCTGCAAGCTTTACAGACGCGGGACGCTGTACGGCCCAAGATTTCACTCAGTTAAACTGCACAATGTCTCGCTCTAGTAGGACAAGCAAGCATCACAAACATATGTCGCCGAAAAGCAGACAGATACTCAAGATTGCAAGAATACAATGTCTTTAATACTGTCCTTGCAGCGGAAGCTCATTAAATTGGGCTTCTTTGTTGTTCAACATGTTTTTCTGTGTAGCCTCCATTGTTGCAAATGTTGATGCTCTTACTGTCCTTGTACTTCGGTCTATTTTTATTTTTTATCACTCCCTGAGTGTGTTCTTATTCCTCAATTTCTGACATAAGTTATGGATTATATGACTGTTGTTATGGCCGAAAACATACAAACACCAACAGTATTAGGAGGAAGAAAGGGGAATCTTTAAGCCTCTGAATATTATCCCAACTGTGAAGCATGGTGGTGGAAGCATCATGTTGTGGGTTCGTTTTGCTGCGGAAGAGACTGGTGGATTGCATTAAATAGATAGTGACATGAGATAAGAAAATGATGATGACATATTGAAGCAAGATGTGAAGACAACTGCCAGTAGGTTGAAGCTTGGGGCAAATGTGTCAACCAGTTGCCAAAAAAGATTTATTTGTAAAATGTATGTAAATATCTGTTTTCAACTGTAAATTACTTTTCTGTGAGTTTATTTTCCCTTAATTGTTATTGTTCATATATATATATATATATTAAAAAAATCCCATCTAAGAATAAAATTTAAATGACCCCCAAGTGACTACTGGTGATCAAACTCAAACATATAAAGACAAAGCCAGGGTGTTATTTATAATTGATGTAAAATATTTTATGATGTTTCCAAAATCTGTTTGTGCCTCTGTCGTGATTACACTCAGCTCCTGTCACTCCCTCATCATCATCTCCATCCGTGTTGTCCTGTCTGAACCTCCTCACCTCCTATCGTTTGCACCTGTGTTCACTTCCTATTGTTTTCACCTGTTCCTCCTTGTCTCGCCCTATTTAAGATCCAGCGAGCGCTTCGGTCCTAGCTGGATCATTGTCGTATATGTCGTACCTGTTGTGTATCGTCTCACCTTATGTTTGCTTCAATAAATAGTCACCTTACCTTTGAACTCTGCTTCTGCGCCTAGGTCCTTTGATGCTCCACGCAGCATACACCTGACACCCTCATAACTTTGTGATAAAAAAACTATGTTCAGCAGTTTTTAAGAATTAGTCAAAATCTTTTGAAGATATAGCAAATACTTCCAAGAAAATGTGTTTTTGCCAAAGCTGTTTTGGGTAAACACATTATCACAGTTTATCTCTTATTTATTCATTGGTTGTTTGGGTTAACAGATTAATACTCTGTTCTTCTGAAAATACCTCTAAGAAATGGTTCAAAAAGAGTTATAGTTGTCTAAAGCAATATTCCAGCCTTAAGTGAAATTCAGTTGTTGCCGTCTTCCCCAGAGTTAGATGAGTGAGAAAAAGCATTTTGTAACCAGCCCAGTCATTTTCCTAATCTGGTAGCAGCTTGCTTGCTTTAGCTTAGCGTAAACAATGTTAGTGAATGGTAACAGCTAGCATTCTGTGTGCAAAATTAATGAAATTTACTCAATAATGATCCTAAGGAATTGCAGGAGCAAATTTAGACTTGGGGCTAAAAGATGCAAAAAGTGATCAATAATATATCTACTTATGATTTAACTACATTAGCTTCTTTTTACACTCGACTTTAAAAAACTACACTTTCAATCAATTACCACAAGACACTTAAATGCAAACACTAATTCTAACTCTTTACCTTACCACTGAGAAAAAAATCATGACCAACATGATTTAGACAGCAAAAACTTAAGTCCTGCTATAAAAAAAGAAGAAAGGATGAGCAAATAACAGTGTCATCAGGATACATCTGAGAAGTATTTAGTTATTATTTATTAATAAGGAAAATACAACTGGCCCAAAGACCAGTCCTTGAGGGCCGCCTGCTAAACGTTTTAGGCAAGGGGACTTTCTTTCATCTGCTATTGGATAGTAAAACCAATTGAGAGAATATGTGGGTAAGTTTAAGTGAGTCAATCTAGTGAAAATATATTGATTTAAACTGTAAAACTCTTTCTTTAAATCTAATACTAGCAGCAATACAAGCTCTGTTTTTGAGATAGTTGATTCTTTTCAATCAGAACACACAGAGCTGACTGTGACCATGCTCTATAAGAAGTTCCACAAACCATTTTTTCAGCTAATTTTTTAAAACATTTGTAATACATTTATTGATGTTTAGTAATAAGTCTCAAATGTGTTCGCAGATCACAAATGTTCAAGTTTTAGTGACTAAACCTTTCTTAAAAGATAGATTTAATAAATGTGCCATAGGTCTTCTATAGTTTCTTAAATCAGAAAGACCTTAAACTAAAGGCTACGTTGTCTTTCAACCTTTTAAAACACTTCTTTTAAACATTGAGGCAACAGAAAGGGAACAACTACCCTCAGAAAGATAAGATTACTTCCTCAAAACCTTGGAAAACATCAATTAAAAAATGCGTTCTTGTTGCTTTAACAGAAGATAAAAGCATATCTGCAGCATGCTTTAAAAGAAGACTTCAGACTAATGTCAGCAGCATCCTTCTCAGTTGTTTCTAACAACTGCACAGAGAAATTAAAACCCCTCTCATAAAACCTCTGCATGTAAACTGCCCCTGGGTGTCGATATTCATTCTCTAAAATAAGCCAGATCGGCCATGTTGCAATAACTCAGTTTCTTCTTTTCTCCCCCTCACATGATAAACCATCGTGCATCACGTACACACAGAACCAGGGCAAAACTAAATGTAATTTAATGCCTGCTTTCTAATGGGGCTACATCTTTCAATATGAACGTTAATAATCCATGATTACCTCTGTGCCGCGGCTCTGGGAGCTGAGGATTTCTTTCATGCTTTTGTGGAAGAGTTTCCCTTTCTGCCTCACTCTCCCATTGGCTCCACCTTTTGGGAAAAACAATACAGACATCAGCTAAAAAGCTTTCCCCTTGTTGTTTTCATCAGTGTGCAGGGAGATGACTGCGGAAGCACTTCAGTACATCGTTAACATCCACTTTTTCTGTGGTAATTAGTCACATACGCTCCTAATGAAGCCAGGAAAACTCAGACATGAAGGTTGCCACGAAATGATCAAAAGTCAATACATGAATTAAAGAAACAAATGTCAAGATTCAGGTCTTTGCAGACTAAAGCAGGTTTGAGTCTGACACATTCTGCAGCTGGTTTGTTTCAAAATCAATAATTGAAAAAAATTAGGAAATAACAAATGCAGTAGACCACAGAGTGTTTCAATTTCATCCATAAGTTTAAAAAAAAGCAGTGAACACAATCAACCATAACGTGTTAATAAGCAAACTGGATATGAGGTGCAATGATTAAGTATTTATCTGAATCGTCTATTGTACTGAAACAAAACTAATCCAGTCAGGTAGAGAGTCATTACCATTTAGAGCGACAAAACAGAAAGAACATCTAAATCTTTAAAGGTGCGAATACTTTTGTAAGTTACTTTAGGATGGGAGTGTTTTTGTACTTGATTAACGGGAAAACTGCCTGTAAAGTTGGTTCAGCATTAACAGGGGGCATTTAGTTGTGTTTGGACCTAGCTAGTGGCTTTCATCAGGGCAATGCATTAGGTCTAAAACTTTTCTCTATATAAAATACATCTATAGGATCACACAAGTAAATTCATTTTCTAAATGAAAACAACAAACATGTTTAGTGTCTGAGAATGTGTATGTGGTTGATTGTTTGACAGTGTCAAGTTGTCGTCAAACTCAAGTACAAAGAAATCCAAGCTATTTGGCAAGTCCAGGTACAGGTTGTTTACACTGCAATAATTCAGCTGACACAGATGATTGAAAAACAGCAAAAATAAGTAAATCCGTTATTATTAAAACTAAGAGACAACTTGTGTCGCATAAAGTAACCACTTAAACTAAGCAGAAATAAATGACTTCCGCTGACACATAGTTAATATGGAAGCTATCTCCAGCCCATTCATTTTCCATTTGTCAGTGTTTTAGTGAGGTTATAATGGCTGGGGGAAAAGCCACATTAGCAGGATGTGGCGCGACAAAGCTATGGATTAATACTCTGATCCCTCCCTGTCGAGCCCATTAAAATGTATGCAATTTAGTATCAGCCCTGATGCCACGCTTGCCTTTCTATTCCACATGGTGTGGACCAAGTAAAACGATTCTCAATGTATCAGCACCTCATTTGCTACGTTTAATGACTCGCCAAGTTCGTGCTTTTTTCCCCCTCCTTCTCTTCCTCCTCCTTTTCTCGACGCAGTGTAAAAATAAAGATAAGACATGGCTATCATCCCTCAGAGCCTGTCAGTCATAATTCATGGCTGAAATTACATTCCCACACATAACTCTGGCTCTACAGATGGTTCAGTACGGTTGTTTCGTGTCTACCTAAAAATATTGCTGCTTCCAGCTCCATATTTTATTTTGTTAGCCGGAGCAGAGTCTAGTCTCCAGTTGTACTTTTTCTCTTTTACGATATGTCAAGATTGTTCCACTGGGTATCATTTTCCTGTAATGTCATCACATGTCTGCACTCCTCCTCTAGAGATTCATATTACTAAAATATTAGAAATCAGTTAATAATACAGAATTTTCAGATGTTCATCGATGCCTAAATGTATTAGATACCTAATGTAAATACTATGGGAGTAACATAACACCAAAATTACTGTTAGGTATGTATTTTGGGTTTTAAAGTCACGGTTCGGTATGTTTTTTGGTACACTTTACTCAATAAAAAATAGATGCTACTAAAAAATAATTTGTAATTCACTAGAAACAGAGTTTGTTTATAATTTGGGTGACCTGAACTTATTGCTTTTTAGCACTGCAGATTATAAATACTACAGAAAATAGGCCTGTCAAACACGTTGAGAAAGGTTGACACAAAAATAAACCAACATGGTGAAAATGTTAGAAATGAAAAAAAAAAGTTCTTCAGGCAAGGCAATTTTATTTGTATAGCACACCTTCAACAAGGTAATTGAAGGTGCTTTACATGATTTGGTGGTAGAGAAACAAACACATAATATCATGATAAAAAATGTATTTAGGAAAAATTTAGGAAGAGCATAAAAAATAATTAAAAGGTATAAAAACAGCGATTAAGAATCAAGTGTAAAACACACAAAATTATATTAGAACATTACTCAAATGCAACTTCCAAACAGATGGGTTTTAATCTTTGATTTAAAAGAATTTAACGATTCAGCAGCTCTGCATTCATAGAAACTAAAAGCTGCTTCTCCATGTTTGATTCTAATTCTAGGGATGTTTAATAAAATTAGAGTTGGAGGACCTGAGTGGTCTGCTGGGTTGGTATAGTGACAACAGGTCTTCTACATACTTTGGTGCTAAACCATTTATTGATTTATAAACTAGTAGGATAATTTAAAGTCTATTCTCTGAGCTACAGGGATCCAGTGGAAGGACTTAAGAACTGGGGTGATTTGTTCTACTTTCCTGGTTCTAGTGAGGACGCCAGCAGCAGTGTTCTGACATCTGATGTCATTGCATAAATAATGTGTTTACCCAAAACAGCTGTCTGATTCACTTTTTAGGTAGACCTGTGAGGACGCTGTTCCAGTAATCAATCCGACTAAAGATGAACGCATGAATGAATTTTTCAAGGTCCTGTTGTGACATTGGTAGTTTAATCTTAGAAATGTTCTTCGGTCAAAGAAGTCTGACCTTGTTATTGTCTTTATGTGACCCTGAAGGTTCAGGTCTGAGTCCATTATTAAACCTAGATTATGCACCTGATCAGTAGTTTCCAGCTGTATTAACTGAAGCTGTGTGCTGACTCTTGACCTTTCCTCTTTAGGTCCAAAGATAACTACTTGTTCAACGGGAAAAAATTTATGGGACATCCGGCTATTGATTTGCTTGATGCATTTATTTAGTGCTTAGATACATAGTCACCTGGTGACATGGTAATGTACAGCAGAGTATCATCTGCATAGTTATGGTAACTAATCTTATTGCTTGTTATAATCTGGGCTAGTGGGTGAAAAACCAGCTGTAATATGTTGAGGAACGGATCCAAATGCAGTACGATATTTAGAGCGAGGCATGCTAATATTTATTAATAAATCTACAAATCCACCAGGGATAGCCTAGACAGACCTGCCAATCAAAAGGACACTCCCCTCATTATTCATTATTTCAAGATTAAATGACATTTAAACCGAGAAGTTAGAAAAAAAATCACCACCCTCAGAGTTGTCGTGCCAGTAAACCTGAACTATCCCTCTTAAAATGGTTTTTGGACCAGACTGTAAATATATATATTATTGCTGTAAAGTTGGCCTTTTTAATATGGGAGTCAACGGGAAGTTGTTCCTTTGCCCCTAGGTCCATACTGAAATTTGAAACTGGTCGGTAAGCTTTCTGCTACATACAGTTAGCTTTGGGATGTGTTTTTTTTTTTTTTTTTTTTTACCATCTGCACAAAATGGTTTAGGTTTTATTTTGTTAGTCTGATTATTTAACCGCAACCGAATGGCTTTGCATAGCAGGTGTAGAAGCTTTTTGCCTTCCAGTGTTGTACGCATGCGCTGAATTACCCAGATGAAAACAATAATATTCAACATATCCATACGCATGTCACCACTAGCCAAGCTTTAAAAGCCTTGGTACTCCCAATTCAGGAAGTGAAGGGCGGGACCAACAATCGACCAAGTTGGAGCAACGTAGTAGTTACTAGTTTTCTACTTCACTTACTAAAACTGTGCAGCAGCATTGTTGTTGTCCATTTCTTTTCTCATCATTTATATCCTGCTTTTAGTCTGTCTGCTTTACTTCAACATCTGTTTATTATCTGTGTGACCCTAGTCCAAAGGGAGAATGTCAGCACGAAAGATCCAACATGTCTTCCCTCCACTGTTTGTGTTTTTCAAAGCATTTTCGTTTCTTGTGGAGTTACTGGTTAGTTTCCTTTCTCATTATCAATACATTCAGTGTTGATGTATTCAGTAGTAATGACTGTTGTATTAAGAGGAAAGGAATTTTATCTATTGAACTTTTAAATAGACTTTTTCATTCTATCACGCCACACATCTATCAATCAATCCAAATTGTTATTGAATTATAGTCCGTCCGCTATATCCTAAAAGTAATAACAGATGTCGTTTGATTACAAGCTGTTTATCTCAGAGAAAAATCTCACCTCAAGTCCAAAAACAACCCAAAGAGACAATGTCTTTTTGAAGTCAGTTTCAGCTGCCATCGACTCACACAGGGCTCATTATGCCGCGCTAAAGATGTTGAAATTCTACATGTCTTTTTAGTGTGAAAGATACAGAACAGAATGGACTTCACCATGATCACAGCCCTGAGCATAACAGCTGAGAGATCAGTGGAGTGCGTGGTGTGTATTTGCTGATCATCCAGCAGTCTTGTCATTCTCAATCAAAGCTACACCTCTTCTCTCGCTTCTCTAGCGGGGTGCCAGTCAACTCAAGATGCTACACACATCCCATTTTACTGTTCTCGCACAAACTGAATTCATTACTGTGAAATACTGCTTCTCAGTGTGTAAAAATATGCACAAGAGTCATATAATCTCTATTGCTTATTCATCATAGAATCTTAAAAAAAGATGCATTCTAATTTAGCAGGACATTTTACTAAAACATTTTATTTTCATTGCAGGATCAGATGAACTGGAAAGAAAACGGTTAAAAGGTTTGGTTGGCTTTGCATTTCTTGAATCTATTTACACCAACTTCCACCTTCCAAACATGCTGTATGCAGTTGTTTTCATATCATAATTTTCTCCTTTTCTTAGCGAATGGTCCAGACAGATGGCCCAACAGCAGGGTAACCTCGTACATCTGCAGTTTTTTTGTACAAGTGATTCATTCTGTAAACAGTGTTTTTTATTCTTACCGATGAGTTTTTAATTCAGAGAAGTGCAGATGTCTTCCTTGAAAAGACGTCACAGTTACATTTAGAAGCTACACCTACTCATTCTTTTATGTTTCTGCATTTCAGTATTTCATTTTTGGGTAAGACTGATAATTCAATACACAAATGCAAGGATTTGTGTTTTAAAAAATGTTTCTCGTGGTGAAACAGTGTAACACTTGTTCTTTTTGAAATACAGTCGGTCTCTGTTGCATAAGCGTGATGTCCTACTTAAACATTTTCTTCAACACCATTAGTATGGAATTATAACGATATCAGCTTGAAATGAAACCGAAAAGAAACATTAGCACTAAAAATAAAAATTTGGCATTGAAAAATATAATTGTAACTGGCATTGAAAAAAAAGATTGGCATTAAAAAAACAGATGAAAGTGTGAAAACTTGTTGTTGAAAACTTGAAAATTTGTAAGTGAGTTAATGGTTATAATATATAAATTTCAGTTTAGTTGAAAAATGTTTCAATTTTAATTTTTGTTTCACTTTCATTACAGAAATTTTCACTGAATTTATTTCAAGTTCAAAAATAAGATCTTCAGATACAAACATATTGGTCAATCGCAATTTTTATTTTCAGTGCCACTATTTCTTTTGCGTTTCATTTCAAGCTGATGTCCTTCTGATCCTATACATTAGCCGCAGACGGGAAATACCAGGGAAAATGAGCGTGTCAGAAAAAGCCAGTCTTTTCTACATAACAAAGTAAATTAGTATTCATGGACTCGCCCTCCTTGGCTTGTGAAAGCAGAGAACGTCTGTGCTAGTAGCTAGAAGCTAACCATAAGCCACTCCAAAACGTTCAGGCTTGTGTTATTTGTGGAGCAAAGCTTATGTTTTTGATTTATAACACTGTATACTGCTAAGATAGACATCATTTGGTTAAGGACTGCAACAATAACAGTTCAATAACAAGTTTCTGTTGGAATACCTAACTTTCAACCATCAGCTGTTGGATCTGTCAATTCTGAAGAAACTGGAGGTAGCCTATTTTTCCTAATCCCATATATTTTGTGCAATAGCAGCTATAAATATTCTGTAAGGAAGGAAGGAAGGAAGGAAGGAAGGAAGGAAGGAAGGAAGGAAGGAAGACGAACATCTGGACAGATACGATCATATAGATATATTCACTGTAAAGGTACAACAATACAATCAAATCATTATTGCGTCAGTTGATCTACTGTTCTTAGGTTTCAATTGTTCACTTTGATCTTTTCAAGGTTTAAGCAAACAGCTCATACTTTGTCTAGTCTGATCAAGAAACTTTTCTTCCAAAGGCATTTGGATTGTCCAAGTGAAGAGTTTTTGGTTTCACGTGTTTTTAAAGCTTTTGGAACAGGGCGGTCTTTCTTGATCAGCACTCTCTCAGTGTATAGTGATGTAAAACTGGCTTCACTAGGGAAGAGCGACTTTATGTTCGAGTACACGACAGAAATGAGTCTCTCAACACCCCAGTTGATACATGGACACAATCAGTTACTTAAACAGGGCAATGATCCAAAACATCAAAAGTTGTAACTAAATAATTTCAATGAACCCAACCGAGTCTGCCAAATATGTTAAAATATCCATTTACTGTTATACTATAAGCGTGTGAATGGCTACAAAAAGCATGTGGTCCAAATCCAAATTGTTAATTGACATTTATGGTGCTGTATGTACATATTTGAGCCTGTATAATTGTATTTGTAAGTAGACCAGAAAATATCCTGATACACTAAAACAAAAGTAATTTAAATTATTTTATAGTTTAATTATTCATGCCTGTCAAAATCAATGGTTTATCATAAAAGCTCAAAGAATAATTGAGATTTTGGCACCTGATGAGAACATATAAAATCTCACTGTAACTGTTAACCCAGATGGCTGAAGTTTTTAGCAAAGTTAAAGTAACGGGGTGGTTTAATTATTACACTCCAATGGGTGAGTTATGCATTCATAAGTGAAAACAGTTGCTGACTTTGTTAAATATTCAGCAGCGATGGACAGCAGGTTATCGCTTCACTTGTCAGAAGCAGCACTGCTGTACCAGAGGCGCTATAGTAAAACTGATATGTGGCCCTGAGCAGCTTGTACAAGCAATAGGGGTTTGTATTAATTACAACCAATCCTCTGTTTCCCCATAAAACAGCTTGAATCTCTCACACTGTTAAACTGTAATACAATTATGTGCATTAAGAGTGTTTTTTAAATGTTTTTCAGATAGCTTGTAACTCATGTTTATCGTTAGAGCTGGGATTTTATTTATTAGACATTTAACGATTGCACAAGGAAGCTGTTTATTTGACCGGGGCCTTTCAAGACTCAATTCAAATAAAAACCTTTAGGAGGTCAGTCTTTTCCATAGCTAGTTTCAGGAGTCTCCAGGGAAGATGTCTGCAAGAAGACAAACATGTTGTTTATGTTTGGCTAAGCATCAGGTCTCTTTCTTTAGATTACTCCTCTGAAAAGACACTCAGATTACTATTTATGTCTTGACATAAATAATAATCTGATCTTTAGATGTTTCCTGATTTCAACTGACAGCTGATCAACAGGCTTTTGCTGAACTACAATAATCTGAATCAGGTGTGTTGATGGCCTTGTACCTTGAGAACCAGGGTTGGGAGACACTGCTTTAAGTTGTAAAATGTAAACCATGTTTTCAGATTTTCATTGTTTTTTTGTGAATGGAGGGTCTATTTTAGGGAAATAAAGACCTTCAATAATGCATTGAAGATAATAAGTGGCTTATTAAAGAGAAGGACTAGCATGGATAATCGCTGAGGAGGCAGACAACTGATCGGGTGAGGATGCATGGAACGTGGTGTGCTTCAGACTGGGCAGCAGGGGTCTTGTTAACTGAATATTTGACTTTTTTCCGTATGAATGAAAGAAAAATCTGAAGGCCATTTGCCATTTTGACAGATTCCAGTTAATAACACTAACCACTTGGTGCAAACGGGTAAACATGTTTAACTTAGCGTACAGAGTTCAGGTAACTGAATCATTCAAAAAGAGATACCCACGAGCACATCAAAAAGTCAACGTGTCAATTAGTCTCACTTTCAAGGTACAAAAAATGTAAAAAAACATTAAATAAATACACGAAAAAAGAAAAAAAAAACTACCACAAAAAAATCACTTCAAAAGGGTGAATAAAAAAAACCCCATTGGAAATCAATTGATTTATAATTTCAATCAATAAGGGAATAAATTAATACAGTCGCCTTTCTGAAGATAGTCTGCTCAAACAGCTCTTTAGGATTTAGAGGAACCGTAATGCCCATAATCCTCCCTCGTGTCTTGAAAAGACCCAGTGTCAGGGCAATTTGGAGGGACTGTGGCTTATTTTTGGGGGGCCCCAGTTTTTATTTAACATCTTTGGGATTTCACCTCCCTTTGGTGTTGTGTTACATATTTCCGGGTCCAAATGACATTTTTTGATTTTTAGATCATTGGCGTTATTTACTCGGAACGGATCTGAGGTAACGTGTATAAGAAGAAATAAGGCCATGTCCACACGTAGCCGTGTTTTAAGATTTTCTTCTGCTCCTCCCAAAAAAAAAATCTCCATCCACACGTAACCGGATAAATGCATTTTTCAGCACATTCATAGACGTGGCAAACCAGTAGGGGGAAGTAATTCCCCCAAATCCTATCTGCTTAGAGTGACTTTCTATCCTCTATCTTCAGCATGTAGTAGTCATGCATCTTATAAAAGCAAACAAACAAAACGAGCTTTAACAATGGATGATACCAACACAGGTCTGAGGGCATAAATGCTGTCTTTGAGATTGGACAAGGCCTAAGAAGAGTTCCTTACAAAGCCTTATAAAACAGCAAACGGAAACAAAACCGCAACAAACTCTGCCACTTCCATGTTGATCTCTTGTTATTTCTGCTGCTCTGATCAGTGACGCTACTTGCTGCAGAAACTCTCCTGATATACAGGTGGCGTTAGTTGACTTTGTATGGAAAAACGGCGGCTGAGAGGAGCAGGCAAACAGATTATCTCATCTGGTTAAATTACCACGAAGTTCCGATAGTGTAACATGCCTTTTGCAAGCGCTACTGATGAGACCAGAAGTGAAATTAGTATTAGCGCTTGATTGTGCTGTCAGTTAGTTTGATATTGTTTGCTAGCTGCGACCAGATGTCAGTAGCTCTCGTCTGCTTTGAAAGGAAGTCCGGCCAACATCACAGGGCTTCACCTCAGTGGCAGAAAGTTTGAGATATTCCAAAGAAGAAAAAACGTATCCACTAAGTTTTCAAATGCATGGAAACTTCCAAGCTCCCAAGTTACATTTCAACACAATCCTATTCCTGTTTGTGATTAAAAGAGTCATAACCTGGTTATACTATAACAAAGCGTGGTTAACCACGCTTTGTTATAGTATTGTGCTTTTCTGTCCCTTTTTTTCTAGACGCAGTATTGTCTCACGAGATGACATGCGGTTTGGCTTTACCGGATGGTCATTATAATAATGCAAATGAGGGGCGTGTTGATTGCTAGCAGGAAGGGGTGGGGGGGATGGGGGGGGGGGGGTGAACTGAGACCGTAGGTTCCGCTTTAGCGTCCTACTTCAAAATAACAACATGGCTCAAGTCATGACTGAACCACACCTGGCTGCGACCTACAGAATTCAGTGCATTCCATACATGTTTTCTACTTCAGCTTTCTCTGTGTTTCGGCAGTTTACGACCTCTGAGTATTACCAACATGGCGCCCCCCGTCCCCTATAGCCCCGACTCCCTTTATTATAGCCCCATTAAGCTGCCATTTGTTGTACAAAGAGTAATGGGGATGGCTAGTGCCTACGTCATTGTAGCAACTTCCGTGTGCTGTGTCGCGTGTTGCAATAAAAGAAATGATGCCAATAAAACCATACGTTACAACCACTCTCCTCTGGACGAAAATGAGGAGATGGCTTAAACTGATATGATAAGCTGGATCTCTAATCATGAAAAATACATTTAGGTGTGGGCTAGAGCGAGTACTTGCACTAAACGTTAGACGAGATAACGTTACGTGTTGCTGTTACGATGGAATGGGGCCACAAGTCAATATTTACGAAAATAAAGTTGTCATTTATTTACTAGTCTAATGTAATTATGAGTTTAGTTTAGTTATTTATAAGAATCGAGTAGGAAATTGTAGCAAGAGAATCCATCTCTATCCACTCAGTCCGCTTGTTAAAGGCCACGTTGAGCACCAAACAGATATGGCAGAGTTCCGTATAGATGTAGATAAGGATACGGATGATTCAGTCTCCGTTGGAGTTTTTAACATATTAGAACCCGAACAGAAACCCATCTCTTAGGTTATTGCTCTATCACCATCTAAACACGAGTGTGACTCCCTCTCCACAAGCTCTGTGAACTTATAAAGTGAGCTAGTCTACAGACATTAAAATGACAGCACTGTCCTCCACTTGAGCCAGAGTAGGTAAAATGTCCATGACATTTAACAAGAATGTTCATGACTCTGCAATATTCCGGAATATTCCTCTGCTTCTCTTACTAATGATTACTAATCACTGAAAATAACTAATCTTTCACACTTGTTATTCATGAGCAGTCATGTTTTACTAAATTAAACTAATTTACAAAAATAAAGTAGCCTAATTTACGAGAATTAAAGTTAGAATTCAGAAGATTAAAACCAGCAGTGCTCATAACAAAATGTATTTACTCTGTCCTATATTGCAAGACTAACATTAGTCTCAAAGGCAACTCATACCCAGCAGAAAGTGCGTCTTGGAAATGGCGGCTAGATTCCTCAAGTGGATGGACAACTAGTGAGAAGTGCAGAGTTAAAGGGATAGTTCGCCTATTTAAGACAAGAAGTTGTATGCAATCCTCACCAGCACTATAGTGCATACACGTTGTCTCACTCAGTGGTCACCTCCCTGGTCAGAGTTCTGGCCGCTTGAAGTTGTTCAAGAAAGTAGTCCCTGTTAGTTTCCGGGGCCACAAAACTATGCGTTTTTGATTGAAAAAAATATATGTGTTTGAAAGCTTGATTAATTTACATCACAAAACTGCCCACCAAAAAAATTCATACCTCCAGTTTCAATCGGCACTATTTTCTCTTCCATTTCCATCAATCCGCGCTGCCGTCAACGTCAACAGCGCGCATGTTCCGATAATAGGGTTTACACACTCGAATAACAACGACAGAAGCGAAGCAAGAGAAAGTAAAACGTACAAACATTAACAATGGTACGAACTTGTAAATTCCCAGGTTGTGACCACAAAAATGTGCTTTATAACTGAAAACCCACAAAACAGAAAAAAATAAAAAACAACATGAGAGAGCACACTTACTCTGCAGACATCTGACCGTCAAGTCCAGCTGGTTTGGGTCGCTTTTTCCAGTTGATTTTTGGTACGTAGAAGAACGTCTCCAGGACACCAGCATTTAGCATTGCATGGAAAACATCACTAGATGTAATGCAGACAGATGCTGCGTTGGCCTCCTCGTCAATTGATAGGTTTTGCACCTCTGGCATGATTAGTTCCCATTCATGGCAGCAATAGCTTTCAAGCTCGGTTGGCATGACGTTACAATTTGAACAAGTGCACCACCATTTGTCGTTCACCCTGGCTCTTGCCACAGCAGTGGGCCCAGCATCAACTTGGACAACTTCGTCTCTGTCTTCTCTCTCTCTCTCTTCCCGTTCTATCTCCATCTGCTGAAGTTCAGCATCGGTGTACTCCGGTTCATAAAGGTATGCCTTTGGTATTTTGCTAAAATTACTTTCTTCATCATCTGTTTCATCTGATATTGTGCTAAAATTGCATTTATCATCGGAAGTTTCGGAGTCAGACATGTTGTCCGCGAGTTGCGCTATCAACAGCTGACGGGATTAGGCGCACCGTTGACGTTGATGGCAGCGCGGATTGATGGAAATGGAAGAGAAAATAGTGCCGATTAAAACTGGAGGTATGAATTTTTTTGGTGGGCAGTTTTGTGATGTAAATTAATCAAGCTTTCAAACACATATATTTTTTTCAATTAAAAACGCATAGTTTTGTGGCCCCGGAAACTAACAGGGACTACTTTCTTGAACAACTTCAAGCGGCCAGAACTCTGACCAGGGAGGTGACCACTGAGTGAGACAACGTGTATGCACTATAGTGCTGGTGAGGATTGCATACAACTTCATGTCTTAAATAGGCGAACTATCCCTTTAAGTTTGAGCAGCTACGGATCCTGGCATGACTAGCAGTGCTGCTGCGTTTCTATCTCACAGCTCCTTTAAAAGCTGAATTGTTGGCGCAATGGCTGCATAAACATCACAGACTGCACACAGTGAAGCATTATGCTATAATTTTGCCATAATTATAATTATTCTTTTAAAAAGTGACCGGTTCCTTGGCTCTTGCCATTGTGGTTACATTAGGAGCAGCAGCAGGTTGGACACAGATGGGATGTTGTGACGTCACACTAGTCATCCCCATAAAACCACAGCCTTACCTTTTGAATTGCAGGGAAGAGTCTGATAGTTGGAATGCTCCCTCTTTCCAAATGAGCTTCGATGCCATCTTCGCCTGATGTCCCAAATTAACAAAGCATTCTGCTTAAAAAGTTTAGTACAGACAGCTACATGGTGGGGAGTCTGGTTGGGGAGTCAAAAACAGAGCAACTCAGATGTGCACCTCATTTCTTTATTTTCCACGCCCGAGGCTGTAGCCTACTCCAAATCCGAACGTAAAAAATAGACCTGACAGCGTAACGACCGCTTGACGGCATGGTTGACAGGTATACAAACGCTCAATTTTTAAAAACCGGCTTCCTGGCCAGTGTCAAATCATTAGGAAACCATAATATACATGTTTTTTCAGTTTATGACTTCTTTAAAAATATATATGCCAATCAAGGATGTCCAGATGCGGACAGGGCTTGCCCCTTGGTTCAACATGAACATGTGCAAACCGGAGTCTAAAATGATAGCGCTGATGCAATATTTAGTAAGCTATAATATTCCCGGTGCCATTTTTTTAAATCTGCATTTAAAGTTCATGTAGGTGTTTGATTTTGTTTGCAGATCTTCTTTTCGGTGGGGAATGTTTCTATGGTTGCAATATTCAGCAATCTCATTGCAATTGCATGCTTTCCTTTTTTGTGTAGCTCAGCAATATATAATGTTAAGGTGGCAGTATGTTTTCCCTTATTTAGTGCAAATTACCATTCCTTTTGATCTATTTTGGAAACATGACTTTGACCCCGAGGTTCAATTAAGCTACCATAGTGACAGAACCTCTATGACCTTATTTACATTTTACAAATTAGTGTGTCTCACAATCCCCCTTTTTTGAGGGGCTTGGCTTGAACTCTCAATTTTCTGGATTGAAAACAATTCCACTCCAAAAATAAACATATATATATATATATATATATATATATATATATATATATATATATATATATATATATATATATATATATATATATTAACATGAGTACATGAGTTAAAGTTTTAACCCTTAACAGATTTTGCCCTTTCTGAGCCCTTTTAAAAAAAAAAAAATCAGGCTTACTCCAAAGCCAGAGCTTTAAGATCAAACAGCTCTCTAGTTTTTTGACAGCAGGTAAAGCTTTGTAGCCCAGACTTGCTGTTCTCCAGTGACCGGCTACAGCTTGTCCAGGCATTCTCAGGGCAGATGGGATACACTCTGCTGTGGTTCTGCGCTGTTTGGACGTGCCAGGAATACCTCCACGGGGACACATTCAGGGTTTATCGGGTCTTTCAAAGTAGCTTCCCCTGCCAGATGATCCGAACAACTATCATGACAGCGCAGAAAAGCTCTTTCTTTGATGAAGAGCTGACGGATAAACTGCTTTGTGTTCAGAAAGAGCAAACACTGCCAAACCAAAGTCATAACAAAGACAAATTTAGCTTAAAAAAAAAAGAAAAGAGGCAGGCATTTGCATACAAAACTGAATTCATCTGGTGACCCATGGTGACATAATTTTAGACAATTTACAGAGATGTGTCTAGGCAACCATTTCAAGCTTCACCGACATGTCATTATCTGGGTTTGGAAAATTATCCTAATAAATAAAACAGGACTGCCACATTATTTTACATTTGTTTCCCTCTCATGACCTGTTAATGTTTGAAAGCTAAAGTAGGAGTTATCAGTAAAGAGAATAGTTCAGATGAGCACAAATCCTTAAAGGGACATTCCACCCCGAAGTGAACCTTAAGGAGAAGTTTGGTTATTTTTCCAACCTGGACCTTATTTTTCGCAAATATTAAGTTCAGCTACGTATCCAGACAAGTTTGGAGCCGCTTGGAGTCCTTTGGGAGAAGTCTATGACCAGTCACAATCAGTGCATATCCATACAATAGGAGTCAACGGGTGCAGGAGATTTGCTGTCTGTAATAAGGCATCATCTGCCCCAAAATTTCTTCACTTAGCCATGTTTTGCTATGAATAGTTAGCTATATTCCTCTGTGAGTTTGGAATGTTTTGGAGGTGCAAAGGTATTAGCTTCTGGGGGCTTTACAGGGTTTTAATCCGACCGATTCCAATTTACACTAAACTTGGATTTCAATGACATTGCAGCTGCCGCCACTGCAGCTTTAGTCTGTGTAGGTTGTGGAAATGGAGCCTGTAGAAGCTGAACTTAGTCCAATTGGTCATTCGGCATCTGTAATAAAAAGGATGGAGCACAGCAGTGATGTAATTGAAATTGCGTGATAGTGTAGTTGCATTATAGCCGCTAAATCACCCCAGAACAAATAAGCACTTTCGAGATGTTCTGAACGTTCTGAGACATGCTAATAATTAATAACAAAACATGATTAAATGAAGGAGTTTTGGAGCAGATAATGCGTTATTACTGGCGGCAAATCTCCTGCCTTGATTGACTCCTGTTATGTGGATAGATGATGATTGCAACTGGATTTAAACTGCTCCCAAACTCAAAACGGCTCCAAAAATCTCTGTGTGAGTAACTGAACGAAATAGTTGCTAAAAATAAGGGTCCATGTTGAAAAATAACAAAAAACTTCTCCTTTAATTCTGTTCCCATCTTCCCCAGAGCTACACAAGTGAGAAAAAGTATTTTGTTACCAGCCCAGTCTGTTTGCTTTAGTTTAGCATAAACAATGGAAGTGATTGGTAACAGCTAGCATGTTAGCAGTCATGCTAGAGGTTACCATTCAGTTATGAAAATAATAATTTAATCAACCCTCACAACCTCAATAATCATATTGATTGCAACTGAAAAGATAAATAGAAGGAATTACAGGCACAGATGTAGACTTGTGATTCATTATGACAAGACGCCGAAAGACGCAAATACATGACAAAGAACCGCAAAAGACACCTAATTCCGTAAACACAAATGTGTGAGCTCCACTAATTTCTTAACCCCTTTGCTACACAAGCAAGAACAATATGCATTTATTATACTTATAACACACTAAAACTACTACAGTTAAAACTCAAATTAACTTCAGGAATTAAAAAGAAGGAATTAAGGAAAAAGGTTATTTGTTTAATGCTGATCAAATAAAAAAAATCTGCATGTTTGTATTTATTTTTCTTGGTTAAAATGTACTGAAACCGTAGCGACTTTCGTGTACTGTGACACTTGTATAGAACAGTAAAAAAACAGGATAGGGCAACATGTGGCTGCTCTTGCTCTGTGTGTCTGAGGTTTTCAGTGTTTTGAAATGAAAGCAAGCAATGCTGAATGCTTTGCTGAATCCGAATTTTAGTGTCAGTGATTATATGAACTGATTCATGCATTTTATTCAGTTGCTTTAGCAGCTATGCCTCTGAAAATCACATTACAAATACTGAAATGTCTTTCTCCAAGGTTATTTAAAACTAAATGACCAACTCCTCTCTGTGACAAAAACATTCACCAAAGGGAAAGCATAACTAAAAACCAGTCTGGAGCATAAAAACACCCTCGGTATCATAGGGAAACCCAACCCCATCTCTGCATTTACACCTCCATTGTTCAACGCTTGAGCCGCCCAATATTTTACACCATGAATGTTTCACAACTTGCTGTTATTAATAGTCTTGCTGGCAGGACCTTGTCTTCCTAATGGACAGATCTGGATCTTCAGCCCGTTTCTTCTTCATTTCAGTTAACCTCATTTCTACCTCTTTTAACCTCCTCATCCTGAGCCACTTTATATGTCATAGTCACATTTAATTTCCTTTAAATCATTGATGCCCATCTGAATGAATTAGGATTCTATTCTCATACACACATTTCCTTGTCTCAGCAAACTCCCACGTCTTCCTTTTTGTTCTAACCCCTCGTAAATTCTGGCACACAGTAATATTTTACATTAAATTATACTTTATCACAGTCAAACCTATTATTGTTCATCCTGAAGCAATTTACGACACAAAGTATGACTACATTGGGTTTTTTTCTCCAAGAAAAAAAAAGGAAAATCCTTAGTTTGAGAGGTTATGGAAAAAGCTGGAATTTTCATTTGCCAGATATGCTAAGTCATTGGAGAAGAACATGTAAAAAACAAACAAAAAAAACTTGTGTTAACGTACTTTACACTCTATCCACCCATCCTTCCAGTCTGCTTTTCATGTGGGAAAGACTGACCTAAATAAAGATAATTAAAGTGAACATTTGTATTTTTACTGCTAATTTTACCTTTATCATCAAGAAATGCGATAATATAGAAAATACAGAGTTAAAGCTGCTATGCATGTCAAAAGACTAGTTGATAGGGGTTAGATTTAGAAAGATATTTATTTAAAAAGAAATCAAAGTTATGCAAAGCTGTACTAAAGAAACCGGTGAAATTGCAGCATTCTGAACGTCATTGGTGTTTGATAGGAGGGCTACGAATGACAGTTGAACCTCGATCACAGATGGAGCAACATGGCCGTGGACCAGTGGATTAGATCCCTACTAGACGTGGGCAATATAAATGATATAAGGTAGAAATTATATAAATGTAGCCAAAAGTAGAAAATTTGTGGTGATGTATTTTGATGATGTCATCAAGCTGTGCCTACATACTTTGTACCAGGTACACAAAGAAGATAAATATTCTTTTCTGTGTTAATAATGCAAGTTTAAAATTAGTTGATTTTCATCTGCTAGTTGAATGCAGATGGAAACAAGCGTTTGGCTACAATTTGTTTTAAAATATCTTTAATTAATGTTTTTGCACATTGTGCCTGTTAGATAAACGAATAAACAAAACAACTTAAGGGAAAAGAAACATGTTGAATTTGAAGCCTCAAGTCAAATATATGCGGGTTTATTTTGTTAAATATCACATGTATAAATAAGTAACCAGGAAAAATTTTCATAACATGTATCTTTTATTTTAATCTAAGATTTCTCTACCGTTTTTTATGTTGTGAGAATTTTTGTGTTGCCTGATTTTGAAAAAAAGAACTGAATCATTTTTTGATGTATTTTGCACCAAAAAGTTATTTGAGTGGCATTCAAACCTTTTTGATGTTGTGTGGCAATATGTCTGGAAAGTAAGAATGTTCTTAAGCAGTCATTTTTACATATCTAAAAAAAAAAAAAAAAGCAATACATTAACATACTTTACATGCTTTAGATTACATCACAAAATAAATCTGAGGTCATATCGCCCAGCCCTTGCTTGCTCCCCATGCACATTAGACTCTGCAGTAGTTACCGTTTGTCACCCAATCCGTTTGTGGTGTTCATGGACAGGATCTCAAGTCGCAGTTGTGGAGAGGAGGATGCCTGATATAGGAACATCAGTATGTCATTTTTGCTATTTATGAATCACATACTGATGTTGGGGTTCAGTCTCTTCCTTGAGAGGAAGAGCTTATGTGTTTTGGCGTCTCATTCACAATGAGTGATGGAAGGATGGAGTGGAAGATGCTCTGCTCTGGTTTGTTGTAGTAAAGAAAGACTGAAGCCAAAAAGCCAAGCTTGGTTAAAAGATATTGCGAGGTAAAAGTGTGCCCAGGGTTCCCTCCTGACCTGCAGCCCCCATAACCTGATCTCAAGTAACTGTAAGACAATCGATGGATGAAATTCATTGGTAATTCAAGACAAAAGAAATAATCTGCATCATATCTAATAATGTTTAGCAAATTTCAATGTTTTTAAAAATATATTATACGTTTTAATATATCGATTTTTGACAAATGCATTTTAAAAATAACCATATCAATACTAACCAAGTTTAAGTTTTTACTAAATGAATGTAATACTTTTAAGGGTTTAATTTCCCATAAATCAGTTTATCAACTTTTCATATGTTTCAAGATCCTGTGTTTCAGGTGTTGTAGTATAATATAGCTATTTCCCACTATTTAAATATATCCTTGGATACATTTCATGTGCTTGAGATGGCTTCATATTTGCTTTAAAGCGTAACTCTCGTCAACATGTGATGGGAACCGAGACCAGTGTTTTCTTCCTTGTATCTTCCAATCAAATGTGGACTGAACTTCCCCCTATATCTGCTCCAACATCTTTGGGTAACTGCATGAGAAGCAATCTTTGTTCCTTAAAAGAACTTAAGAAGTTCAGCAGTGGAAAAGTGACGCTAACAAGGAGGTCCATACATCTTTTTATGCAGTCTGAAAGCTGACAAGCCTGTCAAGAATAAAACATTAGTAAATTAAACCAAACAAGAACATCCATACAAACATTCCTGCATTAGTATTCTACTCTTGTGGATTACATGGAAGGTAGAGAAGGACTGACCTCTTTAGTCGACCTATACAGTACCTAACCTTTAGATTGTGTTTGTGTTCCTTAGCTCGGTAACATCAGCCAGTGTGAGTTGAAGGGCCAAGAAGAGAAGGTCATGACTTGCAAACACTGCTAAAGCCATGAAACTGGACTGACATCTTTCTGACAGCAGAATTTTGTTTAGCATGTTATTCAGCTGCATTCAGTGTTGCACCAAAAGGTTGCAGCAAATTGACCGTTTACATCTCTCCTTCAATGCTCGTCTATTTTGTCAAGATGTGGGATGCAGATTATAGCGATGTTCACAGCAAGTTGTACTTAGTTTTACCAACTTATCAGCATTTTTATACATAAAAGAATAAAAACCTTAATAAATCACTGGTGCACACCTGCAATACTTAGTTCCTGTTCACAAGAAGTGTCACGATCTGAATTTTTAATTGAAATCGTTTGGAATTACGTCACAACCTTGCACATCGAAATCCAAAAGAGGATCACAATCACCTCCTCCCATGTTTACATACTGTAGCATGACTAGTGTCCCACTCGGACATTTACTCAGAATTCCTCATCACCAGAAACCACACATTGCATTTCCCCTAACAAGTAACTCTCACCAGTCTTCATACAACTCACAGCAACACCTGGTAACATTATTAACCACTATATCCCAATAACAACATCCCTGTGAACAGAACACACCTCTACAGTGCATATTAGCTGACGCTAGCAAGTAGCTGTAAGCTAAGCTACAGTTAAAGCGTGATTAGGAAGAAAGAAGCAGCGGGACCAGAGCTAAAGCCGCTTCTTCTACTCTCAAATCACCAGTGAGGAAATTTTGAGTTCCCCAATAGTTAAATCAACATTCACATTGTAAAGAGGGGGACCTCTGTTAGCTCCACATTAGCTTAGCCCTCTGAGCCGTCTCCTTTATTTAAGAGTTGTTGCGCTGCAGTAACTAGATGCCAGCCACCCTGTTACTAATCAATTGTGTAATTTATTTAAACAAGATTGTTACACTTATATTGTAAATATGCCTAATGTGATACATTACACAAGAATAATGGAAATTGCATCAATTATATGCCTTTTGAAATAAGATTTACTTTATAAAATTGAATGAATAAAACTAAAGATCATAGATAAACTACTCTAAAAATGGCATAGAGCTTTGTACTGTAAAAAAATAAAATAATCAAGAATTGAATCGTGACCCTAACATCGAAAAGCAAATCAAATTGAGGATTTGGAGAATCGTGACACCCCAGCTGTTCACACATTACAAATAGGTTTTTCCTATGATGTTGATAAGACAGGATTTCTGGACATTATAAGTTATTACATAAAGCCCATCGTTACAATATGCTACTATTGCTTTCTGTCAGGTACGTATACTTTGCAGTGGACCCCCGGATATTTGCAATCAACGATTTGTGAATTATTCTGTGGAGCTGAAAACTCACTTATTTATTGAAAATGCAACTTGGGAAGCTGAAATAACTGAATGGCCTCAATGCTATTGGAGCACCATTCCCGGTTTGGTGTACCCCCAAGAGCGGAGATAAGGAATCTTGTAGATTATAGAGTCTGTGGTAGCATATTTAGGTATATTGGTGTTTAAACTATTAAAATAGGCATTTCTAAGTATTTTTAAAAGGGGGGTCTCAAGTATTTGCAGATTTTAGCTATTTGTGGGTTGTGTCGGTCTCGAGTACGAGGGGTCTTCCATACATTTTCTCTCATCTACATTGCTTCAATCGTTTTTTTGCACATTTTATTCTGCAACATAATTTAATTATCATGCAGGCACATCTTGAGTTCTGGCAATTGTTGTAAATTAGTTAGCAGAAACAGGCAGCCAGGTTTGGTAGTGATTTTTGGGATATAATGAGCAAAAGACACTTTGAATAATTACAAGAGAATAAGAATAGTGTTTATTGCAGATGCAACAATAAAAATACCAATATCAATACCAATGTTGCCGTTATGGTCGACAACCGATACTTACCGATAATTTACACATTTCTCTACCCTTTAGGTAACGTGACAAACCAACGACAGCGCTGATATCGCTTCTTTGCCTAAGTTAAGCACTCCACAATCCACATTCCCATATGGTGATAAGACAGAAAAATTATGCTGTTGATAATACAAGCCCAGTTTTACATATCGGACACATTTCAATATGTTAAAAGTTGACTTATGTTTTTAGAAAGCTATGTTAATGACTAAAATATTACATTTTTTCGGCTGTTTTTCCTAGATTCTTGAAAGTGATAGTTTAAATAATTTTTTTTAAAGTAATAAGTAAATAAAGGTATATAAACCATATAAGTTTTCTAATTATGAGGTCTATTTGCAGAGTCTCTGGGTTATTTGGAAGGTTTAACGCCTTAAAAAAAGAAATAAAAGTAAGAAAAGTGAGGAAAAAGTGAAGGATAATAATAGGATAAAGAATAAATGTACCACATTGCACTGTCCTGATTCCTTCCTCTCTGTTAGTCTCTCTCCCACACACACACAGACAGCTCCATCCCTTCCACAGCTTATCATTAAATGCTCCAGGTGAGCCAGTGATTTAAACCAGTCATTTCAGAGCTCCTCTGTCTGTCTTTAATGACTCTGTCCTGGGCCTGCTGGCAGAAAGAGATACTGAGAACCGAAGCACTGAAGAGTGACTATCGGGGATGGGCTCTGTGACGAGATGATCAATTAAGACTTTCTATACTTCTAAATGCCAAAGGGGCTTCAAAATAGATCACCATATGTGATACGTTTTCCTAAAGGAAGTAGGCCAAATTTTGAATTGGAAAACTAAAAAACTTTTAACATGAAACAAAAAAGAGTTTCTCTGTTTAACCTCCAACCCCTAAGGGTATTTCTTTTAAAACACTCTTAGAATACAAATAGAGCCTTTGGAGTTGTACCTTTTTTTCCGAGGGACAACACACTCTACCAGCCAAAAGTGAAGCGTAAGAGGTGTTAAAAAAAATGCTGTTCCACCATTATCCACTAGGGCCTGAAAGTTTGTTTGTTTTGTTTTTTCCAAATGACTCCAATGTTGAAAATGGCAACTTTGCATCAGAAATAAACATGTTTACAGTCAGGTTCAAATAACCATTTTAGGTTTAATAGTTCATGTTTACCATCATGACAACTTTGAGGCGCATGATGTTTTTTTTTTTCTTTACTCATCGATTTAGATGTAATTAATGACCAACAGTATGAACAAGAAGGGGTAAGTCCTGATTCAAAGGTTTCCGATGAGTCGTCATCGCTAGCAGTACTGGCTAGCAGCTTGCTCCCCCTGCTTGCTCTAGGAAAGGCTTACATATCAACTTACCCATTCATCCATCCATCCATTTTCTGAACCGCTTAGTCCTCCAGGGGTCGCTGGTGCCTATCTCCAGCTGTCAACGGGCGAGAGGCGGGGTACACCCTGGACAGGGTGCCAGTCAATCAGGGCCCCATAGAGACAGACACGCACACACCCACACCTAAGGACAATTTAGAGTGGGAGGAAGCCGGAGTACCCGGAGGGAACCCACGCATGCACGGGGAGACATGAAAACTCCATGCAGAAAGGCCCTGGGCCGGGATACGAACCCACAACCTTCTTGCTGCTAGGCTATGGAGCTAGAATTGGGACTTAAGTTTTGTACCTGTAACTTTCATTTTTGTACTTGTAACTTAATATTTGTACCTGTAACTTATGTTTTGTACTTATAATGTATGTTTTGTAACTTGCACACATTTTAAAAATACAAGTTACAAGTTTCAAGTTTCAGATTTCAAGTTTCACGTTTCAAGTTACAGGTTTCAAGTTTCAAATTTCAAGTTTCAGTTTTCAAGTTTCAGGTTTCAAGTTTCAAATTTCAAGTTTCAGTTTTCAAGTTTCAGGTTTCAAGTTACAAGTTTCAGGTTACAGATAATTTTTTACCATATTTGGCTTGCCTAGAAGAACCAATGAGTGGCTTGCTGATTTTGACCAACAAATCATGTTTTGCGAATTTCTATCCAATCATGGCAGAAGGAAGGTAGGGCTCTGCACAGCTCACAACCAAACTTGATTACTTTCACACTATTTACCAGTAGGTGGCTGTAATAAAAAGGAAAGAAAGGATGTAATTTGTTTAAAAAACAGGGAAAATGAATATAAAGAGATTGAGTAGGAGAGATAAAAAAATAATACAATGTTCGAGAAAGGGTCATACATGATTAAATACTACACTATATTTAATAGGAAAACATCTCTCAAGTATATGTAGTGAAGATAAAGAAACAACATGTGTTGCTGTGTTAAATGATTAGAGAATAGAAGGAAACACAGAAGAAAAAAATAGTGAAAGACGGAGATTTAAATTTCTATTTCAACTGTTATTGCTCTTGATATTTTTTAGCAGTGTATATATATTTTATATAAGCAACTAACCTGTCAATGTTGGGTTAGTGAAACCTGAAACTTAAAACCTGTAACTTGAAACTTGAACCTAGAAACCTGTAACTTGAAATTTGAAACTTGTATTTTTAAAATGTGTGCAAGTCACAAAACATAAATTACAAGTACAAAACATAAGTTATAAGTACAAAATATATGTTACAAGTACAAAACATAAGTCCCAATTCTAGCTCCATACAAGGCAACAGTACTAACCACTGTTCCACCGTGCAGCCCCTTACCCATTCAATATTCCTTTATTTATAGCCTAGAAGGGAGACGGTAGCAGAGTTGCTCAACCATGGTTTTCTTGCTAAAAGCACCCTCCAACCTCAGTTAGCTTCGGTTAGCTCTGAGTTTCTCAGTCAGCTCATACCTACATTTGCTCAGAGTTTGATGAGTGTCGATCATCCACTCCCAGCTTCACTTCTTCGCCCATTTTTGTATTTTCCCAGACTGACGAGATGCTTGATGCGGCCAAAATGGCGGTGGTGCGAACCGGTCATTGGGCTTCAGTTCAGCTCTTCAGAAGCATACGGGTGACGTCATGGAGGATCCATCCATCTTATATATGTACAGTCGTGGCCAAATGTTTTGAGAATTACATAAATATTGGAAAACTTGCTGCTTAAGTTTTTAGAATAGCAATTTGCAAATACTCCAGAATGTTATGAACAGCAATCAGATGAATTGCATAATCCTTCTTTGACATGTAAATGCCACTGCATTTCATTGCTGTCATTAAAAGGACCTGCTGAGATCATTTCAGTAATCTTCTTGTTAACTCAGGTGAGAATGTTGACGAGCACAAGGCTGGAGATCATTATGTCAGGCTGATTGGGTTAGAATGGCAGACTTGACATGTTAAAAGGAGGGTGATGCTTGAAATCATTGTTCTTCCATTGTTAACCACGGTGACCTGCAAAGAAACGCGTGCAGCTAACATTGCGTTGCATACAAATGGCTTCACAGGCGACGATATTGTGGCTACTAAGATTGCACGTAAATCAACAATTTATAGGATTATCAAGAACTTTAAGGAAAGAGGTTCAGTTCTTGTTAAGAAGGCTTCAGGGCATCCAAGAAGTCCAGCAAGCGCCAGGATCGTCTCCTAAAGAGGATTCAGCTGCAGGATCGGAGTGCAACCAGTGCAGAGCTTGCTCAGGAATGGCAGCAGGCAGGTGTGAGCGCATCTGCACGCATAGTGAGGCGAAGACTTTTGGGAGATGGCCTGGTGTCAAGAAGGGCAGCAAAGAAGCCACTTCTCTCCAAAAAACATCAGGAACAGATTGATCTTCTGCAGAAAGTTTGGTGAATGGACTGCTGAGGACTGGGGCAAAGTCAGATTCCTCCATGAAGCCTCTTTCTGATTGTTTGGGGCATCTGGAAAAAGGGTTGTCCGGAGAAGAAAAGGTGAGCGCTACCATCAGTCCTGTGTCATGCCAACAGTACAGCATCCTGAGACCATTCATGTGTGGGGTTGCTTCTTATCCAAGGGAGCGCGCTCACTTACAATTTAGCCCAAAAACACAGCCATGAATAAAGAATGGTACCAAAACACCCTCCAACAGCAACTTCTTCCAACAATCCAACAACATTTTGGTGAAGAACAATGCATTTTCCAGCCCCATGGAGCACCGTGCCATAAGGCAAAAGTGATAACTAAGTGGCTCGAGGACCAAAACGTAGAAATGTTGGGTCCATGGCCTGGAAACTCCTCAGATCTTAATCCTATTGAGAACTTGTGGTCAATCCTCAAGAGGAGGGTGGACAAACAAAAACTCACTAATTCTAACAAACTACAACAAGTGATTATGAAAGAATGGGTTGCTATCAGTCAGGATTTGGCCCAGAAGTTGATTGAGAGCATGCCCAGTCGAATTGCAGAGGTCCTGAAAAAGAAGGGCCAACACTGCAAATACTGACTCTTTGCATAAATGTCATGTAATTGTCGATAAAAGCCTTTGAAACATGTGAAGTACTTGTAATTACATTTCAGTACATCACAGAAACAACTGAAACAAAGATCAAAAAAGCAGTTTAGCAGAAAACTTTGTGAAAACTAATATTTGTGTCACTGTCAAAACTTTTGGCCATGACTTTAGTCACAAAAACAGCTGTGACACAAAAGCTGAAATAATACCTCAATCGAAGCCACAAAACCCTGATGAGTGGAGAAGAAGGAGGTGTTGATGTAGAGCAGGAACAAAAAAGAAAAAGAAAGAGAGAAGGAGGAAGTTCAAACCTCTTTTCCACCAATCATAATGGGCTATATGAATCACTGGCAAACAAGATGGGTGAATTTCAAGCCTTTACAAGGACTCAACCAGAATATCAGGAATTTAGTGTTATGTGTTTCACTGAGACGTGGCTGTAGAGGCATATCCCTGCAACGTCTCTCTGCCAGGTATTGGTACCCCTCCATATTCAGGAGTCTCATCTTTGTCAACCATCTTTGTGATGAGCCCTTAAGTGATGATACTCAAACACATGCGTTAAACAAACTAAGCAGATATTTTGCCAAAAGTAACAAAGTAGTAAGCTTAGTTACACTAATTTCAAGTGCAAAAATATATTTTAAAAAAATCACATTTTTGAGACAGTACGAGTAAACAGAGATCTAAAGAGGAGCAGGAATAGAAACGGAGGTGGAGTAGCGTTGCGTGTCAACAACAGATGGTGTCATCCAGAACATATTACTGTGAAGTGTCGTTTCTGCAGCCCAGATATTGAACTCTTGTCAGTAAGTTTACGTCCATATTACACTATACTAAGAGAGTTCACCATTGTTATTTTGGAAGTTGTTTACATTTCACTTTCAGACATTACCAAAAATGTGATGTGTGATATCATCAGTTCTGTTGTCGCTGGGCTACAGACCAAGCACCCAAATGCATTCGTGGAAATATGTGGTGATTTTAATCACTCCTTGCTCTCTACAACACTTCTAACATTTAAACAATTTTCCAGCTGCTGTAACAGATAAAACAAGATGTTGGATTTTTTTTATGCAAATCTAAAGGGTTCAAAAATATCTAAAGCCAGACCTGCACGGTGACAATCAGATCAAACTTTTTTTCCTCTGATAAGAATATAAATCCCTGACGTTCAGAGTAAATCTGTGACAAAGAGAACTGTTAGAAAATGGTCACATGAGGCTGAAGAAGCCCTGCAGGGTTGTTTTGAGAACATAAACTAGATGAGTCTTGGCCACCCGCATGGAGAGGACATTAACGCCATGACTCAGCCTGTGACTGACTACTTAACCTCTGTGTGGACAACATCATCTCCAGAAGAACAGTTGGAGGCATCCTAATAACAAAGCCTGGATCAGCAGTAAACTGAAGGAACTGCTAAAGCATAAAAATTAGCTTTTAGGGATGGAGACAGAGAGTTGTTGAGTATACAGAAGCAATTTAAGGTGAGACAGGAAGGAGGCATACAAGCTGGAGAGCTAGGGACAATATTGGAATGCAAAATAAAATCAGATCCCTTAAAATGTTAGGCTTCGTTCACACTGCAGGTGAAAGCGCATCAAATCATACTTTTTTGCCCTTTTTGCGACCCATATCTGATCTTTTTCTGGCGGTCTGAAATTTCAAATTCAACCCAGGTCACTTCAGTATGTGGTACTGAATCCGATACATATCTGTTGTTTTTGAATGCGGCTGAGGTCTGAACGGCCATGTCGCTTTAAATCTGTCTTTTACGTCACTGACACGCTGTCTCGTGTCAGTGATGTCAATAATCAGCGCCGGAGAAAACAACCGAACTAGGCGACCGAGACTGGAGAGGGAGCAAGTCAATGGACAGAAAGTGAGGTTTTGGTCGGGTCCGACTTTGCAAGAATTAATAGACTGTTGAAAAAACGTTTACATCTATAGCCGCCATTTTTACTTCCGTAAACAGAGCGCACTGTGTGTGACGTACAGTGGTGACGTCTCATCTTCTTCGCATGCGGGGCGCTTTGGAGCCGTGAAACGTTCACACTGGAGCGCGTTTGCTGTCGCATTTTATCGGTAGTTTAAACGAACATACAAAAAAATCGGATTTGATCAAAAAATTGGAATTGAGCATTAAGACCTGCAGTGTGAAGGTAGCCTTATTAACTGCTTTGTTGAGCACCTGGCCACCACAGGTTGAGTGGCTAAAGTATGGAAGAGGGACTTGCCCACTTCTTAGTTTTCCTTTCCTTTACCAAGCTGCGTAACTGATGCACGTACAAGATAAAGCTAAAATTAGACTGACGATGTAAATGACCAGATAATATCCTGATAAGGGATGCAAGGATATCACTGTTTCAATTCGATACAGATACTTTGATTTGAGTACTTGTTGATACTGAGTTCTAAGGCTGGGCGGTATACCAAAAATTTACCAACACAGAAATGTATGACTGTTACCAGCATAATTTTGCATGTGTCAGTAAATTTGGTATGAAAAAAAAAAAGAACAGATGCATTTTAGTTTAGTTGTGTTCCTGCCCCCTTAAGAAAGGGCACTCTGGTAGAGTCGTGTGACTACTAACAATCATGTGACTTCATCTCTTACAGAACCGAACAGCGCTGCAATGTCGCTATACAGTGGGGCAAAAAAGTATTTAGTCAGTCACCGATTGTTCAAGTTCTCCCACTTAAAATGATGACAGAGGTCAGTAATTTTCATCATAGGTACACTTCAACTGTGAGAGACAGAATGTGAAAAAAAAATCCAGGAATTCACATTGTAGGATTTTTAAAGAATTTATTAGTAAATTATGGTGGAAAATAAGTATTTGGTCAATAACAAAAATTCAACTCAATACTTTGTAATACAACCTTTGTTGGCAATAACAGAGGTCAAACGATTACTATAGGTCTTTACCAGCTTTGTACACACAGTAGCTGGTATTTTGGCCCATTCCTCCATGCAGATCTTCTCGAGAGCAGTGATGTTTTGGGGCTGTCGCCGAGCAACACGGACTTTCAACTCCCTCCACAGATTTTCTATGGGGTTGAGGTCTGGAGACTGGCTAGGCCACTCCAGGACTTTCAAATGCTTCTTACGGAGACACTCCTTCGTTGCCCGGGCGCTGTGTTTGGGATCATTGTCATGTTGGAAGACCCAGCCACGTTTCATCTTCAAAGCTCTCACTGATGGAAGGAGGTTTTGGCTCAAAATCTCACGATACATGGCACCATTCATTCTTTCCTTAACACGGATCAGTCGTCCTGTCCGCTTAGCACAAAAACAGCCCCAAAGCATGATGTTTCCATCCCCATGCTTCACAGTAGGTATGGTGTTCTTGGGATGCAACTCAGTATTCTTTTTCCTCCAAACACGACGAGTTGAGTTTATACCAAAAAAGTTCTACTTTGGTTTCATCTGACCACATGACATTCTCCCAATCCTCTGCTGTATCATCCATGTGCTCTCTGGCAAACTTCAGATGGGCCTGGACATGCACTGGCTTAAGCAGGGGGACACGTCTGGCACTGCAGGATTTGATTCCCTGTCTTTGTAGTGTGTTACTGATGGTAACCTTTGTTACTTTGGTCCCAGCTCTCTGCAGGTCATTCACCAGGCCCCCCCGTGTGGTTCTGGGATATTTGCTCATCGTTCTCATGATCATTTTGACCCAACGGGATGAGATCTTGCGTGGAGCCCCAGATCGAGGGAGATTATCAGTGGTCTTGTATGTCTTCCATTTTCTGATAATTGCTCCCACAGTTGATTTTTTCACACCAAGCTGCTTGCCAATTGTAGATTCACTCTTCCCAGTCAGGTGTAAGTCTACAATTCTTTTCCTGTCGCCTTCGAAAGCTCTTTGGTCTTGGCCATAGTGGAGTTTGGAGTCTGACTGTTTGAGGCTGTGGACAGGTGTCTTTTATACAGATAACGAGTTCAAACAGGTGCCATTAATACAGGTAACAAGTGGAGGACAGAAGAGCTTCTTAAAGAAAAAGTTACAGGTCTGTGAGAGCGAGAGATCTTCCTTGTTTGAAGTGACCAAATACTTATTTTCCACCATAATTTACAAATAAATTCTTTAAAAACCCTACATGTGAATTCCTGAATTTTTTTTCAAATTCTGTCTCTCACAGTTGAATTGTACCTATGATGAAAATTACTGACCTCTATCATTATTTTAAGTGGGAGAACTTGCACAATCGGTGGCTGACTAAATACTTTTTTGCCCCACTGTATTTAGCGAGTGATTAGACTCCTCTAGCAACCTCTAGCGACCATTAAAAAAAAAGGCTAGCAACAAATGTATTGTTATATTGGATGCTTTGAGACTCTAACGTGGAGAACATAACTACTTTCACTGAGCAGCAGGGATGCAGTCGACCCAAAGCGCTCCCTGCCCAGAAAGCTACAGCTCAGCCTGCACTGGTCCTGCCAGTCTGACCATATTTTTTTTTAGATTTAAAAGAATAAATTACCAACTACACTTAAACTAAAGCTAAAATTTCAAGTGAAAAATAAACATTTTATAAATTACTGCAGAGTTTATGCATTTTAAGTATCAGTTCATGGTATCGGTTAACTTTAACTAATATTGATACAGTGCATAAGAATGGTATTGGCCCCAATACCTGACACCAGTATCGGTGCATTCCTAATCCTGATATATAAAACGTCACATTGAACAAGAATCTGACATTGCAGTTTAAATAAAAGCCTCTGATGTCATCCATTTAAAAGGATGAGACCCTGTTTTAGAGGCTGCTTGTACAAAATCCAACTTTTGTCCTATTGCCAAAATAACTGAGCTTCTCTCCAAAGATCAGTAAATCACTGCAGAAGAAAGTAAAAGTACATCAATTTCCCTTTTAGTGATCTTCTTTTAACTTATGTTAAAAAGATTTTGTTCAAGTCATCATGTCAGACATGGTTTTGTAATAAAGCCATTTTGTAGTGATGGATAGCACCCATTTAGGCTTGGTCTCAGACTTTCTTTCATATTTTCAATGGGTATTTTCTTCCCCCATCACTGTGTTTAAATACAGTCCAAATATTTCTGTAGAACAAGACAGTTTGTTTCAAACTGTTTCAAACAGTTTTTCCATTTTTAGATGAACAAACCCGGTTCTGTAAGTTTAGAGGCTGTTAAAAAAATGTTTTCTTCCTCTCAGTAACAAGTTGTTTAGCCGTAGGTCAACATTTTTGTACTTATGGAAATGGATGATTAAAATGTTGTTTTTTTGCAGAACCCATGCACTAGCAGAAAAGCCAACAGAGCACAGAGTAAATAATCATTTGAATACCATCAGCGTTGGGAGTAACGCATTACTAAAGGAACAAATCGCATTTAACACAATACTTATAAAATGTACAGCACTATATGATTAATTATAATTTAAATAACGAGAGTTACAAGTGCATTTAATTATTTTTTTTGACCAGCTAATGCAGGTACTAAATCAAGTTGGATACTGTAGAAGATCCACGGTGAATCAAGAAGGCTAAAGAAAAGATCGCCTATAGATTTACAAGGTGGCATTATTCACACCATTTCCCTAACCACCCGTTGAAAGACTGTTCAGGAGTAGGGGTGGGTATCGTTTAGGTTTTTTGAGATACCGGTGCCAAACTAGTACTTTTGAAATGGTGTTGGCACTTAAACGGTGCTTAAAACGGTGCTTAAAGAATGGAAAACATACAAACTTTGTCCAAAAACCCTCTTATTTTTTCATTTTTAGTAGGGCTGTCAAGCAATTAATTTTTTTAAATCAAATTAATCACCGGGTAGCTGTGAATTAATCACCAATTCTAAATATGACAAAAAAAAAAACTATAATTTCCAGTATAAATAAAAAGACAAATCTAAATGCAGTTGCTCTTTTTTAAAATTAAATATAGGGGAAAACAATGACATTTTTGTTTTGAACTCCACAATCACGTTTATAATGTATGTGTGGTCTCATATGAAACATAACAATTGCAGGTAGAACTAACCAAAATGTGTGAATAAACCTAACATTTGGATATTAGCAGTCTGTGCTAAACATCACATAAAACAAATGGTATATCAACTTAGTAATCAAATCTCACAATTTACACCAGCAGGAAATAAACGCTCTTATTGTGAAGATGTACAAAGCTACTTCTGCTAATAGTTAGCTCTAATTTGAGTCCGAAAACATCACTTTAACTGAATAATTTTGCACTTTTAATGCAGCGGTATCTCAATATGAAATGTTCTGAAGATATACAGTGAACACTCATGCATAAATCAACATAAGTACAGGGCATTTAAACTTTGCACCGCACACAGCAAGCTGACATCCGAAGCAGACGGATAATTCCCACAGACAAGTTATGAACTTATTATCATATCACCACAAAGCCAGTACACCAATAATAATATATTGACATTTCATTTAGAAGAACAAACACATGCTGCTGCACAAAAATCCGCAGTTTGGCTGGTCAGGAAGGAGAACTGATGTGGGCGGAATTAAAAACAGAGCACTGTTCTGTGCATGCGCTAATTGCGTAAAAAAAGAGGAAAAGAGTTATTTGTAGGAATTAATCGACCCACGTTGGTACGTTAATTTTGACATCCCTAACTTTTAGCATTTTTTTTTTATTGCAAAAAAGATAGGCATGTTTACCTTTTCTGGTGATATAGGGAATCGCTCTTGGCTGACGGCATGCCCAGAATCCACAGAGCGCTGTTTTTCGGTCTGGTTACTACCGTTTATGTCAGAACCATCAGTACCTATCCTTATTCAGGAGTCTCATCTTTGTCAACCATCTTTATGATGAGCTATTTCAGTGATGATACTCAAACTCATGCGTTAAACAAACTAAGAAGATATTTTGCCAAAAGTAACAAAGTGGTAAGCTTATTTAGACTAATTTTCGAGTGCAAACATATGCAAGCATTACATTTTTAAGACAGTTCCTAGTAATATAAAATGTACTACAAATGTTTTTGTAACTTTCCCAACTCTGAATATCATTATATATAAGGAATAATTTATACCTATTTGTTTAAGTGCTTTGAACTAACATTTTTATTTTGAATTTGTCTTATCGAAATAAACTAAATGGAATTTTAGAGGATAATGACACTCTTGAACCCATAATGTAATTTGAGGCTACACCGAGATGTCCAACAAGGTCATGTGCTAAAACCACCACTGTTACCCCTATTCAACCATGACTGCCATGCTAAATGCAACTGTTTAAATACTTTCATTAATGTTGTGTCTAATAGTGGCTTTTGTAATGAAGATATGCCCTGCTATAGAGAGGAAGTGCCATAGTAACAACCTGTCCCTAAAGGAGGACAACCCTAAAGGAATGGTTTTGATCTCCAGAGACAGCCTATAAACTCCTTGATCACCCCTCGATCATCAGCAGCTCTTAGAGAAACAAATTATACTAATTAATACCATTAATTAACGTCTTTAGTGGTAATTAATGTGACTGTATTAGTCATTTAGCTCACACAGGCAGAGATGTTAAATAAAAAAGATGTAACATAAAAACTTAATCATATAGTCACTTAGCTTTTCTACAACATGAACTCAAACTGAACTCAGAAGCTTTAGTGAGGCCAACATCAGGAGGAAAGCATCATTACATCATGCCAAAAGTGCTGACTTTGCATAATGGATGTGCAAATGTTGGTAAGGCATCAGCATACCCCACCTCTATCAAAAGCTACATTGGATTACTGATCCAAGCAGTCTTTGAAGCATGGCAAAAAGAGATTACCAAAGAATTTACCCAGAGGTTTATATCTGCAATTTGTTTTTGCAGATAGAAAACTTTCATTGGACTGAAAACTCATCTGTTTCATTTTATTTAGACACCTTTTTCTGCTATACCTACTCAGGTTCTTCCTGCAGCTATTCTGGACCTTGTTGAAGATTATTATTTGCAAAAATAATCTTTTCTTATCTGACATCTGACAGCAAAGATGTCACCCAACTTCACCCAAAAGGTGGGAGATTTCAGTCTTTTAAAGTAGGGATAGACAAAAAAATTTGTCAGCTGAAATATCGATATTCAAAAAGATCAGATTAGTCAACTAATTGGGAAAATAAATAGTGATTAAATATCAAAATAATCGTTTGTGGCAGCCCTAAATGAATATAATGTTACTGTCAAATGTTTTGGAGAAATATGAAGTCAAATACATTCTAATGCCTATAAAGGATAGGCATTTGGGTCACCCTTCGGAATTTATTTATGAGAGATGACCACAAATTCTCTGTGCAAACGCCCCATATTAGAATACACTCCTGTAAAAAAATCTGATCTGAAAATGTAGAAATAAGTAAATGTGGGAATAAATACATAAATAAATGTGGGAATAAATACATATATAAATGAATAAATATGGAGTTAAATAAATAAATAAATGGAAATAAATAAATATGTAAACAAATACATTTCAAATTGATTTATTTTTCAAATGTATTTTGAGATTTATGGTTACGGTTGGGGACTGCTGATAAAGAGTACAAGGGACCATTTCCTGAGACGCAAAATTATTACCTTACCCCAATCCTAAAATTACAAGGATCTTTTAATTTTTCAAGCTGTGTTAGTTACAGCTTCAAAGAGGGGATTCTAAGATAAAGCTACACAATAATTTTTTATAACGTTTTTTCATGTAATTTGCAAGTTGAAGAAATCGTCTTAATAGGCTGCCTGGTTACATCACCTTTATGAGGGTTGGCGTTGATGCACCAGACCAATTTTGATCCACTGCTCCGCCCTATTGAACTAATTTCTCACACAAAATTACATGAAACTTTCAGGAAAATCTTCTCTATGATTTAATATTTTTTGTTTGTGTTGGTTTTATGCTTTTTTAAATAAAGCCTCCAGGCTGCTTCTCTAAAGTACAGCACTTCACCATTTCTGTCCTCCTCCCTCCTGAGATGTCAAGCCGCTCAGCGAGTGCATCACCTGTCTGTCGGTTAAACTCCTCTCATTCCTAGTTGATCTCATTACAGAGACGTGCCAACGCCTGGAAGAAAATATAACTCAAAAGACTGCTGTCAACAGCAGGAATCTAACGATGTTCTCACATCAGTGTAAATATCTTTACAGCATCGCTGGCTATGCTTCAACAACATGTGTCTATGTATTTTTAAGGGAACAATGTAGAGACATCTAATCCGTGCAGAAATGTGTCAAACAACAGGCTGCAATTAAAAATGTTACTATTTATAGTATTTTTTTTTAAAGGAGATACAGGTGATGCAAGATAATGTCAAACTTGAAAACCTTTGCCTATAGTCTGATTTCTGGATCTGTGAAAATCCCAAATATCCGCCTTGAATTAGTTGCATAAACTCTTTGATTGAGTTGAAACTTCTTTTTTTTTTACATTTAAGGGGATCAAACAATAAGCTAAACATCTGAGTAATTAAGGCACAGCTTGAGTACGGGTTTTTTTTCAGGCTGTTAAACGATTAAAAACTGAAATCTAATTAATCACAGGGTAGCTGTGAATAAATTACAATTAATTGCCATTCCTAAATTTGACTAAAAAACTACAATATTCGGTGTAAGTAAAGGACAAAACGTCGCTGCTCTTAGTTTTAATAAATAAAGGAGCTATCAATGGAATTTTTGGTTTGAACTTCACATTCAAATGTGGCTAAACTAAAAAGTGACACATTTATTTTACAAATCTTCATAAAAAACAGATATTTGAACCAATTTAACAAAAAAAGGGATATTGTAGCTCCCTTTTAACTTTAAAATCAATCTAGAATTTAATCCAAGCAGAGTGCAGCAAAGTTTGGTCCTCCCAAACTTCTTAAAACTCACATTTGGATTTTGTTCCATTAATTTCTGCCCCTTAAATTATTCTAAATCACCCTTCTGCTTCTTTTTTTGTGAGTATGTAGCGCTAATGAGCAGGAGCAGAGTGGGTACTAAATCATCGTGGAGAGCAAATTAGGGTAATCTGACAGGAACCAGGCATCTGCACAACACCTTCATCACCAAAGCGTAGGACCCTCATTCTGTGTGTGTGTGAATATTTCAGCATGCTTCTGTATGTGTGTTTGAACCCTACGGACCGTCTCAGGGGAGCGGGTCAACTCCCAGAATACAGTGGGTTGGCAGGACATTTAGCAGCCATCAGAGAGACGCTGACTCTACTATCACACAAGCCTAAAGGTGAAGCTTAATAAATGGACACACACACACCTTATCCACCTTCCTTGGCTGCCTGTTCAGGAAAAGGAGGTTGACCTTTATCAGATGGGAGCACTAACACGTTAATAGTCCTGTCCACACTCCAATTAGAGCTAGTAAGAGAGGAGGTGAACAAAGGACAGCCTGCCACCATGGATCCAACAGACAGAGATGGGAATTGTACAGGCTGTTGGACCCAGAGAGAGGGAAAGGGTCTGGGGAGAGAAAACGATAAGAAAACACAGAAATGTGGAATAAAAGGGGGAAGTGTGACACTTTTTGAGATGTCTCTACTGAATATTTCTTCGTTTGAGGAGGAATGTCCAGTCAAATGAAATATTTAAGACAGAATGGTGTCTGCGTGTGGAGCAGCACCGTCCTCTTTTCTCCAACCATGTCAGCTTTTCACCTGCAGCTGCTGTTTACAAGACGTCACAGTCCTGGTAGTGACAAACGTGTGGCGGAGTGCAACGTGATCTCACAGCTGACAGATTTGTTTCTGTGTCTGACAGGAGCCAAAGATCCCACTCGTCACACTACTGCAAAAACAGT
Organism: Apricaphanius iberus; assembly: GCA_028564705.1. Taxonomy (NCBI): domain Eukaryota; kingdom Metazoa; phylum Chordata; class Actinopteri; order Cyprinodontiformes; family Aphaniidae; genus Apricaphanius; species Apricaphanius iberus. The sequence goes on from JAPXFQ010002564.1 coordinate 606,111, forward strand.
TAAAGGGCGGAGTTCATCTATTAAATCCACAGTGATAAAATAAAGACTGGAGAATACACTTCATTTCAAGTTTCTTTATTTTAATACTTAAAATAACTTATTTTTTTAGAATATAATTCCAAATAATTTTTTTTTTTAGGGGCACAAAGGCCATTGAGTAAAATTCGATGGCTTTCCCTTTCAGATTGATACCATAACATCCTAATTTGGAATAAGACATGGGTTATGACTTTTTTAATAATAATAATAAAAAACATTTCAAGGTATACAGCCTCACAACAATGGAAACAACACATGCCAATAAAAGCATTTAGAAACACCACAAATGCTTATAAAACCTCAGGTTAGAGAAAACCTTAAAAGGTATTATAGAGTATCTTTATGATGACTCAGAAACCAGAGACAGTCCATTTTTTAATCCTGCGCATGGCCCTCTCCATCTCTCCTCTTTTTCTTTGAGAAAACTCCTCCTCCACTCCACTGCACTGTTGGAATTTTCAAGTTGTGTTTAAATCAAAAATCTCAAACTACAATACTAAGAAAAGGTTTGATACTTTAGGCTCAAAGTGTCACTTTCTTATCAACTAAAACCAATAAATAGCAGCATCCTGGTCTTCCATAACACCTCAGCAGAGCCACAGGTTGATGGCATTCATTCAACGCCGCATTGAGACAGGAAGTGATGCAAAAGGGGCCCTCACCAACTACTGAGTATACATGCATGATTAGACTTTTCAAGGTTCCCAAATTTCTCTATTTAAAGTCTTTGTTCTATTGATTTCATGTCATATTCTAATTTTCTGAGATTTTGAATTTTCATAAACTATAAGCCATAATTATCTAAATTATAACCAATAAAGGCTTAAAATATCTTGTTTTGCATGTAATGAGTCTATATCATATATTAGTTTCATCTTTTACATTAAATTACTAAAATAAATTAACTTTAGCACAATAATTAAAGTTTCACTTGTGCATCAATTCTGTTATCTAATAAAATACAGACAAAAGCGTATTTTGGAGCGTGCCTGAGTAATTGTAAAATATCAGTTTTAACTATGTCCTGATTCCTGACTGGTTTCTATCAGCAATTTATCTTTTTCTCTCCTTACCTGAAGGTCCTGCATCACTCTCTCAGCTGCAGCTGCTCGCCTCATGTCTCCTCCTGACTGATCTTTCTAATGGGGCAACAACGATTTATCTCAAATATGTGGATAACAATTTTGAGTACAAGGTCTGTACAGAAATGTATAACTAGCAAGGAATGTAACATAAGTAACATTGGTATTGTTACTAGCTTAAAATATATTTGCATGTATTAACTCGCTATCATTTAGCTAATATTACCTACAGGCAACTGCACAAATCAACTTACAGCTTGTTTAGAAAAATCTTTGCACCGTTTGTTGGCTTCTGGCTCGTTAGCTTAAAAAGCTGCTCTGCCGCACCTGTCTGTGTGATCCACCTGATGCCTGCGTGCGTGTGTGCACTTACGGTGGGTTTAAAGACGGCTCTTAAAAATATGTTACGGAACATTAAACTGTATTAACAGCTGAAAAAAGTGCAGGGGACAGGGGTACTGACACGGAAAGTGCGGGGGACATGTGCGTACCGCACCCACGCAGGCCGCTGTTGCCGTATTATGATGTTATTTTCATGGGGCATGAAGGCCAAAGTGGTGGCGCGATGGACTTGCCACGACTAGTCGATTCGTCACGACAACGGGCAAAATTATTGACAAATTTAGTAATCAATGTTATTTATTTTTTAAAGCTTTGTTTTTCTCTTAAAATGGCTGTTGTATCTTTCGCTACTTTGTCTGCCTGAACATGCGCAGTTGTGGCAATCAGCGTTAGCCCATTACATCACCGGAAAAGCCAACACATCAGTTATCATGGTGAGCTGATAACAGAGCTCTAAAGTTCTGCCTGGAGAGTTTTATTAAACATATAGAGAAAACATGAGTAATGATTTACAAAAAAAATTACAAAAAGGAACCTACTTCCCATGGTAATACAGCAGTGTTGCTTTAGCATCTTAAAAGGAAGTCTGCTATGGCTGATGGTACAGTAAGCTGATTAAAATGTAAGCTAATTAGCTTGTTAGCTGCTAACATTAGCATTAACAGATGTGCAATGTCTTCCTTTCCCTGGATATGTCGCCTTTTTACGTTGTCTCCAGGGAATCCGGGGACATTCATATATTGATGAAAATATCCAAATTGTGTAATTTAACGTCCTCTAATTTTTAGACTGACTTTAGATTTTTAAAGGCAAGGCAAGTGTATTTGTAGAGCACAATTCATACACAAGGTAATTCAAAGTGCTTCACAGTTGCATAAATTAAGAAAACAGATAAACAGAATGAAAAAAAAACCCATCAACTTAGAAAATATTTCATTACAATAAAAAGCAAGAGTGCAGATAAAATACTTTCAATTGTCATATGCACGGGTAAAAAGAATTGTTTTGAGCCTGGATTTAGACATTGTTAGAGATGAGGCTTGTCTCACATCCTCATGAAGACTGTTCCAGATTTTAGCTGCCTGAAACTGAAATGCAGCCTCACCGCGTTTATTGTTGACTCTGGGAACCAACAGGAGACCCCTCCCTGAAGTACTCAGGGCCCGAGATGGTTCATATGTCTCTAACATGTCAGAGATGTACTTTGGTGCCAAACCATGAAAAGACTTGCACACAAGCAGAGCTGTTTTAAATTCTATTTTCGGAGCGACAGGAAGCCAGTGCAGAGACCGGAGCACTGGACTAATATGGTCGTACTTCCTGGTTCTTGTCAGGACTCGAGCAGCGGCGTTCTGGATGTACTGCAGCTGTCTAACAGCTCGTTTAGAGAGGCCAATGAGCAGGCCGTTACAGTAGGCTAACCTGCTGGAGACAAATGCATGGATAAGTCTCTCGGAGTCTGGTTTCAACACTATTCCTCTGATCTTAGCAATGTTTGTCAGATGGTAAAAAGCTGTTGATGTTATTGCTTTGATGTGGCGGTTTAAGTTCAGGTCTGAGTCCATGATTACCCCTAGATTTCTAACCTGATTTTTTGGTTGAAGACAGAGAGACCCAATATGACTAATAACACTTTCTCTTTGTGTCACTGTGGGCCAAAAATAATGATCTCAGTTTATTGGCTGTGCAATGGAAGGAACTTTCTGTAAAGATCATTCTGTAATACAGTGGTGTTGATGAAACTTCTGACTGAAGAAGCTGCTGTATTACTTGATAGTTGCATCATTAACATTAGTTATAGTAATTTCATTACTCTTAGCACACATGATGCGTCTGCTCTACCACTAATGTTTTATTTTATAATTAGTTCAGAAATGTTAAAAGAGCCATCATTTAATAGTAAGTTAGATACTACGTGATACTTAGAGTTAACATGATTTTATTAGAGCAGCTGCATACAATTTATACAGACTTATCGGCAAAATAATCAGTGATTGATTGATTCTCAAAGTAATTGTTTGTTGCAGCCCTAGATTGGACTAGTTGTCCTGTTTTATGGAAATCGAAATACGGTCACCCTAAATTACGTATAAGACACATTATACTTTATTTTACATGGAAAAATAATATGGTTTTGAAAAATATTTTGGACATGTATTGGTTTTATTTGTGGTTTCACAAAAATAAAAGCCAGGACATATTTTTTTGGAGTCCACAATTAAAATAAACTGAATGAATTTAAAAGTAGAAAGAAGCCATAGAATGAATGAAGACCCAAAGTGGGAAAAAAACTATTTACAAAAATAATCATCTTATAATCGAATCATGAGGCACCCAAGATTGCACATCCCTAACCAGTAAGTCTTTAAACTTGCAGTAAGATAAATGTCTTTATCTCCAGGTTATTGTTAATTTAACATTGTTTTTGTTTTCCATTCGTATGTTGTCACCTCTGTGTTTCCAACAACTTGTCTGGCCTTATTTTCTATTTTTCTTGTTTCAATTCTGAATACGCCTCATCTTTGGTTTGTTTCCTGAGCTTCTCTATGGTTCTAGACTTTTGCACCTGTTTTTCTTTTGCATGCCTTCACCTCCAGCCTTTGTTCATTCTCTATAAATTCTTATTAAATTGCCTTCACCTATAGTTATCCAGACTTTCTGGTTATTTCCTTACTTCAATAAGATGCAGAGTTGCCCAGAAAGCTCATCTGTTCACTTTGATAAGTGTGTATATCTATATTTAATTCCTTGTCTGAATGTGTGAGTGTGTACGTGCTGAGGATTTTTTGTGTATAGCGGAACCTGATCAGTAGGTTGAGCCCCCTTTCTCTGAGCAGATTGGACTGAGAGCTGATGTGATATGAGACAGAGAGAGTTATTGAACCCTGGCTGATTGGATAGTAACTGGGAATGATTGCCCTTTTCTTTTTCAGCTCATCCCGTCACCTCTGTAGGTTTCAAATGGAAAGTATCAAGAAAAGCACATTGAAGGTTTCTGATTTCTACTGTAAAAACAGCACAAATAAAATGGCACGATAACATCCTCACAATTAATATAGTTACAAAATATTTAATCATTATCAAAGCTCTGTTTACGTCCAGATAAACTCTAATGTAACTAGCTGTTTTTTACAACGGTGTAAAGGACATTGATTCCCACAGCAGATCGAGTTTGGAGATGGATCTATAGAAAATGTAGCTTCGAGTTCAGAAACCAAAGCTAAAGTTTTAGTCGGAGTAATATCAACCTCAAATGGATGAGAAAATAATTTCGTTTTCATCGTGTAAACGACCAGTTCTGTGTTAAAAAAATTTATTGGTTCTGAATTAATTTTCAATAACTAAAGATCCATACATATGTTAAAAGATAGATTTAACACATTCAATGGGTTTACTTCATAGAGTGTATAGGTGGAGCCTTCGTGACGTAGGTTGTAGGTTACTAAAGGAACTGAATCCAAACTGAGCTAAACCCAGAGCTAACCGAAGCTAATACGGGTTAGTGGGAGTTTTTGGCCAGAATCCCGCAGTTGAGCATCTCTGCTTCCCCTCTTCCTTCTAGACCGTAAATAGAATATAAAATCAGTAAATCGACTATCGAAGGAGCGCCACCTGTAAATAAAAGGAGAGATATTTTTAACTTACTGAAAAACGGAGCAGAGACTTCTTGAACAGTCTGTTTGTGCAATTGATACCACAGCAAACCATATTTGTTGAATAAGTGCACAATTGACATCAGAAAAGGAATAAACATTGCGAAGGCAACTGATGGTCAAGTTCAAAAAAAAAAAAAGGCCAAAGACTGGTAAAATGTCTCAGAAACTGTGGTCTTCCCTGGAGCAAGCAGAGGAAGGAAGCAGTTAGCTACCTGCGGTAGCGCAGACAGCTTATCTGAGACCTAAAAATCATAAGGATATGCCCCTAATTATTCATAATTTAAATCTAAAATTACATCCAACCCACACAGAATTATCATGACAGTAAACCTGACATATTAAACCTAAAATGTTATTATTATTATTATTATTATTTTTTACCATTTCTTTTAAACATGTTTATTTCTGCAGTGAAGTTGGCATTTGTAACATTCGATTCAATGGGAACGTGTTTCTTTCCAGAGCCAGCCCCAAGTGGATGAGTGGTGAACTGCAATTAAAGGAAAACGTGATGCATTTTGGTCAAGGTATAACAGTACATGTGCTCTGATTTTCTGGTATGGCTTTTTCCGTTTGGTAAGCATGGGTACCAAAAGAAGCAAGCTATTTTATACCTGAACACTAAGGATGCACCGAAATGAAAACTCTTGGCCGAAACCGAAAATGAAGAAAACTAAGGCCAAAAACCGAAACACCGAAATAAATGATTGTCAATTATTAGAACCATAGAATTTATGGCTATGATGTGTAATAACCTCACTAAAATAAAGGCATTGCAATAAATCAGTTACAAAACTATGAAGGTATTTATTTAGCACTGACATAACAACAACGCACAATATAAATTAAATTAAAAAAGTTTCGGCTGTGTTGTTTCGGTGATTTAGGTCTTTCGGCCGAAAACCGAAAATGCACTTTTGGGTGATTTTCGGCCGAAAATTTTCTGTGGCCGGATTTTCGGTGCATCCCTACTGAACACATACAGAATGTTTATGTGTGGAACTCAGAGTGCAGTGCAATGTTCTGTTGCAGTTCTATTGAAAAAGTGGCACCAAACCAAGCAGAAATGACTCCCATCACTAAACTCTGTTGTTTGGCAACATTAATGGTTTCTTATGCAGCTACAGTGGAAAAAGAAAGATGGACCGAACCAGAACTTTGTCAGCGAACGCATCTTTGAACACCAATAAGGTCAATAACACGCTCTCCACTGAACTGAATGACTCACCTAAAACAATGTCAAGCTAAATGGAAACATAACTTATACTGGAGAAAAATCAGTTGGTGTCCACATGGCTACAAGTAGCATCCAATCAGACCAAACTCTGTATTGCTTAAAGGATCTAGTTTATCTAGGTTGTAGTTACAACCATGTTCACAAAATGTAAACCAGCCAACCTGTAGGCTACATATTTTGCGCAGCAAGTACGTAATTTAACATCTGCGTACACTGGTAAGACACAGCTCTCTAAACTTAAGAAAAGAGCTGCAGACATGTGAGCTCTGTGCTAAATGTGCGGTACTCATGACTGACAACACTATGCAGCAGCGTGGTGAAGCCGTTTCAGCCAATCATTGTAGAAAACCATACTTCCTCCTACCGTCTGCCTCCCTCTGTTTCCTCTGTTTTTCACTCACTGAACCTTGGCTAAAAGGTAGACTGCGTTTGTATGTCACGGACTTTCCAGCTTTTGGTAGATGTGAACCGTAACGCCTGACGTTTCCTTCACTGTGGAAGCATTCGACAATATTTAAATAACCAGTGCAGATATTTTAGTCAGTTCAAATTGTAAAAAGTGTCTATCACTTAAATAGTCAAAATAAGAACTTTGAACAAGTGTGTGTGTATTTTGATGACTGTCGGCGACCTGGGGAGGCCAAAAAAACATTAAAGATCGTGACCACTACAATACAAAGTTTCTATGTTCTTTATTTAAAGTATTGTAATCAAAAATATAGGTTGTATACAGATAAAACGGTAGCAGCAGAAAAAACCACTTTCATTTGACACGTTCCAAAGGAATTAAGGTATAGATGAGCAATCTATAATTCTATTAATTAATTGGCCATGGCAAATTTCCATTCCGGTCTATACCCTCAATTTATTATGTTTTAAAATATAAAAGAATACTTAATTACATGAACTGAAAACATGGAATTAAGGGAGAAAAAAGGTTTTTCATTTTATTGCGGATTAAGGAGCAAAAAGAATATACAAGTAAAACTGTATTTATTTTCCTGAAGGTGTATCAAATACCTACCGAACCATACCTTGTGTACCATTAGACACTTATTTTTTGGTATGAACTCTCTATCCCAACAACGCCTGAAGCCATCCATCCATTTGTTCATGACTACATATAAAAAAACTTTACAACTTTAGAAATATCCATAGCTACTTTTTTTATCAACAATTCTTTAGCTGAGTTTTATTGGTAAGTGCTTTAAAAGTACACAGAGAATCCTCTGTACCTAAGAAGAAACAAACAGGTTTGATGTTCTTTTTTCCATTTGGAAGTTTAATATTTAACATGTCTGCTCCACCCCCAAAGCAGTGCACTGCATGCCTATCTAAACTGAGCACAACCACCAACTACAGAGCTGGTAATGAAAAAGACTCAGTCATTAATGCTCCAAATGCCATTATTCACTCATCCGAATATACCTCTCCCTATTTTACCACTTTCAATCATTTTAATGCGCACACCCACGATTCAGCGGTGCAGGTGGGTGGATTTCAATGAGCATAGACTGAATCTGGCAAAGAGGCCTCACAAAGAATACAGAGATTATAAGCAGAACTAACAGAATAGGAAAAAAAAAGAGCAGGCATATGAAAAATGTATTTTCTCCTGCTTGCTCTTTCTTAGGTTCTGACTCCCATTTAAGTTCAGGAAATGATCTGGGCTGTGATAAATGTGGCAGAGACACAGCAGAAACAAAGGACTGGGGAATGAAAGGTAAGATGGAGAAAACAGAAGGACATGAGGGGATGATAATACCAAATCACAGGAGGAGGCAAATCAGGTACAAGAAAGAGAAGAGCATAACAACGTGAGGGAGTTAACATGACTCAGACAGCTGCAGGTTCACATTTAAACCTACTGATGATACCACATTATTCGACCCATTACAAAGCCAACTCCAGCTCTATAGTGTAATTTTTTCTCTCCTTTCTGCAGCCTCTAGGACTGAAGATTTCAAAGTGAGAAGAAATAGAAACGACGACTGCTTGTTTTATCAGCAGGGGAAGACCGAGTCGGACTTACGGCGCTCGATGAGAGGCTAGATGGACCATAAAAGCCTTTCAGAGCAACAATAAGTCATGTATATGATTTACTCGATTTGATGTGCACAAACTCCACTGGAAAACTACAACTGTTTTGACAGAAAGAAATAACCTGTAAGACAATAATAAATAAATACTGAACCTAGATTTACCACTTCATATACTTTGGTTATAGTATAGCCAGGATTCAAGCAGCTCAGTGAAATATGAAAAAAACAGACCTAACAGGGGAAAAAAAGATTTGCAGCTTCTCCTTTGTTCTGGTTTGAATCTGCGGTGATTAGGATTCAATCTAGCTGCTGAGGATCAGCATTTGAGCTACTGAATTTAACTGAAGTAGGGTTGAACTAAGATAGAAAAGCTTTCACAAATGACGGGTTATTATTAATATTATAGGTTTGATTAATAATACTACAGAAGAGTTTAAATTTAAGTGTTTCAAACTCACCAGATAAAGATATTTAAAACTAGTAAACTTGAAAGATTTCTCTAAATCTAGAGATTACATAAAGATCTTTGCTGTTTCTGATCCAAGTTATTAAAGTAAATCTGTGTAAATACTTTACAGCTTTAAAGTATTTATCTCTCCACACTGTGAAACTTGTTTAACAGTTATTGCACTATTTAGGTACAATTAAAAACTGTTATGAAGGTTACTGGAACAGATACATTAAAACAAATTTTTAAGTCCCATTAAATTTATATTAAATGTACAAAAAAAATACTAAATGAAGCTCTTACAATAAAAAGAAGCTTGGACAAGTCTTGAAGTAAAATCTAAGGGTAAAGCATGAAAAGTGGGTAGGCCGGTAATTTTAATACTATTACCGAATTCTACCTAGCTTAAAACACTAAAATAAACAAAAATTGCCACCAGGAATTAAGTAAATTTAGTCTGTTGAAGAAGTGTCAAGCTGTACAAAACATGTTTAGAAGCTTGAAGAAAAGTTAGAGCCATCATCTTTGAGGGAGGAATCCTGAATGACAGTGATCAATGATCACTAAAACGTTTGAAACCAAACAACTATATATAAGGGCTTTCTTTAAAAGTTCAATTAAGTTTTTTTATACACCATGGGGCTGACTGATCAAGTTTCCTAATAATGACTGCAATTTTGCATGTTAGGCAAAAAATGTACCACAGTGTGTTGTCCTTTATTTTATGGATGATCTACTAAGATTGCATTAGCAATTCATAACAGGTGCAAGGAGCAGTATTCAAATTAGGAGTTTGTGGCCGCTATGAGCTGCGCCACTGCTAGAGAACGGAGATATATGTGCGTGGATTTATGATGGGTCTCCAACAAAAACAGGGAAAAAGAACATACATATTAAGTTGTTGGCTGTTACAGAGTTAATTAATATCAGGGTAAAATATTGTAAATCATATTTCTCGTTTGTCAGGAATAAACTCATAGCGTGCTTTGTACATGTGCTGCTTTCCGCTGCAAGTATCGGAATCCAGAGTCAGACCGATTAAAGCTAAAACATCCATATTCTACAAAAGCTGTTGAAATGTACTGCACATTTTCATGGCCTCTAATAAATGTCTAGTTACAATAAAAAAAAAGTTATCTTGAAAATACTGTATGTAATCTGAAATGTGTATATAATTGTATTAATTGTATCCCAGGACCATTAACCACTCTGGTGGAAACTAATGATGATCCATTACCCCTTTTCCACTAGTGCATGTATGGTACGGAACGGGGCGCTTTGGCGTGTTTCTATTACCTGCATCCGTTCCGAGACAACCCCAGCCGACCCCTTTTTTCCGACCCCTCTGCCTTGGTTCCAAGCGTCCCGAAACGCCCACGTATGGACTGACTGGTCTGGTAATATGATATCCCTCTCACTCCTACGCAGCAGCGGCAGTCGCTGATTGGTCTGGAGTTGTTTGTTTGTCTCAAAGTAAGCTATAGTTTAAAGTTTCAAATAAGCAGAACACTGCAGTTAACTGCAAGCAGCCTAAATTTAAAAATAAATCAGTATGAGTCGCGAGTTATATATTTCTTAAAATGTGCAATATTGCAAACCCTGATTTTGCAATGATTATTTGATAATGTGCATCTCAACAAGGGGGTATAAGGTTATTAAAATGAAGATAAAAACCTAGAGCCGATCAGCCCTTTCATATCTGAAATCGCCCAGTTCACAAAACTATTTCTGATAAGCAAAATGTTAAAAAATAAATAAAAAACACATAAGCAGAATTATGAAATTTAGATGTTGCTGCTGATTGATTTTAACTATTAAATACATATCTATGATTAAAATCTACAGATAGGATAGATACAGGGAGATACATTTTTTTTCAAGTCTTGCTAGGCAACAAGTTGGTATCTTACTGGAGGATGAGAGGAGGCGGTTCCATGGATTTGTTTTATCTGAAGTGTCTCGAGTATTTCAGTTGTTCAAGCAGAAGATTTTGGACCCTGGGTGATGTAATTATGTTGTCAATCACACAAGAATATCAACAAGCGGCTTAACTGTGCAGCACTTTATGTGCATTAAAGCTGCAGGTGATATATGCCAATGAGCTCTGAGGCGATCCTAAAGTGATTAAGGGTTGGGAATCTTGTGACTCATGTCGAAGTGATTTGATTAAAATTTAGAAGGATAAGAAGTAATTAGATACATCGATCTATTATATAACACCAGCTACCCCCTCCCCACACATATAAATCTTTCATTTATTCTCTTACTAAACCTAAATCCTTTTTAGCAATCATTAGTTTCTGTGTTAAACCTGTATGAGTTTTCCGCTGCTCTTGTCTGTAGCGCACAACATGCTAGCTGATAAAAACATTTTAGTGCTCGGTGCTAGCGAGCTAACGCACAAGAAAATGTGCAGCTCTGGTGACCTTCCATTCAGTGGCTGTTCATGCATCACATGTTTCAGGTTTTCTGGTTTCTTTCTTGTGCTGATTGGATCGGCATTTCAGTGAGGTATCTTCAAGGTGGGTTTAGAGTAAAAATTTAGCAATGATTAGCCTCCAGTTCACGGTCATACTTTACTTCCACCTCCAGGGTCAAAATTGGAAATGTAGTTCCTCTTCTATTTCTAAAGATTTACATCCAGCTTCACCTTATTTCAACCTGCATTTGGCATGGTTTTTGTCCAAGTGATTTTATCCTTGGTTGTGATAGACTTCAGCCTCGCGCTTCCTTCATAATTAGTTACCATATTAAACATTAAGATAATTGGCTTACAGTGGGTTACTCAAGTCAAATAAGATTTCTTCAGAAATAGCGAGTCCAGCAAGATGTGCAATGTTTGAGTTTTGGCACGCAGTGCATTTATTTTTGTTGCTAGCCATAAAGTTATATATTCTAATCCAATGTAACCAAAGCCTTTTCTTTCACATATTTGCTGTGTCAGACAATCTAACAGTCAGGATCTGGGTTTGTTGGGGTTTTTCTATGTTTACATTTTTTAATAATTCATTCATGCTTTACTTTATTTGTTTTACTTCTGATTAGAGTCTTCATTTCTAGTTTATTCTTTTTCACCAGAGATGTCCAAACTTTTTGGTACATGGGTTGTTTTTTTCCCCATAAAAAAATTAGTGTTTTTTTACCTGCTTATCAATAAATTAAACATGTAATATTTTAATTAAACAAAGCAGCAATTATTTTAGAGAAGGGATTTTTAAAGGATTGTAGATTCAAAACACAGGGCTTTTAGGGTTTGCCTTTTTAAAAGAAATGATAACGTTTTCAAATATTTAGTCTAATGTTAAAGCAAAAATCATTTTTTTCAGCGAAAAAAAAAGGGTGTTGCTCACTCTTTCTTCGAAAATATGTGTTATTTTTAGGTATGTATGGTTGTCTCTATGGCTGCTTTTGCATCAAGTGTTGATGCTAAATCATTTGCCCTATTCTTAAAAAGAAATGACAAAAGACGTGATTTTTTTTTAACATTCTTTTTATTTCAATCATCCCTTCTTGAAGTTGACGTTCAAAGTCCAAATAAATAAAGAATTGTAAAACAAGATGACACACCTTTGATGGGCTGACATTATTTTGAGCTATGGAAACCCAAGAGCTGCATTGTTAAAATGTTTATTCTTGATATTCAAAATCACTATGTTTCCTAGCCCTACTCACTGAACTCAACAAAAAAAAAATAAAACTTGCTGGATGAACATAATAAAATTATGTAAATCATTTCCACCCAACTGATTTGGGTCGATTTACCAATAAAGAATTTTGCTGAGTGACCTAAATGTAAACATTTTGGGTCAACTTAATACATTTGGGTTGATTGAAATGAAATTGAAAATGATTATAATATTCCCTTTTTCTCATGGAAAAAAGTGACAGAATTGTATCACTGAAACATTATATTCATGCTTAGTCAACACTGAAAATGAGGTAATATGTGTTATATATATAAAAGTTTTCTGAGTTTTTGTGTAGCAAAGTGGGGTGCTCAAAAAACAGGGGCCCTTTTCTGAGTTCGGCCCATCCCCTGGTTTTTATTTTTGAGCCTTATAGCGACCCAAATGTATTAGGTTGACTCAATATGTTTACATTTAGTTCACTCAACAAAATTCTTTATTGCTAATTGATGCTAAATCGTTGGGTGGAAATTATTTACATAATTTTATTATGTTCACCCAACAACTTGTTATTTTTGACTGTTGTTTCTCCTATTTGGTCACATGTCTCCCCAGCTCCTACTACCGATTCCCTATGAAATGTTACCAGAAGAGGTAAAAAGCAAGTCAGCATGATTCATGGGCATAAAGACAGTACGAGAGAAGAGTGTAAAGATCACAAACCTTTTAAATCAAACGTTCTTGCTTAATAAAGAAGCCATTAACATGCCAGGTGATATAAGTACCTCAGCATTAATTAGAGCCTTATTCTCATGTGTCCAATTAAAACAAAAGCAATGCTGTTGGCTCTAAATACAGCGAGACCGTTGGTTTGAGCATAGAATCGAGTGAGATACCAGGACAGAAATACAGGATTTGCCAGCAGCATCATTGTTTTCACTTTGCTGGAAGCTGAGTTACCGCAGCGTCTCTATGGTAATTGACACCAAACATAAAACTGAAACCTATCTTTATAGAGGCATCGTGGAGTAAGTTGACGGTAATTGGTGTCCAATGCTTGGAGCATCAATGCTGTTGAAACTCGTCCCTGTGAAGAATCTCAGACCCATACTTATTATAGTCTGATAAGAGTTTAATTGACTTTTATCGATTTTAAAAACACTTTCTAGTGACCAAGAAATTGCTGAGCTACCTCCAAAGTCTCTCAGGATGCTGCCTTATTAAATATCAGATGACTTCATGTAGCAGACTCTTGAGGCTGACACTATAATTACCTCTCAACAGCAAACAGAATTCAGCACAATTTTCAATTCACCATCCACAGACTTATCTTAATGTTGATAACTTATCAAGTCAACCTGACTTGTAATCGTATGCTCTTACAACTCATTTCAGATACAATTTTCCCTGCTTCTCCCTGGCTCGTTCTGTTTATAGGCCAGCAGACACATGATGTGCAGGCTCCCCAAAGGCTTCAGAAACCATTAAGAATTCATCAGCAGCAAGATGGTGTTTTTTTAATCAAGTCTGTGTGATCTTACTGAAGCATTAAGCCTCAATGAAGAAAAGAGAGAGATTTGAAAGCGTAAGATTAGAGGAGTGACTTCAACAGAGAGATTTTGATGGTTGTTTTGGGCAACTTTTTAGTTTGTATCGATTAAAAATAAACCACAGGTACAAAAACAAGAATAATACAGCATCGGATATAATTGGATTATTATTCAAAATCAATACTCTGGGAACTTTATATCTGTTTTCCGTGACTTAAGAGTTTCCCCAGAGTAGACGCATGATGTGATGAACAATCTTTTACTTATTTAAGCAGACTGTGGCTAAGTGAAGGCTACGGGAACGCTGTAAGTTTGATCTGGCTCCCTTTTGTCAGGACAAGGCACTTAATGACATGTCGCCTAACGATCAGTGTGTAGGCGTTTAAATTTGTGCACGTTCGGATGTACATGTCTGCTGTGTAAAGAGCTTAAGTAGTCAAAATATCCTTTAAATTTACCCTATTTACTGTTCAAAATGATAAGATGATGGAATGGTCACTTGCACCCTGAAAAAGGTTTTATATCTCGGGACCTTTCTCCGTGGGATGTTTTAATTGTGGGATCGTGGTTGGCTGCACAACATCGATGTGGTTTGACGTCGCTACAGTGAGACAGTCTGATTGGTTGAGGCTCAGGGGACGGAGGCGAAAGTTAAGCTAGCTTAGCTTAGCTTCTGCGTTGCTGGCTTTTGCCACTTTGAAGCTTAGAAAGGAGAAAAAGTTTCAAGTTGATCATCTCATATTCGCGTGATAATCTATAATAAAACGCCGCAGTGGGCCACTAACATTATTCCGAATCTACCTGTCAAGATCTTGCATGCACACCGCATCCGTCATGATGTGAAAGACTCCGATCAAACAGAAAACATGCTCCGACTGCTGCGCTGCGGTCTCACAGAAAATGCTGAAGTGTAAATGCAGTATTATCCCAAGTCTCAAGTTGCTGAAGTCTCCTGCATTTATATAACAGCTCCCTGATGCCCACAACTCAGATAAAATTTCTTGAAATCTACAGCAAGTGTTCAAGAGTGCACACAGGCGAGACAGACTTTTAAGCAACAGAAGCAAACAGTTAAAGTTTCATATAGCTGCAGACTTAAAAAGAAAGATTATAAATCAACACGCCTTGAAATTATTCTTATTAATTTATTATTGTAAGCTTCAGATAACAGGCCTATTTGACCAGAAGTTCAAACATTTGTTGAGTAAATTGAAAACCTGCCGGTCACATTGTCCGTTGCCAGTTTTGTCTAGCGGAAACTCAAATGTGTGACTTTTAAATAATGTCGGGCTGTAATCAGGTTCGGGCTTTAATAAGCTGTCAATCAAAATATACTCTTTGGGCTCGGGCTGAACTATCTTGGGGTCGGGTCAGGTCCAACTTTTAAGGCCCGATTTAAGCTCTAGTCAGAACTAACTGTTGTACAATTGTATTTGTCAATATGTGATGACACAATGTGGATTTTCTGTTCAGTTTGTTTGGATTGAATAGTCAGTAACATTAAGGAGAATTAAACAATTCAATTCAGTTCATTTATATAGTGCAAATGCACAACAGATGTCATCGAGGTATTTAACAAGAGAAGTCATTCCAATACAATTGTATAAACATGCCCATCAGCTAAAAAAATTATATTTAAAGGAATCCAAGCAGATGATGTGAGGTGGTGTCCTGAAAATGTAGACTCCAAACACAGCAATCCCTCATACTGAGTTAAGCTATAGCGACAGTGGAGAGGAAAACCTCCCCTTTAACAGGAAGAAACCTCAAGCAGAGCCTGGCTCAGTATAAGCGGTTTGTGCTCAATCCAGCTAAATAAAACTCATCTAGAGCCACAAATGTTGCATGACCTTTCAAAAAACTTAACTTAAAATTTTTGACAAGTATCTACTGGAGTATAATGTGTTATCATTAATAAAGAGACACCATTTTATTTCTGTTTTTGAGGTTTAAATGAAAGGAAAACATAAAACGTTAGCAATAAGTGGATGGATTAATCTTCTTCTGTTATTTTTTTATGTTTATAGTAGCAATTATGTAAAAAGCTTCTGAATCAATGCTCCAAGTCAAACATTGTAGCTGAGCTGGATACCTGTCAGGTGTAAATACTATTGAATATGTCATTATTTTGATTTTTAACGTCGATAGGTGAAAAAAAATTACAGGACGATCTTTTGACCCCATCAGTCAAAACGACCATCAACGAAAAAGCCAGTAGAGTATGTCTCTATTGGCATATCAGGAGCTCTACAGAAAAAAAGCTTTGTAAGGAGATCTAGAAAAAGAATGAGAATGCTCTTTTTATTTTTTAAGTAATATTACTACATTTAATTTTAGGCACTGTTTACTTTATTGGTAAAAAAAAAATTCAAAGTGAGTTGGAAAAGGACTGGAATCAAAATTTAGGAATGCTAAAACTGTCCAACTGTGTTTACTGTATGTGATTGAAATTGTTAGAAACATTATAAAAGAAAACTCAAGTGGTGGCATTTCGCACAAGGTTTGACTCCAAATTTAGACGGATGATAAGGTAGTAAAATGTCTAGGTTATTAAAGTATGGATTACAGTTCGAGGGTTTCATGTAGAACTGCCAAGCAGCTCCACCTGCCAATACTGAATAAAAGCCAACAAATGAATGCTCTACTTTAAGTAATGGCCATGGGTTCTCGCACAGAAACAATCCCACTCTACTTCAGCTGTCCTGGGTCCCTGAGCACTTTTCATGCGGCCACATGCTTTTATACCTGTAATTTATTAGTCTGAAACAGCAGTCAGATGAATGGTTCCCATGTGTTTTTTCAAAGAGTAGATGAATACCATGCTATGGCCTTGTAGGCATAAAGAATGTGCCTGCAAGTTAAGGCATTCTAATAAACGCTTTACTTAAAAATAAATAAAAAAATAGTACAACAAATAACTAACTTCAATACAGCATTTACCCAAAACATTATAACCACCTGAATAGTGATCAGTTCTCTATTGATCAGATTGACATAACCCCCTCTTTGCCTCTGGTTGATAAATAAAGCCAGGCATGTATATGAACTTTCATAAATTTAGCTGGTTTTGTACAGAAGTAAAGAAATCCAAGTTAGCTGTGTTAAGACTGAGCGCAGCACATAAAATGTGTGTTAATCCAATTTTAAAGGGTGAAACATGTTTCACACCAGAAATGGCCGGCAATTACCATGAATCAAGTTCAAGGAGCCACCACAAAGGGGTGTTGTGTGCCATGAGGAGTTAAAATAGTTTTCTCTAAAATCACTTTATTCCAGGTTTACATCTAGTCGGTAAAGCTAGGGATGTAATAAAACATCGATATGCCGATATATCGCAATATTTTATGTTACAGTATTGTATCGATGTTCAAAAGCAACGTATTGATTTTTTCTTTTAAGAATTTGAATTGAACCCTTAAGGACGACATTAGTTGTTTTTTTTCTAAAAATTAAAAGTATGATCGCTAGTTGGTGGCTGTTTTCAGTTTCTTTGTTCCCCGTGGATAAAATACATCTAGTGATACAATTGAATGTGTTATGTATGAAACGGGGTGAAGTGTTTAGAATGCTGGAAACGTTTTTTCTACAGTTATATTCAGTATTAAAAACACAGTATATAGTCTTACTCATAGTATTGTGATATATTGCGATATACTGTATTGGCCCCTTTGGGTCGCTTTTCATATTGTATCCCCCGATTATTGCCAATACAGATCCCTATTTTTAACTCCAGAGCATGAAATGACATAAACGTATCCTATTTTGTTTTTTGCTTCAAGACCCACGGCTAGTTAGTCTTACCCTCAATTTAAACTAGCGCGTTACGACAGTAGTGGGGTTTTTGCCAACACAAAGTTTCCTTGAGGGTATTGCCTGAAGCAAACACCCAAAGGCAGCGTATTACATCATTCTCGGGTTAGGAACAGACAGATCCAACTGTTATTTCAACAAACATGTTTCAGCAGTCAAGACCATAAACTTTCCTTTCTTTGTTGTTCAGCAGTGATGCAAATCCTTGCCATTTTTGGTTGCCTTTAGGTTAAGGAATACAAGTCAGACTAGTTACCTAAACCAGTCTGCAAGAAACAGGAATACTTGGAGATTTTCCAGCAAGCTATTTGTGTAAAACAGCAAGAACATTTTCACCAATTTTTAAAGATGGTACTACATCACACGAGCCAACTTTCGCACCATATGACTCCATTTTGTTATTTACCAGATTTATCATCTTCTTTACAGGTTTTATCCACTTTAAACCATGAATAAGCAACACAAAATGTTGAAAATATTATTATCCATCTGTTTGCATCAAAACATTCTTTAAATCAGAGCAGCTTAATGCATTGCACTCATCGAACTAAATCTAAATGACAGCATGGAGGTTTATTTACCAACTTGCATACAGCAGCATCATCTTTCTAATAAGCATTTTTTTACAGCAGTAATCAATACTAATTATGCTACATGGAAAATAAACCTAGAACCGTCCATCTATACTTTGTTACAAACCACCTCCACATCTGATCAATAATTATGTTTTAAGACTCATCTTTGAAGACGTATATCAGAAGATATTAATCATACTGAAAAAGGCATAGATTTTAAGAGGTATCCATCATATCCAAGTCAGGAGATCAAAAGACTCAAGGTGGGTTGATTTAATCTTAGTAGGATCAAACCAGATTGATCAAATGTGTCACTGAACTTTGTTTAAATTGGAGCAAATTCTAAAACATTTCTAGAAAACTTTATGGGTTGAAACAGAGAATGTCAGAGATGAGAATATTGGTTTAATTCCCAAAAGGTTTAGTCTCTGCTGAGACTTTCCTTCTTTTGTTTTCTATAAAGAAACAGAGAAAATAAATGTTATAATTGGAGATCCTTTATTGTCCCACAAAAGGGAAATTCAGTTGTAACAGCATCAAAGTGACTAATGATAAAAACCCTAAATATAAACAATTTTAAAAATAGAAGAATAGTACATGTACATTAAGGATACAATTACAAAAATAAAAGTACTGTGCGGTTAGTTGAATGTTAAACTGACTAGGATAATAAAAAATAAATAAAGAATATACATGTAGTAGGGCTGCATAATTAATCGGATTTTGATCGTGATCACGATTTTGGTGGCCACAATTAAATGAACCTGATCGTGAACGATATTTGCATTCAAAATGCGAGCTTCACTGCGCGCCTCTTCATCATACACTGCCTCAACCAATAGATACCAACCAGGGGGCAAAACGCATGGCTAAAGCTTAATTAAGCTGCCTAAATAAAAACCACACCTACACCACTCAGCACTCACAATGGCTGCACTACGCTTGCTACGTAGCAGGTAAAAAAGGAGTATTTGAGCAATGTATTAGATCCAAATCTCCATTATGGATCTGACTAGTAATCAGAAAGTTCCCGAAAGTGTACAACCGCCACAGTAAGCAGCTGGTGGATGCTACGCTATCCCACAATGCAGCGGACGCCCCGAAATCATAGAAGAAGAAGGACCTAGCTAAAAATAGCTACATACGAACTGTCAACCATTGATACCGCCGCAGTTTCGGCAGATAAATGTACATGTAGCAATGTTACTGATTACTGTAATTGTTTTTTGACTGATTAAACATTTAAGTTGTTAAGTCACACCAGACAAAATAACGGCTAGAGGAGGCGGGACCACAGGCGAACGTAACGTAAACATCTGGGTCAACAGAAGTCATACGGGTCAAAGGACACGCAAAATGGTGGAGCAGTACGTCTGATTTCATGCCTATTACGCAATCGTTTGTTATGCAGTATTACATCAACAGGTGAGTAATAGTTGCTAAGTAGCATATAGTAAATACTAAGGATTTAGATGCAGGGAATGTCAAAGGCCTTTTCTGTATAAGCTGTAATTGTTTCCCATAAATTGCACTTTGAGATTGCACTCTGCAATAACATATTTAGCTTGTACTATATATATATATATATATATATATATATATATATATATATATATATATATATATATATGTGTGTGTGTGTGTATATATATATATATACACATATATATATATTAGATTTACTTTTTGTTAGTTTTATTGCATTATTAATCATCAAATGTAATCTAAAGTTTTATTTTTCAAAAATTTTAAAACAATTTTTAAAAGTTTATAATTGGTGCAATAAAAATAGGTATTTTACAGGACTGGATGAATGATCGTGATTAATAATCGTGCTTACAATATTGATCAAAATGAATGTGATTATTTTTTTGGACATAATCGTGCAGCCCTAACATGTAGTTGTGCGTTAAAAAGTAACCATACTATTTACAAGAAGTTAAGAGAATATAAACAGAGAAAAACAGATGTGAAAATAACAGCAGCAGAAATGTCGAGTTAAACTGAAAATCATGAAGAAACTTTTTTTTTCAATACAGTCATTCTGAGTTATATATTCTCCTAACTCAATTCCCAGCCGAGCCTAAAAAAGCCGTTAATTCTAACATCACAGCCCACAGGCGGGCAGCATTGTTTTGACCAGGAAGCTGTAGCTCCGAGTAGCTAACAGTTAGCAACTCTACAACAGGGCAGAAAGACATTCGCTAGATGTTTTCTTACTATGGAGGAGGACCTGAAGAAAAAATGGTAGGAGTTTGTTTTTCTGTCCGAACCCGACCAGGCATTAAGATATTTAGGTCCAAGCCCGAGCCGGGCCCGACACAGGTGCACGCGGTTTAATAAACCGAGGGTATGGATTCTTAGACCTGAAAATACTTTCTGCACCTGGCCGCGGCTAGGTTCCTCTGGTCCAGGGGTGGAATTTTTTCCCATCAGAAAAAAAGGAACTAGGAAGAGGGGAAGCCTCATGTGTTTCCGTAAGAAAGTAAAAGCAGGGGCTCGAAAAATTAAAAGAAAAAAAGATTAAAGAGAGAAAGGCATATAAGGACAAGCAATTGTACACTTGGTTGTTTGAAAAGAAAGGTAAGATCCAAATGCATTATCAAGCATTGACATTGTTTTATATAGCCTACATCTATATTCATTCTCTTTTTGAATAATACAGCAATACTTTATAGTATCACACGAGCTCCAACTCGGAGCTCTGAGAGTAGACCGAGTAGGAAGTACACATGGGAGAACAAGATGGCTGTGCCCGTAGTTGAGATGTATTTTTTTTTGTATTCGTACCATGTTGGTCATTTCAATGTCGTTTTTAAATTCTCGCACATAATTGCCTACATTTCTTCTTTAATCTGGTCACAAGTTTATACAGTGCAAAGCCTTGCTGTGCATGCAAAACAATGTACAGCTTTGTTTTTTCATGCTGGTCTGCTGAAGATGCTATGGTGCTAAAAATAAGAAATACGTATTCTTTGATATTTTTTTCAGAGTTAAGCCACTCCTGAAGTGATTTCTAAAAATCCATTTATAGAAGAGATATTTAGTTGATTCATCCTCTTGTTTGCATATTTTTCAACATTGAAATCGAATTTAGTTTGAATAAAGTTGTTCAATGAGTAAATATTATTTAAAGTTTTTAAATGGATTTCTTGACTACGTGGATCAGAACCCGTGGGATATTTTTAATCACATTATTATATTCAATAGAATAATAATGACTAGCCTGCCCCTCAACAGCTGCTACCCTCAAAGCGTCCATCTTCTTTCCGACTCAGGGTGAAACTGGAACGCTTTAAGTTGTGGATGACGTCACGTCAAGAATCTAAAATATAACATCTATTCGGTAATTTCACCTTTTTGTTTAAGTACATACAGTAATTCCATACATTGTGTTCATTCATAGTTTAATGCCCTTAATTGAGAATCTACTATGTAGTCATGAAAATAAAGAAAACGCATTGAATGAGAAGGTTTGTCCAAACTTCTGACCTGTACTGTAGATGGTATAATACTTGCGTTGCAGTTAGCCAAGCAGAGGACAGAAGCCCCCAAATCGTGTTGATTCTTCCCACCCACTGCCGCGCTGAACTGTACTACACTAAAAATAGTGAGGCGAAAAAACATTTTTTTCACACAGACACAGATGACATTCTCTTATACTACAGAACACGGAAAAATCTATAAAAACGTCAGTAAATGAGACATTTAAACAGTGGAAGGGCGTAAGCATTATTGAGTTTGTTGGGAGCAGTTCATATGCAATATAGAAGTCTTTAGCTGCAATTTTGGAGTGGGGGATTAATAAATCAACTTACATTGCATGAAAATTGGTTAGATAGAAAAGTTGAGAAGTGTATATAACACAATGACATCCATACTCCTAAAGCATTTATGTGTAAATGCAGACAATATTCGCTAGTTTTAGACTGTAGGACGTATGAAAAACTTCTAAATACATTTTTGTTGATTAATATGATAAAAAATATTAAATAAAAGTGACTTTTATTTTTCCCACTCCACCATCTGTTTTCCGACACCACAACTGTCCTTGAAGTGCATTTAAAAAAAACATGAAAAATCATCCAACTGTCCAAAAATGTTGACAAGCAGAGCTTAGATGCGTGGATCCTAAAATGTTACAGACAACCAAAGTGCGATGACAGCTGCGACTTGATATATTGTTCTGCTCTAATAAGCAATATCTTCTCTGAACTGTCACCCTTGTTTCAGCTCTTCAGCTCGTCTCTTAAGCTGTCCGCAGACCGGGAGTCTTGTCATCTGTCTTGGGGCTCTTATGAGGTCGCAGGAGAAACACTTTAGAGCACTGCAGAAACACTCCTAACTTTTATCTCCAACAACAGAAACAGCATGCTAAAATAAAGAGAACAAGCAGTTGTTTGAGCTCATACATAAAACAGACAGAACAAAGTCACGAGAAGAAGCAGAAGGAGGTGTACACGGTGTTTATTTTAGTAATGAGGTCTTGTCTTCCCGGTTTTCATATCCAGCTTGTTTTTTTCCCCCCTCTGGATGCATTTCATCTGCACACTGGCAAGTCTGGTTAAAAGCAAAGTTCCTTTCTCGCCTAAGCCAGATCACAGTCTCTGGTCAAAAATAAAGTAATTATACAGATGCAAGACTTTTAAGTTCAACTGCAACAGATCTCTTTCGGGGTATTGTGTCAAAGATCTGTGCAACAATCCCAGATTTATTTTCACCCAGAGTAGCAATAAATATTCAGAGAGCCCGGTTTGTTTAATAATTTAATTTTCACAACTTTTCCCTTTCAACTCAGTCTTGCAGCTTACAATAGTTGTAGTAATTTCCACAGACAAATTCAAGAAGTATGTTACAACGCGTCATGAAAGGAAAGTGAGCACCAGTCAGCCGAGAAACCTCAGGGAGCTGACGGGAGATGATTTCTGGAACACCAAACCTTGATATCAAGCCATAAAACGGTCAACCAAAAAGAAGGTAGTAAAATCGAAGTCTGCCGCTCAAATACTACGCTGCATCTGCCCCTATCTGCACACCGGTGGCACATTGAAGTACCGTTCAAAATGTATGGTGAGTTAAAAAAATGTAGGACATTTAACACATAACAAAAACACTGAACAGAAGTAATAAACGTATGTTTAATTGCGGTTGGCAAGCAATGTTTGATGCATACTAAATTTGCCCTACTTGTTTTTTTGTTTTTTTACAAAGTATTGGAAAACAAATAACTATATTCACTTCATTAATTTAATCTTCTTAAAAAATCTTATACATTTTTAGAACAAAAAAATGTTGTTTAAAAGAATGTCCACTTGTAAATTTTGTACCAGTTCCCTTCTCTCGACAGTATTCTTCAAGGAAAATAATAGAATATGTTCTACAGTTTTAGTAGAAACAGGAATACTTTTCCCTGTAGCATGCTCCCTTTTTAAATAAATTATTTAACATATATGAAAAAATCCTAATCTAGATCTAATAGTTTCTTCCTTTCTGTTTCGTTCTGTTTTCCTCATTATACCAACTTTCATTTGAATGTTATAAAGCCATCTAACTTATATCTAACTCTTATATCCCATTTCTGTCATCTTTCCTTGACCTTATGAGGCTGCTGTTTCCGTTCTATGGGTTATTTTATTTTGACATGTCTGAATCTGGTTTTGCCAACTGTTTATTGCAAACTGGTTATATTTGTATTGAATGTTGGAAGAGGAAAAGAAGACTGCCACATTATTGATGATTTCATTAGTATGCTAGTAATCATGTGACGCCATTTTGGCGACTTCTAGGGATTTTCTGTATCAACTTCAGCTACTTTCTGTCAGAGACAGTTGGAAACACTGATTAAATCACCCAGTAGAGAAATTTCATTGAAAGGAATCCCCTAGATCTAACAGAGCCAGTGGTTTTGAACCACAATGGCTCTGTGCTGTAAATTTGGTTATTGAACAATTTGTCCTTTGTTGAGTAATTACAATTTCAAATTAACTGTATTGGCTACTAACACAAATTTATGTGGGCCAAAAAAAGAATAAAATCATGTGTGCTCTCAGGTCTGACAGCACTGGCCTGGAGACCTACCAAACTGGCAACATTATCCAGTGTTTCAAAAGCATTCAATCAAGAGCAACATCTTCCTGTAGTGTAAGGTACACTGTTTCATTAGGAAAGCTAACCTCAATTGGTATTTGATTGTTTTGTAGCACAGGAAAGCGTCACTGCTTACCTTCTACCCCTCAAACATGGTTCCACGCTATCAAAAATGGCATCTGGTGTTGCTCTTACTTCCAGTATCAAATTTGAAATGTTATTAAGGTGACAAGGATTCCAAAAAGTTAATCTCACTTCCAGTCAGAAAGGTATTTATTAGGGATGTTCGATATTGGCTTTTC
This sequence comes from Apricaphanius iberus, assembly GCA_028564705.1. Classification (NCBI taxonomy): domain Eukaryota; kingdom Metazoa; phylum Chordata; class Actinopteri; order Cyprinodontiformes; family Aphaniidae; genus Apricaphanius; species Apricaphanius iberus. The sequence continues at coordinate 630,907 of JAPXFQ010002564.1, forward strand.
TACCGATATCTGATATACCGATATAGCCTAACTCATAATTTCCGATACCGATATAAACCGATACCGATATGTGGGGACCCTCCCTCATAAAAAACAATAACTACTAAACCCTTTTAGTTAACTACAATGAAATATCTTGTATCATGTATACTTGAGTTTTAAAAATTTATAAAATGTAATAAGTACTACAATTTTAGTTAGGCAATTGAAAAAGGTGCCATTTTTATTTTGTCTTCAAAAGTAGCTGGAACATTTTCTCACACAGGGAATACTGACAAAGGCCCACCACTCAGGACAAATTTCTACTTTAAGAAAATGTAAACAACATTATACTTTTATAGCAGTGAGGTAAAGTGGAAACAACTGAAACAAGAATAAAAAATAAAAAACCAGCAAACATTTAAGCAGGGCCAATAATTAACCTACTTTGGGTATTACAATCTTAAAAATAAAGTGGGCTTAAACACTGCACTAATTTAGCTCTACATGTAACTGGCCAGTGGCCATAATTTCATACAATCAAACAACAACATTGACTTAATTAGCCACATTTCAATTAACCAAATGTGCAAATTAAAACAGTGTCACAAAGAGGAAACAGTGACAGATTAGAGCCCAGTAAACAAAAATTCAGTTCTTTGCTAAAGTTTTCTTAAATTAAAAGGTGTCTCAAACAAATAATATCTCAAAAACTAAACCTCAAATCTGTCATATTTTTATATTATGAGAGAGAAAAGAAGTAGCTGAAGAGTTTGATATATAATATGTGTATGGTGTGAAAAACGCATCTTATTGAAAAAATAAAAACCGATACCGATAATTGCCGATATTACATTTTAATGCCAATATCGGCCGATAATGACTTTAGGCCGATAATATCGGACATCCCTAGTATTTATAAAGTTCAAGATTTTAAACCAAAATCTACTTGCTTGTGTTGTCAATATAATCAATATATCAATATTAAAGCTACTTATCTGGAAAATTTATAATTAAGATTAAGGGTCGGGCAACCAGTAACGAAAAGGGATTAACTAGAGAGGAGGAACCAAGCATGCATTTGAAACTCTCCCTGCACGCAACTGGATAACGCCATCACCAATCACAACATTACACAGTGTGATGTATCCAGCGCTACCAGCAGAGCTAACTGGTAGATTAAACTCTTGCCATGTCCAGTCGGCAAAACTGCAAAAACGTCCTTCTTGCCAAAGGAACGATTAGTGCGCAGTTTTTTGTTCATCTTTTAAATGATAATCCAAGTCTAAATCGTTCATTGTAGCAGCCAAAGCCGTTTTAAAAAAACTGTCGTTCATCTGTAGCCATCTTTCAATGTTTACTAAATTATTCTGGACGTCGCAGCGCTGTCGCTATCAGTTTAGCTCGCCACTGTCCCAAATACATCAGATACACCGATTTGATTCGTTTCCTGATCTGTTTATGTAATACAGTAACAGTATCATTGCTATATCAAACCCTTCAGGATTGCACGTAAAAAATAAAAAAATAAAAAATCATTGCTCGATGCCAGAGAGTCTTGCAGAGACAATTCAAATTGTGCTCTCGAGAGACCTCTGGATTTCCAGGGTAAAAGCTACCAGGAAACTTAATTATTCAAATATATTCTATTGCCTCACAGACTATATCAACCATCCAGCAGTAGCGCTGGAATAACAGACATTCAGTTCCTGCCCTCAGAATCAGCTTTACTGTTAATTTAACCAGTGGTACAAAAAGATTACATTTCAGTACAACCGGTTAGAGAAATAAGACACAAGAACTCGTAAAGATATGGATTAAGTCAGAGTATGCAGCCAGCATGAGTGTCGCTTCCTTTTGCAGATGGGAGAGGGTTTACAATGGGGGAGAAAAAGAAAAAAAACTAGGATCTCCTTACATAAAAGCATATCACTAAATCAGATAACCACATCACGTGAGAAAAGTACGCAGGTGGTAGGGGTTGATCTAATTTCTTCTTTATGCATATTCAAAGTTTAATAGACCTGAAACTTACTTGGTGTAATAAAACATTTTTTTGCAGAGATAAGTATAGCTTTAGTAAATATTCCAGGCAAATTTTTATAAATGAGTCCCCAGACCTTTTTTTTTTTTTTAGATATATCCTGATTCGTATTTTCTTTTTATTGTCACTACATATCAGAAACCTTAGTTTAAGTAAAATAAATATATCAAACAATGTTATTTTAAGTACAAATGTAGCTGGATGTTTTAGTATTCAAGCTATATATTCTTTTGTTGTTTGTAATGACCCGACCTAGTTTTTGTGTTTCTGTTGCAGTCTGTTTAACAAAGGCCGGAGGGTCTGGTATTAGCAGAACTTCCTTGATGCAACTCCACACAGAAAGTAGCTGCTCTTGACATTTTCAAGTTGTTGAATGCTAAAAAGTAAAAACTTTAAATTTACTGAGGAAATATATTTCTTTTAATCTTTTAAAAGAATGCAGACTTTATGCCAAGTTCAGAGATGAAACAGATCAGCTTTCCTTTCATAATTCATCTTCACTGTAACAGATCAATGCAGAGAAGCTGACAGTGTTCACCATCGGTATTAATTAAGAAACCTAATGACTCAAACAAATAAGCCAAAGAAAGTAAAATATCATCCAAAATGTCAGGAATCTTTAGTTTGTGGCTAAAAGTCATCCAGCCAGACTACATTCCTGCAGTTTATATAAAAGTATCTTCAAGTAAAGGTTAAATATTTATGCAGAAAGAAAACCTGCAATGAACATTTCAAACCAGCAAACCAATTTTTTCTTTTATGCAGCTCTTAAAAAGGCAAGATTGATATTGTCGGCAGATGAGATTTTATCTTTGATTAAACGCTTTAGCAAAGACATTCTGAAGGGACCTACAGGAAAACTCTGCCTATTTTTGATGAGGTTAGTTTTTTGTTTTTTTTCATCTTGTTTTATTTTCTGTTAAAGCTATCAAAGAAGATGTTGATCATAAATGTAACAAAAGAATACGAGGGCAGAGTCTCTCCTCATCTCCAAATGTCCAGAGGCAGCAGAAAACGTGGCCTGCAGGAAGCGGGCAGCAGTGCCAGTCGTTATAAAGATGACTGATGAATGTAGAAGATGCTGAGTGTTTTACGACCTGGAGCAGCACTCCATTTAAGTGTGTAAAATTGATGGGTAGCTATTATTGACCTCTGTGAGCCAGTACAGGACCACTGAAAGCTGGTCCTCTACTTTGAGAGAAAAAGGGAGTTCTTTTTTTCAGTCTGACAAGGTGGGAGGGTTTGATTTATTTAACTCTGCAGCAGGTTGGCGTCTAAGCATACATGTTTGTGATGGATTACTCTGTGTGGGTAAGAAGAAAAGGAGATGGACAGGGAGAAGATGATGAAAGGCAGGGTGGGTGATAAGGCGCCGGACAAGAAGAGACGGAGTAATACTGACAAAAATAAAAAACATACATAGCTTACTGCTTCTAGAGATATAATCCAAAACCAATGTTTAATAGCGTCATGTTTAGTTGAATGCAAATAGATCTGCATAAATTCACAACAAAAACTTTCTAAAATAGCAACTATCAGGTCAACTTTTCGGAGACTACATGCATAGGTTTTTTTTGTTTGTTATGGAAAGTCGAGTTTTTAACAGGCTTAATGTCAATCACAAGGCAGATGGATGCAGACCTACTCCTAAAAAGCTCCCCCCCTCGTAATCTGTCATATAGCTCCACAAAAAAGCTCCTCTGTAGAAGAGTTCTTTGCCGTTTAAATGATTTGTTAGATTCATTGAGTTCAAGCTTTTCCCAACCTGCAGTGAGCAGGTAAATCAGTCAATCAACCATGAAGCAGATTGATTAATTTACCAGTTATACTTGCAGAGTTTTTCTTCTTCTTTTTAGCAGAATTTGTTTAAGTTACATCTTATAATTCAAGCTTGTAATACAGCAGCAACAAAACACAGTGCTTGCTTAAGGCTAATTTATAATAAGAAAAACTAACAGGTGATGCTGCACAGCAGGATGATAAATTGCTCCCAAGTCAACATACAGAGGTATGCAGGCTAATGTGGGTCAAGTTAAATGAACCTTTTATGAGGGGGAAACTGCCTTGGTGCAACATTTTTCTCACTTAAATTTTACTGCAACGTGTACAGCTGATGCAGCTGTGATCGAAGACCGACCACACAATCAGATGATTTTATTTTAAAAAGGTCACAAGCTCACCATGTGGCTCAGAGCCAGTTTTATCACTCAGGGGAACCCTGATAAGTGCATTATCCTTCCAACCTTTCTTGTGAATTGTCAGTTAAAATGATTTCCATGTCTGAAAGCAGAAAATACGCAAATCCCAAAAGAAAAGCAGCCGATGGTGATGTATGGACAGGGTTTTCCCAGGTATGAATACCCCAACTTTTAAACTTTTTTAAGACAACTTGCATGAAAATCAAAGACCTATATCACACCCATTGCTCGTGAACACCAGAACAAATGTAAATCACGACATAAAAAAATCTCAATACTTACACTTATTAGAAAAATCTAATTCATAGCATAATAACTGCAGCTTAAATGTGAACTGATTTGTGTGCTTTGCCAATAAAAATAAAAAAAATGTCCCCAATCACCCTACCTAGGGCTGGGCGGTATGGCAAAATGACGGTTTTTAACAGTATTTTTTTTCCATACAACACAACATTTTTCTTTAAATGATTTGATTTTACTGTCATATAGACTGCATCATGTGTTTTCCAAACATATGTAAATGATTTGAAAAGATTTAAAATGATTATGATTCTAGTAGACATTCTTGATGTTCTCAGGCTGAAAGTAAACTTGTTTTTAACCTCACGTTGACTCAAGCAACTACATCTTCTACTGGCTTTTCATGTAGTACTGAAGAATCCCACAAGGGGCAAGGAGTACATACTCAGACCGGATAGTGCCAAAGAAGAAGTAAAATAAACATGCCGACCGTAGGAGATTAATCGCTGGTTAATATTCAGATAACAACAGAAAAAATACAGACTGTCGTAGATGATATGTTAAACATATTTACTGCTATTTTTGATTTCGTTCATACTGGTTTTGCCGCCGTTGACTGCTTGTATCTACAGACAGTCAAATAGCGTTCAACACTCCCTCCTACTGGTTAGTCGCAATAGCGCTGGTAAAATATATGCTGTTCGGTTCTCGTCTGACCTTTTAAAGCCAATAAACTTCTAAACTACAGACGTGACTCTTCTTTTTGTAATTACTTCCTCAACAGTGTGTGCTTTGCTCTGTTAGCTCCTGCCAGCAGCTGTACTTATTTTAAAACGTTACTTTTCACACTGTGGTGAAGAGTGTGTAGCAGTGAAATCGTTCACCGCATCAAACTCTTTCCCACATTAAACGTTCCTGAAGTTGTCTGAGCTATTCACCGGCATACCATCTTTCAAATCTAAACTTTTTGTGTTTACGGTCTTATTTTTAATGATAAAAATAGAATGCGTCAACGTCATTTGGTGATAGAAAGTGGTTGTATTGGAATGAATGATCGAATGTTTACACAACTCTTTCTTCCATACTGACAGGAGAAATCCCCTCATCACTACTGGCTCCTCACTCTGCTTCTGACTATTTTTCTGTTTCCAATTGTCAATTCCCAGCACAAATCTCACTTTACAAAGGCTCAAATTAATTCAGAACAGTTTCATATTATAGAGCTGCATCATGTAGCATTGCAGGACACTTCATAGAGAGCAGGTCTACACCTTTTCCTTTATTATATTAATACTAATAATATTTACCCAATTAGTAATCCTGGGCTCATGACTGCTGGGTGACATGCTTTTAACTCTTAGGGGACTATAGGATAAGTTTAATACAGTTTTTATTAATAAAATGATACGCTATAACTTCAACATCTCACAATTCATTGACTTGACAATTAACTTGAACTCTGGTTTGCAGGCAAAGTTACATAAATATTTTTTGCCTGTTTTGTCATCCTGGTTCGACGTCAAACTGCAAGCTTGTGTTAGAAGGAAAAGTTGCAGTTTTTTGCACCCGTCACAACAAATACTCAGCTGATTCTTTGTATTGGGACCTTTTTCAACCCCACAATCTTTTTTTTTTGTTGTGAGGACTGAGATCCAGCTCTGCCTGTCTTTACCATCTGCTTACAGAGTCTCATTTAAATGTAGCTAGTTTTACTCAGAAGTGCTATGAGTGATTGTGAATATGACCATGTTGCTGGAATAAAAATACAGGGATGCGTTATAATAATATCCTGAGGACTGTGACTTCTTGAACAATTTGTTTTCTCTCAATAACGTCCTCATCTTCAAAACTGTGGTGGCTTCAAGAAAGTCAAATTGTTAATGTACAAGCGAACATTCTTTTGGTTCAGACAGAAATAAAGAGTTGCTGCTGCTTCTAATGGAGGATTTGCATGCAAGGGGAACATATTGTTAGCTCTGGTGGCTGATTTAATTTAATAATTTGATCTGCGGACATGAGTCGATGTTTTATAAGCACATCTCGATGGCTACTTTCTCTACTAAACCGTTCCGTCAACAACATGGTATGAAGTTTGTATCCTTAATTAAAAAAGAAATAATTTTTGTTTCCATTTAAAGGAATCGATAATTATGCTCTGTGGTTCTTGACACGTGACACTGAATGTTTTTATAGTCTCTTATTCTAGCAGAAATTGTTTTTGCATTTACCTAATTTTAAAAACAAAAGATTTTTAGGTTTTCTAGGGTACAGATATGTCATTTGCTTTGAAAAACCAAGCCGGCAAGGTGAGTGCAGTCTTCAGAGTTTGGTATATGAACAGATGGCAGAAAGGTTGCTGCCTCGTAATCTTGGAGGCTTTATTTCACAGTCTTATCCCGAGCTGGACTGTAAGAGAGGGCCAGCTAAGAGGAAACACTCTGCAGGGAGCTGTAGGTGTTGGGCAACTCTAAATTTAGGTCCCTGATAACATGAGCTAATTATAAAGCTAATTTTCAACATCCTGATTCTCAACCAAACTGTCTTACTTCAATCGCTGCAGTTGCTCTTGAATTAACTCATCATTGCATTCCTTTACTTATCATCTTTAATGGTCAAATATATCACACTGGGAGAACTGCTGGGTGTTGCAGAAGAACAGTAAATCCAAATATAGAGCCCAAGTTTGAGCCATGAAATTTGCTGAAAGTTGTGTCACTTGCAAATGTAGAACTACGTCTGCGATGGTGTCATTTGTTTCAGTTGCAGGTAATTTGGCAAAATAGTATCAGAAATATTTGTGTGCAGACAGAAAGCCATCAAACCGAGATTCACTTAAACATTTGCAGAAAAGGTTTGACATGCTATTTCTTAAAAAAGGTACACACTACAGCGTAGTATGCTGTTTATTTATTAAGAGAGTTAGAAAAAATTAAAACACGATTCCAAATACATATAAACTACAGGTGCAACAGCACAATAAAAGTCATGGTTCAGTAAACTGTCGGTACACCTTAATCAAGAAAAATACAAATACAAACGTGAATGTGATTTAATTTTTTTACTTTGATCAGCATTAAACTAAGAAAAACCCAGAGATTCCTGAATTTCTTCCTTTTTTTTCTCAAATTGATTTAATTATGTTCTTTAACTTAAAAAGAAGTTGAAAGTATAGAACTGACTAGGGATTAGTTTAATTTGATTTTGGAGATTACAAACAGAAAAATCCACCATTTTCTTTTGCTGAACAGCCAAGTCATGACTAATTTTTTCAATATTACACCTCTCTGCATAACAGATTGGATTTTTTTTTATGTAAATGAAATAATACAAGTGGACATAGCCAGAGTAGCAAACAATATAACCACTTGAAAACAGTCCGTTCTAATGTTTAGAAATGTTTAATTAATACTTTAGCTTGACATTGTTTTAGGTGAGCCATTCAGATCAGTGCAGAGCGTGTTATTGACCTTATTGATGTTTAAAGAAGCGTTTATTGACAAAGTTCTGGTTTGGTTTATCTTTCTTTTTCTACTGTAGTTTTATTAGAAACCATCAATGTTCCCAAATAGCAGAGTTTAGTATAGTGTTTCTTGACACTGTTCCTCGGGTCCCACTGTCCTTCATGTTTTACCTGCATCTCTGCACCATCACACCTGATTCAAATGATAAGTGGTGCGCTTGCATGTCATTAGTTTCTGCAGAAGTATATTAATCACCCAACGTGTGATCAGGTGTGTGGCAAAAGCCAGCAGGACAGTGTGCCCTGAGGACCAGGGTTAAGAAACACTGATTTGGTGATAGCCTGGAGTCCTTTCTGTTCTGTTTTGGTGTCATTTTTTAAAGTTGTGCTGTGGAACTTTGCACTGCGCTCTTCATGTAAACATTCTGCATGTGGACTTGGCCCTTTTGAGAAAATTAAAAGATGCAAACAAAACAAATTCACATGTGGTGGAGGGATTTGAGTGTCCCAATGATCCAAGGAGCTAATGTGTCGGAGGTAAAATGTCCTCCATGGTAGAGGTACTAGGTGAGTGATCAGACAGTGCAGTCTCAAGATGAACTACATTACTTTAAAAAAAAACACACATTTTCAGTAGGGTCGTACCCCAACTAAAGATTGACACATTTGAATTAGAATTGTCAAATCTTTCTGTAGTCGACCGATAGTCATATGATCCATGTGTGCAGGCTGCCAAATTACCCATATTATGCTAGAAAGAGGAAACCAGATGGCATGCTAAACAACAACTGCGTGATAACCTATGGTTAGAATTTATTTTATATTACTTTCTACTATCAGCTGATGTTTGGTAGAGCCACAGCTGTTAAAGGTGTTGGTCATATAAGTCTGGATATCTGGTGAGACGGATACATGAAGATGAAATCAGGAGATGTCCTTAGTGAATCATCAGAGCAGAACAGGTGATAAAGAATCGGGTTTATCTTAGGTGACATGAACGAGTTGAATTAAAGTTATAAACTGTTTCTGAGAGACGAATAACACCAGGATCCTTTTTTACATAGTTTACAGGTGGTAACTTAAAGGGGCGGGTCTAGCAAAGTTTTTCCAGGTGGCCAGGTAGGGCATTAACGGGGAAAGGGGTACAAAATAAATACTTTTTTCCCCCTATTCTCATTTAAATTGTCTAGCTTATAATCGATAATTATCTGAATCTTACAACCAAAGTGGCCATCTTAAATGTCTAGAAATACATTATCATATATACTAAATATTAAGTCTAACATATATCTACGCTAGTAAGCTATAGTACTTTTTTCTTTGGGAAGCTACCTTCTATACAGTCGGTAATTCAGTTGAACAAAGAAAGAATTTAAGTATTGTAGAAAAATTTGATTCTGTGCATTTGTTTTAATTGTGTATTAAATTAAAGTCAATTACGGTTATTAAGTATCATGAGGAGGGGGCTTTCTCTTATTCTAATAATACCTGGTGGGCCAGTCTCTGGCCAAAATGGCTGGGCCAATTTTATGTCCCAGTCCGACCCTGATGTAGGTGGAAGTTCTGGGCCCCTCTTTCCCTTCGCTGGACCTTTTCCTCGTTGTCGAGACCACCTCGTAAAATCATTTAACTAGCTTGGGTTTGTTTTTAGGGGTGACATATCAAATGGCCGAGGCAAGCACCGAGAGTTAATGCCAGATGTAACAGAGAGAATCTGCCTATTTTTGTCTAAATTAAACATGGTTTAGACTCAAATAATAATTAAAATTTGAATACCTGTAAGATATTTATTCTTTCTGTTGAGGAACTCTTTTCTACATTGCTTAATTAAAAAAATGTCAAGCTGTAAACCGTGCTCCTTTGGTTCCAAATCTGTGCTCTGCTCACATTTTGTAATGAATATTCAAGCAAACATGTTCACCCTTGCAGACCGTAATCTGCTGTTCTCTCGTTATGGTTTAACACACTTTATTCTTTTCATACTACAAAGATTATTCAGTAAATGAACATCTGATCATCTTTAATATCAAAATATTATCATTTTTTTGCTTGCCTAAAACTTTCAGTTTCTACTTTGTAAACTTTTACATTTTTTCACCTTTATGCCAAATTTAAAAATATTTTCCAGGCAGAAGCATGAAGGCATTTCCACAGCTTTTTTCTAAAAGTCCACCAAATGTGATGAAGGGATGTTATGCTGATTATTTCCAGCGCTGAATAAAACAGGTGGGAGATTGTTTGTGTTACCCTTCCTGCCAAAAAGTCCCTTTTAATGACCAAATGCATGCTGCGCAGATACATTAAAAAAACCATAATAAAAATTCCTGGGATGCTCATCTGTATATGTTGAAATGAACAAAGAAGAGCAGCTTGGCAGAGGAATAAAATGTTAATGCAAAGTAATTATTTTAGCCTCCGAAAAAAAACAACTTAGTGGTCACAGAATTGTACATTAATTTAGAGAGGTTGAGATTTAATCGTCTAATTTTCTGGTATGCTTGTGTCAGGTGTTGGGTATCTGGAGTACCACAATGGAAGTAAACTCATTTATTTCTAGTGTTTTTATTCTCAATGATATTTGATTTTGGTCCTGAAATGCCACTGACACGTTCTGCAAGGTTTTTATAAATATAAAAGTGTTTAAACCTTTTGGATAGCTTTTCTGTAAATTCAGCGTGCAGCTTAAAACAAAAGCCAGATTTATCTGAGGAGGCCCCTGTTACCCAGAACAGATGGTGGAAGACAGAAAGACTCTGGCTAAAACAGGATCACTGTTGGATAATGTCTCCCACCTCATGCATGAAGCTGTGGCTGAACTGGAGAGGTCCTTCACTCACAAACTTCTGGATCCGAGGAACGCTATCGTAGATTCTCCTTCCTAACAGCTGTTAGATTCTATAACCATCTTTGTTTCAAACAAACTTGAAATATCAAACATCTTGTAAACATTCTGTTTAGTTTATAAAAATTATTTTTTTAAAGAGTGTGTATTTTGTAATTTCTTTCAAATTGTCCTGCTCTGTTGCAGAATTCTTAGAATCAGAACACAGATGTCCTCCCATGTTTAAATACTGTAGCTGACTAGCGTCCCACACAGACTCCTTAGCAACAGTTAACAGGTAACCGTCTATTTACTCAGATTATCTCATCACAAAGAACCACACATTACATTTTCCCTAACAAGTAACTCTCACCAGTTTTCATGCAACTCACAACACCACCTGGTAACATTATTAACTGCTGTATCACAATAAGAACACCCCAGTGAACAGAATGTATTAGCTGATGCTAGCAAGTAGCTATTAGCTAAGAACAAAGCAGCAGGACCAGAGCTAAAGCCACACTTTCTACTCTCAAATCACCAGCGACGAAATTATGAGTTAAGTCGACATTCTCGTTGTAAACAAGAAGACCACTGTTTGCTGCACATTAGCTAGTTTCTCTGAGCCAGCCAGACCCCTAATGGTACATTCACACCGCCCCAAACGGCAGCGGCAAGATTACATGTTAAAGGGGCAATACCATGCAAAATCAAGTTGCTCTCTGAGCAGCTGTCCCTCCCTCTCCTAGAAATCGACTGAGTGTTCAACTAGTGACATCACTAGTTGAAAGTTGAGAGCAAAAGGTGTCTGCACCGCCCCTGCAGGCAGAGTGGATTACCCCTCGTAGATTTTCAAACACACCCTCCTCCTTCTCACATCTAACGGCTGCTTCGGTTTTTGGCAGCTTAAAACACTTTTTTTGTTGGATTTTTTACCTTCTTTGTGAAAACGCCCCTTTGGCTTTATGAATTACAGGATTTTATTCTACATTCCTAAAGAACAGCAGCTGAATCAAACACGCAAGATGGACTGTGGCTACATGCTAATGCTAATGTGGGTTAGCCATTTATCAAGCTGCTTATTTGATCTTATAACAGCATTGTGTGGTTAATTAATGGATCTGTGGCATCCCAGAATATTCAGTAAACGAGTGCAAACAACACCCACAGGTTTTTTTAAATACTGGGCTAGAAAGAGATTTGTTTACCGGACTCAGCTTTGTTGGTTTGGGCTGTGTCTAAAGCCTGGAGATTTAGCAAATGAAAGAGGCTTTATTGGCTCAGTTTTTACAAAAGAAATAAAAATAAACCAAACGTCTAAACCCTTAATATAACGGAGTTTCATTGTGGTACTCTGTGGTTTTCAAATTCTTGTGAAAATATTGTTTGTGATGAAGCTTAGCACTGTTTGTTTCAGTTTGATCTGCTCCCGGCTGTGCAGCGCAGCGAAGCGGGGTTTAGCTGGGGGAGCAGGAAGCGGGTTTATAGATAAATGAGGCGTTTCACCTCATGGTCTAACTTTAACTACAGGATACAAGTTGAATTTCAGGACAAATTAATACTGTTTAGCACCAATTGTAAAAATTTTATAATATACATTTCTATCCCAGAAGTTGAAAGCTGTAAAATAGCATGATACAGTCACATTAAATCTATGGTGGAGGCCGTTGAAGGAGCGTCGCTTTGTGAGCTTTGGCTCCATCAACTTTTCAAGCTTTTCCTGTGTTTCAAGCTTCAAAGCGCATAATGCTAGCAATGCAGAAGTTAAGCTAGTTGCATTTTTGACAGGCTTAACACTCTTGCAAACAATCAGAGTATCTCACTGTAGTGATGTTGCCCGACGTCGACGCTGGCTAGCCAACCACGATCCGTGAGTGTTTAAAACATCCAGTAGAGCTTCAGCTTAAAAATGCATCTTCTGTGTATATGCGTCGAAGTAGTCGCTTTATGAGCGTTGCTTGACGCTGACAAAGCTGCGGTCTGAATGCACCATAAGAGTGGTTGGACTGCAGTAACTAAAAAGAGTCACTAGACGGCAGCAACCCTCCATTACTAATAATTTCTTAGAATGAGAAGAAGAATGACGTATTGGTGTTTAATGGTACAATCACACCACACAGTTGGTTTGTGTCAGGAAACGTATTCAAGGGATGAAGTCTGACACATGAACTTTTTGGCTTCCATAGCCTGCTTCTGAGGAAAAAACAACGCATGGGGGGCTTCCTCTGTTGCCGCACGTTCTGAACTATGGTGGATCAGAAAGTGGCTTCGCTTTATTTGCTAGATAAAGCTAGACAACGTCGACATCGGGTGCATTAGCGCCCATGATTCAGATGCGTTCTGAGTTTGGGGAGTTTAAACATTTGCTCCAGGAGCTGCTTATGGATGAGGTTTGCTTTCATCGCTACTTCCGTCTGTCCCGCGCCCAATTTTACGACCTCCTCGGCCGCATCGGAGCTTAAATCTCCAACCAGGACACCAACTACAGGTTTTCTGTTCCTCTTTAGGAGCGCCTGTCCAACTGACTTTGGTAAGTGTTTTTTTGATTTTTTAAATCTGCGTTTGTTGAAAATGTGTTAACTGGACCTGCGCTTCATTCAAGATACGTGTATAGTGACATCACTACAGTGAGACGCTCTGATTGGTTGCCGCACTGCGTTAACTGCGTTGATTCCGTCAAAAGTTAAACTAGCTGAACTTCTCGCTTGCTGCGTTAGTGGGTTGCCGTATGTAACGCAAGTCAAGTTGACGGAGCCAACGTACACAACGCACCGCAGAGACTTTGACGGACCTCTGACGTACTCTACCATAGACTTTACATGTAATCTTGCTGCAACTGACGCTGACGTATGGGGTTGGTCTGAATGCAGCATTAGGCTGTCTACCTTGATATCAATAAACTGACCATCTGAGGCTGTATTTCAGATTGAAGTTTTCCTGACTTTTGTTTAACTGATGGAATTCTCAATGTTTTCCATGTTAGACACAACAATTTCTATTATATTCTATTATCATTGCAGCGGCCAGTTGCTCTCTTGTTAGATATAGTTACAGTGTGCATATCTTTTTAGGTTTACCAATAGTTGATTGCCAGGAACTACTCAGAAGACTCCACGAATTGTTTTAATCTCAGTTTTGTTCATAAACATAACATTTTCATAAACCTTCTCCTGCTCCCCATTGGAAGGTTCCTGTTCAGGTCAGAGTAGGTTGTAAAGAACAGTAGTTTAATTATAAAAAATATTAAATGGGAAGGATGGTTAACTGGCCCTGAGAGGCAATATATTCACATATGGCCATGCAGGAAGTCGATCTTGTGAGATATGTAGTTAAATTTTAGTCTGTCTGAGTTTAGGAAACAAACTCTACAATTACATCTTGTTTGAAAACCAGTAAACACTTCACACGACCTAACAGAAAACTAAAAGCTAATTATGAATTCTTAGAAGAGAAGTAGCCTTTCAGACCTTTTTACTGACTTTTTTTCTACTTTCTTCTTCGCTTTCTCTCTGTCTTTTGAGAGAAAATTATTTTATGACTCACCTGTACGTATCTGAAGGTCAATTGCGACTTTCATACAAATTATCCCAATCAGTTTCTGAGAGCAACTGCTTCCTAATTAAAGGAACACACACGCTCTAGAGTTACAAAGGGAGTGCAGCCCAGTCAGAGATCAATGCATACATTTGTATGCAATTCACAGATCTCCTTTTGAGAGCTGAGTGGAAAACTCAATGTGTCTCTCTGCTTAGGTGAGTTTCACAACCTACTTTATATCTATAATGATAAAAGTAATAACACTGGCCACAATTACGTACTTGCTAGGTAATCCTGAAGGCAAACTGCAAACAATAAAATATAATTTTACTGCATTTCAGTGATTACAGGATCAGATTACATACATACTGGATTTGACAATATAAACCAATATTTGTAGGCACATAAACGGCTGACAATACATCGCATAAGGACAACATTTGTTGATATTCTGTCATGTGACAAGTTGTTCCACAACTTTTCTGCTTGGTCCTAAATCTGGTAAGTCAGCAAAGATGCTTTTGATGTTTTTGATTGATTGTACTCAATGGATCCAACAGCATAACCTGAATATAGAGCAAGCTTCCCATGATACAATGCTGAAACCGTGCCAGAGCACTGTGTACAAAGCAGCAATGCATGTGAATACTGAAATAATGAGAAATTTCTACCCACCATGTCACTTTACACACAGAATCATCTGGGATACTGCAAAAGCAAAAGTTACTTGTCAAACGGCAGAACACTGCTAATCAATCCCAGTTGCATCACCAAACTAAACGAAACATCTCTACCTTCCCCCCTATGCATGGGTCAAGTTTTTCTGCTAATACTGGTTCTCAAGTAAGGTTGTATAGGCTCCAGTACATGCGTCTACTAGGCAGGCACAGATGCAATCACATTCTACAGTGCTTGACGAACTATAAAATAACCTCTAATTTCAGGTATTTGGGTATCAAAATGTTTACTACGTCAGGCAATGATCAGCTGACGACAGTTTGGATTTAAAAGAGTGATCCACCTGTCCTCCGCTCAGAGATCGTACTGTTCATGTCACCAGCTTCTGTATTCTTAGAAGATTAGTCATCTGTGCATCAGAAATACTGTAGCTGATAAACTGCATAAATTAGCATATAATACTGCTGTCTACTCATTTCTGTTATTTTAGCACATTTTAGCAAAAATTAGAGCTGTGAAGTGATGAAACATTTTGATCTAATTATTCACTGGGTAGCTGTGAATTAATCCAGATTAATAAAAATTCCCAAATATGACTGAAAATCACAATTTATTGTGTAAATAAAGGACAAAACTGCATGCCGTTTCTCTTTTTTAATGGAAATACAAGAACGTTTGAACTCCACAATCACATTTACAAATGGACCTTTTAACCTATTTATCTTTTAGCCAGTCGCTAAGGCAAACCAAATGGTTAAACTTTTCTACATGTAATGTTGACAGTTTCTTAATAATACTGGACAATCCTGAGTATCCTCTTAATGGGACTGTCCTACAACAACATAGTGTTTTCAGTCAGGCTTCAGTAGTTTTGCTGCAACACAGACTGTTACAGGAGATCCTTACTTCACTAGGCTATCAGGATCTTTAACAACTAGATGAAGAATAAATTATTCTGAGCTAGTGCTGGGCAATTATAATTTTTTTTTTATTGAAATTACTATATTAAAAAGCTTAATTACAATAATCGAGTGGTGTGTTATGTCAACTGACCAATCCAGTCAAAGCACCGCCTTGTTGTAAAGCTAACAGGCCAATAAACTTGCAGCAAAAAGGTGGAATAGTGAAAAAGCAGGAGGTAGGTAAAACAAAAGTGCCGTGTCAAGAGTGTACAGCTGGTGAAGAATACTGAAGGAAAATTGACAACAGGGAAGACGATAAAGATAACCGAATTGTTGACACTAACCACAGTTAGCAGTTAGCCTTAGCATGCAGTTTTGAAGTGATGAGATACTGTTAGCAATACAACAGGAGTGGAACGCATGATCGAGTTTTATTATTGTTTTGATAAGACAAAAATCAAATCGAAAATCGAGATTTTTCAATATAGTGAAAATAATCGCGATTATTTTATTTTCATTATCGCCCAATCCTAGTATGAGCTCCAACATCCATTTTCCTCTTGGATCAATAAAGCATTTATTGAATAAATGTTTTTTATTATAAACAATTGAGGGATCATTTGCTTATCATGAGCTAAATTGTGTGGAGACAAACTTCAGCCCAACTACAGTTTCCACTGGTATTATTCATAGCTGCGGTGTTGGTTAGCTATGTTAGTTTGTTTGTTAGCCAAACCTTACCTCACGTGAAGTTGTTACTGAAGATTATTGCATTTTTAATCACCTGCTCGTTCCAATCGATTCTTCTAATCGTTGACAACACGTGATTGCATCTCTTTCTGCAGACTAAACGGCCAGTACAGAAGGAGCGACGTAGGCCGATAATCCCTCTATCTGGACTGCAACAGAAAAGAGACATTCAATGGAACCGTGGTTCTGATCTGCCATGCTGTTTATGTGAGGAGCACTGAGGGGTTGAATATTAGGATAAACAAAGAAGATTGTCCTATGCAAATGTTAATTGCATTAAAAAAAATATTGCGTTAATTCTACAAATGACTGAATTAATTGACAGCCCTCGTAAAAACATCCAATTTTGAATCAAAATTGCTATTCGCTTTGCAATGATGGGTGAGGACAGCCACCCTGACACTGTTGCGTATGAAACAGAGCGAGCGTTGGCCACGCCTATGTAGCGAGTTGGAGATGCAATAGCAAACAAGTGTTAACACCGGCCGTCCCTCTCGCTCTGCCAGGCAGCCCCTCCCTTTGCCTCATTTTTCAAACCAGAAAAGTAGGCGGAGCAAGACACAGGTAGGGGGGTGAGTTGATCTTTAAGTATCAGAATCAGAATCAGAATCAGCTTTAATGGCCAAGTATGACACATACAAGGAATTTGACTCCGGCAACTTTTCTCTCCAGTACAGAACTTAAAAAAGTGAAATTAAAAACGGAAAAAAATAAATAAATACAAATAAAAATTTGTATATTTGTATATAAAAAACAAAACATAAAACGTAATCACCAGTGACACCAGGTCTAAAGTATATCAGTCTGTGGATTTAGTCTGTTGGTTTGTTAATCCTTTAAATGGAGAATCACAAAATTTGTATGATACTAGCAATCAAGGACATGATAAAAGAGAAGGCATGGGCAGATATATCTCTAGTTTTTGGACTGGACGGTGAGTTTATACTTAATAATTTAGAATAACTTTTCCCCTGCATACTACCCTTTAAGTTATGCAGTGTTAAAACTGTTGTGTTTTCTTTATCTCCTAGGATCATCTGCGTCTAAAGCCTTTGCAGGCATTGCGTATTGAAAATGCTACCGCTAGGAAGGTAATCGCGGGTGAGCTTGCGTGAAAAACACGTAGATTACGTTACAGGCCCAGGTGGAGGGCAATGTTTAGAAGTACAGGGGAAAATGAAAAGGAGTACTAAGATCAGAGACGCTATCTGACACTTGAGTGTCACGTTTGAGTGGCTTAACAGAACGGTTTATTCCACTATACACCCAAATGCTCAGCAGTTAAAAAGCAAGGCCATACATATACCAAACCTTCAAACTCTCAAGAGGTGGTAATGCCTATATGTTCAGGATACATCCCCTGTGTCTGCTTTAGAAGACCTACTGGTCTCTGATGCAAGTTCTTGACAGGCCTACCAAGTCACAGTCAAATTAAATTGTTCTTTCTTGGTGCTTAACTTTTTTGTTTGAGTAAATAAATACAGCCAGCCCCCCCACTGCCTCAATCAGCCACCAGGTAGGCAAGTGGCCGATTAGTCTCCAACTGTGACTGCAAACTTAACACCAGTTTTTCTTTAACTGATTTCTCAGTGTTTTGAAGTAGTACTAGGACATTTTTATCTTGAAGCTACTCAAAACACCTATCTTCACCTTGTATAGTGGTAAAGGTAATAAGGATGCAGGAGAAAAAAGAATAACCAGCTCCTCAAGGTAACAGCAGTAAATTCAAAATCTCCTAGGGTATTTTAAAGAAAAGATGCAAAAAATGTGTATATGTTCAAAGCAAAAACAGACTGGTATAGATGCCTCTTTCTTTCTTTCTTTCCCAGAGGCTCTGACACATGCGTGCTAGCGTTCAGGAGATTCGGGAGATTTCCTGAACGACCAGTCTGTTCTAGTTTGTTCCTTTTTTTGTACTCCAAGGGAGCTCAGGTTGTGTCACTGTGATGATGCTGTCTGTATTCGTAAGGGAAGCATCTTATTATATTTGTATTTTGTGAGAAGTAGGCTGCAGCTGCGATGTACATTCGCAAAGGTCTAGAGATCTTTGGTCTGCAGAGCTGCATTTCTGCTCAGGTAAGGAACATATATTTAAGTAGGCTACTATTTGGTCTTGTCGTTTGATTCAGGATGTCGGTTAAAAGTTTTTTTATCTAAGGCAACAGCTATTAAAGTGATTTATTTTCAGCTGAATTTTCCATAACCAGTTGAAAATGATAAATAATTTCCATTTTATTTACCGGGAATGTTTCTACTCATCGCTGCCATTTATTTGCCTTTTTATTTATTCGGAGATTGTTGTACAACTAAATATGATCCACAGTTCCTGGTTTAGGATCTTTTCTCTATTCTTGAATTGCGAATTACGCCTCTAAAGCATCTCTCTCTGGTGCTCTAAATTACGCTAGGTTTGGAAGTAATCAGGCATGTTTTTATGTCGCCATTAGAGGTGGGTAGATTATACTGTTCTCAAGTAAGAGTAGTATTACTTGAACATATTCTTTTTCTGAGTAAAAATTAAAAGTAGCTGTCCAACAAATTACTGAAGTTAGAGGAAAATAGTAATATGTTAAAAAGCTGCTCAAGTAGTCACTAAGTAATTATATTAGCACAGATTTAAAAAAATAAATGCATGTGTAAATTCTGGTATTTTAAAAGAGTAAAATGAAACTAGTTAATACCCAGCTCCGGTCATGACAACATAAAAACCTGTTTTACTACCAAAAAAAGTATATTAAAGTAATGGTTCCACTTCCTTTCTTTGTGCGTTCGGATAAAAGCCCTCTCTAAACGAACCTCCCGGGCTGAATTTCAACACCAGCCCGCCCATGGTTACACATGATGAAAATGTTAACATGGCATGGACCAGCTTTTTCGTGTTAAACGCTTTGAATATCAGGGCAATACTAAAGGACAGAGCCCAATTAATTAAACGAGATGCTATTATTTGTCATCTGCAAGCAAACATTTTAAGGGAGCGACAGTTTTCCTTTTAATTATTTTTTCATAACCACTACAATATTGGCTACAGAGGACAAGGACAAAATGCTAATAGGTTGCATTTGAAATTCCTTCTTATGAGCATTTTAGAGAATAAAACTCTTAACTCTTATCATAGACAAATATGAATCAAACCCTAATTAGTACATATAACACTATGGGCCTGATTTAAAATCCAAAGCCAATACGCTAATAATAATATACTCCCATGTCATTTAGGACCACAAACACATGCTGCTGCACAACAATCCACAACAATCCGTAGTTTGGCTGGTTAGGAGGGAGAGCTGATGTGGTGCGGGCTGAATTATAAACAGGGCGCTGTTCTTTATATGCGTTCAATGCGTAAAACAAACACACAAAAAAGTTAATTCTAGGAATTAATCCACCCGCATTGGTACGCTAATTTCCACAGCCCTCATTTTAAGCAGTTTTTTTTGCTGCTTTTCGGTCTGGTTACTACTGTTCATGTCGGAACCGGTGCCGTAATGGCACCGGATATTGGTACCCATCCCTAGTTTTTACCCCAAATATGCATAATAACTCAATGCGCTCCCAACACTTCTCCACCTGGTGAAGATACGCTGGGCGAACATTGAGTTATAATCCTCATAGTGATTAATCTTGCTTGGTTCTAAATAATACAATGTAGCAATCATGGACAATACCACAATGAAAAAATGGCTAAATATATGACATTTTTAAAACAAAATGCATATATTTCAGATTACATATTTACAATATAAAACATATTTTTCTACTACAACTTGACAT
Source organism: Apricaphanius iberus (assembly GCA_028564705.1). Lineage (NCBI taxonomy): Eukaryota > Metazoa > Chordata > Actinopteri > Cyprinodontiformes > Aphaniidae > Apricaphanius > Apricaphanius iberus. Next base: position 651,290 of record JAPXFQ010002564.1, read on the forward strand.
TCAGTAGAGACCATGATGTAGTGTTGTGCATTTCAACCACAGTAGGATATGGACATTTTAGCAACCTGTTCTGAAAAAGCTGTAGCTTTAATATGTCTGACTTCAATACTCTGCGTGCATGCAGCAGAGAGCATTGCATGCATTACACTTATTACTGACAAACGAAAAACATAATTCACAACATTTTAGCCTAATAGTAATTAATTCTGTAACAGCCAAAGAACTGATACGTATGTCCCCCCCCCCATTTTTGTTGCTAAAGACACATCATGCGCATATTCCTCCTCTCTCTAGCCATTGCGCAGCTCACATTACAGGCCGCAAACTCCTCAGTTGAATACTGCTCTTTGCGCCTGTTATAAATTGCAATATTAGTAGATCACAGCAAATTAAGGACAACCCACTCGCGCAAATTTTAAGCATGCTGGACGATATAGAAAAAGCGCAAACACTCGATAAATATTATTTATTGATCGCTTAATCCTTAATGGGTCGCGGGGGGGCTGGTGCCTATCTCCAGCTGAGCGAGAGGCGGGGTACACCCTGGACAGGTCGCCAGGGCAGGACAAACAACCATGCACACACTCACACCTAAGGACAATTTGGAGAAATCAATTAACCTGACAGTCATGTTTTTGGACTGTGGGAGGAAGCCGGAGTACCCGGAGGGAACCCACGCATGCACGGGGAAAACATGCAGAAATACCCTGGGCCAGGATACGAACCCACAATCTTCTTGCTGCAAGGCAACAGTGCTAACCACTGCACCACCGTGCAGCCCCCACTAATTTTGGACTAATTTTAACTAAGATTTAAATTAATACATTTTTCAAACACTTCTTTTTATCATAACTAAGTTTGTAAGACACAGAAACAAATCAAGAGACCTGAGTAACATCAGTAAAAACAAAGAAAAGTAATGTTATTAATCATTATATTATATACATATATGTTTAAATTAATTTAAATTAAAGGATTATCTTGATGCTTTTAAATCTTTTTAACATTTTATGATACTTAATAATATTAATGGCTGAAAGCTTTGGTTCAGTTCGTCAACAACGCTTATTCAATTTCAGTTCAGCTCTGGTTCAGCTGTTGGCTAAATCTATCCAGCTACTCACCAGAGTGTAGATGGAGCCCAGAACACGGCAGACCAGTCACTGAGAGCTGAAGCCGGCAGGTCTATCCAATCCTGTAGTGTTTTTTAAAGCGTTTTTCACTTCTGAGGACCGGGAGCAGAACTGAGGGGACATTTTAAAAGCCACATGTGTTGTTAGCAGCGCGACCTGGGTAAAAATCCTGTGTCTCTCTGTAACAGATTCGCAGTGAGCCGGGGGAGGGGAGTCCTGCTTAAAACAGCTGATTGTAGTTTTATTATTACTATGTTTAGTGTTTTAGTGCATCAAGGATCGATTCAAAACAGGACGCAACCTTTACCTGAGCTCAGTGGCGGCTCGTCAATAGAGGGCGCTAGGGCGCCGTCCCACCACTCACAACTTGCCATATTACTTTGAATTGAAAATGGACAATAATTTATATAACATAAAAATATTTCCAAATATATGTGTCTTTTCTTTCAGATGTGTGAGACAAATATTTTATAGTTTAAGTGAGTTGAGTTGTGGTTGATACACTCATCGGCGTTGTCTGACTGAGGACGTATTTCCGTCTTGGGGCTATTGAAATCTCATTTGGTTCTACTATGGTTCGTTGGTGTAACATTTTTGTTCGTTCCAGGTGTGCAGTAGTCTATGGTTTTGTGTGTTGTCATTGATAAAGTCCTAAGAGCAGTTTAACAGTCAAACCTGTTAATCGTTTCAACCTTGACAATCACAGATTAATTTTACAGTATGTAACATGATGTTTTTGATGGCAGGGGGCAACTCTGATTTAATAAAGTCAAACCCCACAATTAGGATATTGTCCCAAGATATTCTTTTTGTAGAGCACAATATGCCCTGGCAAATGCATCAAGCTTCTTCACTGAGAATCTACAGTAAAATACAGAGTCAAGATACGCAGGTTTAAAAACGTATTGACTGGATTGGACCGAAGGCCTCTAAAACTCAAAAACATGCATCAAAAATGTTTCTCAGGTATATATATAAGGGACTTTTCTCTCAGTCTTATATCCAAGACACATGGATCAGTCTGCTCACATGAAGCTTTTAAAATTCAAAGTAAGTAGAGAGAAAGCAGCTGTTATCACTGGTTGGAGATATTAAAGATACAAAATAAAGCCAAATTAAATGAATGTCACCTACAGTAACAGAAGGCATCACTAGTAGACAGATTTACACTTTGAGAAACACAAAAAGAGAGGTTTTGTAGTATTCGACTAGGTTGTAAGAAGCTTTATGTGAATTTGTTAAAACAAATAAGTCCAACATTTTCTTTTTCAGGCAGTTTTGAAGCACCTTTTGTCTTTGGATCATGTTCTCTGACTAAACTGACAGTTAAGTCCCTTGTATTCAATTAATTAGCTTTCATTTTCAGTCTTACGACTGGCCCGTCTTGCGTCCTTTCACTACGGCACCAACTTTTTAATACATTTGTGTTCTAATCTTTGTATATAATCAACAGACCAACGTGCAAAAGATCCCTAAGGTTTTGTGAACAGAACAGGTTTTATCTTAAGTGACCAGAGGTGCAGCTGTGCAGAGCATGCTAGAATCAGGGATGATTCAAGTGGAGCAGATGTGAAGGCAATTGTAAATTTGATGTGGAGATAACAGGATGGGCTGGGACTCCGAAAACTGCCGCCATTGCGGACGGGGAGAGTGAGCAAATTTAATGAACAGAACAGAAGAGTTTTATACTTGACTAGACTCCATTTTGTCAACACAATTGTTTTTTTTTTGCAAATACAGCACGGCCCTGAGGAAGGTGCCTAGTGGAAAGCACAGATAAATAAAACTCAAGTCAAACCATGACAATGATAAGATTGTGATGAGGAAACTTCAAAGTAGTAAAACACTGAGAATTATACCGTCAAACAGCTGCTGAGAGTAAGGTGGTAGGGAGCTAATTGTTTTGCAACAACAAATTTCTCCCTCTGTTGATATCTATTTTTAAGGTTGTCAAGGCTGGCCAGAAATGATACTTTGATATTTTAGCTGTATCATAAGAGCAAACCTTCTCTAGATAGAGAAAATCTGCTCAGATTTATGCTTTATATGAGTTTTTGCTGCATTATTTTCTTTCCACAGAATAATCCACTTGGTTTCCGGCTCCTTTAATGATTCCCTCAGTAAAGCAGACTATCTGGTTGATGGTGCATGCTTTGCTGACACTTGTTTGAATCTTTGCCACAGTTTACAGCATGTACTCGTTACTAAAACATCAAGTGCGCTGCTTTAAAGCTGCGTGACAGTCCTGCATTGCCTCCACTGAAGTTTGCTTAGCTTTGTATGTCTTATAATTTCCAACCAAGCAATTTACCACTCCCAACTTGTTTTTCAAGTAGAATGTTTTTTATTTTTGCCAATCTCGATCTATCTGGCCTCTACAGCCCAATTGGGTGATACCAAAGTCTGCTTCATCTTCAACCTTTTCAACTGTAAAAATATTTTAACAGCACATTTTCTTCTTCTTTTCAGTCAAACCACTGGGTTGCAGTATTTATGATGCCAGACTTTTAATAAACAAGACACATCAACTGTTGGCGTAAATATTCTTTCAAAGAATAGTTATATAACACGGATTAAAATGAAAGTTTTACTTCATAGAAGATATTTACCATGTGACAAACTCTGGATACTGAAAAAAAGGTAAAATCTACAAAATGTCTTCATTGCCAGGGACCAGGGATGTTTTATTTTTCAGTAGTGCATTATAAAGTTTCTATTTTCAAAAACCACAGAAAATATGTTTAACAAACCATCTAAGATGGTCTGTCTTTTTTCTGTTGTCATCTCACTTTTAACCAGCTAATAATCTCCTACAGTCACAATGTTTATTTTACTTCTTCTTTGGCATTATCCAGTCTGTACTCTGCCCCCTAGCGGGATTCTTCCGTACTACATGCAAAGCCAGCACAAGATGCAATTTGCTGCTTGCGTCAATGTGAGGTTAAAAAACAAGTTTAATTTCAGCGTTAGAACATCAAAAATGTCTGCTAGGATTATAATCATTTTAATTATTTTCATATCATCCACCTGTGTCTGGAAAAAACATGATGTAGTCCATATGACTGTAAAATGGGCTACTTAAAGCACATTTTTATGTTATTCACTCTCATAAGATAATGTGGATATGAGCGGTTTCGTATGGAAAAAAAAATACAGTTAAATACTTTAATACCGATATGTTTAAAAAAATACCGTGATATGAAAATTTTGCCATACCGCCCAGCCCTACACCATAGGCTTAACAGACGTGCAGGGTAATGTATTTTACAATATACTTTAGGTGGAGGTTTGTTACACTTACAATGTTTTATAAGTCTAACTTTTTACAACAAAACTATTTAAATAAGCCCAAATTATTCAGGTTTACAATGTGGTCAACATTATGTAGTTAATATGAAAAATTTCTTGCACTATGCAGATATTGCACACTAAAAATAAAATGCACCCATTTCATAGGGGACTATGCACGTCACTTTTAGAATTCAGTTTTCTGCATTAGATATTTTTACTTGAGAGGAGCTACTAGAGGAGCTTTAAAAATTGCATGACTGTTAAAAAGTTTGGATTGGGCAAGAGTTTCCCAGTAAATAATTAAACCTAATTTCACCCCAAAATTAGTTTATTCAGACTGAGTTATTGTATGAAAATGCCTCCAAACAAGGCAGAAGCTTCTGAGTCAAGTTTTTATCAATTTGCCTGGAACCAGAGCCCACATTCAAACATGAAACAGCAGAGTATATACAGACAAAAAGAGACATTTAGCAGCACACTTCGCCTGCCTAACCATGTTGGAACTCCACCAACACTCGGCTGGAAACGCTCGGTGTTGTTGAAGTTGCCGTTTTGTTCCACAATCCTCCGACTTTAATATGGCACCGATTGTGTTTTGGGGCCAATTCTTTTTGGAGTAAGGACCGGGTCAGCATGCAGTTATCACTTGAACCTATGCCCAGTCATAAGAGGCATGAAGCTGCAGAATATCCACGTCTCTAATGGGTCCAACTGGTCACAGCTGGAATGTTTAGCAAAAACGTTTGAAGCGTGATTCTTTGGCTTCCTGCTGGTAAAACAGCTGACTTTGCCCCAATCCAAAATGTTTTTTTCTGTGCATCCACTTGCTTCTCGTCATCTTTTAGGGAATCTATCAAACTAACCTTTAGTTTACAAACTACACAATTTTGTCCCAAATAACTACATTATAGCCTCTTATGTTTCTTGGACAAATATTTTTTTTTTTAATGGAGGGAATAAGTAATTCTGAAAAATTTTTGAGTAATTACATTTAAAAATCAAAGTTTACTTGCAGTACATTTTCCAAAAGATTGTTCTGTGAAATCAAACAGATGTACAATAAAATATAAAATAACTACTTATAAGAAACTGTTACATCGATGCTTTGGCTTTCTGCCAAAGTCAAAACAATCTGGCATACAAATCAATATTTTAGACTCCCCTACCGTCTGTATCAACAATGGCAACAAGTTAACCAGGGGTTGAGGTTACCTGAGCCAGCAAACAGGATGTTGCATCAGTTATATACTGTAGGTGAGGTGGAAGGGATCTCAACACACCACTAGTCTAATGGTTTAATTGTTGCTGCACATTTCCTTTTTACAGAGGAGCCACAGTTTCTAACTCCAGAGAGTCTCTAATATTTTAATGGATTTCTATTTTTATTTGGCCTTTTGTAACCTTCTTAATGCATGTTAACTGAAAAAAGTGACTATGTTAGATGACCTTATTTTATTGTTTTAGTTGTACAATACAGGACAAGTAAAACATGCTTTAAGTGTGACAAAAAAAGAGAACAAATAAACGGAGAAATCTGTGAGAGGACAACACATTTTAACAGTACAGTAGCTATATTTGACATTTTTTAAAACTTAAAACTAGAGGCCGACCGATATATTTAATTCTATATTGGCCTGAATAAGAAAAACAAAAAAAATTAGGCACCTGAGTGGCCAGCTGCAGCCAATACTTGACTGAAAGAAGGACCCCCACACACTCAGAACCACCGTGAGCGACAGCACTAATATATATATATATATATATATATATATATTATATATTATATATATATATATATATATATATATATATATATATATATATATATATATGGGTATTGGCCTTAATAATCAGCTTTAGATATTGGCCATCGGCGACGAAGTAAAAAAAAAAAAATGCTTTGGCCTTTAAAAAACTCAAAAACCCGTGGGCCTCTATACTATAAACCCTTGAGTAAGAGAAAATTTTATTAGACAGAACAGCAAAAAGAAACTTTTCACTTTAGAGAAATATAAATTTCGTCAGTTTGAGGAGTTCAGGGACCAACAGTAAATCTATGTTCTCTCTAAAATTCAGAACAGAATGGATAAAACACCAGCTGCTGAACAGTAACTGTGCTGTGTGTCTCTCCCTCTCCATGTGTTTCCATCCAAAAACCACCTTGTTGCTATATGCTTTGGTTACAACCTGCTGATTCAAAACAAATTAGTCCTGCGGGACCTCGTGATGACACAGATAAACCTTAACCTTCAGATTCCATTCGCACAGGAGTCAGGGACCTTAATCGAGACTGATGTGACGAAACCGTTTGTTATAAGTATGTTTAATTTAACTTTTATCTAGTCTAAGATGCGGAAATCTAGCAGGGAGCGTAGGTTATGAGTTCCCCAAACTATGTCATATGAGTTTACAATGGAAACACAAAAAGACCCTGCCTCTGAGTAGAAGCTAAAAAGTTTATAGGAAACGAGGGCTGTGGTCCCTAGTTCTTCACTGTCCGAATGCGGAAAAACCCCAGCTTGATACCTGAAAGGATCACATGAACAACAAAAGATCAGTCCAAAAGTGACTATTTTTTTATTCAGTCATAAGTTTTAAACAACTGAAGCATTAACCTAGCGTTTTAACATTGTAGCCGGATCTTCACAGCATTTAACCAACCACCAGTTTGTTTTGCAGTTCTTTTGAAACAGGAAGGCCAGCTATACAAGTCCAATTTAATTTGCTTTAAATAACGTTTTATAATCTGTACAGGGTTCCACAAGACACCTTCTGGTTATGCCCAATTCTATATTAAAGTATAAACTGCAAAACCTTGTAAAGTTCAGTCATTTTGAACAAAAAAAACACCCTTTTTATTTGTCAACCAAACTTATAAACCTGATGTTAAAGCTTTGTCTGGGCGACGGAAAGTTTAAAAAAGTATTGCAGGTTGGGTTTAGTACCAAAGGACTAGGGGGGAAACGGTAAACAAACAAAAAAAATATACACTTTAATCAGGAAAAATAAATACTAATGAGCATATGACTTTTTTTCTACTTTGATCAGCATTTAACAAAGAACCCTTTTTCTCCATAGTCCTTCCTTTTCAATTCTTGAAATTATTTTAATTTTACATCCTATAACTTACAAAAGTTGTAAGTACATGAGTGCATGGAGATTGATTGGATTTTTTACTAAAATAAAACAGTACAAGCGGACTTAGCCAGAGTAGAAAACAATATTAACCACTTGAAAGCAGTCAGTGTTAATGTTCAGAAATAATACTTTACCCATATTTGAAAATAAAAAATTGTCAAATCACTTTGGAGTTGTTTTGATATTTCGACAGCCTAGTCTCCCAGCTGTACTTGAATGCAGCATAGGCAGCTGTTGGGAAAATCCCTTCTCATCAGCGGGAATTCCTCTGGCTGATTGGATGCTACTGGTAGCCATGTGGACGTAGGCTGGTTTTTCTCCAGTATCAGAGATGTTTTCATTCAGAAATACAAAAAATAGTGAAATCTTTCATTGCAGCTTGTTGTTTGACACATTTCTGCATGGATTAGATTCCTCCACAAAATACAAAGAGACGAGTTGTCGAAGCATACCCAGCGATACTGCTCAGGCATGCAGGTTACTTCTGCCACTGATAAAAAAACTCATTACCTAACTTCCTGTCGTCATAATACTAATTCAAATGTTTTTAAAACTAGTGGTTTCGGTAGTTTTCATTATGGTTCTGGTACATTCCTACAACTGAAGCTACAGTACAACAACCTAAATATATTAGATTGTAAGTGCTTAAAACTTCTTTGCTTCTATTCATGGAAAAGTGTTTCTTCCCAAATACGATGGACTCAGAAGTTTTTCCATTTATCTACTCAGTCATCCAAACATCCAAGTGTAGGAAAAATAAACAGCTGAATATCTCCAGCAAGTGTGTCCTGCCAGATCTGTGGAGTTTTTCTAACACAGCTTGCAGGGAAGTGCCATTGTTCACTGTGGCGCCTGCAGGAGGGTTGTCATGTACTGTACAGATCTGTTTGTTTGGCTGATCCTGACAGGAACCATTCATCACTGCTGGGCATGTTGGCTTAGCCTTCAGCACCAACATCACATGCACTCCAACTTGTACGCAGCACGAGTGCTTTCTCTGCTTCGCCCCATCTCCTCTGGGATGATGCCTCTTTCTTTTCAAAGTGGCCTTCGTGCTTTTTGTTCCCCCCTAGAATGCATCGTCTCTTAATTCCTGATTATATACCGCAGGTCTTTTCCTCCTTGTCATTGTTGAGCTGCAACAATAAAAGACTGTAACGCTTGATTTCTCTCTTTTGTTAACCATCCTCCACTGCGTTTAGTTATATTTAACAAAGAATCGCTTACAGCGATTATTTTGTTAGGATCTGTAATGAAGTGTCTAACAATCTGTCCAATTAATGTAATCTAATTATATACAGCCCAACAATGACAATACTTGAGGCAAAATGATGTAATATACAAAAAAATGAATGTTGTAAAGAGGTAAACTTCGTTTGTTTGCAGTGTGCTAAATGAAGGAGAAAGCATTTGCAGCATGATGCATTCGACGAACAAACATTGGCACACTAACAGCCTTTTTTTTTGTACATTTTAATTCAGTGTTTGTATCCCAGCCGGTTTATCGAAAGGTTAATTGAGAAGAATGTCAGCCCTTTCATAATTAAGTGGCTTTATTTACGCTGAACAAATGGGTCAAAACAGGTTGAGGTCAATGGTTCTGCCCTAACTACTTAACACTGTTGCACAAGAGTGTTAGCTCGACGACAACGCCTTGCGGACACATCAGTTCCCTTCAAGTTTTTGCATATTACCATTTATTTTATGAGACAAAGGAACACAAAGGTAATAAAATGAGTGATTCAGGGGGTATGAATCTAAAGTTATTTGTACATAATATTGTTATATTCTTTTTCTGAGCTCAGTCAGATTAGATCATGTCTTTTTTTTTTTAGGGTCTGCCGCAAATTCTTTAATTTAAAAGTATCGTAAAAAGAAGCATGTCGGCGAAGGAAAAGTGAACACGTCTCTCCCAAAGCTCCCACCAGGGACAGAATATTGAAAAAAAAACAGATTTTCAGGGACCCGAATCTGTACAGAATGTGAACTGAAGAAAGAAGAACATCCAGAATAAGGAAAAAAAGAGGTTAGAAATTTTCAAAAAAAATACATGAAAAGCTTAACACATTCCTGACGATGCTGCAGCCATCATTTGTGTGAATAAAAAACTAAAGGATGCATTTATGACACTGACCTGACCATGATCAAGTGTGTTTTCATGTCACATCTTTTTGTAAAGAACAGATCCATCAATGTGTTGTGGATTTCAGAAGGATGCAATTATTTGTAACTATATTATCAGGAACTATTTTAATACATAAATACTTCAATCTCAGTTACAGTATACTATCTACCTGGTTAAGGCTGGTTTAATAAACATAAAATGAAGGCTCTAGATGTTCATTGAACAGCAATTAATACACATATTTGGAATCAATTACAAACACCAACTTTTCAAAGTACAATAATTTATTTACAAAAGAAGAAAAACAAGGCAAACATTTGAATCAATCAAGCTAGCAACACGTTCTACATTAGAATAAATGAATAACTTCCAACATGAAAGGACACAATAAATGGATGAATATGCAATAAAGTAGAAAACCATAAATTCTGATGTCACAGTTCTGTAGGAATCTGGATTCTTTAAGACCAAGGCTTATATTGCAATGCTTTAAACCAATAAACAACGTAAGGATAAATAAAACATTCTTTCGATTAAGTAATGTTTTGTTTAAAATTTCTCCTGATGAGAAGTAATTAACCTTTGGTATACATTGATCATGGCATTAAACAATCTAATTCCAGTATTTGATACATTATGGCAGGTTTAAACATAGCTAATAATATTAGCTTTCTGTTCTTAAACAATCTACTTTAAGCCCTTAAGCCCGCTAGCCCCCATTTTTGGGAGCACGCCTCCTACAGTAACGTTTAACTTTCAACTTTCAATTATTTGTTATTACATACACCAACAGTTGTTCTAAAGTCAATAAGAGGGAATAGTTACTATTTATTATTTTTTTATGCTCCTTTACAATGAAAACTAGCTGCTAACGTGTATTTTTTTCAGTCCGAAATCATATTTTCTGGCTTTCAAACTCAATTACTCATGCATACTATGATTTTCTTGAGAATTTTTACATTCACAGTACCCTCATAGACTTTTATATTATAGAAGAGCAAGCCTTCCAGAGTGTAGGTATGCCAAATTCGGAAAGAAACAGTCTTGGGCTTAAATAAGTTACACCAATCTCTATTTTGAACACCGTCAATAGCAATCTTTGTTTATAAAATGCAAGCTTAAACTAAACACAAGGGTTAATCTTAGCATGTAGCTCACAGGTAACCAAACTGAGTCGCATGAAGCTACTCTGGTTCATTTATCCGGGATCTTTCTTTTCCTTTCAAGGAGGACCGAGGGTGAGCAGGCAGGGGAGACCTGAGCAAACCCAGAGGCTGATCGTCAGAGCTCTCCAGGGGATCGGTGCGTGAGTAACGGATGGAGTACCAGGGAGGCACAGACACCTTGGGCTAAGGCTGCAGCTTGCCGGGGCGGAACGTGGGGACTCAGTGGGGATGCGAGGTGGAGAGAACAACTGTGAGATATTCACTAAGAACAAACTTCAAACGAGAGGCTTGAAGTTGATCTGATTACCACTCTGTGCGTATAACCATCTGGCGTCTGCTCTAGGGTATTGCACCCCTTATAAAGCTCCTTCTTGTTGGAGAAACCACGCACAGCTGGCACCTCATCTGCACTGATGACCCCTGTATAGAATTAAGGTGACACGCCCGCACAGACATAGGATCTCAATCCAGGTTTCTCCGTGGTTGATCGGGAAAAGCTCAAACAGCATTGGTCGATAGGCTAACAATAGGCTACGGTAGCTAGTTAGCAGTGAACCTCATGGCTGTTGGGGACCAGGTAGCTCGCCTTTGGCTGGACGTCGGCTCGTCCTCGCCGATTTGGCTAAACAGCGATCCGCTCCATCTTTCCTTCACTGAAACCTCTTTGGAGATTTTCCAGCACAGTGTCAAATTCCAAATAGCTTCGGGGTGGCGGCTGTTTGCTGGTTCAGATTTGCTACAGGGAGTAGCTTAGAGTTTCACTCCCTCACAGCAGTCTGTGATAGCTTTCTGTAGGCTTTGAGACAGAGCAGCGGTATTTGTTTAAACAATATTTGTGATTCACCCGATTGCTCAGCACCTTTGGAATCCCTTCCCTTTTCAGCGAAGGAACGATCTGGATGCAACAATTTCTCCCGTATGTGAGCCATTGTCCTGCTCCAGCAATAGAGAGCGATCGGCTGGGGTATGGTCCTTATATAACCGCTGGTCCTTCCCCCCTGTTGGAGGGGGGTTTTTCTTCTCCTGTAGAGCTAGCAATGCAGATTAGCACCACACAATGGCTGTGTGTGACCATAACACTTTTATTTTAGATCCGTTATGGTTGTCATTAAACCGATACTTAAGCACATCACTAATGAATCTGCCAAGTCCACATGACGTCACTTGCTAAAAAAGCAATTTTAAAAAATTTTCTGTGACTGGAATACAATGGGGCAAAATAAAAATATTGTCAGCTATCGATTGTACAAGTTCTCCTACTTAGAAAAATGAGAGAGCCCTGTAATTTTCATCATAGGTATACCTCAATTGTGAGAGACAAAATGACCACAAAAAATAGAAATAAAAATCACATGGTTTGATTTTTAAAGAATTTAAATGCAATTTGTAGTGGAAAATAAGTACTTGGTCATTAACAAAAGTTCATTTGAATATTTTGTAATATACCATTTGTCTTGTGTTGAAAGTGTGCTCTACAAGTTAAATTGCCTTGCCTTGTTGGCAATGACAGAGGTCAAATGTTTTCTTTACACTTTCACCAGTTTTTCCCCACACTGTTGCTGGTATTTTGGCCCATTCCTCCATGCAGATCTCGTCTAGAGAAGTGATGTTCTGGGCTTTTGCTGGGCAACACAGACTTTCAACTCCCTCTAAAGATTTTCTATGGGGTTGAAATCTGGAGACTGACAACCTCATGTTGGGGTCTGTCGGTCTTTGAGCAAAATAACTTACAAAGTTAAGGACGGATTTGCAATAAACTCTAAGGAAATGTTAGAAATTAGCCAAGAAATACATAATTTAATTTTGGGGGTGATCATGCATGGAGATCCTGTCACCTGCCACTTGCGATCTGCGTTCCCCGTGTGCAAACCCTCCCCCCAACCCCCTTTTATTTGTCTATTTGTGAAGTCAGGAGCTTCATCTTAATGGCATGCTGTTACACTTATAAATGAAGAGTTTGCAAACTGTACTCTGACAACCAAATGGTCACACTTATTAGTGAAGCAGGTTGTCGCTTTTTCCTCGTGTACTGATGGCAGCAAAAACAGTGTCTCCAGTTGCGCATCCACACTGGAGTGTTAAATATGAGGATCGGAGCAAACCTCAATAAGAGATTGGGCCAAGCTGTGGGCTGAGGGATGTTTTAATGGATTCAGTTTGATACTGAACCATTTTTCCTTGTATTTCCAACAGGAATATTTCCACTGTCCCGACCACATTTACTATCTCTGTCACTTTCTCCCACTGTCACTTTTGGGAACAACACAACAATTTCATGCATGTGTCAGAAGATGTGCTGTTACCAAATATGGTAAATTGAGGGCATTTCTATATGCTATTGACTGAACGGGGGAAAGCAAGTAGGTACGCAAACCTGGGATTTATCAACAGATGATTTCGGAGAAACATGCGTCGGATTGACCAACACACATTTCACAAATGTGATTTTTGACAATTTGTACGAGCATTCTAAATTTCATTTGTAGGATAGAATATAGGATAGCTTCTATGAACGTTTGATAAATGAGGGTCCAGAGACTTAAAATGCTTCTTATGAAGCCACTCCTTTGTTGCCCGGGTGATGTGTTTGGGATCATTGTCATGTTGAAAGACCCAGCCACGTTTCATCTTCAATGCCCTCATTGACTGAAGGCCCCTTTCAGTTCAGATTAATTCTTGTAAATATCCTCAGAATGTATTTTATTCTTTATCAGACCTAATCTCCAAAATCTATTCTTCATTCAGCAATTTCACTGCTTCAATGGTTCCCAAGCTGTGGCTTTTGGGACAGAAGCTGACAGTTCTTATCTGTTTGATGAAATGGGGAACCTGAAGTCCCCAAGGCCTCTGATCCTGGTGATCAATTTCAAAAGTTTTTATCATTTCAGTGTTCACTTTTACTTGCTTTAGGTCTAGATGTCCTATTCAGTTTAGTGTGATCAATGGTTTTTGTTAAGACTTGCTTAGCAGCTTAAGTGCTACAGCCAATGCCTGCCAATATGGTTCCCCTCCTTATTCTCATTACTGCTATTTCATCATTGTTATTAATTCATCCTATTTAATCTGTGTGCTGTTCCAGAAAGTTATCTAATCGAAATTTGGGTTGAGTTTAATTAGATCCAAGCCTCGTCAATGTTGTTAAATCTAAGTATTTCAGTCTGGCCACTGCGCAAATTCTTCTCCAGCACAACCAAGAGATTCTCAATGAGTTTAAGGTCCAGATTCTGGAGGCCAATCCACATGTGACAAAAAGTTTTCATGCTCCCTGCACTACTCTTTGGTATTTGAGACCGATGAACTCTGACATTGCCATTTTAGGATCTGATTGTGCCATCAGAGGGGAAACGTCAATTGATGGAAAAAACAGGAAATTCAATATCTTCAGTTAGTCAGCTGACCTCATCTGCCTCTCTCCATACCCCCATGCACCCATCACTCTGGAACAGGGTTGATCTAAACTTATCAGACAACATGAACTTCTTTGATTGCTCCACAGTCCAATCTTTATGATCCCTTGTCAACTGAAGCCTTTTGCTCCAGTTAGCCTCTCTGAATAGTGGTTTTCTTAAGCCTGCTTTCAGACGTCTACGAAGCAAAGCTGATACCCACGGTTATCAACAATGTACCACATGCAAATCAGACGAACGACTCTCTCCAAATTTTAAGTGGTGGGTCTATTTTCTAAAACCCATCGAGCTCAGCAGTTTAGATGAGGCATTGCAGGAAATCAGACACCGGAGCGGTGTAAAGCATTGAAAAAAAAAGCAAAAACAAAAGACAGGTGCAGATTAGAGGGTGACACGGGAATCAATTGTCGCTCCCGTCCCGATCCCAAAAAAATACTCCTGTTACGTCCCGATCACGTGACAGCCCCCCCAAAACAAATCTTGTCCCGAAAAAATCCCGAGAGAAAGACTCCCGTCCCGAACCGAATCCCATAGATTAGTAATTTACCTACTATGGCGCTCGCTCCCCCCGCCCCCCTTTAAGCCATAGCCTAGCACAGTGTCAAAGATCATCTATTTAGCTTTATCCGCCATATTTAACCATATCCTGCATTCTTGTTTGGCCACCTTACCACGTCATGAATGGACTCGACTCGTCTGACTACCAAACTATTAATGCTGCGTTCGAGAGCCCATCCAAACCAGTGGGATGTGGGACTTCTTCTACCTGAAATGTACTAGCTCCCATTTCTAAGCGTCCGAAGCAATCGAAGTGGAATGTAAACAGAAAACATGGACGACCGCCGCGCTAAACAGATAGTCGCTTTGTTTATGAAGAGGCATGCTAACAGATAATAACGAAATTCACACCACAATCTGAAAAACAATTTGTGTAAAATTACAGTGCCTAAAACAACACTACAAGCAGAGAAGTACAGTTTATAGCCTATTCGTTCAAGTTTTACACTCTCAGGACATGAGACTCCGCGGGCGCCGCCATTATCCTCCGACTTAATTTTGGTGAAGTCGGGGTACGTCAAACTACCCCGAGTTCGCAGGTAGGAGGTTCCACTTCGACAGGCATTCCAGTGCACTTTTCCTATTTGGAGGTAGGATAAGTCCCATGTCCCACTGGTTTGAATGGGCTCTCGAACGCAGCATAAGATACACGCATTTTCAGTCGGATATCATATGCTTACCAGTTTATCCAGGTGGTGTAGCAACAACGTAGCAGTTTCAGTTTTGGTGCGTGCCGTGTAGTAGACCCGATGGAATTCAAATAAAGATAGATGTAAAAAGAAAAAAAATTCTAATTTCCGGTTTCCCGTCCGATCCCGTGGATTTTTTCCTGTCCCGTCCCGATCAAGTTACCAACAGTGAAATTGACTCCCGTCCCGCGGGAATCCTGCAGGAATCCCGTGACCCGTGGGAATCCCAAAAAATTGTCACCCTCTAGTGCAGATTTCCGACTGATCAACTGAAAAATCCAAACAGAACATCACTTTCACATCATGTCATCTGGTGTCATCTTTGACACCAGGGTTGAAGTTAGCCAGTCTGAGGGTTATGGTTCATAATTAGTTGGTTTTCACTATGGACGACAAGAAGTTAATCTTTTTATTAACTTTATTTTTAAATAATTTTCAGCATATACAAACATAACCCCAACATAAACAACAGGGAAAGGAGGTTATAGGGGGAGTCGCACAGTACACACAAAAAGCTCCACAAAAGTCATCCTTGTTCAATTTGTAGTTCATTTAGTTTATAAAATCGTCTCATTTTCTCCAATATTTTGTCCTTTTATATTTCTGCAGACAGATTATGAAAGTCAACATCTCCATATACTGGATTTCCTTAACAATAGTTATTAGCAAAGCTTGTTTGCACCAGCTCTTAGTGGGGGCTTTTTTACATGCAGCAACTATTATCCTCAGGCACACATCATGTTTACATGGGCATTCTGGAGTAATACCAAGGAACAGTGTAAAAAAAGGCCCATGCACTGAAGACATTAGATTTTTCTAATCTTTCCAGAAATTCAGTCTGGCCTGGGCAAGACCAAAATATGTGAACCTGGTCAACCTGAAGCGACCCGCACTCGCTACAGCATGAACCCGCACAGGAGGATAGCTTTGGTTTTCTGAGTAATAAAGAATAATAAAATAGTGAACCAGACTCTTCCAACACAAATCTCTCCAAATAAATGAGTTAGATGTACAGCTCTGAGATTTCCAACCCTCCATCCAAACCTCCTCAGGTACCCCCCTTCCTAATTCTCTTTCCCACTGGTATTTAACACGTACCTATGCGTCTCTTTTCATTGAACTAAGGACTAAGTATAGCTTTCCAATGATTTTTTTATTACATGATCCCTTATATGCATTATAAATATTTGAATAAGTTACGGGGGGTTTTCTATCCCTGAGTATAGTATTTCTTTTGGAAAATAATGACGAAGCCGCAGGTACCTGTAAAAATCCCGTTTGATCAGTCCATACCTCTGGGAAAAGTTATGGAAGCTGTCTATTTCTTTTTGAAATAAATCCATATATAGCTGTAATACCAAAATGGGACTATAGCTTAAATCTACGATCGAGACTAGCCGGTTGTATATGCGGGTCATACAAAGGCAAACTTAACAACTTAACCTAGTGAATTTAAAAGTCCTCATCACTTTTAACCATGTTTTGATAGACAAGCTCACACATACATTCTCTAACTGCAAGATTATTCTGGCACTTTCTACACATCCTATGACAGAATGTATTGAAATGTATAACTCAAGTCCTTTCCATTTGGCCTTTTATGATACATTGCGCCAAAGTACCAGAAATCTCAGCTGTGATGCAATATAATAACTAAGGAACGGTAATGACATGCCTCCCCCATCTCTCGTTAGCTGTAATATTGAGTATTTTATTCGCGTTTTTTTTCTCCATATAAAACTGGTAACATGTTTATCCTATTATCTCAATTTTTTAGGAGGGACCTCAACTGGTAAAGCTGTAAATAGATAAAGTAGGTTTGGGAGGGTTACCAATTTAACTGACCTAATGCTGTCCCCGACGTCCCCAACTTTTGTGTATGTTTTTTGCTAATGTCTCCATAGTTTATCATAAAGAGAGAGGACAGATCCTTTGGTAGGTATACTCCAAACATCCAAACACATTTATGTTCCGTCTTTTCTTATTGTGAAACCACAAAACAAAACATCCCAAATATGTTTCATAATCATATCAAGATCATATTTTTTCGATGAACGATGAAGCAAATATGTGTTGGCACAAGACGTATAATACAGGGTGGGCATATTTGGATTTACATAAAAACAGATACTTGGTCCAATTATTTAATACTTCAATCATATTATCTTCAAGACCTTTGGCTTTAAAATATTCAAAGTGTTCCCACTCTATGTGATCAGAAAGCATAATTAGATAAACTTCAGAATGCCTTTTAACCCTCATAACCTCCAAAAATATTTATAGCGTTTTTACTCCTTGTGCACAAAAAGATGCATTGGAGACTTATGTGTAAATAAAATTATATAATATATCATAAGTCCCATTTTTTTTTACATGAATTTCATCCTTAGCTTCAGTACTAAGAAAATATATAAAAATATTTGGGTGTTTTTCAGATTTGACCCATTTATTGCCTGGTTTCTAATTAAAATATGGAGTGTCAAAAATGTGAAAAAAAGGAAAATATTAAATAATTTTTTGTGTGCAATATGTAGAGCAGATGTTTTAGGGGTGGATTGTCAGACTCTTGGAGTATTACAAATGGGCATAAAAATATATTGTGATCACTTTGTATTTTTTGATTAATGTGAGATTTTCAAAAATTGTGACGTTGTTCCTCCAAATGCACAAAAAAGTGCAAAAAAAAAACAAACATAGATAAATATTATATAATATTACATAAATGTTTCCTTTTTTTGGATGAATTTCATCCTTAGCTTCAGTACTCAAAATATTAAAAAAAATATTTGTATGTTTCTTAGATTTAACTCCTCTATTGCCAGGTTTATGATAAATACCTGGACAGTAAAAAAAACTGAAAAAACTGAAAGCAATCATAAATTTTTGCGTAAATTATCCAGATCACATGTTTTAGGGGTGGATTGTCAGAGCCTCGGAGTGTTACAAATGGGCATAAAAATATATTCCGATCACTTTGTATTTTTTGTTTATTTTAAAATTTTCAAAAATTGTGACGTTGTTCCTCCAAATGCACAAAAAAGTGCTAAAAAAATACATAGATAAATATTATATAATATCACATAAATGTTTCCTTTTTTTGCATGAATTTCATCCTTAGCTTCAGTACTCAAAATATAAAAAAAAATATTTGTATGTTTCTTAGATTTAACTCCCTTATTGCCAGGTTTATGATAAAAACCTGGACAGTAAAAAAACTTAAAAAAGTGAAAGCAGTAATCATTTTTTGCATGTATTATCCAGAGCACATGTTTTAGGGGTGGATTATCAGAGCCTTGGAGTGTTACAAATGGGCATAAAAATATATTCCGATCACTTTGTATTTTTTGTTTATTTTAAGATTTTTTTTAAATTGCGACGTTGTTCCTCCAAATGCACAAAAAAATGCTCATGCAAACATAGCCAGTTGAACAGCTTATTAGAACACAAAGAACAGTCGTGTGTGTGTATGTTAGTGGGTATGTGTGTGTGGGGGGTGTGTGTGTGGGGTGTGTGTGTGTGTGTGTGGGGGGGGCTCTATTGGCTGCAGGTAGAGCAAAGAACAATTGCATGCTCTTTGCACACGGCAACTACATTTGCTGCAAAAGCGTGCATGCAAGGACCTCTTCCCTTTGCAGAAATGGCATTTTTTCCTTCCCTTCTGTCCCTGGGATGGAACCGACAGCACAGACTGCTGAGCCTGCACCAAAGCCAAAGCGTAGGGGGTGCGTGGCAAGTATGTACGCCTTGCCATGGCTGTCTTCACCATGGAGCTCCCGAGCTCCTCCAAGAAGAGCCTTCTTCGAAAGTTATTTTTTGGTAGGTTCCAGGCCGGTTCTATGGAAAGCCACCAGACCAGGGCGTTGTAGGCGCTCACATCTATAATGTTGACATGGGCCAACGTCGGGTTTTGCAGCGGCAGGTAATTCGGCTAATCGCATAGTGGGTGATCCCGGGACGGCGGATGTTTAGTGGCCGAAAAGGAATGCGCACATCAGGCGTCGGGGACCAGGTGATCCCGCTCCTTAAAATCCATGACGGACGTGTATTCCCTTCTCCCTCCTCCATCTCCTCACCTGAATCATCTTCTGCTTCCTCATCACAATCAGGCACCGGAGCAAATGTTTCATCATCCACTTCATCATCAGAAGTGCTGTCCTCCGTGGATGAAGTTTGCGCAGCATCCTCATTAAATTCCCGCAGAAAATTCTAGGGCTTCAACTGCGTTGTACCTTCTTCTCATGGTTGAGGTAGAAAGAAAAAGAAAACTTTATCTGAGTCAGGTATAAAAGCTTTGTTTCAGCAAGGACACCTGTGGAAACAAACCTAGCCGCTCAAGTGTTGTTTTTTGTTTATTCTCTAGCCTGCGTCTTTGAAGTTAATCCATGAGAATCTTGTTCTCATGCTCAGATTAAATGCTTACATCTGCTTTTTAGATGTTGATATTATAATATGCAACAGTAAATATCTTGGTATGTTTTAGAATTTTTGCAGCATATTGAATGATTTTTCATATACAGCAAGGCATTGATGAAAATATAAAATTTGAACAGAGTACATAAGAACACCGCCCTCCCCACACAGACCAGTCCCCCCACCCACTCTAACCTTCTGAAAAAGTAAACACAAGTCTTTCATCTGAAGAATTATGAAGCACTTTGAACTTTACATGGATGCACAGGTGCACAAGGCCACACAGAAAACATGTATAAAATGGTGGTTTTCAGACCATTTGCTGATTTTTACTTTTACATGAGGACTAAATTTTGGAGGACAACTGCACAAAAATGCATACCAAAATATTTTAACTCACACATGCACATTATTGTATGACATCTCTAAACTACACCCAAACAGTTTTTGCTCGAAATATATGTTACACTGTGCAGTCAGAGGGCAAGGCCCCTCAAAAGTCCTACAATCTAAATAGGAGGTTTAGACATTGCCCTGCCATAAATAGAGAAAATATTCCATCTGATCTAAATCAGTAAAAACTTAAATTTAAGTCTGTGACATTTGTAGAAACCCAAACAGAATATGGAAAAAAACTATTTATGCTCATATTTAGGCTTATTATAAATATATAGTTTACATGGGAGTCAATGGCGCAAAAAAATGACTGAGGAGGAAAAACGCTACTTAATGACGCCAGCATTATATTAAATGGCGTAAGTAAAATAATTTAATACTTTTTGTTAAGTTCCCAAAAAATACACAACCTCAGAAAAAATTACATAAATTGCATTAGCACAGCCAAAATTATTTACAAAAACACGCCTGCTTGCGCAAAAAAACGCACGAGGAGGTTAAGAGGGTTAAAAGACAACTATTACAAATCTTTGGAAATTAAAAAATATTTACTAATCTTTCATATTAGAAAAATTACCCATTACAATAAATGGGTAAATTTTCTAGTCAAACAGGACAAGTATTACACATAAATATTCTTATATTCTGAGTAGAATAACTTTCTTTTCAAAGTACTAAAACAACTTTTTTTTTTGCTGTCAATTTATTATAAAAATGTCCGGAAGCTACACTGAACCTTTATGTTTTGTTAATTTAAATATGAAAAATAATTGATTTTGAACACTTGAATCACTATCCCCTTTGGCACCACCTCTTTATCGCAATTATTGGATTTAATAGTGAATCGGCTCTATAAAACAACAGCACTTTGTCACAGTTCAAGGATACACCAACAAATTACTAATCACGTATGCAAGGTACACTTGCGCAAGCAGATTTTTGTATCTTTTATTTGATTTTATAGATTTTTTTTTCTACCCCTTAAAGATTTGTTTTTTTGTGTTTTTATAATGGTCTAATTTTTGTGCCACGAACATCTGGCATCCTAACAGGTTTGCTTAAAAAAAAAATTGGATTCAAGAGAAAAAGATACAGAGATTGAAAAAAAAAAAGGCAAGAATTACATGGAAGATAAGCAAGATTTGATTTCACTGTTGCTTTAGCACTTCATGTTTTCATTCTCCTGGTTCATCCATTCCTTAAACATAAATCTAATCTTATTTTTTCCAGGAGTCTGTTGCATCAATCGGTTGTCCAACTCGGAGTAAAATGGACCATTTATCATTGTGTTCCACGTTACTTTTACATCTCCTCCTCACATTTATTTTGTTCCCTTAGAGTCTACATCATCAGTTTGCATGTTTTCCTCAGCTAACACAGCAGGTCAGCCTGACAAGGACAAACTAGCAGTGCAACAGTGTGTGTGTTTAGAGGCTCATCTTCTCGCTGTTTTTCATCTTTTCGTTCGTTTTTATCAAACCCACAGGTTACAAGGAGAGTCCTCTATACAGAGATCATCACCATTTGTTACATCATTAAAACGAATAACAGTCATTGTAGTTGTGTAGCACCAAAATATCCCTGGCAAGATTCATATAAGTCCGTGTTGTTCCCACCATTTTCATGATGCCGGTCTGATACCCAGTTGTGATCCCAGGCCAGTATCAGTACAACCAGTGTCAGAACTGACTGGTATTTAAATAACTCTATTCCACTATCTTATACAGTCATGTTATTAGGGTGATGTTACAAGGTTTAATACACACATTTTTACGTGATGTCAATGTTTATGTTATGCTGTGTTCCAAGAGAAAGTCTATTTGTTTTCCACGATAAGAGGAGGATTTAGCGAAGGGGATGGTTGAGGAGCCTGGTTTTTGTCGATTTCCCAACGAAAAAGACAGGAAAAAACGAGAAGGATGGTTGTGGGCAATCAGGTGATTAAACCCAGATACTCCGTAGAAATACTGTATTCCTAATTTTGCTTTGTTTAGATTTAAATAAAGCTAGACAACGCCGACATCGGGTGCATCAGCGCCCATTCTTCAGATGTGTTCTGAGTTTGGGGCGTTTAACCATTTGCTCCAGGAGCTGCTTATGGATGAGGTTCGCTTTCAGCGCTACTTCCGTCTGTCCCGCGCCCAATTTTACTACCTCCTAAACCGCATCGGAGCTAAAATCTCCTACCAGGACACCAACTACAGGCGCTCTGTTCCTCCTTTGGTGCGCTGTCCATCTGTCTTCGGTAAGTGTAATTTTCTAATTTCTAAATATGCGTTTGTTGAAAATGTTTTCACTGGTCCCGCGATTCATTCAAGATACGTGTAGGGATATCACTAAAGTGAGACGCTTTGATTGGTTTACACACTGCGTCGTATGCCAAGTGCGTCAAAAGTTCAGCTAGCTGAACTTCTGCTTTGCTTGTGTTTGCTACGTTGCCGCTTGCAATGCAAGTAACGCTTCAAAAGTTGATGGAATCAAAATACACAACACACGGCAAAGACTCTGATGGACCTCTGACGGACTAATGACTTTACATGTAAGCTTGCCGGAACTTACGCTGGCGTTTGGGGCGGTTTGAACGCATTCTAAGTCCTTGTTTCCTAATTAGTGCAACCTAAACGCTAAATGAATACAGTGGTCCTTCACTAACGCACTTCACCCACTGTTTTGCTGATTTTTTTAATAATACAATTTTACATGCTTTCTTTACAGCGGACTAACGTGCATTGTGTTCTGCGTCTTGATTTGATTTGAAACATTTGTCAATCCATTTTGGGTTTTTACTGTGCTTGCTAAATTTATCATGTCTGGTTGTAAGAATCTTCTCGTCCAGTAGACAAAACGGCACAAAAGACTACCCATAACTACATGCCTCACTCGGAAAAAGACACCTGCTAACCCAAAACCAGAGGAAAAAGATGCAGCCGAGTGGCGCACGTACTGAGAGACCTCATTATATTAATCCCTTTATGTTTCAAAACCCACGAAGGTTTGAACTTGAGAGAATTTAACTCCTCCTAGAGTAACACTTAACTTTCAACTTTCAATTATTTGTTATTACAGACACCAACAGTTGGTCTAAAGTCAATGAGAGTGAACGGTCACTATTTATTATGTTTATTTGCTTCTTTACAATGAAAACGAGCCGCTAATGTGGGTGCCCAGTATTTCGGCACCCATGGTCCTTGTGAATATGTAATTGTTATTTAGACAAAAAAAAGAAAGACCTTTAGGGTTTGCGTGTTTTAACATACTTTGTGTTGTATTGTTTTTTTTGTTCTTATGAAGGTGTCCCAAACCGTGAACCACAACACCCTGACTTTGTTACTCAAATCAAAATGGGCTATTCTACAGCGACTAAATTTACCTAAATAAATAAGTAATGACACTGATCGATGAAAGCATACCAAGCTTTTCAGTACTAGAGATTGTTGGGAAGCTTTCATTTTATTAACATTTCAACATGGTGGAAACAGCCCAGCCATCCTCTCTGTGTGCTCAGGTAATCTTCAAGAAAGACTTCAAGTTCAGGCCACCTGCTTTTATTACCTCTGAAAGCTTTTTTTCCTCTTATTCCACCGAGACAGTTCTTCGAGCTGGCGTCTCCAACGTCTCAACATTGATTCACTAATGCCAAGGCTATGTGAAGCCGCTCCTTTTCCTTTTTTAAAAGCCAAGTCAACTGCCTTTAACTTAAAAGCTGCATCGTATGTATTTCTTTGTTTTTCATGAGGGTTTGTGCATTATCACAGGGTGAATATTCCTCTTCAGAATCAGAATCAGCCACTACTTGATGCAGGAGAACTCAGAAGTGAACAGAACTCTCGGCATTGTAAGGTTTATCTTTCTAAAACTAGCTCTTGCTATGCTGCGACTGCAGCCACTAGTTCCTCTTCTCTTCGTTTAAAACTCTTTATGGTAACACACCCAAAACAAAAATGCGACTTAGATTGAAGATACAGATATCTACTATCTCCTGGTATGAAGCAGTAATTAGATTAGTTGTAATATCTGCACGAAATAAAGACATGTTCTGCAGATTTATCAGTTTTTATATATATAAGGAGTGTTTTAAAAAAGACATCATTATTTTAGCAGCGAGGTAGTAAACTGCATGTGGGATAACAGTGTTCTCTCCTCCACTCTTCTGCTAATCATATTCAACCAGGTCACTCTGCATACCAAACACATTGGGTCTGAACCAACAGACGGCCAAAGACGGGAACAAAGAGACCGAAAGTGATAAAGGAAATTAGAAAGAGAGGTGAGAGGATGATGAATGGGAGGCTCTAAAGCGGGTCCCAGGTGTACAGCTGTATGGCAGGTAAGAACAAAGCCGGAAACGATGATCTGTGATGATGGGGAAACGGATGATAGAGCACCAGGTGGAGGAAAGAAATGACGAGAAGAGCTGATTCACTGCTCATACAGGGCACCTCGGTAAAATACAACGGCCACAGAAGTGGAAGCAGCGACAATCAACCTGCCACAACAAATTAAGACCTTGTATTCATATGACTTCTCTTAGTGAGGTCATTTTCCAATTAACTAAAAAGACTAAACACGTTATTCTCTTCTGTTAAATGTTTTATACACCTATTTTACTCAAGTGGCCCATCTACTTAGATACCAGATGGATTTTTGATTTAATACAAAATCATATAATTAGAATACCATCTTTAGATATCCATATACAGCAGAAACCCCCCAGAAACACACAAATTACTCCTACGAGTTTCCAGTTCTCCACCGAAGCATTAAGCAGATTGTATTGGCACCAACAGAAACCATGCATTTACAAACTGCAGAGCCAGCCACCACCACCACAATTCATGGGGAGCCTAAGTCATGCCCTTCTACTTCCTCTCCATTGGTCCCAAAAATGCCAAAAAAAATTTTTTTACTGAAAGTCAATGGAGCAATAAAAGTTATTTTCTGATCCTGTTTGAAATGCACCGTGGACTGAACAGATGATTTTGTGAATTTTAAAGATACATTTTGATGCAGTGATGCAGCTAAAGTTACCTTAGGTTTTGTGTAAAATAAAAAAATAAAAATCGGACTACAGCTGGAGAAGCAGAAAATGGCTGCAAGGGCTTTGGGAAGTTATTGTTAATTATGTCCAGTAATCTGGCCTAATATAACAAGATAGCATTAGCATCAGCTACATGCTAATTGCAACAACAGCTATTTTTTCATGTTAGGAGTCGGAGTCCAAGTGCAAGTGCAAATTATCAGGTGCTGCTCGAGTCAAGTCACAAGTGCCTAAACTGTGACTCAAGTACTCCATCCCTGTACCATGTACGTACCATGCAACACTCGGACAAAGCCATTTTTGGCTGTTACATTCCCACATTTGATGCATAATGAAGTCTGATTAAATTAAGAAAATAAATAGCAGCTCTGTAAATGCCACATTATTTTAAGGAAGCCATATTTACACTGTCTTTTAAAGTCTTTGAAAAGATTTTGGGACCTTTTTTCTTACTAGTGAAAACACTCAAGACTAGGGCCCGACCGATATTATCGGCCGATATGGGAGTCAGTGTCATTATCGGCTATCGGTAAAAAAAGTTGCAGATTTTTTCAGGGGTTTTTTTGTTGTTTTTTTATGCGCAACTTATCCAAAAGATGGCGGAATATTTCCTCAGGTAATTTTTGCTTGTCCAGTCCTTGGGGGCGGAGCCACCAGCTCAGTCTGGTGGAGAGAGCAGCAGAGTTGAGTCAAAGAAAGTCAAAGTATATTTGTTGTTGCGGAGCTTGTCTGCACTAAGCTGCATGCACACCTGGTGCAGCAATGGTTGAAATGTATGGTGAGTTCAAGAACGTACAACTTCTACCAAAACAACAAAAAATAATACCATAAATCATACATTTCTGTTTAATAGGGCTTTTCGAGCAATGCTCTAAATATATGCCCTACTTATTTTACAATGTACTAAAAGAAACCCAAGCAAAAGCTATATTTTCTGTATTTCGTCTTGTTGAGATATCTCAACAATTTTTTTTTTTTTTTATGTTTTTCAAAGCTAGAAATTTTGTTCAGTCAAGTCTTGGATGTCCATTTGCAGCTAATAATTGAACATTGGCCTCAGTAGCAACATTGGTTCTTCCACATCACATCGTTGCTGTGTGTTTTCAGTGGTCTTTGGTAGCCTAATTAATTTGTTTATTTAATTTATTTATTTAATTAAAATTATTAACATTTGCAACTTAATAGTAATAAAGAAAAGTGATATTTAAACATTAAGTAGTAGTCAATCTGTATAACTTTTCAAGCCTAATTGAGTTTAAAAAAAATAAAGTTGCACAAGAAAAACTAACACTATACTGATTATTAATTGTTGATGCATTTACAAAGTTATTTTTATTTTTTTCCGGAGGGGAATTTATCGGCTATAGGCCTTTGGTTTGGTTTATATCGGCATCGGACCCCAAAAATTCATATCGGTATGGCCGTACTCAAGACCCCAATGTATGACAATAATAAATGAAATTATGAAAACCAGTTAAAAAGGGAACTGTTGCCCTGTAACACCACACTATTTAAGAAAATTACATGAATCGCTTTGACGCATTTTAACCATTATGCTACAGAAAAGGGATGAATACATTTTAGTGTTCATTTATATATATTTACCATTCCAAGGGAAGCCATTCATTGCTTTGTTTTGATGTTTGTAATTTTACAGATAAATTTGACGTTCACTGCAGTAAAGTTCAGATTACTGCTAAACTTTATTTACAGAATGAATTTAACCTAATTAAATACTTGTTTAGGACACAAAGTAGAAATCAAACTCCCAGTTGAGAAAAGTGAAAATAGATCAGAAGTGAATGAAGATGATGATGGGCTGCAGGAGTACTTGGTAGGAGAAAGGCTGATTGATGAGAACTGATGAGGATACTACGGAGACTGTATCGCTAGTACAATAAAAGAAAGATGAGGACAGTGATTTCAACCCTCTGGTTTCTCAGATTGGTACATATATTGAGAAAAATAGTAGACCTTGGCCTCTAGAGAGATGAAGAATAAATATATTGCAGGGCATCTCTTCTCTTCTGATATGATTCTTCCTGTACATATTCATGAATAAATTACCTCAAACTCAAAAGCCGGAGCTATACTTCAGAGCAACATCATAACATATCCTTGAAAAAAAATGTATACATTAAAAATACAAACCTATGAATGACACTGGAAACAGGTTGATCAACAGCAGCAATGTCACAAATAACAAGGCAAGAATCCCTATAAATATCTCCTTTTAAAATATTTAACCAAAGGTGAGAAGAGTAGTCAAACATTATATTCTGATAAGGTAGGTGGTAAAGTATATTTGTACTCAAGTACAAGTCAAAAGTACTATTCTAAAAAAAATAGGAAAGTTAAAAAAGGTATTTGGAAAAACAAAGGCTGCTTAAGCACTTGGCTATAACTATTTAACCATATTTATTCAGGAAAATGACAATCATACAGGTTTATATGCAGGTTCTGAGGCTTAATTAAAAAAATAAAAAAAATAAATGGAATCATTACTAATTAAAATTCAAGCTTTGAACACTTAACTAATACATGTTAAAACGTATGACAATATGTACAATACATGTTCAATACATGTTTTTAATACATGTTTAAGTAATCTCCAACCGGCAAAGCAGGTTCGGCAGATGGACAATAAAATTAGAACAAAGCTTGTGTACAAACAGGAAGTCTCGAGCCTAGTTTACGCTTTTCTGTCTACATTCAAACGCCATTATTCGTCGACACAAGGTCTCTCCGTCACCCACGCAATTATGGACGGAGTAGAGGCACATTTTCGAACTATCTTAGTCAACAGAGAGCACATGTCTGTGATTGGTCAGCTCAGCAACAGCCAGATATCGACATTTCACCTACACTGGTGAAACTGAAGGATTCCTCTGTTATTTTTATGACTGTACAGTAGCTTAGTCTGATATAAGCTCTGAACCCTCACACAGGCAGAGACACAATGTTGAAGAGAGAGCATTGGTCCAACAGGGTTTCCTGTATCATCGTAATAAAATATGTTAAAATGATATGATGATCCATATCTTTATCTCTATAGGATTCTGCCGAATCACCATGTCAGGATCTGGGGGTGTTCGGCTTTCCCAGCCAACAGCACTTCAAGTTGCATTAGGCCTAGGTATTTCAGCTGCCCAAGATACATTTTCTTTTAGATAAACTCTAGATCAGGTCTGCCCAAAGTGGGGCCCGCGGGCCAAAGTTGGCCCTCCAAACCATTCAATTTGGCCCACCAGAGGATGCTCTGGGTCTCACATAAAAATCCACATTGTTCAGACAGTCAGCTAAATATGCATCATGAATATTCTTCCAGTGCTGATATGGTTTGTGGGTAATGGTCTCAATAAGTATTATATGAGTATATTTGGGTGCATACGGTATCGCACATTGCTTACATTATATATGAAACCTAAAAAAAATCTGGTTAAAATTCAAATACAAGGAACTACAAGGGGAATGTAGAGTAGGTTTGTAAATGTTTTTTTTTTTTTAAATGCTCGGAGGAAGAATTTTTTTTTACTGACATCAATACTGAAGTTTAGATATGTTTTCTAATTGGCTATAAATTACTTATTTTTCATTTTTTAAAATGTTATTAACACAGAAATGAAGGCTAAATAACTGAATAAAAACAACTTTACTATTAGTATTTGTATTCCAAGTAAAATATTACATTTGGTCCGCGACTCTATTGCTGTTCATTTTGGCCCTCTGAGGGAAAAAGTTTGGGCACCCCTGCTCTAGATAAAGACTTTCAAATAGCCGGAAGTCCAAATCTAAACAAGCCTAGAGACCTAACTTTGTAAATGCAATTGTATACCAATATTTCTTCACACAGCAAGGTAACTGCACATTCATTTTTCTTCATGCAACTTTTTATGAGTGTGTTGATATTTTAGAGGCAAGGTTGGAACAAATTAATTCAACTACTTTACATTTTCACAAAGAAAATCAATTCGGGTTAAAAACGGGTTTCTATGACAAAAATTGGCAACTCTGTTTGTAGAAAAATGCAGAAGCCTGGTTAGTTAAGGAAACTGATCTGATCAATGAAGCCTCACTTCTGAGAGCAGAGTTGGCGCCAGGTGAATTAAAAAAAAAACTTATTTCAGTGTCTTGTTATGCAACCAAAATGTTTTCAATGGGAAAAAATGGTGTTGCATGATTTTCTGCAACAATAATTCTCATT
Organism: Apricaphanius iberus; assembly: GCA_028564705.1. NCBI lineage: Eukaryota > Metazoa > Chordata > Actinopteri > Cyprinodontiformes > Aphaniidae > Apricaphanius > Apricaphanius iberus. The sequence goes on from JAPXFQ010002564.1 coordinate 680,845, forward strand.
TTGTTATCATTATCATCGCTAACCCTGAATACTCCTCATAATTAATCCCACATACACAAAACAATATATATCTATATTTTTCATAGCTTTTAGGTATGGCAGTTGGTCAACATTTTCATACTTTCAGAACTACATGCAGGACTACATGCAGCCCTGTTCATACAACATAACTGAATGTAACAATCCAAACCAGCGACAAAAAAGAATAACCCACATGCATATTGCAGAGAATTTAAATTATAAACTAAAACACAAGAGCTGTGCAAACAGAAACCTATTGAAATTAGCAAAAGAGCAAATAAAAAATAAATGTATATGTATTTATTTTTTGCCACTTGTCCTTTTCCTTACAACAGATATTGCATCTATTACAGGAACTGCCATTTTTAATCACATAGTCCAAATAAACAACTGATTATTCAGTTGAAAAATGAATATCTGGATGAAATGTTTTCTTTTAAGCAGAGAAAGCCAGGCGCAGAGTAAACAGAAGTGTGAAATCTCTGAATTGAAATTTAATAGGAAATATTAAACTTGTTTAGACAACCGCACAGCAGCAGAAATTGTGTGTTTGCACACTGTGTTAAAGTTTAATAGCAGGAGTGGATTTGTTTTCCGTAACAAAAGGAAAGGTGGCCGCAAGCTGAACCAGAGGAGAATAGAAGGGGAGCAGAAGTCTCCAAATGTTCATACAGTATATCCATCTGTATTTAATACGTGTCTGATTCTGCAAAAAAAAAAAAAAAAAAAAGACATTGTGAGGACTTACTGGAGCTGTATGCATTGTGAAAAGTGATGCAGTCGCTTTGTGGCTGCTCATCCATAAAATTAAATTGAAAGGAGGTTTTGAAAGAGATACTGCAGACAATCCGCTCATACTTTCAATTATATCGGAATAAAAGCTCAGATCAAGCTGAAAAAGCCTTTTTAAACAACAAAACGACTCCAAATTAAGCTTTTCATATGCTGTGAATCTGCTTGTGCTGCATTTGTTGAGATAAAGCCGAAGTTAATAACTGAAGGGGTAGGAATAACACTCTTCATCAGTTGTTACCTTGATTGGTTACCATGGATACCCTGCATGCAAGTTGATGGCATGTGCTGCTAACCAGATTCCACAGACAGGAGCAACAACTTTTTCACTATATATATAGTGTAAATGTGTAATGTTTGAAATTATTAGTTAGAGTTAGAAATGTTTTTTTTTTTTTTTGTAGTCGAATTATTTTATCTTTAAATTGAGCTCAGTATCTAGCATTTGGCACCAACACCAATATGCATTTTATTACGACGAAATGGTTCAGTACCTAGAAGAGATGATTTGGACATAAATCATAACAAATTAATGGACATCTCTAACCACAGTAAGACTTTTTTCAGTACAGTGGACCCAAAAATGAATAGTTAAAATTCAAATACTTGAGACCTCCTCTAAAAACACTTTTGGTGGACCATTTTATTAGTTTAGACACCATATATATCTTAATATCCATTAATATGCTCACCACTACTGCAGAAGTTAATGATTGCAGTCTTTAACATTTCCCCTCTTTGGGGTTCAGCCAATGAGTTCCAGGGGAAAATACATGGCACTCTTGGATAGGTTACTTTGCAAATGCCAGCTAATAGACAGTTAAGTAGCACTGCGCCTCAATATTCCGCCTTCCAAAACTGCATTTTCCTTTGAATATGTTAAATATGCACGACAAAATCTGCAATTAGTTTCCGTGAATAACTTGGAGTTACGTTCCACAGAGAAATCTGAAAAGGTGAATCAACAAGTAATAAACCGTGGATAGACAAGGGTCAATTAAAAAAGAATAAATAAATAAAAACAATGGAGTGTTGCTAAATAAAATCCTCACAATAGAAAAAAACTAATATCACTGAGCCAGGTTCTGCTGGAGGTTTCTTCCCGTTAAAAGGGAGTTTTTCGTCTCTACTGTCGCTACATGCTTGCTCATTGCGAGGAATTGCTGTGATGTAAACAACAACAGAGGCAACTGTGTAATGTTGCTAAAAGTTCATCCAGGAGGAATGAATACTGCACATCGATGACTGATGTAATCTGCTACGCTTATTGTTATGCATGTACAGTATGATTGAATGAAAGTGACTTGTAAAGAGAGTTATTAATTGGCACTATATAAATAAACTAGGGATACAACTTTTTTCATATTGATACAATACCGATACTTGGATCAGAGTACATGCCGATACGGAGTATCAATCCATATATTTCTGCTACACAAAAAATGCAATGAATAGGAAGACAAGCTTTATTTTCGTCTCTGGTTTTTGCCACAAATGATGGCGAAATAGATTTAAAAAATAAAAATATTAATTAAAAAAATGACCACACAACTAAAATTTAAAGTGAAAAACAGACATTTTTTGTGACAGGGTTTCCACATTTTAAGTATCAATTTATAGTATCAAGAAATTTGGCAAGAAATAACTTACCAAATTATGTTTTTATGTTTTTTCAATAAAAAATTCTGTTTTAGCAGATGTTTTGGGTTTTTCCATTCAAAAAGTGCTTTGAATTTCCATAATAGAGAGATGCTTCATCTGGTAATTAGGTTAGAATCTATGTTTTACATACACTTACATACACTTTTAGATAATTATGCCCCAAATGTCAAAACCTCAAAAAAAAATTAATCCATCCTCTTTCTTCTAACGGTTTATGGTTTACTTCCTTATTAAACCTAAAAACAGAAATAAAGTGGTGGCTCTTTATGAATGACAACAAATTTTACTCTTGTAGATTATTATAAGAAATGTTAAATTAAGTTTTATGTTTACATTAAGTGAGAAAGGTCATGTAACATTTGAGGCTCTGAACGAGCTTTATTTACCTGGATTGAGCACAAAATGGCTCTGTGGATGATCAAGGTCCCGATACAGTATTGGCAGCGGTGCATCTCTAAAATAAGCTGGACCGAATTGATCTTTCTTTAGAGGTAAAGCTTTGACAACTGGACAGGTTGAATGGGGTTTAAGAAATTCTAGGTTTTTCCCAATGCGCCTCATCCAATTCCATACTTTGATCTGGAAAATACTCGAAATCACATACTTATACAAATAATTAGTTAATTGATTAATATTTCATTAAAACAAAACTGATAAAGAAACAAATTAAACACCGTATTGCGATTAACAATATTTTTTCTAAATTTATTTTAAGGATAGAATGAATCATTCTCATCAGGTTAGCAGACCCTCCCCACATTCTGTATGTTTAAACAACTGTTTCTCTCCAGCAGGTGGTTTACGATAAAAAGGTAAACAATCCAGATCCATTATGTGCAGATGACACTTTTGTTTTTGAATGTGTTGTGAATTACTGAGAGTTTCCTCAGAGAATGGTGCATTTCCTGCCAAACGGCCAATTACCAGATGTTTTTATTTCACCCATACAACTCTGAGGGGATGAAAACACATGGCGCTACACGGACATTCATAATATCAATTTTGCTTCCCTGTCAACAATTACTGTTTTCTATTCTTCAGAATCAAAACCCCATTTGCATGTTCTGGCAGGTAGTATAAGTAAGGGGACACAAACAAAAGAAACTCGTTGGTCTGGATCACTAACAAACCGAATATCTGACTCCCAGTTCTCATCGTTCTGAAATGTGCTTCTCCTCCTCCTGCTCTCATCTCCTCCATTACTGCTTTAAAGTAAATCAGTGGGGCAAAGTGACTTTTCAAATTCGAATCATTCCTCAAAAGCAATTTTATGATTGAATAAGCTGGAAAATTTGAGGAAGTAATAAATCATAAAGGAAAGAGTTTCTGTTTGGGGACAGAAAGGTCACTCTTCCTCAGTAGCTGTTAAGCTGAGGAGGCGTTACATTAAGCAAAGCTACAATAGGTGTTTTAGTGTTGACAGAAGGCTACTTCAATGCACAGCAGCAATACCTGAATGAATTATTCAAGCCAACAAAGCAAACATGATGTGAGCTGCACTCCGATAGATGTACACCAGCCGTGAGCACATGTGGACTGCAAATAAACCTGAGTGCTACCGGTCGTTATCCATGGATGTAAACGTAAATTATGCAGCTGAACGCGGCCCGCCTGAACTCCTCCTCCATCTACAAGTCTGGTGGGATTACGATTCCACACATGTTCAGGAAACCTAATTGTCCCTGCAATGGCTCATTTGACGACATAATTGTGGTGTTTCCATAAATTTCTCAAACTAAATGCAGAGATCTCCCCCATGATGAGATGCGAACGTAAAGACATGAAGGTAATTCTCTTACCCTACGGTTATGGGAGAGACAATCTCCAGGTTCAGACTAATGGCTTTAATAATTGGTTTAAGCCAGAAGAGATTTGTTTGGGTTTCACACTGGTAATAACTCTTTGCGACCAATAAAGAAACTACATGAATAACTTAAAACCTAATTTTGTTTTAAGATATAAGAAACAAGTGAATGTGTGGGAATAAAAATCTAAAACAATAATACTAATATGATAACACTTTGTCTCATCTATATTTAAAATTTCTTAAAGCAAAACTTCAAATAATTTAATTTTTTTAAGTTTCTCATACCAGTCTACCAGTTGTTTCCCCCCATAGCATCACTATTGTAAATACACAGGGACAGATACAATCAACAATCAACACAAACCTAACATTTTGTAGGGTTTTGATAAAGATGTACACTTCCAAGTGTTTTTCCTTTCCTCCACGCTGTATTTTCAGCAGGACAGTAAAAAGACTCAAGACCTACTTTACCAACCCAAGCGGTATCTGGCAGGCAGGAACTGGATCTGGAGCCCTCTGAGTGTCTGTGACCCCGACCTCCTTCATATGTCTGCATCGATTCCTGTAGGACTTATTGACAGCTCCTCACACTAGCTATCATAAACTCGTATAGGGATACTTTATATCACATGTGTCAAACTCAAGGCCCGGGGTCCAAATCCGGCCCTCCAAGGCCATTTATGTGGCCCTCTAAACTCTAGAGGACCCTTTAGATAGATAGAAAATTTAGTTATATTTTTGTTCACCCCAGTACAGTTTTATCACTAAATTAAAATCATTGTTTGTTTGAACAGTCCTAAATCACATCATCATGTAAAGATGTTCAGTATTATTAAATTTTCAGACGTACTTTTGTACGTCTTAAAATTTCCTCAGTTTATTAAACAGTAGGCATGAATTACTAACCCGTTTCCTTAGTTTATTAAACTGTGCGCATGGACTAGCAATCTATTTCCCCGGTTTAATAAACCGTGACCCTGTGTTGTTCTGTTTGCATGATAAAAAGCCCCGAGTGCCCGTGATGTTTGTATTTTGGCTGTAGCACAGTGGTTAGGGTGTAGGGTTTTCAAACGTGATATTGTGGAGAAGCATACATTAGGCTTTACTCCACTATAAGCAACGTATTTTATCCCGCGCTTTCCACTGCGCCTGCTCCCATGTCCACACGTTTTTACATCGTGCCACCTCTGTCACCACATACCTTTCTCCGACCCGGACATGGTGTGGTACAGCATCGGATCCGGTATGTGCCGCTTGTAGACCATTGAGGCGAATGAGATCGGCTGGGCGATGATGGAACAGAATCATACTTTATTCGTACCCGAAGGTAAATTTGTTTTGCAGTAGATCAGTCATAAACATTGAAACATACAGAAATGTTCATATAAATCATAAAAACATAGAAGCTAAAATTCATTCTTTTTCAGTCGGGATAAAACTGTTACTAACGTCCTGACGGTAAAAGCTGGAATTCACGGTGTAGCAGGTGGGAGCTAGTTTTTTAAATGGATCCAGAGAGCCTATGTGCTTGTTTTAAAAACAGTGCATCAGTGTTCAGCCGCTGCCGTCTAATCAGTTTGCTTTACTATTTCACCCTTTCATTCAGATGATTTTTATTTTTAAAAGACTATTCCACAGCAATTAGTTGATCGCGGTGAACTCAGCATTGAACAGACCTCTTGGCATCAGAATTTTAATCTTAAGGACTTTTATCTTTAAACTAGCTCTCCAAATGCTGTGACAGCCGCTACTACTCCCTTGTCTGCTCGAGTGGTGACGCTAGTTCAAACTTGATTTACTCCAAGTCTTCATGGTAATTACCGACACACCCAAAAACGTGGCTTAGATTGAAGTTACAGAAGTCCCCCCATCTCCTGGTAGTAAGTAGAAACGGAATTAGCGTTCAAATCTGTAGCTGTGGCTCGTTAAAGACAGCAGTATTGCTTGTCACAATTTTGCGACTTTGGCGTCTACAGAGTTGATACTCATTCGCCTGGTGAACTGTAACACCACCGAGTCTTTGCATCAGTGAATTGCCGTCATTTAATTAAAATAACAGCTAAAATAGTTTTTTTCCCAACACTGATTGACTTATATCTGTACAATTATATTGGATCTTGATCATCGATTCCAATTCTTGAGAATCGGTTCTCACAATCCGAATCGATACACAGCACTAATTATTTATAACTTGACAGATCAGAAACATGCTATTAATGCCCCCGCTGTGATTGGAGGCCCCTTGTTAACGTAAAACGCGTCATTACATCTAACTGATAAAGATACAATGAAGTTCCAGAAAATTGTCACCAAAGAAAACCAATTTCTTCGGTGTTTGCTCATCAAGCAGGTTATCTTTCCCTTACTGTTGCCCACAGATTTACTGCTGCATTTTCTCATATGTCTTAACAAAGAGTGTAAATGTTATTTTCATCACTCCTTGTCAGTTTCCAAAATACTCAGGTATTCTAATGTTTTCGTTGTTGATAGCTACTGTGTATACATTCGGACTGGTGGTAACCACACTTCCTCTATTGGTGGTATTAATAGTTTGCAACAGAAAATCTGTTTTAAGTTGTATATTAATCATATTTGGACAGCTAAAAGTGTTTTTTAAATCAACTATATTCTTGAAATTGCTGTTTGTTTTTTCCATAGGACATTTTTACTACTTGTGTGTTTAGCCGTCTCTTTCCTGAATGTAGCCATTTACAGATCGACTACAATGAACTTTGTCTGAGCTTTTAGTTTTGGCTCGGTTCGGAGGATTTTTATTTTTTGTCTCTGCTTCACAAACTTAAACATTCAGACTAAAACCCACATTTATTAATGAAACGCCTTATTTTAAACACAATAAATCATGTCAGAAAAAATACATTTTAACCCATAACATACTTCCTTTTTGAATCCAATTAAAAAAGCTACATGTGCAAAACTCTAAAGGGATTAGAGCATTAATTAATCAGCTAGCCTTTCAGGATGAAAGATTCAGACAGCTCCGCCAATATCAGAGTTATTGGAAGGGAAGAGAGATTTCTCTTCTAATTGTAATATTTTGTAATAGCCTCAAATCTATATTGCAATATAATCTAAAGCATGTTTGGTGTCTTATTTATTTATGTCAAAATGACTGCTTATGAACATTATCATTTTCCATATACACTGAAGCAGAACAGAGATTTCAAAAAGGTTTAGTATGTCATTGAAAAAAATATATATTTTGCAAAATGCATTTTTTTAATCAATTCTTTTTTTTCCAAAATGATGCAACACAAAAATGCAGCACAAAAATTCTTACACCATAAAGATAAATATATATTTCAAATCAGTAAAAAACTAAATGTTATAAAAACAAAGTTCAAAATTCTCTGCTTTCCCGGATACTTATTTATGTGATATCACATACTAAGAAAGCTGAAAATATTTTATTTAGAAATGCTTCAAAGTTCAACAGGTTTCTTTTCCGTTAAAATAAAAACACCTAATTTCAAACTTAAAATATCTAGAGAAAAGACAAACACTGAAAATCAGTATTTATCCTCCTTGTTTACCTGAAGTATGTTGGCACAGCTTAGTGAGATAATCAAAATGCACAATCGCTGTATGGCGGTATAGTCAAAATCTCTACGTTTGGCTGAATTTATATACTTTTTTACCTTGTACCTTTTATACTACCCACTGAAACTCTCAAATTTCCTCTAAAACACTGAAGAAGTGTCTATTGTTACCAAGTAACATGGCGAAATAACTACAAAGGTTGACATTTTATGTCCACTGATTTATTTTCTAAAAATATATGCTCTAAAAGTGGCTTTGGAATGGAGTGTTGACCTGAAATAAAATGTTGGTCTAAAACCTGAATTATTACCATTGTCCACAACAAATTTGAAAGCAAACAAAAACAAAATTTGGTATTTTGCTTTTTTGTGGTGAAGTGGTGCAAAAGATGCACAACCTTATCCATGGTGAATGCAGAACACATCACTGTTCTCCTCTGATTTAAAAAAAGGAAATCAGAATAATAACCATCTGAGTTTACAGCAATCCACTGGCCATTCGATGCATCAATTATAATTCTGTCATTGGCTGAAATTAGTCACGGAAGAATTACCAAGGTGCTTTTCACCAACCAGCCAATAGTTGAAGATTTGTCACAGTACAATGGTGTTATCCATCTCCTGTTGGATCAACTAAGGAGTCAATAAAAAGCAAGCACTTCCAGGTATGTATGTGGAATTTGTAGGCTTTGTCTGTATTTTTTTGGACATGATGACACGTATGAAGCTGAGCCGGAAGACTAAAGTACGAAAAACACAGTTTTATCAAAGTTGACTTTGCCTTTTTTACTTTGGACTTCAGACTTGTGGACTATTTTTTGATGGGATGACTTTAATCGGATCCTTTAGGATGTAAAAAGACCATATTTGTTTATACTTCCAAATATACCGACGTGGCCAAATGAATAAATCAATACATTTCAGAATTGGTACAATTTTCGGGTTTTTTGCCCAGCCCTATTGTTGGTACTCCAGAATGGGCTCCTGGTAGTTCCACATTTGATTCTTCTGAAAGTATACTTTATATATTTCCCTCTTTCAATACGTTTCTCATGACCCTGCCGAACTGTAACTGTTCTTTCATCAGTTTCAAAAGAGCTTCGTGCCACCGAAACACTAAGAGTTTCACTTTTTAAGCGTTAGTTGAACATTTTGCCTAAGAAATAAGAAGCTGCCTAATAATTATGTCCACCTTAACATAGAGTGTTTATCTCCCTCCGCCAAACACCCCAACTACAAAAATACTTACCACCAAGCATGAATGTTTCCACAGGTTAGAGGTGAAGAGCTTTAAAATTATATTTTCAAAATGCAAACCAAGCAATTGTGCACAGATTGAGCATTTAGAACCAAATCTGTTGCTTTTTAGTGAAATTAACTAAACAGTTACCTAGTCGGACAATCTTCTTTTTAGGATGAACATGTTCATCCTAAGAATTATAGACATTAAGAGATTACCCTACAAAGCTTTTGTGCAAGTAAAAGGATTTTTTCTTGAAAATATATGCTTTTCAATGTCATAGCATGAGAAAGTAGCTGCAGAATCTTTTTGACCAAATTGAATTGCTTCTCTGTGAAAAGAAATGATTTTTCTGATTCCCCTACCCATTTCTTGTGCGTCTTGTGCTTCCTGCACCATTCAATCTGTCATTTCCCAGCATTCATTGTGCCGTTCACAGCGCTTCTTAATGTAAAATTAATAGATATGAATTGCCATGCTGCCATCTTGTCTCGATATGGTTTCACTGTATGAGTCATAGCCAGGGTTGGCTGCCAGTGCATTGACTGATTCTGTTTCAAATGTTAGCCCCCACTATCTCCAGTGCAGGGACAGACATCATACTCTGAGCTCTTTAAATAGCTGTGAGAGCAAAGCAATGGCCTGAGGCTGCTCTACCTGTGCAAACCATCCATGAATGGCAAGCAGAGCCACAAGGACATGCAGTACTTTCAAGTGTTTCTGAAGGGCGAAGTAATGAGGACGTTAGTATAATATCTTCAAGATTATCAGGGACATCCAGAAAAATGCAGAATGTGAAAAAAGGATTTGCGTTTTTACAATGCCTCCATTTGTTCGTGCCTCAAAATCCTTGTGTCTATACTAAATGATGTGTATATGTAAAATGTAATGGGTCAACAGTGTGAAAAAAAATCTTGGCCAAAGAAACTTGAACGCTGCAAGAACATTTGGTCAGCCATTTTAAAATAATACTTGTCTCTATAGCAGTATAAGAGATTTATTTTGTAGTAGCTGGCCAGAAAGTTTTTATTTTCCAGCTAAAAGTTGCTTCCAACAGAACAGCCTCGGGGCATTTCAGATCATGCTTTACCTGCCAGCTGGCTTGGTCTCTGGGAGGCTCTGATTTAATGCAGCTCGTTTTCACCCAGTCTTTAAAAAAAATGGACTTGGGCTGTAGGTTGACCACGCTTTAAAGTGTTGTGAAAGTATACAACCATGCTTTAAGTCTTATCGTGTTCTCATAATCCAGAATTTCCTTTATTATTTAACTTCCTGAAGATCTTTGACGGCTTTTTTTTTTAATCCATCCCAGGCATTGGCTGGGACAGATTTTGTTGTGTCCCCATGGCCTAAAGTTTGGGGGGTTCTGGGAGAGCAAGAGGTGTCTGGGATGCAGTTCCAGCTTAGCTATTTCCTGTGTTACTCAAGTATAAATCAACACAAAGTCTCGCTTGTTTCCAGTGCTGAACTCCTTCAGAGCTGCCCATTATCACCAAACCTGCTTGTGGTGTCATGGACAAGATTTCAAGGTAATATAAGCTCTTACCTTTGTGATTTGGAGACGTGTGTGTCGGTTGGCAACTTCAGCATTCAGTCTGCAACAGATCGTCAATGGGTTTGGGATGAGATTGAGCTCTTCAAAGTCTGATTCAAGTATCTTCACGCCTTGTTCATGACCAATAGTTGTGGGACAGACACACGTTTCAGTCACCATCTGCACTACTGCAGGCATTGCTCTAGCTGGTGGTGTTGAAGAAATGAAAGCTCTCTCTCAGTCCAACCATTACCACTACCCATGTGCCACCGTTCATGACCAAAAGGATGAGATTTTGTTTTTCAGTGAGGTGGCTGGGTTAAGCCTTAGAGATAGCAAGAAAAACGTGAACACAACGATTTCCTTTCTAGTCCGTAAACGCCTTGGAATAGCCCAGAATGAGCTGGAGACTCCCATATAGTGTTGGGTATTGTTTGGGTTTTATCCAATACCGATGGAGGTAATGGTAATCAATCTGAGCCAACCATGACAGCTACTTCCGCTAATAGTTAGCACTGATTTGAGTCAGAAAACATCACTTTAATTGAGAAATTTTGTATTTTTACCTCAGCGAAATCTCAGTCTGAAATGTATTGAAGCTATAAAGAGAGCCAGCATGCATATATCAACATAAATACGGAGCATTAAACTCTGCACCGCACAGTGAGACGACTTCCGAAGCGGACGGAATATTGCCACAGACACCTTATGAACTTATTATCATATCAACACAGCCAATACGCCAATAATAATACACTCACATGTAATTTAGGATCACAAATACATGCTGCATCTGAGCCCTTAATCTAACAGAGTTTCATTGTGGTGCTTCATGATTTTCAAATTCTTGTGAGAATACCGTTTCTCATGAAGATTAGCACTGTTTGTTTCAGTTTGATCTGCTCCCGGCTCTGCTCCCGGCTCTGCACCACGGCGGAGCGTAGCGGTGGTGTGCAGGAGGCGGGTTTATAGAGAAACAAACGTTTCACTTCGTGGTCTAATATTAACTACAGGATACAAGTTAAATTTCAGGACAAATTAATACTGTACAACACCAACAGTAACATTTTGTCATAAATATGTCTATCTCAGAAGTTGAAAGCTGTAAAACAGCATAATACAGTCGCTTTAAATCTGTGTGATAGGGATGGGAATGTAGTTTATGATGGGTCATTTTTTCTGTCTATAAAGCACTTTGAGTTGCCGTGTTTGTATGAAAAGCGCTTAATAGTTTGGTTGACTGACCTTAATTCATAGTGGGAATTGTTCCGTCTTTAACAAGTTTGGTATATTCCACAAAAAAGGCCAAATTTATGAAGCAATAAACCACTTTTTTTATCCCCTCAGATTTTCCCACGAGATCTCTGCAGCTCCTCCAGAGTTACCACAAGTTCCCTCTTTATTTCTCCACTGAATGTGCTCTCCGTTCCCAACTAGTCAGCTTTAATGGAGATTTTTAAATCCTTACAATTCTGGCTGCTTGAAACTAAAGCAAGAAAAACATTCAATATTTTGAGTGATTTGCAGGTAACAGTAGGAAGTCCTAACAGTACGTTTTTAGATGGAAATTGTCTGATGTTTGAATTGCTGAAGCTCCTAACCTGTTGGCTGATCATCTCTGTCAAGCTCTCATTTCAGTGAAAGGGCTTTCAGCAATCTGCTGCCCATCACAGAACAGCGTGCTGTAGCACAATCACAGCACAGTCAAGTCACGTAGCGTTTAAATGCTCCGCGGTAAAAAACCAAACCTGGCCGGTCGCCCGGTACGCTTCTGCACTTGTGAGCATGTGTGACCGCATGGAGATTAAAAAACCTCAACAGTAAGGAAGGAAGCCATCAATGGGGGAGCTCCCCATCGCCAACGCAGAAGCCCTCTCTTGTCTGCAGCCATCAGACTTCACTTGGGGTATAATGTAATCTGTTTAATATCCCAGGCGGTCCTTTCGACCCCAGCAATGCTTAGACAGACGTTTTTACAGTAATTGGCTCATAGATCAGGTCTGACTGCGTAGGGCCACTGTATCCAGGTGCAGTACATCAGCTGATCACAGCTCAAGATAAAACTCAACCCTGCCTCTCAAGGTGAGTGCATGTATCAGTGGTAGGTTGTTAGCCGTCCACCCAGAGGTTTGATCTTTTCCACGTCTCTGGGGAATTTTAGTATAGAAAAAAAAACATAATCTTTAATTATATTCTTACATCTTGTAAAAACCTTTTTCCCCTTAAACTCTTCTAGACAGTCATACTTTATATGCTTAGAATTTGTATTACCTAAAAATTACACATTATTAATGAACATTTTTACAAATCACCAAGTTAGACATTAAAAGGATCATGTTTTAGTTTTTTTAATCAAAATATAAATTAATAAATAATAAATAAATAAAATAAATTTGGTAAATTGATCATTTCAATGATCAAACTACTGATGATTTAATTTTAACTTCCCATGCATAATTTAATAAGCCTCAGTGACTATTTTAATCAATTTGTTTGAAAGTTTGAGTTCTTTAAGCACTAAAACAAAGAACTAATGACAGGTAGGAGCTACTTCTTAAACTGCTAACAGAAATAGCCGGACCCAGGTATAAGCGAACCAAGTGGCCGACATCAGTTTGAAAGTCCAAACTCTCACAGTCAAGCTGTATTTGCAATCAATCACTAACATTAGAAAATATTAACTATAGCTGACTTTTAAATTAAGTGCATCTGCTCGCATCAGTACCATCTGGTATACATAAATGGCATAAATTGATGAGTTATTATTGTTGATTGTTCAAATATTTAACTGTTTTTTTTCAATTATATTGCTGAATTGGATATATGTTTTGTTAAGATAAATGTGTTTAAATGTAAAATCCACTTAGACTACCTGTGTATGAAATGGATCGGAAGTAAAATATTTTTGACAAACTAGGGTAAAATAGCAGTATATGTCGTATATCCCAAGCTTGGGGAAAGAGTATTACTGAGTGGATCGTGGCCCAGTAAAACTGTTACCCATCGCTATCTTGAGGCTGTCATCATGTTTGCTACGGCGCCACTAAACCCAAAAAGTATATATTTTTCACAAAGAGATGAGTGACGACACGCCCACAGCTCTCTGCTACTCGTCTGTCACTCACCACAGAGAGGGAGAAAAACCTCTAATTCGATATACTGCGATACACCAAAACTCTTGAACTGAAAGTTGCTAGTTTCTGCCCTTCTTCAGAGAAATAAATCCTTACTTGGGTATGAATAAAATATGTGAATATGCAATCTGATTGGTTGGAAGAGTTTGTACACAAGGGGGACGTTTGACTTTTTTCCCCATTTTCCATGTTTTCCATGACCTGAAAATAGTATATCATTTTCCAGGTGTTTTTCAGGACATGTGGGAAACCTGACCAAATGGGAGAGGAGGCGATATAAACAGCTTGTCATATATTCTTTGACAGTTCTATTATCTCCAAAATTTTCCACTACACTGCCCTAACTCAGCCCTTATTCCACAGAACCATCCTGATTACCTTTGTGTATTTCTTTTACCCGACTTGTTTCCTCTCGCTTCCCACCCCTCTTTCGTTGCCTTTACAGACCTAAATTAAGACGATTTAACTGTACACTTAGGTGAAGAGAACGTCCCATGTGAACACACCCACTCTTCTTCACAAATGTTCATTCAGACAATGCCTCAACACCATGGATTAATTCTTCCCGCTTATGAGATTCTCCTCTTAAAGCCCACTTCTACAAAAGGCTTAAGCAAAAGATGCTATATAGTGAGAAGCACCTGACTGCTTTTACCCTCTCAGCAACCTTGAGAAAAGTACTTGCTGAAACATCAAGGAAGCCATTTCATGATTCTCAATGAAGCCCAAACAGAGTCCCAGGAAAGACGAGCCAATCCGAATGGATTTGGGTGGATATTAGCAGCAAGGACAGAAACGAGATTGAAGAGCCCAATAGGTCAATTCAGAGGACGGCACGCCCTGCATCGTGAAGAACTCCTAACTGTAGAGCGAGATCAATTCCTGCAAGTCCAGGCACATCAGGTCAAAGAAGCTTTATAAAACCGCTTTGCTTTAGCACTCATCAGCAGAAAGAGGCGGAACTGCAGGTTTGAGCAGCTGTGAAGATTTTATTAAGTTAACAGCAAGTTAACAGCATCAAGCTGCAAGTGATTTCTACTCCAAATGTCTTTACTCTGAGTCACATTCTAGTACTGAAACGTTAAAGGAGTGCCCATGCCAGTAATCGACATTTAAATTTAAAATGTGTGCAACTCTTGTAAACTCCCATGAACATTGAAATATTTCAGATGTTATTCAGACGTTTTTGAATGGACATAATTTTCATAAAAAGCTAGAGGCTATCTGAGGCCATGATCTTCAGTTTGAGAAGGTTTGTTTGTTGGAATAATTTGAGCAAAGAATTTGTGATATCAATGAGATGCCAGTCAGTCTTTTGGAAGAAAACACCACACTACTTCCCTTGAATATGGCCATGAGAGTTGGGGGTATACACAAAAAGAAGATCATGAATACAAGTGTCGGAAACTTGTTTCTTCCACAGGGTGGTTTGACTTCAGGACTTTAAAGTAGGGTCACCATTCTTTCCATTATAATGAACGAGTTGAGGTCGGAAAGCTTTCTGAAGAGCTTTCTAGAGGAAAAAAGGGGCCTTATGCTGCGTTCGCTCCGCCCCAAATGACAGCGTCAGTTACGGCAAGATTACATGTAAAGTCTACGGTCGATTCCATCAGAGGTCTGTCAGAGTCTCTGCGTTGCGTTGTGTGCGTTGGCTCAGTCAACTTTTCAAGCGTTACTTGCGTTTCAAGCGACAACGTTTGACGCAGTGCGCCAACCAATCAGAGTGTCTCACTGTAGTGACGTAACCTGACGTTGACGATGTCTAGCCAGTCACGATCCGGCAGAGAAAGGCCCACTCACGTGCTTTGCAAGCCTTAGCTTTAAAATGTATATATGTCAAACTACATGCGTTGGGAGCGTTGCTTGACGCGAACACAGTGTGCGGTCTGAATGCACCATAAGAGTAGGATTGGCTTAGAAACGTCTAGTCTTTCACGATAAGAGGGAGGAGGTTGAGGAAGCATGGGATGAGGAAGTTTGGAGGATGTTTGCTGCAGATGTTTTCCCAATTGTCCTGTCTTTGAATTTTGAGATGATTTATGTAAGGAAACCATCCATTTATGCCTCTGTCTGAAATTAATTTCCCCTTGTGGGACAATAAAGGATTATTCAATTCAATTCAAAGTCTCCCAGTGTATCCAGAGTCAGTAAAAGAGACAACAGATTCAAGATAGAAACCTAGACATACCTTATCCAGTAATACCATTAATATATACAGGGATCACCCATAAATGTGAATATCTTTAAGACTTTGAGACCTTTTGAGATAAAATACTTTCTTTCAAACTATTAAACAGTCGTCTTTTGTAATTCAAATATAAATTAATCTAGCTGCTGCTTAGGGTGTAAATCCACACATCAAAATGCATCATGTTCAATCATAAACCCAAGTGGATGTTTTTGCAATGGCTGAATCAGGAAATACAGCTTGGAAAGTTGAATTTATTACCTTTTTAGAGTTCAACAAGTGGAGGTTCACTGCTGTGAGTAAAACACCAAAATCCCCTCTGTTTGCTACGTTGGTGTACCCGTTAGCGCCACTCTGGGGTCAGATGCAGCAGACAACTGAAGTCATTGCTGTGGAGTAGGGAAGCACCAATCCACTTTTTTCGCTTCTGATACCAATACAGATATCTGAGGTTCATAATCTGCCGATAACAATCCGACACAGATCCAAAAATATACAGTGTGTGCTACGAGGAAAAGGCACTAGGGATGCAACAATGCCAACTTTTTCAAACCAATACAACACCAATAGGATCTGTCTACTTGCTGATACAGAGGACCAATGCTGATACTTCTACCACACACAAAAATGCAATAAATTCGAAGACAGGTTTTCTTGTCTTCCCGTGCAGCGTATCAACATTGACTGATACACTGCCCTCTGGTGGACAGAAAATATAGAAATTAAGTGTGATACCAATATCGGTCTTACTGAAGACATTTAATAGTCAAAATATGATCAATAAATATTAAACTTTTAACATTAATAAACAAAAAACCTTCAAGTATGATTTTCGGGCAAAAGTAAAAAAAAATTAGGCCACTGCTAGTGTTGTTAGCTCAACGTTAGCTTTTAGTCCTGTCTGTGTCTGATTGAAAACCCAACAAACGCACGAGGAGAACATGAACGTTGTTCTCGATAAAAAGCAGCAGACCTATCAACTGCATTAAAAACTGCCTTTATATGTCTGGTCAAAGGGATGCAGTGCATACTGTGAAGGACCTACTGTTTTAGCCTATTTACCTACCAGTCTCAACTTTGTAGACTTATAACGTGAGGTCAAAAGTCAAAACAAGGTGCTTTACAATTTAAAACCAATATAAACCACATAATACATAATATGAATACCATATAAAACATTTGAAGGTATTTCAAAACAAGGCAGTGATTCAAAATGTTAAAATGGACTTTAAAAAAGTGCAACTTAACAGTAAAATACAGCCGAAGGTGGCTCCACTCAGCAACTTGAAATTTTATTTGCTGTCAAATGCAGACCGACTGACCGATAATAGAACGTAGCCAAAAAAAGAAAATTATCAAGCTTCACTTTATTTTACCAGCTCAATTTAATACAGAGAACGGAAATAATTTCAAAGGAGTTTATTTTATCCTGGTAATGGTGTTTTTTTGCAAAAGAAAAAGAAAATAAGGGAGGGAATACCTTGGGATGAACCAAAGTGAGGGGGTTAAGGAACAAAGCTGCATCTATTAAATACATACAAGCTCTTACAAGAAATAGCAAAAATGCAGGAAGCTTGGCTTTGAAGACCATCAAGCTGAAGGAGTTACAAGTGAAGAAAATGTATTTACACCAACTCCTAACAGACTGTCGACTTAGTATGCCGCATAAAATATCGTTCTTCTCCTACAAGCCGTTCACTACAGTTTATTTACAACTATACAGCCTCCAAATCTCTGCTGCTTACACCACGGCGTTTTAACTCCATTTAATACAATCCCGATAGCTGGGGCGCTTAAAACCTGATTATCCTGCTCTGGCCTTCCGCAACACAGACTGCAAGTCTGATGCTAAGGAAGCAAAGTGATTTGCTGCTGAATTAATATAGATGCTGAATAATCTCATTAGAGTGCAGTTACAGTGACTGGCTGACTCCCTTAGACTTCCCTTTTCCCTGGGGAAGGGTGGAGGCAAGTCTGCAGTAGATGTAGATACACAGGCACTTCTTTTTTTCAGATATAATGATACAAATTTAAATATACTACATTATTACAGCATTAATATTAGTAAAACTCAAACGTGTTAAAGAACATCACCTTTACAAATCATAGACAGACTACTACAGGCAATTTAAGACATGACAAAGGGCATAATGCAGCCTTCTGAATACTGCATCCAAGCAGTCATTTGGAAATGTGATAATGCACAAGATGAAATTAAAATCCCTGTTGAGACACAATGTGTTAAGCAGCTCTAGTTTCATCAGCAAACTTGGTTAAGTTGGTTTGGTTCATCCACAAAACAGGACAGTGCTGACCTTTCATCTAGGGCTGGACGATATGGACCGAACGTTATATCTCCATATTTATCTTCCCAACAAGTATTGAGAGAAAAAGAAACCCAGAAGCTAAACTACATGTCTCAAATGTCACACAGGAACTTTTATTGACAAATAGCTGTATATCTGACTATATATCTATAACTTTCTTGAATTAAATGTTTTCTTCTTCCAAACCAAAAGAGTTGTAGCTTTGGTATTAAAAACTACTGTGTTGGGCAAAGGTGGGCTGGTGTTGAAATTCAGCCCAGGAGCTTGTTTCTGAGAAGCACTTTCCCCTCAGTTGGGTATTATTGTCTCGAATATCACATCAATGTGCGTAGTCACATGACTCAAGGCAACGCTCATTTCTTAAAGGGGCAGTGGCCCCGAAAGTAAAACACATCTTTTCATTTATTTATTTTTTTTACATACCAAATTTACCCGCACGAGCAAAATGACGTCGGTAACAGTCATACATTTCGGTATCGGTAAATTTTCGGTATACCGCCCAGCAGTGGCGGACTGGGACTAAAAAACAGCCCTGGACTTTGACTAAACCCAGCCCACAACAACAGATGCGTGTGAAAACTCATCAGCAACAGAAACGGGTCTTAAACTACGTAAATATTGACCCATGATATTTTACTTTCCAAGTTATAGCATTATCACTGATGTTGACTTAAAGATGTGTTAAAAGCATAATGTAGAATACTCACTGAAAAATATCAGTGTTCTCTTTTAATGTCTCTGTCTCTCTGCTGAATATACAGGTGAGGTGACTACCTAAAACACACAAAAATGGTATGAGTTGGTAAATGGTACTAACTTAACCCTTAAAATACTTGATTTTAGTCGAAAGCTTCCTAAATTAGGTCAAATAATCTGCCAATGAAACAAGACATACTAAGACATGTATACTCAAAATAAGATTGATAAACCAACACCTTCTACTCTTACTTAGTAAATAAGTCTCAAAACAAGATTGCAAATACTTTTTTAGCTGGAAACAAGATGTTTTGACTTGATTAGATGGACAGTTTTTGCAGTGTGCAAAAAACGGTTTCATTTTATTAAAATTTTCTTCTGCATTCATGTTGATGCTGCGGCAGGTTTATATTGTGTTTCATAGCTAACCAACTGTAAAAACTGAGATAGTTTTGTTTCATTGGTTTATAGATAAAAATGTAGCAATCTGAAATAATATGTGCTAACATCAGATCACCTAGCATGTAGCTCTAATTTATCCTCCTTTCATACTTACGTGCCCTGCACTTGTATGGGGAACTTCCACCTGCTCATGCACCTGTCCCTCATATCCTTGTCCCTGTGCTGCAGCTGCAGCCTCCTCCTGCACAGCTGTCCGGCACGGTTGAGTGACGAGCATTGACGAGTAAGTTGCGCATCTATGGGCTTGCAGGCGCGTTGTTGCCACCTATCAGTTTGGGCATGGAACAACAGTCAGTTACATATGGGGTCATAACGATACCAGCTTGACATGAAACTGAAAAGAAATATTTGCTCTGAAAATAAAATTTGGCATTGAAAAACATAATTGTAACTGAAAATCTTAATTTTGAATTAGTAGCTCAATCTGCTACGGCTGGACAATATACTGCATATCTATTAATAATAAAAAAATCTGTTTATTAAGACTTAACTTCAGGTGAAAAAACAAAATCAAGAAATTTGGAAACCAAAACTAAAAATTCACCATTGCTCCTCTTGTGTTTCCATTATACAAAGTGATACCAGCCCACCCAAGGCCTCCAATCAAGTTTTAAAGCCTGTATTTGAACTTTGAATTAAGGTCAACCCTTATGAGGGATGATCAAAACAAAAGCAAGCTTTAAAAAATATTTTCTGTCATCTAAAATTTCTTTTTACAAAGAGAAAGGGAGAAAATAATATACTGACTGAACTTAAATTGTTTTTCTAGTCATGCTGACAACTAAAAAACGCTTTACGCTTGAGCCACATTCATCCAGATCTGCAGATCAGTAGATACCTTTGGGTTAAGTGCCTGGCCCAGGAGCACATCGACATGGTTCAGGCAGTAACTGGAATTGAACCCTCCAATTAGAGGCCAACTACTTTACACACCGAGCCAAATTTGAAGATTTTATTTTATTTTAATTTTTCCCCCAAAACAGTTGTATGATGTCCAATGAAATGTTATCTTTAAGTACAAAAAAATATTCATGTATATTCAAATAGTACCAGGAAATATTATATTTTGACATATATCATCACTTAAAATTCTGATAAATATCATTATAGACTCATATGAAAAAATTTCTTGTTGAATTTTCTTCAATATCATCCAGCCCTACAATGGGTGGAAGTAGCTAAATATTTATCAGATGGTAACGGAGGCTTTCCAGCCTTAAAGAAATGTCACTAATCATCGACTATTAAAAAGGCAACATAAAAACAGAAGTTGATGAATTGGCAGTAGAGTCTTTTCTTTCAGTTCAGATGGCTGGTCGTGTTCCTTTTGTTAAAAGGAAAATTTTGTCTCAAACCTGATACTCCTTTAATGTTTTATTTTCCTTTGAGAGATTTAACATAATGTAACACATTCCTTGATCAAATTAAAATAATTTAAAATCCATATCTGGAAGTGGTATGGATTAATTCAGGTTTAACTAAAGACTAAATATCTGGTTTCTCCTAACATTCTTCCACACATTCTGCATAATTGACTTGAATTTCATTCAGCAGTGGAGTCTTTAGCAGTTAGCAGAGGGTGTTCCCTGTTGT
Source organism: Apricaphanius iberus (assembly GCA_028564705.1). Classification (NCBI taxonomy): domain Eukaryota; kingdom Metazoa; phylum Chordata; class Actinopteri; order Cyprinodontiformes; family Aphaniidae; genus Apricaphanius; species Apricaphanius iberus. The sequence goes on from JAPXFQ010002564.1 coordinate 701,858, forward strand.
TTCAATGCCTTACTTGCAGTTTCAGTTAAATTAACTATACCTGATAAGGCTAGGTTTAGTGAAGCCCTGACTGGCAGGTAACTCGATTATTGTTAGTTGATTATTTGATTGTTCAACATATGTGAGGTGAAATAATGTCAACAGCCCAACTAAAAATGTTGACCAATAAAAAAAAGTTTGCTCAACTTTGTTTTTCTGCTGCATAACCAAAACGCCAGAGCTACATTCTTTCATGCATTCATTTCATTTAGTTATATCTGCTCTTCAAAGAGGTATTTTTATACCTCAGACAAAGCAAGTGGACGTCAATCCTCTTGGTTTTTCCTTTTTGCCATCACAGAGATCCGAAAATCATTTAAGGTGATTTATTTTCATCAGGATTTTTCTGAGACAAAAAACCCAAAGAAGTAATTTTTTTCCCATTGATGCAGCTAATGTTTGACTTATTCTTAAAAAAAAAAGCAAGGACACCTCAAGGTTGAGGGCTGGCCATGACAAGAATTTCATTAAACCAGAAGAAAAGGCAATTACTATGCGAGTGTAGGTAACATTGCGTTTCTACAGCCCTGCCTCAAAGGGCAGACTTCAACATGAAGACCATAGTCCTCATTAGTGTCCATCAGCGCTGTTTGTACAGTATCACATGCAACCTTTTCTGTTTAAAATGCAGACAAAGGATGGAGTGCTTTACAGAGAAAAAGGGAAAATAAAGGAATACTTAAATAGCAGCAAAAAGGTGATGAAACTCATTCAAATTAATTCAGTGTCACAAAAAATCTACTGTAGTTAAACAGGGACGTCTGTTTGAAAGTTTCAGCAATTTAAAGTTTTTAATTTATGTTTCCATTAAACGACAGAAATCATGTACCGTGTTTTTGAAAATGGTGAATGTCTGCCTATCGAAGGCAACTAATTTAATTTTTTTTTAAATTGAAAGAAGAAAACATAATGGATACTTTATAATTCAAAAAAGCTGATACATTCAGGGTATTTGGCCCTGAATTTTGCTAACTACAAACGTAAAACAAATGTTGTGGAAAAAATAGTTACTCTCATTTATATGTATAGATTAATAATCTATATTTTTCTTTCAGAAAAACTGTGGCTCCACCACTGATTGGGACCTCTACCACAATCGTCGCCACCGGAAATGTTCAAGTACAGCTCAAACAATGTTAACATCACTTAAAAAGTTCCATATTTGTCAGTGATGACTTGTAATTTTGATGATTCTTGCTTGGAGTTCTTAAAAAAACTAAAATTGGCATCTCTAAATTTGAAGTAGGTGGTTTTCTATGGATTCCATGCTTAGTTGGGGCTCGTTTTGCATGAATTATGGCACCATTGTGGCATAGCATGGAGGAATCAGCTTTGTTCTGCTGAGGTGCTCAGGAAGCTTTGATAGCAGCCTTTAGATCCTCTGACTTTGGACCAATGAGCAACAGTTCCGGTTCTGGTTCTCCTCAGCCCAAACAAGACAGTTGTAGCTAGCTTCACCAAATTCTTTACCTTATTTTCTTTGACAATCCTCTCAAGGCTTTTGTTAACCCTTTTACTGATTAATCTCTTCCTTCCACTCAACTTTCAATAAATATACTATAACTTTTAAACCAATTCTAATTTTCTGAGATAGAATTTAGGGTTTTCATTATCTATAAGCTATGATCATCTCCTGAGCTACAACAGGAAGATGTTGTGAGAGTTTTTAAAAATGAGTTAAAGCGTGTCTTAAAAGACGACCAAATTTGCAGTCACTTTAAGATTACATTCTTATGCATTTATTTTTTAGTTATGTTGATGTAAATGTCAATGAATATTTCGATATTATAGGTGTAAACATGTATAGGTGTAACTGTGTATACATGTATGTGCATATATATGTGTATGTAAGTAGATGTATATGAGTATGCATATGTATATACATGTCATTTCTATTCTTTTATGGTTTTTTTGTTTTTTTAAAAACCCTACCAGGGACAGACACTGCGAATTAGCCTCAGCTACAAATGTTGTAGTATGCTACAGGTTTAATGTAGCATACTACAACATTCAAATAAACAATTAAATAAATTTAAAAAAGAAATCTTAAAAATTAGTTTAATCTATTTCTAATCAATGCATAGAAATGACTGATTTTTACTTTCTGAAATTATCCTAAACTTTCATGATGTCTAACTTTATCAGCTGCACTTGGATCTACTTCCTTGAAGATGACATGCTTTAAGTTAGAAAACATTTTGCTTTAATTTGTGCTTCCTGGAAATTAGTGTAATCTTCTCCAGGAATCTGGAAAAATGTGTGAGAAAAGGCAAAAAAAACAATAATAAATCTTCAATAGTTTCACAAAAAAGCTGCCATGTTCCAGAATATATCAACCCTGACCGATTTCCCAGTTTTTGTGCCAGCTGTTGCATATTTTCTGTGAAGTTCTCTCTTTCTAAACAGACGCTTATCCCAACAGCTCATACTACAGCTGGAGGAAAGTGGATGTAAAACAGTTTAAGTGTAGGTTCAACTCAAGTAACCACCAAACCACCAGAAAAGACTTCTCTATTACTTCAGTTGAGCCTCTTGTTTTTGTTTGTTTATGGAGAAGCTCGAAAATCAACCAATTTAGTTTCCAAAACTTTTGTAGTTCAACACAAAATACCCCTAGATGACATTGAAACACAAAATATTTTACCAAAACTGTTTAAAAAAATAAAAGAAAACCTCGCAAAGCTACAAACCGTGTTCAGAATTTTCTGCTTTGTTCCGTGCAAAAAGTATTATCCTAAAATAGAACCAGAAATTAGTTATTTCCAAAATGTCAGAATATAATTAAAGCACTGGCAGACGGCGCCTGGCCAACATCGTTTCTCCTGAAGTCCACATTAGTTGGCACTTTGAGAACCATTGGCTCAAAACTAATTATTTGCCTTGGTTTGTACTTAATCTGGCTTTTGTGGCATGTTCCCTATGATCCGTTTCATCAAAACGAGTCTCTTCCCAGCCGTTGAGCCTCCTAGTGAAGGGGAGGAGTTGATGTTTTTATTTTAAACAAAATAAAAAGGGAAAAGCATCTTTTTAGATCATGAGACCTCAAAACCTCCCACCCAATACTTTGACATCCAAGATGTACGCCTTATTCTTTATCACCCAGTGAGGGGGAAAACATTCCACTGCCAAGACTGGTTTGTCTTCCTCCACGGGCAAAATAATCCCAGTGGTCTCTTTTCATTTGTCCTCCCACCCAATTCTTCGCCGTCTTCCTTGCCACAGTCATTACGTCCCAATGATCTCCCCTCCAGCCCAAACACCCCCTCTCTGCTCCACTCTCTGCCAAAACGTCTCTTGTTCTCATAATTATCACTGCAGACATGTCGTGGTGCCGGAAAGACCCAGGTGGGGAGTCCCAGCTGAACCTCCCAGAGCCCCGTTGGGGAGTGGAACAAGCAGGAGGCTGGAGATCCTCACCACCCAGCTGCAACCGAATCGATAAATCACAGAGAGGAGGGTGGAATCATGGCTTGCTCTTTTGAGAAGATATACTATCCTATTTTACATAAATTTGGCTATCTGGAATAATTTCTTGCAACCAAACGTGTCAAATAACGAAGTATGAAAATTTAGTTAACTTAAGTATAAATTTGGGGTATTTATACTTCACTGGAGTAATTATAAATAGGCTTACTATTTACTTCTTACATTTTCAAACAATTATCTGTACTTTTTACTTCTAACATCTTAAAAATAGCCTTTTTACTTCTGTTTTATTTAGTCTTGTTGTTTTATTAGAAATAAACAAAAAACAATGGATATGTATTAGGAAGAATCTGGCGATAAATGTTTACGATACAAAGTCCCCCCTTTCAATGTTGTGCACTACCGAGGCAAAAATCCAAAACCTCATGACAATAATCTCTGCAGCAATCCCACAATTTAAACACATAAAAATCAGTGATCAGTGATATGGCAGTATAGTCAAAATATTTTTTTCCTCATATCTCTCATATTCCCCACTACTAATTGTGGAATTTAGACAATGGAAACATCTTTGGTGATTCTAACAGACCTAAAACAACAAGTTTGGTCTGATTTAATTCCTGACGGTAAGAGAAAACCGTACTTTTGAATTTTTATTAATTTCAATAACTGTAATACAAATTACTAAGTAGAGTGCTTCATTAGTTAGCACGAGTATAAATGGTTCAACAGGAAGAAGGCTCCATCTTTCAGCAAAAAGCACCACTTTACTTATCTTGCATCATCAAATTAACACTTATGTTTCCCAGCGTCAGAAGTGCATCCTTCCAGAGAAATGCACTTTAATGCGGCCGGATTAAACAACCGCAGAGTCTCTCTAAGGGAAAAATAAAATCACAGTAGGCTTGGGGCAGTAAGAATGTAGAAAAGGTTCCTGCTGAACAAAAAAAAAAAAAAAAGAGGAAAAACTGCAGTGGAGGAATAGAAAGGCAATCCTTCACTTCTGCGAAAACCATCATACTAAGATAAGTAGTTTCTAAAAAGGCTTTTTACATCATTAAATCTCTTACCATACTCTTAAGATAGGGTGTCCCCTGCTATAAGGACTTACTAAAAGGTCACCTCAGTGTCCCCACTTTTCCTACAGACTTTAATTTTAGTCGACTCAAAAATCTGCTTTGTAAAATATAACCAAATGTCTCTGCGTAACAATGGTGAGACGATCCCTGTGGTCTAATAAAATTGATTGCAGAAATGTAACCTCTGCGGTCTGACAGAAGAATTTCCCTCTGCTATGGATGATAAAAAAAAAAACAAACACAAAAATGTACGGCCTGGAGGAGACGGTACATTCTTGTAAAACGTTCTGGAGCATCGGTGCATGTTGAGGAGGACATGTGTGTTGAAGCAGCAAATGGAAATGCAGCTCAGCAGTGCAGAGATGTTCAACTATTATATAAAAGCACCCAGCAACCATAACTTCAATAAGGAAAAAGAAGTTAAAAACTAAACTTTTTAATAAACTGACTTTTTTCTTGTTAATTACTGCTTCTCCTTTGCCGTTTTAAATTGTGAAAATATAATACTTTGCAGTAATGAATTATTAAGGGAATAAACTAATATTTAACCTCTGCAAAGAGAAAGAACATTTATCAAAGGATAATTGCTAAAAGTTTATTACATATAAAAAATATTTTGGGTTAATTATTGTTTTAGTTGAGAACTTTTCAGAAATGTAAATATACACATTGCAGTTATTTATATGCAATTTTTTAAATTACAATTAAATCAATTTAGCTTAGTACTGCTCAGCATATTGTATTTAATTACTTTTTAAAAACTTTTATCAGACCCTTCTCAATAATAACGAATAAAGGCCAAAGTTAAACACTCAAACTCACTTAAAATAACTTAACTTCAAAGTAAAAAATGTCATTTGGTATGTCATAATTATGATGTTCAAAGTCATAATTATGAAACACAATGTCATTACATAATGATGACTTATATCGTTTAATGAGGGCTATAACTTTGAAAGCCGAAATTTTGACTTTGTATCCCATAATTATGACTTTGCAAATCGAAATTATGGCTTTGTATAGAATAATTAATGATGTTATGTTTTATAATTATGACTACATCTCAAAATTTTTACTTTGGAAGACAAAATTATGACTATATCTCATAATTATGACACTGTCTCATAATTGACTTTGTATCTCATAATTATGACTTTGAAAGTCAAAATCGTGACTTTGGACTGAATAATTATGTTGCTGTGCCTCATGCTTATGACTGCATCTCAAAATTCTTACTTTAAAGACAAAATTATGACTTTATATCTCATAATTATGACACTGTCTCATAATTGACTTTGTATCTCATAATTATGACTTTGAAAGTCAAAATTATGACTTTGTATCTCACAACATGTGAAGGGTCATTTCTTTACTTTCAAATGGTGAAAATGGGCTTCCATAAAATGCCCCAAAACTAACCCACATATAAAAACGAAAATTTCTAAAGACAAGAGCATTAAAAAAACAAAAAAATAACTTAGAAGCTCACCTGTTCTTTAGTGTCCTCAAGGCTGTCATCATAAGGTACTCCAGATCCAGTTTAAACCGGTTTTAGGAACCAACGTTAGCTAGGTGCTACTGCTAGGTTAGCTTTAAGCTGTCCATTTGAACTATTATCACTGTTTTGTGGTTCTAAAGGGTGTTTTTTGCTCCAAATTTTCCCAGAAAGTCGATAAAACATATTGAAGCGTTGAATAATTTCTCTAAGAAGCCCGTGTGTTACACACTGCGGTCAAGTGAGCCGACATTAAGATATGCCAGCCGACGCTAGTGCTCGTATAAACATTGACTTTGCACATGCGTTGATTGCCAACCGCCATAAAAATCTAAAAGAAGAAGACCATTTAAAATTAAAAATCAATTTCACCTGAGCTTACAGACCAGGAGTCTGTGATAACTTCACAAAATTGCTAAAGAATAACGCAATGTACAAAGTTAATTTAATTCTAGCTTTAGTAGCATTTTAGAATTTTCTTGTATTAGGCTATTTTCACACAAAAAAAAATTATGTAGGAAGATATATATTTAATTTTTATGTCCTTTTTGAATAAAATGTAGCCTATTAAGCCAAGATTAAAAACAATAAAGCTAAATTATGCTCTGTCATTTTAAAATCCAAACAAATCTTCCTTTTAGGCATAATACCTCTTTTAGTAGGTATAAAAACAAGCGATTTTATTTTAAAAAGCCGTTTTGCTTTTGTGGCTCTAAACAAATTTTGTATAAGTGGACGTAGAATAGTCATTACAGAAACAGAGAACAATTTATGTGTCAAAACATTAAAAAACGTAAACATTTAAATTATACTTTTCTGTCATGTAATTACAAAGACCAAGTAACCTGTCATCAAATAGTTTGATCTAGCTTAAGCATCTATAGCACACATTTTTGGAAGATATTATTTGTTCCGTGCTTTCCCTATTGAACCCTGTTACGGATACTCAGGAACCTGAATATTTATATTTTTCTAAAAAATGGTTGATAAATCCTTCTAAATTATGTGATTAATGTTACATTCACTAATTAATTATTTAATTTCAGATTTAAAGCTTGAGTCATAATATTTTTAAAGCCATTTTTAGAATCTAGCTATATGGTAACAGGTTGAAATTACAGAATCAGGGTTTTGCAAAGTAACGGGATTGAATGGACACAATACTTTTTTAACCCTGTTATTCTAATTACAGTAACAGGGTTGAAAATTCAATGCTAATGTAAGCTTTTTTCCAGGAATAGATGCAAACTGTGGAACGTAATGTTACTGATAGCATCAATGGCAAACTTAGTTATATTAATAAAACTTTTCAATTATATTGTCATATTAGGACAAAAATGAAAAACAGAAGAGAGGAGTTACCTTTGGTCTACCCATGGTGTTAGCAAAGGGTTTTGACGCCCTGTTTTCCCTCATTACCTGCTATGCTGAACATGTTTTGGTAACAGGGTTGCGCACATGTTGTGGGACACAAATTCAATGCTTTATTATCATAATTTAAAATGTGTTACACATTATTTTAACAGTTTTAACAATTCATTGAAACACATTTCAACACAATCATGCCAAATAAGTATATTTAAAACTTATGTTAACCATTTTATTGTACGTCCAAGTTTCTCATCCAAGAAGGTGGGACAAGCGGAATAAAAAAGCATTTTAAGGGGGAATTGAGATTTATATGACATTTTTAATATTTTGAAACATATTTTTCTGCAACTATAATTGCAATTTGTTTTAGAACAAGAATAGTTTAAGCTACAAATATATGGTTTTGTGTGTGGATTGTTTGATTTCTTTGTGGGTGGGAGAAGAAATGTCCTCGAATTATAGAATGACCCAGAAGGAAAAATGCATTCATACTAACGTCCAAGTGAACCACACTGTTACTTATTAAATATATGCCACTCTGCTTGTGTTTTAATTTGATATCCATGGTCCATCATTTTATATACTCGTTGGCTTCTTCAATTTAGTTTATATTGCGCCAACGACTCATAACAGATTCCGTCTCAAGCCACTTAACAAGAAAAAAATATATAATACAATTATACAAACATTCCAATCAGTAAAAAAGTTGTATATTTAAGGAATCCCAGCTACAAGTAATTGACGTGAGGTTTAGCACTGAGGCAAAATAGCTCAAAATGTGGTACAAAATCTACTGTTAGTAGGAACACTTTGCCAACTAGTACAACTAAAGTCCTACTAGTTAGCCAAAATACTGCACTTGTAGCTTAAAAAGACGTAACTCTTTGACATTTTGATGTGGTGGTCGACATTTGGGGGAACTAGGCGACTATTGTGTCATATAGTTAAAAGGTTGATAGGTTTAGTTGCAGTGAAGAATGCTTCAGGATGTGCTTAATTTCCTTCTGGGATGAATAAAGTATTTTTGAATTGAATTGAATTGAGATCATCTACTTATGCGAAGAATCCTACACAACTACGATGCCACCAGTGCAGGGCTTGCTAACCATTGGCAGCAGGTGACTGGGAATTCATCGATGACGGTTAAAGAAACAAAAAATCAACATGCAGCCTTATAGCTATATTTATGAAAGTTGTCTTGGTTAACGCTATAAAATATTTCACAAAGACTGTCTTTTTTAAAACATCTATGTTTATTTTATTTTATCATTTCCATATATGCATAAAATCCTGACTACGTAATGCAGCACAAGTGCTTGAATCTTCTTTATAAAACATTGACTTTTTGGGAAGAAAAAAAATTAAGTAAATTAGTAAATTGTCTTTTAATCTTATCAGAACATTGATGAAATAACGTAAAATGTGCATCCCCGGCGAGACGGGATAATTGTTGTCATGTGTGAATCCCCTCGTTAGTAGATACCAGTCTTGTTTATCTGCTCCGACAGAGTCCGTTTGTTTTAATTTGTGATTACGCAGCACAACAACAGAGAAGCTGAGTGTGAACTCAGGGGGGAGATTATGTTAGAAGACCAAGGATGAATTTATGTCATTATAAATGTTTCAGCTTGTGGCGTAAATCTATCAGCTCTTCAAAGTAAGAAACATTTTAAACAAATCTCTGTAATCTATTAAGGTTTAAAAATGTTTAACTTACTCAGCTGTGTTAAGGATGCTGGCATCCCTTCCGTCTTTTCTTTTTACACTATTAAACAAATAGAGTAAAGGATCTTTGACCATCTGTCCTCTTCTCTACCGATCACTCTGCTGGTTTTCCTTTACTTGTAGGGACTGAGCAATTTATTTTTATTTATTTGGCCAGATGTTAATCAAAAATCTTACTTAAAAACAGGGATGTCCAAACTGCGGCCCGAGATCCATTTACGGCCCTTGGACTGATTTGGTATGGCCCTTGACCAACATTTAAGATTAACATTTGGGACCACAGTACAAATGATTGATGCAGATGGAGACTTTCTTTTATGAAGGTATCATTTTGTTAAGAAATTAAAAGAATTAGAAACCGATCCATAGCACAAGTTTTTTTTCTTCATATTTTAACAATCATATTTTTTCCTTTCTTTTTTAAATGTTATTGCATAACAACTAACTCAAAAGCAGAGCTAAAAATATCACGTATTTTGAAAGAGAAACACGGTTTTTCTTTAAAATTATGATGAAGATTGTGTCTTAATCTTCTACCATAAAGGCAAACGCTAAAAAATAATAAAGATGTGTTTATAACCAGGGAAAATCTTCTGATAAGATATTGACTCTTCAGCCTGATCTTAGTTCAGCTGTATACAGCCTCATGAGCCACCGTTAAAAAGCTACACGATTCATCACAATGTAATCAGTCCCAGCCTCAGGGGCTGTATTACGACAAATGGTCATTACAGTGCTCAAGTGCAACAGTAACAGCTCACCTCCTACAGTATGCTGATTGAAGCATTTTGGCCGTAATAGGGCTGTTTCCAAGGAGTTTGTGGCTGATTTGTCGCATACAAGGACATACTGCAAACAAATTATTACCTACAGAAAATGGGTTAAAGGAGGTTCTTGTAATGAAAACACAGATTAGCTCCAAGGTGTTGGTTCTAAGGTTACAGAACAAAGATAAAAGCAAGCAGGGTTTGAAGAAAAGTTGTTTTCTGAAGCATAATCTCAATTAGATGTGCGTGCATCCATCCATCCATCCAACCATCCATCCAACCTTTGTCCATCCATATATCCATCCATCCATCCATCCATCCTTTGTCCATCCATATATCCATCCATCCATCCATCCAACTAACCTTTGTCCATCCATCCATCCAACCTTTGTCCATCCATATATCCATCCATCCATCCATCCATCCAACCTTTGTCCATCCATATATCCATCCATCCATCCATCCAACTAACCTTTGTCCATCCATACATCCAACCATCTATCCATATATCCAACAATCCATCCATCCATCCATCCAACCATCCATCCATCCATCCATCCATCCAACCATCCATCCAACCTTTGTCCATCCATCCATCCATCCATCCATCCATCCAACCTTTGTCCATCCATACATCCAACCATCTATCTATATATCCAACCATCCATCCATCTATCCAACCATCTATCTATATATCCAACAATCCATCCATCCATCCAACCATCTATCTATATATCCAACAATCCATCCATCCATCCATCCAACCATCCATCCATCCAACCATCCATCCATCCATCCATCCAACCATCCATCCATCCAACCTTTGTCCAACCATCCATCCATCAATCCACCCATCCATCCAACCATCAATCCATCCATCCATCCAAACATCCATCCATCCATCAAACCATCCATCCATCCATTTATGCATCCAACCATCTATCCAGATATCCAACCATCCATCCATCCATCCATCCAACCATCTATCCATATATCCATCCATACATCCATCCAGCCATCCATCCATCCATCCAACCATCATTTTCCATCCATCCATCCAGCCATCCATCCATCCAACCTTTGTCCATCCATGCATCCATCCAGCCATCCGACCATCCATCCATCCATCCATCCAACCATCCATCCATCCAACCTTTGTCCATCCCCACATCCATCCAGCTAGCCATCCATCCATCAATCCACCCATCCATCCAACCATCCATCCATCCATCCAAACATCCATCCATCCATCCAACCATCCATCCATCCATCATTCCATCCATCCATCCATCCATCCAACCATCCATCATCAATCCACCCATCCATCCAACCATCCATCCATCCATCCATCCATCCAAACATCCATCCATCCATCCAACCATCCATCCATCCATCCATCCATCCATCCATCTATCCATCCATCCATCCTTCCATCCATCCATCCATCAAACCATCCATCCATCCATTTTTGCATCCAACCAGATATCCAGATATCCAACCATCCATACATCCATCCAGCGATCCATCCATCCATCCAACCATCATTTTCCATCCATCCATCCAGCCATCCATCCATCCAACCTTTGTCCATCCATGCATCCATCCAGCCATCCGACCATCCTTCCAACCATCCATCCTTCCAACCATCCATCCTTCCATCCATCCATCCATCCATTCATCCTTCCATCCATCCATCCATCCAACCTTTGTCCATCCATCCATCCATCCAACCATCCATCCATCCATCCATCTATCCATCCAACCATCTATCCAACCTTTGTCCATCCATACATCCATCCAGCCATCCATCCATCCATCCATCCAACCATAATTTTCCATCCATCCATCCATCCATCCATCCATCCATCATTTTCCATCCAGCCATCCGACCATCCTTCCAACCATCCATCCTTCCATCCATCCATCCCTCCATCCTTCCATCCATCCATCCATCCAACCATCCATCCATCCATCCATCCATCCAACCTTTGTCCATCCCCACATCCATCCAGCTAGCCATCCATCCATCCATCCATCAATCCACCCATCCATCCAACCATCCATCCATCCATCCAAACATCCATCCATCCATCCAACCATCCATCCATCCATCCATCCTTCCATCCATCCATCCATCCATCCATCCATCCCTCCAACCATCCATCCATCAATCCACCCATCCATCCAACCATCCATCCATCCATCCATCCATCCAAACATCCATCCATCCATCCAACCATCCATCCATCCATCCATCCATCCATCTATCCATCCATCCATCCTTCCATCCATCCATCCATCCATCCAAACATCCATCCATCCATCCAACCATCCATCCATCCTTCCATCCATCCATCCATCAAACCATCCAACCTTTGTCCATCCATCCATCGATCCATCCAGCCATCCATCAATCCATCCATCCATCCAACCATCGATCCATCCATCCAACCATCCATCCATCCATCCAACCATCCATCCATCCGTCCATCCATCCATCCATCCATCCATCCAACCATCCATCCATCCATCCATCCATCTATCCATCCAACCATCTATCCAACCTTTGTCCATCCATACATCCATCCAGCCATCCATCCAACCATCATTTTCCATCCATCCATCCATCCATCTATCATTTTCCATACATCCATCCATCCAACCATCCATCCAACCTTTGTCTATCCATACATCCATCCATCCAACCTTTGTCCATCCATCCATCCAACCTTTGTCCGTCCATCTATCCATCCATCCACTTTATACTGCATAGCACCTTTTAAGATAGAGATCACAAAGTGCTTCACAACAAAGGATAAAAACATTAGATAGATGAATATGCCACTAAATCAAATTAAAAGCAGATTTAAAAAGTCACGTTTTAAGATAGCTTTTAAAAGCAGCAGCAGTGTCCACAGATCTCAGTGATAAAGGCAACCAGTTCAAGAGTGTCACCACGGATAAGGCTCTGTCACCTTTTGTTTTCAGTCTGAAATAGGGAACGGACAAGAGGTCCTGCAAGCATGACCTCAGCATTCTCGATGGAGTGTAGGGGATCAGAAGTCCTGAGATGGACTCAGGGGTTCGTCCATGTAGAGCTCTCCATGTCAAGACAAGAATTTAAAATTTCACACGATAGGAAATTGGAAGCCAGTGAAGTTCCATGAGAAGAGGAATAATGTGGCAATATTTTGAGGACCTTGTTGATAACCTCACAGCAGCATTTTGAAGAATCTGCCAACGGTCATGGGTAGCTCCAGATAGACATGTAGACAGTCAGTGCATTATAATAATCCAACCGTGAAGACACAAAAGCATGAATTAAAGTTTCCATCTCTTTTAGAGAGATTATATGGTTAAGTATAGCAATATTTCTGAGATGATACATACAAGACCTAACCAACAACTTGACATGATTTTCAAAAGTGCTGCCTGAGTCAAACAATATTCCCAAGTTCTTTAACAGTGGGCTTTGCAATAACACCATTGGGTTCCAAGAAGTCATTAATCTTGCCAAGGTTTTTTCCAGAAGCAAAAATAATGACATCTGTTTTCTGTTCATTAAGTTGCATATAATAACATTAATGTTAATGTTAATACATCCATCCTTCTCAATAACTACGTGAAGTAAAGATCTCAGCTACTCTTTCAAAACCAGGGGTAAAGTTTCTTGGATCCAAGGTTCACCAGACAGTCAATTTATTTAGACAAACTGAGAGTTATTCTTGCTAAATTGTTGAGTGGGCATTGCTTCAGACTAGTAAACAGCTTTTGAAATCTGAAATCGTTTAGAAAACCTTATCTAAACTGGAGTTGGACAGATGATCTGGCTTCGGAGTCAGGGTTTTTTTTTCTTGTGTTGACGTCAAACTGTACTACTATCTCCTTTGTTTGCGAGGCAATACTAATTAGGGATAATATGTTGCCTTTTCTCACTGCCTTACCAAGGACAAAGTCTATTGAAGATATAATATAATCAATAACTTGAAATTATATTTCTCAGTTATTTATTGATTCTTTTTTTGACGAAAACTTGAAAACTTTCTTTAAAGGTAAAATCTTCAGCCAAACAATGAGATACTAATACTTTATTTAGCAGCTTTTATTAATTTTTAAGGGTTAACGCTTCAAAATACAGCTGCTATGTCCTACATTTGTAGAATATGCCTATGTCTGACAGCTTTTAGATCACAGTAGATCTTTTTTTCTTAGGTTCTCATTGTGAATACTAACAACTGCAAACATTAAACACTGTTTTCGTTAGAATTTGGTGGCACAAGTGGCCTTTATTCATGGTAATCAGACACGAAATAGGTAGAGAGAGAGAAGGCGGGGAAGACATAAAGCAAAGGTCCCAAGGTCAGGAATTGAACCTCGGATTAATGGAGTCTGTATATGGGGTGCCTGCTCTACTCCTATGCTTTGTGATGCATCCGATATTTGTTAACAAGTCCAGCAGTCCTGGAAATATGATACTATATAGAGACGCTGAAGCGTGACTGTTGCTGTGGGCAAATAGTCGTTGGTTTTAGTTTCACTGCAGTGCTGTTAAAGCAGCATAACTTCATCCTGCTTGTAAAGAATACGCAGCGTGGCTTCATATCCCCAAAGTCAAAGAAAACTAATGAGGCTCTTCTGGGTCTGAAGACAGTTTGTGCATCTTAGCCGGAGGCTCAGTCTGCCATTGTGAAAAAGAAAGATCTCTCTGAACACCTGAGTTTCTGGTTCATGATAGTTGAGAATATCTCTATTTCTGGCTGCTACTCTGAAAGTTTTTAATGATTTCTGCAGTTTATTCAAAATGTTTTTTTCATAACAGAGTATGCATTTATTTCTAGTCAGAGGTTTGGATAAATCTCTCATCAGGCTTATTGTGTCTCCTCTGAATAATTTTGGGATAATAAAATATTTTAACCTTTTCTTTTTATGGACACACAAGTTTGAATTCATCATTTTTTCCCCCCTGATTAATAAATGACAGTCTAAAATTAATATCAATAATTTGGGTCATTTAACCTGTCATATGAACAAAAAATTGTGGTTTAATTTTTCTAGGTCATTTGTGTCGATGTTATGTAGTAATTTATAAATTTCAGAGTTTCATATTGAATATTTCAAATATTTTGAAGCTAAATATTTAGCTAGCAAGCTATGCTGGCTAGCTGAATATACGGCTTTGAAGTAAATGTTAAACTCAGAGATAAATATTTAGCTAAAATGCTAATTCCCTTGCCAAGAAGCAGAAGTGGACAATCAAAATAAAAGCTGGCTCCCACAAACCTCTATATGATATTTTCTGTTTGTCACTGCTGCTGTAATTCCATCAGAAAAATGTCTGTATCGCCGTTAAAATTGCTCATTGTAAGCTTTAAGATGAAATGTTGGATGTGTAGGGATGAAAATAAAAGGAGAGCAGGAGCAAAAAGGAAAAAGAAGAGGAGAAAGTTCAAACCATCGCCTGCATTGATCATTACAGGCGATGTAAGATTGTTGGAAAACAGGTTGAATCCCGTCGACCCTCTGAAGATTAGTGTAGAAAAGAGGATGCTTCATGAAACAAATAATATTATGGGCAACCCTCAGAATCCTCTTCATCACACACTTATTAATTCTTTTCCTAAATTGATGTTTTTATCATGTTTTGTTTGTTTCTCTACCACCAAATCATGTAAAGCACCCTAAATTACGTCGTTGAAAGTGTGCTATACAAATAAAACAGCCTTGCCTTCTTCTCCTATGATTAACGATGTATGTCCAGGAATGATTTTCCCACTGAACTTTTTTTTTTTTGTCAAACTGCCATTGTTCCCACACTGCAGATTCAAAAACCTCGTTCTGTTCAGTTTCTGTCGGAGTGCCACAAAAGCTGCAGCCATTTCAAACCCTCAACCCCCTGCGTTAAGATTATTGGTGGTTGTGTCCACAGTGAGACCTGTCACTACTGCTTAGGTGTCCTTCGGAGAGCCTGATCGTTGTGGACGACCTCATTGTTGACTCACTGCGCAGCGAGGTTTGTGTCATTCCAGCAGACGGCCGTGAAGTGGAGCAGCACTGAGCTTGGTCTAAATGAGCTCAGTTTCAGCTCTCTTCGCCTTCTCTTTTTCTCTTTCACAAAATAGTTGTTCTTAAATCGCCCTGAGGCTTCCAGCAAGGCTGCAGTCACCTCACCCTCAGCTTACTGCACTGTAAACAAGCCTTTTCTTTCTCAGAAGGTCTGACTCTGCATCACAAATCCTACAGAGTGTAGGAAGCCAGACAAACACCATGCTTAGAGCAGAACATTGTATTTAAAGCTATTCAGTAAATAGGGTTTCTGATAAACTCCTGGAGTTGTATTGGAGGTCTTGGTGGAGCCGGTCCAGGACAAGAGAAGACTGGTAAGTGTATAGAGACACTCAGGCAGTTAAAGTGACGTTAACTTCTATTACTTATTTAGAAGATCTGAGTGGTTAATTTAAGCTGAGTCACTCACGCTCCACTCAGGACTCTTTGGCTCATTTTAGACCTCCATCCATCCATTTTCTTAACCACTTAATCCTTAATGGGGGGCTGGTGCCTATCTCCAGCTGTCAACGGGCGAGAGGCAGGGAACACCCTGGACAGGTCGCCTGTCCATCAGAGAGCCACATAGAGACAGACAGGACAAACAACCATGCACACACTCACATCTAAGGACAATTTGGAGAGATCAATTAACCTGACAGTCATGTTTTTGGACTGTGGGAGGAAGCCGGAGTACCCGGAGGAAACCCACGCATGGACAGGGAGAACATGCAAACTCCATGCAGAAAGACCCTGGGCTGGGATACGAACCCACAACCTTCTTGCTGCAAGGCAACAGTGCTTCAGTGGATAATTCAACCTCTTATCTTTTTGTTTACCCACCTCCATGGCAGGTGTCACCTCAATTTCATGTATTTCTTAAAGTTGATGTTTGATTTCGACTCAGTGGCACTGACCCAATTAGTCGAAACTGTTGCGTTCACTCTGGCTTTATCGTATAAAAACCACATTTCATATGTTTAGTAATACAGGTTGATGTTATATAAAAATTCTAATTTAAGATAATATCAGCAGACATTATTATTTCAATATCCTTCAGTTGGTTCTGCTGTAGTTTATTCTAGCTTTAAAGGGGGGGGGGGGTATTATGCAAGATTGACTTGATGTGTAGCATCTTGATAACACGTTATTCCCTCATTAAAAACATGAAGTGTTGCTTTGACCCATCCACTTATGTTTGACTAACCTTTGAGTCTCTACTGGTACTCATTGGGGGTGCTGTTTTGCCAAAACGTAGCTACTTATTTGTGTGCTTTTATGGTTTTAATCCAAAACGTATCTTCACATTTGTTTCAATTTATGGTTTCAATGGAAAACGTAGTTTCTTTTCTCTCTACATTTGTGAATTCAATGCAAGACTTAGCTTCATATTTTTGTGCTTTTATGATTTCAATGTAAAACTTAGCTTCATAGTGATTAATATTCATAAAAGGGTGCCAAGAAGGTTAAATATTAAAAAGCCGACACGTCTTGTAAAAGCCTCCGAATTCTCTCTGGTTCTTCAAAAGCCCCACTTTTGGAGTTGGATATTGGATAATTTGCGTCTTGTCTTGCGATCTCCCATGTTGCCATTGTTCACCAATGTCATTTTATTTCCCCTTAATACTCAAATGCAACACTGAAAACTTCTGTCAACAATATCCGAGTCCAACTCCACCCGCATGCTGTGATAATGGATGGTATATGATGTACTGAATGGAGAGTTTCACAAAGGGTAGGAGGGTTTTAGAGAGGCACAGGCGAATACATACGGAAGTGATGAGAAGGCACATTTCTTTAAGGTGGATTTTGAGGCTGATTTAGGGTAACAATTTTATTTTTGTGTGTTTATTTTAGAATGGTACTGTGTGCCTGGAAGAAGCATAATACCCACTTCTAAGAATATTTTCCCCCACCATGCTTTGTAATAAAGGAACAATTAACATTGAGATGAAGAGAGTGGTTCTCCTGAGTTCATTTTGCATATTTGGTTACACAACCAATATAATTTCAAGGTACTTTACATCCTCATTATTAAACATTGCAACCAGCTTCAGTTTATTAATGAAATTCATCACAAAGTTTAAGAAAACCCAGCAGATTGCAATGAGTCGTTGACTTTGCAGCAATCCCTCAAAAGTAGCATACATGTAGCTGAAAGGAAAACTCCCCATTAACAAAAGGAAACCTGAAGAGGGCAACTGATCAGTCGCAGAATTTGCTATGATATTTTGTATTCTTGCTGCCGAATCCAACTGAAATTGACCAGCTCTCAAAGGATCATTTGACTACACTTTGAATGATGATTTCCAAAAAAATAAATGGAAATCAATTGATCTAGAAATCAAGCTTCCCATAGTTAGTCCCATAGTTATTGGATACCCCTGGCTTTCAACCCTTAACCCTCAAATTAGCTGGTCCAAACAATGCATAGAATCACGCAGTCCATTGTGTCTTCAAAACTGAATGCAGTAAGGCCTTCCATCCAGACAGTCTAATCCTCAACCTCCTGATCTCTCCAATGTGCCCAAGGAGTACCATGACCTGCAGAAGGTCTTGAATAAAGGCCAAGCTCTATGTCTGCCACCTCTCCACCGATATGACTGTGCCATTGATCTTTTACCAGGAGTCCCAAAGGCACCTCTTCAACTTGAGGGTATGGAAAATAACATTATCAACTCCCTCGAAGCCAGCATAATCTGTCCTTCTTCAACAACTCTCATAGCAGGCTTCTTTTTCGATAAGAAGTGTAGTGGAAGAGTTATTTCAAGATAATTATTATTTCAAAATGAAATGTTTAGGGATTAGTAATTATTAGTGAAAGCAGCAGGTGAATATTCCAGAATGCTGGAGAATCATGGACCTTTGACTTACACTGATGCAGTTGGAGGATGTAGCCGTTATCTTATTTTGTCTAGCTGGTGCACTGATATGACACACACTTTTGTGCCCCAGCATCAATGAGAGAGGCAGTGGAGTGGGGAACCGTTTGTCTTGGTGTCTTGGAGTTTTGATAGAGGAAGAGAGGAAAATGTCAATTTAACAGGGATTCACCAGTTTAACAGGGATTCACCAGTGGGACTTCCTCCAGGAGGCCACTGCATAAGCTGTAAAGTGTGCATGGTGACGTCAAGGAATGCATAAACTCAGGTAGTGATGTGAGCCTGTTCACGCACCCTACTCTAATGCTTAAGTTTCACTATGCAAAAGCAAGTTATCACTTTGCCAATCACACAAAGTTCAGTGGTTGGGGTTAATAGCCTAGGTTGGCAATGAGGCCGAACAAATATAGTAGCCTATCTGTGAGGCAGTAATCAAAATCCAGCTACATGAAGGAGGGAGTTGGAGGCAACAGGCAGAGCAGCACTAAAAGCGGTTATATACTGTAAAAAAGGCTACTGCTGAAATGAGTAAAAATAAATTAAAACAAGATATTTTTGCTTACAATAAGCTAAAACACTCGGCTAATGGAACAAGTTAACATTTCGTTGAAAAAATGTTTTGAAATAATACATTATGTTTAAACAAGGGATTTTTACTTTCTTGACATTTGTTTTTTCACTTTAGAGCAGACAAAGGTTACAAAAACGAAATAGAGAAACCTGAATAGTGCTGTGTTAGATTGGAAATTCATACAGTAAGGTTTTGTAGCATAATTTAAAAAATATATATTTTTGTTAGTGTGTGCAAGCCGGAAAAGAAAAGCAACCATGCAGCTGTCTCCTTAACCAAAGTGATAGATTTAGACAAAAGTAGAGAGGAAAAGAAAACAGATTTGTATGCATTGACAAATGATGCCAACTCGAATCTCATTTAATTGTTGAAAATGTTACAGTGCTCGTTATATTCGGGCTTGACAAGCACAATTACAGTTTTCCATTGTTATTCCCAACCATTACCCTCAAAAATGAAAGGCAATGAAAAACTCCTTACACATGGTGCAGATGAAGAAGAGCAAGCTAGTCTCTCAAAAATACAAAAGGTACGTGAAGTGCCAGCAGCTGCGTCTCGCTCTGCTGTGTTGAAAGCTCGGTGGAACCTCTGCTCCACTTGTCCACCAATATATCAGCGTGGGGAAGAGATGTCGATTCTGAATGAGCCTGATATCCGCTGAATGAGAACTAAATGCTCCTCTTAAGTACCTGTCAGCGATACAAACGGAGCAGCAGCTGCATTGGTTTTTTAATCCAACTTCAGATGAGTATGAAGGAAGAGGTCACTCACAAGAAATGAAGACTTAAAGGCTTAAAAGACGAGACATTTAGCTGACGCCATCAAGAACAGCAGACAAGATGACCTTCAAATGTAAATTAAATGGCAATTGGTATATAATGATTCGTTTTATTCCAGATGCAGAGGAAAAAAGGAGATTTTACATAAAACGACATGAAGTTGCAGTATGCTACATGTTAGAACGTATCAGCAAACTACCTCATTATTAAGTGTTTATAGTCATATTTGTATCCACCCCCTCTTTGCTCAAACGCCCCTAGGTAAAATCTTCAATCCATCATGACAGCCCAATCTTGATGTACTTAAAATCGAATTCAAGCGAAGACAACCCCAAAAAAACAGGCAGGGTCTGTGCAACAGTCACAGAAGTACCAATAAATGCCGGAACACTTTACTCAAAGGGTAAGGATGAAATAGTAAGTTGGGAAGGTGCACAAGGTGAGGTATGTGTTGACAAACAAATGACAACTGTCAACTGTATGAGAGAAAATGTAAAAAAAAATCCAGGAAATCACATTGTATGATTTTTTCAAAGAACTGAATAGAGCCTACACACAAGCAAGAATTCTGTCCCTTACCAGCCTTTTTCTTCTTCTTAGAAGCTCATCGATTCTTTACTCGTTACGCGCATTAATAGCCCCTGTTTGAACTTATTATCTGTTTAAAAGACGCCTGTCCACACCTTCAAACAGTCAGACTCAAACCTCCACTACGGTCAAGACCAGAGAGCTGTCCAAGAACACCAGGGACAAGATTGTACACCTGCACAAGACTGGGATGAGACACCAAGCAGCTTGGTGAGAAGACATCGACTGTTGGAACAATTATTAGAAAATTGATCATTGGCAATCTCGCTTGACACCTCATGGGGTACACATGATCTTGAGAACAGTGAGGAAGCGACACTGGGGGAACTGGTCAATCACCTGAAGAGAGCTGAGACCACACAGTAACAAAGGTAACTGTTTGCAAAACAGTATGTTGACATAGTTTAAAATCCTGCAACACTTGAAAGGTCCCCCTGCTTAAGCCATCACATGTCCAGGCCTGTTTAAAGTTTACCAGAGACCACTGACATCGTTCGGTCCATTTTAGGGGGTCTTCAGCCTCCCTAAAATATTCCTAAACACCCCTTATTATTCTTGGAGGAATTTGTTTTTTTCAGTAAAATTTTAGTTCATTTTAAAATTTGTGCAGATGTTACATGCTCAACACAATGACGAGACCGGAGTAGCTGTTACAGGAGTTTGTTTTTTATTTTCTTATTCTGAAAGAAAAAACAATAATTAACAGAGAATACGGCCACACTGTCGCACACCTGAAGTATTAGGAAAGGACTTCCTCTATTTCCTGAATCCTGACAACAGCACTCGAGAGCAATAAAACAAAACCCACAGACGCTCAGCGCCAATTTAAGTCACTCAAACTTCACATTATGGTAAGAGAGCAATGATAGGACACCTTTACCATTTCATGGTATAATTCAGGGAGGAACATGCTACGGCGCCGACATGTTAACACTAATTCTGCTAGCGTGTCCCCAGGCTACTAGCGACGTAGGCAGGCATTTGGTAATAACCTGTATATGAACATATATAAAACATATATGCAGTTTACATGCACAAATAGGCTGCCTATATACAGCATAAATGCACATATGATAATATATATCCATAACAGCTAATAAAAAAAAATTATGCAACCGAGCACCTCGTCCCACACTTAAATACCTATATCAGGATATATGCGCATATATGAAACCACGTGGGACAAGGTGCCTGGTTGCATGATCTTTTTTTTTCTTCCTGTAATGAACTTCAGACAAATATGCAGTTATTACCTTGATGATAAAAATATGAGCTAGGCATCATGTATGACAGCTGCCAAAGTGAGATAAATGATCACAACCTGCAAGGAGCTATATAGGAGACATAAATTTACATATAGGGCTTATATGTGGATATAAAGAAGCAACACCGCAGATATATGGCCTGTATGTGCACATACACGCACCTCCCTTTGGCATATGTGTGGCATATCTAGGCGAATCTGTGGCATACATAAAGTATCATATATACTTTATATATGCTGTATATAGGCAGCATATATGTGCATATAAACTGCACATAGGTGTCAAATATGCACATATATTCTCATCTAGATTCTTTCGTTGTGAAATGGTCGTTCAGTGCAATGCGTCGGCTGCAAAGGTTAATTGAAAATGACCTATTAAGTCAACTGAGTGACAACAACGTGATAAACCGTTTTGCCACTATGAAAAGAGAAATCATTCTTTGATGCTTCCACCCTCAAAGTTGACAGAAAGTTTGGGTGATAATGATCCAAGTCACAACAGTGGTGGAAATGGATAGTTTACTTTCTGTATTATAAGTTCAACTTCAAGTTTTTATATACTGTTATTTTGTCTTTTAATTGATGATTCAAAGACATTCCATATCACATCACTGTAATTTATATATTAAAACTGTCTCAACTGTATACTCATTTGGCAGAATAAATGTCTTACAAATATGTATTTGTTCTTTACTGTCAGATTTAAGTAGGATTTCGAACTAAGCTAGTTTTAGTTAAACTAATTAAATAAATGACCACAAAATTCCCCCCTGTTCAAAAATGGATATATAACATCGTTTTTCAATATAAACTCTTCTACTGCACTGATTTAAGCGTATTTTTGATAAAAAGAAGAGATAAAGTGCAAGAAGGCACAGATGGAAAGAAAAGTGATCATATAAAAATGGTCCATCTGATTTCACTTGTTTGAGGTTTTTGGGAACATGTACTACTAATATTAGTAAGCTATGAATGTTTCAAATGAGGACTGTATATGTTTGTGTGGCGTGAATGCTGCCTTAAGAGCTGCAGCATTTTTTCTGAAAAGCAGCCGTACGAGTGTCACTCACCGTTCTTTATACTTTCTGTTTGCCTCTTTGGCAGCTGTCTCATCTTTTGTGTGAAATTCCTGCCTCCCTTTGGTTCTCTTCAAGAAAAAAAAATACTCTACTTGTCCTTCTTCCTCTAAATCATCCTCTTCTCTTCTGCCCTTAATTTTTCTTGCTGCTTTTTTCTTTCCCCCCATCCTTCAAACATCTTGGGAGCCCCTATTCCTTCTCCTCGCCTTAATCAGCATTCATCATGGTTGGGCCTCTGCACTCTAATGAAGTGCTGTTACATTCAGCACAACTTCTGTTATGATTCTGGTTAATTTTATATCCTCGTTCTGAAAATCAGAGAAGCCTCCCACCCGAGTCTCAGAGCTTGACCCTGAATCTTCTGTGAGTGGATGATATAAAGTTTTATTTCTGATGAAAGAAACGAGTCAGTGATTACAGGGTAGTCTGTGTTAACTGCATTGCTTTTGCTACAGAGGAACCATAGTAATGCTAATCAGTTCACCTCTTGACCAACAAACATTACTGTGTTAGTGATTATTCGCTTCCAGCAACAGGTTTATAAAGAAACATGTACCCAGTGATATGTACTGTATGTATTACTTGGTACATTATATGCCCTTTTTTTGGATAGCATTTTTTTTCTTCCTGCTCTTTGCGAGGACGGTCGCATCTGCATCCGTTCTCTCCTCCTTTCTGTGTCTGTCTCTGTCTTTGCCTGTTGCTCCAGTCTTGTCAAATCTATCTGAAGCGCCTCTCTGCATTCTTCCACCAAAGTTTTCAACCATTTTCAACCATGGATTTGGTAAATTGGTTACGCTATGTTCACACTGCAGGTCTTAAAGTGGAATTGTGGGGGTTTTTTTCAACCAGGACCTTATTTTTTTTAGCTATTTTTATGTTTTTTCTCTCACCCTGAGAAGTTTGGAGCCAGTTTGAGCCGTTCAGCAGTATTTACACATCCATTCTTAATCAGCTGTATCCGTAGAACGGGGGTTATCGGGGATGTACAAATGCTGCTTGTAATAAGGTTTAATCTGCCTCAAACGCCGTAATTCTACCATGTTCATATTCTACTTGGACTTACGGATGTCCAGGAAGTGTTTCTTGATTGTCTTCCGGGCTGATTTGTGGACTTAAAGGCAGGGTATACGATTTCATTTTAAAACACTTTTTTTAAAATTGCAAAAAATGCTCTTCATATACCACTGGCAACCTATAAGTTTGGAGTTTTTAAACTTGATCGAGTAATTTTCATTCTTTCTACAGCGAGAAACCCTGGGAAAACCTCATCCAATCAACTTCCACGGTCCGTCCAGGATAAGAGGCTTGTAAGCAAAGCTTCCGTGTCCCATCACCTCCCCTTCGTGTGCATGCAATGCTCGTTCTAGCCTGTAAACAGGAAGTGAGCTCGCGCTACCTTACCAACAAATAAATTGAGTGCGCAAGCTGCAGTAGCCGACGTGTTTGTTTGGTGAAGCATTGAGTTTGAAGTTAGTGCAGCTTAGCTTCCCAAAATGAATCGAAAACACAAAGCTGTTGTGGAAATAGCAACGAGAACGAAGAAAGCCGACGAAGAGCGTGCCAAAGCCGAATTTGCATCAGAGCTGCTGCATTTACACGGTGGTGTCAACTCAAGGAAGATAAGGGCTTGCTACCGATGCGTTGGTTGCTGATTTTCTCCTGGACAGGTAAGATCACCTTATATTTTGTGACTTTAGTTGAAATGGCTTGTGTCCTGCGAGTTGTTGACTGTGGCGTAGACCCAATGAGACCAGGCTGGCTGCGCGTGCCTGTGTTATTGAGGCGTGATTTAGGGGCAGAGCATGAAGCAAGGGTTGGGACTTTTTATTTTGCAATAACGCCCTGTTAAGGAGCGCTCCCACAATCGTATACCCTGCCTTTAATAATAAAACAATAATAAAAAGCTGACGAATCTGCTGCAGCGGCATCAGCGCCTGGACTGGGGGTCCTGCTGTAGCGTAATTGTGTATTACATCCAAAACTGCCCGGTCCTTAAGTGTGAATCTGTACATGCATGGTTGTTTGTTTCGTCTGTCTTTGTGTTGCTTTGTGATGGATGTCATCTTTGTTGCTTAAAATATGTTGTGCATTGATTCTAACCCTCCTTTTTCTTTACTTAAATTTATTGTAATGCGCCTGATCCATTATTTATTAATCTCAAAGCTTTTTTTAATTTCATGACAGCAATAATTATCAAATGTCTAGAGATTAAATCTATTAACAATATTAATATAAATATGTTCAAATAAATTTGGCTGTGTAACATTCCAGAGAAATAAAAGGGAAATAATTATCATACTGTAGTTTACATTCAAGCATGGGTTACCGTCCTTTACAGTAATTTCTAGTCCTATTTAGTCCCATTTCTATGCAAGTATCTGAGCATCACCTCAGTACCCTGTGCATGTTGCTATCCAAGAACTTAGATTATACTATTTTGAAGTTATCAATGTTTTGTAGGATATAAATACATTTTGGCGGTAAAACCGTCTACTTTATTCTGACTTAAGTGAAATATTTTTTTAATTCTCAATAAAATTCATGTAACAATTTGCATACTTTTTTAAGTAGAGGGAAAGTAAAATAATAGAGTCATTGCAACTTAAATAGAGTAATTTGACCAATTATTAACTCTAAAACTTTGCTATAAAAATTGAGCTGGTTAAACATAATTAGGTTGTAAAGGACAAAAAAATCATGTTGGTTGTACGAAGCTAATTGAATTAGTCCAGCTATAAAAGTTTAATGGGAATTACTCAATAATTGCTTAGTTGGAACTACATAAAAAGATCAAATGTTACAACATTTTTTTAAAGTTTAGCCAGCATATATTTTTTAAATGTGGTGGAGATTTCTCTCCTGTTTTATAACACAAATCTGATGCTATACAGTAACATTAGAACAATGGGAGGAAGAGTGCGAGAGCTGAGTGTTTAGTTGAAATTATTGATGAGAAGAGGTAGGAGTTCATTCAGTAACAGGTGGGTTGCCAATTGAAACCCCGGCTCTGTGCGACTTCGTTGTTCTTTCCTTGGGTTAGAAACTTCAGAGGCCTGGGAGTCGCCTGTGTTCGGTAGCCGGTGTACTCCAGGGCAGCTGTGGTTACAAAGCAGCTACAATGAATGGAGGAATGGCTGAATGCAGTTTAAAGCAGCCAGCGAGTAGTTGAATCCTGGGGCGTTGGTCCATGTGGTGCTGTGAGGCAGTTTGAGCATCAGAGCATCGATAGTTGGATAGATAGTTGGATGGAAAGCCTTGAGGTTGGTGGTCCGTATGTTGTTGTTGCACAGAGAGACTTGAGTGCAGACTACGGGAGAAGGCACAGACGGATAAACCCAGGAAATGTCTTGGGAGATAACCTTAAAGAAGGGAATGAGGAAGGATGTTAACATAAGCTGAAGTAACAGGGGAAATCAGGGAGGGCTAGAGATACCGCTAAGGTTAACACTCACTTGAGAGTGATCATCAGCGTCTCTATCAAGTCTTCAGTATTTTTGCGACTTCGATGCGACTCAATTTGCTCTCCAACTCAAGTCGCCATCTCTGACTGAAACCACTTTTCCTGCAACCACCAAGACAGAAGCGATAGATGCCCAAAGATCCGTTGTCACTTAAAGGGAATCCCTCACAAGTCAGAGTCAGTACACGTCAACACAGATACTGATATACACACACCTATCTGACTCAGCTTAGGCAGTGTGCATTGGTTTGCTGACTCTGCATCTTTTAGACAAAATTAAATGATCATTCTACAAAATACAGAAACCGTTCAAACCTCACTATTATTAAACAACTAAACGTCAAAAACCACACTGACTGCCTAATTCCTCTATCCATACAGCAGCCTCATACAATGTGCAGTGTGCACCAAAATTCATGGCTTTAAATCCAGGAAAACATGGAGCATTTATGTTTCTCTGAACAGATTTTTATCGTCCAGAAAAATCCAAATGGATTTAGTTTCCAAACATCCTCAATGCATAATAAAAGTCAGGCTTATTTTTCAAGTGAAAGTGGCTTAAAGACAACGAAAAATAACAATATTTAACATATGGAGGTGAAATAGTTGCTGATAAATCCGTTTGGTTCAATCCTGGTTCCTGTAATCAGTCCAGTTTATCACGATGGCTGCACATTTTCACTGTTTTTCACTTCACCCATCTTCTCTCAGCCTAGTTTTAAAGTCTATCAAAATGCAGTAACTTCCATTTTCTCTGCTTTTTTTTAAGGTAAATCCTGGCTTGCTGCTCTGCAACCGCAGCCCTGCCCGCTCTGCGGATTATTCCTTCATGCATTATTTATCTGATCTTGCGAATAAACATCCACCTAAGTGCTGCACTCTGAGGCTGTATCTCCTGTTGGATCCACCCTTCACTTCCAACATCAGATTTACATGTTTTGAGCTCTTCCCCGTACCAACTGATGTCAAATAATAATATGAACTTCTAAGGGTTTTTCCGCATGTTTTTACAGAGATGCAATCAGCAATTTTGGAACCAAACTTCGCTTATTGACGCATGTTTTAGTTTTCTGTGAACCTTAATAAAAATCTCTTTCATTGTAGGAAATGTTTTTCAGTTAACCGGTGAAGTTAAAAAAACTTTTCTATCTCAGCTCTGCTTCGTAAGCACTAATAAGCCTCCTGAATGGATCATTAGGGAGCAGATGATTTCTTTTAAGACCTCTCAACACTGGACTTTGATCAAGACTGCTGAGATAAATCCCTCAGGTAGAGGATAGCCTCATTCTAACCATGATTTTGAAACCATGTGTGCATCGTAGATGTTATTAAGTTTACCTAAAACAGCATGCATTATTAATACTGTTAATTTTTAAAGGTGTGGCTGGACTGCAGGAGTTTACATATAAGCGTCCACAAGCCTGTTTCAAAAGACACACCTTGGCAGCTTGGTGAGGCAGAGATGTTGCACCATTCATGCTGCCAAGCTTAACATGATATCACCGCAACGCAACGCCAGACTTGAACACTCATTAATGACCAAAGGTTCCTCTGCTTTGCAGCAAAATGGAGCCACTGTTTTTTTGAGACGGGCCCAACAGTTCAACTCAGAAAAATGCTGACAGAAAAACCATGACAACTATCAATACAATCAATAATTTAAAAAAATTAAAACGCTGTTGGAAAAACATGAAAACAAACTTATATACAGCAATAAACACCATTTAATTCATATCTGAGGGCCAAAATGTTTGGTTAGATTTCATGTATTTGTCAGGATCCAGCAGGAGGAGCTGTTTTTCCATCCTTTCTCCACAGGTGCTGAGGCTGAAGCAGCAACAGGTGGAGCCTATTACTGCAATCACCACAGCAGTATTTAGAGGGAGCGGATCCACCAGTAGGGCGTCAGATGATTCCGTTTCTAGGAGTGGTAAACCTGACCGCTTTACTTGAGGTACGTTCAGTTTCTGCCTATGGACTTACCCTGTTCTCTCCTGTGTTCCTCGTCGTAGTTCCCTCCGGGCTTTTCCAAGCAGCCGCTCCTACAAACTCCTCTGCTCCACCAGTCTCACTGTTACTGCTCCTTCGCTCCGGTGCCCATCTTCACCTGTGAGTCAAAGCTAATCCCCTTCACTTAAAAGGAAACTACTCTCACAGTCTCAATCCCATACTCACCTCCCGTCTTACCTTCCAGCACCGCCATCTGCCGAGATCCTCATCAGTTTGTTTCCTGTAATCCTCCTAACGAATAAAAAAATAAACTTTTATTTAAGAAAACCTTAATCTTGTAGCCAATTTCTGATCACTTCAGTTGGAGAATTTTCCCTGATTTCAAAACTACGGCTGACGTGGCGCTTCAGCCTCCATTACGC
This sequence comes from Apricaphanius iberus, assembly GCA_028564705.1. Taxonomy (NCBI): domain Eukaryota; kingdom Metazoa; phylum Chordata; class Actinopteri; order Cyprinodontiformes; family Aphaniidae; genus Apricaphanius; species Apricaphanius iberus. Next base: position 730,803 of record JAPXFQ010002564.1, read on the forward strand.
AAAGGTGGAGAGCTGTTCAGCTCTTTTATGGAGTGTTCGGAGTATGCAGTTTTTCTATAAACTCACAGCACATTTAACAATCAGCAACAGCGATAGCGTAACTACAAAAACAGTAATTAGTTGCTTACCCCGTTACTGATTAAAGAATGGTATTACCTAACGTAGGACTTTTATGAACTGCATTGTTACCAACACTGCTGACAAACTAAATCGTTCAAAGCACTTAAAGTTGATTTAACTCTCATTTCTTCCTCAACGAGCAATGAACGACAAAAAGCATGTTTTGATTAAGCCGTAAAGCTTTTTACTAGAAGTGCGGGTTATAGAGTCCTCTTGAAACACATGGAAACAAACACAGCAGCCGTTTTTGTTGTTTTCCTACACCTCCTTGTGTTCAAAATCACCAAAGGAACATATTAGATAAGTTATCCTTTCAATATAAGGCATATAGTGGCCAAACTCTGCATTAACTACTGATTACAGCGACCATAGAGCACCGCTCTGGTGAAGTGATCTGTGGCTGTTACTGAAACTGACCAATCAGATGCATGCGATATCCATCGATGGATAGTTAAAATTTGGGTCTCTACTCTGTGCGTGCTTGCGTAGGTGACGTAGAGCCCTTGCGTTGACTGATAATGGCGTTGCGTCAATCCATCTCCGTCAAAACGCAGAAGCATAAACCAGGCTTCATACCTTTGTATTTTGCTTCAGCAGTATTTTTGTTAAAAGTACCTGTGAAGTAGTTTTTAGTACGGCTGGCTTGCCAATATATAAATAATCAGAAGTTTGGTTTTAATTTAGCTTTCACTGAGCTTTTAGATCCATTTCACCCAAATTGGATGTTGAGATCCGGGTTGGTTTGAAATCTCCTGCTAAATTTATCCAGCTTTATACATTTCAACTTTTTCAGAATATCCAGAGAGCATATATTTTTCAGCTGCATCCTTTAACAAATCTCAATTTGATTAAGCATTTACTCTGGTGAGGCTTTTCTTAAAAAACGTTTGAGAACTGCTTTGGTAGCAATTTCTTAGAAGTATCTTAGAAATACACCAAACCCTGCGTACTGTATGTTATGGTGCCGTGTTTAAAGTCTGTGATTTGGCAAAGTTAGAAGAGTAAACTCTTTAGTTTCCAGCCATCCTGTTACCAAAACATTTAAAAAAATTATCAGTATTTATCAACACCAATTTAAGAAATTAAATGTTTCTTGATTTGTTTTTCCGATTTGGTTCCCTTCTTAAATGAAAGAAACATATGTGCAAATTGCCCAGCAAAAAAGGCAGTTGTGAGTGAAAAGATAATAAATACATAGCATGGATTTGTCTACCCGTCCTCTACATGTCAACCAGACACACTCTGTCAGCTTTCTGCTGAAGACGTCTTGCGCATCGTGTGTCATCTGCCCTTTCTTCCCAACATGACATCCATCATTTTCATCAGTGCCGTTAACTAAATGCGGCCCGGGCAGCCGAGTGTGAAAAGCTCTGCCTCATATCTGTGCAGCTGTTGTCACCGGATGACGGATGGCGGGGGCCTTGAGGCTGAAAGCGGCTGGACAACAACTAATATTCACTAAGTGCAGCGGGAGCTTTATGCTAAAAGTTACAGCGGCCGTTTGGGTGGTGTTTTGAGCACGTCCACAGAGTCTCTGCTTAAATTGAGTGTTGGAATCGTCTGTCTGTGAAGATAACTGCAGCAATTATAACGTTTTTAAGTGTTTTGTATGAAACTTTAGCAAACACTATGCTGGCTGACATCAAGTGTGCTTGGAGGGTAGAGATGTGTTGCTCAGTCTTATCGAATTCGCATGAAGTCCGTTGGACCTGCTCAAAAAACAAAACAGAAATGTGTTATTATGTTAGAATCATTAAGGTACTCTTTTGTTTTATTCAAATATTTGTCAGAGGTGGGTAGTATACACAAAACTGTTCTAAAGTAAGACTAGCACTCTCAAAGACTGAATTAAAAATAATAATAATAATAGACATAATTAAGATATTCACAAAATACCAAATTTTAAGCAGAAGACTTCTCTACTTCTTTTTTTCATACAAAACCAATATGTAGAAGGGGTGTGCAAAGCAGCCGGTATTTGTATTTGTGTTTGAGTAAAATTAAAAAGAGGCGTAACAATTAAATTACACTTCTAATTTGTGTTATATTTAATAATCCATGATAATAATTATGGATATGCAATACTGGTTGATGTTGTTCCGAAAAATCAAACAATGAACATGTAATAGGAACGTCATTGAAAAGAAACCAACAGCGGCAGAACATGGCTTTGATTTGATGCTTGTCGGGGTGGTTGGCAGACAGTACTTGGAGAAGATGCTTTAAAGGGACATTCCATTTTTTTCCCAACTTGGACCTAATATTTTTAGCAATGTTTTTTCACTCACCCTGAGAAATTCGGAGCCAGTTTGAGCCGTTCAGCAGTATTTATACATCCAGTCTTGACCAGCTTTATCCGTAGAACGAGAGTGGTATGGCAGATGCCACTTGTAAGAAGGTTTTACCATGTTTATATTCTCCTTGAATTTACAAATGCCTCAGAAGTGCTTCTTGATTGTCTAACCCTTACCCGGGCCGATTTGGGGGCTTAACAATAAAACAATAATAAAAAGCTGACGAATCTCCTGGAGTGGATGCTCTTCATTATCATTATCGGACATCCCTTCCTCCCACTAAACTCAATAAATGTTCACATCTCTACTGTAATTTGCAGCTTTTTTTTTTTTGCAATTCAGCTAATATTTCTGCTTCTGTTATTTGCACATCTGTTTGCACGGTTCCACTTCTTATAAATAATGTGTTTTCTAATGCACAAATGCACCTTCGCGTTCTGTAAACACTTGTAAATCTCGCTGCTCAGTTGCACATTTATAGAATATGAGTATGCTAATTTTATTTTCAATAACTGCACAGGACTTTAGTTTTGTATTTTTGTCCTCACTGTACATGTATTATTCTTGATGCTGTTTTGTGTATTTTTCTCGTCACTTTGCTGCTATCAGCTGATTTTCTCTTCTGTGCAATAAAGGAGGATTCTATTCTATTCAGCTTTTTTCACATTCTTTTTGACCCTCAATCTGTCTCTCAACAAATATTGCTCTTCCTCTCAACTTCTCTGTGTGTTGCTTCCTAAATTATGATTACTCTGACTAATCTGATTATTAAATCTTAAGTAAATAAGATCTTGTTAAATAAACAGGGACCCTTTTTTTCTTGGAGATTTGAGATCTCTGGTCTCAAATACTCAAACCTCTTGTTTGGAGTATTTCTAGTTAAACAAGCAAAAATCAAACGTTTTAATTTATAGGAGAATCTTTTGTGACGTCAATGTTCATGTTCCTCGCGTTGCATCACAGGTCTGAGTGGCAAGAAACAGCATATTTTACATATATTTCTATTGTTTTGCATGTTTGGAGGAGGACTTAGCAAAGCAGACGGGGCCCCTCCTGACGTATGGTCGACTGTACGGCACATTGGGGTCCTGATAAAAAGTTCTTTTTCAACTTCCCTCCGTAAAAGAACGCGAAAAACACGAGAGATTTAGGGAAATCAGGAGATTAAAACCAGATTATCAGATGAAAGCCTGGATTTCCTGCTTCAGCTGTTAGTTTATGAAGCTAATTTTGTTCATGGTAAGTCCTTTTGAATATGTATTTAGAGAATATAGTTTTTGCAGAAATGTTAATGTTATATTGTTTTAGTGTTCTGATTTAGCTTTCCCTAACACCAAACTGCTGTTCGTACAGTAGCTGTAAATCCTACTTTGAGAGCTGCTTCCACTGAATTTCTGAAGTCACATGACAACTGAAATTGTACAACAGCGATATATTTAAAAAATAAGGACTCTGATCAATGAGGACTTACCCAGCTTTGCAGTCGCATCGAGGATTTCTCCGTTCTCCATTGGCAGTCACGCTGTGACTCCAGGTCTGACCTCTGCTTTTAGCACAACCACAGCTTTCTGTTTCACAGAGATCAGTCCGACTTTCCTTGAAACAACATAATCTCACATCTTCAGTCTTCTGAAACGTAAGCTTTTTTTATGAGTGAACGTTCCGAGCTCTGTTTAGTAGGAGTAAAAGTCTCCCCAGGGGATTTGTGGCCAGGACACCGGCGAATCAAACCAAAATGTTTCAGAGATCTTAAAAAGACTTTAAATAACTTAGATATTGCCCTCAATACACATTACAAGTTCCTCTCTAAACCGCTTCCTGAATTCAGACTTTAAAGTGCTTGTATACAGGGCATTTTACCCACCAACTCTCTTGAAAGTGTTGGTCTTGTCTTCATGGCCCTTCATTTTGTTTGTTTTCTTGCCACCCAACCACTCACACATGCGCACAAAGACAGAGAAAATGTAAACAAAGATCCTCCTATTTTATAAATTGTTAGGTTTTCGTGTTTTTGCCACATAAGAGAGAGAGAGAGAGTTTCTGTATCAGCTCTAGAAAGCAAACAAAAATCCTTTTGTTCAATCCAGGTAGACGTGATTCCATCTTGTATCTATTTAGAAGTTTAACAGAAGGTGTGTTCCTCCCTGAAATGTTTCCCTGTCATCTTACCACTGCCGAGGTGTGGGAAGGTAATGGGAAGTGATTCACCGTTAGCCGGGAATGTGTGTGTCTGCTAATCACCTAATAATTGGAAGTGATGGTGGAGCGCGAGCTGCAATGATGAATTACTGGTAGCGGAGCGGGGAGCTCAGCAGGTAGGTGGCAGATGCTGCAGGTGCTGAGATGCAGACAGTTTGGTCTCCTGCTGTTGCAACACAATATAGACAAAAAAGAAAATTGTCTCACGCTGGGCGTAAAGAGTTTCCACAAAGGGCTGTCACATTTATTTTCAGTGATTATGGTGCTGAAATATTCGGAGGTATTGGTGAAGGAGCAGCTCACCAGGCCAGGAGAACGTTCTGCTCCTTGCTAGCTGAAACAGAAACCTTGTTTCATCTTCTCTTTCCATCTCCCCATTAGAAACAGCATTTTCGCCAATGCCAAAGATTTAAGCTTGATTAAGCAGATGAGGAGGCAACTTGACCTTGAGCAGAATTAGGGCGATTTTTTTCAGAAGACTGCTTTGGTGAGCTGGAGATTAAGGTTTGCCATTTACTCTTCATCCTTTGAAATAATTGTTCGCACTCGTAAATGGTTTCTATGCTCGTTATTATAAAGGTTTGCACTGAAAATAAGTTCTCACAAAAACAAATCATACAAACTGAAACATCAGAAAACTTAAAAACCAAAATACTGGAAGCCCCTCAAGTGTTACAAAAGCCATTTTTATCACTTTAAAACAAAAAAATGTCTTACTGCAGGATTCAATGCCTCCTAATAAAGTAACAGGATGGTAGATGGATGGATGGATGTGTAACAGAGTTTATATGGTTTCATTCCACCTGCCCTGAATGGTCATAAAACGGTGAAACAGCGCCCCCCTCGCTTGGTGTGGTCGTTTTTGTGAAGGTGGCAGCAGAAATCACTGCCAGTCTGTAATGGCTACACCAGAGGTGAGTTGTGTTGTTCTGTACAACGTGGCATAGAAATGTATTATTGATTTGTAAAACTTGTTTAATCAACTATCAGACACAGACTGTGTTGTGTACTTAGTGCGCGAGTGCCTGACACTAGTTTATTTGTTTTTCCATTGTTTAATGTTTTAAAATACTGGTATGCTATTACGGAATGCTAACGGGAGGTTTTGTTATAGTCTGCTGTACAGAGCTGTACGTGAGGAGCCATATGCACTGAGCTGACACCGTTATGTTCCCATTCAGGAAATGCCAATGACCAGCCAGAAAACTCCTTGTCTTCCATTTCACACCAACACAACGCAGAGTCAAGGGGTTTATTTGGACAGACATATAGCTGCAGTAAAGCAGAACCCGGTTATGGATGGATGGATGGATGGACGGCTGGGAAAAGGATGGATGGATGGATGGATGGATGGATGGATGATGGATGGATGGGCAAAGGATGGAGGGATTGGAAAAGGATGGATGGATGGATGGATATAGGGATGGATGGATGGTAAATGGATGGATGGATCGGAAATGGATGGATGGATGGATGGGAAAAGGATGGATGGATGGGAAAAAGATGGATGGATGGATGGGAAAAGGATGGATGGATGGATATATGGATGGATGGATGGGAAAAGGATGGATGGATGGATGGATGGACGGATGGGAAAAGGATGGATGGATGGATGGATGATTGATGGATGGGCAAAGGATGGATGGATGGATGGATTGGAAAAGGATGGATGGATGGATTATGGATGATGGATGGATGGATGGATTGGAAAAGGATGAATGGATGGATGGATGGATGGATGGGCAAAGGATGGATGGATGGATGGATTGGAAAAGGATGGATGGATGGATGATGGATGGATGGGCAAAGGATGGATAGATGGATGGATGGATGGGAAAAGGATGGATGGATGGATGGGAAAAGGATGGATGGATGGATAGATGGATGGATTGGAAAAGGATGGATGGATGGATAGATGGATGGATGGGAAAAGGATGGATGGATGGATGGATGGATGGATGGGCAGAGAGGAATGTATTCAACAAACTTGTCTTTGAATCTTTTAAAATGGATCTGAACTGCTTGATCTCTTCCTCCAGAATTTTTTTGAGGACCAACATTTTGAGGTTTTCCATGAGTCCAAATAAAGACGAGGAAACACCATTTAATTTTAAACCACAGGAGCAAAGTGTTATGAGAAGGTATTATTTTATGTTTGGAGTGGGATCATACAGCTTTTAGTACTTCCCTCCCTCAGACATCCAGTATATACGTTTACTTTTTATTATCTTGGTTACAAATCACACTATATTATGCGCTGAAAAAAAGACACACATATTTTTGGGATTTTCTTTGTGCAGATGCTCGGTGGTGAAAACTGAACAGACTGAAATCATGAACATAGAATAATTAATTTGCATGATATGTGCACTGTGTTACCCCAATGTATCACTGAAAAGGGATTATAACTGAACACATTGTCAGATGTTGCTTGTTAGGATGCTGCTTGTGGTTCTGGACCTTCAAAGTAACATCAGCATTATCTCTATTGATAACTTCAGCGAGTTTCAACTCACTCTTTGGGCTTTGTGCTCTAAAAATGTTTAGGTTTTTTCTTCTTCTTTGTTCCCTGCTCCCTCAGCAGTTACTTTTCTGGTTAGGAGAGAAGACTTTGATCCATGCGCTACATTTCCAAATTTAAATGGCCAAAAATAGATGGTGAGCATTCTGAAGAGGCTAGCAAACGTACAAGGGAAGGATGGCAAATGAAGTATTTTACATCATGCGTCATGTTAATCTTCTGTTAAATGATTTGAAAAAAAAAAAAATCAGGTTTCAGTTTAATCTTATATTTACTTGAGATTAAATTTCCAACAGACACATTTAGATTCCCTTGGAAGAAGAAAGGTTTTAGGGGGGGGTTGTTTAATTCTAAACAGGAGAAATCTAATTTATCTGATTAGTTTGCAAACTTTTACTGTTATTTTATTTTTATTTTTTATTTAGGTTTGCATAAAAATGTCCAGCTCAATCTTTCTCAAACTGCCTTTTAGAAACATCTGTTTGGAACTGACTAGTGTCTCAATCCCATTGGGATCAGGGTTAGTCCTTGACCTAATGTGTAATTGGGAATATGCAAAATTCCAGTTCAAACAAATTGTTTTATGTTTTATTCTTCAAGAAAATTACTTTTAGACTGACTGTCTCAGCTCTAACAAGTTATTTCATTTAAAAGGCGTCTGTTATTCTAAATATTTCGCTAAATGTACAACCGGAGGGACAGAATCAGGTTGCTGGGCAAATTCATGCACGTCAGACTGTTAATAACTGTTAAGATAAAGTGTATGTTCATTTTTCATTAAGTCTAATCATGGTGGCAAAGAGTTAAGACATGATTTTTAGAGGAGGAAAATATAGCAACCGCAAAACAGTTTTAACAATCGCTTATCTTTCAAAATCCGGCCCTGTGGGTTAATAAAAAAGCAAATGGCAGGCGCATTTATGAGACAGACAAACAGGGATTTTGTAGAAATATGCACAGATCGCGCAAAGTTAAGACATACTTTTCAGACCACCACCACAAACAGTTTAATGGCATGAAAGCCATTAGACTGTTAAACACCCCATAACTCATTGGCGTCTAAAGAGGCGAGTCCAGAGATGAATGATGTTATGATGGATATCGTCACAGTCAACTGCACCAAAACACAACCCGTCAACACAACAGACAACCGTTCTGTTTCACAGCCAGCCTTGATAACTGACACCGTTGAGAAGGCGCTGTCCAGGGTCTTTAAACTGCAAGATACGATTTGCATCTTTCTGAAGAGGGCAGAGATGTTGCCCACTAATTATACTGTAACAAATTTTTACTGAAACATGAATACAGTGGCATGTTTCTGAAATCAATGTTCAATGAACCAAATAAACGACTCTACCTGGAAAATAAAGTGAAATCACAGCAGGCTCACAAGATTACTGAAAGTTGTGATAATTGAAGGCTTCAGTTTTGCAAAACAACTTTCTCCATTTAAACTCAGACAAAACTGAGATCTTTGTTTTTGGCCCACAGACACAAAGAGAAAGTGTTATCAGTCATCTTGAGTCTCTCTGTCTTCAACCAAAAAACCAGGTTAGAAATCTAGGGGTAATCATGGACTCGGACCTGAACTTAAACAGCCACATCAAAGCAGTAACATCAGCAGCTTTTTACCATCTGACAAACATTGCTAAGATCAGAGGAATAGTGTTGAACCCAGACTCAGAGAGACTTATCCATATATTTGTCTCCAGCAGGTTAGACTACTGTAACGGCCTGCTCACTGGCCTCTCTAAACGAGCTGTTAGACAGCTGCAGTACATCCAGAACGCTGCTGCTCGAGTCCTGACAAGAACCATGAAATACGACCATATTAGTCCAGTGCTCCGGTCTCTGCACTGGCTTCCTGTCACTCAGAGAATAGAATTTAAAACAGCTCTGCTTGTGTGCAAGTCTTTTCATGGTTTGGCACCAAAGTACATCTCTGACATGTTAGAGACATATGGACCATCTCGGGCCCTGAGAACTTCAGGGAGGGGTCTCCTGGTGGTTCCCAGAGTCAACAATAAACACGGTGAGTCAGCATTTGAGTTTCAGGCAGCTAAAATCTGGAACAGTCTTCATGAGGATGTGAGACAAGCCTCAACTCTAACAATGTTTAAATCCAGGCTGAAAACAGTTCTTTTTACCCGTCTTTATGACAATTGAAAGTATTTTATCTGCACTCTTGCTTTTTATTGTAACTAATTATTTTTTAAGTTGATGTTTTTTTTCTGTTTATCTGTTTTCTTAATTTATGCAACTGTGAAGCACTTTGAATTGCCTTGTGTTTGAATTGTGTTCTACAAATAAACTTGCCTTGCCTTTACAATTGTTAAATGTGGTTTGTGAGACTGAATGAATAGTGGAATTGTAACGTGCTTTGAGTGCTTCAAAAAGCGCTTTATAAATGCAAAGATTATTGTGTTAATATTAGGTTTTTTTATGTCCTAGATATAGATACTTTATGTGTTAGATATAGCTACACAAAAAAATGTATAAAAATTAAATAGATTGGGGGTTCCTGGTTAAAAACGTCTGGCACAGAAAGGCCCGCCCACACGCTTTGCAAGTTGTAGCCTTAAAAATGAATAGGCTTCAAACTACTTACTTTGTGAGCGCTTTTTGACGGGGACCAAGTGTCAAAACAAAGCAGCAAAACAGATCTGTCTTGTTATTCTTAGTCTTTCTAAATCCTATGTGGAGAAACAACAGAAAGAATCATTAAAACAAAATTAGAACAACACACGTTGCTGTATTTTTTTCCTCACATTTAGATTCAAAGCAAAATGTGTTTAAGATTCAGAGTTGTACAGTACATAGTTCTGGCCAAAGTATTCATAAATCACTTTGTTCTAGTGTTTTTTTTTAATTCATATACCCCCCTTCCTCTGGCTTCTTGCAGTCCTCTCTGTGTAAATTGACATATTTTCCTTTCCCTTATTAAAGAATTTCAAAATAATCTGATTTCTGTCAGGAACAAGTGGAAAGGACTGCGAGGGAGCTACAAGTCTCAACCCAATTAGTGACCTCGTTCGCTGAGCACATCCTGCTCTCTTCAGCACACTTTCCATTCACCACACCACCCCTCGTATCCCCCTGTCCTATGGACCCTTTCTTTTCTTCTCCTCTGGACTTTCTATTCTCAATCCTCCCTGCTTTGTCTCCTCCTTTTCTCTTCCGTCTGCACAAATGAGTCCATTTCGCCCGGGGGATGAGAGCGGCGTGGTTAAATCAGATCGGGGTGAGGTTATATTTGGAGAGTTGCGAGAGAGAAGCAGAAGCATCAAACATCTGGTGATCACTCGTTGGCCTATTTTACATCAATAAAAATGCCTGACAGCTAATTCTGAGGGCAAAATGATGAATATTAGCTCAGTAAACTCAAGCAGCTTTCTTTGTAATAATTATCGACACACATTGGCGGCGGAGATTCATCGCTGACTTACGACCCTCTGAGGATGGACGATTTAGCATCATAATCAGTTCAATCAAACAGCCGGAAGCAGCCGTTTTGTCTTCTAGCTTTAGGCACTAATTTGAACGTTCTCGTAATCCTTTAGTTTGAATCAAGTGTTATAATAATTTATTATAAACTAGAGCCCGATTCAAGCAACCTGTACTCCTAATGTCCAGATCAGAGGTCCCGGGCCCTGGTCTCCAGCCCCACTGTCCTGCCACATAAATAAATGCTTTTACAGAATATCTTCCTAAAAGTATTCGAAATAATATAAGTGGGTTTTTTTTGGGGTAATAAAAGACAGGTGTTCTTTCTGGTCAGCTGTGGGTTTCATCTTTGAACTCTCCCACTGGTGCCATTTTAACCCACTCTCTCTTTATTATTGCTGTCTCTTTAACTTAGACCTTAGGTGAGGCAACAGAGGCCGGTGTTACTTTACATTTTGCTCTGGGTTGTTTTGTGACCTCCTAGATGATTCGTTGATGAGCTCTTTGAGTAGTTTTGTTAGGATGGCCACTCCTGGAAGGGTTTTCCATGTTCGATGTTTTTCTCCCTTTCTGAATAATTGGTCTCTCTGTGTTTTATTGGAGTCACAACCTTTAGAAATACAACAGATGCAATCAGAAAAATAACGCTCCTAAATAACACAATAAAAAAACACAATATTGATTTCTAAATGTATTTTGACTTGTATTAAATACAAAACAATGCAACATGTCATTATTTAATGTCATTTTTTTTAATTAGCTCCTCAAAGTTGGAGCAGTAAAGCATTTACCACTTTGTAATGTTGCCATTTCTTTTCATAACGCTTAAAATACGTTCAGTTGTAATTTTGTCCCATTCGTCTTGCAAATACGTCTGAAGTTGGGCAACGTTGTCGCATCTGAACACAGATCAGGACTACAGGCAGCTCAATCAAGTACCTGTACCCTCTTCCTCAGCAACCAGGACTTTCTGTGGAGAATGTGGTTTTGCATTTTCTTGTTGAAATATATACAAAATATGGACTAGATGTCAGCATTTTGTGCTCCAAAATCTCGTATGTGCTTTTCAGTATTAATGGTGCCATCACAGAAGTGCAAGTTACCTTTTTTCAAAGGGCACTGACACAACCAATACCACGACAGACCCTGGATGTTGGACTGGTTGCTGGTAAAAGTCCGGATTACGATTTTCTTCTTTAATTCGGTGCATTTGGCATCCAATTCTCCCAAAAAATACCTGAACTACTCAGTCATTTGACCTGAGTACTCATTAACATTGTGTGATGGTCTATTCCAGATGCTTCTGGGTTTTTACAATTTTAAGTGCTATCTCTGCTCCTAAAGGTGTAGACCTTTCTTGGATTCTGCTTTTGAGACCAAGTCATAATTACATTCACCTGTTGAAATCACCTGTTTCAAATCATACCATTCTTTAACCAATATACCTTATACCTACGTTTTTGGTTCCTCCCGCTGGTCCAATAGAGTAATATTTCCCTTAACATGAATTCTGCAACCCCTGTAATTCTGCTGAAGGACTTAGACAACATAGGCGAACACCTTCAAAAACTGATGGCTGCCTGTTCCGTCTCCACAGCAGAGTGTGAGAGGGGATTCAGCGCCGTCAGCGCACTTTTGACAGATGAGAGGAATAGAATGATCAAAACACACAAAAATTCCCTTCATTTCTGCATGGAGCCCGGCGGGGGTCAGGTGCACCCTCATTTTAATAAAACGTGCGGATGGATTTCCGCGCTTTGGTCCAAAAATGGTACAGTGGCACAGTGTATGTCCATCTTGTCTCTGGGATGCATGGAGCTGGTGGTGCAGCATAATTAGAACACCTCACATTAAAGAGATACGATTTAATCAGTTACCCGTTGAAACTGTAACCACTTTTTAATGCAAGTCATTATTGAATATAACATCAATTTCTACAAAGAAGACTGTAGGATTAACACATAGAGAAACTGTATAAGATAGCGGAATACCAGTCAGTTCGGATAGTGATTATATGAAAATCGTGCTTGTTGATGCACTGTTTAAAAAAAAAAAACATCAGGTTTTTAGGTGGTGGGGACAAAACAGTAATTTATAAATAATGCATGAGACATGTCCACACAGAAAAAATATGCAGAGTTGTGGGTCTGAGAGGGGGGACAAGGTGCTGGTAATGCTGCCATGGGAGAAAAAATAATCTCACCCGCTGTGACTGGATAAGTCAAGTAAATTCTTATTTTCAATACGATATAGGCACTGTCCTTTTTTCACAAATCGCACACTGCCTTAATCGCTCCTGTCCCAACTTTTTTTGCAATGTGTTGCAGGTCTGAATGACATAGAAGGATGTATATTAATATATGAAATTACGTTGTCCAGACGAAACATGAACTATTTAGTGCTCATATTTTCTGCAGTCATACGGAGTTTTTACTGGCTTTTAATCCAACCGATTCCAATTTACACCAAATGCAGGGCTGGCCTACAGGACACCACAGAAGCACTCATCCCTGAAGCACAAGAGCAGGCCCTGAGCATCAAATTTACCACACCAGACAAGACCCAAGGTCAAAGTCGGAAACACCTCCAAAGTGGTGGAGAATGACCGAGCAAAGATCCAGACAGACAGGATGGTAATGGCGAACCAACCGGACATTGTGGTGGTTGATAAAGAGCGAAGGAAAGCCGTTGTGGTGGATGTGGCAATACCAAGTGATGGTAACATCAAGAAGAAGGAACATGAGAAACTTGAGAAATACCAAGGGCTCAGAGAGGAGCTGGAGAAGGCTTGGAAGGTAAAGGTGACAGTGATATCTGTGGTAATTGGAGCACTCGGGGCAGTGACCCCCAAACTGGACGAATGGCTACAGCAGATCCCCGGAAGAACCTCAGACATCTCAGTCCAGAAAAGTGCAGTACTTGGAACAGCAAATATACTTAGGAGGACCCTGAAGCTCCCAGGCCTCTGACAGAGGACCCAGGCTGGGAATGGATGAGAAAACCACCTGCAGAAGCAGAGAGGGGAATTTTTATATATATACAAACTCTGATCATCAATAGATATAAACCTCTCCCAAAGGACTCCAATTTCTCTGGGTGATAAAATTAATGTAATGCATATCCAAAAATAAAGTACAGGTTGCCAAAAACTGTACTTCCTCTCTTATCTAGTTTGTTTTGAAGATAAACTATATAAGAGAGATTGTTGTTAAATTTTTAGGCTCAGGTTGGAGCTGAAATAAACCCAATGCTGGAAAAGAAGCAGTCTTAGAATTGAGGCTTCCAAAATTCCCTGCAAATTACTCAGATTAATCTTCCTGATAAGCAATACAAAACTCATTTGAGTATAACTGATACACAAAACGCCTCTGTTTTTGAAACTTTGGTAATTGTTGATGCCCTGGTTAAATGCAGATGCTACCCATATCAGAGTTTCTGCTGGCTGTGGTGGCTAGCTATCATGGTCGTACGTGTCGGTACGTGTGTGGAATGAGAGAGTGCAGTAGCAGAAGTGAGCAACTAATCCATGACCTTAGGACTTTGGATAACAGGATGGACTAGTACTCAGTAAACCATTGAGTAGTCAGATGACAAAGTAGTGATTGCTTCAAGTGAAAATTAGATTTTCCAAAGTTGTTGCTATTTTGGTCATATTGTCACAGTTTTAAAGGTCTTGAAGACTCTTGGGGATTCTTAATCCAGCTCCAAAATGATCTAACTGAGGAATAACAGCAAACTTGGCATTATGACAAAAAACAATAATGCAGAAGAGTTTTCAATAACTTGGGTCCACAGAACAGATTTCTAAAATCGGACAAGCACAAAATCTGTCTTTGTGTCTATATATTAATACTTGCTATCAATATCTGCAAAAATTTTCACTTCGGTGCATCAGTGTGTTTATTGCAAATTGCAAAACACTTTCAATTTTTTTTCTCTAAACCAAACATACACCAGGACTAAGGCCCCGTCCACACGTAGCCGTGTATCTCACAAAACGGAAATATTTTTCTACGGTTTGGCCTGTCATCCGCACATAAACGGAGATTTTCGGCACCAAAAACAAATCTTTTGGAAAGCTCTGGCCAAAGTGGAGATTTGTGTTTTTCTCAGTTTTCAGTATCTGCGTGTTAACGGTTGAATACGGAGTTTTAAGAAACTTAACGTCACTATCAGCGACAAAAATATGCTCAAACATCACATATGCGGCCTGTGTTTAATCTTAAAAACATAATTTATGCCCTCAGAGCTGTGTTGGCATCATCCATTGTTAAAGCGCGTTTTGTTTGTTTGCTTTTATCAGCTGCATGATTGCTGCGTACTGAAGATAGAGGATAGAAACTTATTCTGAGCGGATAGGATTTGGGAGAACTACTGCCCCCTACTGGTTTGCCACGTCTTTGAATTTGCTGAAAATCGTATTTATCCGGTTATGTGTGGATGGGGATTTTTTTTTTTTTCAAGGAGCGGAGGAAAATCTTCGTTTAAAAAAAAACCCCGGCTATGTCTGGACATGGCCTAAATCGCTTTAGGTACAATTGTGGAGTAAACAAAAAAGGTGCTTTTTCAGAAAGGATGTCCCATGGTTGCCTCCCTTAGGAGGTCTTTCAGGCATGTCACACTGGGAGGAGACTCTGAAGAGGACCAAGAACTTGCTGGGAGGATTATGTATAACGGTCCATCTGTCTGAATTTGCTGGAGGATGTTTCTAGAGGAGGAAGGATGGATGGCAGAATTATGCTTAAGGATTTAACTAAACGTTTGTACAAACTATGGCAGACAGTCTTGCTCATATTAGAACATGGTGTAAGATATAGGAGGGATGCCTACAAACTACGAATTTATAGTGGAACCCTTTTTTTTACTTAAGCCTAAACGTTGCCAAAATCCCTAAAGTCTGGAAGTCAGTTTTTGTTTTGCCCCTGTTAACAGGAAGTGACCCCTTAGAGGTAAATAATTACCGACCTATCTCTAAGCTGTGTCCTTAAAATTCTTGAAAAACTGGTCAGTGACCAATTGAAGGAGTTTTAAGATTCAAATACTTTTGTAACTACTTTCCAATCTGGTTTTAGAAAAAAAACACAGTACAGTTATTGCTGCTTCAAAAGTTTTAAATTATCTATTTGTAGAACTTGACTGTAAAATATTGTGTTGCTCTTTTTATAGTTTTAATTAAGGCTTTTAACACGATTGATCAAAAGTTATTGGTTGAATGTTAAAAGCAGTACTGTATGGCCTGTCTGGCCAAGTGACCTCTTGGTTTACGAATTATTTGTCTAATAGAATACAATGTGTTCAATTGGTGGATTTAAATTCCTCTTTTTTGGAGGTGTCCAAAGAGGTGTCCCAGGGTTCAATTTCGGGCCCTATTTTATTTTGAATTTCTATTAATAACTTCTGTGTCAACCTCTTAAATGTTATGTATCCAGTTTTTTGCAATCTGCCTTCACAGTTGTACAGTCTCGCACACTTAGGTCCTCTCATTGGATTTTAATAATTTATAAAACTCTTCTCGGACTTGTTCCTACTTACTTATCCTCACTTTTGCAAAGGACAAGTAGACGCTACGCACTTCGTTCCAACAATATTTATCTTTGGTTGTTCCACGGGTTATAACAAATGTAGGCAAAAACACGCTAGGCCTGCCACAAATGATTATTTGGATAATCGACTAATCGTCTACTTCGTTTTTTTTGTGCCAATTAGTCGACTGATCGGATCAATCATAAATTGCATCTTATCGTAGAAGATGCTCAAATATATACATCATAAGCTTCCAGCTGGAAGTGTTTTCTCAAAGTATTATGTGCTATCTAAAATACTGACAGTTAAAATTATAACTCATTTAATTTTTATTAAGTAATTATAAAAAACATTAATGTTACAGCTGACACATGACGTGCTAAGGAAAATAAGATCACAATCACTACTGTTAATATTAAAGATATCCATCCATTTTCTGAACCACTTATTCCTCCGGGGGTCGCGGGGGGGCTGGTGCCTGTCTCCAGCTGTCAACGGGCGAGAGGTGGGGTACACCCTTGACAGGTCGCCAGTCCATCACAGATTAAAGATATCAATATAAGTAATTAATAACATTTTCCATTTAATAAACTGTCACTTTGTTCAGCCTTTTCCTAGTTTTTGTCCATGAGACCAATGTGGTAAGCCGACAAGTCCGGGTAAAAGAGGCTGTTCAGTTACCCTACTGTTGGTGTTAGCGTTAGCAGCTAACACGCTAACTAGCTTAGCGAGGCGACTGTCCCTCTTCGTCGTCTGCCGCGCCGGGCTTCCTGTTAAGATCCTGGAGCATCACCGTCGTCCATGCTTCTGTACAAGTTTTTTTTTTTTTTTTTTTTTTTTTTTTTTTTTTTTTTTTTTTTTTAACGTGTCCTGTCTAGCAGTATGCTACTCAGAATTGGTGTCTGAGTACCAAGTACAAGCCCAACAGTTTTACTTTGTACAAGTTTTTAATAAAACGCTCCAAAACATTAGAGCTCCGTTGTCGGCTCGCCATGACAGTTTGGGCTTTTCCCGAGTAAAGCAACGAATTATCTGGATTCCCGTTGCTGCTGCACATGTGCGTCAGGGGCAGAGAGGCAGACAGAGCCACAGACACACAGCCTATAGAGAGCAGTTAGCGTTACAGCTGCAGTTTTTAGAGAAAAACAAAGCTTTCTTTTTAAAAAGGATGATGTCGACAAATACATTTATTGTCGACAATACTGATTGTCCACATTGTCGTGACAAATCGACTAATCGTTGCAGCCATAAAACGCGCTTTAATTACGCTGCTCCATTCGCTTAGAACAATTTATAATCGGAACTGAAGTTATCAAATTTTATTTCTCTTCAGGTTATTCTTTCCTCTTTTTTTAAATAAACAGTGAGAGTCTTATGAACAGTGTAAGTGTTTCTAAATTGTTTTAAATTGTCATTTCTTTAATGTATACTCGTGGTTTTACAGGTTTTTATGACTTTCATTTTTTACTGTTATGCTGACGTGTGTTCTGACCCCCTGGCCAGGTCACCCTCGTAAAAGAGGTTTCGACCTCAATGGTTTTTCTTTTCCATTTTATTACATGGTTAAATAAACATTAAAGTGACAGTGTGTCATTTTCGGCCAGCAGGGGGCAGTGCAGACCTAAATTATAACAAGCATGTGGTATCTGTGTCTTCGAGTAAGAAACTCAACAACTGAGGTCCAACTAGTGCTGTTTTCAAACGCTCAATTCGCTGAGAATTATCTATTTGCAGCAACATGACGAGCACATCGGTCTCTCTTTCATCGCTTGGAACTAGCGAAGAGGTAAAAATGTATTTATGGCGAAACTTTTTTGCATTTTGAGGGGAGATCAATGTTTTAATAGCGGGCTTGTTCCGTGCCCTTTTTCCGTCCAGCTCTTGTAAAAGTAAAGACGTCATCTAATATGGCTTTCCCCTGAAAAGTGGACCCGCGCCTATGTATTTTAAAACTGATTTTTAAAGTCATATTTTACAAAATCGCCAATATTTTGCAATTAATGTGCTTTACGTTTTTATTATTACATAATATTTTTATGGCTATTTTCAAAGATGTACTGCGAAAACTACACACTGTCACTTTAAATAAATAAATTAATTCATCTACGTCCTGATGACATGCATACCCCCCCAACTTTTTCTTCTTTGTTAAGCCTGCCACATACCTACAAGGCTATTAATCCCCCATTTCATCATCAATTTCATTCCTTCTCTGCAGCAGGATTCACTTTTGTTGACTGGCTGTTACGCAACAGGACAAACGTCTTCTTGTTATGACAGGGAGGAACCTGGTTGGAATGTATGTTTTGGCAATAGAAGCTAAGACTTACGTTGACTGACATTTTTCTTTTTTTTATTACTGATGACTGCCACAATGTGGCGTCTGTCTCTTTGTCTGTCCTTGCATCAATAGTTGTCCCGAGTTTCCAAGATTGTCTCTCCCTGATTACATTCCTCATGTATTTTATCCCTGTGTAGCCACTGTCCTTTGTTAGATTGTCGCCATGTTTCAATGCTGTGCTCTGTTTTTGGACTACCATCATTTAAATGAGTTCTTCGAACTGGGTTATTTCTGTCTCTGCCTTTTGCCACTGTTTTCAGGCCAGCGTGTCATCATGGCTCCCTGATCGCACCACCTCGATCAGGGAGCCTGTGGCCTCGAGGAAACGTAAGAGGAGCTGCAACACCTTTTGCCAGCCATGGTGGCTGAAGTGACGTCTTTAGGCCTCTCTCGTTGATCCTGCTCTACAGTTTTAGAGCTATAGAGAATGAAACAGCAAAACAAAAATCCTATACATTCCAGTTAAATTTCTCCCCTGTGGTTTTCCATGACTGGTTTGCTTAAACATTCCTTGTTGTAAAAAAAAGTATATATATATTAAGAAACAAAACCAAACAAGCGCACGTTTGTTTTTTCTTCTGTTTTCCTCTTGTTTGCTATTCTTATATGTTAAGACTGATTCTCACCCGAAAGATGGGACGTCGTTTCCAGGCTACAGGCAGACCTAAAAAAAATGACGGTGCCAGCTCCTCATCAGCTCCTTGAACTCAGAGGCTGGAGAGAAGAAGAAAAACATAGTCTTCCCTGGAAGTCTGCAGTGCTCACTGAGATCAAATTGGGTGCCATGTTGTTTTTGAGAGAAAAATGTATTTTTCCTCTAACGAAGATGAGGCTGCAATCTGTTAGATTTTCGATATTTAATGAGTAGATCAGCCAGAATCACAAGAGATACAGCGCACCCAGAACTGCGCCATGCTGACCCTTCTCTTCCTAAAGTCATATAGCAAAAAGCAATCCAATATTATCCTCGTTAGTCCATCCTATGCAGTCTAAATATCTTGTTCTCGCAAGGTTATATTACTTCACACTAAAGTGTTTAGGGAACGATGTCAGAGGTTGTCCTGCTCAACTCCTCACTGACATCTGCTTGCTCTCTCCAACGATCTCTACATGACATATTCCCCATATCCATTTACTAACATGTAACTAATAAATTACTTCACATTATTTTAAAATATTCACATCACAGTTACTGCCTTACCTGTGGTTATTTTGGAGAGTAAGTATTTTACCCTAAACGTGATTCATGCCTTGTCCACACGTAGCCGGGGATCTCACAAAACATAGATATTCTTCTATGGTTTGGCCTGTCATCCACATTTAAACGCAGATTTTCGGCCACAAAAACAATTATTTTTTTAAAACCCCGGCCAAAGTGAAGATCAGGGGGTTTTTAGGGTCTGCGTGTGAACAGATGAAACCGTAGTTTTAAGTGCCGCAACATCACTGTCCATGTCAAAAAATGCTCCAACATCACTTGTGCAAAACGTGTTCACACTCAGAAGCAGCATTTATCCCCTCGGAGCTGTGTTGGTACTATGGATTGTCCAAGCGCTGTTTGCTCGCTTTTTTTTTTTACAAGTTAGAGAGTAGAAAAGTACTCTAAGCGGATGGGATTTGGGAGAACTACTGTCCTCTACAGGTTTGCCATACCTATGAATGTGCTTAAAAACGCATTTATCCAGTTATGTGTGGATAGAATCTTTTTAAAAGCCCATCTACGTGTGTAAATAGCCTCAGTTAAAACCCTGTTTTCCAAAAAAGGAGCTCCCTCTAAAGTTTTAGCATTTTAACAAACCAGTTTCTCCTCCTACTTGACAATGAGACCAAACTTCTGTCACATAAATCTACGCTTGGATAAAGCGGTACTAAATCTAACTAGGCCTCAGGTTAATGCAACTGAAAAATCTACTTGACGGACAACATACCTTTTAAAGCCTTTTTCTCTGCTTGCATTTCCACATGAAATGAGGAGAGTGGAGAGATGTAAAAGCTTTAGGATGGTAGTCAAGTCTGAAGCATGACGTAATACCCCTTGGGCAAAACAATTTTTATGGGACTCTGTTGTGTCTGAGATCAAGATAAAGGCAGCAGATCCATTAAGTCTGACAGGTTGCAGTCTACATGGATCAGACTTGTTCCTCCTAGGCTATAGAATTTGGTTAGAGGGGGGCGTTTTGCAACAGCATCAAACATTTTGTCTGCAAACTGTGTTTCTCAAGCTTCTCCAAAACAAGTTTTTCTCTTGTGGATTGGAGTATTTTTCTGCTTTGGCTTGCTGTAATAGACTTAAAGCAGCAGAAATCCTCACAGTGCTCGTCTTTTGTGTGCAATTTTGCGCACGTACGTTTAAAAGATGAAGATAGTGTGAAGCAGCCTTTGATATATGTGATATATTCGTCATCAATGTGTGCACATCAGCTTTCCCTGTACTCTCACCCTACTGACTAACGAAAAGAGCCTACCGCGACAAGTCCGCTCTTGTTGCAAAAATACCAAAACAGGTTACCCGAACAAAGTCCAGAGAGGTGCTTTCAGACTCAAAAGTAAAACAGAAGACGTTAGAAAATTACAGTTTTTCGTGGCTTTTTTGAAAGTAGCTAAGGAAACGAAACTCAAAATTATTTTTGAAATATCCAGCTATTTATATATATTTTTTTCCATGGGGCTGGGGATAAACCAAAAATTTACTGATACCGTAATTCATGTCTGTAAACAACATTATTTTTGCTCATGTCGGTATTTTCAATATATGAGACATGTGTAGTTTGATGATGGTCAAGTCCGTTTAAGTTGCTACAGCCAAACTACGTTACAGACTGGATGGGGTGGGATCATGTGACTCCACCCCGTCTGGCCGTGTTAGCAACCTGGCTACTTAGTTGCAATATTTAGCGTGGCTTCTTACACGAAGACACAGATACCGCATGCTTGTGATAATTTAGGTATGCACTGCCCCCTAATGGCCAGAAATTACACACTGAGCCTTTAAAGACGGCCTAGAAAAATGCATTATCGCATATTAACAGAGCAAATGGCTGTAACGGCAGTAAAAAAATGCAGGGGACACGCCCATGCCTCCATCGTTAACCGAATGGACCACGGGTAATCATGCAGGCAGGTTTAAAAGCATTTTTTCTTTTTCATTAAATACGCAACAGAAATGCATGACCTGATGTTTTAGTATAACACTTTTACAATTACAGAGGGAGAGTTTCATTGTGGAAACCAACATTCCTTACTAATATGACAGAAGGTTCAGAGATGAGCTAGAATCTGCACTAATTGTTGACTCAATAAACCAAAATATATTGCAATGCAACAAAAATTACATTTACACAATTACCTTGTCACCAAAGTTTTGGAGCTTTGTGTGTTTAGCTTCTCTGATCAGCCACATCAAAGGAGCTTATGAATTTAAAATCAGGCATACATTATGTATAGAACAAATTTCTCGGTTTCTCCAAGCCGGGTTACATTAGTGTGATAGATAATTTAGTTTTTTATTACAGGGGACTGCTGACAACAGTAGATTTTCTGTTTGCCTCCAGTGTTGACGCAGTGTTGTAGTAGTTTATGATGAGAAATGAGAAATATTGTACTCTATTAAAATGCTCCGTGTCCTTATTGTAATTGCTCTGTAAAGGCTGATGTGCATTCAATAAAAGTTACTAGAAACACCAAAGCAAATTTCAGGTATGTTTGCGATTTTCAAATCTATATTATTTTTCTTTTAAATGAGCCATCAGATCGAGGAGGTAATGAAGTTATGCTTTCATGGTCACCAGATTCTTGTGCTGAAAACACATGGAAAAGATGCAGGAAAGAATGTCAGATCTGAAAGCTGTTTTCCACAACAGACTCCAGTTTCAGCATTGAAATGACTTTGATTTCATCCAAAATTTCATTTTCCGTTTGCATCTCAGCAAGAAAAACTAATCACACGGACGTACGTCATCAATTTAGACAAGTTGTCATCCTAAAATTAGAGCATCAGTATGGCAGCATGCATCTGTCACCCACGGATTAGACCTTCCATCTGTATGCTTCTCCTCCTGCTGGTGGAGTTTAGTTTAGGTGCATGATGTACGTGACAAAGCTTTTGGTTCCAACAGTTCTGCTTTCAGTGATTTTGGAATGGCTCGAAAAGCTATTTACTCCACAATGTTTACCAGCCAACAACTAAGTTTGCATTCCAGTCACACAGTGGAGACAAATTCACTGGAGTGAAAACAGGAGCACACACACATACACACACACGCAAGATCTCCGAGATGGATCTGTTTCTCTCATTTGGCTGTCTTTATTGAAATATGCATTCAGTTTTCAACAGCATGCAAGATACCGACCATTTGGACAATGTATTATTACTCAGACTTGCAGATAAGACATTTATATCTCAAACTAAGGTCACAAGTTTCATGGATAATGCGTTCATCCATGAATACACTGTAAACAATACCAGGTGTTTTATTTTTTGTTATTAGAAGCTTTTAAACTCTAAATACTGCACTAAGGTAATGGAGACTTTCTGTAATAATAGCTGTTTCTTGTGAGCTCCCCTGCTTGAGCAGTTTTAAAACTGATACCAAAGAAATTGATTAAATATACATGTTGACATTATCAGTCATAACCTAAAAGAGAAACAAATATACAGGAGAAACTCAAAAAGTTAGAATATCACACAAAAGTTCAATTATTTCAGGAATTCAACTTAAAAGGTGAAACCAATTTATGATATAGACTCATTATATGCAAAGCCAGATATTTTAAGCCTTTATTTTATATATTTTGTATGATTATGGCTTATAGTTTATGAAAACACAAATTTCAAAATCTCAGAAAATTATATTTTTGAAAAGTTTCAATATTATACACCCAAATTGTCAAACTGTAATTAGCTAATTAGTCCAAACCCCCTGGAAAGGGTTCCTAAGCCTTTAAAATGGCTCTCAGTCTTGCTCAGTAGAAATCACAAGTGGCATAAATGCATTTCAAGATTCTGGAGTGGACTAGCCAATATCCAGACCTCAGTCCAATAGAGCTCTGGCAGCTTTCAGCTCGGAAACTAAGATACTCTTTCTCTATCTCTTCCTCTTTTTCTTTTCCTTGCTACTTCTGATAGTGTCTTCTTTGGTTTCTCTGGTGGGTCTGCCATAGCTCAAGTTTCAAAACCACGAGTTTGTTTATATAATTTGGTTGCGTGTAGCGTACGTCTATAAAACGAAACTGCACTTCCTCCAGACGACCAGCGGGAGAAAAGTTATATAGTGCGGTTTTTCAGTAGTGACGAACATTAACATAATAAATGGTGTGTTGCCAAAACGTTTCGAAAACATGTTTTTAACGTGTTAAAGTTACGAAGTGTGTCTTTAAGCCCTTTTGGTCTCCCTAGTGGTGTTCTGCATGTGGGTCAGGAAACTGAATTTGGGCAAAGAAGTGGAGCTAAGAGAGGTACTGTGAAGGTGGGGCAGATGATTGACACTGTGAGCCTATGTGGCTACGAGCTAACTGGGCTAACTTACACCTAACCAAAGCTGACAGAGGTTGGTGGGTGCTTTTAAACAGAAAACCTATTATCCTCTGCCACCCAGCATTCTTCCCCCTCCAAACACGGTGAGTGGCGTTTATACCAAAGGATTCTATTTGGGTCTCATCTGACCGCAAATAAATTCTCTCAGTCCGCCTTTGGATCAGCCAGATGGTCTCTTGCAAACTTAAGATTGGCATAAACATGTGCTGGTTTAAGCAGGGGAACCTTTCAAGCGCTGCAGGATTTTGGTAACGAAGTTGTGTGTTATCAATAGTGACCTTTGTTACTTTGGTCCCAGCTTTCTTCAGGTCATTGACAAGTTCCCCCCATGCAGTTACGAGCTGTTTCCTCATTGTTCTCAACATCCCGTGTACCCCACGAGGTGAGATCTTACATGGAGCCCCAGGCTGAGGGAGAATACCAGTGATGTATTTATTACATTTTCTTATAACTGTTCATCTCACTAAGCTTTGCCACTCAGATGCCTATTGTAGATTAGCTCATCCCAGTCTTGTGCAGGTGTACAATCTTTTCCCTGTCAGCATATATGCACAAATCTTGAAACGTGAAATGAGTCTCAAAACCTGTTGTACTCTTGTAACTCTGATCTGTGTGTAAATTTGGTTTTGTCTGTGTGTACCAGGCGATTGGTGCATATGTACTTTATGATGAGTGTACATAGGAGCCGTTTTTTAATTCGTACTTAGTTTTAAGTTAGTGTAATTTGAAATTGCGTGCTTGTAAATAGATTTTGTAATAGCAATTTTCCTTATTTTTGTGTACGTTGCAGTTGCAAGTACCTGAAGTTAGGCGTAAAATGTATTTAAGTTTTACAAATCAGGTTTTACACATAAAAGTACCCAAAGTTACACACAAACAGACTGACACAAGTCACAGATCAGATATTATGCACACATGGATGGTGAGAGTCTATTTTCTCTCCATATATCTCTAACTAAGCTTTTTCCTTGCTAAACGGCCTTTTAGCCCATGTCTTTACTTGTTTAAAAGTGAAAAAGGACACAAGCTTCAGCTAACATTATGAGAATTTGTTTTTCTTTTGTTCTGGGGTTGATGCACACATTTCTTTCCAAAATGTTGAATTTTCAATAAATTGAATATTCACATGTTCATGTGGCAGATTTTTATTGAATTAAGACTATTAATCATGAGGAGCAGCAGCATATTCTAGTTTTGTCCAGATTACCTTCTAATTAATGAGTAATAGGCCTGAAAAACTAAGTATTGACAATCTAAAAGAAACATCAACTGGTCATGTGTCTGAAAGCTCAGCTGTAAGTCATATGACATGGCCAAAGAGTAAGCCAACAAGGAATGCAGCCAGGAGTGGAAAATTTGCTTTTGGCTCTTCAATCAGTCAGGTAATCGATGCGTATTATTTTCTTTTGTTTTGCATGCAGAGTTGTTTTCTACTAGACCTCTGTAAGTGTACGTGTCTTTTTAAATCAATTTCTGAAAATACAAATGGACAGGTCTTTTGCAAAAAGCCCTTTTTAAGTCCAGGCCCACTTCTCACAGTTATGTGGCCCCTATGCACATGTTGACTGGCGTTACCATAGAAGAGGGTTAGTACAAGCCTGTAAAAACATTTCTTGTTATCAGAACATATTTTTGGTGTATTTCAAAGAGCTCATAATATCAAGCAATTTAACAGGGTTCCAAGGGACTTTGGAGGACACACAGGCCTACAGCATCACACATTCAAATATTTACTTAACAATGTGATAGTTTGTAAGATGTCTGGAAAACAAAACCCTTAATCTTCACAATTTATCGACGGCTGCACTGTGAGACATAAGACATGGCCAAGGGTTAAACTCCGTGATTAATGCAGCCAGAGGTAATAAAGTGCTTTTCACATTTTGGGTCCTTCCAATAATCAATAAGGATCAAACTGTTTGCCTTATAGTTCTGTATGGAACATTATTAATGGTATTACTTTCAGGAGACCCAGACAAATGTTTATATTTTGCCAACACTATGAATTCTTTTTATAATTTTATGCCGACATTGTCTTATTATTGTCTCCAGTTGGTACTTTAAGGGCTTTCCCAGTCAGCAATTCCATGTGGGGTCCATGATGATTGTAAAGGGGCTGAAGATATGGGTCCCAAGTGGGTTTGTCTGCAGTTTCCATGGTGGCCCAACACGTATCGTCCCATGTAGGCTGTAGGTGGGCCAAAACTGAGTTTGAAGTAGGGCCCAGCGTTGCATGTTGAAAAGGACCCATGTAGGGCCAATATCCAAGCCCAAAAGGGCACTTATTGGAATCAAAATAGACATTGAATGGGGCCCAACAGGGCAACTTATCAGAGACCCATTTAGGCCCGACTTGTTTGACCTTATAGGAACTTGACTGTGTTTTAAGTGGGACCCAAATAGGCTACGTCATGGGTTCCAAGTAGGTTTGTCTGCAGTTTCCATGGTGGCCCCACATGTGTTGTACCATGTAGGGTGCAGGTGGGCCAAAAGTGGGTTTGAAGTAGGGCGCAGCATTGCATCTTACAAAGGACCCATGCAGAGCCCATATGGGTACAAAATAGACATTGAATGGGGCCCAGCAGGGCAACTTATCAGAGACTCATTTCAGCCCCACTTGTTTGATCTTAAAGGGAGCTGAGTGTGCTTTAAGTGGGACCCAAATAGGCTGCACATTCCCATGTGGGGCCAATATTACAAAAGTAATGTGGGCCCTGTTGAATTTTTACCAGTTGATGCCCATGCTCCCTTAGCCGACTTAAATTTTATGTATATAGCCCACATGCATGTTACCCATCTCCAGCCCACACTTGGCTGGCCCACATTTATCGTTTACGGGGCCCAGTTAGCCAGCATACATGGGCTTCCCATTTGCAGTCCAAATTAGAAAAGTAATGTTGGCCCTGTTGAATTCGGCCGGTTAAAGTCCATGCCCACTTAGCCCACCATCACCCCTCATGGGGCTCATAGAGGCTGCACATATATGCTTCACATATGGGACCCATGTAACTGAAACCAGATTGGACCTTCAAAATTGGCTCAGTTCAAGCTCATGCCCATTTTCAATCCTCATGGGCCCCACATGAACTTGCTGGCTGGCTTGTTGTAACTCTGAGGCAGCCATGAGAGGTGAAAATTTAGTCTAAGTTGAATTAATTGACTAAAAATGTTTAGTGTACAAACACCTTTCAAGATTATGGATGAAATCACCTGCAATAAAACAACACTGAAGATGGTGGGCCTGCATAAAACGGGTTCTGACCCCTGTACTGAAGAGATATCATAAATCAGTTTCTCTTGATGATACATGCTGCAACAGAAAACAGTTTAATGTTTTACCTTCATGATTTTACTTGAAAATAAATACAAATTTAAATTGTTGCATTTTTAGCTTCAGCTATAACGAGATAGGATCATGTTTTTTATCATCTGCCAGGGATCAACCTGCAGCTCCTCATCTCTAAGTGGCTTTGTGAGTCACTCAATATGTTAAATGGTAGCCAACAATTTTGCCCTGTGTTTTTTTTGTTTTGTTTTATTCTTTTTGTTCTGTCCATAACCGATACCGATACTTATATTTGTTATCTGGGCCAATATCGGTCTCATGTACTCCTATCGGTACCGGTCAGTTAACTGATACGCAAACCGATACTTAAAATGTGGAAACTCTGAAATAATTTTCACAGAATTTTTTTTTTCTCTTTAAATTTTAGTTTTGTGGTCATTTTTATTAATATTTTATTTTTTAAATCTAATTCACCATAATTTGTTTTAACAAACAGAGACGACAATAAAAGCTGTCTTACAATTTATTGCATTTTTCTGTGCGCAAGAAGTATTGGTATTCGTCATCGGCAAATACTCAGATCTAAATATCGGTATCGTAACGTATGAAAAAAGTTGTATCGTTGCATCCCCAATTATTATTATTAGTATGGTAAGAAAAAAAAAGTACTTCCATTTATTTTGCTTTCAAAATATTTATTAATATGAGATTGTTGTTAAAATTTTTTTTACTTACAAATATTCTTAAATTAAAGCCAGAATTTTTCTAAATTTTTCAGTTCCGCATGCTTCAAGGTGACTGACCTCATGATGTTTTCACTAATTGTTAAATTTCCAGCTGTTTTATTGTGTTGGCCACGCCCCTTTAGACCCCCCACCTCTGACGGGGCGGATTGTAATTGGCTCCTCGGTGCTGTCAGTTACGCCGGTGGCCACGCCCACCCAGCGCTGCTTCCTGAGTGCAGAGCCGTTGAAGCTCGGTCTGTCTGCAGAGACGAGTCGGTATGGAGGGCAGCCTCTCTGCTCTGAACTTCAGCGGATATTTTAAACCGTTTATTTTTTCGTTTTAGCCCACTTATATGACTTGGAAATGGGTTTGTGAGAGGAGTAAACCAAAGTTGAGTTGAACACAGTGTTTAAAATCTTTTTTGTTTTCTTTTTAGTTCGACTTGTTGTAGAGGAAAAAAGGGAAAATGCCAGTTGCAACTCTTCTACCTTTCACCGCTCCGCCGAATAGGAAGTCTGCCAGCCCGACTTCTTTCAGGCTGACAGAGAAATTTATTCTCCTCCTGGTATTCAGCGCCTTCATCACCCTGTGTTTCGGGGCTATATTCTTCCTGCCGGACTCGTCGAAGCTGCTCAGCGGAGTTTTCTTCCGCTCCCCAGCGGTGGAGACCAACACCCGCACCGGTCCAGAGGGCAGCTACTCCGGCTCGGCGGGGAGCGACGACCGGGTCCTGGCCAAGATCAAGAAGGACCACGAAAAGGCGCTGCTGGAGGCCAAGGACACGCTACAGAAGCGACCCGAGGACATAAAACTGGACATAATTAACGACAAGAAGAAAGTTAACAGTGCGGGTCAGGCTGGGAACGACGTGAATAAAATGCCTTTCATTGAGTATCACCGTCCGCCAGGAGCGACGGGACACGAACCGCTGGACCCCGAAACTAAGGAGAGACGGGCTAAAATCAAAGAGGTAAGGATCTGTTGAGCAGTTTGTGGTAAAACGTGACCTGAACCCAGGGGCGCCTCCAGAAAGTTTTTAAAGGGATGGATAGATGGTGGGGGGCACCAAAACTGCAGTTTGTGCCAGTAACCTGCTGAGCAAAAGACTTTAAGAAACACCTGGGCTTCCTTTACAGAACAAAAACCTATAAATCTGTTTTAGACCTATATTTATTTGGCTATTAAATCTAGAGTTGCTCTAAGTCTTTGTCAACCCCTTCATATTACTGGTTGAGTATACTGCCAAGAAGGGATGTAAGAAAATATGAACATGCCAATATATCAAGATTTTAAATGTCACGGTATTGTATCGATTTTTATTTTTTAGGTATTTTATTAAACCATTAATAATTACTAGAGATGTGCATTGGCAAGAATCAGGCGATATATGTATCACGATACAGATGAAGTGATACTATATATTGCGATTTTCAGAACTGAATTTAACTGTAGAAAACCTGTCACTGCATCCTAAACACTCCAATATGTTTCATCCATAACTCATCCAGTCTTATTACTTGTTCTAGTTGATCCACTGGAATGAAGGAGGTAAAAAAGCCACCAAATACCAATCCTACTTTCAATTTTACTGCCAATATGATTGCGGTGTGTCAGAATTTCATTGAAATGCTAAAAAATCAAAAAACAATTCTTTGCTCTTGAATATCGATATAATATCATGACATAAAATATCGCAATAAATTGGCATATCGATATTTTCTTACATCCTTAATAATTACGCTACTAAAATTAAACGTTTTACACGTAGTTGGGTGGTTATTTTCACCTTCTTTGTTACAGTGGTTCAATTAGATCCAGGCATAAAACAGGTTGGAGTGTCAAGAATGTTGTGACAGATTTAAGTTAAATTCAGTTGTAAAAATCGTGACACATAGTCTTACCCGTATTATCATGATATACCGCAATATATCGCATCGCCCTGCTGTATCGCAATACATATCGAATCGCCAGATTCTTGCCAGTACACATCCCTACTGCCAAGTCACAACACAAACGGCATCAGCTGCTGAAATGTGGATTTTGTTTTATGTAGTAGTTTATTTTGATGTATTTTAACAATTGTACCATATATCTGCATACTCCAAACCTTGTAGGTTCACTTCACCATATGTGGCCCCAACCACAGCTTTTGGAACCATTGCTCAGGTTGGGGGCTGCACTTCGACATAAGTAGATTGCTTCACGTTGGTACTAAGGGAACAAACCGGAGAGAAGCTATTCCCCATATCATTACACAGCTACCAGCAGTCATAATTGTTGATACGAGGCTTTTTTTCTTGTTGTTGACACTAGATTCTGACCTTACCGTCTAAATGTTGTAGCTAAAATGGAGGCTCAACAGACCAGACACACTTTGTAGTTATTGGTGATCTTTTGTGGATTATAGCCTCCATCCACTGTTCTTAACTGGTGGGAGTTAAGATTAAGGTTACACCACATTCAAAGTCCCTTAATTTCATTTTTTTTCAGCATTCAGATGCTCCGTTTAAGCCTCAGCCAGGCTTCTTTACCTCATCTAGATGCCTGAATGTGAAGAGAGAAATTGGCTGCTTTGATATTTTAGTGGATGAGCCATTGAAAAAATACCGGAAAGCTCAGAAAACCTCATTTGACACAGTTTGATTAAATTAAAAATAATCTTTTTTTAGTTTGTGGTATTGGATCAATATGAAAATGTGAAGAAACAAAGGTAATATTTGACAGAAAAGTGACAAATATGACATTTAGTTGGAAATAGTGCACACGTTATCTAAAGAGTCTATAAATATTCAGTATAAGTGTTGACCCTTCAGCAACTACAAGAATCTTATCTCAGTGCCTCCAGAGACGCTGCCATTATGACCAAGTTGCTCATAATGTAGATGAGACACTGCTGGGAGATAGTTGCACATGAAAAGACCAGGGGTTTCTTTTCTACACCTTTTAATAGAATGCTTACTAAAATGGCAAAAAAAGTAATTTTCACAAAGAAAGTTTCAGATCTATCAAAATTAGAGTTCACACAGCTGCATGCAGTTTCTGCTTTATAAATCATACTCATAATCAATCATAATCATAACTACTGTAGTATGCAAAAAATGACAAATTACATTGTTTGGAAAGCCTTTTGCTTAATCGTCTGATATTGATTTGATTTAAAGTTAAATATTTATAATATTTTTGGGGTTTTCCACAATTTCATTTTTTTTTTAAGGGAAAATCCGTCAAAAATTGGTTTATAACCAAAGCCCACGTGTGAAAGACTAGTACCAGAAAAGATGTGCACGTTTTCTTGATGATCCCCCCACCGCAGCTTGCCTAAACATTTATTCCTCTTTTAAATTTCACTATCCAGTGCTTGGAAGGGATAACAACGGGGCGCTGAGGAGTTGCAGTTGTGCGACGTTATTGGCGAGCTTAGGGCCCCCAATCAGATCTGGGGTGTTTAACGGTTAACCGTGGCAGTTAAAGCCTTAGATCTAATGGGACCGCTTTAGATAATCTACATCAGCTCCCCTCATTCAGATGCTTCCACTGGCTGATCTTCAATAAGCAGCAGTGCGTTCATTGTTCTGCATTATGCAGGAGCGTCACTACAGTGTTTATATGTGCTTCACAAAACAAATGCACCAGTGAGTGTAACTGCTGTATAATCTGAAGGCAAGCATATGAACATACAGTGATATTATTCCAAAAATCAACATATTTTCATTGATAATCTTTTTTTTTTTATCTCAGTTCAGAGACAGTAGTTGGGGCTGACTGTTGGTTGGGCATTTGTTGGTTGTGCGAAGCTGTACCTGTCTGAAAATTATGTTTAATTTACGAGTCTTTCAAGGTCCTTGATGTGTTTAATGTTGCAGACATTTTTCCGTCACGTTTTGTTTTTCTATAAATCACAAACTTTGCGTAGAAAGTGACTTTTGCCCGTCAGCAAGCTTTAAAAATGAGACCCCCAATCTGTATTTATGTCAGAAATGTCGACCGTTTGACAGAATGTGTACAGAAAGGTTACATTTAAACAGATTTCAGTGTCAGCCAGCTGGCTGGTTGTAATTTTAAAAACGCTGCTGCTGTTCATAATATCTGTCCCGTGTCCACACTTCCTGGTTCCAAGGCAAATCACATGTGGGCCGCAAGGTTGCCAAGACTTTAAAACTAAACAGTGCGCCGCCATTGGTAACGTGACACCAACTGGGCTAAAGGCTAACGTACAGTAAAATAGTCGTCTCTAAAAGCTACTTTTTCAGTTACCACCAACTTGATATTGTGGTGAAATGTAATTATCTACTCATCAACTCACTGTGTATAACTCGTCTTCTCTCGTCATCGTTCTGGTCGATGAGTTACTGGCAACTGGAGCGAACTACGTTGTTTTCCTGCATGGACTGCAGTACTCGAGTTGGATCACAAGATGTCAGTATTACATGTTGTACCTTTTAATTAAAAAAGTCTAATCCATATTGGTTCATTACACACAGAGTGTTGTTAATTGTTGATCATGTCCCTAAAATAAAAAAAATGATGGTTCTCCAGTACTGTGGACGTATCCAGGAGGTGAATAAAGAGGGGCTAAAAGGGGCCCAGGGTGGGTTTGGATCTGTAACTTCAAAATAACAGCAGAGATGTTCTTCTAGTGGAGACCCAATCTGAGCTGGTCATATTTTAGAGTTTTCAATTGTTAAAAGGACATTTAAAGTAATTTTGTTTTACTAAGGTTTATGTGACGATGTCGTCTCAAACTCTGCTTGCTTTTTAAACAATTTAATGGACGGACTGTTTAGTTTATTAACTTACATTATTGCTGTTGACTGTTATTTTGTAAAATAAGTAAATAAACAAATAATTTAAATACTGGAAATGGGCTTAATTTTGCAGCCAAATATTGGAGTAGGAGTTCTGTTTTTTTGAGAGATAAAAGGCCACAAAATTTTTCGTTAGGCATGATTTGTTTTGGTTATTCAAAAACGTAAAATAAATTATCAGATTAATCGATTAATTGAATCGATAAAGGGCTAGGTTAATCGATTACAAAAAGAATCGATAGCTGCAGCCCTAAAGGTAACTTCAAATTTTTCTAATATTTTTTTCCAACAGGCATTAATTATTATTCGAAATTATTCTGAATAAAAAGCAGCTTTGGGAGCTGAAATTGCAGGATACAGTTTTATTGGACGCCGTTTGTAAAGTTTTTTCGCCGTTGATTGGCAAAGACGAGGAAGACTGTAGGTCTTTGCTTTCGTGGTTGTCCCAAGACAGTTTCCACTGTGCGTGTTAATGAATATCAAGCTGTATTCTCAAAAATCAGTCTAAAAAAAACGCACTTTACAGCTATTCACAGGTGGAAGAGTCCATTGGAAGAAACTGATATTGGAAATGTTTTTATTAACCGTTTATTTTTTTTCATTCAGCAACTAGCAAAATGTTGTATTCGCCTGAAAAAAGGCACGTTCATAACACTTGAAATATATTATCCATTTATCTTGCACTTCAAACAATCATAAAAGTATTTTATATTAGGTTATTCCGAGTGAGGACGGCACTGAGCTTCAATAGCTGTCCTGGGGAAATAATGCCCCCCCCCCCCCCCCCCCCCCCCCCAGAAGGCTCTACCCGTTCATTCGGTTTCCCATAACCAGCTCAGATTTCCTGTTGCATACTGAAATTAACCCACGTGTCTCATATTCAGAGGCAGCATGGCTCCCGAGCGCTCATACAGATGTAATATACACCGCGAGAATTGGGAAGCGTCGCCAGAACCCCGTCAGTAAATCTTGTAGCAGCGTGTCTGCGATTGTGAAGTCTCTGCAGAGCGTGTTCGGTGGAAACGAGTGGAAAGCCCCCGTGCTGGAGTCCCAGAGGTGGTGTCAGGTGGCAGCAACACAGTATTCAGTCAGCCTGCTGGTTCAGCTGATGTTATGAGCATTTTGGTCCCTGATGTTCAGAAACACCGGGCCATGTTTGGATAAGCAGATGTTTTAATTGGGAAAAAAGGTGATTTTCTAGAGTGCAGATCCACTGAGTAAGCTCATCTACATGCACTGTGACAGAGGGTAGTCAAAGATAAGAGGTTAATGACTTCATTCAGGGGCTGGTGGACAGATTCTGATGTGAAAATGTTGCTCTTTTATGTCAGAATTAGTCAGGTCCAGATATCTGCTGGACAATGTGAGATAACGTTGGGGACAGTTCGACAAGTCCTCCCTCCTGCTTTGGGTTTATGGCGAACAAAGACGCACAATTCCCAAAGGCAAATCAGCTGTGTGATACGTGGTTTGATGAGAGGATGGAGCTCGTGTAGAGGTTCATCTTCGACAGAATTCATTTTGAGGAAGGTAAACAGCAGCTGGAGAAGATTTAGTGGCACCAAAAAAAGCAAATAAACACAATATTATCATAGAAGAAAACGGCAAAACATTTGATTCATATCTTTCTTGAATGCAATGAGCACAAAAAGTGTTATAGAGAGGAAAGAGTCTTTGACAAACCTGTTAAGTTTAGGAGGAATATTGGCGCACCGCCGTTGGTTGCCCCTCGTGTTATTAAACGCCGAGAGATCATTCATGAGAAATATCACCAGGGGTTGGTTTTCATTCGTCTCCATCTCTATTGTTTAGTCATAGCTATTGATCAGGACCTCACAGCTGTGGATGACAGTTGACAGGCACTGTGAAATAACCTGTAGCTACACATGTTCTGCCTGAACGGAGATAATTGGATATGGTGGGTATGGTTGTAGGTATTCAGATGCTATTTTTCCCTTGAGAGAAGGTTAAGCATCCCGTCCTGGGCTTCCTTCAATCTGATTTAAATTAAACGCACTGGTGTTAGAACAATAAATGGGATCTTCCCTCAGCTTTGCTGCCTTCCGAACTGATTCATTCTTTGTTTGTTTATTAATTTTCTGTAATCTTTATGTTAGGTTTAATTTCGGGGTATATTATTTATTAAACGGTAAAGAAACAACTAATATTCTCATTACATTCAGTAGCAGAATACTTTTGAAAGTAATGATCTAACAAGTTTCAGCTCTCAAATTTCACCCAAATGTATTTATTTAAAAAATGCTCAGATGTGCAGTGGAGAAACGACTTGCTGGTTTTTGTATAATCAATAATCAATAATTACTTCTATGTGGGGTAGGGGCGATGCCACACTGGGTGTGAGAGAAAGCAAAGCAGTTTTTTTTTTCTAAATGAATTTAAAACAAAGATGGAATAATTTGAAAGTAGACATCATAGGATGACTTGCATTTTAAATTGGCAATTAGCGTTTGTTAGCAAAGTTAGCATTATTAACAGTAAACCTTTTAAACTTGTTAAGTTGAAAAATGTAAGAGTGCACTGACGGTATCTGCTAGTTAGTCTACAACTACTCAACAGATACAATTTATTAGGGCTGGGTATCAATTCCGATTTCAAGAATTGATTCGATTTGGATTCTCAAGAGTTGGAATCGATTATCACGATCCGATTCTATCTGATCCAGCTTGATATTGATATGGGACAATGCTATTAAAAACGTTTGTTGAGCTGTTCCCTTAATGTATGCGTGTAATTCAATGACTTAACACTGGTTTACCTGGAAAAAGTTTAATAAGACTTTAAGAACTAAGCCTTAAAACGGCTGTCTGGATTTTTAATTCCTATTTTAGATGAATAAAATGGCAAACTATGTTGAACAATTGAACCGATTTTTAAAGTTGTGAATCAATGTAATTTTACGTTTCGATTGATCCATATCAAACTAAAAACAAAGTACAACTTATTTATTTATGCATTAGTTTTTAGCACAGCCCTACAATTTATGATATAATTTGCTCAATTACCACTTGATCTTAAATAATTACATCCAATAAAATTATGTAACAGCTTAGGGATGCAACGATACCGATACTTTGGTCTGAGTACTTGCCGATACAGATTACCAATGCCGATACTTTTACTACACACAAAAATGCAGCGAATTGGACGACAGGTTTTATTTTTTTCTCTGCTTGTTACAACAAATAGGAATTAAATGAACAAATAAAATATTAATAAAAATGACCAAAAAGTGAAAAAGAAACATTTTTCTGCGAAATGATTGCTGAGTTTCCACATTTTAAGTATCGTTTGATGGTATCGGTTAACTAACCGATAAAGACATGAGTGCAATTGAACAGTACCGGCCTCAATACTTGATACCAGTATCGTATTATGCATTCCTATAACCAGTAAGTTAGATAATATGTTACAATATACCTATTTAAATAAAGAAGTAAATAACAGCAACAATAACTAAACATTATTTAGCTTGGTCAGATGTTTGCCAAGGAAGGTACAAAAAACACGCTTTTGTGTTTTCTTTTCATTTTAAACACTTTCATGATACTGAAAATAATTCATTTTAAGACATCTTCCCTCTGTAACAACGTCCACACTGAAGAGTGTCGTTTTCGCGGATTTCTCTGTGCGTCTCTATGATGAGGTAAAAATTCTACTTGATTAACGTCATCCCTGGAGACATTTTTTATGATCAGATTCACAAAGTTGGACGGTATTAATAAAGCTTTAAAGCTGTTGCTTTGATTTTTCTGTACGTTCATGTTTTTGTTAAGAATAAAAAAAAAAACCCGATAGTATGTGGTGTCAGAAACGTTTATTTTGGGCATTTTTAAGTGTACATACATCTGTTAATATTGAGTCATTCGGATTCAGACTCAATCCGTCTGTAAATCTTTTCGCCTCTTGATTCCTCCGCCCTTGTAACTGTGCTGACCAAACACGGCTACACAAACCCTCTCCTCTACGCTCTCAAGATCTTTGCTCGCCTGCTGTTATTTAGAGATGGATATATATATTTTTACAAATGTTTGTTGCTACAGCTTTCTTCTTATTAAACCGCACCGTCACCAGCTGACCCGGTTCCCAAGGGGATCCACTCAGCGCCGTTCAGGACTCTGTTTATCATCTTAATGTTTGTACCCAGCAAAGGACAGGGGCCCTCTGTGTAAAGGATAAGCAGCCACAGTCCTAAAGCCTGCTAAATGATGTTTGTACCCTGGAAAATCAAAGGCTCCCTGGAGGACCCTTCCTCCCCGCAGTGCATCCCGTGCTCTGAATCGCTCTCACAGAGGCTCTCCAGGCGACAGCAGTTGGGGGTAATAATGAAAAGCTTGGCTGATAAACAGAGGTAAGATGGAGCCAACGCTGGATTGTTGGAAAAACCTGTTATATTGGCTAAACCGCTTTACTGCATGGCAGTAGCATGTTGAGACTGGAAGAAATCGAAGGAACCTTGAATTAATTATTGAGATCATATAGAAAAATGGTTGTAATCACGTGGAATAAACAGGATGAAATTGAAAACATAATCCCTTCATGGGGATTGTGTCTGGTTTCTGTGAATAAACAGAGGAACCTTGCCAGAATGAACTCTTGTCAGAAATATTTCCATACGGAGAATATTCACATATTATTTATAATAAACAAACAGCTGCCTCATCCCCAACTGCAGGAATCCTCTCGATGTTTACAGATTTAGATCAGGGAAAACAGACTTATTTGGTTTCAAAAATAGCACAGCAAGAGGGAGAGAAAGGTGTTTGTTCGGAACCTTTTTTATCACACCTTTTTGTGGATTTTGTTGGTTCGGTTCAAGCCTAGTGCTTTGAAAAAGCATTCATCCCATTACCGAATCTTTAAATTGTGTCTTCACTCTGATTATTGATATTGAATAAAACATTTTTTCACATGTTCCTTCCACAATAAGTTTTCAAGAGCTTCTTAAAGGATTGTTTTGGGACTCACTGCTCTCTTGCAGTGTAGTCGGGACGGCTTGTCCATGTTAGCAGCAGTAACTAAGGAGGGCGGGGCTTAGCGAGCCTGCACCATATGTCAGTTTGTTACCTAATCTCATGCTGCGCTATGCAAACTCTCTGTCTGCACTGGTTAGGATTCACTCACCTCAGCATGCTGGTTGCTTGGAATGACTTCAACAGTAGGGCAGCTTGACCGATTGTAGAGTGTATTCAGCTAATAATTATTTAGTAACTCTACGACACTCAGCCCGGCTATAGAGCTTTAAACTTTCAGCCCAAGATGGTCAAGGGCTCATTACCTTTAAGAAAATAAAAACAGGATAGGGAAAAGACACAGTGGAGCACACCTACATATAACATTCTTCATTTTCATTCCACATGCAATATTTAACGTTTACACAACACATTTAGACACATGTTAAACATGTCTTTAGGTGGACTAGCAATGGTTATTTTACAGTACTGCTCAGAGGTCCAAAGAAGCTTGGTGCTTACTTATATTTTATTTGGAACAAAGACTTTCTTTGTAAACTGAGTTGTTTCAGATGATTATTATCGGTTGGTGTTTTCTCAATCTTAATATGTCAGATTAGCAAAAAGGATTGAACCAAACCACTATTCACTGAATGTTTTGCATGCTTATTACAGATGCAAATGTAGGCATATTAAAAACACAAAAACATTATTTATTTAGGTGTATTAAGCTACCCCATTTATATACATTTTTAAGTAATTGTCTTTTTTTTAAAAATAGTACAAACACAGACAAGTCAATATGTAATAAATGTATAAGTTGCTCTGTGCTTTAATTGTCTGTTCAGCTTAATTTGTCGTCTCCATTGTGTCGCTAAAAGCTGAAGTTGTTGTGGAAAGGTTAATGTTAGAACTGTCCACTGCTGTGGCATTTGCTCGGGGACCAAACGGTACAGCTGTTGTCCTCCTGTGTGACCCACCGTCCAGCTCAGCGGTGGCTCTCCACGAAAGATGAAGTTCGATGAGGTGAGGCTCGTCGCTTTGCAGAACAGATGCAAATGAGCGTTTGGCTCGCCCGAAATCGCAGTTATGTATTTTGAAGGCTGTCAGCCGCTAAACTCCCAGGGCTTATTTTAAAAATGCACATAGAGAAACTTGCACGGTTTCTTGTAAACATCAGTCTTACGGCTTGGAGGTAAGATGCTTCAGATGTAGGTAAAGGTGACAGGATGCTTCCCTGAGATGACAGCTGATGAAAGATGAAACACATCAGCCCCCCCCACCCCCCTTTCCATCTGGTTGGACACGTTTTCTTTGCTTATGTCGGCTCTTCTTTTCATGCATTTTGTTATTCAGGCTCTCCACTTTTGATTTCTTCTCGTTCTTTTTTTGTTTTAGCTCAATTCTTTTATTTATGCCCTCAATTATTTGTGCTTCAAAATAAAAAAACTATTTCTAACTCTTCTTGTTTTCCTGCAGACTTTATTTGCTCAAAGTCCTGTTTCTGTTTTGCTTCTCGGTTTATCTGGTCCTGCTCCTTTTTTTTAGAGTGGAAACAATACACATGCTTATTTTATTTTATTTTTTTGTCAGCTCGAGTTACTGCCAGCCCTCTCTCGATGCTCTCTTTAATTGCCTAAAAGGTATAATGGCTCTGGCTCACAACCACCACCTCTTATCCTTGCAGCAGTATATAACTTTATATGCAGGATCCTTATGTCTTTGTAGGCCAGAAGGTAGACTGTAACCCTTTTTGTTTTATTGAAAGCATAAATTAATAATAGCTGTGTTTAACTGAAATCCTCTGGCCCTCTAAACAAGTAGAAGCCAAATCAGGATAGCCCTGCTTCAAAACTGCAATAATAACCAAAAAGCTGATATGGAGAACCTTTAAAAATGTCTACACAAGAGATCTGTAGCTGGAAGTCGGTTATTTTAAACTGTTCTCTAAAAGCTATTTTCTCTACTTTTTATGGCCTTCTGTATCAGTCTCTCTTGGCATGCTTGTCCAGAGTTAAATAAGTAATGTCACATCTGCTTAGCTTGTATCGTAGGGTTTTTTTTCCTGGAGAAAAATTAAACTGACATCTGCTTTAGCTTTGTTTTATATGAGGACTAAATTGGACAGAAGTATGCATCTAGAATGTTGAACTTAAGCTACGTACTTTGAAAAAAAGTAGAAATTGAGACTGTATGGTGCTTTAGGAACGGTGTCAGCAATCCCCCCCCCTCTTTTTCTCATGTTTGGAGTAGAGGAGTCACTGTCATACAAGATTTTAGTGCTTCCTTCATGGAAACACAAATGGTTAATGGTTTAGCGTCTCAAACAAGAGGTTAGCATGGCTAGCATTACTAAACCAGAAATCTGAGTGTTTTCCTTTAACCCTGAGACTCCAATGAGATCCAAAATGTCCAAATCCACCTTAACTAAGAATGAAAAAGAGAGTAACTTTTCTATAGTTAATTTAGCCTTCCTGTTATCCCTTGAATGTCTTGCTCTCGCAGCATCAATAAACCAAATGTGGGTTTGAGCTTCCACACTGAAGAATGTTGTTACTGTGACTCACTGTCATTCAGGTATGGTGCGTTTGCTCATCATAAAAACGTCAGGATTTTCAGTTTATGAGCCGCTGAAGCTGAAACTGGCCTCTACTCTGTTCTCAGGGGTTTATGAAAATTGGATCGGATATGTTTGAGAAGTCGCTCAACCTTGGCATGTAGGGCTTATAGTTCTCTGATCTAAAGGGAGTTTATGACATGAACATTTCTAGAAATAAGTAAACTAATGTGTACAGATTTAAGAGCTGCAAATTTGTTTGTTGAACTCTGAGAATTTTCTGAAGTTGGTCAGTATTTAAAAAGTTGGATTTGGAGCAAATTAATTTAGAATCATTTCTAATGGACAGCTCTGGATAATTTAAATCCATACATTAGTATTGATTTTTTGCTGCAGGGCTCCTACAACGAAAATGCAGATTGATTAATTCATTGTCTGGCTTTGAGGCAATCTTCCAGTTCACGCTGGAGATGGGATGACTAAAAATCCCCCTCTTGGTGTTTTTATTCTCTTCTTTTTGACGTGACTGACTGATTTTTATTCCATACACACTCCACCTGCTCTTGTCTTTCAGCGTGTGTGTGTTGCAGCCTTTGTAGCGTCTGGACGTAGCCCCAGGCGAGCCCCAGAATCTCACACACCACAAACCTAGATGGTATATTAAGCTTTATCTACTATGGACTAACCATCTCAGAAGCACATTTAGCTCCTCACTGCTGTCGCTGTATTTACTCCCCCGGCTTCATTACTGCTCTCACACAGTCATTGAGCATTGATTTGGAAGGCTAAAGGCAACATAAATACGATGGATCACTAATACTGTCATCTAGTTTTTGCAATGAAGTTCAAACCATGAGGCAGCCCGAGGGGTGAAAGCAATATGGTGATGAATTGATAAGGCTCTAGTGAAGTCTACCAAATGAAACAAAGGTGTTCTTTTTAGAGCCTTTAGATTTCAAAGGAAGTAGACGTTGAAATTGTATTGTGAATATCGAGTAAAGATACATAACTTCATTTAAAGTAATATAATGTTTGATTTTCATTGTGGCTAAAACTACCTACTAAATTGAGAACATGTGATGTTCCACTAACGTTCTAACGTACTCGTTAAAGTTAAGTTGATGCCATGAATTGTTACTTGAAATGGAGAAAATCTGCAATAATTTCACAGAAAACGTTCATTTTTCACAGAAAATTTTAGTTTATTTTTTGTATTAATATTTTCTTTCTCTAATTTACCATCATTTGTTGTAACAAACAAAGAAAAAAACTGAAACATGTCTTCCAATAAATTTTTTTTTTTTTTTTTTGTGGTAGAAGTATCGGCATCGGTACTCTGTATCTGCAAGTAAACTATACCGAATGAGAATTACAGAAAGGTCTTGCTAACAGCTTTAAACTGGGCTGGCAGCTTTCCCAGAGATGATGCAGCAGTCGGTCAACTCGTGTTTCTCTTCCTTTGGTCTCCACAAGGGTAAAAGAAATGAAAGCTAAACGAAATGTCAATAAGAAGTAGTCGATAACCTTTCACGCTCCCTCACTTTGTCTGACGCCTCGGCCCCCTTCCCCGTCCTGTACTTAAGGCTTGCTGCTTAGATTCTGCGGCGCTCGTCGCCCAGCTATCACAGCCAGACGTAAACAGGCCGACGTGCATTTAATACGAAGACGGGAGAAGCTCCGGATAGATGCGCCGTTCACCGCTGCCCTCTTGGCAGAAGGAAAAAAATATATATATCTAGAGTGGACTAAAAGGTCGCCGAAAAGGAAGCGTTGTAGAGTTTCAATTTCTCCTCACTATCTCCCACCACCCCCATGTATAGACTGACCTTTTTCAGTAGAAAAATAGGCTGTTACGTTTTTATCAAAACACCACAGGCCTTGACCTGCTGCACAAAAGAATCTGCTTCCCCCGTGGTTATATTTCTATATTGGCTCATGAGTGAAGGTAAAGCAGCTCCCTGAAGTCTCTTCCCCTTTTCTCTTCAGAGTTAATTTATTTGCCTTTTTAATTAGTCTCAGTTTGTCACGATGGTTGAAAACGGCTGCTTTGTATCTTTAAATAGAGCAGTTGTTGGCTTTAGACGAGCCGCGTTCCTCAAGGAGATTCATAGGAGCAGTTCGTCCTTAACATTAAATAGAAAATGGAAAGCATGTGGGTTAAAGGATATTTATGAGCACAAAGTAGAATTATCACAGATCCTTCCTCCCAGCACTGCTCCCAAAAAAGCTAGTGAACAGTTTTGCTTCCCTGCTGCTTTTGCTATTTTTGCAATTTAGCCTTTTTTTTTGCCTTTGCATTTAAATCGTATTGCAGAAAAAGTAGCTGCTTCTTTAAAAAAAGGTGAAACAGAATTCCTTCAGGCGTTTTTGATATATATTTAATATTGGGTAGCATGGGAGACGAGCGCAAATCCCGTAATAAGTTCACAGAGAATATTAGTTTTTAACTTTTAAATTTAAGTTCTGTGGTAATTTTTATTAATATTTTATTTTTTTAACTAATTCACCGTCATTTCTTGTAACAAGCAGAGAAGAAAATGAAACCTGACTCCCAATTGATAGCACTTTTTTGTGTGACAGAAGTATCGGTATGGTATAGTTTTTGAAAAAAGTGGTATCGTTGCAATCCCTAATTTGGCTGACATCTTTCTTAGACAAGGCAACTTTATTTGTATAGCAGACTTTGAACAACACGGCAATTCAAAGTGCTTCAGAAGATTTAGGGAGAATAATACAAGCATAAATTACAGCAAAGACACACAAAACTTATGATTTAATAAAAAAAAAGACATTCTCAGCTATTATTAATAAATTAGTCAAAGGCAGCTCCAAAAAAATGGAACTTTTTAGCTTTTATTTAAAGGAACTCTGTGATTCAGCCGTTTTGGAGTGGTCTGAAAGTTTGTTCCAGATCAAGAGGAACATAGAAACTTAAAGCTGCTTCTCCGTGTTTGGATCTGATTCTGTGGATGATTATAATGTAGAGTTGGAGGAGCTGAGCGGTCTGCGGGTTTGGCATAGTGACGAAAGGTCTTCAACATATTTTAGAGCTAACCTATTCAATGATTTACCAATGCATTCCCTATTTAAAGGCCGCTTATCCCTCTTCCCTCTTTTTTAATAGCTTTTGTTCTGTATATGTTCCTTGTTTGGACTGTTTTAATGATTAATTTTATTGAAACTTTTTATATGTTTTATGTTTGTTAATACTGTGAAGCACTTTGGTTAAATATGGCTGATGGTAAAGTGCTATACAAATAAAGATTGAGCTAC
The DNA here is from genome assembly GCA_028564705.1 of Apricaphanius iberus. Classification (NCBI taxonomy): domain Eukaryota; kingdom Metazoa; phylum Chordata; class Actinopteri; order Cyprinodontiformes; family Aphaniidae; genus Apricaphanius; species Apricaphanius iberus. Next base: position 774,395 of record JAPXFQ010002564.1, read on the forward strand.
TAGTATGAACTACTAGGAGTATTTTGAAATAAAGTTTTTTTTAGCTATATGGAGCCAATGGAAGGACTCTAGAACTTGTTTGATGCGTTCTACTTCCCTGGTTCTAGTGAGAACATCAAGCTGCAGTGTTGCATACATTCTGACCGTCTGTCGTTGTGCTGAAGGATTGTTTGCATTCTCCCCCTGCTGAAACTTATGTTTATACTGATTAGTGGAGCCTCCTGCGGTTCTGGGGGAATACACAATTCAACGAGCCAGTAATGGCATTAATGACTGTGTAAAATTACTATTGCTCTTAGTTTAGAGTGGTCAGGTTGTGCGGTTTGTCCATCGTTGCATAAAGCTTCAACTCTATTAGCATTACATTAAAGCAGTCTGTGTGTTGGTGGAACAGCATATTGTAAATGTGGATTGAATCCATGTAATAATGGCATCATTTAAAAAAATTAACTAGTTAGTATCCTGATTGGTCACAAAGATTAAAGGGATATTCCCTCCCCAAGTGAATTTTATTCTGTTATATTCACTAAAGTTGGATTTGCTGTACGTTGGTAACTCCTCCTTGTTCAGCTGAGTGCATTTTACTTAAAACAAGGATGTTTTGTATCCATCCACTGACTTATACTTTTAAATAACCTTCTTCCTCTTTGCCTGGATCCAAGAGGGTGAATTGTTTTTATTATAGGGACTGATAGATGTTAGTTGGCTTCTTTGTTTACCGAACATCGTCTTGCCTTACAAGCAGAGCATATTGAAGTTGTGGTTCATGGAAATATGAAGAGTTTCAGCTATTAGCTTGTGAAACTCCCTGGAGTATGGGTACCAGTTCAGATTGTTCTGTCATCTGATAGGAGATAGCTGTGTAATATTAGCCGGGCGTATTCCTCCAGGGTTGGGTTACAGTACTGTTTGGTTTTGTTCCTGTAGTTTGCATTGATGCTGACCTGTTTCTACATTATCGATAATTAGATCATCCTGCCGCTCTTCCTTGGGGGTCTTGTGCTGGTTTCCATATGAAAGGCTTTAGGTTTCCAGATGGGATATAGCATATTTACAACCACTGTTGTAGCCTTTTGAAGGGAAATACTCTAGGATATTCAATATTGGCGTGTCTCGAGTACTACAGGGGTTATGGTTGGCTGATTCTCTCCCCTAATCCAATTCAGTCTAATACCCACAATCACTATCTGTCAGTCACATACTCCATTTATTTTTCAATCTCACCATGCTTCCGTTGCGCTCTTTTCCTTGTGAGGGCAGGAATGTTAAAACGGTAGCCTCTGCCGTCCTGAATATTTGATCAGCCTTTCTTTTTTAGTGAGAAGTGAGAGCTGTGGTGTAGCCTGGCTCTGGATGTTTTATTACTTCCTGGTTCACATAATAAGGTAGGGTTGGGGCTAGGTTAGGTTACTTTGCTCTAACCTAGGTTACCTTACTCTAACCTAAGATACCCTAACCTTGGTTGCCCTGCTCTAACCTAGGTTACCTTACTCTAACCTAAGTTACCCTAACCTTGGTTACCCTGCTTTAACCTTGGTTACCCTGCTCTAACCTTGGTTACCCTACTCTAACCTAGGTTACCCTACTCTAACCTAGGTTACCCCACTCTAACCTAAGCTACCCTAACCTAGGTTACCCTGCTCTAAGTTACTCTAACCTAACAAGTTACCCTACTCTAACCTAAGCTACCCTACCCTGCTCTAGGTTACTTTACCTTCCTTTAGTTCTTGCTTTATTTTAGTTCCTTCCTTCCTTCCTTCCTTCCTTCCTTCCTTCCTTCCTTCCTTCCTTCCTTCCTTCCTTCCTTCCTTGTTCTATTTTATTTTAGTTCCTTGTCTATACAGTGCAGACATATCTGCTCTAACTTGCTAATGATCTTTAGCGTTTCAGATCTTTAAAGGAACATGATTGAAGTGAATTCTTGGATAATTTTCAGGAATTCTGTTTACTGATAAATAGCCAATGTTTGGACATGTAAATAATATATAACTCTTTCCATCTCTAAAAGATGAAAGAGCCAAACTGAGTTGCGGAGGAAGCGTAACGGGAGATTTAAATACACAAGTAGAAAACATTTCCTTTAATTGTGTTTGCAATTTTGTTTAATTAGCTTCTGATTTACTAAAGTTGTCGGTAATCACACATTAAGTAAATAGGATTGCCCTGTGGGCATGAACTACAAGTGATTACCAGCTGAAATGCTGCTTCACTGGGTTTGAGTTTGTGAGATAAACAGGCTCAGAAGTATTGTAAAAAATCTTGAAATGGTGAGGTTGAAATATTTATGATCGGAGTAAACGAGAAAATGTTGCAACAGCATTTCTCTTCCTGGGAAGTATATCAGACGTTCTCAAACCTGGCTAAGATGTCCCAGAAACTGCTGTTCTTGTGCCGTTCTCATCTACCGTGTTGCACCTCACCGTCTACCGCAGTCCTCGTGGTTTATGTGCTTCTCTGGGAAGAAGTTTTTAAGTGTCGACGGGTTCCCTTCAACATACAGACCACCTCCCTGTTGTTAACCGCTCTGTTTCTCCCCTGTGGATTGAGCTCTGGTTAGTTGTGGTTTGTTTCCATGTTTGCTCCCAGATGCACGCAGCCTGCTTCAGTTTGCTGTGGAGAGAGAAAAACCACATACACAAACTAAATAATTCAGGGCTGCACGCTGCAGCAGCTCTTTCACATTCCAGGAAGGAGATTGTAAATGTTCTGTGGTATAATAGATGCTGATATTTACACGCTTGCACTCAGGATGCTTTGATTATATCTGGAGATGCAGGTGAAATGGCCTGATTACATAGAATGTATCTGTGTAAGGATGTACATGCACACTATTAATTACCCAAGAAGACAATAGTAACTCAATAATTTGATTAAAAAATAGCATCTCAATCAATGTCAGTTTTCATCATAGCCCAACAGGTAGCTTAATAAAAAAGGCAATATTTACTCCAAACCACTCACTGCGAATCGCTGTTCCGGTAAGACATGAGAAACTTTCGTGAGTCGTTGCTAACAACATATGTGGCTTTCAAAATAATACTGTAATTTTCTCATTTGGTACCCACTGAAAAAAGTTTGAGAAATACTGGTCTAGACTCAGCCATCGGTGAGTAGCTGGTTAGCTTTAGCAGCTGAACTGAATTAGAATCCGCTTTATTGGCCGGTTCTAAATCTAGGTCTGAACCATATATATTATAATGTCCTAAAATGTTCAAAAGATTAAAAAGAATCAAGATTAGCCTTCAATTTAAATTACTAACATAATAAAAAAAAATCAACAATGGTTCATAATCAACAGTAGTTCATAAACTACTTTTTTGTTTTAATAATGTCACTCAGGTCGCTTGATTTGCTTTTTTTCCTACAAACTTAGTTATGGTAAAAAAAAAAGTGTTTGATTAAAGGACTTAATTTAAGTCTTAGTTAAAATGAGTTCATTGAAGAATAACAAACTGACCCGGGAGGCACTTAAAATACCTTTTATACATTTTGTGATGGTTTTAGATAATTATTGATGTCGATCAGTAGGACTATTACCTTTATCAGTGTTCTCTTTTTCTATATCCTCCTGCCTTAATTTGTAGACAGGAAAACTCTTTGCACATTCTTCTTTTTCCAAACATCTACGAGAAAACTTTGCACTAGTAGCCTCAATCGAATACTTTCTGTATTTGAACTTCCAACTCTATTCAATTCTGGAAAAAAAAATCAGTACTAAGGTGTTTTAAAAACACTAATTTATTGAACAAATAGATGCAATGAATAACATTCCTTTTATCCAGCTACCTTAATTTCTAGTGCAGAAATGAAAACTATTAAGTGTAAAAAATTTTGCTTAGAACATTTCAAGTATCAGCAGTGTTTTTTAAAATGCGCACATATAACGAGTGGAAGATCACTCCAAAATGTAAATATCATGGGAATAGAATATCTAATTTAGATATCAGTTTTAGAATCGATTAATATATCTACGTATTGATTATTTTTGATAACCCTAATATGAACTTTTTTTTATTTTTAACCGTGTGTGTGGGTAGGGGGTGGTATATGTGGGGTCATTTTTATTCTGTAAAGCACCTTGAAAACAGTTTTTGTATGAAAAGCACTTTATAAAGTTTATTGATTTGACAGGAGATTGATTCTAATAATCGACGTGGATTCTCTGTTCAGTTTGTTTGGGTTGAATAGTAATTAAAATGAATGAAAAATTAAATATCACCGCATGTCAGCTTTATCATTTGAAAATGTTTTAGATAGAAAAGGAAAATCCGGTGGCGCATCTATCTGAGCTTACCAACTCTTAGCTATAATGAGTTAGCTATTTGTATTCCAAGCGTTTTTTTCTGGGTTTTGTTGGCCCAGATCATTGAAATGGAGCACGAGGCACATTTTCTGGCATTATCTGCTGCTCAGTCCTCATCCCTGCCAACCTGTTAAACAAATGAGTGATGAGCTCCAGCCTTGCCGCTCGCCCGCCCGCCGCATCGAAGCGGGCGACGGATCGCGTGAAGAAAAATCAATTTCGCCTCTACAAAGTCTTCATTAGTTTGCCTTTTGTGAAGCGGCGAGGTCAAACCAAGTTTGGCTGCTCCTTACAGCCGTGAGAAAAGGTCAAGTCAATAAATGCATGCGTATGAATTTTGATAGGGCCGTAGAAAGCCAACCACACAGCTGGGAGGTTTGAAAAGCTGCGGTTTGGTCTTCATTCTGACATTAAAGCCACAATGAAACGAAAAGGACACTCTGAATACCCTTGTTGGATCTTACAGATCTAAAAATGTCAGAGACGGAAGTCTTGCTGTCATCTTACGGATTCACTTTTTAATCCATTCCTCATAGACTTTCATTTATTGCGGACAAGCTAACGTTGGCCCTTTGGACCCTGCAGGATCAATTTAGACCCTTTTTGACGGATCACAAAGAAAATCATAGATTTTGTGACTACATTTATTCTTTTATGGTAATCATTCAGCAGAGTCATCCGTAATCAGAAGGTGCGTTGACATCAGGGGTTGCCTTAACAGAATACTTCTTGTGTTTCACGAGTGTTTTTAGAACGGTGACGGAAAAACCTCAATACGGTGCAGTCGTCCCATCCCCTTTGCAGAAAAGCATCCCCAAAGAATGACGCTTCCACCTCCATGCCTCACAGCTGGGACGGTGTTCTTGGGGTTGTACTCCTCTGTCTTGGAGTTAAGACCAAAAAGCTCCACTTTTGTCTCATCAGATCCACTAGACCTTCTCCCATTCTTCCTCTACAATCCCTGATATCCTTGCACAGCTCTCTGCTCTTGGACATTGTAGCGAGGTTGGAGTTTGATTGTGTGGACAGGTGTCTTTTATACAGGTAATGAGTTTGACTTGGTGCAGTTAATACAGGCTCCTTAAAGGAGAACTAACAGGTCTGTGGGAGCTTAAACTCTTATGCTGCGTTCACACCGCCCCAAACGGCAGCGTCGGTTGCGGCAAGATTACATGTAAAGTCTACGGTCGAATCCATCAGAGTCTCTGCGTCGCGTTGTGTGCGTTGGCTCCGTCAACTTTTTCAAGCGTTTCAAGCGGCAACGTAGCAAACGCAAACAACGCAGAATTTTAGCTAGCTGAACTTTTGACGGACTTTACGCAGTGCGGCAGAGAAAGGCCCGCCCACCTGCTTTGCAGTTTTCCGCCTAAAAATGTATATACGTCAAACTACGTGCGTTGGGAGTGTTGTTTGATGCGGACAAAGTGTGTGGCCTGAACGCACCATCACTGACTGGGTATCGTTTCAAATTTCATGAATCGATTCAATTCCAATTCTTAAGAGTTAGAATCGATTATCCGAATTCGATCTGATTCAGTCTGATCCAGTTCGATATTAACATGGGTCAATGCTATTCATTTTCCTTTTTGAGCTGGTATCTTAATTATATGCCTGTAATTCAATATGCCTTATCACTGGGTAAGTAACTGTATTTACCCTTTCAGACACAAGACTTGAAATGGCCGTCTGGACTTTACCTTAGTTGTAAAAAGGGCAGACTATTCCAAAAAATAAAGATTTTTTGAATTATGAATCGATTTTATTTTTCTAAGGATCGATTCAGAATTAAGATTTTTTCAACACAGCCCTATTACTGACATCTACATGCTTTGTAAGTGGAACAACTTAAAAAATCAGCAGTTTATCAAATACCTGTTCTGCCCACTGTCTCTGTATACTTTTGATCCATGCTTTTCTTGCCCACTGGAATATTTTTATTTATTTTATTTTGTTTAAAAAAGAAGAAGCCATTAGATCTAAAGTATCTAAAGTAGTACCCAAAAGGTTTTTATATATTTAGTTATAGATTACCAACATCACGCTACAGGCAGAAAAGTATTGAAATATTTTATCCTGGTTGTATTTTTTACAAGACAAAAAACAAATCTCGTTTTATTTATTTTAAAATAAACAACCACAAAAAAACCTCAATGTTACAGACTCAGTAAAAAATAAAGTCTAAAAAAGTGGAAAATTAATAAAGCATTAAATTTATGTTGAAGTAACATTTCAAACAACACATAATATCTTAGATTCCTAAAGTTTTTTTTATTTTGACTTCCAGAGGATAAATGTCGAACTAAGGGTGCAAAGGTATTGAAATAATTGATAATGCTGTCATATTTTGTCACAAATGAATAAAACATGTTTTTCTATTTTAAAAAAAGTTGTTAAAAAACATTAAAAGTAATGTTGAAAGTAAAATCAGAAATACTACTTTATGATCTCTTAGTATCTCTTCAGGCTCTGCGTCCTTTTAAAGACTGTAATGTAATAAAGACTATTTGTAATTATTGGACTAAATAATTATTGGACTAAAGCACATTATTCAGATAAATAATGCATTTTTAATCCATTTTTGGTCCTTTTTAAAAAAAATAAACTGCCATCATGCTGGGTCATGATCACACCTCTTATTAGTCAGCTGTTTCCTTTGCGCTGCCTGCATGATTATGTGGCTGGTGTGATGAAAGGCACAAATAGAATAATAATGCTTCACCCGCTGTGGAAATAAATATCGTCAGGTCTTTATGAATCAAAGCTTGTGGTCTGAATCGGAGGGTGAAAGAAAATCTTTATTAAATGTCTCTTTGCTTTGATGTACCAGCAGAAATCCCTGCATTGAGAATGCATTATTACAGCCACCGGGACACGACTGGCATATATTACCCCCTAGCTTGTAAGATTTCTTTTTACAATATATTTTGCATGCAGATTTGTTTCATAATGGGCAAATCTTTCCAGCTGATGCTGAAATACAATACATGTCTTCTTATAAACCGACTTGTGTTGTAGTTTCTTTTCTGGACCACATTAAAGTCCAGTCGGAGGTAAAAATGCAACATTTGAGTTCTTTGGTCCAAATGTGAGGAGTAAATTTTAAATTATGGCAGGAGTCTCCAATCTGGGGTTCTGCTCTTAAAAGTGGCCGCTTTAGTTCTTAATAATTTTGGCTAAAAATAATAGTGTCAAATAATGTTATTAACATAAATATAATATCAAATGTTGGTTTTTTAGCAGTTTTTCATTGAATTTCCATAAAATGACACTAAATGTACCAGTAATATTTATTTTTACATGACAAGTTGTATTCCATAGAAGAAGAAAAACACTTTCAGCCGTGTAATTTTTTTAAATTTTTTTATGTATTACCTTACATATTGGTTGTAAAAAATAAGAATAAAAAAACTCAAATATAAAAACAAACGAATCATATATAGTACTTTTTATTTTAAACTATAAGATGTCTTTTCAAAAAGTAATTCGTAGGGCTGCAGCGGTTCGTCGAGTTACTTGATTTATGCGATTCCAATAATTGCGCGCATCTGTTTGTTGCACACCATACAGTTTGAATTTAGTTGACGCGATAGCGGAGAGTAAAGATGCCCATAAATGGCAAAAAATGTGTAAAGTTTTTTTTTTTTTTACATTCTAAAAAAAGAAGAGAACAAAGTAAAGTGTATTTACTGTAAAGTAGAGCTGGAGTAACACAGCAATACGAGCTCAATGATCCAGCATCAGAAAACATCCACATGCAGTTTAACCAAGCGTCCCTGAAACAAGGTAATATAACCTAAAGCCTGTATACACTGATGTTTGCTAATTTTAATACTGTATTTGTAGCGGAGTGATAAGTGCCGTAACGTCACTGTCTGCGACAAATGTTGGAGTTGGATTTCTGTTTATTTTAGAGGTAAAAGGCAAATGCTTTATCATTTTACAGCCACAAAATTTTCTTTACGCATAATTTGTTTTGGTTGTTTAAAAACGTAAAAAAAATTGCATCCGATTAATCGAATGGATAAAGTGCTAGATTAATCGATTACAAAAAGAATCGATAGCTGCAGCCCTAGTCATTCAACATTTTTGGCCCTAAATGTGTGTTTTTTTTTGTTTGTTTTTCTTGTTACGCTGATAGAAGAGAAAAATTTATTTGAATTTGCAGAAAGTGCAGATGCCTGAATTAGGTTATTGGTTGGGATTTATAGCTTGGAAAACCGTATCCGCTATCAACAAAGTCTCAATCATGGCCTGTCGACTTTGGAAAGCATTTTAAAAAAGTCATTTATTTTCTCACCAAGAACTCAGTTTGCCGATGGAGAAAGTTTGCAGCCGCAGCAGAACATCCATGTTCTGGAGGTCATTCGTGTGGAGAGAGCTTTAAACTCAGATTGTGTTGGAGCTGTTTGGCTTTTGGCTGCTGTCGCTTTTACAGAATACAGAGTCTGGCTTTGACAGATTTTCTCCATACATTTCGATGCTTTATTTTATTGGGTTGTTAGTGTGAATCATCGAAACTTATATTTTATGTGTTTTCCTGAAAAAATGCTTTTCAATATGTAATATTTTTCACAAAAACTGACATGTGTCTACGTACCTTCTTATGTATTGTTTTTACAACTGGGGAAAGCTGATATAATAATAACCTGAACTATGACCCCCAAACTATTTCTTTGATCGATCATAATGCCTAGCAATTAAGCTGTTAGCATGTGGCGACAGTCACAAGATTTATACAGTAACTTACTTCAGTCAGAGGCTTCATAGAGTCGTTGCAAGACTGACTGCTACCGAGTTACGAGAACTTTGACTTTAATAAAGTATTTAACAGATTTATTCCAGAGGAGAGAGGAATACCGCCCCCTTCTTTAACCATCGAGAACATGTGATGAGGGGGTTATGAGTTCTGGTCCAATACTCTGTGGGTCAGAAAGCAGAAAAATGTCTTCTGCTGTTTGTCTTGTTTGAGGTTTTCCTTTTTGTAGCCAACAAGTTGCTGTGATAAGATCCCCGTTTTCTACATAACTGTACAGCAGTCAGGCCTCAGGGGACTTCAGTCTGTCGCAGCACACTTGTCGTTTGGCTTAATTTCGAAACCAGAACTCTGCGTGAGTGAGGTCAAAGCGCATTTCCTGTAAAACGGGAAGTAATTTAACCCTCAACCAGATGACGTCAAGAATCTCCTGATCTGGTCCAAGCCTCAAATTATGGCCCAAAGCAAGGCAGTTATTAACTGATTTATTTAATGTTTAATATTAAGATTGAAAAATTTATACCTACATATAGCAGGTTTCCTATGGGAGGTAATGACTATGATTCAACCTATAGTAATAAATGGGTCGTTATTAAATATTAATATGAACGTTAAGTCTCATAAGATTTACATTTAGTGACAGATATGACAAAACGCTAGAATGAAATGGAGCAATCTTTATTCTACTGACCCACAAGGGGAAATTTGGTTGTAACAGCAAGAAAAACATGTACAAGTATTGTGCCTTTTTATTAAAGTTATCAATACAGAATATTTAGTTTTATCCTCAAAATGTGTTTTAAGAACATCTGGGTTCTTATCTGATTTATATCCATTTATCTGATTCTTTCTTAGGTAGAAAAACTCTTAGCTTTATCTGATTTCAAAAGTGTTTGATGGATAATAGGAAAAACTTTGGATGATTTTAAAGGGGAGTAGCTTAGAGCAAAGAGAAAATCTGTGGCGAAAGTTAAAAGTGAATGTTCAGATGAACTCTACTCTAATGAAATGGAGCAGTTTAGGCGTGAACATTTTTGCATGACGCTGTGAGAAAGTTGTCTGGTTTTTTCTCTCTATATAAATTAAATAAATTTAAGGCTACTGAAACTATAGATGGGAAACGCACAAAACAATGTATTTATTTGATTATTTAATTGTGCTTTTAGCTTTTCGTTAAACTTTTTCTTTCTGTCCAAACCTTTGACCTCTTCCTGTCCTCTGGACAGGATGACGGCGTGTCGATCCAAGTAAAGACGTTTCCGGTTTTTGTTTTATTTGAAGCTTTTTTTTATTTTTTAAATTTTTTTGTGGCGCTAGTGGCGTTTATTTGCAGTAGTGAAACAGGAAGTGGGAAGAGAGAGAAGGGGTGAATACGTGCAGAAAAGCTGCTCTACCTCTGAACCCAAATATTTTTAATTCTTTGCTCCTGAAAGACGCTGCTGCACTTCAAGAATGAGCCAGTATATTAGATTTTTTTTTGTTCCCTTAATCATGATGGTGATAAGTTGTGGGAAGGCTTCCTTTCTGGAAAAAACTTAAAACACTATAAACCCTTTTTTTTTTATTTTCCCCGTTTTCCACTTTCCCCTTCGTTGCAAATGCATCAAAAATATCCAGCCCCGTGTAAGAAAGGAAAGTTATCATGCTTGTTGTAAGAACAGCTGGATGTTTTCCCTCTTCCTCATTCTCAGCGTTTCGGTGACAAAGGTTCCCTGTTCGCCAGTAGATGTTATTTATGTACAGGGTGGCGTGAGAAACAGCAGTCTGTTCTGTATCCTGATTAAAGAATACTCAGAAATACAGCTTCACTTGAGGAATGTCAGTTTCTTCACATTTTTAACAACTTTTCTTTCAGAGGAAAAAAAAAAAAGGCTGCTTGCAAACTGGAGTCATTCTGCTGATGCCATGGGAAATATTGTCATATATTCATACATTCCTCTAGAGGTTTATTGTTTTCCCTTATTATTTTAAACATATGCTTCTGAATTAATGGCTAATCTGTGTCTTTTTGAGCTGTTTGTCAGTTTGTGATGAATCAATAAATCTTTTTTTTTTTGCGGATAACGGAGATATGCGTCTAGAGTGTGATTCCCTCTCCCTCCTAGGAAGTAAATTAAATCTTTAATCTCACTATGCAGGCTCGGTTGCAGAATCTGAAGGCTGAAAAGAGGTCTGGATCTGCATGACACAATCTTTCCTAGATCGGGCTGTTGCACCAATGTTTGAGTGATTCCTACTTTCAAATCTCTCCCACAAGATAATCCCTGAAAATCCCGAGCGGTTAATCCAATTAGAGTCGACACATCGCTGCCCTCTGCATTAAATCTAATGCGGGTTACCAAACATAGACACAGTCTAAACTTGTTTATCTGTGCTGAATCAGTTTACAAACCCCTTTCCTGTTTGTCACAGGCAGCCGTATCCTGGCTGTGGCATTCTTCACCTGTTTCTCAGGTGCAGTTTGAAGTAGCTGTGATGAAGTATGTTATCTTGGATTAAACTGTGTCAATTCCCTTGTTAGAGCTGGAGCCCGGCCATCTGAAGACACATAGGCACACTGAGTAGGGAAATGCCCTCATGACGCAACCGCGTAGTGGATTTATCCTTCCGCAGATTAGATTTGGTGTTTTCCTTCTGTCTGTTAGCAAATACAACTGCTGTATCAAAGTCTATAAAGGCAAAGAAAAATGCTTATTAAACGTAGAACTATAATTTTTTTTACTCTAATCAGCATTAAAAAACACATTTTATTTCCCAAATTCATTCCTTTAATTTTCTGTTCTATAACTTGAAAATGTTTAATAGGAGATGATGATAAAATAGTATGAGCGGACTTAGCCAGAGTAGAAAACAATATAACAGCTTGTAAATGTAGAAATGTTTGCATACTACTTTGCCCATATCTGAGGCTAAAACATGATTAACTAACTCTCCAGTTGTACTTGAATGCAGCATGGGCATCTTTTTGGGAAAATCCCTTCTCATCAACAGGGATTTCACTAAATTAATTCATAATCAGGAGTTTGGTCTGATTGGATGCTACTGGGAGCCATGGTGTTATCAGCTGTTTTTTCTCCAGTATCAGTGATGTTTAAATTCAGCTTGACTTTGTTTTAGTCAATTTCATTTCAGTATAGAGCGTGTTATGGACCTTTTTGCTGTTGAAAGATGCGTTCACTGACAAAGTTCTGGTTCTGCCCGTCTTTCTGTTTCTACTGTAGCTGCATGAGAAACCATGAATGTTCCCGAATAGTAGAATTTATTGTTAGCTGGGAGTCCATTCTGTTTTGTTTTAGTGTCGCTTTTTAAAGTTGTGCTGCAGAACATTTCACAGAGTTCAGCACATAAACCAGATGGCAACGTTTTTTCCTTGCAGCAAAAAGGTCCTGGGGTCTTTCCTCCAAAAACACGCCTGTTCATTTGCAAGCTAAACTGAAGAATCGAGGCCACAAGGGATCCAAATAATCTCACGGAAATATTGGTCAGAATATGCTGGGACATTTTGTGCCCACTTGGACATTTTTCAAAAGGATGTTTCTGGTTAACTGAACATTGTTCATTCTTTGGTTTGGTCCAGGTCTGGTAGAAATATGATGCAACGTAAAATATGCAGGGAAAAGAGTACATCTATAGGTTATATTTCAATGCTTTTATGATTTTGTTCCATATTTTATCAAACATATTATGCTCAAAACAGAAACAAACTGAAAAGGAATTGGAGTTAGGGGTAAAAAAAAAGAGTTATACATTTTAAAACACTTGTAGAAGCAGCTGTGGGTCTTCTTCCCCTCGAATGGCTGCCATTAATTTTGGTTTCCTCTGTTGTTTGCTTTATATAAACCTGAGTGCCCAGCTGAAAACACAGTGAGGACCAACCCCTCCTCTCTCTGTTTTGTTTGCGCTCTGCGTGAATTTATGCTGGTTAATCATCCCTCCATCACGAAACGTTGCTTTTTTTAAGCAGATGTTGAAGCGTTTCCTCTAAAATAATAGTCCATGCTGTTTAGGACTATTATCTGAACTTCCATCCAGACACTCACAGCTGCAGCACTCAAAATTCATCCTTGTATGCCTAGAATTGGTCTTGAATGTGCAGGGATCCTGATGATTGATATTTCGGGTATCTGTAGCTCTCAAAATATCTTGAAAGGTCAAATTAAGGCTTTTATTTGATTTCCTGTCGACTTTAAGCTTTGCTCTCTGTCTTTAGAGGTGGCGGTATAACGGTCCAGCGACTTGCTAAATGGCTGTGCCGCTGTTTGACAGCTTCACCTTCTCACTGTAATAACTTTGGTTTCCCCGGCAACAAGTCACGCCGACTAACAGACTCGTTGACCTACTGGTTTACTGCCTGCTGTGACCATTTGTACCAGTCATTACAAATAATTGGCCCTTATCATTGTTGTTCTCAGCATGTGTCGGCTTTTAAAAGAGGAACTTAAGACAGAGTCGGCGACGGTAATGGAGAGCGCTGCAGGACGCTGCCGCCTGCAGCTGAACGCACACCACACCGCAGCCGCAGGAACCGTCGCGCTCGATGACTCGCCGTTCCTCAGTTTGATCACCGAACCTCAGTCGGGTTTCTCCAAGATAACAGTGGAGTCGCAGGGTTCTTCTTTTCGTTTGTAGAAGGAGCAATGAACTGTGAGTGAGCAGATCCGTCAGGCGCAGAAGGAGGATAAGGGGATTTACAGCCTAATCTGGATGCAGGTTCTACGGGGCGTTGTGTAACCTAGATTTCTACAATGGATGCATGCATCGACATCTGGGCCTGAAACGAAACTCGAGATTCTCTGAAAGTGTTTTTGCTCGGCCAACAACCCAGGGGTGTAGCTATTGGTGGGCCGGGTGGGAGCTAGGCCCAGCCAAAAAAGTGGCTTTTTCCAAAGAAATTAGAACAAATTATACATATAATTAATTCTTGTTTTTATTTTAGACAAGCTAGAGGCTAGCTGTGAGATTGTAGTTTAAAACAAACACTTTTAATGTTAAATATTATCAAATCAAACTTTTTTTGTAAAGTGCTTTTCAAACAGTTTCTCAAAGTGCTTTACAGATTTTAAAATAACCCCTCTAACCCCGTCTTCAAAAACCAAAAATAAAATCATCATCGCAGCTACACCCCCCTCCCAACCCATCAGCCTTTCACACACTCAAAAGCTACAAATACAGCGGGCTGCGCACAGAGCACAATGTATATTAGGATCCCTAGCTAAATAATCCCTTTTTATCTAATAAACACAGTTCTGTGCATAAACACAATTAAATGTGACAAAGCATTAATTTACATTGATTAATAATGCTCTTACTTTGGTATTTTGTTTGCCATTTGTTCCCTTGGGAAAAGCTGACCAATCGCTGAGCTTACAGAGCCAAGATGATCCCGCCCCTTTTAACTTTCTACTTGGCGAGCTGCCTAAAGAGAAAAAATTTTCTTAGGCCCACTTCAAACGCGATCGCTGGCTATGCGACTGCAACAACCGATTCAACATACCAATTTTTGTCCAGTTCCAGTTGCTCTTTAAAAATTATTGTACAGAAAATGTTTTCCTAACTGTAATGAACAGGTATAGACTATATATTGTCAATGTCCCGTCGTTCTTTAAGAGTGTAATCAGGGTTTTGTGTAATCAGATTTTCTGTGTCTGATTAGGCCACAAGCGCTTCCTATATGTTCTGCATTCATGTGAGCTGCAAAAGTATTGGTCTCTCTTGCCATTCCACAGCCAGAATGAAAGTTGGACATCTCTCCACGATTGTAAAACTATATATTTCCTTTAAAAACATTTTACCTCATATGGCAGAATAATAAACACCTGACTAAAAATGGAAATAGCTACTTTTAAGGTTTGTTCCCACAGTTACAACTTAGATAAACATACAGCCGGAAATTACAGCGAGTAAATGGATTAATCAACATCTAATGGTTAAAAGAAGAAAATGTTTTAATCATAGAAAATAATTGGAGGTATATTTTGATTATTTAAAACCCTTTTTGAGTTGATCTCAGTAAAACTGTAGAAAGGGAAGGAGATCATTTTGAAGACCAGATGGAGTCTTCTTAGATGGTAGTTTTTTCAGCTTCTTATCCAGAAATGTATAAACTTGTGACTTGTACGTGAAATGTACAGCAGCTTTGTTTATAGAGGACTGATCCTGCCAAAATTCAGAGTAAATACGGAAATAAATCCGTAGCTTTAAAAACTAAACAATGATATGATGCATCTAAAAAATATAAAGATGCATTTCCCAACTTTTTTTACTTATCCAGTTTAAGAAAATTATTCATAATTTTCAACAATATTAATTTATTGTTATCACTATTGTTTAGATTTTTTATTTACTTTCAAATCTGATTTTTTTTTTTTAGCTTTCTTTTTGATTCCATTATTTTTCTTTTATACATTTTACATTTAAGGTTTTTATTTCAGGTCTCTTATTTATTTATTTTACATTCTGTATTTAAAGCACATTTTTATTTTTATTTTTTTAATTTAATATGTCTTGTTATTTGGATGTTGACCAATAGGAGAGAAGCTGACTCTGAAGTTAGGCTACAAAGTTTGCGACTGCTACAAAGTCGAATTTGGTCAGCAAATACGGTCATGTCGTCTCAAAATAGATATAGAAATAAGGATTTGATGTGACATATTGATCAACACGAAGGAACAGTGTGCACAAAGCAGTTTGCATCACTCGAAAAACCCAGCCTTTCTGTTCTTAAACTTTATATATAGTGTTTGGCAATCTGTGTTTATCTTTTATGGCTCCTGGAGAACCGGTCCATGCCAATCTGTTTTTCAGGGATCTGAGGTCGGCTATATTAGCTGACGATGGGTATTAATTTTTACGAAAGTCCCACCCGGTTACAAACAAAGATCCTTGATTATCAAAAAATAAGCATAGCAGATTAAATACAGTTCTATCAATGATATATATGAGAGAATCTGAACATTTCCATCAATCAATGAACACCCCTGGATACCTAGGAGAGAAGGTAAAAAGCCGACAATTCGGGAGAAAAGAGAAAATCTCTCTACTGTTAATGCTGACTTTGAGTTCAGGGGCATAGGATATTTCCGCTGTTACGGGAAAATCCCATATCGATGTAGATAAGGATTTGGCTGATTCAATCTCCATTGGAGTTTTTAAAGATATTTATTAGGATCTGAACAGGAACCCATCTCTCGGGTAATTTGCTCTCTCCCCGAGCTAGGCAGAAGCATGCTCCCTCTCCGTAAACCTCCTCTTTAAGCCCTCTCCTTTACTCTCAGTCTCCGTAGCCAAAATACTGATAAACGGGTGTGACATTTAGCTGCATGATTGTCGGCAAAATGTCCATTACACTTAACACAAATATTCATGACTCTGCAACATTCTGGAATATTCCTCTGCTGCCCTTAAGAATAATTACCAATCGCTGAACAGAACTAATCTTGAAATAAGTTTCACATTACATCAACTTACACTAAAACACCAATAATAGTACAGCAACTTACAAACTTAGAACAGAATGGGCTTTCTTACTGGTATTTACTAAATAATATAGTGTGAATGTGATCCCATGACAGTAGAGGGCAGCATTGTGCACACCAACGTATATCCTGCGGGAAATACTTTCTTTATAACACTGTACTAAATACAAGTGTTTTTCTTTTTACTTTTGTCAAAAATATTAAACTGAAAATAACATTAAAATCTCTTACATTTTGATTTCATGGGGTTTATGATAACAATAGTTACGCTTATTAATAAAATTAGTCTTATTAAAAAGTTAAGTTGAGTTACTTGGTAAAAGTATATTTCAGTTTTATAATATTCAATACTAAAGACATATCGAATCGGGACTTGAAATTGGATCAGATTTGAGTAGGGCTGCAGCTATCGATTCTTTTTGTAATTGATTAATGTAGCACTTTATCGATTCGATTTATCAGATTTTTTTTTTAAACGTTTTTAAACAACCAAAACAAATCATCCGTAACTAAAATTTTGTTGCTGTAAAATGATCCAGCATTTATCTTTTTTTATCTCTTAAACAGAGAACTCCAACTCCAACATTTGGCTCCAAAACTAAGCCCAAATAACAGTCAACAGCAATAATGTAATTTAATAAACTAAACAGTCCATCCACTTTTTTGTAAAAAGTTGCAATGTTTTAGTAATTTTTACTCCACCAATCACTTAAATTGTTTAAAAAGCAAGCAGAGTTTCAGACGACATTGTCACACAAACCGTAGTAAAACCAAATGACTTTAAATGACAGTTAAAAAACTTTAAAATGTGACCAGCTCAGATTGGGTCCCCACTAGAAGAACATCTCTGCTTTTATTTTGGTGCTACAGTCTAAAACCCACCCTGGGTCCCTTTTAGCCCCTCTTTATTAAACTCCTTGATACGCCCCTGCTGATGGTCAATTATTAATCATTCTAAACATGCACTTTGGCCAGAGTTTTTTAAAAGATTTGGTTTTTGTGCCGAAAATCTGCGTTTATGTGTGGATGACGGGCCAAACCGTAGAAAAATATCTCTGTGTTGTGAGAAACCCGGCTACATGTGGACAAGGCTCTCTTGCGATTAAACGTGAATAAAGTTTACTACTTAAAAAATATCAAAGCTAAACATCATATCTAGTCAAACAGCATCATCACATCGCTACAAATACATAATTAAAATTAGTGAACATCAATGTATTCAGGCTTTAGGTTACATTACCTTGTTTCAGCGACGCTTGGTGATACAATGTGGATGTTTTCTGATGCTGGATCATTGAGCTCGTACTGCTGTGGTACGTCAGCTCTACTTTGCAATAAATACACTGCACTTTGTTCTTTTGGTCTTTTTTTTAGAATGTGACGTTTCCAAATTGTACACATTTTCTGCCGTTTATGGGCATCTTTACTCTCCGCTATCGCGGCAACTAAATTCAGACTTTATGACGCGGTGCTGTTGTGCTTCGCACAGGTGCTTCCAAAAACAACGGTTCGTGTGGAATCAGATCCCTGCGCGTCATAGGAATCTATCGAGGCTTCGAGACAGAGTTTTTGCCTCGAGCAATTATTGGAATCGGGTAAATCGAGTAACTCAACGAACCGCCGCATCCCTAGATTTGAGGTTAAAAGATCGAAATCGGGATCAGAGGCCTTAAATGTTGATCAGGGACTTCCCTAATAGAAACATCATGCAAGAAACAACATGCTTGTTTTCTTTAACTCAGGCTAAGACGGGGAATGATTCCAAATACCACATGACTTCTCTATTCCTCTACAGGGTGGGGTTCTCATGTTACACCTGAAAAAGTTATAACCGCAGATATGAAGGAAGGGAGAGGACGTGAACGAAAGCATAAACTTATAGTGCAGCGTTGTAGACTCGTTAAGGTAGATTTGTTGACCATGTGATCTATTGTTAATAGAGATGTTAACACATCATATGAAAACCAATGAGTTGTTGCAGCTCAGTGTTTTCCTCTCCAGGTTAACTTTTCTCTTTTTGTGCCCTCTCCTTCCTCCTTCCTCCTCCTCCTCCTCCTTTTCTTCTGCACCTGTCAGATGATGAAGCACGCGTGGGACAGCTACCGGCGCTACGCCTGGGGTTCCAATGAGCTCCGGCCCGTCTCCAAGCAGGGCCACTCCAGCAATCTGTTCGGTGAGAAACGACACGAACACTCACAGGATTGATCCCGTTTCCTCCGTGTTTTCCACCGCCGGCAGCCTTGCCCTTTAGATTAGCAGCCAAATTGGCCGCCACTTAGACCAAACCGCCTATGCGTGCCTCGAAATGTCAACTTTATCATATATTTATCCTCCTGTTTATGCATGTAACCAATTGTCGGCAGCTGTGGCGCTAATGAGTGCAGCAGTGTTTGCAACCGTCAGCTTTTAAGCGGCGAAACGGCCCAGAGGTAGCAGTTGAGGTGGCTGCAGAACGACGTCGTAAATACAGCGAACCCTGAGGGAGGTGCCTCCAGGCTCCGACCCCCTTCCATGCATCAGCGCTGGTCGTTTTATCTAACGTCGGTGCAAGCAACAGATAAGATGGCATTCATGAATGAAGAAGGGCAGCGTGGCCTCTGCTGCTGTTAAGGAAAACATGATAACAAGCCTGGCCTCACTTTTTCTTTCAAGTTGTTGTTTTTGGATATTGAATTCTGGCATCAGTTTGATTCTTTTTCTTGAAGGAAAAAAAAATGACTGTAATTTAAAAACGTGTTTGAATATTGAAGGTGTTTGTCTGCGGTTAAAGCTCTAAACTCAGACACGGACACGTCACCGCCTTCTTTATAAACTAAATGATACGAAACATTTCAGCATTGGTTTTCCTTTTCAGACAGCTTGGCTCCACTCAGATTTTCTTCAGGAACAATCCAACTCCTTACTGGTTAAACACACCAAAATATACATAAATTAACCTTTTTGATCTGGAATCTTTACATTTTTACCTTGTGATGTAGCAGCTAAATGAACATTTGTTCCCATCTATACACATGTACGTCTTTAAGCATTTGATTTTGTTCTCTGGGTGTTATGTAAAACTATAAAACCACAATCTTGGCCCAGCCCTACTTCGAGCATTAAGGTGAATCCTCTGGCACGTTGCCTCATTCTTCTCTGCTCTATTGAAGAGACACTTCCTTATCAAAACAGCTTTCATCATGTTCTTATGACAGGTAAACATCCTGAAACAACTTCTGATGTGTCACTGTTGGAGATTAGGGTAAAAAATGTAGATTCTGCTATAGTTTGTGCTTATCTAAAACTGCACAATGTTTTGAAATATTGATGTTGCCTCTGCTTTCCTTAAGCTTCAGCAACATGTCTTCTGAGATATATTTTGCATTAGGTTTGGACTTAAGCCAGTGGAAATCCATCTATCTGGTCTAACTTATTTCTTCCTGGCACTCCAAAAAATATTACAGTTCAGAATCGGCTTCATTCATCAAGTTTTTGCGCACAACCAAGGATTTTAATTTGGTTCTGCTATACTGTTAAGACATTTAAGTATTAGTAGATTTAAAAAAGCTTCATAAATATTTCTTCCTTGAGAGAAGGTTGAAATGATACCAGTATGTGTTGTATGATAGTAGGCGCTCATCGGAGAGATGGCCTGAGGCAACAAACCGTCTCCATGGCGGCTGGTTTGTAGCTCCGACCTGTTGCTAAAAGTCTAAACGGTTGGTGTCCAGGATGTGTGGGGTCCGCAGAGATGTTAGCTACCCTTTTCCCAATTCTCAGCCTGTACAGGTTTAGGATGGACGGAACGTTAGCCCCGATCATCGTCTTTAAAGACCTGATTGCAGTCTGGATCCGCCCGTCGAGTGAAAATTATGAAGTTTTCTGACTCTGTAACTCAAAAAAAAACAAAAACAGAAACACCGAGCTTTAATGAGCTTACAGTATTTTTGCTTTTTTTCTACGTTTTATTTAGTATATGCATGCTAAAATTCTGGGTTTAATCAATACGTTGCATACATAAATGACCTGGTTTATGAGACGATGAAGGGCTGAAGTTTACGTAGTAAGCAGCTGCAAAACACTTTCAGTTTGAATTTCAATTTGGGCTTGCATCTCTTAAGTTAAGCTGGATGTTTAAGTGTTCTTCCAGTGCGTTTCTTACAACAAAAATGTAGTTTTTAATAGATTGAAAGAAAGAAAAATTTCAAGTTATTTGGAAAAAAGCAAAAGAAAATTACAAATAAAGTAAAATTTCAACTTTTGATGCAAATTCTCACAAAAGTTGACGCAACATCAAGTATTTTAGGGTGCAAAAAAGTAAACGTGATTTATTAATGAACCTAATGTTACACGGGTATATAAATTGAACATTTTGTTAATGAAGTCACACTTTGAACAGTTACCTTGTGTTGGGGTCAACCTCCCTGCAAACAAGTTGTCACACATGTTTTAGTAATGTTGGGTTGACAGTTCTGACGCTGTTGGTAACTAATTAGTTTTTCCTCCTGTTGGCGTCGATACCATCAGCCTTCTGATTAATCGCTCGTTCTCCACTAGAAACGGACAAAGTACCAAAACCGCACCGACCAGTGGAAACGAGCCGTACGTATGAAGACCTTCTCCAGGGTGGTTCCTAGGAAACCAGAAGGGATCCACAGTGGGCACAGCGTCGTTGAGGATTGTGATTGAAGGGACTTGTTCTCTGGAAGTCCAACATCGTCTCTGTTTTTAGCAATCCAATCAGCTTTTTGTAATTTCCTTCCCCCTTTTTTCCGAGCCATATGTAAATGTAGAGAGAGCCATCCTCCTCTATGAATACTAATTATTAGATTAGTCTGTTCAATCCTGTGTTTGCCTTCCTCCTTACATTCCCCTCCTAGGGTTCTGAGGAGTAAATAGGTCGTATTCTGCTCTTACAGACCCATTCCCATCGATAAACAGGACGTCTTACCCTCAGGGCCTCACCACATCCTTCTCCAGCTCCCATACAACACATTGTGCCGCCTTATCATCCGCCCAGACTTTAACAACATACAACGATTCCACTGTTCAAACCCGAGGCTGTTTGCATCAAACATTAAACCCGACAGCTGAAATAAATTCAAAACTTCATTTATCGAACAAATATGAAGTAACACAATGTTCTTCTAGCCAACTATTCAGTGTTAAAATGTGCATGTTGAGCCATAGCAGTGTTCTTAGGTCTCTAAAGTAACTTTGGTGATCATTTATAACAGCTGATTAAAGATGATGATGATTTAGAGGCGGGGAATGTTCAAAAACAATAGATTTCCTTTGGTGTTCTAATGTAAGATCACAACTTTTTTTTTTTTTTTATTACAGCTACCCTGCTATGCAACATGTCTCTTTAAGGCAGCGTTTTTCAACCCTTTCCCTGCTTTATCACACCTCTTAAACCATGTCCACACGTAGCTGGCTGTGTACATGGCCTTAATCAGCCACCGTCTGAAGTAAGCATCTAAAACATGCAGTGTAGTGTGCCTGGACAACTTGGGTTGGGAAACACTCATACAATAATTAAAAAAGAATATTTTTATGCTAGAAAATGTTTGTGTTATTCACCTGAAATAACAATAAACTCCAAAAAGTAATAGTGGTTTAATATGTTTGTAAGGAATGGTTAATGGTAATTGGATGTAAATAATAATAGTTAATGCTTTATATGAGAGTAAAATCCGTTTAAAATGACTGAAACTTTTGTTAAACATAATTGAGCTGCAATTCTGCATAATTGCTTATAGTCATAAATCCAGGATTTGCTCCAGAGGCGCTAAAAAATTTGATTTTGGTTGGAAAAAAATGATGAAAGTGGTTAATACAATGATATCTGGTAGAGCTTATTTGTGAAGGTTGCATTTTAAATGAGCATATATGTCTCCTGGACATTCAGATCAGATTCTTTGTCGGTTTTGACTTAATGTCCTCCTGGATCCGCCTCGTTCTCATGTATCCTCATGATGCTCAACCAGAAGGCCGTCTGGAGGGTTTGGAGACCCACTCAGCGCCTCGAGCTGATCCTCTTCTGGCATGACTTCATGGATATTCCTGCCAACAGGATGCGTTCAAAGAGAAACGGGTCGGGAACATCCACTTGACTTTTGCAGCAGAATAGTGGGAGCTGCTGAGATGACGAGTTCTTCTAATGTTTTTAATATAGTGACGGATCGCTGTGTTTTTCAGGGGAGGTTTTCTGCAGATGGAACAGACTGCGTCTCCTCTGTGGTCGTTCCCCGAAGGAGAGAAACTCCTTGGTCTCAGACGCCAGCTGTTCCATCAGATGTTTGTGCTTCAAGTTTGTTTTCTTGCTAGATTTTTAGCTCAGCTCAGGGACGTCTTAATGCTGTATTAGACATATGTTCTGTTTTCCCGCTGCTACGAAACCAGGAACTTTTAGACTTTTGATTACTTAAAATCTCCACAAGGAAATTCTGTTGTTGTTGAAATGCTTCGAGGTAGAGTCCAGACATGGAAATATATTGTTCGTAGGGAAATGGTATTAAAGTCTGGATAACACAATATCCAGCAGCTTGAGACTAAAGACTTTGATGGATATTTACCAGATGCCTTTTATCCTCTTAAAGGTTTCTGAAACTCTTAAAATCTCCATCCACCACTCTTGCACACAACCAACCATGATTCAGCTGTGTTTACATGTTGGTAAGGGATGCATTTCCAAATCTGTCTTCACTCAAACACTTCAGCAGTGATTCAAAGAATTAACTCGCATGTAAATCCCGCACCAGCTCCAGCATTTGCCATCTAATCCACGATTAAATGGGTAAATTCCCTCATCAGCAGTCATTCAGCTCTGCAGACGCCTGGTAGTGAGTCATTTATTTGATTAAAGTGTGTTGGGGAGATGGTTCCAAAAGCTAGTAGCTTTAGAGGTTTGGAGTTTTCCTACCGTAGGGAATTTAGATTCTTAACTTTCAGATTCCCAAAAGGCTGCTTACATTTCCATATCCAGCATGTTCCATTACAGATGGTGGTTCAATGCTTAAAACAGGGGAACAGCCTACCTTTTGTCTGCTGTATGTCTGGCTCTCTCTCGCTCTACCGCAGCCTGAATTATTTCCAGACATGCACATACCCCACATGTCACGGAAAATACAGCTTCCTTTTACACTCAACAAAAATATAAACGCAACACCTTTGTTTCTGCTCCCATTTTTCATGAGATGGACTTAAAGAACTAAAATTCATTCCAGATACACAATATTACCATTTCTCTCAAACATTGTTTACAAATCAGTCTAAATGTGTGATAGTGAGCACTTCTGCTTTGCTAAGATAATCCATCCAAATATTTTTGTTGAGTGTAAATTGCCCTTTACGTCTTTACGTCCTTTAAATTGAACTTAAACGCCTTGCTGATTCCGGAAACAGCAAACTTTTTCCTGCAGTAGCAGCTTTCATTCTTTGATTCCTAGCTAAACATCAGCGTCCGTTTGCATTTGATTGGTAATCTAAGTTCTTCCTAAGTTAACTGTGAGATTTCCATAAAGCTGCGGATATTTAAACATTCAGCTTGTTCCGTGATGGATGTTGAAATCCCAGAACGATCAAATCAATGCAGTTTTGCTGTAATAAATTATACCTTCACGTTAGCTAATTTATGTCTTGCTTTCTCTCGCTCTCCCGCAGCCCTGAATGAGTTGAATTTTTTTTAAATTAAGTCTGCACATCCTATAAGAGATCCTGGTACCAATCAAGTAATAGCAGTCATTTTCTTCTTTAAAGGGAACCTTATTTTTGTTTGCATTACATTCCTTTACTCACCCAGACAAGACTGGAGCCGCTTGGACTCCTTCGGGAGAAGGTTATATCCATTCTTGATCAGTACTTATCCATATAATAGTAGTTAATGGGGCACCTGCGTGCAGCCTCTAAGTAAGGCTTTATCTGCCACAAAACTCCTTCATTTAACCAATAATTGTGAGTTCTGAGCATCTTGGAGGTGCTTCTGTGATAGAAAAAAGGTTCAGGTTGGTTATTTTGGCCCTTTACCCCGTTGAAACGTGTTTTTTGTCGTTTATACTCTGAAAAATTGACTGTAACACACTTGCCAATTCATAACTACCAGGGGAACTTTCCTATCTGTTTTGACTAAGTAATTTTCTACCTCCTGCTCATAATCTAGTTCAAAGAAATGTGGTTATATGACTCTGGTAAATAATAATAATACCAACAGAGGATCTGGTTTGATTACTGAACCTTAGTTATCAAACTGTTTTGAAATCAAAGAGCCTAACAGGGTTAAGAACAAACATATATTAAGTAGAGGATAATATAAACATTTCTTTATGCTTATTTGTCTCAATAACTTTTTAAAATACCGTCTACTTAGTTTTTCTCTATTATTTTATTTTATTGGAGCTTATCTAAAATATTTTACAGAAAATGCTGCTGGGGAAGCGGATGTAGCTGAGCGCCATGCTACTTGGCACCCTATTGGCTGCCGTTTGTGAAGCAGCCCATCCTGTACCTTCGAGTTTTTCCACTCCAAATTAATGCTGGGTAGGACTGGGCAATACAAACAAAAAAACAACATATAATATTTTTTATATCAATCGATACAAATCCATATCACGATATAAAACAAACTATCACTATTTTTGTCAGTATTTAGGATTTTCTGGTACTATTTGTAGATCTTAGGTTATTTTGATAAAACGGTTTATTTTCAAAAGTTGAACATGTAATTGGACATTTATACAACTGTTTTGTAAAATTAAAAGATTTTAGAAGTGTTTGATGTGGATAAAGAATAAAATCTATTTTTTTAAGCCAAATTATATTTTAGATATTCCTTTTTCCTTGTTTTTCTGCTCTTAAAAAGTAACTATAAATGACAGAACATGATTTTTTTCTAAACTTGTTTTTATTTAAATGATCCCTTCTTGGGGTTGAGCTGTATTCAAAGTCTGTCCAAAGACGAACAAGCCTGGTATGCCTCGGGCGAGCTTACAAGTTCACTTTAGACAATGGAAACCCAGCAGTTGCAGTGGTGAGTTTTTTTTTCTTCTGATTTTCAAAAGTTCAATCGTAATAAACAGAATATAAATCCCCCAAAATACCGAGCTACTGGTATACCACAAAAAATGACACTTGAATGCAGCACTTTGAGTAAAGATAAATTAACTGGTTTGTTTACAGGTAAAAGTAGAGGTATTAAGGGACTCACTGGTGATGTGTTGGTATGAAACGATCGTATTTCAGGAGGTAATAATAATTGTGACTTTAAATCTTGTTTTAACTCTATAATAACGGCATATTTTGATTATCCTGAAACTAAGCAATGATTTTAATATGTAAAAGGAACCTTTGGGTATGGAGAAGAAGAAAAAAAACGATCTTTTGTGGCATTTTTCCTCCTAAACAATAGATCAAAAAGACGCTTGGTATATTGGTAAAGATCGGGACAACTTGTGTACATTTTAACATTTGCAGAAGCTATACGTTTCCAATATGAGCAGTCAGAGTTGATTCTCATCCACTCCCTTGTTCTAAATTACTGCTTCGCTGTCCCAGTGTGGAATATCTTTCCCTCCTCTTGTTTTTATCTGCCCTATGTAGAAAACTTGAAAACTGTTCTTTTTTTTCTTTTTTTTTTGGGGCGATGAAAGCCTTTTGCAGAACTTGTTGTTTTCTAACAGATATCCTGAAATGTTGACTAGACTGTTTCAGATCCTGTCCCTGTAGACGCTGTAGATTCATGGGCTTGGCTAAAATTAAATACAGCTGAAGGCATAGATGACATCCATCTCTCTGCCTGTCGCCTCTGCTTCTTCTCTTCATCTCTTGGTTCTCTAAAATAGTTCTGTTCAGGCTCAGCTACAGAACGGGTACATCTTGGTTTTGCTTGTAACTTTTCAAGCTGGTTTAAATCTATAGTTTTTCATGCATTCCTATGGTATTTTATGCGTTTTCCTCTCTGGATCATTTTAAAAGCATTTCAGGTAATTGCTGACAATTAGCTGACAGTTTGACAAACAAGAAAATCTGATACATACATTTCTGTGTAATAGTTTTAGACAGGTGTTAAAAAATTCTGTAAACAAAGAATGCTTTAAAAAACGACCACTGCGTCTACGATCCTAGATACTGCCCGTTTCTTTGTGCTTCTTCGAAATGGCCTGAAAACCCCAGTGTGCTTTGAAACATTTGGGAGAAACATGAAGCAGTATAGCTACATTGTGTCTTGTTGCTGAGCTCAGTCTTGCCATGACATAAACCCATCTGCCACACCCTGGTAGCAGAGTTTGGCTGTTCCTCACCCAGTTTTAAGACTCCTACACAGCTGTTTCTGTTTCAGGTAATGACGGTGTCACCATTCTTTAAAGTGGACCTGGCATGAAATGTGCATTTTTTTGAGGTTTTTGATCATATCTTTTAGTTCCCGCAGCCTGCCTATGGCCCCTAAGGTGTTAAAATGTCTGATTAGTCTTTCCTTTGTTTCGAGGTATATGTGCCTATATAGTGAACTTAGCACTCAGGAACGGGCTGTTTGGCAGTTTGGCATATAACGACACGTTTCGGTATATTATGTGTTGAGTTCCAGCCAATTACCCGCTTCCCCGAACTACACCCTCCAAGTCTTTTCCTCCGCGGTGCGGAGAGCTACGGTAACAGGCAAACAACAAACCAACAGCATGGAGTCCAGACCGCATCCAAACTGCTCTGTACCTGGGTGTACAAAAGAGAACATAAATCTTTTTGTCTTCCACACTTCTGAGCCACTGAAAAGCTTGTGGATACATTTTATTTATGCAGGGAATGTGCCCGACTGACTGCCGAAGCGTGTGGTAGTTTGCGGCAAACATTTGTTAGTTGTAAGTAGGGCTGCACAATTCTGTCCAAAAAAATAATCACGATTATTTGGATCAATATTGTAATCACGATTATTAATCACGATCATTCATCCAGTCCTGTAAAATATCTATTTTTATTGCACCAATTATAAACTTTTAGAATTTTTTGGTGAAAAATAAAACTTTAGATTAGATGATTAATAATGCAAAAAAAAAACTAACAAAAAACAAACTCCAATATATATATATGTAAAAGTACAAGCTAAATATGTTATTGCAGAGTGCAATCTCAAAGTGCAATTTATGGGAAACAATTACAGCTTATACAGAAAAGGCCTTTGACATTCCCTGCATCCAAATCCTTATTATTTACTATATGCTACTTAGCAACTATTACTCACCTGTTACTGTAGTAAATACTGCATAGCAAACTATTGCGTAATAGGCATGAAATCAGACGTACTGCTCCACCATTTTGCGTGTCCTTTGACCCGTATGACTTCTGTTGACCCAGATGTTTACGTTACATTCACCTGTGGTCCCGCCTCCTCTAGCCGTTATTTTGGCTGGTTAAATGTTTAATCAGTCAAAAAACAATTACAGTAATCAGTAACATCGCTTCACGTACATTTATCTGCCGAAACTGCGGCGGTGTCAATGGTTGACAGTTCGTCTCTAGCCATTTTTAGCTAGGTCCTTCTTCTTCTATGATTTCGGGGCGTCCGCTGCATTGTGGGATAGCGTAGCTTCCACTGGCTTCTTACTGTGGCGGTAATACACTTTCAGGAACTTTCTGCTTACTAGTCAGATCCATAATGGAGATTTGGATCTACTACATCGCTCAAATACTCCTTTTCACCTGTGCAGAAATTATGAGTGCTGAGTGTCGTGTGGGTGGTGTTTACTTGGTCAGCTTAATGAAGCGTTAGCCGTGAGTTTGCCCCCTGGTGGATGGCAGACTATAGGTTGAGGCAGTGTATGATGAAGAGGCTCGCAGTGAAGCTCGCATTTTGGATGCAAATATCGTTCACGATAAGGTTCATGTAATTGTGGCCACCAAAATCGTGATCACAATCAAAATCCGATTAATTGTGCAGCCCTAGTTGTAAGTAGACATTGTGGCATTGTTTGAGTTGTTCGCTTTACAATTAGCTTCATAACTAACATTCAGAATTAGCTTCACAGCTAATACCTCAGTTTGTTTATGTAGCATTGGTGCTAGTATACTTTTATTTGGGGGAAAAGGATTATATATTATAGTTGAACATTTGAAATATCGTTAGAGACTCACTGACCACAGAAGCGCATAGGTTAGGCCCTGCCCTCCGAAACACGGTCGTTCTGTGCTAATGCTAACAGAAGGGCTACCTTGTCACACATGCAATTTTGGGGAAAATATTGTAAATCGAATAAAAAAAATAATTAAAAAAATCGGAGATTTTATTTCTAGCCCATCACCCAGCCCTAATAATACACATGACTATAATCCTAGAAAGTTCCTGACTTAGCGCAATGTTCGTATAAGAACTGTTGCTGGTTTGAAAGCAAAAGGTGGTGATCACCCTAGTTAATTAATAGTTAAAAAACAGAGTTCTCAAAATGTACTTCAAGTATGTTACCTGACAATTCATTCTGAAGTCTGTTCAATTTTGATCTTTAAATGATTTGATCTTTAACTAAAGTTCTGTATTGGAATGCATTTAACTGCATTTTTTCAGACATTAAAAGACCTTAAGTTTACAGTTTTCATGTCTGTGTCGCTTCTGATTTTCTCACCACCAAAATCATTCACATTTAAATAATTGCACTTTAATAATTTTTTGATGCTTTTAAAATGTGATTAATGATTAATTGATTACGATGCCTCTAGTTAATAATATAAACTTTTTTTCAGTTGAGTCCCACAACTTTATTTCAAATGCTATGGACATGTAGATGGAAAAGAAAGAGTTGGTAAAAGGAAAAAAAAACATGGAGAGATAAAAAAACACTTTAGAAATCTGCTTCTACGCCTGCAGAATGACTGAGAGAGAAGAAGAACATAATGAAGTGGCTTTAGCGTAATATATTTTGACGTAATGGTAATACAAACATGTTTTCCCCAATTTCCTCCATAATCTGGCTATCTCTGGGATCTCGAACACCAACATGTTAGGTGTTAGCTCCGACTGCAGTGAGAGTCCGTCTAAACAGCTGAATAGAGACCTCTGATGGATGGTGTGAATTTCAGGGCGACCTGGATTATAGAAAGCAGCACAGAGTTTTTCCATTTTTAATGAATTGGATGTAGCTTGCCCCGGTTTCTGCTTAGACATCGACCTGAAACTGTGGTCATTTTCCCAGATAGTCTGATGGATCTGTAGCTGTAGGCGGTGTGAAGAAGCGAAAGAGCTGCACCTCCTTCTGAGACGCAGACGCAGTGCAGGTTATCAGCTTGGCCCTGCCTGCACTGCTTTGAAAAGGCCCCTGGATGAATGGCACAGATGCTGCAAGGCTTGTCTGAGGCTGGCTTTTCTTTGTCGCTTTGTTTTTTTCCCCCTTCTCTCTCCTGCGGCCTTTCCTCCGTGCCCATGTCGGAGTACCATGACGTTTTTATTCTCGCTCTCAGTTGAAGTGACACTGCAGCTAACTCAGAGCTGGAGCAGTTTTTAGGTTTGAATAATCACCTGAGGGTGTGTATTTTTTTTCCCTTGAATGTTAATGATGGTTAACAATCAAGAACATGGGTTCTTGTCACTTGAATAGAAGAGCAGTAAAAGCAGAATTAGGTGCTTTTTTTATGTAAATGTATTCCGTTTTGATCATTTAGAGTACTTGCTCTGATTCTGTTAGGGTATTTGTTTGAGAATCTAGACGGAGATAAATCAGCTTTTAGATGCACTGCCAAAAACATATTCAGGTTGTTGGTCTGAATCCAGCGCAGATGCTTATTTATCTATGATCAAATATATCAGTAAAGCTTCCCAGCTGGCTATTAGCTCTCCCATTTGTACTTTGTCCTTCATACTTGGTTTTAACAATCAATATAAGCAGAAATAAAAAGATGGATGATAAAACCCAGAGCTGTGAGTCTTTGAACAGAATGAACAAGTTATTTCAGGTAAAACTGGAGAAGGTACTGTAACTGCCTCATATGTTGATTTATTGATTGACACTTTTTAACATAAATTGCTAAAGTAGCTTTAATGCCTTCTATAATATGTAATAATTTATTGTTGTCCTGCCTTTTTTATATTGCTCTATTTTAGTTACTTGTAAAAAAAAAATGTTTTGCACAATTTAATGATGAATTTCAAGACTTTTTATATCGTCATATGAATGTTTTGCTGTGAAAATCTAACCCAACAGCTTGTGTGGATTGTTTTAACTTCATCCACATCCATTTTCCTATAAATGTGTCGATCCAGAGTTGTAGAGTTTGACTTTCATCCATCCATCAATCAGCCATAAATACATTTGTCCAACCATTATTTTCACCATGGTCCATCTGTACAATTAATTTGTCCTTGGTTCTATCCATAGACCACCACATATATATTTGTCCAACCATTAATTTGTCCTTGGGTCCATCTGTAAACCATAAATACATTTGTCCTACTATTAAGTTGTCCTTTGGTCCATCTATTCTATTAATTTGTCCATGGGTCCATCTGTTAACCATATATACATTTGTCCCACCATTACTTTTTCCTTGGATCTATTTGTCAACCATGTATACATTTGTCCAACCATTAATTTGTCCTCGGGTCAATCTATTCAATCATGTATATTTGCCCAACCATTAATTTGGCCCTTAGTCCATCCATCGACCATATACACGTTTGTCCAACCATTAATTTGTCCGTGGGTCCATCTGTCAACCATACACATTTGTCCAACCAATTTATTTGTCCTTTGGTGCATCCATCAACCATATACACACGTGTCTGTTCATTTATTTTGTCATAGGTTCCGTGTATCACATTTTCCAACCATGAATTTGTCTGTCCATTCAGCTGTGCATCCAACTGTGCATCCAACAATGCTGCCCTTTCATCCCTCCCTAGAAGATTCAAACAAATTAGCCTCTAATAACAGAAACAACTGTGACTCCAACGACTGTCGTTATAACACAATAGGGCACTAATGAAGCCGAAACCTAACCTCCACCAATAGGCGGCACGCCAACGACCGTCGTTAAGACATGGAGCACAAAGGATCCAATGACATAATGATTCTTGTTCAAGAGGTTAAATAGCTGAGTCTCCACACC
The DNA here is from genome assembly GCA_028564705.1 of Apricaphanius iberus. Taxonomy (NCBI): domain Eukaryota; kingdom Metazoa; phylum Chordata; class Actinopteri; order Cyprinodontiformes; family Aphaniidae; genus Apricaphanius; species Apricaphanius iberus. The sequence goes on from JAPXFQ010002564.1 coordinate 805,989, forward strand.
AGTTAGTTGGACCAGTCCCAGCCTGGTCAGCAGCGAGCATGAACTGATGAAGCCTCTTGGATAAGAGGTGAAACGTCTTCCAAGACAAATTACCAAGTCCAGTTGCGTTTGATTGAAATTTCCTTGAGATATCCAACCTATCATTGATCCATCTATATTTTTTTGCATCTGTCCACAAAGTATTACTCCCCCTCCATCCATCTGTCCAGTCAGTCTTTGGTCTTTAAAGCTTCCATATTTAAGGTCTGACCTCTGTAGAAATATCCAGTGAACTTTTGTCTTTGTACACTAAAACATTTAGGATTAAGGACATTTGAGTGTGGAGATGAATGAATTTGGACATTTCTAGCAGCATGAGCGTAATAAGATTTACGGGACGCAAACATTCACGTTCCCAGCACACCCTCAGTTAGACAGCAGAGTTGATTATGTGGAGGCGTCGGTGACTTGCAGGGTTGTGGCTGTGTGCTTCTTGGCCACATTCCTTTCATTATGTCATCCCACATTTGATTCTGTTACCTGCTCACAGATGGCCTCGGAGCCCTGTGCCGTCACCAGCACGGCTAAAAATAATAACACCAGTCAAGAGGACTGATGTTTTTGGTGTCTTTCTATTCCGACAAGTCATTTAGTTGCTTATATAATTTGACATTGAGTCCTGGGCTGCAGCCTCAGCTCCCACGCAGCATTCAGTGTGCCTATGAATCAGATATCCCATCTTTGTAATTGAAATGGATGGAGTAATTCTGCTGTGGCCGTCCCTCAGGTTTTTCTGCTATATGTGTGTTTGTCAGCACGATGAGGCGGAGGGAGTTGTATTTGGTCGTGTCTGGAGTGATGTAAATCTCCCTCAGCACAGCTGTGGATGGGACCCAGATAAGGGGAGCGCTGCCGCAGCTGAAATGTTGCCATCGTGACATGAATAAACATGCTCGCCCGCCCTTTAATTCCCTGCAATGCTAAAACTTTTCTCCTGGGTCTGTGCCGCGAAAGCGTAAACCTTCGACCACTTCAGTTAATCACACTTAACGCTCCTTAAACAACGAGGCTCGCCCATCTGGGTTTTAATCCACCTCCCAGGGTCTGCAGCAACACTGCACAAAAAAGACTAATTTACAAGAAGTGAAATAAAACTGTGCAGAAAAATAGAGCAACTAATCGCAGGAAGTAGAGATGGTTAAAAATAACACAGCTGCTGGGAGGAAGAATCTATACTAACACTCCTTTTTGCACATAGGATGCATAAATTGCGCACTTTTATGCATAAATTACACGTCTGATACCCTTAAATAAAACCCCGCCCGGCTAATTCCCTTCACTAACATCAGCCTACATTATCATCAGAGTCAATACGGTCCTTTTCAGAAGCTGGAATGGCAACCCAACGATACAGTGAAAAGAAAGATGTTTTGTTCTCTTTAGCAATAAGTGCGGTTATGCATCAGAAAACTGCCACAACTTATTAGAAAATAACAGAAAATTATTAGCAGTTAAGGATGCAACGATGCCGATACTTAGATCTGTGTACTTGCCGGTACAGAATACCAATACTTCTACCACACATAAAAAGGCAAAGAATTGGAAGACGGGTTTTATTTTCTTCTCGTTACATCAAATGATGATGAATTAAAGATAACATTTTAGACATTAATAAAAATGACCACAAAAGTAAAATTTCAAGTGAAAAAATTTACATGGTTTAGACATTTTAAGTATCGGTTTATGGTATCGATACGAGTAGATTACAACGGTATCGGCCCCAATATATGCATCCCTATTAGCAGTTATCTTAAATATATTACGAATTATCATAAAAATTCTGAAAACAACTGGAAACATTAAAAAGAAAATAAAGAAATTATGATTTTCCTACATTTGAAATAGCTAAATATTAGTGATTAACTATTACGTTGATTGCCATTTTAAAAGCACCAAATTAGAAAAAGTGTTAAAAGTTTTCAAAATCAATGTTTTTCTCTTTTTTTTTTTTTAAATAAAAATGACAAAAATTAATTTTTAGGAGACTGACTGGTGAGAGTCTTATGGCTGCAGCTCGTTTTTCCTACTATGCAGCGTGAAATTTACAAACTACAGCAAATATTTTGCACTTAAGTTGTGAAAGGAGCGTCTACTTGTCACCTGCTCTCCAGGGCATCCTCTCCTAGCTGCAACACAGGACAGCTACTGTTCATCTTTACGGTCAAACTGCAACAGAAAAAACACGATAAATGTCACTGGCAGATTAGTTTCTGTGTCTGACAGGATCCAAAGATCCCGTTTGTAACACAAAACGAGAAAAGTCAGAGTTCATCTGTTAATTTGTTAATTAATAATCAAACAGTAATCGAAACCACGCTCGAAAGAATGGATTTCAGTAGGCATCCAGTCAGTAACCGTCTCTTAAGTATGGTTGGAAAAAAAATTTGTTAAAAAAATGTTAACGATTTTGTGTTTTCAGAACCGTTTTAAAACTAGCAGCATGTTTTACTAGTTTAGAGGAGAAGCGGGTTTATCTGTTTTAAGATTTTGATCTGACAATAATAAAATAGGTTGGTTATTTTCTGGCAGTTTATCTCGTTTTAGCGTCTCATTGAACTCGGTTCAGTCCATCCTCTGAGCATGGAAAGCTTCTGGCACAACTGGAATCCTACCAAGACTTGAAAGACTGATTGTCACAGAAACTCTTAGTCCAATCTCACTGAGCAGGAGGAGTATTTTATTGTTATTTTTTTCCAAGAGAAATGGGTAAAAGCCAATATGAGCAAAGCTGCTCAACATACCTCAGGTAAATAAAAGGGGTGTAACGGTGCACAAATTCAATATGTATCTAGGGTTTTAAAGTCACGGTTCGGTACGTTTTTGGCACATTTTCATCAAGAGAAATAAACAAAAACCCAAATGATTTTTTTTCCTTTCTTTTTTTTTTTTACTTTGATCAACATTAAACAAAGTGTTTTCCTCCTGAATTTCTTTCATTTCCTGAAAGTAATTAATAAAAAAGTTGAAAGTATAGAACTGACTGGAAATTTGATAGGATTTAGTTTTTCTATTACAAAAATAGTACAAGCAGACATAGCCAGAGTGGGAAACAATGTAACTTACTGTGTTTAGAGATGTTTAGATATTATTATTATTATTAATATTTTTCTGCTGCTTACTTAATGTTTTTTATATTCATATTTTGCCCGTGGTTGAGGAGAAAACAGTGCAGAGCGTGTTATGGACCTTATTGCAGTTGAAAGATGCGTCCATTTTTCTTTTTCTACAGTACTTCTTAGTGAGCAGCCATTAATGCTCCGAAATAGCAGAGCTTACTGGTAGCTGGGAGTCCTTTCTGCTTGGTTTGGTGTCACCTTTTAAAGTTGCCCTGCTGAACGTTTCCTGCATAAACATTCTGCTTGTGTTCGGGTAGAATCTGTCCGGTGCACCTGCGTATTAAACCAACAGGGCCGTTCCAAAAAATACGAAAACATTTATTTAACGTTACACCCGTAGTAAATGTAGGCTAGATATAAATGCAAACAAAATGTATAACTTTTTTGTTACAGTGCGTTCACACTAAATGCGTCGAAACGCGCCACACGCCCCAAGCTGCATGCTTGAGCACCTCAAAGCGCGTCCACAGCAAAGTTGCTTGGCTTGAAAACATCGCTGACCCATTCCGCTTCTCCTTCTCCATCCGCCTCTCCTTACAGTCGGTGTCCCTGAGGCTCTTCCACTTGTTTCTGCAGTAGTCCTCTGAATAATCACATTATTTAGTTAGCGGAAAAGTCTTTGAACATCAGCAGGAAAATGATACAATACAATACAATAGCGGGACAGTTGGCGGACTTGCTGCCTTTTGCGCAGGTTCGGTCAAAGCTTTCAAAAGTGAAATGGACTTACCAGGTTGCCCAATCTCCTTACTTATCTTCTTCCAAGCTAGGTCCTTTTTATTCCCGTCTTTGTACAGAAAACGACTGGTATCGTACAGCTCCGGGTTGTTAGCCACAGCGTTTATCAGTCTCTCCTCCATGTTGAATGAAGAATGAATAGCTTTGGGCGAACTGGGTCAGAGCATCACGTCACCAGGCTCCTGGTTGGTTGACGCGGCGCGAATTGAAGCTGGAGTTCAGACTTTTTCCAACTTGAGCAGACATTTTTCACGCTTCGCAAACGCCTCATTCGCACAAATCCTCCGCGCAGATCAGGCAGAAAAGCGCTTTTCGCGACGCAGATCTGCTCCTGACTTGAAGCGGGACCCCCTGCCGCGCTTCATCGCGCTCCTCCATTGACATAACATGTAAACCTGACTCTCTGCTCGCTTAATTCGCTTTTGACGTGTACGTACTGTTAGTCTTTCTCATAAAATTGTTAAAATCTTCTAGATTGCCGGCTGTAATTTGGCTCGACGTGAAAAAAGCTGAGGTTTTAAAATCATCTTCTTGCTTCTCCCCCCTGTCTTGCTCCGGGTTCACTTTAAATCCCTCCTATCTGTGTCAGCATCACATTTTCTATTTTTTTTAGCACGCAGTAAAAAAAAGAAGAAGCCAGGGTAATGCCTTTCACTGTAACCTTGAAAAAAAAAAAAAAAAAACAGTTGACGTTTGAGTATGTGGCAGCCAAAGCCAAGAGGTTAACATGCTCTGGGATGTGTGTCTGTGAGTGCGAGTCTGTGCTTCCTCCTCACTGTAACGCGATTAGCCAAAGCCTTAGCCATCGCTTTTTCACCTCCTGAAATAAATAAATAGAAACAAAACCAGGGAGGGATGAGTGTTGCCCTGGATGAGATCACTACGGAGGCTGGATGTGTTGAGATCAAATTCTAGGATAAGGAACCAAACCTCTGGTTTGTATTTCATAACATTTGGATGAGGGACAAAATTTAGACCGTTTGGTGCTTCTGCGGTTAGAAAGGAGAGGATTTCAGTGTTCTGTTTTCAGTGCCAGCCTCACTTCCCGTCCTCTGACGGCTGAGGCTGCTGTTTCTGTTCTTCCTGGGTAGGCTGCTGAGTCAGTGCAACTTTCCCACATCTATTCAGCTTCCCTTGGAAAGCTGGCAAGAGGTCGAGCTTGCAGCCTCGTCTGTAGTCCATGAAGTCGAGGGAATTTTCCCGCCTCCGTCAGCTCACCTTGTGTTTAGTTTTTGTGACAGGGAACAGTGTTTTTCCTGGTTATTTTTCTGGCAAGTCCGAGATGGAGAAGTATTGGGCAATTTCTCTTCACTAGGCAGAAAGAAAACAAGATGATGTGTGGCAGAACATCTAGAATGATCCACAATGTGCTGATCTGAGCACATCTATTTGTGTTTTTCTCTGTTTTTAATCCGTTTTGCCCTCCACTGGGGTTTCATTGGTTTTCTGTACAGCTGCAGCTAAATATCGTAGACCTAAATGAGAACACTGCATGGATAATGGAGGTAAAGATGGGTAGCTGAGGCAGACATGAATAGTCAATCATCTTATCAAGAATCTGGTAGAATAAAAAAGAAAAAATCAGAGTATTTCGATCTCAACACTATTTCCAGTCAGGACATACAGAACTGATGCATCACCGAGGGATTATTTACATCAGTACATAGGGTCATATATGTGACGGTTTCTCCAGAACCAGAGCATCGACTGGAAACATATTTTCCAAATAAATACATATTTGCTAATAGTTTTTGTACATTCAAATGGCATAATCTTCTGAGAACAGTTGATGTTGTAGTGGGATTTTCTATCGATGGGTAGACGTGTGGTGCGATAGAAAAATAGTAATAGTAGTTTCCCCTCATTTTTTCCATTATAGCCTATATCAGGTAGCTTAATACAACAGTCATTACATACTCCAAATGAATCATTAACGCAGATCCAGACAGCGCCGTCAGCTAACCATCCCTCCTGTCAAACCACTAAAAGGAGCAAAACGACTTGAGCAGCAGCAGAATTCGCTAACCTAACTTCACTGCGGTCAGATGTCACAGCAAGGAGCAGTGCAGCGATGGAAGTTATCCTGAAAATATGTTTCAGTAGCTCAGGTAAATGTCGCGTACCGCTTTGAACCGATCCTCAACGCGCTAAAACACTAAGCTTAGTAATAGATCTAACGATTAAATTTTCGATGCATCAATTAATCTAATGATTCATTTTTCAATTCGATTCGATTATTTATCCATTATTTGATTTGTATAGAAATTTGACATTTATTAATTTATGTATTTCCATGAAATAAACAAATTTCTTCATTTGAACATATTTTAATTTAAAATCAACTCCCAAATAAATTTGTAGTATTAGTACAATCTTATGTTAGAGGTTGCATTTAACAAGAAGTTAAATGTTGTTTAAAGAAATCATAAAAACAAAGGAGAAAGAATACCCCCAAAAATACTAATTTTATGCAAAAAAAAATGCTCTTCATTCACAAAAAACATTTATTTTGCTGCATTTTCTCTCGTTTCTGACAGATTTGCAACAGAGAGAGAGGCGCTGTTCATTACAATAAAATGCTGCACATTTTTCTAGTTTTTAGATGGCAACTTTAAATCCGACAAACTGGAGAAGCATGAAGTAAAAAAAATATTGTTCAAACAGGATGAGGCGTTCTTAAACATGACAATCAAGAGTTCGTTGTCGGTTTGCTTTTGCAAGCACTTAAACAATGTTGTATTAATGTCCACGACGGCTACGTTTAGCAGCTAGTGCATTACCTTTGCTAACAAACAACCAAATAACACTCTCTCACATTTTGGGCTTTTGCTCATAATCAGTCTGTGTGCATTCAGACTCATTCTGCCAACACGGGTCACAAATAAAAACCAACAAAACACATAGCAGTAACATTCACAAGACGCAGCTGTGTGTGAGTATATGCCCTCTACGTCGGGGTGGTTGGGTGATTTATAGGGTAAAATACATAGTAAAAAAAGTTGAAAACTTGCGGTGTTTAATCATTTGCTGGAACTGCTCCTGGATGCCGTCGTACTTTTATAAGACGTTTCCATTTTGCAAAGCCGACAAACGACAAAATCGCTCCCTTTTATTTTAAAATAGTTCCATAACTTTGAACTGCGATGGGATGGAGGTATTTAAGTCAAATGACTCACTCATTCTGACACCATTTGCTCCCACCGTGTTTGTTTTGAAAGTGATGACGCATCGATGCGCATTTTTTGCGTTGCCATGTTTTACTTGTCGATGTAATCAATTACGTCGACGCGTCGTCCCAGCCCTACGTAGCAAAAATAAGCCAAATAAAATACTACGATCAGTTGTATTAAGCAGAACTTAACTAAATAAAAAGGTTTCAATTCAATTAGATTTTCAATTCAGTTTATTTATATAGCGCCATTTCACAACAGATGTCATCTCAAGGCACTTTACAAAAAGAGTTATTACAATACAATGTTTAGTGTAGAAATTACAGAACCACAGAAGATTGCGTCGTGGATTTCTCAGCAATCCCTCATACTGAGCAAGCATGAAGCGACAGTGGGAAGGAAAAACTCCCTTTTAACAGGAAGAAACCTCCGGCAGAACCAGGCTCAGCACAAGCGGTTATCTGCCGCGACCGTCTGTGGCTTGGAGAATACATAACAGAGACACAGAAAGAGCAATAGAACTGATGCACAAGTTTGTTGCAGGACGTGGAGAATTTTCCGTCACTGCAATGCCATCTTAGTCAGGGTCGTCAAGCAGGGCTAATCCGGAGCACCTACTATAATAGAAAACAGGTTAGTGCTTGAATTGACAGCACATCATGCAGTTGGGGAGAAGTAGGAGAGAAAGTAGGAACAGACCCTAATAATGTCCTCCAACAGCCTAGCCTAAAGCAGCATAGCTACTAACATTAACCTGTCTCCTAGCTACTAGGAGACCTGGCTACCAACACTCTGTCTGAGTCCTCCTGACCCGTGGACGGTGTAGGGCCGGTAACGGCCCCCGTCATGCCGGGGTCTTCTCGGAGTCGGGTTGTTTGAGAATGCAGCCCAAAGTGGGTGGTAAACTCCATCTAAGGCTAAATACCGGCACGAGACCGATAGTCGACAACTATCTTAAGGAAAAATAGACAGAACTGAGAGGACAGAGTTGAAGAGGGCGAGAAACGTTTAAGAGATAAACGGGTGGGGTCCGCACAGTCTGCCCGGGGGATTCAACCCGGCAGGTAATGGGCGGCCGCACTGTGCGGGAGGATCCCCTTGAGGGACCTCTCTCCGGCGCTGGCTGGCCCCTGTGGGGCGCATTTCTTCCACGGCGGTAAGCCGCGACCGGCTCCGGATCTTTACCTGGCTTACATTAATCTATCTCTACCTAGCTACTCTACCTCTTCCTATCTCTTCCTAACTTTTGACACTCTGCCTGACTACTAACATTAACCTGTCTCTTCCTATCTACCTGTCTGACCTGACTCTAACTACCTATAAACATATCTCTAACTGTAAGCTTTGTCAAAGAGGAAAGTTTTTAGCCTAGTTTTAAAGATAGACAAATTGTCTGCTTCACGAACCAACCCTGGGAGCCGGTTCCATAGGAGGGGAGCCTGATAGCTGAAAGATCTGCCACCCATTCTACTTTTAGAAATCCTAGGAACTACCAGTAAACCTGCAGTCTGAGAGCGAAGGTCTCTGTTAGGAACATATGGAACAATCAGGTCTCTTATGTATGATGGAGCTAGATTATTAAGGGCTTTATATGTCAGAAGGAGGATCTTGAATTCTATTCTAGATTTTACTGGGAGCCAGTGAAGAGAAGCTAAAACAGGGGAAATGTGATCTCTTCTTTTAATATTCATCAGAATCCTAGCAGCAGCATTTTGAACTAACTGAAGACTTTTAATTGTATTCTGTGGACTACCTGATAATAGACAGTTACAGTAATCCAGCCTTGAAGTAACAAATGCATGGACTAGTTTTTCAGCATCAGTCCTGGACAGGATGGTTCTAATTTTTGCAATATTCCTAAGGTGAAAAAAGGAAATCCTAGAGACTTCTTTAATGTGAGTTCTAAATGACATATCTTGGTCAAAAATGACACAGAGGTTTCTTGCTTTATTACTGGAGGCTAATTTAATGCCGTCCAGGTGAAGGGGCTGACTAAGTAGTTTCTTTTTCAGAGCTTCTGGTCCAAAGACGACAACTTCTGTTTTATCAGAATTTAGAAGCAAGAAGTTTAGAGTCATCCAAGTTTTTATGTCTTCCAGACATGCCTGTAGTCTACCTAACTGATTGGATTCATCAGGATTTATGGATAGATATAGCTGTGTATCATCTGCGTAACTATGGAAATTTATCCCATGCTGCCTAATTATTTTACCAATAGGAAGCATATATATAGTAAAAAGAATCGGCCCAAGCACTGAACCCTGTGGTACTCCGCAAGTAACTTTTGAGGTTGAGGAGGGTTTATCATTTACTTGAACAAACTGAAATCTGTTAGACAAATAAGATTTAAACCAGCCTAGGGCTGTTCCTATTATACCGACACGTTGAAGCCTTTCTATGAGAATATTGTGATCAACAGTGTCAAAGGCAGCACTGAGATCTAACAGGACCAGAATGGTCACCAGTCCATTGTCTGAGGCTATGAGAATATCATTAGTAACCTTCACCAGAGCTGTTTCAGTGCTGTGATGAGCTCTAAAGCCTGACTGAAACTTCTCAATAATATAATAAAGTGTCATAAGATTTTTAAAAGATTAAAAAGCATCAAGATCAGCTTTTAATTTTAATTACTAACATAATTTAAATATAAATGGTTAATAATATTTAATTTCTTTGTATTTACTGATGTCACTAAAGTCTCTTAACTTGATTTTTTTGTGTGCATTTGTCTTACAGACTTGGTTATGATGAAAAGTGTTTGAAAAGTTACTTAATTAAATTCTTAGTTAAAAGTTATAGATATCGATCAATATGACGAAATGCTATTTTTCTATATCGTCCAGCACTGTGTTGTAACCGAATGTGACCCATCATGCGGACTTAAACCTTAACAGAGAACTGCTGGACGGAGAAAATACGTGTTTTTACATGATAACCTTAATGCTGCTGTCAACAAAGTGCCCAGAGAAGACGTGTACCATCCAGGAGAAATATCTAAATCTATTTGACTTACTCAGGTCTTCTGCTGATATTTAGGTGTCAGACATATATCTGAACCGTGTCTTAATGATGGATTTAACCATTTGAGGTTAATGTTGGTGCTTATTCCATGAAACGACTAGATGTAGGTTAAAATATTGATGGCTGTGTCATTAGAAGAGAAGTGGGTGCTGGAAGACGAATGACTGGATGGATTGTGTTTCACAGGAAAAGAGGAACAACGTCTGTTAATGACTTTTGGACCCCGTGTCTCTCATTTTCCTGCCTCTGCTCTCTACAATCTATTCTTGTGTCCTACCTCAAAACAGAGCCGTAATGATTCGCGTCTTCTGGGGATGCCGGCTGTCCCATTTTTCATCTCTCTGTCAATTTCTCCTCTATTTGGTTTCTGGGGGAACACAGGAAAAAAACCCCACCAAACTACCAAATAAATAAAATTGTCCTGTAAATGACTTAATCAAAGATGGAATCGTGAGCACTTCTCATCTTTACCCTAATGCCTTTGAAACGTGTAAAACTGAAAAACAATTTTTCTGCTGCTACCTTTCTTCTTCGAACTCAACACTCCTTATCAAAGGTATATTTTTGATTACAATACTTTAAATAAAGAAAATTTAGACATATTCTACTGTACTAGCCACAATCTTTAGTTTGTTTGCCCTCCACTTGTTCATAGTTGTTGTTTTGACCAGTTAAGAGGAAACACTGGACTTTCCAACTTTTTAATTACTTAATTTTAAACGAAATCTGTGTTTCAGCAGCTTTGCAGGAGAATAGACTGAAAAGCTGCTCCTCCCGCTGAGCGAGGGTCAAACTAAATCGGTATCAAATTTTGTTTCCATTTCGATTATGTGCTAGTTTGTGTTGGTCCATTACATAAAATCCAACCGTTTGCGGCTCTAACATGAAAAAATATAGAAAAACTTGGAGAAATATGATTGGTTCTGCAAGTGAGTGTATTATAGTATGTTGAAATTATTGTTTATACTTCAAAACCTCTTCTAATCTCATAAAAAGGGTTATAGAGTTATAGAGAGTAATATTAGTTTGTGGAGCAAAAAGCATGAAATCAATTATTAAAAAAGAAAATCTGAATGGAGAATTCTGCGTGTTTGTTGCCGTAGGCAGAAACGCATCTGTCTGATGATTTTCTGCACACAAAAAACCATGAGTAGTTAAATTAAATTAAGTTAAATTCCCTCACACTAACAAGCTGACTGCGCGCAGCAAAGATCACAGATCCTTCCCACTCCTGGCGCTTGCAGAGCCGCTGCAGCCTCTCGTCTCATCCTCACGGAGAGGCGGCGTCGAACCATCTGCTGCACGCGTCTCAAACGAAATCCGCAGCGCTTGCGACCGTCGGACAACCTCTGAACTCCCATCTGGACCACGACGCAAATCCTTGATCTGACGGAGCTGATTTTAGAAGGTGGTTCTTTTCCCACCCACTGACCCTGAACAGGCTGTATAAGGTCACAGATCATCATTCAGCAGCCAGTAGCAATTAAAACACCATCAGTTCTTTCAATGAGCTTCAGATAAGCTGTTATTTTACCCAGCAGTTCTTTAAGTTGGTGTTTTTTTAAAATAAGAAAACCCCTGCGAAACAGCGCCACAGCTGTGACGAGGAGATATATTCCTGCTGTGAAACAATTAAAGGCGTCAAACTAACCTGACAGTTTAGTTTAAGTTCAGAGACGACAAATCAAAGCAGCCAATGTGATTGACACCGTTGTTTTACCTTTTTCTAATGTTTTAATTTTGCTTTCGCTTTATTAAAACTCTAAAACCCGTTCGCCGTTTATACATTCAAAGGGTTATTTAACGGCGATACGTGAGTGGCAGCTGCTGTCGCTGCTTCCTGCAGACAGGCCATTAGGATGAAAGCTGCTTTAGCATCAGAGAAACATTCTGTACGACAACAGTGCTGCTAATGTAGAAATTCAGATTTATTTCCCTCGTTTAACAGCTTCTCTTCATCATAATTCTGACTGTCTCCGTGTCTCTGGACCCCCGATGGATCAAGCCTCAAAACAAATTATATTTTCAATTAAATCTCACATTTATATCATCTGAGGTGGAAGAAAGAAATTCTTTATTCAATATTTTAATTCTGTTATCAGGTAGGATGTTCTTCATGTTTAAACTTCTATCAGTAACGAGTAGCTTACTGTTGGATTTCTTTCTTTCTTTCTTTTCTTTTCTTTCTTTCTTTCTTTCTTTCTTTCTTTCTTTCTTTCTTTCTTTCTTTCTTTCTTTCTTTCTTTCTTTCTTTCTTTCTTTCTTTCTTTCTTTCTTTCTTTCTTTTCGCTTCTTGCTCTCACCTCTCCATCACCTTTAAGTGGTTTTATAGTCAGAACTAAAAGTCCTGCAGGCCTCATGATTTATTGAGGCCTCAGTGTTGAACTATTTGATGGTTTGGATAATTAGTAGGGATGGGTATCGTAAAGGATTTATCGATACTACTACTCTTAACGATACTCCTTATCGATCTGGTACTTTATCTGTACTATTTTTTCTTTTAAAGCTAAAATAAAAGGGGAAAAACACAAATAATTAACTATAATTGTTTGTTTTTTTTATAATTGGAACAACAAAGCACAGAAAATGAATAACTAATAATAATAAATAATAAAATATGCTGTCTATTTAAATAAGTTTAAGGTATTCAAATAAAAAATATCAAACATAACTTTCCTATAAAACAATGAAAGTAAGAGCCAAAATGAAACATTTTGATCGCTAAAGTGTATACTGCAAAATAAGCCCTGAGAACAACAATATAACATCCACCCAATACATTTTCTGTACCGCTAATTCCTAATGCTGGACTCAAAAACTGTGCATCTATGTTTGTTTCGGTGTATTTTAGCGAAGTGTTTGGTCAAATTACTTGTGTTCTGGAGTTTGTAAGCAAAGCTTTTATTGTATTTGTGACAGCGTGCGTTGTCGGCTTCTGTTTTTGTAAAACGAAGCCAAAGTTTGGATCGTTTCGTTCACTCTCCGACCTTCAGTCCCCGCGGCGTGTGTTAAGGAGGAGCGGGCGGCCAATACAGTGTTTGGTTTGTGTTTATATCTCCCGCAAAAGATGAATACGACCTTAATTTTACCGTTAACAGCACCGATAACGCTGAAGCTTATCGGTCCTGGTGGACTGTCAGAATCAGCCCCGGGGCTAATTTAATACCCGGTTTCAGTATCCATCCCTAGTAATGAGCGAACTGAAATTATATCAGATGAAACTTTTAACATCTCTAAGCTCTTTTTATTTCTTTAAATCTGTATCTGCTGCTGTTTTAATGACATATGCACTAATCAAACACGAGAACCTGTCAACAAGTTACATTTTAGTGTATTCTTTGCTTCTGTGTGTCCTCCAGGGAGTATAAAAGGCGCTACAATAGTGGATGCTCTGGACACGCTCTATATCATGGAAATGTTCGAAGAGTTTGATGCCGCCACAGATTGGGTGGAGAAGAACCTGGACTTCAAAGTGGTGAGTTATGCTTGTGAGAGGGGATCAGAGACGGTTTCAACCAATCAGCAGGCAAAGAATGTCACATTAAAGTCATTCAGCTTTCAGTTCTTTGTGACCCCCCGACCTTTCCAGATAACGACAGATACAGGATCTTTCAATGGACGAACAGTATCAGAAACTACTATATATCTTTCCTTACTCACAGTTATTTGTGGATTCTCTTAAATGTTGCATGTTGTTGTAGTTCTGACTGTAAAATAAGCTGAACTGGAACAAAAAAGACACAAAAAAATGTTTAGTTCAGTTTATTTATATAGCCCCAATTCACAACCGATGTCATCTCCAGGCACTTTACAAGAAAAGTAATTTCAATACAATTATACCACTCAAATGTATTCTTTATACATGTATATTAGATGTATTCTGATTTTTAGGTATGACCCTGTTGGTTTGGTACAAAGCTGACACAAGTGTATCAAAATTCTGCGGTTTTCAGCTTGAACAGATCCACAGTTATTTTTTAGAGTGCAGTGCCGCATTCCAAAGCACAATTTAAACAAAAATTGAAGTGAGTTAAGCGTTTTTTCTCCTCAAATATGGGCAAAGTAATAATAAAAAATTCTAAACATTAAACAGGAATGTTTTCGAGTAGTTCTAGTGTTTTCTACTCTAGCTATTGTACAATTTCATTTATTTAAAAAAAACATCCAATCGAATCTCCTGTCAGTTATATAGTAACAACTTTTGTTTTCATTTAGGACATAATAAATTGAAGGGAAGGTATTCAGGAAAAGGTTATTTTTAATCAAAGAAAAAAACATTTTCATGAATAAAGTGTGCCGCAGATGTACTGAGCCGTGACTTTTGTGAATTGCTACACCCCTGGGGTCTAATTTATAAAAACTTTGCATGGGATTCTTACTAAAACTGTATCTTTATAGAGATCTACTCCCCCATAAGGCAACCAAAGTGCGTCACAATGAAAAACAAAAATATATATGGCTATTCGATAATGCGTAACGAGACGTAAAGAGATGAAACAAATAAAAACAATATGTTTTCTTAATCGGGACATGATACATATGATGAACATAAGTTGAAAGCAGAGCTGAAAACTTTTTTCTTGAGTAATAAAATATCATTTAGATCTTTAGAAATTCAGCTACTAATAAAGACTGCAGCTTTGATGCTTCTGGTTAGAAAATAACATAGATTAATTACTCCTTCAATTCTGCATATTAGTAATAAAATCCAGAACCTGTAAGTGAAAATGGATCCACCCACTAATCTGATCTGTTTGTTACAGTCCCTATAAGAGCCTTAAAAGGTCAAACTTGGAGTTGGTTAAAGGTTCAATAGGGGAAATTAGGACTGTATATATATATTTTTTGGTGTGTTTTGATTAATGAGCTCGGTGGCGTGTGTTCCTGAAGATATGGACGTCGGTACAGCGCAGACAATTTGCCCTCTTCTCCTTTGATGTTTTCCTTTGTTCTCAAGCCATCCTCATTATGATCAAGAGCCTCTCATTAAGGAGAGGCACAAAAGCATTTTAGCTTTGGCTTAGTGTAGCCCCAAATGCGGATCGGTGGCGTATCCAGATCCCTCCAGATCAGCCGAATATAACAGAGAAATCAGCTGCAACAGCCACAATTGGTTCCTAATCAGATCTTCTTTGTATCTAAAGAAAAAGTGTTCATGATCCGAATGCAAAACATGAGATGTTGTTGTTCATGTCTGTAAAATGAAGCCACATCTTTTTTATTTTATTTTATTTTTTTTTCCCGCCATCGCTTTGCATAATCCTTCCTGATTCCAGTGTGTGGCGGTTGTTGGCCTGTCAGTCAAACTGGATTATATAGAGAGCCAATTGTTTCCTGGCGTAAACTCCTTATTTCCTGCCGTGGTAGAAGAACTCTGAGAGGTGCGGCTTACTCCACAGTTTGTGGAGACAATTTGGAGGATTTCTCCTGGGATGGCTCGAGCTTGCTACTAGCTCTTGAAGGATTATTAATATGACAGCTGGGATATGACAGTATTTTTAGTCCATGACTACACTACTAGATACTATAAAAGCACATGTATTTTTATAAAATAATCAAAATAAATAAAATAATAAAAGTCCTTATCCTGAAGAGAAGTTAAATATCGTCATAACTCAGGCAGCTCAATATCAAGGCAGCTGATGTTATATTTCTGTCCTGCCAAAGACTGCTAATCCACCTCGTTTGCTTTTGCCACTCCTCTTTGAATCCCTATCGGGCCGTATGGTTAGAAACCCAGCCAGAGAGATGCTGGAGTAGAGGATATATTATTCCAATATGATCAATCCTCCTTCTCTCTTTGCTTTTATCAAAAATATTTTTGGTTTATTTATACATTTCCAATTAAAACCAATATCCCCTCAAGGCACTTTATTTACTAAATAATTGTAATTTGTTTCAGAAATTATAAATTATTTAAAAATTGTCAATCGGAGTTAGTTTTATAGAGTCCAGTAACAATCTTTGTATTAAAATCATATAATTATTTCCTCTTCAACATGATCCAGAATGACCCCTTCAAGTGTTTTTGATGTATTTAGACTGATTGTTGATCCCAGTTGACCGTCTACAGTCACTTTGGAGCCGAACATTGTTTTTCTCCCTTGGCTATTCTACAGTCACTTTGAATTAGAGCTGCAAAAACATTAAATGGTAATCGCTATCATCACAGAATACTTTAGATATTTGAAGCTACAGCTGGGTGTCGATTCAGATTTCGAGAATCGATCCCGATTCCAAAGAGTTAGGCGATTATCACAGTCCGATACAATCTGTTCCAAGACGATATTGATATCGGTGCTGTTAAAAACTTTTTTTTTTTTAGCGTTGTTAAATCTCGCAAAACTGGGTGAGTAACAGTTTACTGAGGAAAACTGTATTAACTAGGGGTGTCACAATCTCGATTTTGTATCTAATTCAATCGAAATTACGCTACGACCTTGGACATTAAAATCCAAAAGAGGATCGCGATCACTTCCTGCCATGTTTACACTCGGTGTGTCCCACTCGGGACTCCTTAGCAACAGTTCGTAGACCACCGTCTCATTACAAGGAACCACACAAAACAAGTAAATATTAGCAGTTCTCATAAAGGAGGGGGGAAAAAATCGTTTTGGTGCAGCACTATTTGAAGTGTGAGGAAATAATGCTCTAAGTATCTATCTACATATGTTTTAATCTTGGAGTGGATGTTTGACAATCGGAAAAAACTGAAAACTAACGGACTCGCTAGCCAAGCGACACCTGTTAAACCCGTTACCGTGACAACGTCTGAGTGCAGCTCGTCCACAAAGTTACTAATTCGACTCTTAGTTAATCTAAGTGGCAAAAGGTTAATTTGACATGAAATTATATCTAGTTTGTGCTTTGGTGCCCTGTTTTTAAGAATTATTCAATTTTATGCATTTATTATAAAATTTTCTTGTTATTTTATACGTTTCTGAGAACTTTCTGACAGCCAATCTTGGTATTTAGAGTCCGATTTTCTCAACCCCGAACGTTTAAACATGTTTAGGAGATAAAACTGCAACTTTATGACGATCGGAGCGACTCAGACACATAGGCACCCGTACAAGATGCGCATTTGTTGCAGAATGCATTCCTCCCAGAATGCATTTCGACATTGCGTCACATCTGTTTACAGGTACTGTTAAAAGCGTTGTTACACCGTATCAGCAGTTTGCATACAATGATTGTTTGCCGGTGACTGATTCTCAAAAGACTCGGATCAACTTTTCCTTCCTGACCAGAGAACCTTGGTGACATTTTCCAAGAAGATCCACGGCTTTTCTTTCCCCTTTTTTAGCTGAATCATTAACTCGTTGCCTCTTGCTGACATCCTGGAATCGTTCTTTGCTTGGATGTGGCCATGCTTAGTCAGATTCCTGCATGCTCCGTATCAGGGGGCTCCACGCTGAGCTTGCCAGCCTTTTTCAGGAGGGACGTAATGACATACAAATGCTGACTCAATGGGTTAGTCAGCATTTGTAGTCCAGTCCAGCACTTGTATCACTGTATTTATTCATTTTCTGGCCCTTGATAAATTAAAAATAAAACTCTACTAGACAGCAGGCAGTTAAAAAGTAATGCGTAAGGCTGTTTTTAATCGAGACAAATTAACCGAACTGTCATCCTCTTCCTTCAGTGGTTGACGCTTGGAGAAAAGTGACAGGATATTTTTTTTTTTTCTCCCTGACACATTATTTGTTTTCCCCACAGGAAGACCTATTGTCGTATCTCGGTTTGGCAGCAGTGGCTTATGAGAGCTGTCAGTCAAGCTCAAAATCTTCATCTGACTTCTGGATCTGTTCAGAAAAACTCAATTTTCTGCCCCTGTGACAAATACTATGACAACCGTTATTTTTAGGATACACTATTACTGCTATCTATAGAGATGGACATTGTTATTTTGTAGTTATGGTTTAGGTAATCTCCGTCATATTGAGCTTTATTTGGTATCTGAAGAATTTGAGGAGGTATTGGTGCTGTTTATCTTTTTTAAAGCTTTTTCTTTAAAAAATAAGTTTAAGATTAAAACAAGAAACCTAGCCCACCAATTCCATATTAAAATTATCATTACTGTGTTACTTATGGTTGTTCTGAGGTAGAATACTGTACTGCCACTTTATTTAATCACAAAGCGCAGTCTTAAGGGAAAATAATTTATCTTAAACTAATTAAAAATGCTTCAAGAAACGAGCAACGTCGGTTATTTCATAACCCAGCAACAGATTACACCAAACATAATTCTTCATGCCTAGAAAGAAGGAGAAAACATCCTAAGAAGTAGAGGCAACGTCACACTGTGTGAGAGACGGAGCAACTTATGTGAAACAGGGTGTTTACTTCTTTAAGGCCTCGTTCATGCAGAGCGTTTCTCGTATTTTGTGGACAAATCTTTTGCCGTGAAGAGGCAGACCGTTGTTGAGCAACCCCAACGACCAAATCCGAGCAGCGGCAGAAAACCCTAAGACTCCGGTGGGCAATGAAGCAATAGAAATACACCCAGGAA
The DNA here is from genome assembly GCA_028564705.1 of Apricaphanius iberus. Classification (NCBI taxonomy): domain Eukaryota; kingdom Metazoa; phylum Chordata; class Actinopteri; order Cyprinodontiformes; family Aphaniidae; genus Apricaphanius; species Apricaphanius iberus. The sequence continues at coordinate 824,585 of JAPXFQ010002564.1, forward strand.
GTGATGTGAAAAACTACAGAGGAAACCACAGATATATCTCCAAATATCGCAGAAAATCTTTTCCATTTCACATTTCTTCTTATATTATGTTTAAGCATCTCAACGATGATGAAAAACAGCTGGATTTGAGTTTTTTTCACTCAGGAACCGCGCCGACCCAGAAAAGTGTTAGCCAGAAGATTGTTTCCAGTCAGCAGCCACGACCATCTCTAGCTTTAATAAAGTAAAATACACAAATTTGCCTTTCTAAGACTTGTTAAAAAAGCAACTGCCAATGATACTGAACTAGGAAAGCCCTTAGAGACGGAAGCTTAACAGCTTTTCCACGGAAGCTCAGTTGTGATGTAATTTTAGCTTTATTACAGTCCTTGCTCATGAAAATGTACGTTTAGCACATGGAGTCACACCGATATCAGTAGTAGTTTTGTAGTTATTCTATGTAAATCACTTTTTCTGTACTGGCAGTTATCGGATCACCCCGAAAATGTCGGTTTCATTGCAGAAATGTCCTTAAAAAAATTTTTTTAATCCAGATAAGAATCAATCAGAGGTTACAATTGATCAATATACAAAACAAAAATGGAGAAGTATTTATTATATTCATCTGAACATAATTTTTTTTGCCAATAAAATGTATTTAAACAGAGTAGTTACAGCGTCAGTCAAATCAATCGGCCCCAACTGCAGATATCAGTGGTCTTCCATTTAAACTGGCATTGATAGACACATTGACCCTTTAGGAAAAAAAGATGTAGAGTTTTACTGGGCTTGGTGGCTTGTACTGGCCTAACTCCCTCCAGCCAGAAATAACCAACAATATTTCCTAGAATTACATGCGAGTCGAGCTTTTTTCCCTCCAGTTTGACTCATTTGTCGGGATGCCCCTGGGACCGACGTTCGCAAAGTAACGGCCCAGCCCCTCCCTGGTAACAAGATGCCTTGTTTTCATTTGCATCTGCTTTTAAGAATCGGAAAATCTGTGATTTATTGTTGCGTTTAAACCCTTCCCATTAGCTCTGTGAACCCCAACAGTGTAGGGGATATAAACCCAACCTGTTTATCATTCCTTTCCTTTTTTATAGCAGGATACAAGCAACTGAGTTACCTTCAAATTTTGTTCTTTTTTTTTTTCTCTCTCTTTGGTGCAGAATGCAGAAGTGTCTGTGTTCGAGGTGAACATCCGGTTCGTTGGAGGTCTGCTGTCTGCATACTACCTTTCTGGGAAAGAGGTAAGGCGCTTTAATTTAGCTGTTTTCTCCTGCTGCCTCCGTTATTGATGGGTGTTTTTGAAGACGTGATGAAGTGCGTCGTTCCTTTGGTTTCAAAGTTTAATGTCAGAGACTTGAAGATAACAGAAGTGGAGTACTGCCATGATATCTTTACCTATTATGTTCGGCCAGTTTGGGAATGGTTAGGAAAATCTTTTTCATGAATAATGGTAAACAGACTCTCTGACTAACTGATAACACATGGAGGAGAAATGTGAAAATGTCTCCAAATTTCAGTTTTGAATGAAGCCATTTGATGAAGTTTTTCCTTTATTCTGGGTTGAAATGGAGTCTGGAAAACTGGAGTTTGGTTTAATTATTTTCCAAGTGTGAGAACTGTGGGAAAAGAAGAGAAACGATGGTTAAAAAAAGTATTTTCCTAGACTTTGTTCTCTATAGTGTCTGTCTGTGTACATCCGTCATCATTGACTAGATTTTGTTTCAGAAGAACAAATCAGTAAAGCTACAAATCTAAGTGCTTTTGAAAAACCTACATAAAGGTTTGGTTTGGCCTGCCTTTTTTTGCTTTTTGTACCGACTGCAGCGCATTGTGCGTGCTGCTGAGAAGGTGATTGGCTGCAGGCTCCCATCCCTCCGGGACCTGTTCACTTCCAGGACCCGGAGGCGCGTGGGTCGGATCACAGCTGACTCTTCTCACCCTGGACACCGACTATTCTCCCTCCTCCCCTCAGGCAGGAGGCTACGGTCCATCCAGACCCACACCTCCCGCCACCTGAACAGTTTCTTCCCCTCCGCCATCAGACTCATGAACAATAACAAGACCCGATAGTTCAGTTAAAGACCCATGTAGGATAGAACCATCTGCACTACGTAACTTTATTTTACTGCACTGTGTGGTCTGATCACACTTAGATCTGCTGCTGTCATTCACCTGCACATCTGTGAATGGAACCCTGCTGCTGTTCTTATGTTAAAAAGGATGTTTATCTTTTCATAGTTCTTTTATATACATACAGATTATAATATTTATAAAGACTTTAGCCTTATGGCTCATTCTTTTTATTTTATTTCTTTTTATTTTATTTTATTTTTACTTATGTTAAATGTTTTATGTGCACAACTGTACCGGAAAAAATTCCTAGTTTGTGAACTTGTTCTCAAACAATGGCAATAAAACCGATTCTGATTCTGATTCTGATTCTGAGATACATGGACCATTATCCCCCTACACACTGCAGCTGCAATCCAAAACAAATTATTTGTTATATTTGCATGTAGAATTAACACATAAAGAAAAAATCTAATTTTAAGTTGCTGTTATTCTAGTTGGTCAATAACTTCCAAAGATCCAGATTTGTTCGCTGGGCTCGTAAACGGCTCAGGTATGTTCTAATGGGACAAATTATTTTATCTCGCTATGGATGGATAAACTGTGTTACTGTGGTCCCTTTTTTTTCTTCGATACTGTCTCTGAACTATAGAAACTTTGACCATTGTGTACCTCAGTTTTTTACCAATACACACTCCGTTTATACTAAGTAATGGAATATAAATATATCACCGCTGATATAAAGGTTCATCACCATCCAAATGCTTCTGCCACTTGTGTACGTGGTTTTATATGTTGTTTACAGAAAACTTTTTATTTAATTTGAAACTACTTTATTCTGTTTTGAGCTGGGAAAACTTTGTATTAGTGAAGCGCATCGTCTTAGAGTAGACTGACTTTGTGAATTTGGTACAAAACGTTCCTGAGGTCGGGTTTAATTGATGCTAGTAGAAAATTTAGATAAGAAATTACCAAAAATGTGAACAGCAGCCTAGAAATCAGATTGGATTCGATAAGTTTCTATTCTTCTCAGGACTTTGGTGAAGCCCTTTAAAGGACGTGTTGCTGTACTTATCTGGGAGAGTAAAAGTACTTCATTGATTAGCCAGGAACTTATCAAAATTTTCAAATCTGACGTAGCTAAGTCCTTTTTTTTATTCCACAAATGAGATTCAGTCTTTTCAGGTCCGGTGTGATTTTCATCTTCCCTTCCTTGAGCTGCAGGTTAGGGTCCCCTGAAGGATGGAGGAGGTAGATAAATGTCTGATGGGTAGCCTTGGAGGACCGAAGGGGCTTTGATTGAGAAGATGACGGACCGCTGACGGATTCTCTGGCACTGAATGAAAGCCGGCATGGGGCTGAAGGACTGCTGGGTTCTGCTGCGGGGGGTAGAAGGACATCAGTGTCAGTTGATTTCAGTTAAAGATTGGTTGGCAATCTTAAAGGAACGAAATGAGCTCACGCTGCCGGAGCCCTGAAAAACAAATTTAAAGCCACTCCTGTGGATTATTACACTCACAAGTCAGAGAAGATGGATGAAATAAAATCTACTCATTCACAACATAAATTTTGTAGGCTTCCTAGTAATTTCTGTTAAATCTCACCAGTCAGATCTGAGGTGTCTTTTTGAACCAAAAATATAGATTAAAAAAAAATCTGAATGAAAAATGACACCATAAACATGTTTAACAAACTGTTTTGAAACTCCAAAAAGTAAACACAGGGTTTTAAATATTAAAATGTGTTCCCACCACTACCAAGTTGGCGAGGTTTCACGCCTGGAAAATACAACAAATGCCCCAAAAACGTGGTGCTGTGAGGGTGGGGGCAGATGATTGACAATCTGAGCCATTGTAGCTACAAGCTAACTGAGCTAACTCAATACTTTTGTCAAATAAAAGCGTGAAGCCTTGTTGGTCCATAGCCTTCTCTAAAACTGTCAATTTTTCTTTTAAAAACTTTTAATAATCAATATGTAAAGAAGAAATGTAATCTTTTCAATCAATTTTTGACGAAACTGCAGGATCTTGAATGCACAGTATCAATATAATTTTGGACTTCTTGGATGGTCTGTTGGTGCAATCAATACGACAGCAAGCAATCTTTGTCGATAAAGGGCAAGATTAACATCCGAACATGAACATATATTTGATGGACAAAACTGATGGTCAACTACAGAGAAACAAGATAGCCTGGGCAGGTTAAGGTTACTCCAAGGCTGTGGTCTTAAGAGACTGACGCAGCGCCATTATCCGTCGACGCAAGGGCTCTCTGTCACCTACGCAATGACCGACGGGGTAAATGTGTATACATCTCCATCAGCTCAGCAACAACCAGAGATCGCTTCACCAGAACGGTGGTCTATAGTTGCTGTAATCATTAGTAAACGCAGCGTTTGGGTACTACATGCTTTATATTGAAAGGAGAGTTTATCTATTAGGATCTTTTGACAATTTTGAACACAAGGAGGTGTAGGAAAACAACAAAACAGGCTGCTGTGTTTGTTTCCATGCGTTTTTAGAGTATTCTACGAGCTGCGCTTCTAGTAAAAAGCGTTGCAGCCTAGTCAAAACTTAATTTCTGTCATCCATTGCTCCCTGATTGGGGAATCATTCACAAGCTTGAGAAAAAAACTCAAATTAACCAGAAACTACACTGCAATGGTAGGCAGACCCCCTATGAAAAGTTAGCAACCCCCTGCTGTCCTGGTCGGCAATTGCTTTGCAACGCAGAAAAAACCGATGGAGAACGGAGGGACAGAAACTGAGTACTCTAAACGAAAAATGTCTCCATCAATACGTCTGTGTCTGGGTGGAAAGTTGCTGTTGAAGATGTATAAACTAGGCTTTAGGGGGCAAACTAGGGGAGCAAGCTGCTAGCCACCAGTGCTAGCGCTGACAGCATAACAGAGACCTGTCAATCAGTAGGAGACGCTAGGGCTGGGCGAGTAATCAAATTTTTATCTATACCGTGATATTAAAAATCTGGACCGCAATTAAGCATAGGGTGTGTTTTAATCGTTTTTCCAACTGACCAATCCAGCTGAAGCACTGCCTTGTCATCAAGTTATCTGGCCAATCAGGTAGCAAAAAAAATCAAGGTTTTTAAAAGCAGCTGGCCAATGCAGCCGGGAAAATGAAAGTGCAGCGTCGATTGTACAGCTGGGGAAGAATTTTGAAGGAAAATGGATGACGGGGACAATGATAAAGATGACCAAATAGTTGACACTGAGCACAGAAGAGAACCAGGCCGTGACTTTGTGGAGAGAGGTGGCATAATGAGCTCAGTAGTTTGGAAATGGTTTGGATATTCCAGAAAGGACAGCAGCAAGACTAAATGATCTGTAAAATCTGCAGACGGACCGTTTTAACAAACCTAGGTAATATAACCGACCTATTTAATCACCTGAAGTCCTATCATCTCTCTGAGGACAAAGAGACGCACGTCGTTTTGAGGTGATGTATTTAGCAATACAACAGTAGCAGGAGGTAGACTCTTCATGCAAGATTGATGGAGAAGGCTGTATATAATTGCTTTTATTGTTGTGCTGGTTAGACAAAATAAAATCGAAAATCGCGATTGTTCAGTATGGTGAAAATAGTGGTGATTATTTTATTTTCATAATTGGCCAGCCCTAGGACACGCCCCATAGTGAATGGGAACTTGTTCCTTTTTGTAGTCAGCCTCTAGTGGATGAGAGGGGAAATGGAGTCACATCAGAAGCAGACTCCACCCCAGAGGAATTCAGCTGGGGCGGAGGGCTGTTGCTAATCTTTGGGGGACCCCTCGGCGTCTTACGTCCCGTAGGCGGTACATCGCCTTCTTCCAGGTCAAGTCTGGCTCTTTTTTTGGGGGGGTGACACCCTTTCTGTGTACATACACGTACTATTTATCTTTCTGAAGTTAAGATTGTTGAGATTCCAATTATGTATACCAATCAAAGATACAATCATTAATGGTTTTACAGTAAACGCTCAAACCACTCAGGAAGCACAATAGTGAAGTGTAATTTCTTTGACAGAATAGAGCCACCTTGAACACAAACAGTATTTTTACATTAAAGATGGTCCCGTTAATATCCTCCAAGAAAATAACTAGTCCACAAGTATTATGTCAACAATAAAAAAAAAACAAAAAACTTGCCGCTAAAGACCTTTGCAATTTTCTGACTTGTTTGTATTTCTCAAAAAACTTTCATCATAACTACTTTTAACATACCAATATAGCCAAATATTTAACGTTCTTTATTTTGGGGAGGTGAAAAACAACATGTTGGCGCATTACCGACACCAACTGGTAAAGAGTGTGGAAGAAAATGTCACTCACGGTGCACTCGGAAGCAAGTTGTTCAGAAATGGCTTGTACTGACTTCCCCATCTGGTTTTGTTGTACAATTCACCTTCTTAAATCTTGACTGACTTATTTGGACTTTTCCTTTCCTCTATGTACTTAAACCTTTTTAAATGCCTTCCAACGAGTCTTAATGAAACAGCCGCCAGAAATGAAATGGCCTCGGCCTACAGTTCAAACACATTAATTAAAGGCAAAAATGAATGCAACCTTCAGGCACCTGATTGCTGGATGTAGAATTCTCAACAGAATTGGATTCTAATAACAGGTAATCAGTTCTTGGTATTGTGCCTCTTTAATACGAGACCTGACGGAAAAGCTGTTAAAAACCTGAAGCGTCTCTTAGGAAAGGAGACAAACTGACTGCTGAGTGTAGAGAATAAATCTGTGACCTTAGCAAATGTTCCGGCTCTTGACATTGTCCTCATCTTGTGTTCAGAATTTAAATCACATTCATTAGAGATGGGGAGACTTCGTCAACATTAGAGCCACTCAACATACTCCATAATGAGAGGGAGAAATAAAAAGTATTGACATTCAAATTCTGTTTTATTACATCCCGCAAATTATCCTAATCAAACATAAAGGGAGCAGGAGGTCTGAGCTTTGATTACGCAGAGTGGTGAGTTGGGTAATTCAACTATGAGAGGTTTAAAAGGACAGTCTACGGTGGAGTGGATGTCTGTTTTACTGCTTGTTTTTAGGTTTTCTGCCTTCCTTCCTCAGTTTAATTATTTCTGTCCTTTACTTTAGTTTGTTGCTTTCCTCTTTCCTTCTTTCCTTAGTTCATTATATTCGTCTTTCCTTCTTCAGCTCTTAGGTTCCTTCCTTTATTAATTAGTTCCTTCCTTAGTTTAATTCCTTCTCTCCTTCGTTCTTTCCTTACTCATTTTGTTAATTATTTAATTTAATTTTTAAGTTCCTTTCTTTTCTTCCTTTATTCATTACTTATTTCCTTCAACAGCTCGTTAGTTACTTCCTTCTTTCGTTAATTACTTCCTTCCTTCTTTCCTTTTTTTGTTTGTTTGTTCCTTTCTTTCTTTGTTTTAGTTCCTTCTTTTATTTTTTGTTAGTTCCTTTTTCAGTTCCTTCATTCTTTCCTCAGTTTATTTCATTTTTTTCCTTAGTTTGTTTCTGCCTGCCTTCCCTCGTTCGTTAGTTCCTGTCTTGTTTTTTATGGGTTTTCCAGCCTCCATATTTAAATCCAAAAGGTGTCTTTAGTCAGAGGCAGTAACACTGACTGCTACTGGAGAGCAACTACTCTTTGATGTAAGTTGTGAGTTACCTCATTTATGTTCCCTTTGGAATCAATTTAATATTTTTGAGTTTCATTATTTTAACCTTTTCACATTAAATCTAGGATATGATTTGAAGTTTTGATTTTGAAAAAATATCTCACAAATCCCATTCAAGATATTGTTTAGAAGTGCAAACATGTTTAAGTACAACCACAAAAGATTGCCACTACTCTGTCACATAAACTTCTGTTATAAAAAGACATCAGTATTTGTCGTCTTAATGTGATAAAATGTGACAAAGTCCCAGTGATCTAAACACTGCTGATGTTGAATTCAGTTGATCTGAGCTCTAATTTTCTCAGTTTGAAAGTGAGAATTAGTTCACTAACTTACATTATCCTACAGTGAGCTGCAGGCTGGATGTTGGGAGGAAGAAATTATTTTCTGATGTGGGATGTTGAATGGGGAGACGAGCAAACCGTGAGAAAAGGTATTGAATGAGGCTCAGTCTAACTCCCTGTTGGTTGTGATCTGCCTCAGACTCCAAAGGAGAGAGAAAAAAAAGCCTTGGCGCTTTGATGAAAATGTGATCAGTAAGAGTACAGCTGGTGCTGACCGGATGCACCCTACTGGCGAGCTTTTAACGTCTGTCCAGATCCCAGCATGCATCCTGATCCTGTAGGGGAAAAGAGGGACAGAAATGAAGGATGTTAGGGAGCAGGTAAAGTATGTACGGTATGATGAACTAACTAAAAGGCTTCCAGTCATTCTGCTAATCAAAGCTAAGTGGTTGAAGGCTGCAAGGACGGAGAAAGGACGGACTGCAGTGAGAATGAAAGGTAGGGAGCTGGAGTGGGACAGGAGAGGAAGCAGTGCATGAAGGAAGAGATTGTACTAGAAAATGAGGAGAGACACCTGAAAGAAGCGCTGATGGATGGAGGCGATAAATTAATAGGAGGAACTGGTGAAAAGGAAAAACTTGGAAGCATGAGAGTGAAAGTCAGACGCAGAGGATTTCACCTACGGAGATGAAACGTTAGGATAAAATTTCTTCCTTTCTTCTTACATCAACCCTAAAAATTAAAATTATTCCTTATAAATGAAGAGGACTGAGATCTAAAACAAAAAGTTTACATTAGAAACCATCATAAGTTGGAATTGTAGTGTTTGTTTGAGTTAAAAATTAGCATTAATAATGCTCAATAGTATTCAATATAGGGGATTTTTTCCTTTTAAGCCATGTTACTCCAACAATAATTAAAATGAACAGAACTGATCTTACTCGTGATGAAAGCTAATCCAAGCTAATCTTCTGCAGTAGTCTGAATGCAGGAATGAGTGATTTTCTCATCCCTTGGATCAAAACCGATTAAAGCAAAATACTATCATCGTGAAACCCAGACAAAGCCTTGATTCTCGTACGACCTCATTTATAGGCCGAGACGTGCAATGAAGAGTCAATTGATGCATGTCGGAGCGTTAACTTTATCAGGCCAACATGTCCCATAGATGGATATACATATCTTTAGCACCATGCAAAAGTATTCTGTGACACTCAACAAAACATAATAGACGAAAGCTGTTGTTTAAAGAAAGACCTGTAGGGAGTTTGCCACACATTCAGGCAGGGAAAACGGCAAACATGTTCAACGGTACGTGCGGGGTGGACAATTTAAAACGTTTAAAACTTTTACGCACCTTCATTTGTGACATGCTAATCAGCCGCTCCGAGCTGTGAGAACAGAAACTTGTTGCCACAGCTAGGCATCATGACAACTGTTCAAAAGTTAAAAAAAGCCAGAAACCCTTCCAGCTTTAGAACATCTGTACATCTGCCCAAGAAAGTATGAACAAAATTCTAGAGAAAAAAACTAATCAGCACCAAGACAACAAAGCTACTCCAACATGAGTTTCTAAAGATTTAGCCAGAGCTGCAAAACGACCATTTAAACTAAAGCATACAGGCGTGTAGTCAGTCTAAACATAAATTCCCATCGATAACCAGACCTCTACATCCATTTAGCTGTGATTGTCAAATCTCCTAATATAACTTTATCGTCTTTTGATCCATTAAATGATCCACCTCATTAAGCAGACTGGTTTACTGTCCACAAGAATTTAAACTGACCTTTCACCCCGCTCTTATAGTTCAGCTTATTAGAATTATAACTGACTTCTTTCCTTAAAATCAACGTAAATAAAACCCCCGAAAGTGAAGACTCTTTACTGTTTTTATCCTTTCTTTCTCTGCTGGTAGCTTAGCTGAATGTAGGGTCTTCTTGCCAGGTCTCGAGTCATTTCCTGAAAGCTTCCATTATTCGTGATTGATCAGATACGTCAACAAGCTGGGCAGTCTGGCTCAGGATAGCGCAGCACGCCGTTGCCAATCCCAGCACTGCTTTATTAGACTCCATTAAGGTAACTTTCCCAGAGTATGCTCACAAATCTCAGCAACACTCTGCAGTCGGGGATGCTTGTTCACTCGTCATAGCCAGGCTTTATGAGCCAATCACAGAATTGAATTACCAACTGATTAGCAATACTGGTTCTAATTGGCTATGAGTGGACCGCTGTTGGGGTCCTTGAAGCTTTCAGAACTAATTCTGGATCCGTAATTTGGAGTGCATTAAAGGATAAAATGAGTCTTTCGTAGATGGGTGTGAAAGCAGACTAAGTGTTTATTTCCTGTTTATGACGTAATTACCTCAATATAACTGGATGTTGGACGTTTATAGCTAATACAGCTAATAGCTAGGTTGTACAGTAACAATGTATTTAGCCATAAAAACGTATTTTACATATGATGTACTAAAATAGAAGGTATATGACCGAAATTCTAAAAGGTATTTCAACTTTTGAGTTTGAAGCTTTTTAGCGACAATAGGCAAGGAATGGAAATGAGTAATACTAGTATTAAGAAGTAATACTAGTATTAAGAAGTAATACGTTTAATCTTGACATAATTTTAGAAATGGTGAATTATTTGGATTTATTTTAATAATGCAAGGATAATATTAGATTACAAATAACTACTTGCATAAGTACAATACCATAAGGCAATAGTTTTTTTTAATTGTAAAACATAATAAAAGCTTCAGGGACAATATAGTAAAGGGACCTTTAAGTGTTTAGCTCTATCTGACACACAGAAGAATGAACGCAAATGTTTGTTTAAAATGTATGTTGAAATTAATTTTGTCATTAGGGACATTGATTCTTTTATTGTAATAAGGCATTAAGAGCTCATGAGACGTTAGAAACTCTGTGACATGTATCTGATTTTTATCTTTTTAAAATGATGAAAAAGCAATTTTTACTAAAAAAAGGTTTTTATTCACTTTACTACCTTGTTTGAAGAAAGCGAGATCAATCAAATAAACATCCAGAAATTGAAGTTGGTTTAATGAATCTAATTAGCATCATATTTAAATTAACACTAATGCTGAGAGCAAAGTATGAAATAATCTTTAAGTAAAGTAACATCTGCTGTTAAGCAAAAAGACAACCAATACTTTTATCAGGCACTGTAACAGGAACAAACCAGGAAACAGGGTTTAACAGACATCTTTAGGAGTCGACCGTTGGAGAAGGAAAGTTGGGAAGCAGCAGGCAGTCCAGATGTTAACAACAATGCATGTGCTCTGGAGCCATATGGCTAGTCAGTTGTGAAATGTGATTTTTTTCTCCTCGACTTCACCTTAGTGATGGTATTATGAATATTTCTGTGCATAAACCAGCTGGAGAATTACAAACGATCTGGTTTTTTTCAGCAACTGATCCACTTCTGAGAGGCAAAGAAAGAAACCTTTTATAATTATCAATGTGCAGGCAGATATTATTAAACAGAAATATCTCAAAGATAAATAAATGCAGCAAAGAAGTTTGGTAGAATTGAAAAATGTTTTTTGTCTAATGTTGGTCAAAGTGGGGGAAAAAAGGTGAAGGTGTATTTATTTTTCTCGATTACAGTTTTTTCAAAGGTACCAAACCGTGATTTTGTGCACTGTTACACCTCTAATAATTATTGATTTTGCCTATGAAATGGCCAAAAGATAGAACCATGAAATACATTTGATAAATATGCATAAAGTTATGTCTTTCTTAACATGGTAGCTTCAGTTTGTGTGTGAATTGGAGGCAGAAAAGACGTTACAAAAGCCACAACAGCTTGTCTCTGGTCTATACTGATAACTGTTTGGGCAGCTAAACAGAAGCTAAAGTCTTCCTGGAACTCAACCAAAGTCAAAATTAGCCTATTGTTACCAATAATATCCGAGTAACACTTTCTGATTGGTGTGCAGCACAACTAGAAAAACCATCACATTTTAATTAAAATATGCCTAAAACAAATAACCATATTTCCCAAGAGCATGTCTTAGAGGGACACCCAGAGACAGTGAAATGTAAAACTACAGCACAGAGAATATCAGGAATGCGGAACGTTGTCCAGCTGTTCAGATAACAGAAAATACAACTGGAAGGAATGAAAAAATGGTTTCATTTCGATGAGTGAACAAAAAGGACGATAATGAGAAAAAAAACACTGGAGATTGGAAGCAGCTGGATGGCAGGCCGCTGTCTTTCTTTATCTTGTTTTTTATTTCACTTTTTCACTTATTTTTTGTACATCCAAAAGCCGTGATCGGACATGGGAGACGATGGCGGATGAACTCTGTGTGTTAGCTGAGCTGATTGCATTGTTTATACCTGCAGGTAGGTTATATATATATATATATATATATATATATATATAAAGACAAACGCAGAAAAAGGTGACCAGAAGAGTTTAAAGGGGAATAATGACCTCTTCAGATTCTTAGGTCGTCTGGATTAAACACCACTTAACATTTCATTTGCATTTTAAGTATTTTATAGTTGCTGTTGGTTGATAAAGATGCCACTCAGACATATTTTTCTTACATTTACACCTTTTAAATACTTAAATCATGCATGAATGTCAGGAATGATGGATCTTACACCCCATAACCCCTTAAAACAACCTGGGTTTCATAATTTTCTCTCTAATCAAACCTTTTTAATTTTGTTTTTTCGATAAAAAAATTAGACAAATGCTTACTTGTGGTTTATTTAAACATTTTCACCCACAGGATTAGAAAACTCTCAGGTGGTCTCTCTGTTTATCTTAATACAGACCCATCCAGTGAAATGTGTCTGATTATTCAATCTACAACACAGCGGGACATATCATATCTCAGCAGCCAAGCAGTAGCAACAATACAAGAAAGGGTTTTTGTTCTTTAAATAAATACATTTCGTTTGTGTTACATTTCTCCAGCAGATAAACAATAGTTGAAGTTAATCGCCCAATGAAAAGTCTGTGGAATTACTTTTAGGAGATGCAGGAGACGTTTGGTTTTTCTTACAAGGATTATGTCTGATATATTGGGCTATTTGTTAACACATTTTCACTTTATTAGCATCTAAGGAAAGCTTCATGTGTTAAAACGAAAGCACACAGAATAAAAGTTATGATTTGTTCCACCTGGTGGAGTTCAGCTTTGGCTGCAATGTAAGTCACCACCATCACCTTGTGAAGGTTTTATCCTCTGACTACAAAAGCACTTAACAAATCCAGCCCACTACCACCTGTCAATCTTTCTCTGGAACAATATTTCCTTTGTATTTATTGCTGTGATAATGCTTTCCTAACTTTGTGTTTGTTGTGTTTCTATGGTGCAATTAAAATTTCTTAAGTAGGGATGTAAGAAAATATCGATACACCAATATATAATAATATTCTATTAATATTCAAAATCGATGTATAGTTTGCAATATATATTTTTTTAGAATATGAATTGAGACTTTAACAATGACTGTAATTTTGTAGTAAAATTAAAAGTAAGGCTTCCTTTCCAGTGGATCAACTAGATCTAGTAATAAAACTGGATGTGTTACGAATTAAACATGTTGTGAGTGTTGAGTGTTTGGAATGCTTTGACAGTTTTTCTACGGTTAAGTTTTAAAAATCACAGTATATAGTGTTCCACATAGTTTCGTAATATACTGCAGTAAATTGTATCTTCAGTATGAAAAGTATTTGAGTGGAAAGCAGAATTATCGGTCATTTTGAACGAGGGTTCTGTCAATCTGTTCTTATCAGTCAATTTTTAAAATAACTACGTTAAAACAATAATTTAAACAGATACACTTAAAATATGAACCGTTCACCTGCTGTGGCCTGAACGCACAATCTCAACTCTTCTTCCTGAGTTGCTCAACTGCTTCTACATAGTCAACTATCTCTAGAGGCATTGCTGCAGAGGTTATTGCCATGAGAGTTTGGGACTCTTGCCTCAGACAAACTACTTCTGATTGGGATTTTTATTACTCCAGACACTGAAACTGTGTTCCACTGCCACACTGGGGACTGGAATTACAAGCACCACCTCAGCTAAAGTTTTGAAATCGGGGAATGTTCTCTCAAGGTGGAAGTCATAGACGTAACAGCCGGCTAAATCCTAGTTTTTGCTTCTCTGATCGCAAATTTGCTCTCAGATGTAGATGCAGATGTATTGACTGAGACGTTTTCCGTTTATAGTACTCCGCTCTTCCACTCCATTCTCTATTGGTTTTTTTCAGCGTTGCTCGACCAGGACAGCAGGGGGCGCTAACTTTTCATGGCGTCTCTGCCTACTATCACACAGCTCCGTTTCTGTTTTTTTTTCTAGGCTTGTGAACGCATTTCTTCCTGAAGGAGCAATGAACGACAGAAAGTAAATTTCGATTAAGCTGCAAGATAAATTATCCTTTCAATATAAAGCATGTAGTGGCCAAACGCTGCATTAACTACTGATTACAGCAACTATAGAGCCCCGTTCTGGTGAAGCGATCTCTGGCTGTGGCTGAAACCGACCAATCAGGTACATACGCTCTCCGTTGACGGAGACGGATGGTTAAAAATTCTGCCTCTACTCCGAGCGTTCTTGCATCGGTGCGGCGAGCCGTTGCGTTGACGGATAATGGCGTTGCGTCCATCCGTCTCCGTCAAAAGGGAGAAGCATAAACTAGGCTTAAGGTGCTCTTATGGGATTCAACTTTTGATTGATTTATATACCTGTACCCTGTGCATAGCGTTTAAACTTCCTGCGTGTTTGCAGCTGTTAAAATAGCTGACTGGCCTTCAGATTCGTCCATCACCTATCCAAAAAAAATCGGTCAAACACGGACAAAAAGTTGGTCAGCACACTTGTACACATTTCACAATAAACAAGGTTTGAATAAAGCTTTTCAAGTGTTTGATTGTTCCGCTGTTAACAGAACCTTCCAGAATTTAATTTAATTTATGAGCTGGTTCTTTAATTATCACCACTCTGTAAACTGCTGGAAAGGGAAAGAAAGAGAGATTAATTGTTAACTTTTAGAAAATAGTTAAGTTAGAAGTTTTTGTACATCTCTAGAATAATTTATTAGTTAAAGAGTAACTCAACACCCCACCAGAGTATAACCCCGCCCACATTTATTTTAGAAAAACGGCTCAAAAGAAGGCGTTGCCTGGCGGACCAGGAAAAACCGCGGGGGGGAATACTGGCTGGGCGTGGTCTGGGCTGTGACTGACTGGCAGGCAGCAGCGCAGAGTCACAGACAGCCAGAAAGGCGGAGAGAGCCACAGCAACGCGAGCTTCTTTGCCTCAAAGGGAAATAATCTGTAGGTTGAGTTTTTCTCCAGTTCTGTGGAGTAATTGAGTGGCTCTGAGTCATATCATTTCGGGCCGATGTCTCGTTCTCAGCAGCAGGTGCCGAACCTGTAGCGGCATCGCACCGTAGAATGAGCGCTGTCTCGGAGTGGTACATTGTTGTTACCAAATCTAATGCTAAATATCGATTAGCTCGAGTAATTTCGTGTGATTCTGCCTCGACAGGCGCACCTGCAGCCACAGTACATCATTGTCTGCAGCAGAAAATGTGTTGCAGAGAGATGTCTAAGCATGACGAGAAAATCATTCAGGAATGTGCGAAAAAAAAAAAAAAAAACACCATCACAATTATTCCATTAAAAACGAACTCTTAGCCCAGATTTTATTTTCCATTCAATGATGTTAGTTATCCTTTATCATTACGTTTATCATAGGTAATGAGAAAATGTCAGTAAGTAGGGGTAACTCAGGTTTTGTGCTGCAAGCAGTTCATAGCGCCTCGCTACGGCGGTGTGGCCGAATTCCCCTCTCTTATACAGAGCCGTAGTAAAAAGAAACGTAACTACACTAAAAAAACGCTACACTAAAGAACTAACTAAATACTAGGCTAATGATAACTTGCTAACCTGAAAATCGATGTAAAACGCTCGCTCACTCTTCCAACTCCAACTCGCTACAGGGCGTATGCGAGCCTTGACTGATTTTATACCCCAGAGGCAGAGCGACGGACGTCACACACCACCAAATCATGTCACACAAACCTCTGAGCAAATGCGGACGACAGGAATGAAATTCAAATGTAGTGCAACCGAAAATGCACAGATGGCGCCACACAGACGGTTTTTGGCTCAAAAGTGAGATTTTATCTAATTTGCACTCAAATGTCAAAAAAGGGACCAGGACATGTAGAGAGCACTATAAGAAGCATATTTATGCAGTTTACAAGCTGCAAAAAGTTGATTTGGTGTTTAGTTCTCCTTTAAGTTAATGTTCTATGGGTTTGATCAGGTTTTTTTTTTCCTTATACATTTTCTTTTATTTACTGAGCTTTGTAAAGTTAAGAGTTTGAATCAGTCACTCACAAGCAGGGATGGGTTCTGTTACAAAGAGCCACCCACAGCGTAATCCCATCAATGACCTAATGCTGCGCAGGTCATCCTGACAACCTGCGCTATTGATCAGTGACATATGAGACGCGCGCACACACACACACACACACACACACACGGAGTGATGCGATGTGTTTGCTTGGAGAAAGCGGACGGCTTCTACCTGCTGTCCTCCGGAAATCCATTTCGCTCGGTGTGAAAATTGGCTTTTCTGGAGGGACGGAGGGAGAAAATCAGCCACGCCAACCCATTCCCCTCATGGCCTTCTCTGCTTTTTCCTCCTGCTGTGTTCAAGCGAAGCCCCGTGCGAATCGACTTAGATTCACATGCACACACACTCGAGAAAATGTTATTTACCAAGCGTGGAGAATGAATTTTTCTGGATATCTATCTTAATCCCTTTTTAGACTGGTCTAATCTGTTTTGAGGAAATCGAGCGGGGCTACAGATGGAAAGAGGCTGTTTGAGGACAGAGAGAAAATAAGAGGAAGTGTCTGACAAATGTAATGCACTGCTTCCTATCTGTTTGTTAAGCTTTTAAAACCCCAGTATTGGGTCTTTATTCATAATTTTATCTTGTTTTTTCATGAGGAACCTACTAGATGAGTTTAGTTTTTGGCTCATCAGAGATTCACCCTCAAAACCATATGTATCAACTAGAATTTATTATAAAAGTAGCTGCATAACCTTTCTTCTGTTGTATTTCCCCAGTGATGGGTTCTTAAAAAAATTTAAACTACCTGCAGAAAATATCAGACTTTGAAGCGACTCTATTATTCTTATTTAAGAGCTATCTCTTTCATGGACATGTTGGCCTCAATTGTGAATTTAAATAGATTTATTATTTTATTTTCCTTTTTTCAACTCTATGCACAGAGTCCAGGCAAATAAATTCCATCCATTATTTATGCTGCTTCTCCTTGAAGGGTTGCGGGGGATCTGGTGCATATCTCGCCATACCATCCATCCTAGTGCGCCCGGTTAGACACGCTCCATAGAGCTGGATCTACGCCAAAGACAGGTGTGGTGCAGCGCCAGTTTACGGGTCAGAAAAGGGCTTCTTCAGAGTCTTCGACTTCTGGTCGCTAAAATGGGAGAAATGTTTCCTCAGCTATTTTGTCTGAAGTGATTAACGTAAATGCAGTCTCCAGCATAGATTAGCCCCATGAGGGCTGATTCTGTAAAAATCTAAAACCTCCTCACTATAACTTCTACAACAATCCGACCATTAGATAAAAAAAAAAAAGGTGAGAATTTGCGTTCCATCCCGTGCAGGAACTGCATCAGGTGTTCCTATAATAAGTCCAAATGTTTAATTTCATTTGTAAGTGTAGTTCTCTGGTCTGGTTGTTTAACTCATCAGGCTATTGCTGAAAACAGGCAGGTCATGCATGTCTGTTTGGCACTAGCTGGGTTTGAGGTGAAGTTGGAGAATTTGAATGTAGTCATCTGGGGCCGTATTCACAAAGATTATTTTCTTACCGCTAGGTGTTACTCCTAACTCGCGCTAGAATGTCTTATGTAGGAGTTGTCGTCTAAAACCTATTCATAAACGCACTAAGAGCTACTTTTACGTAGGAGAAGAGTAGCTAAGAGTGACGTCGCGTTGCTATGGAAAACGTAATTTCCTCTGCATGAGTAAATACACGGACAGCATTGTGATTGGTTGTTCAATGAATGTGAAACCAGGAAATGGAAAACTTGTGAACAGCGCAAATAGCAGAAATAATGCATGATGACATCTTTGTGTCGGCGACGAGACTGACACTTCATACAACTTACACACAATAGCCTACTTTCAGAGACGGTGAAGTTTAAAAACGAAAAAACGTGAAATGCATCATATTACCATGCCTAACGCCTGCTGATAGCTGGGATAAGCTCCAGCCATCTCCCCATCCCCACACCAGGACCAATTATTACTACTGGCACAGTTGGTACTGGAGAGGAGGACGGTCCTCAAAGGGCGATTAGGAGCTGGGATTACGAATAAGAAGAAAAGGGAGGCATGGGTGGGCCCAGCTCATTTAGCCAGAATGTCAAGTATATTGGAACAAATATCTGAATGATCACTGACGTACACGTTACCATTTATTTATTTATTCATTTTAATTTTCTTAATTCTATTTATTATTTTGTATTGTTGTTTGATATGGATAAATTACATTGTCCGGAATAAAGATATATATATATATATATATATATATAGTCTTCGCAGTCAAAAACAATCTGTGTGTTTATGGAATGATAACTTTTCCTATTTACATAAACATCCTCATCTATTGATGGCGCAAATATTTTGATATGCGTGCCATCCACAACTACGACCACCCCCGGCATACCTGCAATCGGCATAAAATTGGCTTTAATTTGATGCAGTTTTTGGATGTCTAATGGGAAACGGATGAATTGTTGGATAATGTGTGGTCGACAGAGCACTTTAAGAGTTTGGTGGATTGATCGGCTGATAGATGGTTGTGATATAGGTTCCCAAGTCGTCCGCGTTACAAAGTTGCATTTTCCCTGTGTCTAAATATCTTAGTTTCGCTAAAAATGTAATTTCTGGACTGATCGGGTTGTTATACGTTTAGTTGGAGACGTGATTGCATCTCGCACCAAGTTCAAAACCTTCACGATCGTTTTGGGATTCATTGTGAATAGGTCTTAGAGAGTTAGAAGTCCTCTCGACTTTTATTAAGGACTCCCAGACTTAGGAGCTACTTTTAGGCCTAAAAGGGGTTGTGAATTACTTTTATCTTAAGAAACTAGGAGTCCTAAATTTAGGAGTGACACGCCCATGGTTTTTAGAAGCTACTCCTAAAATCGCCAGTTTGGACCTACTTTTAGCCCTAAAATTCTTTGTGAATACGGCCCCTGGTGTAGATTCACAGTCATCCAGAAGATGACAATGCTAGGTGCTAAAGTGGAAAGCAATAGACTTATTTTCGTTTTTTTCTTCTTTTTTTAAACAAATTTTACCTCTTGTCACTTAAAACCTGTGAATTACCCTAACTGGGTCCAGTTTAAGGCAAACAGGATTTCAAGAAAAACTAAAGTCAGTCCAGTAAATGAGATATGAAGAGCACTTGTTTGAAGACGGCGATTTCCGAGAGACATCTACATGTTGGGCCACAATGATCCAAGCATTGAGCTGAATATAGTTTGGAGGGTCGAACCAATGAGTAACATCCATGTTTGTCACTTTAATCGCCCTTTTTGTGTTTGTTCTGACTACATTCTGTTGCATTCCACCGTTTTCAGAACCGAAACAACAAATAATTGTCAAGAAACAAGAGTTGCCTTCTACTTAAACGCGTAGGTTTGGAGGTTAGTGCTGCCTTCAGCGTGCTTGGCAGTAGGTAAGGCGATCTTAGGTTTTGAGACCTTATGTTGATTCATCCAAGGCTACTTCATGTCATTGGACCCCAAACGGCTCTATCTTTGTCTCGTCTGACCATGTAACGCTTATACACAAGATATTTGAATTTTCCATACGGGACAGCTGGAAAAATTTTCTTTTTTGATCTTCTTTTCTTCTTCACTGTGGGTGCTGGTGTTAACATTCAGCTTTATTCTTGGTTGCACCTAGACCTGGCATTAAAGCCCATTTTTGGGCGACATATAAACTCCTAACCAGAACCTTTATTGAAACAAACAGTTAAGTCTCCCTATTGGTGTTTGCTGTGACGTCATCAAGAGATGAATTGTAAATGTTAGCGGAAAAACTGTAAATGCATTTGTTTAATAAGCATGTGGAAGGAACAATTAGGAACACTGATAGTTTCTCATGGAGCTGCAGTAGAAAGGGAAAGATGTACCGAACCAGAACTTTGTCAGCGAACGCATCTTTTAACACCAATAAAGATCCGATTTGATCTGATTCAGTCTGATCAATTTGATGTAGATATAGGTCAGTGCTATTAAAACCACTTTTTTTTTTTAGCTGTTATATTAAATAAATGCCTGTAACTCAATGAACTGGTTACCAGGAAATATTAGAACAGTATTAACTTTCAGAACTAAGCCTTAAAACAGCTGTCTGGGTTTGTAATACCTATTTTAGCTGAAAAAACGGTACAACTATGTTAAGCAATAAAACTGATTTTTGAATATGTGAATCGATTCGATGATTGGAATTTTTATAAGAATCGATTCCAAATCAATTTTGTTGTTTTCTACTCTTATGTCCGCTTGTAGTATTTCATTTATAAAATTAGGAAAAAAATCCAATTTAAAAACTCCAGTCAATTCTTAACTTTAATCTTTTTTAAGTTTTAGAGCTTAATAACATCAAAAATAATTACAGGAATTGAACAGAACGAAACCAGAAAATAAGTCCTCTGTTTATTGTTGATTAATGTTTAAAAATGAAAGAGAACTGATAAGAACATTTCTATTTCTTTTTTAAATTTTCTATTTCTGCTTAACCTGCGTGAATTCTTTTCATGAAGTGTAGCAAATTGTGATTTTTGTGAACAGTTACACCCCTAGTATTATTGTAAACTTTCCCCTGTTGTCAGTAAATCAGAGATTATATTAAAGGTAGAGTAATTTTTTTTGTTCTTAGTTGCTAAGTTTTCCTTTTTTTGCCTTTTGTTTCAGTTGTTTGCCCGCATATTGTAGCTCCTGTGTTTTCAGGTGAGACACAAACCTTTTGTTTCCTTGTCTCACCAAGAATCATGTTACCACGTCTGCTACCTTGGTTTCGAGCTGCCACCTCTGCATGCAGTAAACTGCGACACGGGTTGTTTTTTGTTTTTTTATTGAGAAAAGTCTGAGACTTCGAGGGTTAGCGTACTGAGCCGACATCTTGAGGCTTTCATGCAGCGATGTTAGTTGTTAGCAATGCCAACACACAAATATTATCAATTCTAACTGGCAGAAGCATTGGGTTTATTGCCCCGTCTTGTTTCCTCTTTGATGCAGCTTGTGGCATGACTCCTGCAGAACATTATTAGTACACTCTTTTGTCTGTGAGGATGGAAAAAAAACAACAACAACAAAAAACACACAGCTACACAGAGCAGTGGGCTGCTCGACAATGAGAAAATTGGTTTGGTATGCCGGGTCACACATGGGTGGTATCTTCTCTCTTTCCTGTGGCTTACCAAAACCTTTATCAGCCCTCGCTGTGTGTCCACCTAAAAGCTCCCTCTCTAATTCAGACAGCTGCAAGGCGAGACTCTGTAGGATCCTAACAGCTCCACACATGTTCGCTGTCAGAGAAGGATCCAAGCCTTTCCTCCCGCCACGCTTTGACACACCGAGTAATTGCTCCAACACATAGCTTCATTTTCCCCCCTGCCCTCCCCTTTTTGTCTTGTGCAGTTATTTGTCTTGTGGTGTCTGTAAATCATTCACAGCGAGAAACTTTGAAACTTTTTTTTTATGTAACATAAAGAAGTTTCTCCACTAGATACCTCAACTAAATGTGATTTTTCTCAGCAGTGAATCTCAAAACTCCCCAACAACCCTCTCATCTAATGCTGAAATCTAATGCTCATCTCAGAGGCCTTCAGTTCAAGCTCCAAGGAATCCTCTCATAGGCAAAGGTTCACAATATATATATATATATATATATATATATATATATATATATATATATATCATTTAAAATATATGCTAGATTCTTTCTACAGTTTTATATAAAAAAAACTTTTGAAACTGGCTTTCAGAATATGTGTGCCGTAGAAACTCTTGCATCAGCACCTCTAATTTGGCTTTACCATAGTCGTAATATTGTCTGTCTTCCTTTTATTATGAATGTAAGAAAATATAGATTGGGCGATATAAAACAATATTTTAACGCTTCATAGTAAAAAAAATGTATCAATTTATCTTAGATTTTACTTTAAAAAAAACATAATGAAAGTCTTTTTATAACTTTTTTTTATTAAAAGTATGACCGATAATTGGTGGCTGCTTTTACCTTCTTTCTTCTAGTGGATCAACTAGATCTTGCAATGAAACTGGACAAGTTAAGTATGAAACAGGTTGGAGTGTTTTAGAATGCTGTGACACTTTTTCTACAGTTAAATTTGGTTTTAAAAATCATAATATATAGGGCTGCAACAAACGATTATTTGGATAATTGATGGGGTTTCGACTCGATTAATCGGATTACCGGTAAAAACATTTTAAACATGCTATGGTAACGTTTTTTTCTCTCCTTCCTTCACTTTATTTAACAGATTATTATTAGAAAACACTTTAATAGCCCACAAAACAACATGCTATCACGTCAAATGTCTTACAGCTGTTGAAATATTAAATAAGCAGTAAATTAAAATAGTTTTAGATGGCTATGCTTCATAAAAGTGCTGTAAGAACAAATGTGTCATATTACCAACATAAAAACGGTATTTTTGTTGCTTAAAAGTGACCTTAACTATTAGAAACATAACAAATTAAGATTAAAATCTAAATCAAAACATCACAACATTCTCCCACCTCAGATATCCTACAGCTGTTGAAATATCAAATAAAAAATAGCTTTAAATGGCTTTGCTTTTACAAAGTCCTTTAAGGACAAATTTGACATAAATCAACATAAAAACAAGTAGCATAATAGATCTTAACACATTCTCCACCGTCACGTATCACTAAATACCGACCAAATACATGATAATGTAACTTTTACGAGGCCTTTTATTTTAATTAGTGCAGTCGGCCAGGACGTGGCACGTAATGCTTTTATTGTGAAGACAGGAAGCTGATGAATGTGAGCGAGAAAACTTGAAGTGCAAGAGAGAGAAAAATAAAGCGCCTCTCGAGGTCACGGCTGTCGTCCTTTCTTCCCGTTAAGCTTTTAAAACGTCAGAGATCATCCTCAACACACGCTCGGTTGCAACTGCTAAAACATCAACAACTTCTGTACTGTCGATCAATGTAGTTAACGTAACGTTTGTCTAGCCATGCATGATGAGTTGGATGGGGAGTAGAAAGGCACCAAACTCTTACAAACTTCTCTTGCCGAGACGTTTCGATTCTTTACTTAAAAAGTAACATCGTTTTTTGCTAAGCTCTCGCCTTCCTCACTGATGACTCCGACATGCTTGTGTTTATGATGCTGCATCATCACCATCCTACTCCCGTGTCATGCAAGGTTTGGCTTAAAAATGTTGCAGGTGCACGTGAGGAACACATTGTTTAAAATAAAGTAATATCTAACTTTTGACGTTTTTATTGTCTTGGGTCTACCTGCTCCTGCAATACTCAACTGCAGCCTACAAGCTTTGTGACGAGTTGCTCGCGTCGACTGTTAAAGGTTAGGGAGGGCGGGAGTTGCGTGACTGGCAACCAAATTAGACCTCGTAATCTCGCTATGCAACGAGTCAATCGTTCCCAACGCTTTTTAGAATCGAATTTGATCAATTTAGTCAATCTGTTGTTGCAGCCCTAATAATACATAGTCTTACTCATAATATCACAATATATCATATCGCCCGATTTTGGTAAGCTAGATACATTTCACCACCCACAATGTGTTGAAACCCTTTAATGTAATTTTCTGTGCAGGAAAATTACTTCACCATAACTGGATAACTAAAAATATTATCTCTTAATAATGTCACATAAATGTTGCGTGATAAAGACTTTTTTTTGTCAAAACATAGAAACTATTTTTTGACTATTTTTGGAAATTATATTAGGTTTAATATTTCAGGAACCCTCAAACATTTTCATTGTATTGTTCCATGCTTTATTCTGTTGTGCAGGGCTTATCCTAAATTTATTTTATTTTATATGTTTGCATACATGCAGCTAACACTGCATTCCTGTGATTCCTAAATGTAATCATGAGTCAAATTGCTCTTTACATTTTGTGTGTTCCATATAATTATTATAATTTCAATTAATATATCTTCAAGATAAATCACTAAAACCGGTGAATTACTATTTGGCTCTTTGCGCCACTAGTGTTTGGTCTTGGAATTGCACCTACCTATAACTTGATCGTGGCAAAGGACAGTTGAGTTACAGAACATGGGCAATTTAGGCGGCCAATCAGATTTCAGGAGGAGTCAGAAGTCATGTAGCCACTGATGTTAAAAAAAAAGTTAAGCATATGTTCTCATGCTGAGTCATGCAGACCCTCTGCACGAATGAAGATTTACTTACCTGAGCATCTTAAAGTAACTCTTCTGTTTCTGCTTAACCTTTGCAAAGCTATCCCAATAAACAGGCACTTCACATAAAGACTGAACTATTTTTATAAAACATACCTTATTGTTTTCTGACTCGCAGCAGCTCAAAATACTAATTTTTATGATCAAATCAATGCATATATATTAAGAATCACATCAACTACAGGATTTATTGGTCAGCATAAGAGTAGCGAAGGTTGCTTGTCAAGATTACATTTAAGTCTTTTCATCTGTATATTTTGTTATTGCTTATGCATGATTCAAAACACAAAGAATAGATCACCATCTTGTGTAATCCTATTTCAGCATCATAACGGCAATAAAAGGTAGTCTGCAGCAGTGTGTGTGTGGGGAAAAGGAGTCAGAAGAGCATCAGTTTGCATCAGTTTGCTCTGTAGTTCATGAACCCGACTCTCAAACCAAAAAACAGAAGTTCGGCCTCACGGCTGGTTGATTTATTCTTGTCACAGGTCAGAGTGACCCAGACTGGTAAACATTTTAAAATCCCAGAAATCTAATCAGAGAGCTCCAGTCATCCTAAGAGCACAGGAGGACATTTTTTCTGCCTGGAAATAAAAAGTGTGTCGTGTAAAGGATTAGGGCTGAGGAAGTCGTCTTCTTTCAATGCTGTTCAACATTAACGCTGCAGCACTTAAAAATGAAGGCAGGCGTCTGCTGCAGGTGATAAAATAGCGTAAGCACAGCATTAGCATTCATGTAAACCTCTATATCAGAATGATTTAACTCTCTGGTCTAAATGGGAAACGGCAGAACTCCATCTCCTTCTGAGTTCAGATGTTTACTTAAACCCATGTTTTATGCGCTGAACTACAGTTCTCTGTTTAAAAGGCCCTACAAATGTCTGAACTGTAACACCATTCATTACGAATGTTAATGTTTCAGCGTGGTGTAGCAATCAGGCGATGGGGTAGTGATGAATTTACAAAGCCCAAGTTGCTTGAAAAGCTGCCCTATCCTCATCTCTTAACGTTCCTCCATAAATTCTCTATGCAGGATTTCATAGCAAATAAAGCACAGTCAATAAAACAGCTATTGGTAAGTTTGACAGTGTGGCACTTTTTCGTTCCATTCAACTTTCCCTCAATATGCTTGGATCCAACTTTTTGTCCATAGCTACTGTCTTTGATAATGTAAAGTTATAGTGACTTTTCTGCTGGATAGCTCTTAGTCTCCCCATGATCATCTTAACCCTTTTTTTAACTTGCCATATGTAAAAGATTTGTTATAAATTTGGGCCGTAAAACGATTAAAAATGGTAATATACCTGATCACAGTTAGCTCTGAATTAATTAGGATTAATCAAATTTCCTAAATATAACTGAAAAAGTAAAATTTTCTGTGTAAATGAGGACGAAACTGGAAGCTGTTGCTCTTTTTTTAAAGGAAAACGAGGAGAGATTCAGAGAATTTTTTTGTTTTAAACCTGAGTATCACATTTACTCATGGCCCTTTTTAACAAATTATTTTGCCAGTTGCTAGGCAAATTACCTGGTTAACATTTTATGAATTCAAAGCTGATGGTTTCTTCTGAGAAGGAGTGGGATTATTTATTTATCCATATGGCGGATGCACTCGCAGATGGTGAGACATCGACCCTTTTCAATTTGTTCCCGTTGTTATTTGCGGTTCTTTTGCAGTTGCAGTGTTGGTTGGCGCTGTTAGCTTTTTTGTTAGCCAAGGATGCTTCCCTGATATGAAGTGATCGCTGAAGATCATTGCATTTTTAATCCTCTGCTCGTTCGAATATTTTCCTCGTGATCGCTGTGCCGAACTGTGGGATAAATAGGGCGGGTCATTTTGTGCGTTTGGCGATGCATTTAAAAATCTAAACTAAGCTTTAATATAAAGTGTAACTGTGAGCATTACCAGATAACAATGTTTTAAATATTACTTCTTGTGTATTGACTGTATATAATATGTGGTTTTCATATTTTTTTATGAGATTGATGTAACCTTTTGATAAGTTATTTTAATTTAACACAATTAGTTAATATTAGAAGTCCAGGTTCTAAAGGAGCACAAAATATTTATGGATGCTATTGACCACAAGACAAGTTTTAAGGATGAATAAAAATAATGGTATTCAAATATACAATACAAAGAACAGTTTATGTAACCAGTTCACCTAAAGAACAGGGGCTTCTTTGCGTCAATGAGTAACTTTGTACTAGAATGGACAGAAATCACCTGTGGGGTTCCCCAAGGCTCCATCCTGGGGCACCCTCTTTTTTTATATCTGCACGATCCAGCTAGCCCAGATTATAACAAGTAATAAGATTAGTCAGTATGCAGATGATGCACAGCTCTTCATTACAATGTCACTACATTTCACAATCAATAAGCCAAGGTGACATTATGTTGTCCTCCTGAACAGAGACAAAACTGAGGTGAGTATTTTGGGATCTAAAGAGAAACAATTATTAAAGATCTGCTTTCGTCGTATTAACCTTCCAGGCCACCCAGGTCTTCTGGTTAAAGACTATTCTTCATCGCTAGAGCAGAACCAAACATGCAGATGAAGAATTCAGTTTTTATGCTCAGCTAATCTGAAACAAACTTCCAGAAGGCTACAACAGTGCTGAAACAATTAGTTCTTTCAAATCAGGGCTAAAATCCCATCTCTTTAGAGCTGCCTTTGATTAATTACAGGAACATGGAGGATAGAGGGGTTGGAGAATGCTTGGACCTGTATGTCTAACGGACGGCTTTAGCTCAGGTTTAATGTTCAGCTTTGGGGCTTTTTTACATTTGGATCACACCGATGCTTAAGCCTTGGCCCTTTAAAAATTAAATCAACAAAATTACTTAATTCTTGTTCTTAAATGTGAAATGAACCAAGATATTGAGTTTAAAAAAATGAATCTGAGTCTAAATTGGGGACTTTATGCTGAAATTATCTTAATGCAGAGGTATTAATTCAGTGTCTGATTATCAGGAGAAAATATTTGGTGGAAAATTCCCCTGTTTGTTGTCTCGAGACCTCCGAATTAACAACATCAAAGGCTGCTCTCTGTTTTATTTCCAAAACCCCCAGAGTGTTTATGCTAAATAGTTATTTCAACTCCAGAAAAACATACGCTTACATTCAACCTGCAAACAACGTCATTATGTCAGAGGGCCCCTTAACTAGAGCCACGGCTAATGACGCTTTATGTTTTATAATTAAACACCTAGATTTGCATACGTAGGATGTAGCTTTAATCGCTGGTGTTGCTGACTGGCAGATCTGCAGTTGGTTATTGTTAGAAACCCTGAAATATCCCCAGAGTTCATGTCTGCTGCTTTGTTTCTTATTCCTGTCATCTGGCCTGAAGGGAGCCAAGCGGCTTTCCACTCATGCTCTCATTGGGCCTTATCTCTTCCCCCTGCAAGGAAGATAAGGGAAGGAAGCCATTTGCTTAGTTAATACACTAACACACACACACACACTCGCATCTTTGAGTGACAGAGGAAGGGGAGAGAGTCTCCCTCTTTGCTCTCACGTTGGAGTATTATCAAACCGAGGCGCTATCTAATCACAGATTAGCCGCAGACTCTGACATTCCTATTGTTCAGCTTTTCTCTCACCACACGTATCACCACCTTGTTCGCCTGTCACTCATTCTGGTGTCTTTTTTTTTTTTTTTCTATTTTCCTCTTTTGAGATTTGCTTAAAAGAGAACATTTAATTTCAGGTCGGTCAGTAAAGATCTAGTTAGGAGGGTCTGTTGAGAGTAGTTTCCTGCTTGGCCGCCTAAGCCTTGGCTATAAGAAACCGATTTCATTAACAAACTAACTCCCAGGGTGAAGTCGAGCTAGTTGCAGGACAATATTTTAGACCTCTGGGTTCTTGCACCCATTTCCAAATCGGTTCCAGTAAATGCTCTGATTAAAAAGCTATTGACCCGGCTGCAAAAACACCACCCATCTCGGCACGGTGTGCTCATTTCTTTTAATCACAGCTCAGGACGAGCCTGCCGTCCCTAAATGTGGAATTAGAATGCAGCGGGTCCTGGTGCTGCTCAGTGGCGTGAAAAGAGCAAGAGATTCCCCAGGCTAGACTGAAGGGCAGCCGACTCACTCGTGTTTTCTGCATCTCTGAGTGAAGCGAGGAACAGCCAGCTCAACAGAGGCAGGAAGAACTCCTCTCTGGTGAGTTTAACACAAAGAAACCATGGTTTTGTATTTTAAGAAACGATACATGCTGGAAAAGCTCATTTCTATGCTAAAGATTGGCAGATATCCTAAAAATAAATAAATAAAATCAAAACAGAAGCTTTTCCACTTAAAGTTAAGCTTGGTTCACAAGGCAGGATTTTATTTTTACCTATTAAAATATATATATTTTTTAGATCACGTAATAAAAGATAACATTCTCTCTCTAACGATATAAATTCAAGTATCATCTTCAAAATTGCAATCCTTTTTAAAGGGATACTCCACCCCTTTGTAAAAAAAATTGCCTTTTGCATCTTTTCCCAAAGGTTAATAAGTGAGAAAGAGGTATTTTGTATTAGGACTGGACGATAATTCGATAGCAGTGTATATCGATCGATTCATGTTTGGTACGATACAAAAAAAGGGCTAGATAAAAAAGTTCTATAGCTTAATACAACAACATTTTTTTACTCCAAAACAGTCATTAACACTGACCCACCCAGCTCTGTCAGCCACCCGTCTCTCCTATCAAACTACAAAAAAGATTAAATGATTTGAGCTGAAACAGAATCTTTTGCTAGTCCCTAAGCGAACCATCGCCGTAACTTCGCCTCGGTCAGATGTCACAGCAAGGGAGCAGTGGAGAAAGTTGTTCTGGATAAATGTTTCAGTGGCTCAGGTAAAGGTTTTGTCCCGTTTTGAACCGATCCTCGACTAACTAAAACCCTAAACGTAGCAATAATAAACGAAATCTAATACTACAATCAGCTATCTTAAGCAGGACTCTCCTACTCCGGCTCGCTGCGCTGCGAATCTGTTACAGAGAGACACAGGAAATGTACCCAGGTAGCGCTGCTAACAACACCTGTGGCTTTTAAAATCTCCCCTCGGTTCTGTCCCCGTGAAAAGCCTTAACTGGACTGCAGTGTTCTGGGCTCTGTCTACACTATGGTGACTAGCTGGTTAGCTTCAACCAGAGCTGAAGTGAATTTGAATAAGCTTAATTGACAAACTAAACCATTAATGTTGTAAATATTATAAATCGTGGATGAAGTAGAGGTGTGAATTTTCAAAAGTCTCATGATTTGATTCGATCACGATTATAATGTCAACGATTTGATTCGATATATCTATACACAACCATTGGGTTTAGTTTCAATAAGAACTACATTTTAATAATAAATGTTTTCAATAATACATTTTAGAAATTTGTTTTTATTTCTCAATCTTTTTTCTGATCACAGCATGGCACTTCCAAAAACTAAATAAAACAGGACAACACATACATTTTAAAGCACAGATAGACAGTCTTTATGAGGATTTTTTAAAATGATCTCTTCAACTGTTTTCATATTTTCTGGTTTTATGTGTAATAGTCTTCCTGTATTCTTATTCAACAATATTTGATAGATGGGAGAAGATAAGTCAGAAATCTACTGTAAATTTATAGAATATTTATGGATATAGGCTATTATAGGTGTCCCTTAAATAACACGGAAGCAGTTATTACACATCAAATGGTTGCTTAAGAAAATTCATACCTAAATGACCTAATAAGTTACCTAAATTATCTTAAATTACAAATTTCAAGTGTAAGTTTTATCATCCATCCACCCTGTGCACTTTCTGCGGCTCGCGGGGGTCGGGCGTCCATCTCCAGCGTTACTGGTGAGAGGCTTGGTCCACCCTTGACAGGTCGCCAGTCCAACACAGGCCCTTATTTATTATGTTCTCCCATTTTATTTTGTAGTGTCATGTAGTCATGAGTTTCCGCGATGCAGAATCGTTTGTTTCTGCATGGCGATGCATCGATTAAAAGATTAATTTCAACAGCTCTAGTATGTAGAGACATCCTGATCAGAAGCTCAAACCCACTCATGAATTAGAGTTCAACAGACGATCCAAATTCTGTGAAATATTAGTTTGTTTACGTGACAGTCCACCTGTAAAAAGAGAGTAAAAGTTTTGTTGCATGAGTAAAATGTAATTTTCCTTCTGTTTGCTTGAGGATTCTTCTATCTTTTGAAGATTTACCAACTTTTCTTTCTTCGAGATGTATCCCATTCTCTCAGAAATAAAGGTCTTTGGGTCTCCTCACAGTCCGATGTATCTCTGCACATATTGTCTGATTTAAGGAGAAGCGTTGCCCTGCAGCCCTGTTCTCAGTATTTACGCCCGCCGCTGGACGCAAACCTCCACACTCCTCTGCAGACAGCTCACTCATCTGTGGGACTTACAGTCCAATTACATCAGCTGTCTCCCTGGCTTTGTTTCCAAGCTCCTGTCTGAATCTTTACATCTGTCTGTGACCCACACCCATAAATC
Source organism: Apricaphanius iberus (assembly GCA_028564705.1). Taxonomy (NCBI): domain Eukaryota; kingdom Metazoa; phylum Chordata; class Actinopteri; order Cyprinodontiformes; family Aphaniidae; genus Apricaphanius; species Apricaphanius iberus. The sequence goes on from JAPXFQ010002564.1 coordinate 855,625, forward strand.
ACTACTGATGTCTTTTTAATCTTTGGTGTTTTTAAAAACCAATGTGTGGATCTTTCTCTGCATGTTGTCGAACTGTGAAGAGAGAAATCTGACAGGAGGCCTTGTTTACCCCTCATGCAAGCTTAGGAATAAAGGCTCTTTGTTGGTCTCTTTCCTCCTAACATTGCCTCATTTTTTTTGTTTCTCTGCTACTTTAACCGAAGCTACCTAAACAACTGTCTTTTTTTTTTCTCCCACCTGTTCAACGAATAAGTTATTCTAGCACCTGTGTAGCACCAGAAGTAAATCAATTTGGGTTTTTTTTTAAATAAAAGACTGCTATAACTGAGAATGAGTTAGCTATTTCATGCTTGTTTTGTTTTTCCTATTAAATAAACCCGAATATGGAAGTGGAACAATTAAGTCCAAACTGATATAAGAAGGATATAAGTATGTTTTCTTTTTATTAGTAAAACATTTCTAATCATCGGCTGTTTTTAAAACATTGTATAGTTTTCTACTCTGGATATGTGTGCATGTGCTATCTAGTATTTTAGAAAAAAATCCAATTAAATATCTAGTCCATGTTTACTTTAAACTGTTTTAAATTACAAAACAGGAACTTGGGGAAAAAAAGGTTATTTATTTAATGCTAATCAAAGTAAAAAAAAAGAAACCTTTACTCATTTGTATTTAAATTTTTTTGTGGTTAAAGTGTACCGATAACCTAACGAACCGCTCTGTTTGTGTAACGTTACACCCCTGCTGTTCCTATGTCGATCTAATTGTGCATTATATTTTCCTGAGACGTTATATTAGACCCAGTTTCCATTGATTGTGGTTCTTATCCCCATTTTGGCTCGTTTCCTTTAGTAAAACAAGAAACTGCTCCAAATCATCAGCCGTCGACATATAAAACCTCCTAAAGTTGGTACAAACCAACTCATGGTTGGAAGGACATGTATCTTGGTAGATGACTTTTTTTGTATACCTTGAAAAAAAACAGTAAAAACTCCAAAAGTATGAAAGGCTGGATGGAAATATAATCAATAAGCACCACCAAATATTCTGAAGAGGGGGGGGGGGGGGGGGGGGGGGGGGATGGTTTGACTTATCTATTGGTTTATTACAAAGCAGATTACGGATATGTTAACTGTAAATGGTCCATTTTTCCTCTCTGGCTTCCCCTTGTTGAGATCCAGGATGCAGTGGAGGCTCCACCATCGCTGGTTTAAACAGTTATTTGCTTTGCCACAAAGGGGGGGCACCTGAGGTTCTTTACGGTGTTTAGCCTCCCTGAACCGTTTGAAGGAATCGTTGACATTTTCCTCCAGATGAAAGAAAGCCTTCGAGGGTTACGACTCAGCCTTTTTTTTTTCTACAACCCAGCAGAACCCTTCTTGGAAAGGGGTGGGGGGGGGGGGGGGGGGGGGGTTAAACGGTGCTTTACTCTGTCGTTATCACACAGGCACACTCTGGGATGCTTTTTCATCCCGGCTTTTTAGTTTGTTTTTCAGGAAGCACAGTGTTGTGAAATATTTATCATCATTAGCATCAGATCATTTACTGTGGTCTATATTTGTTCGACCAGCTCCCCGAATGATTCCCATATAGGCTGCTGACGTGAATGAATGGAACTACAGTAAATGAGGTCTGTTTGCTTCCAGTAAACTCATTGCTAAGCATGTGGCACAAAGGTTTAGATGTGTCTTTTTATCCAGCAACAGTACGTAAATGTCATGAATGCATTTACTCTATACAGCTTGAGCCAGTTATTCCTACACTAAGCATATCCTTATAATATGAAATGTGCTACTTCTTGGTCTGGTGAAATCATTTAGATTCTCAGATAGCAGATCTGCAGTACAATTTGGTCCAGTTCTGAAAAAGATGTTCTTCCCTTTTTATCAGGTGAAATAACCACTTCTTAAAGCTACTGGTACTGGCATTGATAGCACCAACTGCTAAGTAAAATCAATTATTGGTCCTGATTGCGTTTAGCCATGTCAGCGAACAGAATCTTCACTTGTGTAAATTATGGTGCGTCTATTTACCACAGAAGTCAGAACTCTGAGAAAATCAAAATCGTAGCAAAAAATAAAATAATCTCAGACTTTCAAAGTGGGAAAGTCCAAATTCAGATGGCGTTCCAGTTGATCTTTCCCACTCTGAAGTCGGATTTTCCGACAGATTGAAATGGAACGCACCATTAAAGCCAAACTCTGCGCGGTTATCTCAGCCCTACTAACCTGGATGCAATGAGATGGAGCCTCGTATCTCTTCTCACCTCCAGCTAATATGAACCTCTGCCTGCAGCAGAAACAAATCTGTGTAATCCGATGGAGTTGTATAATGCGTCAGATTATAATCCTTAGATGGAGTTTCCTTACCTGGCTCAACTATACTCAGTTCACTTTTACATCTTTTTTTTAATGTTGCTCTTGAATGTGTGTGGGTTGGTTGGAGGGGGCTAAATTTTTAATCTGTAAAGCACTTTGAGTTGCTATCATTGTCTGAAAATGGCTTTATAAAGGTTCAGGCATCAGCCTTCAAATTTTAAATGAAGTCTAAAGCTGGTTCCGACTGAGACGTATGCCTATATGTGTGTCTAACATCTCGCGTGCCCACCTGGGATTACATCAGTCACCAAGTTCTTGTCTTTGAGCAAAATGTTCTGACTTTTTAAATGCAAAATTGGTCAAATTATGCCGTTAGAAAATATTACTATTCAGCTTTTTTTATTCTTTATGTACTGGAGTGACTGGATTGGTGGATAAAGTAGACTTAGATTGGAAGGTTGTAGTGTTATCAAACTTGATTCAATACTGAAAATAACTTGATAACTTGATCTATTTCGATACTAAGGTGATTAAAACCCTATTTTTTTTCAAAGCAGATACACTGACTCAGATTCCTTTTATCTAGCTACCCTAATTAATTTTGCAAAAATGAGATGTAAGCAATAGTTGTGATCAATTTTGCTCAAACTTTTCAGGTATCATCGGTGCTTATACAAAAAACTAGTGAAAGATAACTCCAAAATATCAATATAACGGAAACAGAACATCTAATTTAGATATCTGTTTTAGTATCGATTAAAAACTACGTATCAATTATTTTGACAACTGCAGAAGGTTGTAGGTTTGATTCCATCTTCCTCCTCTGCATATCGGTCAATGTGTGCACTTTAGTGAATATGAATGGATGGATGTGGCTGTAATGGCAAGTGCTTTTTGTAAATATAGCACTGTTAATCGAGCAAGAAAACGTTCAGACAAATCTGTAAAAATTAAAATAATAAAAAAGAGAAAAAACCAAAACAACCATTCATTGAATCACTGTTAATTTCCTTTGCAAAATACACATGTAAAGTCCATATTTCTACAATAAATCAGAACTTTTTCCCTATATAGTTTGGAAAAAGGATGGAATCTGATGTGTTTTCTGTTCGAAAACAGAAAATAATTAATGGAAATTGTGTTTTGTTTTCTCTATTTTGGCTTCTAAATGTTGCACCCTTCCATTCATAGTGTAGTTTTTTAACAGCACAGTATTTGCTAAAAACAACTGGAGACTAAAGTCTGGAAAAATCTGGATGTTGTGAAATGGGAACCCTCTAAAAAAAGAAAAATGGAAAACCTTCAAAGAAGGGCTGTTTGGTGAAAGGTTTTATTAATACAAAAGAATCACCCCTGATGGAGAGCTGTTCAATGTTTCAGTCACAAACACTGATGTTAATCTACTTTAATATCTGCATTATTTGTTTGGTTTATGTCTGTTGGGACACAGTTGACACAAACTGCAGCAGAGTTTTATAGCTTCACATTTCCAGCTCGTTGCTCACGTTGCATTTTTTACCCCTTCAGCTCTCTCCCATTTCAGGCCCATTTCTGTAACTTTCTTACAGAGGTGGCAATTTTCTATGTAAATTCCCCTTCCTGGCTCCTCCTTATTTCCATATCAGCTTCGTTATAAAAGCTGACAGTCAACGGTTTGCGGAGTCAGCAAAGATGGTGCTACAGGACACGGGGGAACGTTTTATCAGCGTCTGATTTGCGTTTTTCATACCAATACATACCCGGATGCATATTGATGGTTGCGGTTTGGAGATACCGCTGATATATTCTTGTCTTAAACGTCGGATTCATCATTACTCGCTGCTGTTGTTGACCTCTTGTTTCGCACAGGGCTAATTTATTACATCCTCTCCCACCAGCTCACGTTACGGTTTCCAAAATAAATTCATGAAATTTACAGTGTGTTTAATTATGCTGCGTTGTGTGGCTGAGCCTGTGACCGAGCTGCAGCTTGAAAGGCTAATTATAAAGTAAAGACCAGTGTGCTTCCAGCTGCACCTCGAGGGCCGATGTCTGGCCCGACTTGTGTTAAATTAAGCTCATAGATTAGCTGGAACTCTGCTGGAACATTTGTTGGGTTTTTCCCCCCTCTACCTTAAAGTGAGCTGCATTCAACTTGGTCCAAGTAAGTTCAAACTGTCAGGCAGCATTTACCACTGAGAGAAATGATTGTATTTAACTGCATGTGCTTTATTTATTTTAACAGAAGGTTTGACTTAAATGTTTTGGACCATCAGAGTGTCTAATATCAAAGCTATTCACAATACTAAAATAACTAAACCTTTTTTTTTATGGAAATGTTTAGGGCCATCTTTCCTGTGACATATCTGAATGTCTAAAATAAGTTCACTGTGTTTTTGATGCTATTTTTCTGTAAATCACATCTATCCATCCAACTCTTAACTTGTCCACAAAACGGGCCTTCATCCACTACGTTAAAACATCAGTCTGTTTGTTCATTTATCCATCCATCAAGCCAGTCGTTCATTCTTCCGTCCAAATACCCATTCATCAATCACCAACGTATCATTAATCCACCATTCACCATCTATACCCAACCCCATTGAATCCTTCGATTAACATCCATTCAAGCTTGCATGAATGTGTACATGTAGGCATCAATTTGTTAATCCACTCATTTATCCACGAATCCACTCATTCATTGCTCCATCCCCTAATCAGCTACTTATCATTCGTCCTCTATCACTATCCAGCCAATCATTCATCCACCTGTTCACCCATCCATCAGAATCAGAAAGTGTTTATTGCCAAATGTTGGGCAGTTTTTACAACATCAGAAAATTGCTGCGGTAAAAGTAAAATCCATCCATTAATCCAGCAGTCTGCATATCTCAAACATCCATCTATTATCCAACCAACTAACCTCCCGTCAATTCAATTCATTTTATTTATAAAGCACCAGTTCACAACAGATTTTCCAATAAAACTCTTCAGTACAATTGTATATACATTCCAATTGGCTTAAAACTTTTTATTGAAGAGTAGACGGTCGCCTGTGTTCTCGGTGACTTCACAGCAATCCTACATACCTAGCAAGCATGTAGCAACGGTGGAGAGTCAATCAACTCATCACCCATTCTCTACGCCATCCAAGCAACTATCCATCTATCCATTATTTCAATTATTCGTCCATTAAAATTGAATGGAGTGGGTTCGTATCCCGGCCCAGGGTCTTTCTGCATGGAGTTTGTATGTTCTCCCTGTGCATGCGTGGGTTCCCTCCGGGTACTCCGGCTTCCTCCCACATTCCAAAAACATGACTGTCAGGTTAATTGATCACTGTAAATTGTCCTTAGGTGTGAGTGTGTGCATGGTTGTTTGTCCTGTCTGTCTCTATGTGACCCTGTGATGGACTGGCGACCTGTCCAGGGTGTACCTCGCCTCTCGCCCGTTGACAGCTGGAGATAGGCACCAGCACCCCCGCGACCCATTAAGGATCAAGCGGTTAAGAAAATGGATGGATGGAGATACCCCACTTGTTTTATCACAAATGTGCTGCGAGGGCAGAGATTCATGCAGCACTCGTAGTTCTATTAGATGGAACCAGAACAGATTAACTCTGTTAATCCAGTCACTTAAATCTGAATATTTCACAAAAGCCTGTTTAAAAGAAACACACACACAGTGGCAACATTTTAGGGTGGTCTTGCTGGCACAGTGTGACCATTGAACGCGCTATGGCGAGAAAATTGCGGCATTCGTCTCGTCCAGGTTGATAGTAACATTTTTGTAATATTCCCGCAATGCTGGACTTTTGATTGAACATCAAGCCTTCCCACAACAGAGGGTGAAGGACGGCCATCTTTTTTTATCCGTAAAAAAATAAAAATGTATCTTTTGGATTAGGGCTGCACGATTAACCTTTATCGCATCGATATTGAGGTTTTAACTCCCGCAATAACCTAACCTCAGGAATTAGAGGTTTTTTCCCCGCCCCTGACATTTGAGTGACAATTCAAAATGGTCAGATCTCGTGTTCCTGGCTTGCTGGCCAATCAGAAATGGCAATGGAAACAAGGTTGTGCCGTTCTGTCAGCATCAAAGCAGCTAACACACAACGTGTAGCTCGTATTGTGCCAATAGAAAAAGCTTGTAACAGCACAGAAATTGCCGAAGACACTTCTTCGGTGACGGGAGAGGAAGCTGGGGAGCACGTGGTTATCAAGAAGGGTGGTACTTTAGCTGTTTGGACATATTTTGGATTCACGAACAACGTGGAACATAAGATTGCTTAATCTAAAGTATGTCGACGTGCCGTGGCCAGAACCAGGGGAAATCTAACAATCTAACAATCTATACCAGCATCTAAAAAAATCACCACTCCAATTAGCACTCCATTATCTTTCAAAAAGCTGGATAAGGTGTTATTTTAAAATTGTGATTTTTATTTATTTTAAAGTGTGTGCAATTTAATAGTTTCATGTTTAGTAAATGGCAGTGGACTACAGAATTATTTTGTTTTCTAATTGTAAATCTAATAGGAACTCATTTTCTATGTTTCAGTGTTTAAGATTGTTAAATTTAAAAACAAATGACCAAGTGATTAAGTTAATTTCCATTATGTCTTCTTATTCTTTTATATTTATTTTCAGGTATTTAATAATCACGAAGCATCAAACAATCTCATTACCTCAATCACTATGTATGTAGTTTATTTAAACCTTTTTGTCGTAAAAGTAACAATATATTTTATTAATAATTTCAGTTGTATGCACTTAAAAGTATTGAATGCAAAAAATCGAAAATCGCATCGCAATCGTAATATTTGTCAGAGAAACCGCAATTAGGTTTTTTCTCAAAATCGTGCAGCCCTATTTTGGATGCATCAAGGGCTCTCCCCATACTTCTGTATGTCCTGTTATTTGTATATCAGACGAACACAAATCTTTATCATTAGATTGTTTTCCTCTTCTTTCCTTTACTGCTCCTTCGTCGAATACAGATTCCTCCTCTTAAGTCAGTGATACCCGTTCCATCGCCCTGTCCTTGTGTTTCTTTTTCCTTCCTTTTTAAGCAGTGCATTAAAGCCAGAAATAGGCTGAGGGAGAGGCTTTGACAGATAGAAGAGTGGAGTGGAGGACAAGAGCAACCATTCACACAACAGCAGCCTTCTTAACTACTGAAAGCTGTCACCTCCTCGGAGTGTTGGCTGAGCCTCTCCCATACAGCTGTCAGGGCTGCAGCCTCCAAAGCGACCTCCTTCAGCTAACACGCTCGCTCAGTCTTCCTCGTCTTTGTTTTTCATCCACAACGGCTCTAAGAATCTTGAAGCCCTTTAAATGTGGCTACAACAAACACAGGAAGGTGATTTCTTTGCTTTTTACAACAAATCGTGCTGTCTGGGGTGAGATCTGCACTTTATTACCGATTTTCAGATTCCAAAACCAACAGGAACTGTAACTCCTCGATTAAAATATTTATAGATAAAGGAGTTATTTTTCCATAATCACAGAATGATAAGAAACTAAATAAACCGAAAAACACCAAAACCCTACTTTCATGGCATTAACTGCTTCCGTGATTCTGTTCAAGAAAAGACAGTTAAACAAGAGTCAGGGTTACTTTCTATGTGGAGAAGGTGAACGTGGAAAATGGCTTCATCTGGGATCAATCGACATTGAAGCACAGAGACTGGGTTACTTTCTATGGAAAAGAAAACTCAGTTTTTAGTACTAATAACTCGAATAATAAGTCTTACAAATAATAAAGTATTTTATTTTGTCTCTGAACTTACGGTACTTTCTGTGGAACTCAAAAACTCTTAACACAGTAATTTTAAATAAAAACAAAGGAGTTAATGTTGGAATGTTGAAGCAGTGACACAGTAGCACTTTCTATATGGAAAAAGCAAATCTATAAATGAATTTCTTCAGGATAGAGGCCCTGTTGTACACATAAATGTTGAGCCAGGGATACTTCCTGTAGTATGTAACTATATCTTTATTTACATAGCTTCACACCATTGCTGAATAGAAGAAACAGTAAAACATTAAACATCAGAACGTGTGAATAGTTAGTGGCGCTTTTCTTAATCACTTTTGATTAAGTCCAACGTCTCCAAACTAAAGCTAATAACATTCCAGAGTCCTGGGACTTAAGTTTTGGTCGAACGACCTTAGACCTGCTAGGGACATATAGAACTAAAAGTTCTGAGTTGTTTACTAGTTCTTGACCATTCAAAGCCCTGAATGTGTGAGAACCTATATCTCTGTCGATGATGCCATTTACAATAAAGACATGACTAAACATGAAGAGGGGTAATGATGATTAAAACTCAACAAGATGAGGCACAATACTGAGTTCCTGAGAACGAGAAAGGAGGAGATTTTAATGAGAAAATAAGAAAGTTTCAAAGATTTATGCTTCAACTATGCATGGTGTAAAGTACATTTACTAGGGGTGTAATGGTATACAAAAAAAGGCTGAAGTTTGGTACGTTTTTGGCACACTTTAATCAAGAAAAGTAAATTAAAATGCACATACGTGCTTTATTAAACAAATGACCTTTTCCCTGAATTCCTTTCTTTCAATTCCTGAAATGTATCTAATTTTGTTTTAGAACTTAAACTTGAAAAAATATATATTTTTGTAAGCAAAATTGTACAAGTGTACCTAGCCAAAGTAGAACAAAATATAACCACTGTTGATGCTCAGAAATGCTTAGATAATACTTTACCCATATTGGACAATAGAACATGTGGAGTTGTTTTGAAATTTCGACAGCTGTGCTTCACTGCAGCATGGGCAGCCATTAGAAACCAATAATGTTCCCTAATAGAGTTTAGTGATAGCTGGGAATCTTTCCTGTTCAAGTGGGTGGCACCAAAAGATCCAGATACATGTACTATTACACGCTTAAAATGTATTTTGCGACGAGATCTCACTACTTAGCACAGAAGCACTGAGCCAGGAGTACTTTCTATCAGGGGGATAAAAAAGCTAAGACTTTTAAATTGGTCTCGTACCTTTTTATTCCTCAAACCTCCTTTTTAGTATGAATTTCTGTTCTGTCCAACCCAAGAAATTGAAGCAAAAGGTGTTTGATACAATTTAAAACCCTTAACTTACAAGCTATACGTTGATACAACAGTTGTTCACCTTTTGTCATCCTGACAGTTTCATAACTGAATGATTTACTGGTTAATATTGCATCGCTTTTCAAACAAAAATAACTTTATCCTTAAAGTCTGCTAATGTCTTGAGAAAAACAACCCTACATTAAAAGGTATAACATTTTATCTTGGTGATTATATTCCAAGCATGAAAGATGGTTTGATAAATAGAACGGTAGATAAGATTTTCAATTTTGTGTATGAGAACCTGAAGATTGCTTCTTAGATATGAGACATGAAGTGAAGTATAATCGGCCCGTGTTTCATAATGCAACAAATAGAAGTGGAAACGAAGACAGAATAAGAAAAAGGAGAAGTGGCAGAATAAATACTGAGTAACAGGTGAATGTCAGAGACTCGAGGAGGAGAGATCATGACGGCTAGAGAGGGGGGGAGATGGGGCCAGCTTGTCATGGGTCCAGGAGAGAGGCAAAGGCAGTTGGAGATATCGGCCCATGGCTCTAACCTTCATCCCAAAGACGCAGCTATAATCTGGGGCACATGTCCCAGTAGTCCTGCTGGTCACACAGAGGCCAGACGTGGGTGATTCGTCTCAGTTAGAGATCTGTCCCCATGACTCTCCACGGACTGCAGCACATAATCTTCCATGCACCAACACAGAGCCGGTTTCCACTGGCGTCTCCTCCCGCCGAATCACATCTTAACCTCTCGCTATACGAAGCTCCAAGCCTGATCTAAGACTCAATTTATTTGTCACTGCGAGGCTCATTCTTTGATTTAAACCTCACGGAAACCCTGGTGAAAAGAAAACGGGTGGGACGACAAAGTCAAAGGGTCGGTTACGGCTGTAGTTCAAAAATAAAATAGGAACGGCTCTAAATCTGCTGATGCAGATTTTTGTGGGGGAGTTAATTAAATGAGCCTTAAGAGCATTAAGCAAGTAAATAACTTAACATTTGACTTGGTTGTAAATTGGTTGTACATTTTTTATCACATTTCCATTTATGCTGTTTTTTTCAGGCTGTTTTTAAGTTCTTATTTCTACTCATATAAATATGAAGTGGTGCTGCTACTTGATCATTATATATCACTGGAACGTCTAGAGAGCTGGGTCGGGGACTCTGGTACGGCACTCGACTGGTTCAAATCCTGTCAGTTGGCAAATTCCAATCACTAAACACAGTTTTGAGGGAGAGGGAGCAGGATCAGGGCAGGGCGGTTTTGCAAAATCTTCACATCACGGTATTTTTTTAAAACATGACGTTATTACGGTATTTTTTTTCCATACAAGACCGTTCATATCCACATTATCTAAAAAAATTTCAAATATAAAAATGTGCTTTAATTAGCCCATATTACTGCCATATGGATCGCATCATGTTGTTTTTTTCATGACACAGGTGAATGATATGAAAATAATTAAAATGATTCTGATTCTAGTAGACATTCTTGATGGTATGTAAAACATATTAGTATTATATATTTATTTACCTACAGACGGTCAAATAGCGCTCAACACTTCCCCCTACTGGTTACTCTCAATAGCATTTGTAAAAGGTTTGCCGTTCGGTTCTCGTCTGACATTTTAAAGCCGACAAACTTTTTAAACTATAGACAAGGCTCCTCTTTTTTGGAATTACTTCATCAGAATTGTGTGCTTAACTCCTGCCAGCAGCTGCACTTACTTAAAGACCTTATTTTCTACACTGTGTTGAAGAGCGTGTAGCAGTGAAATCGGTCCTGGCTGAAAAAATTCCCCTCATTAAACGTTCCGGATGTTGTCCGAGCTATTCCCCGATATAGGGGTATATTAAAAATTCATATAACGAAAATAAACACCGGTTTTCGGCATGAACCAGTATACTGGCCAAGCCTAATCATATTTGTTTTTTTGGGGGTTTTTTTTGGGCGTGTCGCTTGGGGAAGACAATAAGTTCAGTTCCATCGTCCAAGCAAGACATTGATCTTCCATCCATCGCTCCTGCAGATTTCCTTATAAAATGAAGACCAGGACTCATTGACATCCATTTTACAGTTTATGTCTAATGGATCTAATTTGAAATGGATGTTAAAAGGAGTGTCATTCAGTATCGAGTCAAACTCACGTCCGACCCAGCACTTTAAAACGTGTTGCCTGCAGCAAATTCTCCCACTCAAGATCTACTGGTGTATTTTTCTCTTTTGCGAATCACTGCATTTTGTTTTTAGATTGCACGCTTTCCCATCTTTCTCTTTTCCTTGCTCACAAACACTTATTGAGCATCCGAAGCAGCCAGCTGATGTCTCTTGTTTTGGGGTGGGGGACTCTCTGAATTGTCACATTCTGTTAACTAATTTATCCATTAACCAGGATTAATTCAGAGAAAACAAACAAAGCGTAGTGCTGCAGTGAATCTTCTTGATGGATATTTTGTCACAGGCACCGAGGTGTGAAATGTGATTATCAACATTAGCCTCTCCTAGCGGCGTCGGCCCCGGGTTCCTCAGGTTCTGTATGATTCACTCGCTTATTAAAGCTTGTTGTCAGCCCCGTACTCGGGCTGCGTGTAAATCACTCGTCTGCGTGCATCTCTGGGATTTTCCTTTCCCTCAGTGTGCTACCAGCATTATTAAAGACATTAATCTCCAGCATCCGATGCCTTGTTACGACACTGCGGCTCTCCCATTTGTGCAACGTAAAACAGAGATGTATTCACTTGAAATCCGGTGCCGTCCTGAACACACTCTGCCTTGAAAGTCCATAAGTAAAGACTTAAAATTGGATTCGGGCTCCATGTTCAATATTTTTCATTTGCTGTTTGGATTTTTGTTGATCCTTCTGTTTCCTGTGAAACTCTGTGGATGTGATGACGTGTTTCCAAATGCATTTAATGAGAGCCGGTGGGCATTTTCTGATAAACACACTTAAGATGATGCACTCTCACTATCCTTGAAGTCGAGCAGGCGTGCTTAATGCAATTTCTTTAAAAGAAAAAAAAGTTTAACAGCTTTTTTTATCTGTCGGATAGTTTTAAATTCTTCATTCTGTTGACTGCTTTCATGTTTTCTTGCTTGCAGCTGTCTTGCAGGTATATTAGATGAGAAAGCAGACAGTGATGCTATATGTGTGTGTACATCATTTTATGTACGAGCTGATCAAATCAGTCTCTCAGGAGGGCACCCTTGTTTTTTTTTTAGAGTTTTTTTACATTCTAGTGGATGTAAGGCAGAAAGGCACTCCATATCAAATGAATGCAAAATGATTAATAATGCCATACAGACATGAACAACGACTTGTGCACTGCGTTGATTTCCATTGACACAGCATGAATGGATTCAGTATTTGTATGGCAAGCCAAGTGGATAGATAATTTCTTTTTTTCTTCTTTTCAAGGTCTTTCCGTCACCTTTGGCCTTTAGGTACGATAGATTAAACGGGAGAGAAGGCTGTAAGCAACGCAGCAGAGTAGGAAATCTAAAAACTGGACTAATGGCCTCCATATAATGATATGGGTTGACACTTTTATCGCTACACCACACAATACCAGAATGAATAAAATCTTAAATTGTTTGCGTATTTAATCTGTATCCTTGAAGTCGGGGTTTTTAATCTACTGGGAGGTGGTTTGCCACACACAACATTTTCACGTCTGATTGGAAGAGAATTCACTACATAATCGACTAATTGAAAAATGAAACATGCGAAATCAGTAGAGATATTTAATTGTTCGATGCGGGATTATAATCAGATTACAGAAACATGTCGCCTGGACATTTAAGGGGACGAACCGTTAGAACCGTGACCGGCAGCTAGCTCGTTACCCATGCAGCACAAAAATAAGCGCGGTAAATTTGCTAAGCAATTTGAATGATTTGATTGAATGGTGATTCGGCGCACCCTTATTCATTTACAACGGGACCAAAAATTAATCAAATCCCATTACAGTGGTATTTGGTAAAGCACTTTTGGTGAGTACGAGTATCATACGAGTAATACGAGTCAATATCTGTTCTCTGATTGAATAAAAATGATCATTGGATATCTGATTGTGTCTGCGTCCTGGAGCCACTATACTCCCGAATTTCTCCTGCTATCTGATGGCGTCGCTTTTCATAAACACTCCCGTTTCTTACGAGCGGAGAATAAACATGTTACGCATGCATTTTGCCAAGGGAGGTGCTATGATGTACAGTTTCCTCATTCCAGTCATGAAAAATCATCACCTGTTGGCGAAGTTCGACGTTTTGAATCCAAAATAGGTCACCTGCGTGATTCGCAAGCCAGCATCAAGTTTTCAGAACAGTCTTTATGTGACTGACAGAAGCTGCAGTTTCAAATACTTTTTACATCCTCCCGATTATTAAGAATTTAAACATGTTTCAACCGACCTGCTCCAAAAGAGAAAACAAGATCTTGGATTTGTTTTATGCAAATGTAAAGGATGCTTACATGTCCAAACGAAGACCTCCTCTGGGACAATCAGATCATAATCTTGTCTTTCTCTGCTCTGAATATAAACCACTTGTTCAGAGGCAACCTCCAACAAAGACAACTGTTAGAAAATGGTCACATGAACCTGAAGAAGCCCTGCAGGGTTGTTTCGAGTCCACAAACTGGACGACTCTTTGCCAACCACATGGAGAGGACATAAATGCCACGACTGAGTGTGTGACTGACTACATAAACTTCTGTGTGGACATCATCCCCTCCAGAACAGTGAGATGTTCCCTAATAACAAACCATGGATCACCAGTGAGCTGAAGGAACTGCTGAACAAGAAAAAAAGAGCCTTCAGGGAGGGAGATAGGGAGTTATTGAGAAGTATACAGAAGCAACTAAAAGTCGAGATCAGAGACAGCAAGGAGGCTTACAGGAAGAAGCTGGAGAACAAACCACAGAGGAACAATATCCGAGATGTCAGGCTTTAAGCACAGGAAGGACTGGATAGATGGAAGTGTGGATAGAGCCAATGAACTGAACGTATTCTTCAATAGGTTCAGTTCAGGAGCAAGCTCATCCTCCTCCTCTCCTGTTTCCATCCAGAGAGACATCCCCCTCCCCTCTGACCCACACCTGTCCTGTCACACCTCAGATGTTTTATCTTCCACCTCAGTCATGAACTCTTCTACTTCCACAACATTGTCAACCAAGTCAGGAGATGCTGCTACCGCCTTTATCTCACTCTCCCACCTGTCTGTCTCTAAAAGTCAGGGAAGACGCAGTTGAAGAAACTGAACCGGAACAAGGCTGCAGGTCCAGATGGTGTCAGCCCCAGAGTCCTGAAGACATGTGCAGAGCAGCTCTTTGGGATTCTGCAGCACCCATTCAACCTTAGCCTGAACCAAGAGAAGGTTCCAGTGTTGTTGAAGACATCATGCCTTGTTCCAGTACCAAAGAAAACTCACCCATCAATTGTCAATGACTATAGACCTTTCGCCGTGATATCCCACATCATGAAGGTCCTGGAGAGACTCTTGTTGCCCCACCTGACTAAGCAAACTAAAGCCTATCAGGATCCCCTGCAGTTTGCATATCGCCATGGAGTTGGCGTTGAAGATGCAATCATCAACCTGCTTCAACCAACTCATCTGGACAAAGCACGCAGCACTGTGAGAATCATGTTCTTTGATTTCTCCAGTGCATTTATCACGATTCATCCTGATTTGCTTTGTCAGAAAATCGTGAAGACACAGCTGGAGGCCTCAACAGTCAGCTGGATCAATGACTACCTGACAAACAGACCACAGTTTGTGAGACTGAAGGATTGTGTGTCAAACCAGCCGGTCAGCAGCACAGGAGCACCACAAGGGACTGTACTCTCACCATTCCTTTTCACTCTGTACACCTCAGACTTCCACTATAAGACGGAGTCCTGTCATCTGCAGAAATACTCAGACGACTCTGCAATTGTCGGGTGTATCAGAGATGGAGAAGAAGCTGAATTCAGAGAGCTGGTGGACCGCTTTGTGGCATAGTGTGAAAACAATCATCTTACCTTGAATGTGAACAAAACAAAGGAGATGGCTGGAATAAGTGAAAGAGTATATCTATCAAGGGAGAAGAAGTGGAGGTGGTTGAGGAGTACAGATACCCTGGAGTTCACCAGGACAACAGACTGGACTGGAGAATCCACAGTGAAGCCGTCTACAAAAAGGAACAGAGCAGACTGTACTTTCTGAGGAAGCTGAGGTCCTTCAAGGTTTGCAGCAAGATGCTGCAAATCTTCTACATGTCTGTGGTGGAGAGTGTTATCTCTTCGTCCATCATCTGTTGGGGTAGCAGCATCAGAGCCAGGGACTTAAAACGCATCAACAACCTGATAAAGAAGGCTGGCTCTGTTCTGGGGACACCTGTGGAAAACTGGATATAATGATGCAAAGAAGGATTCTTCATTAAATTAAAAAGATTATGGACAACCTTGAGCATCCTCCTCATGAGACTATACTACAGCAACAGAGTATCTTTAGTCGGAGGCTTCTTCAGTTTCGCTGCAACACAGACCGCTACAGGAAATTCTTTTTCCCCACAGTCATCATGGTCTTCAACAAATCCTTGAAAAATTAATTTGCAATGAGCTACAACACTTAATTTCTCTCTGGGATCAATAAAGTATTTTTTAATTTCTTTCTAACAACTTACTTTATCCGTACAGCATTAAGGAGCTTTATTTATATGCAGAGGAAGTTCACAGAGCAGAGCCTGAAGGCGTTTTAAAAGCCTGAATTCTTGTTTGGATTCAAAAATAGGATCTGCTGGTGGATTTTGGGTAAAAGGAAACTGAGCGAAGTTTTTGGTTCTAAGTTGAACGCGTCGAAGCTAACAGATGTAACAGGGGTGAAAGTATCGGTTCAACTCGAACTAAGCCAAAAAACTAATATAGTCATCGTAATGAATATTTAGAATAAACATGAATATTGCACAAATTTATTGGGCTGCTTTCTGTGCAGAAGCCTCGTATTCAGGCTGATTATTGTCCAGTCGTTTCCCTTTAAATTATATTCAGATGATCAATTTGTTTGAAACACAGCTTTTAAGCTTATAATATTTAAAGCACTACATGCTCTACATTTTGTTTCTGTTGCCTGCTTTTAGTTCGGCTCACAGAACCTTTTTCCTGCCGTGTGATTTCAGAGAAAAGCTGTAAAGTTGCCTCATTGTTTTGACGTATACAGCCCCTCTAGAGCTTTTATCCCCCCCCCCCCCCCAAAAAAAATATAACCAAAAAAAAAAAACAAATGGTCTTCCCATCTGCCCCCGTCTTTCAGACTGCTGAGTGGTTCGTCCCTGGGGTGGATAGCTGCCAGTTTAGTCTCTGCTACTTCACACCTCTGAGTGTGTTCGAGTGAAAGACGGAGAACAGAGACACACGGGTCATAGAGCTTCATGTTTGTTTTTTCTCTGCTTGAAATCTCTAAAAAACTAGCGTCATATAGTTACTTTTGCAGGCTGGGGTATTAAATGAGAGGCTTTGCTGATTTTACTCCCAAATAAAATGATTGCAAAAAGTCAAAAGTTGCAGCAGGAGCTGACAGAAAAAGTGTCATTTTATCTCATGTTGGTGGTCAGCTACAGCAGCCCAAATAAAGCTGCTTGGATCGCCAGCAGTGGTGTCAAACTGTCGACTGCATGCTGGGGCCGAACTCGCCTCATCCTAACACTTTCACTGGACCTGTGCCTGGAGCTAAATATAAAACCTCTCTCTAAGAAAGAGATAGAGACCCCTCACCTGACATTGCTCCCTAATCGGTAAAGCAGGTTTTTCTCCGAGAATTGAGTCTGGTTTGATTACCGAGGCATCCACTCTTAAAGTTGCCCCTGGAAAAGCTTTAAAATAACCTTTCACTAGACTGATCTAAACTTAAACGGAAAAGCTTTTACATTGAGTGTATACATTTAGAGTTGAGAAAACGCATGCAGAAATAGTTCATGCTTTATCTACATCACCAGTTCCACATTTGTTGGAAGGATTTAGAACTGGAGATGTTGGAGAAAATAAAAACGTGATTTTCTATTATTTATCCGTGTTTTTTGGATCATTACCCTGGTAAAATTTTCGGGGAGAGTTAGAGATTAGATGTTCATCTGCAATTTTTTTTTCCGGAATTTATAAAGAGTTAATCAAGAAAAACAGGCCCACACCATCACAGATCCTCCACCATTCTAAACCGTTTGCATGAGGTGCTTTTACATTTTCTTATCCTTTGTTTGACAACAGACCAACCCAGAGATGTTCCTTGCCAAAAAGCTCAGATTTAATCTCATTTCAGCAACATGCACACACAATTTGAGCTGGTGGAGATTTTATACAAATCAATCAATCAATATGTAGGGTAAAGTTACCCATTAAGCCCACCAAAATTAAAGTTTGCATATTTTTCAAACAAATGAAGATGGTCTATGGACATGATCCTTTGTTAAAATGAAAGATCAATCTCTCATTTAAAAATATGTTTCCCCCTCTTGAATTTTATGTCTCTTAATACAAGACGTTTTCTGAATAAAGTCAAAAGTCTGGCATTGGCTTAATTAGTACCTCGGTACCATTTAAGCCTATGTGTGTTCCAAATAACCCCACAACAACATTCAATGACAGAAATATAAAAATATATTCATGCTTCAAGTATTTCAATAAGATTTATTTACTGTTTAGGCATATAAGCCTATTACAAACACATTCAATAAAATAAACCTGTAATTTGGCTTCCAAAATGAATTAACCAAAAATACAGTATAACCCACAGGAAGGCCTTAAAAGGATTTATCATTTTGATAACTTGAATTTGCTATGTATTTCATTGTGGCAAATTAAGATATATTCTTTTGAAAGTGATACATGCATTGATCAGGGTCAGCTTTTAGATATGTCTAATAATACAACATTCTATCGTTAGAACTACCTGAAGACACACTGAAATATCTTTCTCTACTTCTGAACTGAGGAAGGTGGTACGTCCTTGATGAGCCTGAAATTTTACCCTATCCTTCAGTCGCCCCCTCAAAGACTTCCTGTCAACTCCAAACTGCCTTGATAGTTGGCACAAGTTTTTAGTTGTGCCCTCAGGGTAGAGACGACATGCCTCATTCATTTTTGGATAGTCGCTGTAGTTCTTTCTTTTCGGCATTTCTCACTACAATTAAATTTGACATGGAATCGAACATACAAATTAGATGACATAATACTTGATTATATGGAATATAACACTCAGTTTAATGTCAGGATGCTTTTGTCAGTATGTGATCCAAACATTATAGGGGAGGGGATGTATCAGATCTCAATGCTGACGGAATTTCTATTGTAAAACACAAGATGGCCTTAAATGAAACATGCTGGGCTTAAATGGTTCAATAGTGACCACTGAGGAGAAAACGGGGATTTGGTCACTCTAAAAAGCTTAAAATGTATCTTGCTATGCATGTAGCTTTACTATATGGTAGCCTTAATGGGTACGCATATTTTTTTTCTCCCTTTTATTAGCATTATTGATGCTATATCAATAAAAAAGTTAGCATGAACTACCTCCAATTTGGGCATGTGCACCATTTAAGCCCATCTTGGAAAATAACACATTTATAAAAAATATTCAGCTCACTTAACCATTTATTGTGGCTCAATGTGTATATCGCTATATGATGCACCACAAAATATTTACTTTATCCACAAATCATTTCTTATCCCCAGGTTGTATTGTAAATAGCATGGCTACAGATTAGAATTCATGATTAGCTTGCTATGCTAACTAGCAAAACGCCAGTAACGCCATCATTTGAGTGCAGTCGCTGCTGATCCACCTCATTGTCTTTTACCACACCTGTTTAAAATGTATTGCTAGCCAAACGGTTAGAAATGGTAACTCGGCAAGGGGTCCGTCTCCCAGGTGCAGGGGCAGGGTGCTCTATCGGGGCGTCTGGGCCTGGGAGTATAGAGTTTGTATGGGGGGTATGAATGAGTGTACAGCGTCCTTTTTTCGTGTGTCCTGAATATGTAAGAATGTGTGCGCATGAGAGGGAGGGTCCGTATGAGTGTCTCTGTGTGTCTATGTCTAATTGTCAGGTTGGGTGTTTGGCTGCCCTCTGGCCTGGTGCATCTTCTTCCCCTCCGTCACTCCCCGTCGGTGATGGATGGTCCTGCCCGCTGGTCGATGATGGCTCTCGATGCCTGGGGCCAGGGGTCCCGGTTGTGGCCCGGCTCGGTCCTGGTGCATGCCTAGCTGGTCCTGGGTGGGCCGCTGTTTCGGGCCGACATCCTCTTTGGATTGACTGGAGCACCTCTTATGGGGGTGCCGGGGTTGTAAGTAGGTTGGTGCCGTCCGGTGGATCGGTGGGGACCGTGCCCGGCGCCCAAGCTCCTGCCAGTTCCATGAGTTGTACTGCCTGGTCGGTTCATCTGGGGGGGCTGTCCGGTATTGGCTGGGCCCCAGATCTTGGCCCTCTGCATGGGCCGGGAAATGGACCCGGTAGCTGGTAGATCTGGATGTCCAGATGCTGGCTGGGCGCGGCCTGGGGAGGGCGTACATCCGCTGTGGCTTTACTGTGGCTCCCTGGCGTGTGGGGGGGGGCAGGGTTGTTGGCGGTGGGTATTGGTCCGTGGTGGCGGCGGCGTGTATTGTCCGTCGATCGGCTGCAGGCGCCTCCTGCCCGGCGGCGGCGGCAGGGGACCCCTCTCGGCGGGTCCCTGGTCGGGGCCCTGCTGGGGGGCGGGGTGCCCCTGATCCCCTTGGCCTCCGGGTCCTGATCCGGGCCCGCCCTGGCGTAGCCTGTTTCCGGCGGAGCCCGTGGGCTCGTCACTGCGATCTCTCGGGGCCCCAGCATTGCGGCTGCTTGGTGTTTCCCTGGGGCTTCCATCTGTTCCTCTCTTGGTGGGGGATCCATCCTGCGCTGGTCCGCCTGCGGCTCCTGCGCTCTGTAGGACCCTGGATGCATGCGTCTCCTGCCTCCTTCATGTCTGTGTCGATTCCTGTAGGACGGATTGACGGTTCCTTACACCAGCTATCAATCACTTGCATGGGGAAACCTTATTCAGACCTGCATGCTCGCACACACACATAGGTGTGGGGACATTGGTGTGGACTGACATATCTCGAGGTTATTGTCATTAGTTAGCTTTTACCAGGAGCTTAACAGAAACATTAGTATTGTGTTTATTAATCCATGCTTGTGTGTAGTGAATGTGTAATTCTTTATTTTTATTACTGGATCTGAACTATTGGTGTGGTTCTGTTCAGTTCGTTGTTTTTGTTTGTTTTGTTTTACCGCTTCATCCGGCAGAGGCGGAGGACTGGGATGTTTTCTTGTGTTCTTTGTTTGCCTCCCTGTCTTGTGTCGTCAGTTCGCGCCTCTGCTGGTGCGGTTTCTTTTCTTCACCTTCTTCCTTTCTTCCTTCTTTTCTCGGTTTCGTGTCCATGACTTCAGGAAATTGAACCCTCAGTAATTACTAATAAAGATTATTTAATACATATACATCAAGTGGAGTGTTACAGCAAAGATGTAATACTCTGCTTGGGAAAGTAAATCTGTTGGGATTTTACTTGGTACTCAGACACCAATTCTGAGTGGCAAACTGCTAGACAGGACACGTAAAAAAAAGAAGAAGAAAAAAGAAATGGTAACGTATGATTACTAAATAAAAGCTCCTGGGCACATTGATCTACATGAATAAATCAATAATGATTTAATTCTAATTGTTTTGTATTGTAATTATCACAAGAAATGATGATTTTAGCTGAAAATCATTTCATACCCTTGGTTTTCCTTTTTTCACCACTTAATAAATTTTATCATAATAAAGATTGGATTACTTTTCTAAAATTTTCAAGGTGAGATTATATCACTGGAACAAAAGATAACTCTCTTTTAAGGTGTTTTACACATCTTTAATTGGGGTGCATCTTTTGCATTAGGTGTTATATCACTTAACTCAGTCAATATTATTTTTTAAAAGGAGACCTTTTTATTCTTGTTTGTAGCATCATTAAAGAAGCAACCAAGTCTAGATACATTAAAACTAGATGTTTAGTGTGTCTTGCAGACTTGAAGCATAGAAGGGAAACCTGTTTTGAACTGTTGATTATACACATGTTCATTGTGGTAGGACACCATCACCCAGTTATGTGCAGATCCAGATGTATTTGGTCTCATTTTCCTTTTGTTAAATATTTATGAGGTTATTTAAAGCAGCAGAGCGGCCCTGTAGTCTGCTCTGAATCGGAGCTGAAGGTTATCCGACATGAAATTTTTACTTTATTGCCTTTAAACCTGTGCAGATTGATGTCTGTACATGTAAAAGCTGCATGCTTGTGTTTGGTAGATCACTTTGGGAGACAAAAAAAGGAGAAGGGAGTCCAGCTTGTCTCAGAAAAACCATTGAAATACCAGATTGTTGGTCATTTTTGCATTAAGTTTAGTAATTTTATTCAAATAAGATATTAGCTTATTGTTTTTTACCTGAAGTAATGGATTTTTTGGATGATTTTGATGATCAGGTAGTTTTTCTCTAAATAACGAAAAGCTTTAGTTAATACTAATTTTAGGTGCTGAATTTAGCTACTAAATTGTAGTTTTTATTTAGAGGTAATTTACGTATGTATATTAAAAGCCTCGGGCTGTATTTTTAATGACATATTCATTCGTCTTTTTATTTTAAAGTGTTATTACAGTTTAATCACGGGGGTTAGGGAACACAACTGCCCACAAATAGCTGAAATCCTGCGAATACTTAAATCTCTGCCCTCCAACACCAAATGTACCTTAATATGCATTGAGAAAAAACTAAATAATGGCAACATTGAGAAATTCAAAATTATATAAATCGTGCTTTCGCTCATCAGAGTTTAATGTTGATTGAAGATGATGATTTAGCTGTCCATCAAACCAGGGTATTTGTATTGAACGTTTCAACAGCAAAGAAGTTCAAAGTACCTTACATTACACAAAAAACAAGAAAAACATCACAAAAAGAAGAGAAATACTGAAAAGCTATAATTCAGACGATGTTCAAATTATTAATCAGTAGCAACTCTTAGTAGATCGATTATTACCTTTGATTTTTAGGAACTCAGTGTTTCAGCAGTTTTTTTGGAAGTTTCTTCAAGATTATAGAAGCATTAAAATTGAAAGCTGCTTCTCTGGGTTGTTGAGTAGATTAGAACCTGAGGGGTCGAGGGGATTGATAGGACAACAGACCTTTCATGTATTTTGGTGCTAAGCCGTTAAGTGATTTTATAAACTATTTGGAGTATTTTAAAGTTTATTCTCTGAGCTAATGGGAGCCACTGTAAGGACTTTAGAACAGGGTTGATTTGTTCTACTTTCCTGGTTCTAGTGAGGAGCATTCTGGATCAGCTGCAGCTGTAACATTAACTTTTTAGGCAGACCTGCGATGACGTTGTTGCAGTAATCAGACTAAAGATGAACGCATGGAGTTTTTCAGTCATCCTAATAATTTTCCCCAGATGATAGAAGGAGGATGTTTTTAAGATTTATTTTCCAGAGATAGATCATCCAAAACCCCAACCAAAGATCCCCTATATCGACCATCTTCTGATTTTCATATGACAAAGTTCAAAACAATTTCTTTGAATGACGAGATAAAGATAACTTCATACTAAATACTCCATAATTGGCTTCGGTCCCTGACCTACTACACTTGTGGTGACTCAAGTTTTTAGTGTTGGTATTTATTTATTTTCTAGTATTTCGGTTCTTCAAATGTGGCTGCTGGAGAAAAACACAAATTTGTCTGCCGGGGGAACCTCTTTGATAATAAAACGCTTTCCTCTCTTCTCAGGTGTTCCGCAGCAAGGCGGTGGAGTTGGGTGAAAAGCTGCTGCCAGCCTTCAAAACGCCCACAGGCATCCCCTGGGCTCTGCTCAACCTCAAGAGGTAAAGCACTCGCACAGACGCGCTCCCCTTCTCTCACAGCGGTCCACTCCGGTGGTACTCGAGACGGCAGCTCTGGTTTGACGCTTTATAGTTATCTGTGGTTGGCGGCTCGCTGCACATCCGCTACTCTCGCTCTCTGAGATGTTTCAGTTTAACGTGACTGAGCCACCCCGCCACACACACGGCATCCCCCCCACCCCCACCCCGGAGTGCTCTCTGAAGGTTATAAACCTGAGGGAGTCTTTATTAATACACCATGAGATGCTGACGCCGAGCTTTCAGACACTAGAAATAAAGATGGAGGTGTGGAGAATTGCTTTGTTTGAGGTGTTCCATCACTTAGATGTTTGCATTTACATTTCTGCGACGGTGCTATGTTTCTTTCCCTAATTTAAATAACAACGTAAGCAATCTTCCCTCAATGTCAATTAACTATTCGTCAACCGTGAATTAGCTTATAAGGCAGCAAATACACACCCATGGTAAAATGATGTGAAAACGTGGTCAGTTTAAATCATTTATGTTTTATCCTGGATTATTCAACTGAAAAACAAAGATATCTGATAAAACAAATATAAAATACTCCAACAACCTGGTTGTGTAGGCAGAGTATAGCTAGGGTGACATCAGGTAATTTGGGACACTTTTTGGTTGAAAGCTAGTAAACCATTTAAAATGCTAAACCTGGTTAAATTAATGAATTGTTTAGCTTAATATGAATCTTAGTAACATTTTGTGCAGAAAATATATTGTCAATGACTATAATTTACAAGATTTTAACCTTTAAAGTGACCGCTATCTCAACTGGGTAGAGGTTCAGGTAAAATGGGACAGGTGATGTGGTTTGAAGAATTGGCAACAAATTGAAGAATAACCGAAAGTCAATCATCAATTAATTATTTAGTTAATGAAGTCAGTTATTAAATAAACAAAAAAATTTTCTTTAAAACACCCTCAGCACAGTAACTTGACTACCTCAAAACTAGGAACCAAATTTCAAGTGGACCTAGGCCTATTGATTATATCAATCAGAAACAACAACATATATGTAAATATCAATTAATTATCTGAATACATAACATATGGGCAGTTACAAGCTAATGCTATTGGCACAAAATACAACTTATTTTCCGGTAATTTATCTTGCTTATTTCATCAGCCAAATACAGTTCAGCCGGTCAATCGGAAGACTGTAAGTAGCCCAAATTTTTACATTACTCCTTCCCTCAAAGGAACTAAGCTTAAAGTCTTGGGTTTTAATCCTAACAGGTGTTTTGGCACAAAAGCAGCGTTAAAGGTTACCAAAAGAGCATCTTACCCACAGAGAATCGTGTTGATGGGAGTGTCAGGCTCTGTGCTCACTTGTTTTTAAGAAGGAACTTTGTTTTACAAACGAGGAAATCATGAAAAGTTATAAAGAATATAGTCAGTTTTGACCAAAAGGCTTCAACTAAAGAACATGATAGTTTGGAATGGCATAGCCAAAGTTCAGTGCTGAATTTGACAGTAGGTATGTGAGTCTGATGGATTCAGAGAACTTTGAGGAAGTACGAAGCCAGAAGACTTTATCGTCACATTAAATCAAGAGCTGCTTAGACGGAGTATTTGTTTTTCAGTTTAATTTATAGGATATCTGTCACATTAAAGATATTTCAGCAGGAGTATATAGACCTTATATACTAGCCTCTAGGCTGCATCAACCAAAATAAAGCCTTCACTCAATTATTAGTTTCAGCATCAAAATGATCTGTAACGCATTAATGATCCTTGAAAAAACACTGTTTTGTATGAATTTCTGAATAATTTCCCACCTGCCAGCGGGAGCAACATTAAAGTCATGTTTTTATGACTTTGTCTTGAATAAACTACGTTCATAATTCTCTAACTTTGGTCTTCCTGTGACGGTCACATGTGACGAGAGGAAACATTTCTGTTGCTTTTCTAGAAGAAAACACAACGCTCAACTGTTTGTTCGGCCCTTAATTAAAAGGCAGGTTGTCATGACGATAAATGTGCTGTAACAAATTAATTTTCTTTGTGTCTGTCTGGGTGAATGGACCCTAGCCCCCCCCAAACGTCCTCCTTCCTGGAGAGGGAGCTGGGTGTGTGTTTCTGTATTGGGTTTGTGTTTTATGGGGGTTAATCACAGATCCGTGATCCCCATGAGATTGGAGCAGATTGCTGTGGATGATGACTTTACCTGCATGACTGAGCCATGATATCCTGAGCACACACATTCCCATGCAGCACCTACACAAACACACACAGACACGTTGCGACTGGCTGCGAAGTTGTTTTTATTTTACATTTATCCATCCATCTTTTACATTCATCCATCCGTCTTTTACATTTATCCATCCGTCTTTTACATTCATCCATCCATCTTTTACATTCATCCATCCATCTTTTACATTCATCCATCCGTCTTTTACATTTATCCATCCGTCTTTTACATTTATCCATCCGTCTTTTACATTTATCCATCCGTCTTTTACATTCATCCATCCATCTTTTACATTCATCCATCCGTCTTTTACATTTATCCATCCGTCTTTTACATTCATCCATCCATCTTTTACATTCATCCATCCATCTTTTACATTCATCCATCCGTCTTTTACATTCATCCATCCATCTTTTACATTTATCCACCCGTCTTTTACATCATCAATCTTTGCATCAATCCATACCTTTGTCCTTTGATTTTTTGTTGTTGTTAATTGTTTGTTCCTCTAACTAGTCCCTGATCCATCCATCAGTCTTTCCATTTATTCATCTTCTATCATATAGTTTTTACTATCCTCCCTGTTTTTCCTACTGTTCCATATCTAGTGTCCAACTTCTGAAGAACTATCTGCCACAAATGATCTTTTTACTTTTTAAAATCTGACCAAACAACGTTGGGACCTCTGGGAAGTTGGAAGATAAACAATAGGACACTCTCAGGTTGAAGGTTTGGTCTGTTAAATTAAAATATTTACTGTGTAATGAATATCAGACTGGCCCACTGACTGATGCCTTCATATTAAGTTCAGTTTGAAGTTTACGTTGATACTCATTTGGAGAAGATTTAAAGAGTTCGAAACTAAAAGTTGTTCATGCATAGTTTAGCTGTGAAAGACCTTTTTTGTAACCTTTTCACTGATTCTAATAAGTCTGTAAAAGAAATGGGGAACACATTTTTAAACTAAAATATTTCTCCTTAATGCAAGTTTTTGTTGCTTCTCACTTTCCTGCGCGTCCTTTCGCCCTCTCCTCCTCCTCTACATGACCTGATTTAGTTTTTCTATCCTACAGTTCCATTTCTTCCTCCTGCAGCCCTCTGCAGAGAACAAGATGAACAGCAGTGGTTTCTTTCTCAGAGGTCAAACCTTACACTTTCTCTGTGTTATTTCAACTACTGAAGTCAGTGTTTAGTACCGACTGCAACACTTGGTTTTGTTGTCCGTAGAAATCAAGCATTCCCTGTGATTGTCATGTTACATGTGGTCTGTAGACGACTGATTACAGGTTCCACCTCTGACCAGCCTCTGTGATTGGTGCGGTTAGAGACGAGCTCTGCTGCACCTCTAACTGGTCCCATCTCTGTCCTTATTCCTTCCTGAAATACAGGGCCGTGAAAAGGTATTTACACTCATACAGATGTCCCCTATATTTGTTTTTCCACGCTTCAGTGTGTCGGATTCATCAAAAATATCTAATATAGATGCAGATAACACAGAAGTAGTAAAAACTGTTTTAAAACGATTAGGTTGAAAATGGATATCCAAACCAACGTATAACTATAATTGCCTAGTTGTCAAGTCGCTAATTAGCCGAAATGTTATTTTTTTATCGGCAATTTTACTACCCACACTCAAGCCTAATTACTTGTAGACCAATAAAATCTAGAAATTACTTATATCTATCCTGTCTTAGTGCATGACGTAGAGCAAAAGGTCTCAAATAGCAACACATCACCTGCCACGTTCCAAACAAATTAAACTTAAGAAAAATTTGAAAGACATCATTCATTTTGACACTTAACACACAGAGTTCAGATGATTAAATCAAAAAAGATTCTCATAAGAGCATCTGATCGTCATCTGTCACCTGTAATGATAACATTTGAAGATAATGTGAATGAATTAACTGATTATATGTCAGTAAATGCTTCTAGGAAAATGTCATGTAGAAGATCATCAGAGTGTTTAAACAGAGACCGGTAGTGAGGAGCAGATTTGATTAGGAGGCGTCTTAACCACATCCCTTAATCTCCACTGTGTGAGGTGTTTTGTTCGCCTTGGGGAACTAGACATCTAGACTGTGTGGAAGGGCGTGAGAGATTGATATTGTTTTACTTTGGGGCGGTTTGCGCCCCTCTTCAAGAATTACGGATGATCTACTTAATAAATATAAAACATTGGGCACCCATGCTGTTATGGAAAAAGTCTTTTTTTTCTTTAAACGAGGAGGCTGATGCCTTCAAATGTGATTTTATATTAAAAACACTCCGATCTTCTACATGACATATTCCTTAGATGCATTGTAATTAATCAGTGAATTTTCATTACCTTGAAATACTTCGTTTACAACCCAGGGCACTTCGATATCAGCTGAGAGTGCACTGAAGAGTTTCGTAGGTTTCAGAGCACATCTGACACTGTAGCGTACGCGTAGTAATAGATCGCTGGTAAAATTTGATTGACTGGATTTCATTAGTAAAATTACGGAAAGTAAAACATGTCTAGCGCAACCTCTGAGTCAGACTTATAAAATATTTTTTGAAAAATAAGAATGAGAAACTGTACATTAAGGGCCAATTTACGACATACTGAAGTAAATGATGATAGAATACTCAGATCAAAGGAAATGTGCAAGTGAATATGGTCATTTAATGAAGAAAAAACTGAATCTGCATGTGTATTTGTGCATAAAAAAAAACGGACGATTGTTATAAAGTTGGACATCTGCTGGGAAGAATGACCTCTTTGCAGCCAGTTACTGAAGGAGTGCTCCAGTTGTGCAACAGCTTAATGCACGCTTTGGAGGACATACTAAGACAATAAACGTCTCGAGGAACTCAAGTGTATGCTGCAAGTCCAGACTTAAATCTGACTCATATGTACGACTATTAGCAGGTTTTGAATGCTTTAAAATTTCCACCCTGCCCCGGCATGCTTAAAATGTTTCCCTGCTTCATCAAACCTCATTTCAGTTGATGGCTGATGAACTATTCAGCTCTTCTCATCTGAAACAGGCGTATTAAAGCATAAATACATCTGAAGCGTGTGTCTTGAGGACCTGGATTGCTTCAAAACGCTGCTCCCAAAAACTCTCCAATGTGGAAGAAATGTTATTCCAGTTAAAAATCAGTTATTAGGTATAGGAAGTAGTTTCTTTCTCACATAGGGCCAGATCAGTTAGGATACCCTTTTCACTAATAGAATTATCCAAATTAAATCAGTTTTCACATCGGTCCTCTTCTTCTCTGCAACACTTTAACGTCAGTGCAGTTTTATTTATCTAAACATAAACATAGAAAATAAACATGCTGTTCTATATCTATTTGATGAACTGGTTTAAGAAAAAGGGAGTTAGTTTTATCTCTGAATATAAATAAGCAATCTGATGTTGTGTTGCTGAGATTAGGGCGTCAACATTCCTGCTATTGGATCTTATAAAGGGGCTCAAATTAGATGTAGAAGTTTTAAAAATAAGTGTAGGGAGTTACCTTTAGAGTTTAGAGATCTCACCTCTGTGTCCAGTTGATTTATCTGCTGGATTCACCAAAAACAGGTTCTAGTTGGCTCCTTGGAGAGCAGCCATAAATCAAGGTTGGATCATAAAGCAGGCCCCATGTTCCCACGTCCAGCAGACTTTTTCTTTTCTGTTCTCTCAGACTTCCTCACTTCGTTTTATCGCTGTATGATCCCATTGATTCCTGCTGGCAGAGCGGTAAAAAGCCGCTAAGATCTGCTGGATTTGTACCAGTCGATCTGCCCCGGACTCGTGGCTCATTAGAGCACATCTAGAAGCACCAAAGCCAGATGGACAGAGCCTGAAACTCTCTCCGACTCCAGCTTTAGTTGGAGGGAAGAAATTCCTCAACATATATTTGATTTTTGTTTTTATTGTTTAGCAAGAGATGTCCCTCATCGATTTGTTTCAGCTGGTAACTGCTCTAGTTTTAGACATTTAAAGAGATATTCTCTTTATAAAACCGCTTATATTTATAGATAAGCACCCTGTCTGTTCTTTTGACTTTTTTAAAACTTTTAACCTGCAGCAGAAGCTCTTTTCCCCCACCGTCACTTAGTCTTTCACACACACCAGCTGCACGGTTATCAGATTTGGCCACTATGTCCCACTGCTCTTCTATTAACATCCACACTGATAAAGCCTTTGCAAATCACTCCCACCGCACCGCATGCTGACTGGCCTTAATGAGATGGACTTTTGTATCTCTGTGTGCATACAAGGCAGCGGGCTCTGTCTAGTTTTGTTCAGGTGTTTGGACTCCTGCTTCACACTGAAATTAGCTTCTCCCCGTCCTCTCAACAGGCGCTGAGCTGATGATTGCATCAAACACGTATGCACACATCCCAGCATTCGCTCTCAGATTGCATTCAAGGTGGTGATATTTTTAGCTTCAACCCTAACATGAAAAACTTTGAATAAATTTGAAATCGTGCTGTTATGGACCTTGGTTTGCACACAAGTCATTGTCGGTCTGCATGCCCAGGCACTGCCTGTTTGCTGTTGAATAAGAGAATCTGGGTCTCCTCGCTCACCCCCACATCATGATGCCACCACCTCCATGTCACAATGAGGGTTTAGTTTTTCTCCAGAAACATGAGCATCTTCTTTATTGATGCTTCAGTTTTTTTGTCTCTAAAAACTGTTATAATTCTTTTTCCACGTGAGACTCAATTCTTTTACGGATGTCCGATATTATCGGTGTACAGTCATTATTACCCAATATTGGCAATAAAATGTAATATTGGAAATTATCTGAATTGGTTTTTACCTTTTAATATCACTTTAATACCATGTATGTAACATTACTTTTTCCTTTTGGCTGGATGTTGCGTTCCTACGGGTCAAATCTTTTTTCTGCCCACCCCTTCAATGTATATTTACATCTTTTATGTATTTGGAGAGCTATGAGTCTTGAGATTCCTCAGATGCATACGCCAATCAAAGATACAATCATAAATGTAGACGCAGCAAGTGCTTTATTCACGATTGTAGCCTGATATTATCACCATTTTGCCGTCCTTTTTACAGCTACAAGGGCCCAGGTAATGTCTTCCACTGAAATAGTTAGTCCACAACAAGTCTGACATCCTCAATCCAACATAAACCGCCACTGAAAACCTCTGTAAATTCCTTCCTTACAAGCATTTCATGGTAGCTTCCGTTACCATGTTCAGATTAGCCACCGCACATTACCGGAAGTGTTAGCTTTTGTTTGTCATCTGTCTTCTTAGTGTATCTTTCAAACCAATCTCAACACAAAATAATGAAGATTGGCACATTGAATAGCCAATTGAATGCTCTGAATGCAGATATTTTACATGAGGGGCGGGCTTTATCAAAGAACTTTAAACTAATGCGTAAATATATATTATACACACCAGGAAGCTACTTTTAAAGCCACTTGTAAAGCTTTTTTTTTTTTTTAAGATAAACGGGCAAACATAAAAACTGAATCCTTTCTAGCATTTTCAAAATCATATTCAATACCACTTACACAATAGCACTTACACAAATTCTGTTATTTTGGAAACTTCATTGTTTTCTTTCAGATTTTACCATAGTTGCAGGAATGTTGAGGGGTTTTTAAACATCAAACTCTTCAACTGCTTCACTTGAAATCTCAGATTATGTCAGATCAGAGGTTTAGTATTTTTATATATTTTTGTTTAATTGACCAAACTCTCAATATATCTTGTGGCTTTTGCACATCAAGTAGACGTCTATCGATTTATATCAGTATCAGGAAATATTTTTTAGACTATATCAGATATTGGTTAAAAAAGCGAGTATCGAACATCCCTAAATATTTCTGTTGGCTTTTAACAAAAATCCCAATAAAACACATTAAAGTATAAGCTAATTTACAGTAAAATTTAAAAGCATTCACCTTGTTGGGGTTCTAAATACTTCCTATTAGATTGTTTCTTTTGTCTTGTTTTATTATTGCCTCAGAGCGCCATCTACCATCAACTGCTGTCACACATAAGTTATTATGTGTATTATAAGAACTATTTTGTCACTGAACTCGACCATGGAACAATCATAATTTTAATTATTATTAATTCTGGGGTTTTTTTCCAGTTTGGGACAGATTTGCATCTGTGATTAATGAGTCTAGAATACGAATGGATTAATTTGTCGGCTGAGCGATGTTTTCTTTCCAGCTGACCTCATGTTGGCCCACTCTGTCATGGAGCATTTTCCTCTAGTTCATTTTTGGTCTAGTCTGTTAGAAGAAAATGAAGTTGTTAATTCATTCAATTTGGCTGATTATAATCAGAACGGTTTATTTCAGTTGGTATTTAGTGTTTAAATGCGTGTTTATAAGGAGGCTGAGGACAATGTTAAGAAAAGGATGTTCGGTTTTCTTCCTGCAAAGGTTGAACATTTCACTTTAAAATCCTGTGGTACAAATTAAAAAGGCCTCATTTGGAGGCTGATGGCTAAAACTGGATGTCAACCGTATGAATGCTGCAGAATGAGCTGCAAACCAAACTGGAAACCCGTGTTCTTCAGTAATTTGCTGAGTTTATGTAGCTTTCAGCGAGGTTGGTATGCTCCTTGCTGTCTGAACGGTCCTCTTGTCCTGGTCAGAAGAGTTTGTTCAAATCGGGGGAGTTCTTGGCATTGATTTGGCTTTTTTGATACATTTTTGACTCGAGGCCAGAAGCTTTTTCGGAACCGGTTCTTAACTGTGTTTGGGATTATTGTACCAACCGAACACCAGACTGTGTCAAAGTTTCTACCATTTAGCTGAAGTCTGGGAGTTTTCTAGACCATCAATATTTCTTCCCCTTTATACAATACTCCAGTACTACAGGCAGTGAAACAGCCCCACAGCATGATGCTGCCAGCACTTTGTTTGCAGCTAGTTTAGCCTGTGGCAGCAATCTTTAGGATAAAGCTTTTTTGGAGTTGTTGATGTCGTTGTGAAGAAATTTCTGTGCATTTTGCTTGATAATCAAAGGAACCTTTACAGAGATTTTACATAAAGTACGTCCTTAGACTACTTATAAAAAGTATTCCCTCCCTTGGTAATTTTAACCTATTTTTGACTTGTACAAATAAATCATTATCAACAATATTTGATTTTTTAAGATTAAGCCTTTAATGTCAATCTGAAAACCGATTAAATAAAAAGTTGTACTATGAAATAATTGATTGCATCTTAAGCATGTACAGTAATGATACCAGTTGCGATATATTCTTCTTTATATACATGTATGTATGTGTGTGATTGAAAAGGAAAGTTTACAACATTGTCACAGTCTCAAGAACAACATTCTCAATTTCCACATTCACTGCAGCAGAAAAACATTTCGAATTCCACAGAAATTAGTTTTTTTTGTGTGCAAAATGCATTTAAAAATATTGAAGTCTTGCGACACAACAACGGTCACAAAATAAATAGCAATGAAGCCATTTTAAACTAAATATAAGCTAAATGTTATGAAAAGATTAAAAATGTTCTGCTTTGCTGGTTACCTATTCATAAATTTCACATAAAAATGAAGATGCACACAGAGTTCAAAAGGTTTGTTTTCCATTAAATGAAAGACAGCAAAGTCCAAACCTGCAGTATCTAATGTAAAGACAAACACTGAACATCAATTTTAATCTTCCTTGCTTACCTGGTACAAAGTAGGTGGGCATGGCTTGATGACATCATCAAAATGCGCAATCGCGGTAGAGCGATATCGTCCAAATTTCTACTTTGGCTAAACTTATATCACTCCTACCTTATATCTTTTATATAGCCCACTACTACTCTGCAGACTACAACTATTCCACTGGTTCTTCAACACACAAAGTTTTATATGAGAAAATTTGGCAGGACTGAAAAAGACTGTTAACATCCAATCCCCACTGACCCAAGATAGCTGGAACAGTTTAGTAGGATGAATGAATGAAAACCTGTCCACACAGGTGTATCTGCTTAATACGGACTTAAAGAATGCGTATACACTTATTTTAAGGTAAATATTTATTATTTATTTTCACCTAATTTTGTTGCTCATGATTGATTTGTCAAAAATCCAGGGGGGTAAATTCTTCTTGGGCAACATATCGCAGCGCCAAACTCCATTATCTAAAAGGAAAATGAATCCCTGGCTTTCAGGTTACACAAACGTGCTCTCTCGCTCTCACAGCGGCTCAGCGACCTCAGGCATACCGAGGCAGCTGTGATTAAAGGTCTCTAATTAAGTCGCCTAACTCTGACACCATCACAAGCCACATTTTCCTCGCGCCCGAAGGAGGAGAGGAGCAGTAGATTTTTCGACGGGAGCAAAGAGAACGAGGTGGAAAAAGAGGAGCCGAAGCTTCCTGCTGAGGACGATGGAAGTGTGAAAATATGGTTTCTTTTTTTCTTTTCTTTTCTCCTGCCACTAAGTGGAAATCTAATGTTTCCTGATGAATTCATAGAGCAGCCTGAGAGAAGAGCATGATTAACTTATGTAGAGTCATTCTTTAAATATCTTTCATTGCAGACTAAAAACCTACCAGACAGTTATTTGGTCATTGACACAAAATTAAATGAAATGAAACCTCGACATTCCTAGAAAAACACCTCATGTGTTCTGGTCATGTCTGGTATGCTAAGCAGTAGTGGCACTAGTAACCGAAAATCATATTTCAGTTTGTTTTTAAATACAAATTTGAATATGATTTTTATTTTTGTGGCACTTTGATCAGCATTAAACAAATACACTTTTTTATTATTTTGTCCTTTTAATTTTCTGAAACTAATTTTGTTTTACTATGTTTCATAATATAAAGTTGAAAGCATAGAACTGACTGGAGATTTGATTGATTAAAAAAATATATAGATAATGTAGTACAAGCAGACCTAGCCAGAAAAGAAAACAATGTAATCAACTGAAAACAGTTAGTAAGAAAGCATCAATACAGATTCTAATACTGCGGACGATACAGTCATAATGCTAACCGATACCATGAACCGATACTTAAAATGTGGGAACTCTGCAATAATTTCACAGAAAATGTTTGTTTACACTTGACATTTTCGTGTTTTGGACATTTTTATTAATATATATTTTTTGTATCTAATTCACAAAAGTTTTTTGTAAATCAAATCAAATCAAATCAAACTTTATTTATAAAGCGCTTTTCAAACAAAGAAAGTTACTGAAAGTGCTTTACAGATTTAAAATAACCCCACAAACCCCCCCCTTCAAAAAATAAAATCATCAGTGCAAATACAACCCCCTCCCAACCCAACCCATCAGCCATACTCACTCACACACACACTTAGAAGCTACAAAAAGCGGGCTGAGTACAGATGAGCCAGGAAATGCCATCATGGAGCCATCTGCATCAGCAGCAGCAGATCAACAGCAGCAGCCAAGGCTCCCACCCAGGGCGCCAAGAGGAGGGAGGGCTGGTACCCCCACCTCCACCCAAGCGCTACCTGGGGGGCACCCAGGCAGCCACAGCCGACCACCGCCCCCGATGCAGGGGGCTCCCCAGAGAGGAAACACTGGCAAGAAAGATTAAAATACATTAAAATATAAAGTTAATAAAATATAAAGTATATAAATTATAAAACAATAAGTGTAAAACAAATAATAAAAATGCAAAGCAGATTAATAAATAAACAGTTAAAAGCTGAACTAAAAATTAAATCAGGTAAAACATGCTGAGCGATTAAAAATATATTAATAAATAATAATTAGTTAAAGGCTAAGCTGAAAAGGTGAGTCTTGAGTCTGCTCTTAAAAACATTAATGTTCTCTGCGGCCCTGAGGTCCTCTGGCAGCCTGTTCCAGAGGTGAGGGCCATAATAATGGAAAGACGCCTCACCATGAGTCTGTGTCCTGACTTTGGGGATGATAAGGAGACGGCTGCCAGAGGAGCGCAGAGACTGCGAGGGTTCATACGGTAAAGCATTTCTGACAGATACGAAGGCCCAAGACCATTAAGACACTTAAAGACCATTAAAAGAACCTTAAAATCGATCCTAAAACATACGGGGAGCCAATGCAGTGATTCTAAGACCGGTGTAATGTGCTCCCGCCTCCTAGTCTTCATCAGGACACGAGCTGCTGAATTCTGTAGAAGCTGTAAACATGAGGTAGTCTTTTTGGGAAGACCAGAAAGCAGGGCATTACAATAATCAATTCTACTGGTGATAAAAGCATGCATTAGCGTCTCCATATTGGCCCGAGAGAGAATGGGGCGGACTCTGGCGATGTTCTTTAGGTGATTAAAAACCTATTTTGGTGATGTTTTTAATGTGAGGGATAAAAGTCAGCTCAGAGTCAAAAATCACACCCAGGTTCTTCACTTGTAAAGAATAATTAAAAGACAATGATTGTAGTTTTGGTAAAAGTTTTTCTCTCTGAGCCTCAGGACCGATAACTAAAACCTCAGTTTTGTCCTGGTTGAGCTGGAGAAAGTTTTCTGCCATCCAGGATTTAATGCCTAAAATGCAGTTAAAAAGTGCATCCATTGGCCGTGTGTCATCAGGAGACATGGAGATGTACAACTGCGTATCATCAGCATAACTGTGAAAGTTAACTCCTTGTCTCCTGATAACACTGCCAAGAGGGAGCATATACAGGTTAAAAAGCACTGGGCCTAAAACTGAACCCTGGGGAACACCACAAGTGATCTTATGGACCTTAGAGGAACAGGTATCTAAACTTCCCATAAAAGTCCTGTCTGTGAGGTAGGATGTGAACCAGTTGTGAACAGCACCAGAGAGGCCGATCTGTTTTAAACGAGTTAAAAGAATAGTGTGGTCTACTGTATCAAAGGCAGCGCTTAGATCCAGAAGAACCAACACTGTCACCTTTTTATCATCATAGTTTAATCTAAAATCATTTAAAATCTTTAAAAGCGCCGTCTCTGTGCTGTGGTTCATCCTAAAACCAGACTGAAATTTCTCTAGGACATTATGAGCGTTAATAAAATCATTAAGTTGAATAAAAACAAGTTTTTCTAAAACTTTGCTTAAAAATGGTAAGTTAGATACTGGTCGGTAGTTGTTTAAATCATTAAAATCTAAATTGCTCTTCTTCAGCAGGGGCCTAACTACCGCCGCTTTAAAGGCAGCAGGAAAAACCCCCGTCTGAAGGGAGCAATTCATAAAGTTTATAATCTCATCTTTAAAAGAACCATAAAATTGCTTAAAAAACCTGGTGGGAATCGGGTCCAAAGCGCTTGTGGTGGGCCTCACTGAGGAGAAAACTTTATCAAGGGTCCCAGCTTCTACCAGGACAAAACTGTCCAGTGTTTCCTCTGGTGAAGGCAGACACTCTGATTGGTCTAAAACCATGTTTGTATGAGAGGATAAAATATTACATCTGATGGTGTCTACCTTCCCTCTGAAGTGGTCTGCAAACTCCTCACAGAGATTGTTTGAGGGGGTTTTCTGAAAAGTATTAGAATTATGATGTAAAATGTTGTCAATGGTGGAAAACAGAATTTTGGGATTATTTTTATGTTCTGAGATGATTCTGGAAAAGTATGTATTTCTGGAATTTCTTAAAGCGTTATTATATAATCTGAGATGTTCTTTGTATATCTGATGATTTATTGTGATTTTATTTTTCCTCCATTTCCTTTCTGCCACCCTGCAGCTCCTCTTTAATTTTCTAATAGCTGCATTTCTCCACGGTACTGTACGTTTTGAATGAGGGTTTATAACTTTAATTGGAGCCAGCAGGTTGAGAGCAGATTTAAGCCTACTGTTAAAATCATTAACGATAAAATCACAGGGGGCAGGTAAAGGTATAGGAGGACATTTTTTAAAAACTTCAAGAAAACCTGCTGCCACTTCAGGGGTTAGATGACGCTTCCTGACAGTTCTCACATAGGTCCCTGATTGGATAAAACTGGTGATATTAAAAAACACACAGTAGTGGTCAGAGACAGCCAAGTCAACAACAGAGGACACACTGGTGGACAGGCCATACGTGATGACCAGGTCCAGGTTGTCTCCTCTGTTGTGAGTCGGCTGCATGACATGTTGGCTAAAATCCATATAATTTAATATATTTAAAAAATCTGTTGATAAAGGATCTAAAAGGTTATCTATATGTAGATTAAAATCACCAGCTAAAATTATCTTCTCATAAGAGTTGTGTAAAATTGATAAAAACTCTGAAAATTCTGGAATAAAAAGTGCATTCCTTTTCGGAGGCCTATAAACTGTGACACATAAAATCTGAGGAGTGCTAAAAACAGAGGCAGTGTATTCAAACGTAAAATTATAAAATAAAACAGGTTTGGCGGAAAGAGTTGATGAACTAATAAAAGCAGTTCCGCCTCCCCTCTGGCTACTCCTCGTTGAATAAGAAAAGTTATAATTAGGTGGAGAGGCCTCTGTGAGAACAGCAGGGGCATCTGCACTCAGCCATGTCTCTGTTAAAAATAAACACTGAAGGTTATTATCTAAAATCAAGTCATTTATTATAAAAGTTTTATTCAGCAGAGAGCGAACATTTAAAAGAGCCATATTAATAGTGGTCGGTGATGGACTGACTGTATGACTTACTGTAGGTGGGATTTTTAGTAACTGTTTATGATTATTTGGGTTGCATTTTCTTAGTTTATGATTATTTCTTCGCTCTCTGCTGACAATAACAGGTATGAATGAAGTAGGGTAACAAGCAGAGAAAAAAATAAAACCCATCTTCAAATTTATTTTGTGTGGTGGAAGTAATTGGCATTGGTACTCTTTATCGGCAAGTACTTAGATCCAAGTATTGGTATTGTATTGGTTTGAAAAAGGTGATATCGTTACATCCTTACTGTTTAGAAATGTTTGAAAAGATACTTTGACCATATTCGAGAAAAAAACATGTTTAAGTCACTTTGGAGTTGTTTTGATATTTCTACAGCTGTACTTGAATGCACCATGGTCAGCTGTTTTGACAAAACTCATCTCATCAACAGGGATTCCTTCAACTTTTTTTTTAATTCAAAATTAGGAGTTTGGTCTGATTGGATGCTACTGTTAGCCAGCTGTTTGTTGGTTTTTTGATGTACAGAGCGTGTTATGGACCTTATTGCTGTTGAAAGAATTGTTCGCTGAAAAAGTTCTGGTTCGGTGAATCTTTCTTTTTCTAATGTAGCTGCATGAAAAACCATCAATGTTCCCAACCAGCAGAGTTTAGTGATAGATGGGAGTCCTTTCTGTTCTGTTTCGGTGTCACTTTTTAAAGTAGCACTGCAGAACGTTAAATAAATAAATAAATATAAATGATGAATAAATAAAAATTCTGCATGTTGTTTCTGTTACAAATGTACTGCCAAACAAAAAAATTCACTTAAGGTCTCCTTAACTGAAAAACTGTATCTCTCTTCCCCCCCCCCAATACAATCAGTCATTCTGAGTTGTTCAAGCATGCTACATGTAAGTATTTGCTATAAACTCAATTCCCTCCATTGAGAAACAAAATACAATAGGTAACAAAGAAGCTAACAGTTAGCAACTCCACAAAACAACAGAATACTTTCCGTAGTTGTGGAGATAACACATCAACACCACATTTTTTTTTTTTAGCACAGAAGAGGAGCTGAAGACAAACGATTGCAATTTGTTTTTGGTACACCAGCGGGAAAATGCGAGGCTCTTTAAGTGACTTGTTTAGTCTCACAAACAGACACAGACAGCGTTCTTTCATACCAGAGATCACGAAAAAAATTATAAACACACCAGCAAGCACCCTCTAAGAATACATATACTGTTACACCCCATAGTAAGCAGGGATTACATAAGAGATAAACAATGTTTACCTGATTATGGATGAAAAATACATCAATGTGGGACAAACGGATACATTTATGACCTTTCACACAAACTGAATTTTATCAGTTCAATCAGAGGTGGATAATATATGTATAAAGTGGGTTGATCTCCGGGTTCATAATGAAAATTCTATATCAGCCTTGGTACAGTAGCAACGGCTTTTTCATCATCTCCTGGTAATGCAGCAGCTCAGGGTCACCCTAACATTTGAAAAAAATATTTCCGGTTTGTGGAGTACGTTTTCATCTCGCTGGATTAAAAAGGCTTTTTCAGTTTTTCTAATAGCCTGATGGGCTTACACAGAAAAGAAACACACAATTGAAGTTTGTTTTTGATTTATTCAATTCTCTGCTTATTCATTAAAATGTTTGCATTTTATCCGTTAAAATGTCGTAATATAATGAATAAGATCGCACCATAGGTCTTCTCTCACTCTATGGAGCAAAGAGATGTTAAAGGAGCTTTGCAAATTGGGTCAGTAGGCCATGTGCATCAGTAGTCAAACACAACGGTGGACCCAGCTGGGCTGGTTTAAGGTCTATTGTTCAGTATTCCAGAGGATTGTTGCCCTTTTGCGATCCCAGAACAGGAGCTTATTGGAAAGGAAACTATGAGCTTTCATGAAACTGGATTAACTTTTTCAAACTGGTTCTTTTAGTCCAAAGTGGAGCAATACAGGTGCTCTGACCCAGAGATACTGGAATTACCTGCTTTAATGTGTCTCTTCAACCCTTAACAAAGTTTATAAGCGTCATAGTTGCTTGGTTTTTACAACACCTGGAGAAACCCTGAAAATAACATTTCTTCTTTCCAGATCTTGACAAACACAGTGTGATAGAAATCTGGGTGTCTGAGAGGCCTTGGATGAGAGAATAAAACAAAAAGTGTCTGCCATATTCGTACATAGTTTATTTTACGTGCACGGAGGGTCTCCTAGTGAGAACCCCCAGGCTTCAGACAGATGCATGGGTTTTTATACTGTTTTAACCGCACCTTACTACATCAAATGACTTCATCCATAATCAGGAAGAATAGGAAAAAAACTTCAGTAGTCAGCAATAAACAATCAGGATATAGATAACAATAAGGGACACTTAGTATAATGCTGAGAAAGACATTCACAGGAGCTGTCATAAGTGTAACACCAGATAATAACAAGATTTGTCATAAGTCAAGATGAGGTGTTAACATACAATTGGTTCTTGTTTGTACCTTAGAATCAGAACAGCTGTCTAAGAGCTGAGTAAGAGGATTGAACCTTTCTAATGTCCCAGCATAATAAAATGTTCTGTCACACAAAGAAGATTTTTTGTAGAGGGAGAAATGTATTAATATAGGTTATGTTTTTTATGCAATTGTCTACATTTTGCACCCATTCAGGTTCCTTTTAGCCATTGACCTACTTATCCATCCATTCACCCATGAACTAGTTCATCCATTGATAATCAATCCACCCATCAATACTTAGATCTATCAATTACTTAACATTTATCCATCCTTCTGCCCGTTAATCCATCCATCCATTTATCCATCCATCCTTCTATCCTTTAATTAATCCATCCATTTATTCATCCATCCATTTATCCATCCATCCTTCTATCATTTAATCCATCCATCCATTTATCCATCCATCCTTCTATCCTTTAATTAATTCATCCATTTATTCATCCATCCATTTATTCATCCATCTGTCCTTTAATCAATCCATCCATTCATCCATCCGTTTTTCCACCCATCCATTCTTCTGTCCTTTAATTCATCCATCCATTTATCCATCCATCCTTCTATCCTTTAATCAAACCATCCATTTATTCATCCATCCATTTATCCATCCATCCATCCTTCTATCCTTTAATCCATCCGTTCATTCGTTTATCCATCCATCCTTTAATCCAGCCATCCATTCTCTTATCTATCCATTAATCCATTCATCCATCTGTTTATCCACCCATCCATCTTTCTATCCTTTAATTCTTCCATCCATCCATTTATCCATCCATCCGTTCATCCATCCGTTTATCCACCCATCCATCCTTCTATCCTTTAATCCATCCATCCATTAATCCATTCATCAATGTATTAATTCATCTGTCCATTAATCCATCCATTCATCCACCCATTGGCCTATGTATTTTTATCATTGCTGCTATTTGCTTTGTAAAATAAATGCTGAGGAAACACAGCTGACGTGATTTAAATGTGGAGGTAATAATTCATGGAGCAAAACACGTCTGGGTAGACTCCGCTCTGTCTTCATTTGGAGCGTTCATCTTTGCTAACATTAGCAAAACATGGCTGTTATCTCATAAAGCAGAACTCCGACATCGAAGCAGAAGACATTATTTTTAATGGGAAAGTAACCGGTTTTGCATGAAGTGAGATCTGTCTTATTTTCCCCCAAATCGTACAGATTATTTCAGTGTAGTCAAACAGGCATGCTCCCTTTTACAACTAAATTTTTTATTTCTAATGAACTCCAACCAACTTTTAAAATCAATTCCCAAACTTGACGCCCTGAACACGGCCTCATTCATCAGTTTTGCTCTCACATCTGTATTTTCGTCAGCTTCAGTTTACCCAGCTGTTCTCTCTCTCTGCTCCATCGGCGCTTTAATGTTTCCCGCAGCTCGGCTTTGAAAGGGATTGTGGTGGACATGGCTGAGCCAGTGAGGTGTGCGATCCGTCCCCCCACCCCCTTCCAGCGGAGGGATTTATTGCTCATCACCGGGTCTCTAAAAGGATTGAGAAAGATGGAGTGACAGATAAAGTACTCAGGCTGAGGCGGAGGTTTGAAACCTAAAACTAACGCGGACAATCTCGCCGCTCCTAGATGAATCAGGGTCTCCGTTGATGGGGAATTTTTTTCTCTCACCAGTGACCCTGATGTGTCCGTCTGCTGCTCCCCTGGTCCTCCCTCTGTTTGGTCGCCTTGATTAAATCCAGGGTGTAATGGGAAACAAATTACGCCTTGTGCAGCATGATGACTTGAAAGGGGGGATAATTAGTATGTTCATCCACGTCCTTAAAGAGATCTGCGTGAGTGCAGCTCTTCTCCCAATTCACACATCTCTTCTTCCTGCTCTCATTTGTTGGATCTCTTCCCTGAATGCGGCTGTGTTTGTGCGCTTCATGTTGCACTGACAGTGAGGTAAATAGCCAATATGTATTCATGAGTACTCACTCGAGGCATTTCCATCAGAGTCATCAGTCCTTGGCCTGAAATTGTCTCATCAGTGTCTTTAATGATCTCGCAGACACACTGTTGCAGAGTCTTTTGTACTCGTCAAAGGAGCCAGGTTGGTCCGACACCAGGGAGGGAAAAATAGGCCCTCTTTGTGACGTTAATTGGCCGCCTTTTATTTTAGGAACCTGTTTTAAAAAAATCACAAAACAAAAGGATGCAAACGTTGTCGCTGAAATATCTCTGAATCAAAGGAGCCGTTGAGTTTAGGAGGCTTGACAGCGGTTATCAGGTGGAGGAATCGTTATAACA
The DNA here is from genome assembly GCA_028564705.1 of Apricaphanius iberus. NCBI lineage: Eukaryota > Metazoa > Chordata > Actinopteri > Cyprinodontiformes > Aphaniidae > Apricaphanius > Apricaphanius iberus. The sequence continues at coordinate 898,424 of JAPXFQ010002564.1, forward strand.
ATATATGCTCTCCTGATTGCTTGGTGATTTATTTTTATTTTTCTTAAATGGCCATTAAAGACTTGCCTTTTTCTAAATGTCCCACCAGCCCATCCATCCATTTGTAAATTCCTTTATTTTTTTTTACATCTGTTCTCCATCTCTCTTTTTAATCCTTTCCTTTATTAATCCTTCTGTTTAAATCCATCCTTTTTTGTCCATCCATCCACCCACCCAACTCATCCATTTTTACCTCCATCCATCCATCCATCCGCTGATCTAATCTTCCCTCTCCCTCTGCGTGTATCTGTAGTGGTGTTGGTAGAAACTGGCCCTGGGCTTCAGGCGGCAGCAGCATCCTGGCAGAGTACGGCACCCTCCATCTGGAGTTCATGCATCTCAGTAAGCTCTCAGGAAACCCAGAGTTTGCTCAAAAGGTAACGGCCACGAAACCAAAAAACCAAAGCATGGACGTCTGGACAAAACAAGCATCTTGTTAAAGCGTGGTGTTTGTTACTGTATCTTTAGGTGATGAACATCAGGAAAGTGCTGAATCGTCTGGACAAACCTCAGGGACTTTACCCTAACTACCTGAATCCAAACAGCGGCCAGTGGGGCCAACGTAAGTACTTTACCTCCCATCTTAGAAGAGCTCCAACTAATCCCGATAGGTGAAAATAAATGTTTCTAGAACTATAGAATTAATATTTAAACATTTTAAAGCACATCTTTAAATTGAAAACAGAAAAATGTGCAGAAACTCCCACCTGAGGCTTCGCCTAAAGACTGAATGTGACACTGACCACTGATCATGCTGTAGTTACATATAAAGCACTGGCTGAATTCATTAAGGCACTCATTATATGGTTGACATTAGAAATCAGAACTTATCGCCTGATAATCGTCACCAACGTTTAAGATAATTCATGCAAATTGCTCCTCCTGTGCAGCACATTACTCTTTTTCTCTCTGAGAATTTTTTTTTTTTTTTTACCAGTAAATGTACCGATTAAAATCAGGAGAGTTCTTATACATTCATTTCTCCTGCTGTATTCATTAAACTGTGTGGATCAGACTGAGAGCGCCAAGGCTGTTTGTCACCGTTTCATTGCTCTCCTGCCACTGTACATACAAATTTTTTTTTAAAGCTGAAATTTTACCGTCACAAATATAATGTAGCAAACAGAGGAGTCCAGAGGTTTATAAACATAGAATAAATCTCACCGTCTGAAGTCAAATCAGACTAAACTTCTCTTGTTTCAGATCAATTAGAAGTACTAAAATAATTTCTATTTGTTAAATGCCACAATAATGAGAGAAAGAATATATCAGATTTATTTATTAATGTCTTCAAAAGAAGAGTGTTTACTGTCTCTTTAAGCAGTCACGGAAAGCCCATCTTATGATGTCATGACTTTGAAAACTTCTGATAGGTTAAATGGCACATGTGAGTTAATTGGAGGCCCACCTTCATATATTCTAAGACACTTTGCTCTCTGGTTTGACACCAAAATGACTGGAAGAGAATCTGGAAGCTGCTCTGGTCCGTTTCATTCTTGGGAACAATTTCCAGATGCTTGATGGTTCCTTGTTAATCAGTTCAAACAGCTATACGCAAATGTAGACATGGCAGGAATGTCCAACCTTTTTACCGCAGTGGAAAGAGTTGGGTTCTGGTCTGAAACATGCAAATCGACCCCAGAACAAAATCTAAAGACCTTTTTAAGAACGGACCAGTTTAATATCAAACAATATCCACTAGGATCATTAAATTAACGCAACAAAATAAAAACGAAAGACAGAAACGGAGTTGTTTCTAAATATAGAATTAAATGTAAATCCAATGTGTAACGTTTAAACAATCTTTTAAAAATAAGATTGACCACAGAGAAAAATATAAAGAGCATGAAAAATACAACTCACCACAACGCTGAATCAGTGGCTGTTTCTCCGGATTGGGGCGGAATGGGGCGGATTTAAAGGCTCCATTACCTCATTAGAAGGACCGGCTGCTAATTGCGGCGTGGAACACTGTTACAATAGATCCACTTTTTTAAAAAAGACCCTCTTTATTATCTGTTAAATGCAGCTGTTTTTTTTTTTTTTGGAAGTCATAGGCTGTTTTTCTATCTCTTCACTGGACTTTTACATTTTTGCAAGGATACTTTTCAGAGAGCTCTGATTTTAAAAATTTTGCTAGCCTGTGTTCATTTTTAGTGGTGGCGTATTGGGTGTCTTAATTTGCATTAACAATGGATGTAACTGAGAAAATCTGTTACTTTTTTTTCAAAATAAAACATACTTTAGACTCAGATAATAAATAAAGCCCAAATGCTCTAAGTTCTTTATTGTTTCTGTGCGGCCCAGAAACCGTTTAGGAATGCACCAATCCAATATAGATATCTGTATGTACCGATACAGATATTAATATCGGATTGGTGCATTCCTAGTACCGGTCTGGGGGTTGGGGACATCTGCAGTAGAGAATTTGTGGCCAGACCACAGTCATCAAGCTCAAAGGCTACTCTACCAAATGGTGAGAAAATAACTGTAAGTAGACTTCTGATTTTAAAGACATTAATAAATAAATCTGTGATTCTCGTTATTGTTGGCTTTGGCACATAAAAATGGTTTTGGTGATTCTGGTGTAAAATAGGAGAGGTTTGGTCTCATTTAACGTCAGACTGCAAGAAAAATAGATGTCTTTTTCCTCAGTGTATTTAAACTGAAATATAAACTTAACTATAAATAAAAGAGGGTCTTTTGTAAAACTAAAAATACATTACTGTAGTAAATTCCTCATTTTTTTTTCACCGACATATAACTGCTAATGTCTTAGTCTTTATTTGATTGTTCATCCCACTTTGTTGGACAACTTCACATTATCACGTTCATGCGTCCGTTCAGACGCTTTTACATTTCTGATGGGGTGTGATTTCAAATCTATTAGCAGACCATAAAACCACAGTGCTAAACAGGTAATGATGATAATGATGGAGGGGTCGGACTTGAAGGACGAGTCGAGAACAAAGGGTAACAGAAATCTGAGATGAAGGCTGTGATGTTGATCCTGGACAGGATGTTTCTAATTTTAGCAATATTCCAGAGGTGGAGGAAAGAACTCTTGGAAATGTGTTTAACATGGGATTTGAATGTCATGTTGTGGTGAAAAATTACACAGAGGGTCTTTACACTATTACCTAAGGTCAATTTAATGCCATCCAGATGAAGTGAATAATTTGCCAGTTTCCTTTTTAAAGCTTCTGGTCCAAAAAAAAACAACTTCTGTCTTGTCTGAATTTAAAAGCCGAAAGTTCAGAGTCGTCCAGGTTTGTGTGTCTTCGAGACATGCTTGTAATCTGCCAAAATGACTGGATTCATCAGGATTTGTAATGTAGTTGTGTATCAAAAGCATAACTGTGGAAATTCATACAATGCTGTCTAATTATTTTACCAATTGGAGATATAGCTATATGTAGTTATTAGGGCTGTCAAAATTAACGCGTTAACGTAAGGTCAATGAATTCATAGAATTTTTGGTTCTTTAATCAATACAATCATCTTTTGAAAACTGGGAAAACCGGTTTATTTTTGGCTGATCTGCAAATATTTACTGATATCCATGAAAATAATTACTAATAAATTATTTTCAGATATACAGTTTAAATATCCTAACATCAGTTGGCAAAAAGTTACTTTCAGATGAGTTCAAAGTTTAATATACATTTAAAAAAAACTCGAATGTATATTTTACTTGCATGATTCTGCTGTTAACTTTTACTGTTCTCTGTAAATTTTTCAAAGGAATAATGTGACATTAAAGCGAAAACCCTTTCGTCCAGTTTTATTTTGTTTTTATTTCCACTGATACGCTTTCAGCTTTTATTGAACCACTGTCAGGTTTCATTTTTACTGCGCAGCATTTTATTGAAGACAGATAAATATGGATCTGTTCCGTCAGACTGCCCTCAAGTGCTCAGTAAAACAACCATTTAAACACACGAGCGGTTATAATTGTTCATATTTATGCAACTCTGAGCTAATAACTGCGTTTTCAGGCATATATTTCACATAAAAGTAGAATTGCTGTTTAGATTAGATAAAGAAAAGAAGAACCCAAGCAAAAAAGTTTTTTTTTTATGTGGTTGTTTTTCCAGGCTAAGAGTATATGATGGTGGATTTTAAATATAACCTTCCAGAAACGTCTCCTGCTTATGTTAAGCTCTTCTATACGACCTTTAGGTTTGAGTTTTATGCAGACAGCTGTGACCTTAACTTTTTATTCTGAGAAATAAACGTGTTATTGGAGGGTTTCAGTTTATCACTGAGGCTTTCTTTAAGACGTCTTGATGATCTTTTAATGCTAAAGTCGTAGAAGAGCAGGCAGATCGATTGGCTGGAAACAAAACCTCCCCTCCCATCTCCATCCTCCCATCTCCTCACCTCGGGATGATCACAGCTGACATTTAATCTCTGCTCTTCCCAAACACTGGTGCCGGACCGCGTTAATGACTCATGCATATGGATGAGCCTTCGTCGACTATCAGCAGGACAAAAAAAACGCGCTCGCCCGAGCCCCGCCTGATTCATGTGCCTCTGCTCGTCTTCGTTGCAGATCACGTGTCCGTGGGCGGCCTCGGCGACAGCTTCTATGAGTATCTGCTCAAGGCCTGGCTGATGTCCGACAAGACCGACGAGGAGGGAAAGAAGATGTACTACGATGCCCTCCAGGTGAGGCTCCAACACACACATCCCGGGAGCATCTTTATGTGATTCACTGCTCCTGTAAAGTAAAGGGCAGCTGTGTCAGAGATCTAAAGCTTTAGCAACTGGTCAGAAATATTAAATATATCTTTTTCCAAAACTTTTGTTTAACTTTATTTTACTGTTATTTATTTCTTGAAGAGAACTGAACAATCTGTCATCTTTACTCGGATCTGTGTGCTAATTTTACGTCCACCCTGGATTTGTTCCCAGTGACAGTTGGACTCCACCAAAGTTGCTTTTTCTCTCTGATCTGTTGCCGAGACGTCCTGCCTCTGCTGGAGGAGTTTAAGCATCTGATGGTTTAGGTCATAAATGAGAACTAAATGCAGCAGGTGATTGATAGGCGCCCCGTTGCGGCGATCTGACCCCAGATTACAGGAAGCAGATGATGATTAAAAGTGGAAAAAACAGTAAAAACCAATGCATGTTTTACCACAGCAGCATAATGTCACAGATAATTACTTCAAAATAGGATCAAATTTTAGGTCCATGTTATCAGAACATTAAGATTTGTTCCAATTATGGAAAAGTGGCTCATGCAGTTTATGGAGTATAATATTTTAAAAATATATTTTTTAAAGGATCTATGACAGAAGAGTTTACTTCTTTTTTTTTTACTAGACTTAGCAGTGCAGGAAAGTTTTTATAAACTGCCTTTCTGTTCAAACAATGTAAAACTTTTTGCTGCCCCTGTCTCCAGAACATGATGGAGAATTGGTGCCACTGTTGATCATAGAAAAAACAAATTTATGACAAAAAAAACAAATTGATTTCACATATCTTCAAAAGAAATCTAGAAATATACTCTTAACAGTTGAAATATGCAAGAAAAACTCAGAAATGTTTGTTTAAAAGTATTAATTTTCCATATTTTAAACAAAGATATTTTCTTTCAGACGTTTGCTGAGATTTTAAATCAAATAAAAATCGTTTTTTTTTTACTAATAAGTTTATTTAAAGTTCTTGCAAATTTCTGATTTTATAATATAGTAAAATATCCTAGTTTAAATGTCAAATATTTATGCTTTTAATAATGGTAATTTCTGAGTTTTGTTTCTTAAAAATGTATGAAATTGATCTAAAATTGTCTGAGGTTTTTTGTGGTAAATGTAGTCTTTTAAGGGCAACCATTTTTTCTTCTTCTTTCATCTACAGTGAGCTTAATACTCCATTTTACAAAAAAAGAAGCAAATGTTTTTAACTCTAGAAGCTTTTCATACTTCTATTTTTCAGCTTTAAGCTCTTTTATTTCTACATCTGTTTCAAATAAATCATGTGAAAAAGATTTGATTTTTTTGTGCAAATTAAGTGTAAAAATAAGTGCTGATGAAAGTATATTATTTATCTTGTTTTAAAAATATATATATTTTTAGTCCAAGAAATCATTAAAAAATAGTTTATTAAATTGCTTGGTTTTTTTTAACAAATTAATGTTTGGTTTAATAATTTTTTTAGCTTTTAATGGATAACCATTCTTATGGAAATACATGTATTGTTTCTATAAAATAAACTACCAAAAGAGCAAAATTATAAAAAGTAGTGAGTTTTGTTCTAGGTACAAAAAATAAAATATCATGAAAATTGAGATAACACATCTGGAGTATGTACTTGCTCTAAACAAAAACTAAAACAGTGAGGATTTTACATGAACCTCAGAGCGAGCTTGTACACCGATTGTTTAGAGCTGCTGAAGTGTTGCTGTTTCCTCCACTGAGTTTAAATCCCTCTGAGTCACAACAAATTATCCTGGATAATGGTGGACAACAACATCAAGGTCAGCTGTCAGGAATAAAAAGCAGTCATGCTGTGGTGTTTGTTTCCACCTGCAGACGATGCAAAAGTCCCGATACGCAGAGATGTGGGAAACGGATGAACCAAACACATGCAGAAGGCTCTCATCCATTATAACATTAAGCCGAGTCGTGGTGACAAGCGATGGGTCACAGCTGGAGAAACCTGCTGGATCTCCTTCTGTCTCACTTTGGATGAAAATATTAGCTGGAGGCTAAGATGCTGGGTTGAACCTGCTGTTTCTTTATCCACAAACCCTCTAGATTATAGAGGTCCTTGTTTTATTTGTTGAAAAGACACCAGGGATAATCATAGCAGGATAAATAACGTCACAAATGTACAACGGTTTCCTGCTTTAGCTCAGATCTGGACTCTCAGGTTTAACGAGCCAGAGCTTGACGCTCACCGCCCGATTTATTTTTTTTCTGGCAGGCGATAGAGACCAATCTGATGAGGAAGTCGACCAGCGGGCTGACCTACATAGCCGAGTGGAAGGGAGGACTGCTGGAGCACAAGATGGGCCACCTGACGTGTTTCGCTGGCGGCATGATCGCCCTGGGCGCCGACGGGGCCCCCGGTGACAAGACGGGCCACCAGATGGAGCAGGCGGCGGAGATCGCTCGCACCTGCCACGAGTCCTACGCCAGAACAGGTACCTTCATGCTGTTGGACTGTCTGCTATAATCCCAGAATGAGCTGTAAATGTTTATTTGAAGTTAGCACTGATCACATTGCTGCAATATGTGGAAATGTTTTGATTTGTTTTTAATTTCTCCGTCTATAAAGGTTTTATGTGTGTTTTTTAGCATCAAAACCAGAATAAGGATCCGTCTTCTTTGAACCTCCCTTCTTTCTTTTGTGAAGGTTAATAACTTGATTTGCCAAAGTAAAAGATTTTCATTTGTTTGAATCTTTTTGAAGGGCCAAATATCAGGGAAAACTTTGCCCTCCGTTCAAAGATAAAAGGTCCATGAGCTTCAGAAGATGAGCAGGCCGGTTAATATTTTCACAAAATCAGTCTGAGGGCTGTAAATGGGCCCTACGCCTCACTTTGGACACTCCTACTATAAGCAGAAACTTGTTTCTGTTGATGTTGTAGTTCAGGATCATTTAATTGTTGAAGGTAGAGCTTTAATCGGCCCGACCCGAGAGTATGTTTCGATCAACAGCTTCCGATTAGCCCGACGTTTTTCCGCCTGAAGAAACTGGGACCAGACAATGTGACCGGCAGGTTTTGAATTTACTGGACAATGGTTTGAAATCCCGTTCAAATAGAACTGTTATCGGAAGCTTAAAATGATAAATGAAAAAGAATAATTTCAAGGCATGTTGATTTATAATTTATTTATTTTGGTCTGCAGCTAAATGAAGCTTTAACCGCTTCTGTTGCGTAAAAGTCTGTCTTGCCTGCGTGCGTTTCTGTGTGCGCGCTTGACCGCTTCCTCTAGATTTCAGGAGATTTTATCTGACTTGTGGGCATCAGCGAGCTGCTGTATGAATGCAGGAGACTTTTGCAACTTGAAACTTGGGATAAAAGTGCATTTCCACTCCGGTATTTTCTGTGAGAGCGCAGCGTTCAGATAGCATCGGAAATCTATGCTGACTTCAGGAGCGTAGGATATTTCATCTCATAAATAGCAATAATAATACTAATATGCAACTGAACAATCTGGGATTTCTAATATGTATTTACCACCAGCGTATATCCTGCTGGAAATACTTTTTTTAAATAATAATGTACCAAGTAAATGTTTTTGCTTTTTTACTTTTGTCTGAAATATTAAACTGAAACAGACCTTTAATTCTTGGTAATAATGATGATGCTTATTAATGAAGTTAGTCTTAGGAAAAGTTGAGTTGACTCTAAACATCTTTTGTAGGTCGTTATATGCTACTCCCGTGCTGGAGAATTGTGACCGTGATCAAAATGAAGATATGATGCTCCCACATACACTGTTTAAACTGAACGTTAAATGATTTATACTCTCTCCTTCTTTTAGATGGTAAAACTCCACTACAAAATGTCGGTATAAAATCTGTGATCTGCGTCTCAAACTGTGTTCTCCCCCCACCTCTGTCTCTGTCTGAAGCTCTGAAGCTCGGTCCAGAGGCGTTCCGTTTCGACGGCGGCGTCGAGGCCATCGCGACCCGGCAGAACGAGAAGTATTACATCCTCCGCCCGGAGGTCATCGAGACCTACTTGTACATGTGGAGATTCACCCACGACCCCAAGTACAGAGAGTGGGGCTGGGAGGCCGTCCAGGTAATGTAGTGGAGACGAGACTTTTAAGATGAGAAAGAACTCATGTAGCTGACTGTCCCCGTTACCGTCTCATCCAGGCCTTGGAGAAGCACTGCAGAGTAGAGGGCGGCTACAGCGGCGTCAGAGACGTCTACGCCACGTCTCCTAACCACGACGACGTACAGCAGAGCTTTTACCTGGCTGAAACGCTAAAGTAAGTCCTTCTTTCCTGCTCCTGTGATCGTCTTCATTGAGCGTCTGGGATCCTGCAGGCCTGAGCTGACAGAGACGTTAAGTGTCTCTGGAATGCCACATGAAGCGGTCGGCGGCTTTTTCACGTTTACAACCACAAATCTTGAGGGATTTTAACAGGAGGTTCATGTGAAAGACAAAGTGGTGCATCTCCGTCTCCTTTAACAGCCTTTCCTCCATCTACATCCACCAAATTAACAACGAAGAGCCTCTCAAGAAAAGTAACCCCACACCATGATCCTGCCACCACCATGTTTCAGTGCAGGGCTAGCGCTGCAAACAGGCTTTGTTCTGGCCGCTTTGAATCCCTGCAGCTTCTCCACAGCTACCATGGACCTTTGGGTTTTTCTCTGATGCCTTCAAAGAACAGCTGCATCTGCTCTGGATGCAACAATTATGTGTCTTCATAAGGGAATAGCTCAGACTGGATATTAAAGTAGTTATTATTCTACCTCTTTACTTTACGCATTGCTTCATAGGGATTTATTGTTTGCTTTAAGCATGACAAAACGTTGGAAAAGCAAAGAATTGGCAGAATTTGAGAAAATTAGGATTTTTAAATACCTTAACCCTTTAACACCTAAGCCTCAAAATCTCCGCCTGCCATTTTTCTTTCTTTTTTAACTATAAAATGTGTAGAAAATGTCACATGAAATGCTTTGGCTACATTTTTCCTGAACACTTTGAAATTTCATTATCTGGCTTTATTTAACAATATACTGTATACTAAACCAGTGCAGATTAACATGAAGTACAGGTTTTTCATCATGAATTAACAATTTCAACAGAATAGATCAGAGATCCCCAAATCCAGGCCTCACGGGCCACTATCCTGCATTTTTTTTACTTGTTTCCCTGGTTCAACATACCATAATCAATGGTGGCTCGTTAGCAGGCCTCTGCAGGACTTTGCCATGATGAGGGGAAGTTGGACAATTTGAATCAGCTGTGTTGGAGCATAGACACATCTAAAACTGGTAGGGCATCAGCCGTGGAGACCCTTCGTATAGAACCTGATCTGGTTCTGCTGTAATGATGTGGTGAATGGCTGTGGTCCCTTAGAGCATGATCAGAACCTCCATCATCCCTGCAGCCTCTTCTGGTAGGTTCCAAAGCTCCTCTTCCTCTCCCAGCTCCTCCACAGCAGACCAGCTGCTCCTCATCACAAAGTACTCTAAAAGTAGTGCAAAAAGAAAAGAAAAAAAGCTGGTGTCATACCCACACTAAATTACACAGAAAATTCTGCATGGTAAACTATGGAGACATACATCCAGAGTGGTAAACTGTACTAAAACATGACATCTGTATAGTGCACAAAAGCTCAGATTTATACATAAAAAGTGCAATTGCATGTGAGTTTTACAAATTTTCAAACATAATGAACTGTTCTAAAAGAACAACATAAACACACCTTCAGTATCAAGGCATCAAATTATGTGTAGAAGGTAAAAAAATGTACTAGCAAGCTTCATTCATCCAGAAATTCAAATCAAAAACATTATTCAATCAGTCAAACGTTACACTTTTTCACAAGAATTTGCAGCTTCAGCTTCTCCTTCAAACCCTAAACCAGCCAGGTACCTCTTTGGTGGTTTTGTAATCCGTTAAGGTTGTTTTTTTCAGACATCTCCAGCGCTGCGCTTAGTTTCTGCTCTTTCCCCCCCCCCCCATCTCTCTGCCTTGTTTGCGTGTGCGGGAGGGGGAGAACAAAGAAGCAGATTCGTGAGCTTCCTGCATCCGCGCGAGGTAAATTACCGTAATAACACTAGGCAGACTTAAAAACGCAAGTTTTTTTTCTTTCTAAACATGTTTAATTTTTTTATGATAGCACAAACTGTTGCGGAATTACGGTAATTCAAAGCGCGCATTCAGAAACGTGTCGCCAACAACGACACGTTCGGTGTTAAAGGGTTAACTGGGTAAAGAAAGATGAACCGTCTGCAATTTTCTACTGTCAGCGTTGTCTACCCAACAAGCTCCACGTTAGCTGCCATGTTTTTAAAGTTGCAGATGCGTTTCAAGTCTCTCTTCTCTGCTTTCTGACCCTACGGCGAAACAAGAGATTTAAAGAGGAGTGGCAAAAGCAAATGAGGTGGATTAGCAGTGCTTTCCCACAACCAACGCGCTCATCCAGGACATTTTACTGTGGACAGTCGTCTCTGCTGCCTGGAAAGTGTAGTGACTTTTGGGACGCCAGACTTTGTTTGCCTTCCATCTTTGTTTTTCTTTCCCCAGATAAAATCCTCCGTCACACGACTGTTTACTGATGGACCAGAAACAAATTATCAGCAGAAAAGTTCCAGGGCTGTAAAGGAATGATGAAGAAACCTAATTTAGCTTCAGTAATTGCTTTAATCACAGATGTGTCACAGAGACTGAGATCTGTAAAAGGCTGCAAACAGCAGAGACAGAAACTGTGAAAAACACCAAATGTCTCAAGTCTTCACTGCCAGCCACACAGTCACACATTTCCCTCTAATGGCTTCCGGTTACTTTGGTTTATTCGATTATGTTTGCAGGTTTTATCTTTGGTGTGTGTAATGATTGCTTGTGTCGCAAGTGGGACAAGTTGTCCGGTCCTCAGAAACGATGCAGTTGCGTAATCCTTTAATTCAAACCTTTAATTTGTTCAGCTAGGGGAAAATAAAGACAAGTGAAGGGTCTTTTTCCATGACTTTCCCCCAAAGCTCAACCACTCTTCAGATCGAAACTCTAAAGACTAAAATAATTAGAAATACATCACATAATTGTAAAATAATACAATGCTAAAAGAAAACGTGTTTCAAATCAAAAATGTTCAAAGTATATATATATATTAGCTTATTTTATTATAATAAGATGCCTCCAAATGGCTCTACAGCCTCAGCAGATATAAAATAATGTTAAAATGATCAGACTTTTGTATAAAAAGTTGTTTAAAATTTGGTCCCATATCTATAAAATCTCAAATTAAGCTCGACCAGGAGCGGCAGTAGGAGTTTAAGGTGCTGTAAATATGTTTAAATTGGCTGCAGCACTGTAGATTCCCACTGTTAATGAACTCAATGACTGCATCAGTAAAGCTCCAACTGCTCTTTAGGTCATCACCCAATTTCCTTTAAGCCTTTTTAATTTTTCCAAACTAATCCGCCTCCTTTATCTTTAGTTGTTTTTTTTTTTTTTACCCTTATACCTTACGTCTTCGTCACCCGAACACTAATGAGGAGCTACCTCATCGCCTCCTCCAGACTCAGAAACTCACATCAGGTGATTGGGTTCACACCAGCATGTTGGGATCTTGGTTGGGAACAGAAACATTTGCACGAATCCACTTTAAAGCATCTTCACCTGAGCAAAAAACTACACATACCTACCCCATCAGTCCAAATACGTCTTATATCTCCCTAAAGGCTGAAAATATGCTTCAGTTTAAGCAGCAGACGCATGAAGTCCAGGCCTGGTAACGTTCCTCCGGGATCCTGGCGTCCTGCAGAGGCGCTTCCAGTATCCATCTTTCCTCCGTTGCCAAGGACACGGCCATCCTTCATGCCGCCGTCTGCCCTCCATCGCTCAGCGCTCTCTGCCAGGGGAAAACCGAGCGAGAGCTGGAAAACAAAAACCACACAGAAGGCCATGAATTTTCCCGTTTTTTTACTCTTAATGATGAAACGAGGCAATTCTTTTGATGATTTATTCTCTGTTAGGAGTTTTTCATTTGGTCTGATGACAGCAGAACGCAACATTTCATCCCCGGTCTGAGTTAAAAAAAAAAAAAAACTTCCATCTTAGCTCCCCTTCTGCCAAAACTGAAAGTTGGCCAGACTCCGAACCTAAAACTCCAGCATGAACTGTTGCACAACATGAGGTTAGAAAAGAGTTAGTGGGGCATCACTGACTGAGAGCACGGATTAGGATTGGTATTTATCAGCAACGAATCCAGCTGTTTTCTACCCAAACGCATTCAGAACTATAAAAAGTGACACCAAAACAAAACATTTGGGGGCATTAATGGTTTATCATGCAGCTACAGTAGAAAAAGCAAGACGGACCGAATTAGAACGTAGTCAGTGAACGCAGCAATAAGGTCCATAACACGCTCTGCACTGAACTAAATGACTTACCTGAAACATTGTCAAGCTGAATGGAAACCAATGATACTGGGAAAAAACCAGTAGCATCCAATCAGACCCAACTCTTTACTCTGGAGAAAACACAACTGGGAGGACTCACCATTGATGAGAATGTTGTTGTTTTTTTCAACAGCTGCCCATGGTGCATTCAAGTACAACTGGGAGATTAGGCGGTGGAAATATCAAAACAAATTTATTGAAGCATGTTTTATTCTCAAATTATTTCTAAACGTTAACTTTTTATTCAAGTGGTTCTGTTGTTCTACTCTGGCTATGTCCGCTTGTACTATTTTATTCATTTTAAGATTTAATTAAAATCCAATCAAGTCTCCAGTCAGTTCTCTACTTAGAAATGTTTTTGAGTTATACAAAATAATAAAATCTAATTAATTTCAGGAATTGAAAGGTATTCAGGGAAATAATTTTTGGTTTTTTTGTTTGATGCTGATCAAACCAAAAAGGGAAAAAAAGTCATACCCTTTTTTCTGTTTATTTTTCTTGATGAAAGTAAACCGAAAATGTTCGAAACTGATTTTTTTGTAAATGCAACAAAACAGTTTCACCAAATTAACACGGCCGGTTGGCACGTCTTCGGACGCCAGGAAGGTCAGAAAAATCGTCAAAAACTGCTTCGATAATAACGCTGCTTCCTGCTATTTCAGTACCAGAATCACTTATTTACTTTTGTACGATTTTTTTGGGGGGTTCCTTAAATGATTTATTGGGACTTTTTCTAACCATCCTGAGGGGTGGAAAAGCTTTAGATGTCTTTGTGTTTCATTGCTTTGTATTGAAGTCTTGTTTTTTCTGCGTCCTGAAGGTACCTCTACCTGCTCTTCTCCGACGACGACCACCTACCCTTCGAACACTGGGTGTTCAACACCGAGGCCCACCCTCTGCCGGTCATCAGGAAGGAGAAAACAGACAGACCCAACGAAGTGGAGTAGCCTCCATTTTAACATCCCATCCTGTATATCTGAGCCTCCTGCTGAGCCCAAAGTGGTGACAGGTTCCTCCTCATCCGATCTGTTCTGGTTTTATCCGTCAGTCATGATCCGTTTTCTTTTTAAATCTTTTTACAAACACTGATCTCCAGCTGAGTTGGAAGCATCTTATTTGAAATCGAATAACGATGGGAGAACTCCTGCTTGGATTTGAAAACCGCAGAGATGATCCAGCTGCTCGCTTCGTCCAATCAGCTGTCAGGTTCTTTATCAGGAGATGTCTGTTGTTGTTGGTTTTTTTGGTTTTTATTTTCTCTGGGAGCGAAACCAGGCGGCTCTGTAAATTAAAGACGTTTGGCCAGGAAAAAAAACTCATCGACTCTAAGTGACGGCGAGCTGAAAGACTTCCGGTTCACTCCTCGTTTTCTTTCCGCTGCTTCGTCTGATTAAGGATCCGTTCTGATGGAGAAACACTGGGATTTATCTCTTCTTCTTCTTCTTCTTCTTTTTTTCCTGCGACCAATCACGCCTCCTAGCTGACGCTAATTCCACCTTCACAGTTTAGACGCCGTTCTTCCTGCGTTCTTTGACCTGCTGCTGGATTTATTCCTCTCTCACACATTCCCAGAACCACGACCAGGACAGGGATTTAAAAACGGAGATTTCCACCATAGCTTCTTTGTTTTTGCCTCTTTTTTTTTTAACAGTAAAAATTGGTTTAATTTCGGTTTTCATGACCTAAGAGTTTAGTTTAAATTATCAGCATTGACATCAGACCCGTGTTTAATTGCTTATTCGACAGCAGTAGTGATGTAGCACAGGGCCAATTTTTTAAATCTGTGCATCCTTTTACATAAAACCTGATTAGAAATAATTTAACATTCATCTTAACCATTCTTCATCCAGGGTCGAAGGTTAATAATCTGTTAAAAGAGGAAGCGGTGTAGGTTTTCTGGGAGAATGATGCTGAGCTTTTCTGTCTGCGCTTGAAGGTGTTTGGAAACGCGTCTGTTGTGTCTGCCGTCTTTTTCCCCGCCGTTTAAAACACATAATTATGTCCAAGTTTCAACTGTCTGCTTGCTGGTCCCTCAGCATTTCATCCACTCTCCAAACCAGCACCCTACAACATGATGCCGCCACCACCGTGCCACACACACAAAACGCATTTCTCCAGACGTTATTCAGCTGCTTTCTTGGTTGTTCCTGCTGCTCTTGATCGCTTTCGAGCAGTTTGGGTCAGACGACTGAGACTTGGACACAGTTTGGGTTTTAAAGCGGTTTCAGATCGTTCTCCGCTGCAGGAGAAGCTGAACATCCTGTGATTGTGCTGCGACGTATTTGAGGCTGTTCTCACAAAAGACGATTTAAAATATGTCGCAATGTGCTTCATGCATCCTCTCCTTGCTTCCGGCGGCAGGATCTTCTCTCCTCTGTGAGGAACTCAAAACTCTGCTCTAAAAGCTCCACATTCAGACACACGCTGACGTATCGCAGCTTCACCATCCCCACCACACACCCGCTACGACTGTCTTAGTCGCCACTTTTGATGTTTACCGTCATCATTGATTTGTTTTTGTTACATTTTTGTTGCACATTTCTCAGCAAATCCAGAGGCGTAGTCAGATTTCATCCGGTTTAGTGCCTTCGCTGGGAAAACCAGAGAGGTAAGCGGCTCATAAAAACACAAAGACGGGATTTTTAGAAAAGATTCTCATCCTTCTGATGAAGATTTAACCAAAACTGGACATGAATAAAAGGATTACGACTGCTTTCTGATTTAAACTAGGTGTTATTCTTCAACTTTTCGCTCTCCGGAGTCTTGAGGTGTTTTTCCTGGGCTACAGTGACATCTAGTGGTGGCAGTTTGCCCTTACAGTACTTGAAACTTGGGCCAAAGGGACTGCAGACTGTGAAATTAGCTGCATTATAAAGTAATTACTGCTCACAATGTGCAGATCTCTCCCGTCTTCACAGATGACGATGTTTGAGGCGGCGGATGAGATTCATCAGACGAGCTTTAAAAGCAGACAGACGGCAGATGGCGAATAGTTTGGGGGAAGAAAAAAAACCCCGGAGATTATTAATCTGTACACATCTGTCTGACATTTTAATTTTTGCAAAAACATGCCGAAGAAGTCGTAAAATACAGACAGATTCAGCTGGAATGCTTGAAAAAAAATGGTGTTTGTTGGAGGAGGATTATCAATTTAATCTCTGAAAATTCAACCTAAACCAACTAAGTCAAACTCATTTTGATGATTCCTTTAAAAGCATATTTGAGATTTTTTTTTTTTATTGATTTACATTGACTTAATCCTTCCGGCAAATGTCTGATTATTACTATTATTTTTATTTTGAATAAACAGTTGAATGAAATATCAAAATATATATATATATATATATATATATATATATATATATATATATATATATATATATATAAAAACAGGAGTCATTCTAAAAGTCGTATGTTTAATTTTCCAAAGTTTTGGGATCAAATCTTTTATTTTTTTTGTTTCCGTCTAATAAAAAGCTTTAATTTCCACTTACAGGGAAAGCGTTTTAATGTATTTAATGACCTAAAATAAATATATGTCGTGTTGTTAATGATGAATTGGCCTTTTTTCTCGTCTTTTCCTGAGTTCTGATGTTTTCCACTTTTGTTTTATTGTTATAATGATTAATGTTTGTCTCTAAAACTGTAACGGCTTAATGTGCTTATTGATTTCTGCCAGAGACCAGAGGACTTGCTGGTCACTTTGCCGTTCATTAATAAGTAAAAACCAAACAGCTGCTTTAAAATCTGACAAAAACAAAGAAACGACTGACAGTTATTTTTTAATTGTTGCGATTGACACAAAGGCGACAAAACTAACGACCAGAGGGCGGGGGGGGGGGGGGCAAATGAATGTACCACCAAATGTGAATTTTTTTTGTGTATTTCCGCTCGTTATTTTTGTCTTTTTTTGAAGCACAAGAGGCTGCAGAGGTAATGACTTACAGATGTGAAGCAAACATGGGAAACCAGGAAGCAGAGGGGAAAATCGTCTAAAACTTGAATAATTTCGCTTCAGAAAGAAACGTCTTGAACGCTTCCTCTTAAAAGCTTTTCTTTGTGTTGTTTTGTATTGTTGGCTGCATAATTTGATGTAATTCAAACCACAATCAGTGATTATTTTTTCTTTGGGGCTAAAAATGGATGAATCAAAGTTACTTTCGTCTTTTTCTTCTTTCACACTCATCTTTTTTTAATTTTACAACTTTAACATCAATAATTTGGTTGTTTTTTTACATTAAATACATAATTTTCCATAAAAACAAAGCCGCAATGTTTGGTTTTGTATTAAAATAAATAGGTTTTTTACTGCTTTCTCAATTTGAATCAATGATTTTGATTCCATTTAGTGAAATCTAAGTTTTTAAATGATCAGCTTTTACTTATAAGATGCTGCTGCTGCTTTGTGGATTTGATTTTATCATTTAATTCAGAAGTTTTATGTCAGAAGCTCAGCTGGTTTCAGACGATATTTTGGAGGATTATCGGTTTTTTTTTTACTCTTTAAAGGGCTGATATACAACGTTTTTTGTCTCCCGCAGCATTAATCTGATTAAAGACAGATTAAAACAATTTCCATCAAAAACAGTTGGATTGTGTTTGTTTATCAGCTTTGTGTATCAATGCCTTTCTGCCCGTGGATGTTAAAGGGAAATGTTGCTCATTTCAGGCGCTCAGCATCACACCGACATCGACTTTTAACCGTAAATCTCCCAAACAGCTGATGTTCTCCTTTTTAGAGCTTCAAACGTGTGGAAAAAAGCCTCGAAAATGTAGAAAACTCCACCTGAGAATCATTTCATTGCACATGCGGTTCTTTTACATTCTTATGCAGCGTTTTTAATTTTTGTGGGGAAATTTGATCTATTGTTTAATATAATTATTGTTGATAATAAATGTAAATATTGCATTGCGGCAGACAAGCCGTTTGGAATTTATATAAATATTCTTCTGGAGGAATGGAATAAAATGATAATATTGAGCAGCAGACTTTTTAATAAACTATATTTGTTACACTTCTATTGTGAATAAAATCTCTTTTATTAAATGTTGTGTTTCTCTTGGTGTTTTATTAGTGGCAGAGTTTCTGTTTTTTATGTTAAATGTTTGATTCTTGGCTCTTTTTACACCAAAAGTGAATAAAGTTGTAAGAAAGGTGGATCGAAAACTTTTAAGGAGATCACTATGACGCAGTATTAGGGCCATTATAAACAAAACAAAAAATATTTTGGAGTAAATTTCTGGGAAAAAATCTGAAATTCTCTGTCAAATAGTAGTAAAATTACGAGTAATAACTCAGAATTTCTTAGATTGATTTCCGATATTTTCTAGGAAAAGAAGCATAATTGTCTGATGTAGAAAAGTCGAACATTTGCAAGAAAAAACTTAAATTTCTGATTAAAGGCATACAAATTTTAAAATAATTTTCTGATTTTACAATGTCAAACATTTTATTCTAGATATCGAAAATTTGTGCCTTTCATATAGGATTATTTAAGTTATTTTTTCAAATCAAACTTTATCTATAAAATACTTTTCAAACAGTTTCTCAATGTGCTTTAAAGATTTATAATGACTCTTGCTAATTTTCTACTTTTCTACATCAGAGAATTACGCTTTATTCCTAAAAATATCTTGTAATCTCAAAATTTCTGTCTTTTAACTTGTAATCTTTAGATCTTTGTTAGAGAATTTCCGACTTTTTTTCTGGAAAATAATTCAGAGTTTCTACTCATAATTTTACTACTTTTTGACATCAGATACTTTTGTTTTTTTTTTGCAGAAATGTATTCCAAAATATGTTTATTTTGTTAACAATGGCCCTAATACTTCGGAAAAAATCACAGGTAGGTCTCGCTGCTTTAAAGGAAAATTTGATAGAAGCACAATCCTACACTTCATTTTTTTTTTTTAGGGATATTTTTCACACTCAAGGTCAAAATTGTGATAATTTTTGGCATTTTTTTGCACGTGCTTTTATAAACAAAGACTAAATATTTGCTCATATTTTTATCATAACTACTATAGTTCCTTCTAACCTGCTGAATGTTAGCTCAGCACTGATTGCGACTCCATGTTTTATTAATGTTTAGACCTTCGTTAGCCTCCATTTATCCCCCTTTTGCCGTTCTGTCTGTACGACTTCTTTCTTTCTTGTCACCCTTATGTTCTGAGCTCACCAATGCTTTCAAATTAAGCAAGCTCTGCTCTGGTGGCAAAAGATCGGGGGACATTATTGTGCGTTTAAACAATTTCATAAATCTGAGGTGATGTCATGACTTGGTGAGCTTCTAAAACATTGGGTTTATTATAACCTCAGCTGTGGATGTTTTTTAACTCCTGTCTTTTGTGAAGTAGAGGAAAAACCATCAAACTCATCCAAGAGAGTAAACATTAAGATGCAAAGATAGTGATACTGGTACCGGGTCGATACTCATATCGGTTAGTTAATACCATGAACCGATACTTAAATTGTGGAAACTGTAATAATTTCATAGAAAATGTTTGTTTTTCACCTAAAATTTGAGTTCTGTGGTCATTTTTATTAATATTTTATTTTTTATCTAATGCATCATCATTATTTTTGTAGCAATTTTTGTTTGGTAGAAGTATCTATTTGAAAAAAAGTGGTATCGTTGCATCCCTACTAAACGGGCCCACAAATCCCATGGCGTGACAGAAGTGGCTAGAGTACAAAAAAACTGTACTCGAGTAAGAGTCGTACTACTTCAAAATATTTTACTGAAGTAAAAGTAAAAGGTAGCTTT
Source organism: Apricaphanius iberus (assembly GCA_028564705.1). Classification (NCBI taxonomy): domain Eukaryota; kingdom Metazoa; phylum Chordata; class Actinopteri; order Cyprinodontiformes; family Aphaniidae; genus Apricaphanius; species Apricaphanius iberus. The sequence continues at coordinate 918,331 of JAPXFQ010002564.1, forward strand.
CCTAAAAATTACTTGAGTAAAAAAGTATTTGTTAAAAAGCATACTGAAGTATGTGAGCACCAACTGATTTAATCTTTTTTTTTTTTTTTACTGTCATCATACGGACAAAAATATAAAGTTTTGGAGAAATTCTGGAATTTTAGAAACTATAAAACGACCAGACTAAATACTTTTCTAAGTAATTTTCTTTTCAATACTTACAAGGTAACAGCATTTCCAGTAACAATTGTGCTTGTTTACTGTACATTAACTTGATCTCAAAATGCAAAAACATTAATAGAAAATTATATTAGAAAAACAAGGGTAGGCGGTGCCATTTAATAAACGTCCGTCTCTCTGTTTTGTTAGAACATGATCATTCTTTGAAGTTAATCAGTGTTTGTAATCAGAAATGTTACTCGAGTAGTAAAAAGAAAGAGCGTGGTGTACTAGGATAGTCATAAAAGTACATATTTTCCAATTAATTACTAAATTTTAAACTAGTTACTACTCACCTTAGCCCACACAGTGAACATGGTGGGTGGGCGTTCGCTGGAAGAACCAGAAACATTAAACAATTAAAAAGACGTCTCCAATAAACACCAAAAAGCCCTCGGCATAAAATTATGATGGTGCTTACAATTAATTTGACATTCCATGCAAATAATTCAATAATAATAAAGAATAAGAAGAGAGGAAAGAATAAGATAAATTATAAAAACTAGAACTAAGAACAAAGTTTTTACAGAGACTTTAGCTCTGATATTTATTACTTTAAAATAATCTTGTAGAAAATAAAGTTTTATATCGTAAAGATATTAACTTGGAAGAGTCCAACCTCCAGCTTGCAAATTATAAATTATAAACTAAGTTAAAATCTAGAAATTAAGAGGAATTTGAAGCATTTGGATGAGAAAACTAACGTAAAGGTAAAATTTTAAGTGCACAAAATCACCCATAAAGCAACTTAATGAACTAAATTCTTGATGTGAGCTGTTTAGAACGGTCTATTAAATTAGCAAATTAGCGTTTTTCGATGAAACAAAGGCAGCTTTAACACACACTTCTGAAGCAGATGTCTGACAGAAAAACTTTGCAAAAATAGAAAGAAAATGGATGGGTGGTTTTTATTCATATTTTGGAGTCTTTATAGAGACAGCAGAGACCCAAATGTCACCACAAAAATCTGTTTTAAATGGTTCTAAAAGTTGTAACTGAATAAACTGACGAGTTGAAGCATATTTGGGCGATTTCCAAATCCAAAATGTCTTCATCTGTTCCCAACTTGCTCTTATTTGTCCAAAATCTGTCAAACAATAAATGCACTTCGACAAATACTTGCAATACGTGTCTTCCTCATGGTTGCCGCTAGATGGCAGCAGAAGAAAGCATTTGAGCAACAGAGCATGCCTACTTGTTTATTACCTTTAAATTTGAATGACTCTATTTTTTTGGCCAGGTTTTTTCTCTGCTTCAGCTGGAGCAGCGAAAGCTCAAAGGAGTCGGATGAAGTGACCCAGTTGTTGGGATTCTTCACAAATTACTTTCCCACATTTTAGGCCAAAATTTGGACCTCGAATTGTTGCATAAATTCTTATTCTTACTCCTCTGCTTCCTGTCAGCCACCATCATGGCTGGTTTGTTGACCAGCAGCAGATTGTTGTTCTGAAATTAGAAGTCCCACGGGAGCGCAGCTCCACTTTCTGCCTTGTGGCCCACTGGGAACTCGGGAGATCTGACCCATATTCTGCACGGATGTTTCTGCAACTTGCTTAGATCTCTCAGAGAGGCAGCAGTGTTGTTTATGTCTCTGCACAATTAGATATTTTTTATGTAAAACAATCAAACTGCAGGTAGAAATATTGGTAACAACAAAACTTCCTAAAAGTTATTTCAGGTTTCAGAACCATGGACAGAGACACAAAGAAATAGGCTATTAGAGGCAATCCTCCTGATTTTCTTTTTTTTAATTTTCAGGATTTTTTTCCTTATTTTTAGTCTTTCTCCATGTTAATATTGCAACATTTTATTCTACTGCTGGACTTTTTTGAGTGAAAGGGGTTATTTTCTGAACCAAAACCCAAGGGATGAATCCGTTTGTCTAAAACATCAAACCTAGCAAAAGCTAAATGAGATTCTCAGACACTTGGTTACCAGCAGAATTTTAAAAGGATGCAGACGTTCCTCCATTTCTTTCTGTCCACCATGAAAACTCCCAAAGATAACTCAGTTTGACAGAAGAAAAACCAAGATTTTAGTGGGATCCCCAAAGAGCCGCAATCAGTTGCTATGGGTGATTTTTTGTACATTTTAAATTTTTTTTTGTGCTCAGTGAATGGTCTTTTTTTTAATCTCAGCATGTGTTGCTTTTTTCCAGATATTCTTGTTGTCATGGAAACCAGTAAAGCAAAGCTCCGACCCCGACGTCCATCTCACAGTTTTCTAAAGTCTTCTTTTATTTTTCTGTCTCGAACAACCTTCACAGCTATGTTTTTTAAAAAAGTACTTTTTTTTTTACCTGACTAGAATTTATAGTATAAACAGCAACAACACATGATGCGTGCCGAACCAGTTAATGAATATAAAAGCACAAAACGACGGGATGAATAATCATGTTTTCCTTTGTGTCTCAAGTTGATGAGTTGATTCATCGTCTCAGATTTGTTTAATTGGCGGCACAGAGTACAGATAACGTGTAATTAACCCACACATTAATGTTGCTAGCTGCTAATTTGGCTCAACCAACAGACAGACGATGCACGACAGTGCGAATAAAACAGGAAAATTGGTTTGCAGTTAGTTTACGTTGTGCCTGTGGAAGATGTTAAATCATATTTTTTCCATATTTTACGATAGTGTTTTTGATTTAAAGAGACAGATTCTCTTGCATGTTTTTTTTTGCTTTTTCACTCGTTTTAAATAATTTGTTTGTTTGTTCTTAACTTGACGTATGAATCATTCAGGTGTAAAAAGATTAGGCTACTAAGTTAAAGCAAAATAAAGTCTACACAAGCAGTCTGTCACTACGACGGAGTATTAGGGCCAGTGGAAACAAAAGAAAAAGATTTTGGAGAAGATTTCCACCCATTAAAGTCACATATTTTCCAGAAAAACTCTGAAATTCTCTGATGTCAAACAGTAAAATGACAAAATTTAAAAAAATCTGAATTTCTGAGATTTCTTGCACATATTTTCCAGAAAAAACATTGCGATTTTCTGTCACAAAAGTCGTAACATTGAGTTAAAAAACAGAAGTTTTCAGATTAATTGAATATATTTTCTAGAAAAAAACCTCATAATTCTCTGATGTAGAAATGTAAAAGATTTCCGTGAAAAAACTACAAAATTTCAGTGATTGAAGGCAAACATTTTTTCTTACAATTTTCTGACTTTACAGTGTCTCGGTTTAGATATTGAAAATGTATGCCTTTAATCATAGAAATGTAATAGTTTCTCACAAATGTTCTCCTTTTCTACATCAGAGAATTGCACTTTTTTTCCTAGAAAATATCTGAAATTAATTTAACAATTTCTATCTTTTAACTCATAATTTTATGATTTTTGTGACAGAGTTTTTTTCTGGAAAAATATGAGCAAATAATCTAAGAAATTCAGAGTTTTTACTTATTGACATAGAATTTGGGGGGGGGGGGGGGGGGGGGGGGGGTTCTGAAAAATATGCGACTTTAATTTGAGAATTTATGAGGTTGTTTTGGCTGGAAATTTACTCCAAAATAAAAAAACATTTCTCGTTTACAATGGCCCTAATACTAGTAAAACTCTATAATGCTCTGCTTTCAGTTGTGCCTAAAAAGACAGCCTCAGGTTTACAGCTGCTACAAAACTCAGCAGCACCTGTCCCAACCAAGACCAGGATTCGGAACCAGGACAGGTTGTTCCATTATTACGGCCCTCACCTCTGGAACAGACTGCCGGAGGACCTCAGGGCCACAGAGAACGTTAATGTGTTTAAGAACGGTCTCAACACTCACCTTTTTAGCCTGAAAACTGATTTTCATTTGCCTTTAATGTTTTAAATTATTTTTGTTTATCAGTGCCTTATTACTATTACGTCCTCTATTTCTCCCGTTAATTTAATTTTTATATTTTATTACATGTTTTCCTGTTATTAAAAAAAAAAATAGACATATTCCAGTGTGTCCTGTGTGGGGTAATTTTTATTCTGTAAAGCACTTTTAACTGCATTTCATTTAGTATGAAAAGCGCTTTATAAATAAAGTTTGATTGATTGCTAAAAGAATATCCTGCGACGGGACACGCTTTAGTCCTCAACATATCAACTTATCCCCCAGAAACGCTCTCTCTCAGTTTCCTGTCTGATAACTGTTAATAAAGGCCAACAGAGCCAGAAAATAGGGACAAATTCAGTCATGAGGACACATTCATAGTCACAGTCAATATAAAAGACAATCATTTGAAAGGTGGGAACAGAAAGAAGGTTGCTATGGTCCAATATCAGCCAACGAGACAGCTGAAACAGAAGAGATCTGCGGCACAATGCCGTCTCACACTGAGCCATATCAGAAGTGTTTTAAAGTAACCAAAAAAAAAATTCCCTTTCACCGCCTTTTCAATTTCCTCCAGAAGTCTTACCTGCAGAAAAACAGATTGCTCAGATTAGACCGTTTGAACAGAGCAGCGCTTTAAATAGCAAATATTTCTCGCTCAGCTGAGGCACATTGCAGAAAGACGCAGGCGCAGCATTCCTGAAAATGCCCTGATTCATGTTTTATGTGTTAGTGTGTTGAGAGTAAATCTGCTGAGCCTCATTAACCCTGAAGGAGGAGCTGCGTCGGTTTCTCCTCTGCTCATTTGTTATCGAGCGACTGAGATAAGAATGACTTCAGGAGTCTTTCACATTTAGGTTTTGCACTTCCCCGTTTTTCTTTCGCGCACACACACACACAAAAAAAGCTTTTCTTTTAAAAAAAACAAAAACATTTTGTTGGATGTTGTCCAAAACTCATTCTGCCGTTATCTGAATTTAATCTTCTCACAGGCGTGTAAATGGGATCATTCACCATCCTAGCCTGAGCTCAGTTTTATCCGTCTCATCTGTCCAGATTCAAGAATTCACGGTTGCACATCAACCACAGTTTTTGCAGCAATCACAAGCTTCTGGCATCAGAAAAATGGATATTTTGACCCTCATTCCTGGCAGAATTGTTACAGATATTTCAAATCCAATGTCTTGCATAGACCTTGTTTTAAAGCATCCGTTTTTAAGTGTCTGAACTTGATCTTTCTTGCTTGGCGTTGGACTGATCCACTCAAAAACCAATTTTGACGTTGTTTGGGATCAGCATTCCTGTAGCTGAACCGGTTTCCTCTGTTTCGGTTGAACTGCCAAAAAAAAAGGTTTAGAGTTTTTACCCTTAAAAACACAAACCCTTCTAAAACCCTACAGGCCTTCAGATTTAATGTGCATCACCGAATGTTGTCTGAACACCACGTTCATCCCTGTGTGTTTACAGATCATCATCTGCACAGACATTATTCGTTATGTGATTTATCGTTGCCACTGGTACACAATGAATCTTAGAAATTACAAAGTACATTAAATAATCCGTAGATTAATATAGATTACAGTTTTTACACACATATATTTGATATCTGCTTCATCTTCTGCATATTAAGCTCGATTCAAACCATTTTCAACCACTTTTATAAATAGCGTCTGAATAAAATGTTCTGTTTCGCCTAAAATGGTTGCTCACTGCTGCTTTTGATGTAATAATTTCCCCAACAAAGACGATGACATTCGCACGGCGTCATCTTCAGCAATAGCGCACGCTTACCACATCCGTACGGTCTCACCATTTCACCATAAACTCAAAATGGCAAGTTGAAAATAAAATGTGTATCTTACAATTAGTTTTGATCGGAACTTAAGAGATTTAAGCTTTATTTCTGATGGAATTATTGTAAGAAAAAACTTTCTCTAAGATATGGGAAAGCAAACACTGTGATGAAAAAACATCCATCCATCTTTGGGCGGCAAGCAGATGCTCCAGTTTGTGTATATTAAAGAAACTGTGTGCAATAAATACTGCCATCTGGTGGTCAAAGTGATCTGTCAAAATTCATTTTTGTGCCTCAGAGTAACCGCTGTTGAGAAAAAAAGCAACCAGAGATTCATTCATGCTCACAGAAACCTGCTAAACATTCTGAAAGTGAAAGCATTAGATTTTTTCAATATCCAATAACATCACTAAAAGCAAAAATATGTATTATAAACTAACTTTTTCTGATTTAAACTGGGAAGATGTACCATCTTTAAGAAGTAGTTTTGCTCCAGAGTTGACAGGCATGCGATTATAAGAACATTTTCTCTTCTGATTGAATATTCTAAACTGAGGCATTAATATTTTTCTTCCGAATTTGAAGTATATGTTCGGACGTTTCACGGCCCATTTCTTAGAAAGTACAAAGACTTCACCAGAGAGAAATACGGAGACAAATGTAGCCCTGAGGTGTGCTGGGATGTCAGCACAAGAAGAACTTCTTCAAGTTTAACTAGAGAGATAAAGTATTGGCCTGGAGGAAGGACAAGTCCCTCAAAAAAGACGTGTGCAGATCAGACCGAACGTTTTTATCTTCGTTTTTCACTTCGGATCCTGTGAATTTAGATCAAATCCTGCCTGAATCGACACACTAAACTCTTAAGTGTCCCTTCTCTGACTTCACATGGACACCTGCGTCTCTCTCCTTATCCAGTCAGAATATCTGAAACTTCAGTACACATTTTAGCTCTCAGAATACATAAAACGAGCCATAAAGGGTAGAAAGCATTTGCCCAAAGTTTTTATAGCCTCCAGAGTTCGTGGCAGCGGTCGTTTATTACTTATTTTATGGTTTCTCGCCCCAGTTAAGTCTAGTCTTTGTTTCAGAGTCAAGATGATGAGGTTCATATAGTTGGACCAGTAAAAGCACATTTTTGCCTTCATCAGTTTTATTTTTTTTTCTTTCAGCAAAGAAAAGCATTGTATGTTTTACCTCCACAGCTATTTGTGTTTGACAGCAGCCCCTAGAGTCTCCCAAACCTGGAAAAACAACGACTCCTCCGCAGTTACATGCTTTTATGTCAAACTTAAACGGTGCAACTCATCAAATTTTCATATCAGACAAAAAGTAGTGGGGAAATTACATAAGGCTAGATGATTTAGGTTTAGACTCCTCCCCATATATGAAATCATCAATTTGAAAACAGCATTTTTGTTTTTATGTATTCCAAAATAACCTCCTCTAAATGATCTCCTCCATGCATTTACGCACTAATTCATGCAAAAGGAGCCCCGACCAGCCAGAACAAGCAATTTTACAAGAGCTAAAAGTTTGAAACATTTCCTTCCGTCTGTAATTAGTTTACATATGATGTGAGTTTCTGAATGCACTTTTTGGAGCTGTTCTTGTGAATCATTTAGCCTCGGTGCCTCCTCCTGAGAGGCTTCAGGAGGTTTGCTTCCAGCAGAGGTAACGCTGCTGCATGTCACACGTCTCCCTAACATCTTCACGCTCACCTGTCCGATGAATGCGGGCCTGACGCGTAACAGGAGGCGAAATGTTTGCCACGTTTTCCTCTCATCAGTCCGCAGCCGCGTCAGTTCCGCTGACTGTGACGGATGCAGAGGCGCTCACGCTGGATTTGAACTTCCGTCGCCGCCGAGCAAATTCAAATACAGACTTTGATTTCGGCTTGTTCCCTCGCACGGAGTTATATTTGGAAGCCCCGACATGCTTGTTGTTAGTTTTTATTATCTTTGCCGACGATGTGTGTTATGGAGGGAAAGCAGAACTTTCCCACTGAAATCACTGTGAAGAGTTTCGATGATTTGGTTCTCGTTGCCAGCATTAAAAGTTTGCTGTTGCTTTTTGAAGTAGTGCTTTTTTTATGCAGGGTGATATTTCAGGCCGTCGTCGAGAAGCTGATGGACCACATCAGTAAACACCTAAGGCAATGACAGGGTTGAACTGTCTGCTTTCCTTTTTGTGTAACTCCATATCCGTATATCGATCAAGTCCAACTTCCTGACAAAAATCAGTCACTTCCGGGTCTGGCAGAACATTTCAATAATACCCAGCTGCAGACACTACAAACCACGCCCACTACAAAACACGCCCACTACAAAACACGCCCCTTGAAAAATCCTAAAGAAGAAAAGAACAAAACACGCCCCTTGAAAAGTCCTAAAGAAGAAGAAAAGACGAAGAAAAGAAGACGACGGAAATGGCGTTTCAGGTAAAGACAGATTTAAACATTTTTACAACTTTTTTTGACGTTTAATTTAACGTTTAAGACATCGTTTGATGGGCCGCGCATTAGTAATAGTTTTTCTGAAGCAGCATACACTTATACATAAAAATAAATTTCTTTAAATGTCCGACAATAGACACTGAGGGAGCATGTGACGCACGAAAAATATTTTTAATTTAAGGGGTTTGCTTTTATTCAGTCTGGCCGGACAAAACATTTCAGGTCACGCTGCGGCCAATGTATTGTGAGAATCCACAGAAGCGACCCAGCACAGCCGAGATACCAACTGAGGCATCATGTACTCTCCCATCATGCAAACCGATTTTACCTTTTTTTTTTTTTTTTTACAGAATGATGCTGACCAGAAAGATGCCATCATCATTCCACTGTGGATTCCAGGGCATTTTCTGCTGAGTGTAAGAACATTATACCATTTACAGAACAATTTTGTAAACAACATAACATGTTAAGACATATGTTATAGATTATGTGATGTGATGATGTCTGCGTTTTAACCTTAGTCATTTTTCAGTTTGCTGGGGTTTTTGGCTAATTGTACAGACTGTATATTTCCTATAGGTAATGAGGCCACTCCAGAAAGAAATTTTATTTCTGGATTCCCATTATTTCAGAAGAGCAGATGGTTTCTCCAGTCAGGCCTACAGGAATCTGTTGAGGTTTCCAGTGTTGTGTGTCCTGGAGGTCACGTTACCCTGACCTTCCAATGTTTCCAAAAAATTTCCAAAAATAAGTTCAATCAGGAGGTAATGTGAAAAAAAAAAATTACCATGGGCTGAAAAATTGTTGTAGGGTCAGATGAGATTTGCTTCAAATAGCTGAAATGGAGTAAAATGGACAAATATTAAGTGCAATGAAAAGGAAAGGGAGACAGAAAGAAATCCTCCTTGTTGAATTTTAGGAAATTAGCAATATTTACATTTGCATGGTCCCGTTCTTGGACATGTTCCCTGTTCTGTTGATTACAGATGTTGATACTGTTCATATTATGACATCCAATCAGTTGTTTTTTTTTTCTGCCTGACAAAATCAAGAGTTTTATACTTTTTAATTTTTGCATTGTGTGTGTGTGTGTTTTTTTTGTTAGAAGTGTTGCACAGCAGACTGTTGTGGGAGCCTGGTCCGAGAAAACTGCTCTGGATTTGGAGGTATTGCCTGTAATATCACAATCAAACAGAATTGCAATTATCTACTATTTGTTGAATTTAACTGTCATACAGGGTATTCCTAAGCAGACGCATGGCAATGATTGTGGTGTCTTCATGATAATGGTGAGTGAGGGTAATGTGACACATGATTTTTTTTTTTTTTTTTTTTTTTTTGCTTTTTCTTTTTTAGGAAAAATAATTTATAATTGGACCTAAAAGGCAAGAATTGTTTAAATCTTTAAGTCAATTTTGTTCCAGGTAAAGAAGGGGGAGCTACTGATTTGATAATATATTGGATAGTATGTCGTATTTTCCATGGCTTCAATTCAAGAACCATGTTTGGCTCATGTAAATCGGTTCAACACAATTTAATTACTTTGAATCAACACAGTAACTTAAACAAAAACAGTGTTACATAAAGTCAATAAATGGATTGTGGACAGAGCTGTTTTCTATCTATGCAGTATATCATTTCTTGTCTAATATACAATTTATTTTAATGATCTGCACTACATATTTAAGTGTAAATGTGTGCCCACTTTTTACTGAGCATTTTTATATATTGTTTGGAAATTTATCATCACTACAGTATGCCTGGTACGTTGCCATGGATGCATGCTTTGACTTCAGTGTTGTAAGTTTACAAAAAAAATGTAGAAATTATATCACTACTTTAAAATCTTTTTCTACATAATATAACAACTGTGCTCTTTATTAGGATGACATGTCTCTCCTGAGAAGATGGTGGTGCATTGTCCTATTAGAAAATCTTGGGCTGGAAGGGTATGCTGCTGGGCTTCCCAAAAGATAGCTTCTTTTTTTTTTGTTTATGGTCACACTTATCTCTTGATTCTGGCTCATGAAAATGTATGTTAATTACAGGTATGGAAGGAAGTTTGCCCATTTTACAGAAGAGGGACAGACAACCCTTCGTAACAATGTACCACCGGTATTCAGGATCAAAAGAAAAAGGAAACATGAAAGCGGCACCATGGTCAGTTAAGACCTGTCTGTTTGAAAATAGGTCACCACTTGCAGGGATGGAATGATTCTGAGACTGCAGTCCCACAATTATCTTTGGTTGTATTTAGCATTTCCAATGTCTTTTTCTTGATTTAAAAATGCAGAGTTTTATGTTTTCAATTTGCTATGGGGGTGGAATAAGTGTAAATGTCAATCATCTTTGGATCAATATAAAACCTACTGATGCGATTGTGGTTTGCTTTCTGCAGAGTCCACAGGAGACTGACCATATTTATGTTAAGAGGCCTTACAGCTTTCCACCCAAAGAGCAGGTGACTATGAGTGAAGATTATTGCATGACAACTATATATATATATGTATATATATATATATATATATACATTATAATTTGTTTTACTGCTGTGCATGAAGTCATGTCTTTGTTTGTCTTGATTAAGGACAATGACGGCGTGGACCAAAACAATGCGGTCACCACAACCATAGATTTTGGGATCCTGAGTGAAGACCTGTCTTACAACAGGCTTGTGGTAAGGACATGCAAAGGACCAAGAAACCATATATCTTATTTAATCTGCTTAACCAGAATAATTATGTTTAACATCTAAATGTTGTTTGATCAAATTTTAGGAAAGGGCTCAGCAAGCTGAAGACCAAAGAAGAGTCAGCAGTGAGCTTCTAGTATCATTTATCACACAGGATAAAGGCCTACTGCAACATCTGGAAGTGAGTTTAAAATGTATATTTTAATTTGCATACTGTAACTAATTTTTGTCAAAACATGACATATTAAGTGAAACATTTTCTGCTAACATAGTGTTTGTACATTTACTTTGAGCATCCTCCAAAAATGTCTATACATACAGGCGATCATCGCAGGAAAAGTGTCACCCACCTGGGCTACGTCAAAGGGCAGGGTGAACATTTTCTTTGAGGAGGATGAGCAGCTGGACAGAGTGCTGGGCTTCTTGACAAGCCTGGTAGAAGCACAGACAACCAGATGTCACAATCGAGTGGCATTTGTTATGGATCTGCTTCTGCCGGAGGTACATTCTGAAACTTTTTATGTATCATATGAACATATTTTGTATTATTACTGTTGTCTGTCTGTAACTCATGATTATTATCATCTTAACTGCAACATGACAGACTGTCTAAATGAAAGATGTCCTTTTGTTCACCTCATGACACAGGCAACTGTCCATGCACTTTCAGCTGTCCATGAATGTTCACTAGACAAAGCCACAGAAGTGTACAGCTGTGGGCCACAGTATGACTGGAGGTATTCTACAAACATAAGAACAGTGCTGATGCCTATATGTATTGTTTTCGCATTGTTTATGACAGCCTCTAGGTGTGAATTTCCTTTTACTAATGGCTATTTAATTGTCTCATTAGTGAGAAGCAGCTGATGTCTTATGCCATGGGAAAAAACATGAGCAAGGAGGCAACACAAAGACTGCTCATATACACGGAGAAACTCCGAAGAGCTCTGGAATCATCAGAGTTTTTGAAAAGGCTCTAGCATTATGTTGACCTTAAAATGTAATGTAATCCAATAAAAGTTGTTGCTGGCTGTTTCATTTGTCTAATGTTTGTTTTCTAAAGCAAAACTCTTTGGTGTTTTACAGTATATTTTCTAAAGACTAGCGTATGGTTAATATCAGTTTACTAGTTTTGTGAATTGTATACTTTGACACAAAATGTATTTAGAAATTAAAGGGATAGCAATTATTCCTGTTAACCCATCAGAAATCATCACCTTAGATTGATATTTATCACACCATATGTAGTAAGCAGAGTTCCATGACATTGTGGGAACAACCTATTTTAAGCCCTAGGCTTGTTTTTCCGAATTTGTTATACCTACATTCTGGAATGCTTGGAATGTAAAAGGTCTACAATGTTCAAATTGCTCTCATAATATAAATATGTAGGGGGATACTGTGAATGGCAAAATTCTAAAATAAAATTGAGCAATTAAGGTTGAAAGACAGAATATATGAAATATATATACACATAAATACGCCTAAAAGAATACACAGCTGCTTTTCACTGTAAAGCAGCAAAAAAATACATAAATGGTAACTACCCAATCGTATTGAATTTAGACCCACTGTTAGTGTCTTTAATAACAAATAGTTGAAAGTTAAATGTTACTATGGGAGATGTGCTCCAAAAAATTGGGGCTTAAGGAGTTAATTGAAATGACTACCACTAATTATTGCAGATATTTTATTGCATTTAAAATAAACTTGCACATTTCTCATTTCTGTTCATTTAAATAAGCATATGCATGTTGTACCTACTGTCTGGCAACTGAGTATTTGTTGGTATTGGTGTTTTATAATCCTACTGGTGATGGGCATAAAGTATGTATGCAAGAAACAAAATTATCCATCCATCCGTTTCCTGAACGGCTTATTCCTCAAGGGGTCGCGGGCTGGGGGCTGGTGCCTATCTCCGGCTGTCAGAGTAAGGTCTAGCTGCAGCCGGTGTTCTGTACAAACCACGCTGGGCTGTCAACGGGCGAGAGGCGGGGTACACCCTGGACAGGTCGCCAGTCCATCACAGACAAAATTATCCATACATTCATATTTAAATCTGGAGTCCTGTATAGTCTTTTTAATTACATTGTTTTCTATTTCTGTATAAATTGATTGTTTCAAGTGTAATGTTCGCATTAAAAGGCATTTAGTACTGAACCCTTAAAGTTAATATCGCTCCCATTTTTGCAACCTTACTCCATTATTGATTCATTTCTCTTTCTGACCGCTCAACATGGACCATAGGGGCGTGGTTTGTAGGGGGCGTAGTTTGTAGGGGGCGTAGTTTGTAGGGGGCGTGGTTTGTACCGGCTGCAGCTAGACCTTACTCGAACATTTGGCTTCATTAACTTCCTGGTTCTATTAGACGACACAATAATGAGCTTTATAATCCATAGTTCCTGGCGATCTCAAGCCTTTATTAACCCTTTTTTTGTTCAATATTGCTTTCATCCAAACCTAATCCATCTTCTGTTCTAACCTCGAGGCTTTTAAACTCAGCGCTTCACGCTGCATTGTGTTTTCATCCTCTGCTCTTTTTCCACTTGTGCCCAACCCTTAAATTGCATATTTATCAGTTCAATGCTAATTTAACTCCGGGCTGCATTGGCTCAGAGGGGAAAAGTCATAATTTGCAGACTGGCCCTGGTTGTGGGTTCAATTGGTGTGTGTGCAGATGGCAGGATGTGACTTGCAAGTATAAAAGCACTCTTAAAGACATAATCAATACATTTGTTTATGATCAAAACTCCCATTTATTCTTTAACTAAAGCCACAAATGGATGTTTTCCGGCCTTAATGTCTGTTAATCATGATGATTTTTCCTCTTACAGCGATTGAAAACAGAACATTTAGGATTAGAGCGTTACATCACACCAATAAAACCAAATCAACATCGAATATGTGTAAAAAGCCTTGAAATAAGTTCAAAATTGTATTCCCCCTCTAATTTAAGTGCATTTATCTACGCAGGAAACGACTCACGTGTTTTTAGAAAAATAATCATATTCAATACTAAACATTTCGTTTTGAAAATAAGCTTTAAGCAGGCATTAAATGGTCTTATGTAATATTCTAATCATAAATGTCATTTTTGTATTATATACCATAATTTACAGCAATAAAATACTTGAAAACATTCTTCTGAATGCGATTATGTGTGTTCATCACTTTTTTTTGGCACTCCCGGTTATCATATTTCATTGCAGTTGCATAATCTCACCGTGAAATATAAAAAAATTGCTCCAAAGTGATTTTCACCCCCCCCCCCCCCCCCCCCCCCTACTATAAAAAAAATAAACATGTGGAAGCTGCTAAACTCTGCTGGGATCTTAACTTGAACCGTCTGAGACCGATCCTGTAATCCAGGTTTTGGCTCGCATGTAGCTAACGATGAACATCTAGAAAAGCCCCCGATGCCCCCTTGTTAAGCATGGCAGAGGATCTGTAATGCCGTGGGCCAGATTCTGATATCCCTATAGTTACATTTGACTGTAATTTTACTTGGAAAAATCCCACTGAGATTGAAAAACTTTTGCGATAAAATCTAGCAGTCCTGGCTCTTTTATTTTGAACAGAATCCAAAACAACAATTAAAAAAGAAATGATTACATAGAGCAGCGTTTACAAAATGTGAATAAAGTTCCTGATTTTACGAGTTTGTATGAACCATGATAACTATGTAATCGTTACTTTTTCCCTTATACTAGCTCAATAATCTGTCTCTGTGGACCAAAGTCAGAAAGTTTTTTGTGTTTATTATTTTTTTTTCTGCTAACTTGATTATTTTAATTCATTTAAAAGTGAAAATATGTTATTTATTCCAGAGGGAATTTAAATTATGTTGAAATTTATATTATCAAACTGTCTTTAAAGAGTCGCTGTGGGCAGGAAGGGTTTCCGGTAGCAGTCAGTCTTGCAACAAATCTAAAGCAGCCTCTGACTGAAGAATATGTGTGTATGACTGTCCTTACATGCTAACAGCTTAATATCCATGCAGGGACGATATTCTGCAACAACATGCGCCGAACTACACCAGCATTTGTTGCTATTGCCACTCCTCCTTAAATCACTCTCCTGTCGTATGATTAGAAAGCTGGGCAGAGAGACGTTGGATAGGGTTTGAATTTCCTCCTTTCGTCCTTCTTGTTTGAATGCTGATAATCAAGGTTATTAATTTGAGTTCAAGAGATGCTGATCAGCTGCTTCCGGTTGTGAAAAACAATAAATAGTTGCTAATAGTAGCTATCCGAAAGTGAAAATGTAAAAGGAAAAGTCCTTCCAGCTGCACAGCGTCCAGAGCCAGAGAGAATAATTGTCCAACATCTCCTGCTGGTAGTAGTTTCTGTGTGTGTCTCTGACACCGGTACGTTTCTTAAAGAAAACAACTGTTGATTATGATGATTTGGAAATGGGCCACATCCTCATTTAAGATGCTCCCAGTGAATAATGAAGAGGAACTGACTGAATCAGCTTCTTACTGAGCAAAGCAAAGCTAATGAAGATTTATCTGTGTTATGAACGACACAACGCATATATGGTGGAAGAATATTGGGGGGATGATGCCGGTATTCTAAGAAAACATCGAGTGCTGGGGGGAATATGAGTTGCGTTGGGTGCCATAAAATTATGATGATCTGTTATTCTTTGCTCTATACTTGGCATATACACCCACACATGATGCGATTATTCCCCAAACGTATGTGTTTCCACTTTTTACGGTTCACAAAATTAAGGTGGCACTTCATCTCCTGTTTTTCTAGCTTAATAACGTGTTTATTTTGCATGTTTGAACCTCATCATGCTGAGGCAATAAAGAAAAAACACGATCCAATGAGAAGAACCCGACCCAAAAAAACAAAACGAGACAAAGCTAATCTCTCCGCTCACAGAAATTTACGGAGGACACCGTTAACTCTGGAGGCCAAACAACAAAACTGAAAGATAATTGGATAACTCCAGAGCGTATTTAGTTAAAACACGCACGATCAGTCCAAAATACACATTTTACATACAGCTGCTTTGGCTGTGATGGATGCAGTGCAGGGAAAGTCCCCACAGCCGACATTCTGTGCACAAATATGAAGGGAAAAGTTCCTCCTCCAAACCGTAGTGATTAATTAACCTGTGGGTTTTCTGCTTCAGATTAAGGAAAGGTTCTCAAAAACTAAAAACAGCTCTGAATCCAATGGTATGGTTGGGTTAGGTCAGAGCTACTGGCGTCGCACAACATAGTCTATCTTGCAGCCGACAAGAAGAGCAACAATATGTTTGTTTTCGGTCTATGACTCCATGTTAGGCGTTTGGGTTCAAACCGACATGTCCAGTGAGACTCAACTCCACTGAATATGCTGCACTGACGCTAGCAATATGGTTTTAGGCTAGCTAAGTGGATGCTATCAAAGACAGCGATTAGTACGGGTTATGTGCTAGTTTCAACCGTATAAATGGTTTGCGTTAAAGTGGTGGTGTGTAGATTCCTGGCGATGGGGGGAAGTACATATTAAATCATCGCAAGCAAGCGGTATTTTTGTGTTCGAGTGACGTCCTTACCAACGGATGACCATAAAGGCCAAAAATCGCTATTGTGAAGTTTTCTACAAGTATGAACGCCGGGACCTCCAGCGAAATCATATATCCAGGAAAAAAGACAAGCACATCCGAGATGTAAATATTTAAAGCAGCAACATTTATGAATGGCGAAAGTTTTCAGTATTTTTGTAGGTTCGTGATATTATTCAGACCATTACGGTGAATGTTGTTACCTGTCCAGCAGAACGCATGAGACCTCAGCCTGTTTCCTTCAGTTTTGCAGCTCCTTCAGTCATTTCTGATAAGAGACGCCGATGTTTACTGTAGTTTTCTGGCGGTGTTGATCCTCCGATGCGGAGTGGCGAGCCGGGTCCGAGGCAGCAGCTCACACGAAGTCACACAATGTTTCTCACCAGAGTTTTTATTAGAACAAAGCTCAAGAGATCAGATGGCTGAGCAAAGAACGCTGATAATCAAGGTTATTCGTTTCTTACGCGAAATGGTGCATATCGCCACCTACTGTCTCGGAGTCGAGATTCAGTTTTCTTTCTGAACACTGATGCTCGGACAAACGGTATTAGCTTGATTATTACCATAGCTCAATTTAACTGACTGAAAGAGCGGAGGTTTGAAAAGTCTACTGGTTGCAGGACAAACTACTACCGCCTGAGCCATTCCTATTATTATTATTATTATTATTACCGCCTGAGCCATTCCTGCACTATCCAAAAAACGCACATTTTTGGACTGTGGTTGGCATAAAACAGAAAGGATCCGGCTGAGATTTGCACCTATACGACCTTCCTGCTCTGAGACAAAAGTAGTTCCTAGGACCACTTTGAATAATGTTAAAACAAGCTAAAACAATTTTGTTCTGTTAACATTCGTGTCTATGCTTTAATTAATGCAAAACGTCATAAAAATTGTAGCTTCTTTTAAATCAAACTGAGCCGTGACATAAAAACGTGTTTCTACGGGGGCTGTATGTCTGAAATCCTGCAGCGTGACGAGCTCTGATCATCTTTTTTCCTTGGAAACACTTTTCTGCATGCACACCTTGAAACAAATGCAGTGAATGCCCCCCAAAGTCGTCAAAATAAAAAAAATAAAAAAAATAAAATCCAGCTGAAACCAAAAATAGGATGCAGAAGAGAAACCGTTTGCGTCATCCCTGCGATTACGCGTATGAGAGAGACCGCCTGCAGCTGCCGTTCCAGTCAGTTTGAATATTTTTATTTCTCTCCTCCCTCTTATGCTTTGATAGATGAAGTGACGTCACTGAGGCTCGACTTTGATGCATTCGTGTTCCACAGCACAGCAGATCCCAATGTTCACCCACCAGGATATGCAGACACTTAGATGTTTATGATTTAACTGAAAATGCCTTCAGAAGTTCAGTCTGCAGTGGCAAAGTGGGGTGACAACGGCATAATATCGCATCGTTTTTAGGTGTGAGAACAGAACAAAGCAGTACATTAATTCAGTTTGGATTTTACTGAATAGAGATGAAAGCAAATTGACGTTTTATCTTTTAATGTTATTTTTAGCTTTTCCTCATTGACATTATTAGCTGGTTTGTGGCTGACTGAGAAGTTTTTAATAGACACTAATCATATGGGGGGAAGTGGATGTAATTGACTCCAGCTGATTAATTTGACCCTGGTTTGTTTAATGAGGTGTTTTTTTAATGGCGTCTTTAAAAAAATCACAGCGCAGCTCCACCAACTTCTGCTGATTGCAGGTCTCTATATCCTGTTGCTTAAACCAAATATGTCTGTTTCTGTACATCTGGAAACGTCTGAAATGTTTCTATTTTCTGTAAGGTATGACGAAAGAACATGTGTTTTGAACAGTATTTTCAGATTTTATGCCTTCCTTCCTCCTTTCTTTTGCATCCTTCCAGTTTTTCCAGCTTCGCCTGTGTGGTATTCTCCCTATAGGAGCAGCTTGCTCTTCGGGTATTTGTCCTTATCTTTGACACATTGCTATATGTATTAGTTTAAATATGTTTTTGTTGGTAAAAGTGATTTTTTTTTTACAGCCCTTCCTAAAAAAGTGGAATTAGCTCCCAAAGAAAACCAATGAACAGCTCTGGAAAACAAGCATCCAAATGTTTTGGGAAAAGCTCATCAGCTGGCAGATTTCGCCAAATCAATTAGAGTAATAAATTAAGGAAAATCCATGTATTTTAAACCAAATGTCTGCATCAGGAGGAGAGCTGCCGTTTGAAACAATTCCATGTTTTTGGGAAGGGTTTTAAGTACTACAATATTTCTATCTTTATTGTGCATCTGTTGAAAGCTTGTGTTTTGTGTTGTTTTTGAGTGTGTTGGGAATCGTGCACGAAATGCAAATTTTCCTTGATTTTTGGAACCAATAGGTTCTCTGTTGAGACACGTGAGAAAAGCCAATTAACTTGCTGCTGTTCAATTCCATCCAGCTAAATATTTATTGTGTGGATAGCTTTAAAATTGCATTACCCTAATTACTGATACACCTGATCTGACTTCCGGCTTCTTTGCAGATTTCAGCTTATTCTCTGCAGCTGTGGTTTCTAATCTCCTAATAATGGGGGTCTATGGAACTTTTTTCCTTGAAGAATTGCTGCTTTTGTCTTTACTTTTTATCAAAGTTGGTTTGATGATCTGAAGCTTGTATGTACTGAGGAAATGTTCAACTGTATATTGCACAATTAATATTAATAATTGTAGATCTTCATAATATAGATTTTTTTTTAAAAGCTACACATGGAAGGGCTTGCCCAGTGCCATAATTACGTAAGAAATAAAGTCTCATTAAAATCAAGCTTTTATATACACTGAATTTATTACATTGCAATTATGTCTGTTTTTTTTTACTTTAAATTCACCTTCAAAATATCAGCTGCAGAAATTTGCCTTGAAAATCTCACTAATATGTACGCTCCAAATTTCACCTGAATTATTCACCTGAAATTTAAAAAAAAGCCTGTTAAAATTTGCTAGCAAAAAACAAATTCCAAAAATTTTCTTAAAGAATTTGAACTAATACATTTAATCTGCAGAAATTAAACTCTAAAATTTCACATGTAAAACCTCACAATCAAAATTTTCCTTCATGAAACTTCCCTTTAAATTTGTTTTGCAAAAATTCAACAGCAGTAATTCACCTTCAAAAACGACCTACAATTCATCTGCAACACTTCATCAATTAAAAAATAACCTTCAAAATATCACTTGCAAAGTTTGCCTGAAAATCCACTTTGTAAAATTCCTTCAACATGGCTGACATGTCCAATCCATGTCAGAAGTCCCAACCAGAAACCGTAGTAAAACAAAAAGAAGAAGAACAGAAATCCCAAGCAGAGGTTTCTTCTTTGTATTGTCACCTTTAAAATGCAAAAGTTTTATGCAAAGTTCCACCTTTCTCGTTCCTGATTGGCTAGCCTGGTTGATTTATTACTAATTCAAATATTTGAGGAGCATTACATAAACCTAATGTGACCCACCTTTCTATTTCAACGTTTAGGATCGCCTATATCGATAAAAAGTTAGTGAGTACTTCCACTTGAGACTTCAGACGTTGATTGGATATATGGTGACAAACTTTTCGGCCATTGTAACTGCAGAACGGTACTCTTTTCCTTCATGTGACACCAGAACCTTTGGTATGGAGGATCAGAACTGACATAATTAATTTCTGGCGGTCTGAACGGCACAAATCCGATTTTTTTTCAAATCCAACCCAGGACACTTCAGTATGTGGTACTGAATCCGATACATATCTGATGTTTTTGAAAAAGCGGCTGAGATCTGAATGGCCATGTCGCTTTAAATCCGTCAATAATCAGCGCCGGAGAAAACACGGAGGTAGCAGCCACTGCTCCAAACAAGGCCATTGTTAAAGCGCGAGCTCTCCTTTTTCTTGTGGTCATTCTTTCTCTAATTAATTTGTCAAAATTCCGTCGGTTCCGACTATGCAAGAATTGATAGACTGCTGAAAAAACGCTTACATCTGTAGCCGCCATTTTTACTTCCGTAAACAGAGCGTCTTGTGTGTGACGTACTATGGTGATGTCTCATCTTCTTCTGCGCATGCAGGGCGCTTTGGAGCCGTGAAACATTCACACTGATTTTATCTGTAGTGTAAACGAACTTACAAAAGAAATTGGATTTGATAAAAAAAAATCGGAATTGATTATTAAGACCTGCAGACAGAACGTAGCCTAAGTACTTGCTGATACCGAGTACCAATGCAATATAACAATTATTAATAAAACATGACGGCAAAAGTAAAATTTCAAGTGAAAAATAAAAAAATTCTGTGTGTTGCAGTTTCCATTGTTTTGTTTTTTTTGTTTGTTTTTTTTACGTGTCCTGTCCAGCAGTTTGCCACTCAGAATTGGTGTCTGAGTACCAAGTACAAGCCCAACAGATTTACTTTCCCAAGCAGAGTATTACATCTTTGCTGTAACACTCCACTTGATGTATATGTATTAAATAATCTTTATTAGTAATTACTGAGGGTTCAATTTCCTGAAGTCATAGACACAAAACCGAGAAAAGAAGGAGGAAAGGAAGAAGGTGAAGAAAAGAAACCGCACCACAGAGGCGCGAACTGACGACACAAGACAGGAAGGCAAACAAAGAACACAAGAAAACATCCCAGTCCTCCGCCTCTGCCGGATGAAGCGGTAAAACAAAACAAACAAAAACAACGAACTGAACAGAACCACACCAATAGTTCAGATCCAGTAATACAAATAAAGAATTACACATTCACTACACACAAGCATGGATTAATAAACACAATACTAATGTTTCTGTTAAGCTCCTGGTAAAAGCTAACTAATGACAATAACCTCGAGATATGTCAGTCCACACCAATGTCCCCACACCTATGTGTGTGTGCGAGCATGCAGGTCTGAATAAGGTTTCCCCATGCAAGTGATTGATAGCTGGTGTAAGGAACCGTCAATCCGTCCTACAGGAATCGACACAGACATGAAGGAGGCAAGAGACGCATGCATCCAGAGTCCCACAGAGCGCAGGAGCCGCAGGCGGACCAGCGCAGGATCGATCCCCCACCAAGAGAGGAACAGATGGAAGCCCCAGGGAAACACCAAGCAGCCGCAATGCTGGGGCCCTGAGAGATCGCAGGGACGAGCCCACGGGCTCCGCCGGAAACAGGCTAAGCCAGGGTGGGCCCGGATCAGGACCCGGAGGCCACGGGGATCAGGGGCACCCCGCCCCCCAGCAGGGCCCCGACCAGGGACCCGCCGAGAGGGGTCCCCTGCCGCCGCCGCCAGGCAGGAGGCGCCTGCAGCCGATCAACGGAGAATACACACCGCCGCCACCCCGGACCAATACCCACCGCCAACAATCCGCCCCCCCCCCCAACACACCCACATGCCAGGGAGCCACAGTAAAGCCACAGCGGATGTACGCCCTCCCCAGGCCGCGCCCAGCCAGCACCTGGACATCCAGATCTACCAGCTCCCGGGTCCAGTTCCCGGCTCATGCAGAGCGCCAAGATCTGGGGCCCAGCCAATACCGGACAGCCCCCCCAGATGAACCGACCAGGCAGTAGAACTCATGGAACTGGCAGGAGCTTGGGTGCCGGGCACGGTCCCCACCGATCCACCGGACGGCACCAACCTACTTACAACCCCGGCACCCCCATAAGAGGTGCTCCAGTCAATCCAAGGAGGATGTCGGCCCGAAACAGCGGCCCACCCAGGACCAGCTAGGCATGCACCAGGACTGAGCCAGGCCGCAACCGGGACCCCCGGCCCCAGGCATCGAGAGCCATCATCGACCAGCGGGCAGGACCATCCATCACCGACGGAGAGTGACGGGGAGGGAAGAAGATGCACCAGGCCAGAGGGCAGCCAAACACCCAACCTGACAAGTAGACATAGACAGACAGAGACATTCATACGGACCCTCCCTCTCATGCGCACACGTTCTTACATATACAGGACACACGAAAAAAGGACGCTGTACACTCATTCATACACCCCATAGAAACTCTATACTCCCAGGCCCAGGGACAGACGCCCCGATAGAGCACCCTGCCCCTGCACCCGGGAGACGGGGACAAGCAGATTTTTTAAGTATCGATTCTTGGTATCGGTTAACTTTAGCCGGTAACAGTACGTAAGAACAGCATCGGCCCCGATATCTAGTGCATTTTTGCAAAGAAATGTATACTTGTTTGCACGTATAAGAAAAAACAACAACATTTCTTTGCAAAAATGCGCATATAAGGAAAAATATAATTCTGCTTTCATTTTTGATTATGTCAGTTTTGGTCCTCCATCGTGAAGGGCACCATTAGAAACTAATTTACAGTTAATCAGCAAAGACAAAGTTGTTTTGTGGGTAAGTTGCTTCCAAAGTAAAACAATAATTGACCAATACATAACTGGACAGGATGAAAATGAAATATACATTTTATGTGATGCTGAGAGGCATGCGTGAGCTCCGACGGTCCGTGAACGCAGCGCTGCTCCCATCCTTCCTGAATGCAGCATAAACTGTTGAGATGATCCATGGCAACAAGAGGAGCGGCAGCCAGCAGCAGCCGAGCCCGTCCTGCGCTCTCTCTCTCCCCAGACAGACTCTCCGGTCTCCGCTCACTCTGTCCGCTGGATTTAGCCGCGATGCTCCGGGGAGGACTCACTCCTAACGGCTTCCGCTGACAGACTCTCGGTGCCAAGGTGACCGGACTGGGAGGCAGCCGCCGCCCGGAGAACGGGAGCTCCACATCGACGCCAGGTGCCCGCACTACGACCCGCCGATAAGGGACATGAAATGCTGCTAGTCGCTGGTGTCCGACGGAGATAAATCGGTGAATTTAAACCGTTAACGGGGAAGCGGGGGGAGAGATGAAAGCCGTTTCTAGTAGCCTGTGTGCCAGAAAGGCTTTTTATTTCTGATTAACTCTTGCCGTGCCTCGCTGAAACACGCTGTCCCGTCTCTGCACCGGTGGTCGTCAGGAGCTCAGCCCCCCCGTCCAGTTAACCACCACTGCCCTTATCTCGCTCCGGCATCATCGCGAAGATGGCGACTGGGTCGGGCTGGCAGCAGTACTACTGCCCTACCGGTCAGGTGAAATTTACTCCGTCCTCCACTTCATCGGCATCCACCGCCTCCTTTCAGTCCGGCAGCGCCATGGAATATACCCAGGACCTGCACCTGAGGATGAGCAAGAAGATCGCGCAGCTAACCAAGGTAAGGCGGCTGAAAGCGGGACTCGATCACCAAACTCCATTATAATTTAGCCTCGTTTAACAGAAAATCTTCTACTATGCAACATAACAAATAGAAGCAACAAAACTGAGCTTTCCCACCGGGTTTGTTTAATATTCTTCTAAATTCGGGGTGTTTTTAACACAAAAATCTGTCCTCCACTTTAATATATGATTGGATATAACTTTGTGAGGCATTATATAAAGGTAGTTAAAGTTTCTAACTTGCCAAATAATTAAAAAAGCAACAGTCAAATATTTTTCAACACTGGAAAAAAAGTTTTCATCTACTAAAACACAGTATTTATTATGGCCCATTTTTGGCTTTAAATAATAAATGAACTTATTAAAAATTCCAGGCTTGTTGCAGCTGCTTCTGCACACCTGAACTAATTGAGGCGGCCATTAAAAAGCACTATGAGGACACACACTTTTTCACATTAGAAAATGTTTTTAATTTCAGTAGTATAATACTGTATATAACTTCTATGCAGAGTGATGTATTTGAAGTGGGTTTTTTTAAGATTTACATTTAAGGATTACTGCTTACAGAAAAGAAAAACCGACATTTTAATGAATCGGAAAATTTTTATATAACGTAGGACTAATAAAATGTAATACAGTCACTCCTGTTGCCTCTCCATCAGGCCAGCATTGTCATTTGAGTAGGTGTTTGTACTTTTTGCAGTTTGGAAGTTTTTCCTTTCACTCAATTTTCCAGTCATGAGCTTTGATACGGCAGTTTGTGTGCAGCAAGCATCTTTAGGAATTACATTTTTGTGGCTTATCTTCATGATTGGGGAGGCCATATAACATAACTTGTCAGTAATTTAATTGTGTATTTAAATTGAATAGTTTTGTTATTTATTAACTGAAAGAAACTGAACACTTTTTGTGCTCAGTTACTGATATAAATCAAGTTATCATGATGCACCTGGACTGAATAATGATGTTCTTTTTGAGTCAAACATTTCTCTTTACTTTGTCCTAATCTACCCATTTTAAATAGCTCCAACTGCTTCAGTGTTGCTGTGGATTGGTGTACCTGTCTAAAATCCATAACACACTGAATATACAGAGCAATCTTGCGTGGGAATCTGGAGGAATTGTTTGTGTATTAGATTTCGGAGCTCATTCTGGGGGATTTGATTTTAGCCAGATGGCTGGGATGATCCGCTTTTGGGCTTTCTCTGACATCTCAGATAGATCAAACTTTTATTTATTTATTTATTCATTTTATTTTATTTTTTTGCCCCGAGGATCACAGCTTCAATCTGTCTCTTAGCAAAATGAAAACGTCTAGCGTAGCGCAGTGATCCCTCTGAAGCGGTCCAGTCCAGGATAAGGCACGTTTTGGCCCCCAGTCTGTCATTATGTCAGAGTTGCTGGTCCATTGGAGCCTTAAATGTGCGTCAGGTGGCATTTTTATGATCCAAGATGAATGATTGGGAAGGGTCTAACACCGACTTTAATATTTTGGACTGATTCGCTTCTCAAAAGCTCATATATTACCTGAACTTCGATAGCAAATTCCAGATGAGTTGAAAAGGAGGATTCATGAATGCAGAGCAATACTGAAGAAGAGAGAGACAAGGAGGAATTTCAAACCATCTCTCCTATCTATCATAATAGGCAAGGGTCTTATCCCCTTCTCCAACATCTCTCTAACCATATACCGGTCACAGATTGAAAGTGAAGCGGCAAAAACAAGTGAAGTGGATTAGCATTGCTCGCCAACGACAGATGAGGTGAGATTGAGGTGATGTTACTGTGGAATATTGTCTCTGCCGCCTGGATATTTGAGCTGTTAGTCATGAGACTGTTGAACAGAAACACCTTTCAGAGGCGTCTTCAGGATGAATAAAATATTATGGAACTGAATTGTATTTAATTGTTTTTAAGCAACTTATGGTTGTTGTATTTTTTATTTTTTTCACTACAGTTTTAGCTTTTGCATTTGTTGCAAAACCTCCAGGCGTTCAAATAGTAGAAGAAAAATATATACTTAAAATGAATCAAACTGGAATGAAAACCTCTTCTTTTAAAGCTCATGACGATCTCCACGAAAAACTTTTTTTTTTTAAAGCAAAACAATAATTAAAGTGACGGTGTGTAGTTTTTGCAGTAAATCTTTGAAAATAGCCATTACAATATTATGTAATAATAATTACATAAAGCACATTAATTGCAAAAATATCGGCGATATTGTAAAATATTACTTTAAAAATCAGTTTTAAAATACATAGGCGCGGGTCCTCTTTTCAGGGGAAAGCCATATTAGATGACGTCTTCACTTCTACAAGAGCCCAGACGGACAAAGCACACAGAACAAGCCCGCTATTAAAACATTGATTTCCCCTCAAAATGCAAAAAAGTTTTGCCATAAATACATTTTTACCTCTTCGCTAGTTCCAAGCGATGAAAGAGAGACTGATGTGCTGCAAATAGATACTTCTAAAGGAATTGAGCGTTTGAAAACAGCACTGGTTGGACCTCCGTTGTTGAGTTTCTTACTCGAAGACAAAGATTAGCGGAGGCTTGTGATAATTCAGGTAGGCACTGCCCCCTACTGGCCGAAAATTACACACTGTGCCTTTAAAGCTACCAGCGAAATTATTGAAACTCTTTAAATTTAGTTTTTCATCTTTAGAGTAATGTTTCTTGGTCAGCTTTTATATTTGTTTTCTTATATTTTTATCATTCGTTATTTAATCAAGTTAAAGTTGGTCTGTCTGTCCAGGAATATATCTATTTTGTTTTTCCTTATACAGACATTTGTTCAAAGAAATGTATATATTTTGTTTTCCCCTTTTCCTTATACATGTATTTTGGGCAAAAAAAAATTGTGTTTTTCCTTAAACGTGCAAAAAAAAAAATATATTTCTGCTTTTATTTGTAATTCTGTCAGTTTGGGTCCATATTTGTGACATCACAAAAGGCATCAGACTGTTTAAGGCGGCGTATTTCTATTTTTCTCCGCTTCAGTCCTTTAATACTTGGATTATTTTTGAATATTGAAGCGTTTGTTCGAACCTTGCAGGGATTTCATGAAGATTTGGTGAAAATAAAACACATGGGAGACATTTAGTTGTTCTAGAAACCAGCAGATATGGGCGATCCTTTCCATTTCAAGGATTTTCCTTCAGAACTGCTGACTTAAGAGACTTAAAAAGGTGCCCTGTTGTAACAGTTGGCATGCACTAGAAGAACATTCCTTGAAATGGTTAGTCAAAAACAAGAGAGGGGGGAAAAGTAAGGAAAAAATCTCATTGCTTGCCAGTTGGAAAGAGGGAAATCATACATTTCTGCTCTGCTGGCAAGTCGGTTAACTGCTGAAGGTGATACAAGGAGAATATTGAAGTTTTTTATCCTTTTCAGATTGTTGATTTACACTGAAACCAATCAGATGGAAAACTCAGTACAAGTTAAAGTTTTCCTGATGACTGACGTTGTTTTCTTTAGCTTTACTATCCACAGTGGTTTTCATCATGAACCCATGAAGACTAGGGCTGGGTATTAATAAAAATTTTTAAGATTCGATTCCGGTTCTCGAGAGTTAGAACCGATTATCACGATCCGATTGAATCTGATCTAATTCGATATAGATATGGGTCAATGCTATTAAAAACATTATTTTGAGCTGTTTTCTTAATTATACGGCTGTAATCCAATGATCTAATAAAAAAATGTATTAACACTTAATACTGAAACCTATTTTAGCTGTAAAAAAGGGGAAACTATGTTAAACAATTAAACTGATTTTTGAACTTGAGAATCGATTCTATTTGTAGAATTTTTATAAGAATCGATTTAGAATCAATTTTGATTTTTTATTTATTTAAATAATCTCTAAAGTGCTGAACATCTCCTGGAACGTTAGGTATTGCCAGAACAACCTTGTACACCACAGTTTTTCTTGCGTTTTGTTTATTATTGTTACATTTAGTGTTTTGATTTGAAACGGGACGTGACATTTACCTGCTGGTGAACTACCAAAACCCGTTTTTACAAAATTCCTCCGCCGCTCCTTGTTTGAGAGAGAGTCTGAAAATTAGCATCGTTCTAAGGCCCTCATGATGCCAAAGTGTAATATTTCATTTAGGGATGTCCCAATCAATTTTTTTTGCCCTCAAGTCGGAGTAATTTTATTTTGATTATCTGCCAATACAGAGTCCCGATCCAATACTTCTAATACATAGAAAAAGAATAAAGAAGAACGAAAGAATCAGATCTAGAATGTTCCTTTTTTGTTCATCTTATTTTAGCATTTAAAAACTCCGTTAAACTACAGAGCATCTCTGTGAGGTAGCTTGAACAATCAAATAATAAATAACATAAATGATCGACTTTTGGACTTTAGTGCAACAGTAAATATAAAAAAAAGTTGAATATAAAAACAAATAGCATCTCAAATTAAATAAACTTAATCATGATAATGTATAAACATATCAGTGGTCTCGTTAACCGATTATTTTATGCATTTTACTGGTTTATTAGAATAATGACAGAAAAATGTGAAGGCTACTTGTTGCTTTCAATAGATGCTTTCAACTTAATGCACGGATTCCAGGTAAAAAAAAATATAAATTAAAGATTCCCAGACACTTTGATCAAGGTTTTTTGCTGACTGGGAGCTGACTGCAATTTAAAAACTTTCGGAGACTGGAGCGCCTTTGCAGCTGGTACGATTTGTGGGAAACAGCACTGCCAACAGCAGGTGTACTCTTAGTGCCACTGTTCGATTTCATTTTATTAAGTAGTTCTCCGTTCAGTTTATTTAGATTGAATATTATTTAAAGTGAAAAAAGATAAATACTATTGAACAGATTTTAACTCCTGGGAGCAGAGATAGCTACTTGCCCCCACCCACATAGAGTAAAAAAAATGACACGTACATTTATATCCGAATCCTTATTGGGGGGTAACGTTCGATTCCGATCAAGTCTGAAGCCCCGAGTTCGGGCGGATTTCCGATCACGTAATTGGATCGGGACATCCCTAGTTTTATTATGTTTCATGGCGGGCTCTGGAACAGAAAATAATTGGTAGGTTTAGCTAGTAGTGGGAGATAAGAACAGTATAACGTAGAAATTATATTAAAGCCCCCGTGTGTAAGAATTACCTCCAACTATTGGTGCGTTCAGGGAATGCAAGCAGCGGAGGAGTTTTCTTTTGTATCTCGCCATTATAAGACGTCATTACTACTACGGAAGCCGCGGAGTAAATTGTCTGAGTTAAACGGAAGATAAAGTATTTGCTGGACTAATCTGTCCTGTGTCTAATATAACGCTAACATAAACTTAATTGTTTCATGTAATTAACTTAGCTGTCCAGCAGAAAGCCTGCAACCTCCGCGTTTGTCTTCCAAGTTCTTGTCCCTCATGAATAATCTCCATCTGGTAAACCCTCCACCGATGTAGATTCTTGTTTTCTCCCGGTTATTTCTGTTTCTTTTCTGTGGTTTGGTTTCCTCCCTCTCACGGGGCAAAGAGTACGGATGGTCCTCCATTGAAATTGAAAACTATGATCCACGGTCCTCTATGCTCATTGCTCGTTTCTTCTCTTCCCTCCGACGTCCCTGGCTAAAACGCGTAAAGCTAACAAGGTAACCCCTTTCGGCTAACGTGTTCAAAGATGGCGATGCAAAGTGGCTGTCTAAGATGGGGGGCGGTGCACCCTCTGTATCTATAAACAACGTATTCTAAGACACGGGAACACTTTCATGATAATGCGATTGGGATAAGACCTCGGTAAGATACGTATTTATGAAAGCAGTACTTGGTTTTTATGAATAAAAAGCCAAATTTGTTACACCATGGACCTCTAAATGAGCCAACAGTCACGATTTTGACGATACTGGCCTATTGCGCATTCTGATGATGTCATCAAGCTGTGCCTATTTACTTTGTACCAGGCACACAAGGAGGATATATAATAATAACACTGAGATTTTGCAAGTTTAAAATCTTTTTTCTATTTAAAAAAAGAAAATGTTGAAATTTAATAATTTTTGGTGCGATGTATAAATAAGTTGTCAGAAAAGCGCTAAGAAATATTTATCTTTCAGTTTAAATTATTTTTGAACTAATTTAAAATATAAAATTATTCATGTTGTGTTAATTTTTTTTGTGTCGCAGTTTTTGTAAAAAGATTAGGCTATTAAAAAAAAAAAACGTTTCGCACAGTAATTGTTCTTTAGACTTTTTTGAAGTTTATTTTCAGCTGTTTATTTGACATGTACAAATAGAAGAAAATAATATATTGCCATAATTACTGATGCAGCAACACCCTTCAGAGTATATCACAATATAGATTTGAGGCACTAGTTTAAGTGTTCAGAAAGCTGGGAGAGGCTCTGCATATGTGCAAGGCCACGAAGAGAACATGGAAGCACCGGTTTCTGGCAGCTGTCTGCAGACTGAGACGACAGTAGATGGTATTTTCTCATTGCGAGCCACGCTCATTCCCACGAGCGTCACATCTGAGCCTCTTCTCTCCGGCGGCGTGTCGTTTGAGGCCGGCGGTGTCCAGGCCCATCTGCTGCTGACCGCTGGTATCCGCTGAGCAGAAGAGGCGGTCAGGAATAAATATCACCCCTGAAAACCCACCGGGCGTCCGAGGCCGAGCGATATAGGCTTTCGGCTGCCGAGGACGAACCGAGAGGTTTCATCCAACATTTTCCACCTGTATTGTCGACTTTCTTACAAAATTTCTAAATCTTGTGATCCGCAGAAAATCAGGCGTCCGTTTCCTGACATATTGGCTCCATGGCGTTTGCTGGGATTTCATGCATAGTCAGTGAGTTGCTCATTGATTGCAGCTCTCTAGAGGCTCTGAATTTCATGACTTGTGATGAAGGACCTGTTAGCTGCCACTGTTATTCAAGACGCCGTGCAGTAATCTTCAATCCCACGATGCTGTCCCCGTCTTCCTGCGTTGTTCAGCCTCTGTACCCATTTCAGTGCCGTGGTTTTTCTCCTCTTTTGAAAGCTTTATTTCCTAAGTTTTTATTTCTATTTGAAAGGCTGGATTTATTGTGGCACAGAGGCTTTGCTGCCATGGCAACACGTTTTATATAAATTATAGTTCAGAGCTCCTGGATGATTTGCTTTAAGAAACTGGTTGATGGCTTTCTGAAAAGGAAAAGCTTGTCAGACCTGAGGTTCAGCTGCTGTCGGAGCTTTGGGAAGCCCATGTATGCTTACTTCATCATGACAATGATGTATGAAAAACTGTTTTTATTTCATCAGCAAAGCCTGACTGACTTTGGTCTTCAAGTCAGTGAGTCAGAAATCTGTCGTGTTTTTCTGAACGAAGGGGATTGAGACAAACAGAAAGTCAAAAACAGTTGGGTTAACTGTGTGTGTAGCGACAAGGCTGGTATGTATGTGGTAGGGTATTTTACTTTAAGCATTAACATTTTTTTTAACCTGAATTCCTCCCTTTCAGTTCCTAAATTAATGTTATTTATATTTTGTTCTATAACTGAAACAAGTTTAAAATATAGAACTGACGGGAGATTTGATTTAATTTCCCCCCCATAAATAAAATGGTACAAGCAGACATAGCCAGTGTAGAACTCAATATAACCACTTGAAAACAGTCAGTGTTAATGTTTAAAAAAGTTTTAAATAGTACATTAAACATATTTGAGAATAAAACCTGCTTAAATCCCTTTAGTGTTGTTTTGATATTTCAAAAGCCTAGTCTCCCAACTGTACTTAAATACAGCATGGACCCCAGCCTTCTTTCTCTTGGCTATACTTGAGGTCAGATTTGATCATATCCAGAAAACCCACATTTTGAGACCTGCATTTATAGCAGGCATTAAGGTGTGGTTTTCATATCAACAATGTTAAATGATGGCAATGATAGTATGGCTGAAGATTTGGATTTTAATTTGGGCAGAATTAAATAAGGTTGTCCTCCAAACCATTTATATTAACCCACCACGGAATGCCTTATACAAAAGTATGTTTTGCTTTAAATTAAATGTGCATGACAGTTATTTTAATAGTACTGATAATATCACTTGTGAGAATCAGCCCCTATAGCTTATATATATATATATATATATATATATATATATATATATACTGTATATATGGTAATAAACTCCTTACACATGGTGCTGACATTATATTTGAAATATCATTAATTAGATTTAAAATTGAAGCAACTACAAGGGGTATGTAGATTAGATTAGAGCACATATTTACATTTGCACACTTTATAAGAGCACAAACTGTCATATTTGATCAATTCATACTCTTTTCCCATTAGCCTTTGCTGTCGTATCAGACTGGATCAAACTACCTCCATGTTTGTGGGTCACCATTCGGTTATTTACAACACGGAGCAGGATCATCAGTGTCATACAGACAAAACTTATATTTCTACATTTCTACATATGCAGTTATTAATATATCCAACTCCACTGGGGAGATGTAGGAGGATCTAATCTTTTTTTCTGTTTTGCCGTGGTGAATCATGTTGTCTGTGTCCCATTGATGGGGGCTTTTTATATCCTCACGCTCGAGTGTAACTCAGGATAAATTTGACTCAGAGTTGATTGAACTAATTCTTAACACCTTTTCTGAAACAGAAAACTCTTGATTGATTTCAGGTTTTGACTTAGAGTTTGTTTGCTTTCTGAAACGGGCCCCAGGTAGAAAACAGCTGGATTTGTTCGGTACATGTGCGTACAGAACCAAAAGGGCCCTACTGAAAAATCTGTTACACCACACCATTCAATAAACTTGAAGTTAATTTATTTTAGCAACTGGTGCCACTAAGTGAAACACATTATGTAGATTATTTACACAATACTTGATTACACAGACACAAGACTGATGTGTTCAAGCCTTAGCTAGGATTTTCAGCTTTTAACAGATGAAAACACAACATTTAAGATTAGGTTATGAAATCAGACTAATAAAAAATATTTCTAATACAAAAAGAGGCTTAATGTAAAGTTTAATACCTGCTTTGATTCAGGCCTATTGACGACACACCTTTTAAAAGTTGCAGACTAGAAGCTTTCAAGCACTGCAGTATGGCACTCCTGCCCTACATGCACATAAAAGCCTTATTCACGATCTGCTCTCCTCTTTAGTGGATTTTAATACGGACACTGAAATCATTTCTTCCATTTGAACCTGAAACATCTCTGGTTAGCGTCCCTAAAGCTGTAGGATAAACAAAGCTTGCTTTTGGACTTTTCTTTACTGAAAGCTGATAACGTTCAACAATCGCTTAACTTTAGAGGCCAAAGTTGAACGAGTGTTGCGGGATTATGTAGATGATACTAAAGAAAGATTAGTGAGGAAATTGAGTTACTTACAGCCAATATACCATTTTAGTTTTTAGTATTTGAGAGACTAACTCAACTAGCAGCGATGTTTTTGGACTCTGGAGAAAAGCCGGAGTACCCGGAGAGAACAAAGACTTGTACGCGGAGAACATACATAATCTGTGCAGAGAACCACCAGGATTCAAACCCAGGACTTTCTTTTCTGCTTGGCAACAGAGCCAACGATGGTGCCAACGTGCAGCCCCAATATTGTTATGACCCACGGGAGTTTGTTTTTGCTTTCTGATCTGTTCTCTGTTTATTATTTTCTATAAGGTCTTTCCGTAAGATTTCATTCCTTTTTGTTTAGTTTCTTATTTATTTCTTGTGTTATTTCCTCTGTGCATTGAGTTTATTCTCAATCCTTTTGTGTCTAACTTTACTGTCTTTTATCCTGTTTCCTCCCCTCATTTCCGTGTTCAGTACTTCCCCGCAGCTGTTCAGCATTCCACTCATTAGACTCACCTGGTTCCCTTGTCATTGATCAAATCTCCTCAGTATTTAAGCCCGTTCTGTGCCCTCTTGCCTTGCTGTAAATGTCAGTTGGTATTAAAATTCAGTCATCCTCCTGAACTACCGTTTGCAAATTAGGAACTATGTTTTGTGTCTTTCATTTTAATTGTACTGATTTAGCTTCACATTATATGTCAACAACATTCTACTTTTCTACTTTTCTGACCAGACAAGTTCACAAAACAAAGACGGTAATATATCTAACTTATCAAACTTAATGTTGACAGTATTAGAGAGTTATTTTTCTTTCTTGGCTATTCTGCTGAAACACAGAATGTGCCGTCATCGCTTGGCAGAAAAAATATGCGGGCTGATGCCATAATTCAGGGGTGGCAGTGCAGTGATCCAGTTGGCGAGGGGTGGGCAGGATTAGAAAGCAGATGGTCAGAGCAACACAGCTCCAAAATGAGAAGATACTGCTGATATTGAGTTAATATTTCAACGTTATTCCTTGAACATCAACAAAATAGATTTAAATGTTGTCAAAGCTGTGAAATGACCTGTTAAATGAAGAAAAACAAGTTTGTTCGTGTGCTGAAAATGTGTTGAGCAAATCTAAATAAAAGGCAATTAAGTAGATTATTTTTTAGAACACGTAGTCTGACAGAATCCGCTTTGCTTTTGATGCACTTTCATTAGGAATAGTGCATGTATATTGGGATCAAAGATGTGGAATTCACATTCCTCTTCTATATCAAGATAGGGTACGTTACTTCTGCCGTGATTTCACTGTCCGTACGTTCTTCTCCTCTATTTAATGATGAATGGCGTCTGGGAAGTAAATGCTGCTCTCAGTTCCACAAAGCTGTCAAATAATGCTCAGATTAGAGAAAACAACTTGTTATTGCCTGAATTTAGTTAAGAATTTATATAAAAAATGACCTTTTTTTGCTGTCAACAGATGTTAAATTCAGTAGAGACTATTAAATTGAAAATAGCGCATCTATTAGACAGTAAAATATATCAGTCTTGGTATGATGCAAATTGGTGACAATAGGCATAATTTGACATCTATTATCGAATAAATGTTTTGTTATACTGCTTCATTGATTCTGTTATTGCTTATATAAAGTGTCAAAATGTAATTACTGCATATGTATCTGTACAATTTATTCTGAACCACCATTACAGAAATATTCATAACAGATAACACTGACAATACGTAATATTCACTACATTCATCTAAAATGCTTTAATCGGAAAGTGTGTGTTTATGGTGTTTTATGTTGCAACTTTCTACCCTACTTTGCAGGATGTCCGTTAATGCAGCGTTGGGGCACTACATGCTTTATTTTCAAAAGACAATTTATCTAAACTGGTCTTTTGGCAATTTTGAACACAAGGAGGTTTAGAAAAACAACAAAACAGGCTGCTGTGTTTATTTACATGCATTTTTTAGAGTATTCTATGAGCTGCACTTCTAGTAAAAACCTTTACAGCTTAATCAAAAAATTTACTTTCTGTCGTCCATTGCTCCTTCAGGTGGGAATGCGTTCAAAAGTTGAAAAAAAAAAGCTATATTTAACGAGACACTACGCTGCAACGGTAGGCAGACCTGCCATAAAAAGTTAGCCCCCCCTGCTGTCCTGGTGGGGGAATTGATTTGCAACACAGAACAACTGATGGAGAACTGAGAGAAAGAAACTGAGAACTTTAAACGAAAAACGTCTCCGTCAATACGTCTGCGTCTGGGTGCAACCTTGTTGTCGGAGAAGTATAAAGTAGGCGTTATGTAACTCTTTTTCCAGAATAACTTTATCATCATAGAGCCATCGGGGTAAACCAGCCAAAAAAGCCTGTAGGTCCGGGTCGATTTTACGTAATAAAGCTTCATTTTGAGTAAGTCTAGCTAATTCTAAATGCTCAGTCCTATCAAAATCAGCCAGTTGGCTATTGCTCAGGACAGCTGATGGTTGTGCTCCTCTGCAGCATATCATCCAGGCTTCCTCTTAAAAGCCACCAGATTAAAATATAAGTTTACATTTGGTTATAAGTATAACTAGAGAAAAGTCATGTCTACGAATCTTGTTATCAAACCTTTTCCTCTGGAAAATTAGGGTGTCTGAATTTAAAAGGTTAGCCGACATGACATGCAACAATACCAACAATTTGGCAAAAATTTTCTACAAAAAAAACCTAACAAATAGAGATTATTTGTGTGTTCAGAGGCGTTTAAGACCCTGCGAACCAGACACACTCCACATGCAAGGTGAGACAGTTATTGAATGTTTGTTGCTTATTGAAATTCATCAAAGGTTTATGTCCCTATAATGAAGTGAGTGCGAGATTTTTTTATTTTTATTATTCTGCGCTGGTGAATCAAAATAACACAAATGGTCTTTGTGAAAGTACTGGAATGCCTAAAAGTATATTCTTTATATTACTGTTATTACGTTGTATGTTTTATCTATTTAATCTTTTTTTTTGTATTGATCTGTTTACCGTTTTCCCTTACTGTATGCTGTTTACTTCATGATTTACAATAAATTAATTAGATTGAGTGATTTGAGAGACTCTGATGCTGCTGCTTTTTTCCTATTCATAGAGTATATAGAAAATATGCGTTGGATTGTGTCTTTATAGTGTTCCTTGTGTTCAGATGTACAATAATTTTTATTTTCATGCCATTTTACACCAATAAAGGAACTGGTGTGTGCTGTTGAGTTGTTTTTGTGTAGCAGATGTTGCTAAATATATGAAGGTAACAGTTCTGTCCTGGAATCTGACATTTATTTTTAAAATATGAGAGTCCTTGTTGCTTTCAGATAACTTTGGTTTGTTCCTTTTTTAAAGGAATTGTGGTAACTTTCTGTCTAAAATCAAACTTGATTCCAAGCCTCTAAAACAAGATTACCAAACTGTTGTATAGGATTTCTATCTAGTCTACTGGAAGCACCGGAGATATCCATGTGATGCAGATGCCTGGTCTTGTGTATTAGGAGGAATTTCGCTGTGTTTTGTTCTAAACTCTGAACTATGAAGAAAAAGTTTAGAGCAGGAATGCCCAAAGTTAGCCCCCAAAGCTGGTTAATGTGGCTTACCGAGGGATGTCCGGGATCTCGCATAGAAATCCACATTGTTTACGGCCGGCTAAATGTGCATCATGATTATGCTTCCACTGCTGACGCTGCCTGTAGTAAATGGGCTGCATATAATCCCTCACTCAAAGTACTCGCATCACATTTGACCAGTTAATTTACAGTTAATAAAAACGGGGCATGGAGGCGCTACAGGGCTCACGGGGAGAGCAGCCCCGCCGTATACAGAAGCTACAGTCCTCCATCTCTCCGCCCTCCCTCCTGTCCAGCTACTGTTGGAAAAAAAGACATTTGACAGCCATAAAAACCTTTAAACACATTTAAAATGTGAATATTACATCAAATCCTAAAATAGTTGCGATAAACTAATCTCATTTGTTATTTACATTTCCTTCTCTTGATCAGTCCATATGACACTTATATATTTAAATAGGACTGAGAAAACAGCTACTTTCAGTCTGTTAAAGTATGGAATTATGGAAAACGGCTTGGGCTCCTTTTATTTGCTGCTGTTAATCCTGACGCCGCAGCTTAGGGAGGTGATAGATCGCTCCTCACAGGCTGATGAAAATACAGTCCGAGCCATTTGGCTTTTTAACTCCCAAATATAATTTTCTGGGAATGGAACGTGTGTTCATATGGTGGCTTACTGCTACTGTACAGCGTATTAACCTCTGCAGGAGGCTTCATCACTTATCGTCACAACTCGCAGTCGGATTTCATTTAGATACACCCAAACACAACACACGCTGAAAGATGAGGGAGAAGTAGTACCCTGGGGCTTTGTCCTCCGAAACAAAACATCAATCTACCCACAATGGAAGGGTGCACGGAGGACGATTTGATGAGTCACTGTTAATGTCGACCTTCAAGGTTTCCTCCGTCTTTGGACAGCCGTAAGCCGTATTGCTGCTTCTGTGTTTTTCGGGCCTGTTTAATTGGCTGCGGTAATTCATGTCGGTGTTGCAAGCAGGAAACTGAGCGGCACCGGTGCACAGCTGCCTGGAATGTGTGCCTTGATTTACCGGAAGGATTCTGCAAAGAGGCTGTCAGGGTTTCTCACCGTAAACGCCGTCTGTATGCTTTTTAACGTTGGTGTTATGAGACGTCTGATAATACAAGCGTGTTTTGGCTGAAAAGCTTATGCAATTTATGCTATTGCTTAAATTGTAAAAATGCAATTATTGCAGATATTTCTGCACAATCCATTCGGATCCATCGCTACATTAATAAATTTAAAGGGGTCAATTTAAAACCACATTTGTTGTTTAATTTAGGTAGTTTGGGGTGTCGAACGTACCATATCAAAAGGTCTGTGAAATCTCCAACCTCCTTCTTATACAAACATTTACTTTTGTAACTTCCACTGAGAAATTAGCCAGTCTGGGGAAAAAAAGCATCAGAGATCGTTTCACCAGAACGGGGCTCTATAGTCGCTGTAATCAGTAGTTAATGCGGCGTTTGGACACTACATGTTTTATATTGAAAGGATAATTTATCTAATCTGGTATTTTGGCGATTTTGAACACAAGGAGGTTTAGCGAAACAAAAAAAAACAGGCTGCTGTGTGTATTTACATGTGTTTTTAGAGTATTCTATGAGCTGCACTTTTAGTAAAAACATTTACAGCTTAATAAAAAAATGTACTTCCTGTCGCTTATTGAGGGGGGAATGCGTTCACAAGTTGAATAAAAAAACCTCTATTTAACCAGACACTACGCTGCAACGGTAGGCAGACCTGCCATGAAAAGTTAGCTCCCCCTGGTGTCTTTGTGGGGGAATTGATTTGCAACACAGAAAAATTGATGGAGAACTGAGAGAAAGAAACTGAGGGCTTTAAACGAAAAATATCTCTGTTAATACGTCTGCGTCTGGGTGCAACCTTGTTGTCGGAGAAGTATAAAATAGGCTTTAATTTTACATGTCCCCAGCCACTTCAGCTTTTTTCCAGAACTAACTTTATCATCATTGAGCCATCTGGTTAAACCAGCCAAACAGCGTGCGGGTCATTTAATATTCATGTATCGGCTTGGAAAACTGCATTTTCAATTGTACAGCTGTTTTTTTGACATTTATCAGGAGTCGTTGGCCATTTTCAGCCCCAACAAGGTTTTAATAGGCTCTATAGAGGCTCAAAGAACAATGGCGACTCTGGGTGGGGGCCAGGGTTGGAAATTTGATTGGCAACCCCTACGGCCACCCCAGATGTTGAAGGTCTACACACGATATGATAATCTTCAGATGTTGAAGATCTATTGAAATGCTGTTGAAAATTTGTGGCAATTATTGGGACAAAAAGTATTGGACTTACTATGAAATCTGAAAATACCACGATTTAAGATGACCTGGTTGTTAGTAAAACTAACTGGCTAATATGAAACGTTATGAAAATATTATTTTCCTCTAAATGTTGCCTTTTTTGCAAATACTCTTTGTAATGTGATTCTATGGTTTAGCAATAATTATAATTAACAACAGACATATGATGAAGTTGTACACACTGGAAGTTATTTAGTTTTTTAAAAATAATCTTGAAGTCTTTTGTCAAAGATGAGTCTGTAGCCATGTACTAATAACTGATGTCGGTGACCCCAAGGTTCTTTTTGCTGCAACAACACATTCTTCACCATCTGGTCCCCATGTTATATGTACATATTTCCTCTTTTCTACATAAATCTGGGAACTTTTAATCTAAGTTTTGCCAGAAGTGTAATTTTTTTTAATCAATGTTTTTTGTATAGATTCCATAAATCCTTTAAACATCCATAAATGTTGAGTAATTTTCAGATATTTCAGTCTGTAGCTGCTGGTCCATCTTAGCAAAACTTGAGTCATTTCTACTACAACGCAAGGCAACCAGTAAAATATGCTTCAACAAATTTTTGCTATAAAGTCAAATGAAACCATTTTCAAGTACTGTAGAATTTAAAGTGTTTCTCTAAATTCAGAGGGATGTTTTCCATTGTCTCTCTTTTTCTCTCTAGCAGTTTCACCACCGGTAAGTACAGCAGCCTGTCAGAAAAGCTTTCCAGCTCTTGAATTAATGAAAACCCATTTGCGCAAAACTATCTAACGGGAGGCTGTGCAACTGTGGTGTCCTTTGTGTTGAGGCTAGAATAGCAAAGTCAATTGACATGTATTGGTTCATATACGTTTTTTTCAAGCAATGACTAAAACGGGAACATCTATTCCAATCCATTTTAAGATAGATAAATGCTCTTGTTTGAATTTGATTTCTACATTCTATAACGTACACATGTATTTAAATTATTCAGCTATTTGCTTTACCTGCTCATTACTGTTCAGTATTAAGGAGCAGGATGGTGTTGTGTGTGGTATATATCAGTTTGTTTGTGTCCCTTTTTGGCTAAAATTCTTCAAAGAACAGTTTCCAGTTGTCAAAAAATGTTCCAAAACTCCTCTAATATTTAAAAGCCACAGCTGGATGTTACTTACATTCTCTTCACTAGATGGGGCAACGTCTTTCCAGAATGTGGAACTTTTTTATTCAGTGGCGGATCTAGGATTTGTTTTTTAGAATGGGGCCATCGAGGGGCCAAGTATTAGTCCAACATCCTTACATAGCTGGTAAGGCTGATACTTTTCACTTCCCACATCATGTTGAAACACTGTAATATCATTTTGCTGCATTTTTAGTGTTTTGACAAAATACAAATTCAAACAGGATTGAAAGAAATTTAAGCATTGAAATTATATTTTAAAAGGCACAAATAGTATCAATTTAAAATATGTGGGTGGGTGAAAAGAACCCCAGCTGAATAATATCTGAAGAAGAAGAAAGTGAACAGAGAAGACTCAGTAATCTGTTTAACAACTGAACATCCTGGATCTCTTTGAGATTTTACTCTGATCTCAGTTAATCGACTAGTTGAAAGATAGTGATTCCAACAAAGATATTTTCCAATACTTACCTATTAGGGGTTTTGTTTGGAGAAACGCTATCCTTGTGGTCTATCACCACATATAAGACACAGAAGGAGAGCTTTTTTTGACCATGTTGGCTACTTTAATTAGCACATTTTACAATGCTTCAAAATGTCCCAATCTGGAGAATGAATATAAAAGAAAGGCCAAGTGATTACTAATTTTCTGTTCAAGAAAATGACTCCACTTTAACTCAGATAAAATGCTTTGCTTGATTATCTGACATGACTGTGGCTTATTATTATTAATTAATTAATTAATTAATGCATCAAACTCATATAGCACTTTTTTGGACACTTTGGCCAACACCGATAGAAACTATATTTTTTGTCGAAACATGGAAACCATTCTTGTCACATATTGGGCTGAATATTTCAGGAATCCCCAAAAACCTTTTTTTTTTACTATCAGCGTATGCTTTTTTGTCTTGTACTAGGCTCATCCTAATTACTATTTTATTTGTTTGCATACATCAGAGACGTCCAAATGTTTTGCTGCATGGGCCAAAATCATCATGTCTAAAGTGCCCATGGGTCACAAAAATTAGATTTTTTTTTTTTTACATGCCTAACAATAAATTAAACATGTTATATTTTAAAAACCTATACAGTAGGATTGGCTTTTTAAAAAGAAATAATTTTCAAATAGTTTTCAAACATTTGAGAGTGGCTAATCTTATTTTAAGCCATGTTTGGTGGTCTCTATGGTTTGCAATATTTATGCCATTAAATTAAAAAGAAAGTTAAAAAAAGATTCTTAAAAGATGAATAATTTGTTTTGTGCCATGGATCATTTTGTAATCCTTTTGTCAACAAAAATAATGCCCTTATAAAACAAAGTCTCCGTCTGCATCAGTCTTTTGTGTTGTGGTACCAACTGTCAAGGACCGTTCAAAATCTCTCCAAGGGCCGCAAATGGCCCCCGTATCGCACTTTGGGGATCCCTGGCATACATGCATCTAATAGTTTTGTTCTTTACATTGTCTGTGTCCCATGTTATTGTTAAACATAGAATTATTTTTTTGTACAAAACAAGATAAACCAGACATGCATATATACACCCCTGTTTGTATTTTATATTTAAACAAATTGGGGAACTGACTACGTTCAGTCTGTTAAGTATAGAAATATGGAAAATGACTCGGATGAGCTTATTTTTTCCCCCCTCAAACTTAGAAGTGTGAGTTTATAAGATTTTCCAGGACCACTGTGTCTTAAATTCTTGCTGGACGTAGTTTTGCTTGGTACCTTTGCACCTGTTGTCTATACCAATGTTGTCAATTCACCAATGATTGTGTTTCATATATATATATTTTTTGTGCTTTTAAAGTTCAACCAAAAATATCTGACCCAAATTGTCACCTTTTTAGATGATGGACAAGATAATTACCTTCTGTAGAAAGGTTTCGAGGTCCAATTACACCGCTAGTGAGCTATTTGGCCACACTGACGAGAAGCATGTTTGCCGCCGTCAAGGCGAGGCTTTTAAACCTCTGAAGAATCCATCAGTTGTTAAGATTGACTGTCGCAAGAGAAACATTTCGTTTTTTTAACAGTAAACTGGCGTTAAACTGTATTTCTGGAAAAGGCCAAACCTCAACCAGTTTGGATACTCTTTAAGTTTTAAACTTAGTAAGCTGTAACGTCAGTCCACCCTGAAAAAGAACGGTACAGATAGTAATTCAAATATGTTTCTGTACAGTAACACAGAATCAGCAACATCTGCATCAAGTAACGAAGAAAAGGTCAGAACAGTTAGTTTTTAGAGAACACAGGAAGTTGATATTATCTTTGTTTCCTCCAGTAAGAAGGAAGTGTTAGAAGTTTCATCCCCTTTGTTCTCCAAATATCTCGCTCTCTGCTTCCTTTGTTAGAAATTGTGGTTGTCCAGCTGTGAAGGAGGAATGTGTCTGAGCTCACTGAAGCTTTTCTTTAGACTTGTTCAAAGTCAAGATACGTTGAGAAACTTGATGTCACTACAAAGAACAAAATGTTCTCCGTTTTGCTGAATCTGAAACCGGCCACAAAGTTTCCCTGCATCCTCGCCTATTCACCACAACAATCTGCACTCTGCACAGGCGTGTTTGACTGCTAAGCCTGTCAGATGGTTAGAATGATGGACTGCAGCATCCGGGATGGTTGAACTTTGTCTAGAACTTTAAAGAAATCCCACTTCATCAGATAATGACACATAAATACTTACTGATGGACTGCCAGCAAGCACTGTTGTCAGCTTTGTTACCCCTTAAATTTTCAGCCATTTTGACCCCAAACCAGTCAGTCAAAGCGAGTCCTGAAGAG
Source organism: Apricaphanius iberus (assembly GCA_028564705.1). Lineage (NCBI taxonomy): Eukaryota > Metazoa > Chordata > Actinopteri > Cyprinodontiformes > Aphaniidae > Apricaphanius > Apricaphanius iberus. The sequence continues at coordinate 961,188 of JAPXFQ010002564.1, forward strand.
CCTGAAGTATCCAACATGTTTTAGTTATTTGGTTCATTAGCAGGGCTCTGTAAAACTTTGAACACCTCTAAATCTGGTGGGACTGGAGCTGAAGAACCTGGCAAAAACCCAGATTTATGTGTAGCCCCGCCCCGTGTCAAGTGTACACATCAATCTGAAACTGCTCAGAAACCATCTGAAAAAGGACGGGCCATCTGGGATATTATTTTGAGTTTTGAGCGTGGCCGTGTTTGGTTTACTTGCTGCTATCATACCTGAGCGACCACCCTTGCATCTCCCCCAAAGCCACAGTGCTAACAAACGATTGGGCCACACTAGGGATGTTCGATATTGGCTTTCCTACCAATATCCGATATACCGATATAGCCTAACTCATAATTTCCGATACCGATATGTGGGGACCCTCCCTCATAAAAAACAATAACTACTAAACTCTTTTGGTTTACTACAATGAAATATCTTGTATCATGCATACTTGAGTTTTAAAAAATTATAAAATGTAATAAGTACTAGAATTTTAGTTAGCCAATTAAAAAAGATGCCATTTTTATTTTGTCTTCAAAAGTAGCTGGAACATTTTCTCACACAGAGAATACTGACAAAGGCCCACTACTCAGGACAAATTTATACTTTTAGAAAATGTAAACAACATTATACTTTTATAGCAGTGAGGTAAAGTGGAAACAACTGAAACAAGAATAAAAAATAAAACAAAAGCAAACACTTAAGCAGGGCCAATAATTAACCTACTTTGGGTATTACAACCTTAAAAATAAATTGGGCTTAAACACTGCACTAATTTAGCTCTACATGTAACTGGCCAGTGGCCATAATTTAATACAATCAAACAACAACATTGACTTAATTAGCCATCTTTCAAGTAACCAAATGTGCAAATTAAAACAGTGTCACAAAGAGGAAACAGTGACAGATTAGAGCCCAGTAAACAAAAATTCAGTTCTTTGCTAAAGTTTTCTTAAATTAAAAGTTGTCTCAAACAAATAATATCTCAAAAACTAAACCTCAAATCTGTCATATTTTTACATTCTGAGAGAGAAAAGAAGCTGAAGAGTTTGATATATAATATGTGTTTGGTGTGAAAAACTCATCTTGTTGAAAAAATAAGAACCAATACAGATAATTTCCGATATTACATTTTAATGCCAATATCGGCCGATAATGACTTTAGGCCGATAATATCGGACATCCCTAGTCCACACCATCAGTGGAGTTGAATAGTTAGTGCTGTTCAAAATGGATTTCCGTTGGTTTGGAAAAATATTCCAAGTGCCAACGCAAGTTTAGGAGCTGGAAACCCACGCCCAAACACTTAAAAAAACACATGATGACTGTAGTTGCCATGAAAACTCTCTGAATTAGACGTTCCTGAAAGGAAAATTTTCAAGATCTTTAGCATCAGATAATGTTGGACTTTTTTTATTAGTTCATTAATTTGACCCTTGTGGATGTAAAAAGAACGTTTGTGTTTGCTCCAAGCTGTTAGTTAAATGAGGGTTCATAATTAAATTACTAATGAAAAGTTCCTAGAGGCTCAAAAGTCTGCAGAAAACAGGACCTCTTAGGGTTGAGGTTTAGTAAACTAAGTGCCTCTTTGCTTTAAAATGTGCTTTAATTATTTAATTTTCCAATATGTCGCACATTAAGCACCTTAAAGGCGTTCATTTATTAATTACTTGGGCTAAAGTGGACTATTAATATTTAGTATCCCTTTGTGATAGAGGTTCCTACCTTGTGTTCTCACTGGTTTTCTAAGTCCCTCATTGTTTTGAGATTTTATATATGAATTTTAACTTCTTCCCATTTTTTCTTATTCAAATAACTCATACATCACAATAACAAGGTTAAAAACGACTTTGTTCTTTTGCAGATGGGTACATCACAGTGCCCGGAAACAATTCAATCCATCATCATTTATGACGAATCTCGACACCCTTTTCTTTGCTCTCCACATTTCTCATTTCTGCCTCCACCTTTTTCTGAAGTAGTCTTTTATGATTTTTATTATCCGTTATGAGAAATATAAACAACCTACAAGCTAAACTACAACCTCAGGCATTAAAAATAATTAAATTTTGAAAACTTCAGGGGTGTAACTGTTCAAAGAAAGTCATGGTTTGATACGTTTTTGTGTTCACTTTAATAAAAAATCCAAATATGCGTAAGCCTTCCACCCCCCCCACCCCCCCACCCCCCATCCGATCAGCATTAAACAAAAATTCCTTATAATTCCTAAAATTAATTTGATTTAGCTATATTTCATACCTTGGAAAAAAATTAAATACACACTGCCTGGATTTATGAAAAATACATAACAATTAGTACAAGCAGACATGGCCAGAGTAGAAAACAATATTGCCGAAAAAAAGTCAGTGGTAATGTTTAGAAATTATGAAATACTTAAGCTGTATGTGAGAAAAAGTGTTTAAATCAATCTCTAGAATGTCTTGTATGGCACAATCCTGCTTTACAAACTAGAAATAAACCATTCTTAGCAGCCTTTCTCAGCGCTAAGCGACAGTCTGAGTATCTCCTAAGGCTTGAAGCTCCATCAACTTTTAGCTCTTTCTTGGCAGGTGTGTGTTTGGCCACCAGGGACCCATCTTTACCTACTGGTTTCTGTTTTTCTCATGGTACAGGTACACCAAGCTTGTGTTAGCACTCTGCTGAACAAGTGCATCATAGAAATGAGATGGCTCTTAGAGAGATTTATGAATTCACATTTACCGTTTGATAACATCTTTAAACAAATCTATAGCGTGCCTTGGAGGTCAGTAGGCTTATAAAAGCCTAAATGTTCGTCTATCTTTTCTGAAATTACCTTCCACCAGATGTAAATGTGCATTTAGATACATTCTGCTGGTTGAACTGCTTTTAGTTTTGATCGATTCATCCTTTTAAAGCCTGAAAAATCAGCAGAAAAACTCAATGCTTTCAATAAACTGTTTATTAGAGGTTTTTGACAAAACACCCATTCAAATATCTACATCATGCAATTATTAAATGAACTGCTAACCCTTGCTTTTCCATTCTTCTGCGGTACATCTTGCTGAAAATGAGGCCCGGTTTAGCTCTGTCTAATATTGGCAGACATGTTTACTTGGCACTCCCGCACGTCCACTCCTCCTTGTTTATCAGTCTGTCCTTTCCTCCAGCTAAAGGGCATCCAAAAAGCAGCAGGGCTCACCGTGACCTCACCCGTGCTCCACTCTGTCTTCCCATTTAAGATGAGATCAAACTGATTCCTGTTGCCTCAGGAGAGACTCTTAAACAATGGAAAGAAACTGCATAACCAAAATTAAAGAAGAGTAACTTGATAATGCTTTACAAAGAGCGAATGAAACACATTATACAAAATCATATATTCAGTTTGGTGCAATAAAATGACTAATACAAGAAATACATTTTAAAAAAATCTGCCCATTATTAAGTTGATTTCTTCGCAGCCTTCTTGATTTTTTTTTTTTTTTTTTTTTACTCCTTTACAGCTTCAGGACTGTTGTAATGTTGGGCTGAGTCTAATCATTAAGGCTAATTTTTCACCAGATGCTTGCCTTGCCTCTCCTTTGTGTCTCAAAGTGAATTAAATTATTCTTTAATTGACTGTTTTTGAATTGCAGAATGCAGGGGTTACAGAAATGCATTACAGTTTGGTGTATGAAAATACGGCATGTGGTTATTCATGTAGAAACACCTCAGAAGCTGTAATTAAGCAGCTCTAGGCATACGTTTTATGTTTATTTATGGCCGTCTTATGATCACAACCAACAAACCATTTGTTCAAATTTAATCCCTTTTTGAAAGGGAAAAACTAAAATGAAAGTAAAAAAATTAATTTAATTAAAAAGTTTAATCCCTTTTTAAAAACAAAACAAATTAAAAATTAAAGCAAATTAAAAATATATAAAAAAGGAGTAAAAAAAAAGTTTAATCCTTTTTTGAAAGTAAAAAACAAGTAATAAAAAATAATTAAAGTAAAGAATTAAGTTTAAAAATCTGTTAAATACAGTTTAATTTGTAAAATGTCTAAAATAAAAAAAAACAATAAAAAATAGGTTAAAACGTATTAGGAAAAAAAGTTATAAGATAAAAAATTATAATCCTATTGAAAAGAAAAAATACAAATGATAAAAAAATTAAGTAAAAATACATTTTTAAAAAGGTAAATACGTAAAAAAAATCTATTAAATAAAGTTTAATTTTTAAATTTTTAAAATTAAAAAAGAAATAATAAAAAATAAAAGTGAATAGAAATATATAGGGAAAAAACACTTAAATATATTTTAAAGTAAAAAATATGAATTTGTTCATCTTTGCTGGTCTCGGTCTGTGAGTTTTAAAGCATTTTAGCATGATCCTCCTCACCCTAAATGAAGAAGCTGCCGACAGCTGTACCATCCAAAGCGCATAAAGAGCTCGACTTGATTACATTTAATCTGCACAAAGACATCTGCGACATAAAGAGATTGGCATGCACAGAAAGCCTTTTAATTTAGTCATTCAGTGAGGCGCCTGAAGATGGTGGAAGGAAAAACATCTTATCTCTGTGGAGCAACAAAAGCACCTCATCACCTGAACGTAGTGTGTGTTGATTCAGGCCAGGTCATGCAGTGTCTGCAAAAATATGAAAATTCAGGACCTTCGTGCTGCAAGCAAACAGTGCCGCATAAAGTTTAGATGGAACAAAAGAGACACAACATAATAAATACAGAAATGAAAACATCAGGGCCAAACTAAGCAATCATATTCAGCTCTAGAATCTTCGCCCCAACCTCAGGGCCCCGTTGTCCTCGTTCCATTTCATGCACGCACAGAGGAAAAGCAAACTGGTTGAAATGTAATATATTGTGATCATGGTTTAGAGCAGAAGTTCTCTTAATCCTACGTTCTAGATTTTCTAGATCTGGGTCACTGTTCTTCTGACATTCTTGCTGGTTGAATTATCACCTTGACTCATCAAGTTCTGCAGCAGTCCTGCTGAAACCAGGTTTGTTTAAGCAGGAAAACATCCTCTTGGACTGGGCTTTCCCATCCTTAAATTAGGCGTGTTGGCAACTGGAAAAGTAAATTAAACCGTAAATTGAACCATTTTGTCTTGTTCCTATAAAATCAAGCTGTTGGCACGAAAAACTCAAAACTATTACAACTTAGATTCCACGATGGGAGTTTTAATAAACTGCTTACTATCTCTAAGGCGGATAATATTCAGATTTTCCATGTAAGTATTATTTTAGAAGGTGCAACCTGCATACTTGTGTGTTTACATAGTATATTTGGCTCTGAGAATGTTGAATGTTATCAGTGTTCAATAAAGCCAAATGCAAACCAGGTTCATCCCACAGCTTCGGGACACGATAGATTATTTTCACCTATTTGTTAAGCAGAACTATTGTGGGTTCAGATGGAAAATTTATTTCAGTGTCTGTATATTAAACCAATAAAGAGCAGAGTTGATCACGCATAAGGCTTTGTGGTCAGGAGTGGACAACTGCAGTCCTTAAAACCTTATTTTCTGCAACTTTTAAAAGTGTCTATACAATATGCCTGAATGAAAGCATATTAACCTCTTTTTGTATTAGAAATGAAAGTAGAGGTTTTTACTGGTCTGATTTAATAATCTAATCATTCACTGTTGGCTTAAACACATTAGTCTCTGTGTAAATAATCTATATAATGTGTTTCACTTGGTGATCAGAGTTTCTCAAATTAATAAACTGTTTATTAATTATCAAATTATTTGATAGAACCTGTATTTAAGGTTAATTTAGGGATAGATATATATATATATATATATATATATATATATATATATATATATATATCAGAAAGGACCAATTTCAAGCTGAATGGAAACATCACGTTTACTGGAGAAAAACCAGCTAACATCACCAAGGCTACCAGTAGCATCCAATCAGACCAAACTTCTGATTCTGGATAAAGTCGGAAGAATCCTAGATGTTGAGAAGGGATTTTGCCAACTGCTGCCCGTGCTGCATTCAAGTACAGCTGGGAGGCTAAGCTGTCAAAAATATCAAAACAACTCTAAAGATTATCAAATATGGGCAATGTTCTATTTAAACACTTCTCAACATTAACTTTGACTAGCGGTTATAATGTTTTCTACTCTGGCTATGTCCGCTTGTACTATTGTATTTAAACAAAATCAAATAATTTCTCCAGTCAGTTTTATGCTTTTAACTTTTTTTAAGTTATTGAACATAATAAAATCTAACTGATTTCAGGAACGGAAAGTAATAAATTCATGAAAAGTTTGTTTTAATGCTGAACCAAGTTTAAAAAAAATAAAATAATATGCACTAGGCATCTACTGATTCCAATACATGTATTGGGTATCAGGCCAATACCTTTCTAATACACTCGTACTTAAATGTGAAAACTCTGCAATAATTTCAAAGAAAATAAAATGCATTGCATTTTTTTTATGTGGGAGAAGTATCGGCATAGGCACTTGGTATCGGTGAGTACTTGGATCCAAGTATCCGCATCACATCGGTTCAAAACAATTGTCGCATTCCTAATATGCACAGTTGTATAAATATTTTTTCATGATTTTAAAGTGTACTAAATACAACCAAAACGAGATATTTTTATAATCTATAATATTTTAAAATACATTCAGTGGTTTTTTTTAAATTATTTTTTAAATAAACATCTTTTTGATTTAGCTTTGTCTTTCTGACACGATTCCCCTCATCAGATGTCGGTTCTTTGAGACGATGAATTACTCTTATCTGCTGGAATTGATGCTGTTTGCGTTTGCTTGTATTTACTGATACCTGGTTTGTTAATTTGGCGCAGAAACTGAGAATTATTTTCATGTTCTTTGCCAGGTTTAGTTTGCCTTACTGTCTGCTTTTCCTTACGCCTGATGGAGGTTTTATTTTAAGGGGTTTGTGTGCCTGAGTGCGGTGGGAAGAAATCGTCTTGACCCCGCACTCTGAGCGCCGGCTGAATTATCACAGAGAGCATGTTGTGTGTTTGGGCTGCTAGCCTTTCTATGAATGCAACACTCGGGCTGTCATTTGTGGATTCACAGCTCATTACCGCCACAGCAGAATGTTCGACTGGCTGCTGCCAACACGATTGTACTGCTTATTTATTTGTGCTTTTTTTTTTTTTTTTTTTTTGTCTGATGCCTTCGTCTTTGAGCTATGAGTTTTTTACCACCTCATTAAACAGACATGCAGGAAAACACCTGTATATCATCCCCCCTCCCCCAACACTGCAGCTCAAGCTTTACAATGCCCACAGTCTACTTAGTGTTTTCGCATCTAAAATTATACAAATGATCAGATCACAGATTGTGCACACACCCACACGCACACAAATATGGGAGAAGACGGCGAGAAGCTGCAGGCTACAAGGGTTACAGACTCTGAAACCAGCGCTAATGGAATCCTGCACGCTGTGACCGTGTGAGCAAAACAGAGACGGCGAGAGAAAGACGAGGATAGTGAGACAGAACGAGCCAAGCCAAGCTCCCGCAGGAGCCCGGCGCTGTGCTATTCTCAACACCCCCTCCATAATAACCGCCCCATTCATACATCACTTCTGCTGCGGCCCGCATTCAGAACTGTTCTGTGATGAATACTGGAGCAGACGTAAAAACGTTAAAACTCAGGTTTGTGCAGCTCTTTTCGGCTATCCATCTATGATCTATTACCCTCCTCTTGATTAGGGATCGGGTTGCGGAGACATTCCTCTACCCAGCCATTTGGCCCAGCTCCTTGGGGGGGATTCTCAAGGCGTTTCCAGGCCGGTCCTTGCAGCTTGTCCTGGGTCCAAGGATGGAGGACTAGAGTCCTGCTGCATGGAAACGTACAAAGGTCGCTCAGTACCATGGCTGGATGATAATTCAATAGAGATATCTATCGATTGATAGATGTGTGGGACTAAAAAAAAGGGTCGATTAATAAAATTAGGTAGCTTACTCTGGCTCGCAGCTATTAGCCGTTATGGTGACACAAGAAACGGCTTTTAAAATGTCCCTCTGTTCTCTACGACGTCCTCAGAAGCGAGACCACTTAAAACAAAGTATAACTGGAGGTGTAAAGACCTGCTGGCTTCATCTCTCTGTGACTGCACTAGGCTCGAATGTTCTGGGCCAGTCGTGGCCAAAAGTTTTGAGAATTACATAAATATTGGAAATTTGAAAAGTTGCTGCTTAAGTTTTTATAATAGCAATATGCATAAACTCCAGAATGTTATGAACAGTGATCAGATGAATTGCATAATCCTTCTTTGCCATCAAAATCCACTGAAGTACATTGCTGTCATTGAAGGACCTGCTGAGATCATGTCAGTAACCGTCTTGTTAACTCAGGTGAGAATGTTGACGAACACAAGGCTGGAGATCATTATGTCAGGCTGATTGGGTTAGAATGGCAGATTTGACAGGTTAAAAGGAGGGTGATGCTTGAAATCATTGTTCTTCCATTGTTAACCACGGTGACCTGCAAAGAAACGCGTGCAGCCATCATTGCGTTGCATAAAAATGGCTTCACTGGCAACGATATCGTGGCTACTAAGATTGCACCTAAATCAACAATTTATAGGATTATCAAGAACTTCAAGGAAAGAGGTTCAGTTCTTGTTAAGAAGGCTTCAGGGCATCCAAGAAAGTCCAGCAAGCGCCAGGATCGTCTCCTAAAGAGGATTCAGCTGCGGGATCGGAGTGCCACCAGTGCAGAGCTTGCTCAGGAATGGCAGCAGGCAGGTGTGAGTGCATCTGCACGCATAGTGAGGCAAAGACTTTTGGGAGATGGCCTGGTGTCAAGAAGGGCAGCAAAGAAGCCACTTCTCTCCAAAAAAAATCAGGGACAGATTGATGTTCTGCAGAAAGTTTGGTGAATGGACTGCTGAGGACTGGGGCAAAGTCAGATTCTCCCATGATGCATCTTTCTGATTGTTTTGGGCATCTGGAAAAAGGCTTGTCCGGAGAAGAAAAGGTGAGCGCTACCATCAGTCCTGTGTCATGCCAACAGTACAGCATCCTGAGACCATTCATGCGTGGGGTTGCTTCTTATCCAAGGGAGTGGGTTTACTTACAATGTAGCCCAAAAACACATCCATGAATAAAGAATGGTACCAAAACACCCTCCAACAGCAACTTCTTCCAACAATCCAACAACAGTTCAGTGAAGAACAATGTATTTTCCAGCATGATGGAGCACCGTGCCATACGGTAAAAGTGATAACTAAGTGGCTCGGGGACCAAAACGTTGAAATTTTGGGTCCATGGCCTGGAAACTGCCCAGATCTTAATCCTATTGAGAACTTGTGGTCAATCCTCAAGAGGCAGGTGGACAAACAAAAACCCACTAATTCTGATAAACTCCAAGAAGTGATTATGAAAGAAAGTGTTGCTATCAGTCAGGATTTAGCCCAGAAGTTGATTGAGAGCTTGTCCAGTCGTACTGCAGAGGTCCAGAAAAAGAGGGCCAACACTGCAAATATTGACTCTTGCAAAAATGTCATGTAATTGTGGTTAAAAGCCTTTGAAACGTATGAAGTGCTTGTAATTATATTTCGGTACATCACAGAAACAACTGAAACGAAAAGCAGTTTAGCAGCAAACTTTGTGAAAACTAATATTTGTGTCACTCTCAAGACTTTTGGCCACGACTGTTAGCTCATTAATCGGTGAGTAGCTGGCTAGCTTTAGCAGCTGAACTGGATTAGACTCAGCATTATTGACGCGGTTTTACAAACACACTAAACCAAAGGTTTAATAGCACTGGTGTGAGACATTAATGTAACAGTGTCATATTATTACATATAATATAGTGGTTAATAACATTACCTTTCTTTGAGTTTACTGATGCCACTTATATCTCCTGATTTTGAGCTTGGTTATAGTTAAAAAAAGTGTTTGAGAAAATTACTTAATTCTTACCTAAATGAGTTCATTGTAGCATATCAAAATGACCAAGGAGGCACTTGAAATACCTTTCAAACATTTTGTGATAGTTATCGATAACTCGATACTTATCGATGCTAAAAATAATGAGCTGAATTGAAGTCAACTGGGCGTTTCTGATACTTACAGAGGTTAGCAGGAGCTTTTAGCCAGAAAACCGTAGTTGAGTGACTCTGCTACCCCTCTGGCTTCTAGGCAGATTGAATAATTTTTGGCGAAAGCCTTGTTGCTCCATAATTCTCACTAAAGCTATGTGAATTTTAATTTAAACAAATTTTAATAATCTATATCTAAACAAGAAATGTGATCATTTTAACCTATTTTCGACCAAGCAGCGTAATCTTTAACACGCAGCAGAAATATACTTTCACTAACTTAAAAATCAAGCAGGGGGTAGAAAGCTAATAGCCACTAGTGCTAACGCTGACCGCTCATCTGAGACCCATAGATCTAAAGGGCATGCTCCTTAATATTCATAATTTCAAGAATAAATTACATCTAACGGATGAGTTATAAATAAATTCACACCCCAATCAGAGTAAACCTGAAATATTAAACCTTAAATTATTCTTTGAACCAGGCAGTAAACATGTTTATTTATGGGATCTTGCTCCGTTCTGGAGCCAGCCCCTAGTGGATGAGAAGGGAACTGCAAATGTTGCCACTTCAGGGTTAACTTCACTTTTGGCTGGTGGAATTTGCCTCTTGGCTCCAACATATTTGCACCCATCCAACATTTATAATAAGTAAGATGAATTAGATCTGACATGCCGGAGGAGCCTGGTGTTGATCCTCCATGTTTAGGCTTCAGTTAGACCTGGAGGTACTTGGGTAATTCTGCTGAGACGGCACTCCTTGCAGACACTGACAAATGTAAAGAGGGCACAGAGAGAGAAGGATTAGCATGGGAATCAGGCGAGATAATCAGAGGCACGAGTCTCTGTTTGTCACGCAGCGGGGAATCTCTGCAGGATACTGATTTTAAAACGAGAACCTCGCTTTAAGGTTTGGGTTTTGTTCTATAAATTTAAAAACATGGGAAAGGATTGTGTTCATCCTCACAAAGACGGGAATAGAGCCTCGTTTCTCTTGAGAGGATATTCATCCTGTATTTCGCAGGAAGCTGAGTGGGAGGCAGGTGATGGAGTGCACATCATCATTCAGCAGCTGTGGCTCACACACCTCAAACCAGACGCCGGGGTCAGATCAGATCAAGCTGTCGCTGCCACAACCCACCGCCGTGCATCTGTCGCCGAGCACGCGCGTGCGCGTGCGTGCAGAGGCTGGGGCGTTTGAACCCGCCGCTCTATGTGCTTAGCCTCTGGGCCGGGTCCATGTCAGTCAGGGTTAGCCCGTACAGTGAGGGAGACAGCTGGGGAGGCACGGTCGACTGAATAAGGCGGCCACCACCTGGACACACACACACTCCAACAGAAAAGACAGAAAAGAACACAAAATAGAGTTAATAACAGAGATGGATGCTTCTTCAGCTGAAATTAAAGTTCTGTTAAAGGTTGATTCAAAGTTTTTGCACGATTCACAATATACATTCATGCATACACAGCTAAAAACCGAAGTTTACATACATCGAAACCAAATAAAAAAATAAATCAGATCTAAATTGATGTTTTATGTTAGTTAGAATCACAAAACTTATTTCTATTTCCTAAATGCTAGAAAAAGACAGAATACATTACTTTTATTTATTAATGTCTTCACAATTAGGAGGGAAAGCCAGGAGGATGATTTACTGATTTTTGAAACCTGAAGAGGTTTATTTTTAAGGCCACACCTTAAAAATAAGCTGAGAAGAGAATCAGGGAGCTGCACCATTCTGGTTCATCCTTGGGAATCATTTCCAGGTGTTCGAAGGCACCAATTTTATCTTCTCAAATAGTTATAGACATGATGGGAATGTCCGACCCTCAGGAAGGAGACGGGTTCTGGTCTGAAACGTCCAAAATGACCCTCAGAATGGTTGGAATCCTAGATTCCCCCAAGTTTGTTAATTGGGAAGGACCAAGACAAAGAATAGAAGTTTAACCTTTTTAATTTAGAAACCAAAGATCACGAGCAGTTTCTCCACAGATATATGTGTAGACTCTAAGCTAGTGTTTCCCAAACTTTTAACCTTCTGACTAGGCCTGGTCGGTTCATACCAAAAACCGGTGTTTATTTTCGTTATATGAATTTTTAACATACCCCTATACCAGTGAATAGCTAAGACAACTTCCGGAACGTTTAATGAGGGGAAGTGTTTCAGCCAGGATCGATTTCACTGCTACACGCTCTTCAACATAGTGTAGAAAATAATGTTTTTTATCTAAGTGCAGCTGCTGGCAGCAGCGAAGTTCACAATTCTGATTAAGTGTTTCCAAAAAAGAGGAGCCTCGTCTATAGTTTAAAAAGTTTATCGGCTTTTAAAGGTCAAACGAGAACCGGAAGGCATACCTTTTACAAGCGCTATTGAGAGTAACCAGTAGGGGGAAGTGCTGAGCACTATTTGACCGTCTGTAGGTAAACGCGGTCAACGGAGGCAAAACCAGTAGGAAAGAAATCAAAAATAGCGGTAAATGTGTTTTACATACCATCTACAATACTTCTGCAGTCTTTTTTCCCTTATATGAATATTAACCAGCTAATAATCACCTACGGTCGCTATGTTTATTTTACTTCTTCTTTGGCAAAATCCGATCTGAGTCTATAGTCTGCCCCTAGCGGGATTCTTCAGTACTACATGCAAAGCAATTACAAAGTGCAATTTGTTGTTTGCGCCAACGTCAGGTTTAAAAACAAGTTTACTTTCAGCCTTAGAACATCAAGAATGTCTACTACAATCATAATCATTTAAATTATTTTCATATCATTCACCTGTGTCTGGAAAAAACAACATGATGCAGTCCATATGGCAGTAAAATGGGATATTTAACGCATATTTTTATATTCTTTATTCTTATAAGATAATGTGGATACGAACGGTCTTGTATGGAAAAAAAATACTGTTAAATACCGTAATACCGTTATGTTTTTTTAAAAATACCATGATATGAAAATTTTGCCTTACCGCCCAACCCTACTTCTGACCCATAAATTGAAAAAATTAGACCCCAACAATTGCATAGCTTGCAAAGATTTTCACAATCATTTAAAAAGTACTTTATTGAAAACACAATCAGCATCAACAGCCAATATATTGGCCAACATGTTAATTTTATTTATCAACCAGTTTATCTTTTGCAGAATTTCTAAAATCCACATGATTTCTTATTATTTTGGTATCAAAGTTTCTGAAGAGGAGCTCATAACCCCAGACTGATATGTTTGTGAACCCATGTGGGGTCCTGACACAGTTTGATTAATATGACACTTAATTATTCCACATCAACCAGTCAGAGAGGTTCCAGAGTGGCTTCGGGTCAATGTTGTGCCGTGGCCGTCTGAAAGCCCGTATCTCAGTCCTGTAGAGAATCAGTGGGAAGATCTTAAAAACCCTGCAAACCTGACCCAGTTCTGTCTGGTGGAATTGGCCAGAACTCCAGTAAACTATCGAGAAAGGGAAGGAAATCCAAGGAAGGAACCAAGTCATGCAGTTCAAAAGCAAAGCTACCAAATGTATTTGAACTTCTGACTTTGAATACATTGATAAATGAATCTCTGATAGATTATCTCTTGTATTTTTGTGGCTTTTAACAAATAGAAATAATTCAGTTAATTCTGAAATAAAACAAGATAAATTTTTGTTATTATTACTAAAGTCATGGTTTTATATCAGGTCGTCCACAGTACAGGCATTGGAAAGAAAACACACAATCCAAAGTACATTTACAGGATTTTATTAGATCTCTTTCTCTGTTTGAAGCCAATAAATCGCCTGGTATATACTAACAGTCTTGTTGTCTAAAAACCAAAAGTTCTGGAGGAAACGAGTAAGAACAGTGCAGAGGCACGAGGAAGCATCAGAAAAGCAAACTGAATGAGATCACATCAGGCTGACGGTGGATTAGAGAGCTGCCGGTGACTCATCTGACCTGATTCCCAGCAGCAGTAACAGTAACAGAGGCGGCCAGCGTGATAAAAAAAAAATCCTCATCCATCACATACTTGACTCCACATGCCAAACAGTTAGTTCACACACGCTTTCTACTGATAAACTAAATATAAAGTGCCGGTTTAGTGAATCTTTCTGTTACGTGATGCTTACTCTAATTTTGGAAATATTGGAGCTGTTTGGATTGGTGGAAAGCAGCGTTACGCGTCATAATGGTACAGTATTATGTAGGCCACAGCTGTTGTGAAACATGGAATACAATAGAAATGTCCTTTTTTTTCTCACACTGTGGAGATTCAGGCATAACAGCAGCAAAGTGGCAGATTCCTGCAAACATGAAAACATAATGTACTTTACAGTAAGGGCAAAATTACAACGCTAAAATAAAACACAAAAAAAAGCATACTTCAGTTCAAAAAATGAGCAACCAAGCAGGATATTTTAAAAATCGTTATAAAATGTGTGTGTATTTGTGCATTAAAGAGACTATTTAAAAAAACATGACAAGTAAAGCACAGTGCAAACAAACAAGTGATCTAATGAATCTGCGTTTTTTTTATCTTTTTTACGATTTCCGATTAGGGCCCGAACAAATGGAAAAAAAGCCTAACGATTAAAAAGTCATGTTGCTCAATATCATAACATATAAAACATTGTAGAAAATATATTCTAAGTGAAGCCTTGGACATTTTTAAAGAACAAATTTTAATAAAGCAAACGCAAAAACTGAAATCAATTCGACCCTTTTTTACAACACCTCTTTTACCTTAATGGAAATTTGGAAGAGACAAAAAAAATTTGGAGACCAGAGAGACAGTAAAAAACATCATTTAAATAGTTTAATTGTTATTAATTTAAATTGTAGGCTTATCCTGATGAAGTTTTATAGCACTTTATTATAATAATTTGTTTGTTTCATTTTTAGCAGCTGCACATATTTCAGTACACATTCTGACATTCGGTTAAAGGGGAAGAACCGTTTTTTTTTGCAACCTGGACCTTATTTGTAGCATGCAATACGTTCATATTTTCACATAGACATTTTTGGTGCAGTCTGTCAGGAGAAGTTCAGATACCATTATATCCATATAATGGGAATTGTTGGGACACCTAAAGAGCGGTGTCTAATGTTGCGTTCACATCGCCCCAAACGCCACCGTCAGCTGCGGCAAGATTACATGTAAAGTCTACGGTCGAGTACGTCAGAGGTCCGTCGGAGTCTCTGCGGTGCATTGTGTGCGTTGGCTCCGTCAACTTTTCAAGCGTTACTTGCGTTGCAAGCTGCAACGTAGGAGGTTTGAGCTCTGATGCGGTTTAGGAGGTCGTAAAATTGGGCGCGGGACAGACTGAAAGCGAACCTCATCCATAAGCAGCTCCTGGAGCAAATGGTTAAACTCCCCAAACTCAGAACACATCTGAAGAATGGGCGCTGATGCACCCGATGTCGACGTTGTCTAGCTTTATCTAGCAAATAAAGCCAAGTCACTCTCTCGATATGATCCGCCATAGTTTAGAAGCCCCGCCCACGCACTCTTTTTTGCTCAGAAGCAAACGTTGGAACCCTCAAAGTACATGCGTCAAACTTCATGTGTTGGGTACGTTGCCTGACGCAGACACACTGTGCGGTGTGAACGCAGCGTAAGGCATTATCTGCCACAAAACTCCTTCATTTAACCAATGTTAATTAATCATAGATGGAATCATAGGCTGCTCATCTATACCTTAATGCCTTGGGAACAAAAACTTTTCTGCTGCCACCTTTCTTCTTCGAACTCAACACTCCGTATAAAACCTATATTTTTGGTTACGATACTTAAAATAAAGTAAATAGACATTTTGTGCTTGTGAGGTTTTTTCCCTCCATATGGTGCTGACAGTCTGCAAAACAGACCCATTTGTTCATAGCTCTTATTTTGACTAGTTAAAGACATTTTTAATAGATTTATCTAATTCACCATCATTTGTTGTAACAAGCAGATAATAAAATATAACTTGTTTTTCAATTAATTGTATTTTTGTGTGTGTTAGAAGGATCGGCATTGGTCCTTGGTATTGGCAAGTACTCAGATCCAAGAATCTGTATTGTATCGGTTTGAATAAAAGTGGCATTATTGCATCCCTACTTGCATCCCTCAAATTAATGCCTAAAAAATAATTTGCCTTTTAGGGCTCTACTATTTTGACCAAAATAATAATCACGATTATTTTTGATCAATATTGTAATCACGATTATTAATCACGATTATTCATCCAGTCTTGTAAAATATCTGTTTTTATTGCAAAAAAAAAAATAATAATGCAAAAAAGAAACCCAACCTGAAAACAAACTCCAAGACTTTTATAAGTGCAAACTAAATATGTTATTTCAGAGTGCAATCTCAAAGTCCAACTTAATGGAAACAATTACAGCTTATACAGAAAAGGCCTAGGACATTCCTTAGTATGTACTACATGCTACGTAGCAAATACTGCTCGCCTGTTGATGTAGTAAATACTGCGTAGCAAACGAGCAAGTAGTAGGTATGAAATCAAACGTATTGAAGAAAAAAAAAAGAAATCGGACGTGTTGCTCCACTATTTTGCATGTCTGTTGACCCGGATGTTTATGTTACGTTCACCTGTGGTCCTGCCATCTAATAGCGGTTATTTTGTCTGGTATAACTTAACTTAAATGTTTAGTCATCTGTCAAAACAATCACAGTAATCAGTAACATCGCTACATGTACATTTATACGGCGAAAGTGCAGCAGTGTCAATGGTTGATAGTTCATCTGTAGCCATTTTTAGCTAGGTCGCTCTTCTACGATTTTGGGGCTTCCGCTGCATTGTGGGATAGCGTAGCGTCCACCGGCTGCTTACTGTGGCGGTGCTACACATCCAGGAACTACTAGTCAGATTTGTACTGGAGATTTGGATCTAAAACATCGCTCGCATACTGCTTTTCGCCTGCTACGTTGTCGACGTATTCGGACGCAGCCATTGTGAGTGCTGAGTGGCGTAGGTTTGGTTTTTATTTGGGCAGCTTAATGAAGCTTTAGCCATGCGTTTTCCCCCTGGTGGTTGGCAGGCTATTGGTTGAGGCAGTGAATGATGAAGAGGCACGCAGTGAAGCTCGCATTTTGAATGTAAAAATCGTTGACGATCGGGTCCATTTAATTGTGCCCACCAAAATCGTGATCACGATCAAAATCCGATTAATTGTGCAACCTTGTTGCCTTGACAGTTTTCCAGCACAAGACGAAATAAAACTCCCAAGCTTGTCTCCTGTTTAGAACAAGCATTATTCACTAGTACAGTTTTCAGGTTTCAGCCCCGAATGTCTCGACCACAACCTGCTCAGGTTTGTTTCAATCACTTTGTCTCCATCTCCAGTCACAATGTGTGTGGGATGTCGACCTCCCATATTCGCCAGCGTATGCATTAAATCACGTTGAGTTACTGCAGAGGAACAGAACCCTGCTTCATTCTCATATTCCTCCTCTGCTTAATGAATCACATCTCGATGTGTTCAAAAGGCACCAAGAAAAAAGCCTGCGCAAATCTGAATTTATTAATGAGTTATTTACTTTTATCATAATTTATGGGCGATAGCTTCCCCCATCTAAGGCAGACGGAAGTTTGCCGAATAATTACTTTAATTAGCGGCAATCTTAATTGGTCGTAATGACTCAGAGCAGTTCAATTATCTCCTGTCTGCAGCTCGTTCCGTAGGTTTACACCTGACTCTCTGAATGTGCGTCAGCTGCTGCTGGGTTTGAATCAGAAATACTGTCAGCCACTTATCCGCACTGACATTTTTCTTTCTCACCTCTCCTCGTCAGTCGGTTCACCTGTTCCTCTCCCGCACCTCCTTCCCCTTTTCAGTCTTTTTCCTTGTCTCAGTGTGGCGGCTACTCTGCCTTGTTGCCATGGCAACCCCATGTGGAAAAAGCCTTGCCAATCACACGGGTTTTTTGTTTGTGCGCTGAGAGAGAAGAAAAAAATGTGTATAAAATGCGTATGTTTAACCTGCCCTCCCTCATCCCCTGGCTGAGCAGCGGCGTGCAATTACTGCCTTCCCACTCGTTTCTAAATATATTTCCGCCGTAGACATCCACCTCTGGAAAACTTCAGCTTCTGCAGAGTCGTAGGACAGAGTTGTAGGTTTGAAATTTAACGTCTCGACCCGCGCTACGTGACTCGTTGCTGGAGGGAACAGACGCCAGCTGACTTCTAATGGCAAGAAAAAGCGGAAAAACGCCTGGAGTCAACTCCACAGCTGTCTCCAGACACTGCAAGAGCTGCTTTTTCTTTTTTTTATCCTTCAGCTGTTTGGGTTTTTCCATCCTCTGAAACATGTAGGCCCTATGCTGTGATTGTGAATTATTTGTGACAGAAGCCAAAACTACAGAATCATCTGTTTTAGATTTCTTCCTGATGTAAAGCATTAAAGGTCCCCTTTCGTTTTTAAATATATTTGGTAAATCTGAGCTACATAAGCATGCTGCATGTGAACATTTTCTCCAACCCCCATTGCCTACACTAGCTACAGAAAGAAAACAGACGGCAAAATCAGTGAGTCAGAGAAAGCCAGTCCCTACATCATAAGGAAAATTAGTATTCATGGTCTTGTCTACCTTGTCTAATGACCGCCCATGGATAAGATGATTTGGTAGGCAGGAAAGATTTATTAAGGCCGCACCTGATACCAGAAGAAATTCTTTTATAGAAGAAAAACCATGACGGCAATAAGCTCATAGGCAAATATTTGGTCTAAAAGGGGCTTATCACTTCTTTAATTTTTTTAAAGGAGCTTTTGATTTATTCACACTTTCAATGTTACCGTGGAAGGCTAAAAGAGTGTCTGCATACACTATCCAGAGCCATGTTAAAGCAGTTGAACTCTTCTGCTAACAAACCTAGGGATGTAGGTCTAAATAATTTAGATCATCTTTGTTCTGATGATCAGAAAGGATATACCACAAAGCTAACTGTATTTTCAGCTAAGCTAACTATATGTAGCGAAAAAATAACTGTATTTACAGCTAAGTATATTTTTTTGCAAAGCGGACTATATTTCCAATAATGCTAGCTCTATTTAGCACAAAGATTACTATATTTACAGCTAAGCTAACTGTCTGTAGTGCAAACTGTATTTACAGCTAAACAAACTATTCAATGCAAAGCTAACCATTTACAGCTAAGTTAACTATCTGGCGCAAAGCTAACTGTATTTAGACCTAAACTAACTATATTTAGTTCAAAGCTAACTGTATTTACAGCTAACTGTATCAAGTTAAAAGCTAACTGTATTTGCAGCTAACTGTATCTCGTGCAAAGCTAACTGTATTTACAGCTTAACTAACTTTATATACAGGTTAAACTAATTGTATTTACTACAAAGCTAACTGTAGCTAATTGTATTTAGCAAAAAGCTAACTAACGCAAAGCTTCCATCCAGACACTTTCAAATTACTAATTAGCTATTCGTCTTTAAAATGGGCTGCCAGTTCAGTCTGGCAATGTCTCAAATCATCTGATTAACAACAATATTGTTTTGTTAAACATCCACATTGATATAAGTTTTTATATAAATCAGTTTCATGTGCGTATAAATCTTTCTGCTTTTCAGTCACGTTTTTCATGTCCAGGTCAACATTCGTTGGGTTGAAGTTATTAAAAGTGGCTCCACGCCACTTTTAATTTGGCTCATGTGGATTAGATTTAGAACTCTTTGCAACTTCTGTCCAAAAATACGATTGATATGTAGATCAATTGACAGATTTGTATAAAAAATATCCTCAATGTTTCTGTCCCATATCTGTATAAAATTAAGAGGCCTACTCAAACACACCATTTTCCACTTACCATGAAGTTTCAACCTAGAATACAATCCCTGGATTTACTTACCGTTATACTCTTAAAGCGGGCTGAAGATAAACACATGCAACACTTTTCAGATTTATTTTAAAACATTTTGAAATCCACTTAGACACTACTTAGTCTTGATCCATCTCATAAAAAACCCAATAAAATACATCTAAGTTTGTAGTTGGAGTGTGTAAAGTTGAAGAGAGGATTGAAAACTTGTAAAGAACTTCATGCTTTCATTTATAGAAAGCCTCACAATGTTAACAATAGATAGACTAAATATTGGAAAAATTACAAAAGAAATATTTTTCTAAACAGGACATGAATGTGTAAAAAAAGCTTTTAGAATTATTTCTTGCTTTATTTATACTTGAAAGTATTATGTGCCAAGTATGAACTTGTTTTATTCGTTCTCTAGCTGAATTTGACATTGGTTCATCTTAAAGTGGAAGAATATTTACATTTTACTCATTTTATCTGCAAAGCATGCTCATATGTTGACATCTGGGTCTCCTTTTTAAATAGATTCATCCACATCAACTGTTGCAGCTGCGGTGTTAATTTGACATTGCTTATGCATTATGCTGGCTGAAGGGTGTTAAGCTACTGCTGCAGTTCTGTGTTTTAATGGAAGGCATTGGCAGCAAATGTTTGAACATATTTTTCCTTCTGCAATTGTGGCTCACAATCAGAGGTTTGAAACTCTTGAAAATTGTTGCTGTGCTGATTCAAAGATCTTTCTCTCTCTCTCACACACACACCTCTTTCTCTTCCTGCCTTGGCTCAACTTGCAGAGCTCTGAGGAGATGATCTGTCCAAACACTCACCAAAAGTTTCAGAAAGTTCTGCTGTCTGGGATATTTGGCAGCTCCCTCTGCCTGATCTCACATCTCCTCCTGCCATGCTTTACAAACGTGGCATAAAAATCAATCTTGCAAGACAAGTTTTCAAGATGTTCTGAATATGTCCATGCTCTAATTGTTTAAGGTTCAAAAAATGCGCATGGATTGTATAATAATAGATAGTTGGATCTGTTTATAAAAACAGGCAGACGGCTACAATTATTTCTGCATTAGCATCAGAAGGTGACAAAAATCAAAGTTTTTATTCCTAAATGTCAGCCTTGTGTCTCAACCACAAGAAATCAATAAAAATTTATGATGTGTAAAAGTCACAGAGTAAACCCTGCGTAAGTGTATTATTGATAAAAAAAATTTTGTTTTTAATAATAAGAAAAGGTATACTGTATTGTGTGTGTGTCTATATTTATTAGGGTTGTCACAGTGTGAAAATGTAACCTCATGGTTTTTGTGACCAAAATTATCACTGTTTTCGGTATAATCGCGCTATTTTTTTTAAAGGGTGTTGAATATTATATATATATATATATATATATATTTAGAAAGCATTAATAGTCCTACACAAACTGAAATAGTTTTGGAAAACTGTACCATTGATTATTTAAAATAATACAAAGTCTTATCAACAGTGCAACTACATGAACAAAGGTTGAGCATGCAAATCATTATTATTATTCTACTGTCCATATATATATATATATATATATATATATATACACTACCGTTCAAAAGTTTGGGGTCACCCAAACAATTTTGTGTTTTCCATGAAAAGTCACACTTATTCACCACCATACGTTGTGAAATGAATAAAAAATAGAGTCAAGACATTGACAAGGTTAGAAATAATGATTTTTATTTGAAATAAGATTGTTTTTACATCAAACTTTGCTTTCATCAAAGAATCCTCCATTTGCAGCAATTACAGCATTGCAGACCTTTGGCATTCTAGCTGTTAATTTGTTGAGGTAATCTGGAGAAATTGCACCCCACGCTTCTAGAAGCAGCTCCCACAATTTGGATTGGTTGGATGGGCACTTCTTGCGTACCATACGGTCAAGCTGCTCCCACAACAGCTCAACGGGGTTCAAATCTGGTGACTGCGCTGGCCACTCCATTACCGATAGAATACCAGCTGCCTGCTTCTTCTCTAAATAGTTCTTGCACAATTTCGAGGTGTGTTTTGGGTCATTGTCCTGTTGTAGGATGAAATTGGCTCCAATCAAGCGCTGTCCACTGGGTATGGCATGGCGTTGCAAAATGGAGTGATAGCCTTCCTTATTCAGAATCCCTTTTACCCTGTACAAATCTCCCACCTTACCAGCACCAAAGCAACCCCAGACCATCACATTACCTCCACCATGCTTAACAGATGGCGTCAGGCATTCTTCCAGCATCTTTTCAGTTGTTCTGCGTCTCACAAACGTTCTTCTTTGTGATCCAAACACCTCAAACTTGGATTCATCCGTCCACAGCACTTTTTTCCAGTCTTCCTCTGTCCAATGTCTGTGTTCTTTTGCCCATCTTAATCTTTTTCTTTTATTGGCCAGTCTCAGATATGGCTTTTTCTTTGCCACTCTGCCCTGAAGCCCAGAATCCCGCAGCCGCCTCTTCACTGTAGATGTTGACACTGGTGTTTTGCGGGTACTATTTAATGAAGATGCCAGTTGGGGACCTGTGAGGCGTCTGTTTCTCAAACTAGAGACTCTAATGTACTTATCTTCTTGCTCAGTTGTGCAACGCGGCCTCCCACTTCTTTTTCTACTCTGGTTAGAGCCTGTTTGTGCTGTCCTCTGAAGGGAGTAGTACACACCGTTGTAGGAAATCTTCAATTTCTTAGCAATTTCTCGCATGGAATAGCCTTCATTTCTAAGAACAAGAATAGACTGTCGAGTTTCAGATGAAAGTTCTCTTTTTCTGGCCATTTTGAGCGTTTAATTGACCCCACAAATGTGATGCTCCAGAAACTCAATCTGCTCAAAGGAAGGTCAGTTTTGTAGCTTCTGTACCGAGCTAAACTGTTTTCAGATGTGTGAACATGATTGCACAAGGGTTTTCTAATCATCAATTAGCCTTCTAAGCCAATGAGCAAACACATTGTACCATTAGAACACTGGAGTGATAGTTGCTGGAAATGGGCCTCTATACACCTATGTAGATATTGCACCAAAAACCAGACATTTGCAGCTAGAATAGTCATTTACCACATTAGCAATATATAGCGTGTGTTTCTTTAAAGTTAAGACTAGTTTAAAGTTATCTTCATTGAAAAGTACAGTGCTTTTCCTTAAAAAATAAGGACATTTCAATGTGAACCCAAACTTTTGAACGGTATTGTATATATATATATATATATATTGACCTTTTTCGTTGCTAAATCAAAACAAAATGATTGGCTAGAAATGTATAATTTTACAGGGCATATTATAAGTTCAAGGTATATTTGCTATTTATTCCCATATGTGTGTAGAGAGCTAACACTGGCAGGTCTATCCAATGTGGTGTTTTTAAAGAATTTTTCGCTTCTGAGGACCAGGAACAGAACCGAGGGACATTTTAAAAGCCACAGGTGTTGTTAGCAGCTGGGTAAATTTGCTGTGTCTCTCTGTAACAGATTGGCAGCGAGCTGGGAGAGGGGAGTCCTGCTTAACACAGCTGATTGTAGTTTTATTATTGCAAAATTTTAGTGTTTTAGTGCGTCGAGGATCGGTTCAAAACGAGACGCAACCTTTACCTGTGCCACTGAAACATTCATCTAGAACAACTTCCTGCGCTGCTCCTTTGCTGTGACATCTGACCGAAGTTACGGTGATGCTTCGCTTAGGGACTATAAAAAAATTCTGTTTCAGCTCAAATCATTTAATCTTTTTTGTGGTTTGAAAGGAGAGAGGTTGGCTGACAGAGCTGTGTGGGTCATTGTTAATGATTTGTTTGGAGTAAGTAATGATTGTTGTATTAAGCTACCTGATAGGGTATAATGAAAAAATCAGGGGATAAGTTTTTTATCAACCCCTTTTTTTCTATATCGATAGATATATACTGCTATTGAATTATCGTCCAGCCCTGTTTCGGACAACTAAATAAACCCTATATATCAGAAAAACGTTGTCCTCAGTTTGTGTCCTTCCAGTGAGTTGTGGAGATTTGGGAAAAAGTCGGTCAGTAATAATTGTTAAATTCATAATAATGCTGCGATAGTCAATCTATTGCATTGGCGACCAACTCTTAACAGCCCCCTGAGAGCTGCGAAATGCATAGCGTTATTTCAATATGGACGTATCTGCGACACTGTTTATATGCTGGCAGTGGGCGCTGCAGTTCACTACAGGGCGATTCACCCTCAACCCCAAAGTCCCCCCATTAATTTCAGCTAAAACGCTAACGTTGCCTTGCTTTGACTGTAGAGTTGTGGCTGATATGCACGCAGATGTGTGATGAGGTTTGAAATCTTGCTGCCTTTTGGAGACACTTTTTTCAGGATAGCTGTCTTCTATCAACCGTCCCTCTGTGTTCTTCAAATATCCAAAATATGTCCATACTTCCGACTTTATCTTCTTTGAGGGCTGATAAATGTCCTGAGCGCTGCCGTTTCCTCCTTCTGACATCATTTCGGCTTACAGAAAGTTTTGCCTTTAAACTACAAAGTGTGCATCTGCGGCAACTTCAGCAGATGAGACGGTGGCTGATGAGGCTCACCGTGCCTACACCGTGGACATGGTAATTCATTGAGATAATATATTTGTTTTTTAAATTATCATAGTCAACATTTTTACCGGGTTTACTGCTACACCGGTAACTGTGAAATCCTTATTTCAAACATAACATTTAGTCCAAAGCGAAGTGTTTATCTTTATCTAAATATTTTGTTTGAAGCTAAATATTTGGCTAGCAAACTTAACTGAATTGCTGAATATTTAACTTTGAACTAAACATTTAGCTCAGAACTAAATACAGTTGTCCCTCATTTGTTGCGGGGGTGACAATCTAAACAAAACCAGCATCAAGCAAAATCCGCAAAGAAGTCATCTTTAATATATTTGTTTTAGGGCTGTAAAATCCCTCGTAACACACTTTATACACATTTCCCAGCCATACATCAATATTTACTCACATTTTTCACAAGTTTAAGTACTCTCAAAGTTCAAACCTTTGTAGATTTTAAAACATAAAAGTACTAATATGCCTAAGTTTTCTGTTTTAACAGCAATACAGATGTTTACAGATGGATTTACAGCAACAGTGACTTAACCAACAGCATGAGTTTATGTAGAGGTTTGATGGACCCAGCTTTTAATTTGATAGTCCACTTCTCAGCAATAAATTTAATTCTTAGCTAACTATTTAACTCTGAGCTAAATGTGTTGTTCAAAGCTATAGACTTAGCTAACCAATTTAGCTTGCTAGGTAAATATTTTTGCTTGAAGCTAAATATTTTCCTACTGAAAGCGTCCCGTTTTGCTTCATCGCTCCACAGAACAGACTCCCAAAACCTCGTTATCCTTTTTGCTCAGTAGTAGTGAACGTCTTTGAGTTCATCCATGGACCCCTTGAGCGTTTAGCATGCCCCTAGAGTGGAAACTGAAACCTCAGTGGCTGCAGTCAGTTGAAGGTTTTTAACAACCTGTCTTTCCTAACATTGTGTTGATCTCTGCTCACACACATGTTTGGATAAGTATTTTGAGTTAACCCATTTTAATAGCATGCAGTGAAACATTAGCATCAACATTTAAGCTGTCTTGAGCATGCCTGATTGAACTAATAAAATCCTTAATTGTTGCATCAATTCAAATGTCCCCTTTTATGAGGGATTCTCTCTGTTGAACGATTTTGAGACAGCCGTAGTCTTTGAAAGTGGGATTGTTAAATTTGAACAACAAAATCAATTTTAAAAAATTTATCTGTGAATGTCATTTTTTGTGTGGTGGTAAAATAATTTTAGATTGAACTTTTATTGTTTTGTTTTTGCCTTGGCAACTTCCCCAAACCCCAGTTTCCTGATCACTAATCAGGCCAACCAAAAGAAATAGTACAATTTAGATTACGAGATGATTAATTTGTATATTTGGATCAATCTAATGTGGACCTGCATTAACTAAAGGGACTCCCTATGTCTGAAAGGTTTTTGGAGCAAATTTGGAAGGTATTATTTAGATATTTGCTCAGATCTTCCTTTATTTATATAATTGTTTTTCTTGTTCTAATTTGAAATGTTGAAAAGACCTCACAAATGAAGATTTGTTGTTTATGTAGTAAAACTGTAAACATTAAGCTTAGAGTGGGCAAAACACTCAAGTGACAATTCATTAAAAGAAACATCAAGAGGTAATTTTTTCTGCATTTAGAGCTTGTTCAGACTTTGCATCATTTTGCCATCTGTTTCAGACGGGCAGCAAAGGAAAACATCATTAGCTACAAGTACTGCATGCAAACACACACGAGACTCCAGAGTATGTTCGTACGTCTGATGCGCCGTCCTCCGTCCCAACAGATCAACGTCAAACGTTGTCAGAAGTGTTTTGCCTCTAAACCGAGCACATGGGTCCATGATGCTGCAAATAAACAAGGAAACCAGTCCACTGGAGCACAGATGCATCACTGTAGCGGTGGACATAATTTTATTTTGAACTTTCAGGTTTTAAGAATAAGGGCATGCAGTGAAGCAAGAGACACATGTTAAAGTTGCATTCCTTGAAGCAGGTCTTTATAGATGCAATGAAGGACTCTCCAATTAGACAAGGGGTAAAATAACTCTGCAGCATGGAAAAGCAAATCTTTCGATGTTACCTTCTGAAGTCTGTGCAGGGTTCTCTCTGTGTACTCCAGCTTCCCTCCATAGTTGAAAAATATTTCTGTTAGGTTAATTTATAATAACTTGTGACTTTTCTCTAAATAGGGTCAAGAGTTGTACATATATGCAATAGGTGTTAAAAGTATTCACATTCATTCCTCTGGTAGAAGTAAAGATGGTATGTTTAATTCTGTAGAATTTAAAGTACTTCAAGCTTTTTGCTTTAGTACAACGAAAACAGTACTAGTGTCAAAATATTTAGAGTATAAAAGATAAAAAAATGTAAGTTAAAAACATGCCACAAAGGACAAAAAGCTTAAACCACACCTCTCCAAAAAAAACACCTTTACTAAAAGCCATAATGACCATAATGTATACAAATTTAAGGTAAACTAGGCTACCTGTTTCAACTGGATATGCAGTGGGGGAAATAATTGTTTGACCAAGGGCTGGGTGTTATGACGAAATATATCGCCAGGACGATAGAAAATGTCTATCATTTTATATGATTCTCTATCGTTTAAGCCACGATAGGGTTTTACAGCAGTAAATTACGTCAAGATTCAGCTTAAGGCATTCCTGTGCTGCAATACATGATCAAACAGGGAGGAATACGGTAACCAACATGCTTAAGACCAGGGATCTAAACAAGATTATCAGACAACCCAAAGCTGGACTCCCTGCGTGTCTGCACTCCCCTCTCAGACAGAACGACACCAGCTCTAAAAGCTGTTTCGTTCGCTAGCAATACATCAGTGGTGTAATACAGCGTCTCTATCTGGAGTTAATCAGAGCTTACGCCACGACTCGATGCTGCTTTTGCAGCTTTTGCTCATTGACTCTCTGTATTCGTTGTCGTGGTTCTAATAAAATAAATGTGTAGTGTTGGAGTCCGTTGGTCGGACCGGGAGCTGGTAAACTTTACAAACAACTGTAAGGGTTTTTCCTGGCTCAAATTGAGGCAAAGGTGGTACAAATCCTGACCATGCACCAACACATGCATGAATTCTTTGCATTCAACTGACTCACTTTTTTTAAAGGCAACATATTTTTTAGTTAAATGAAAGTGCAGTGAAAAGTGAATTATCATGTTAAAGCATTCTTTTGTTAAAACAATGTACATTAAAAAAAAGGTGCGAACTTGAAACTGAAAGTGCATTAAGTTGTAGGGATTTATCTACACATCTGGCAGCCAGACAATAAGTATTATTATTAACTTTAATTATTTACTATTCATAGCCTATTATTATTCTGTTCCATGTTTCATCACAATAAGCACTGAAGGTATAAACAGGTGTTGAACCTTTTACCTTTATAAAACAAGGACGGCAAATTTATACGCATTTGCCCCGGAACGATATGTGCAACAATAAAACGTGTTCCCTTTGCAACGAAACAATCAATTAGCGGCGCTAAGAGGCTGTTATGAACCAGGCTTCCGGTTTGCTAGGGACAAACATGTGATAGAAAGTGATGGGAACATGTCCGCAGCGTCCCCGGTTTAAATGACGTATATTTGCCAGGTAAATTGATTAAGCCACTGCTTGTCAAATCCACAGGCTCTGTGTTTTTGTGAAACTTTTCTGTCCTGCATTCTGACCCTCGCCAGTCTCTGCCTGCGAACTACGTTCAAACCTGACACAACTTTCACCTCTTGTCACACCTATGATTACCTTTTAACTGCCTATTACATTAATTTGTCTGCACTGTTTCACCACGAGGACGCTTTATAAAGTAGTAGCTGATTTTCCCAGCCATTTCTGTAACGCTATAAACCATTGTTACTCTGAGACAGAGGATTTAAAAAAATAATAAACATGACATGCTTGGATGCAAAAAAACAGCCGCAAATGTAACATGACCTTTAGAAAAACTTAATTTTGGATTTTTTTATAATGATCTACTGAAGTAAAATGTGTTAATTCATAAATAGGTACTATTTTAGGTATGTACTATAGTATCTATTTTATTTCTGTTTTTAGGTTGAGGTAAAAGAAAGAAAAAATCATGAAATGTTAGCGTAAAGAGGACGGATTCATTTTCTTCTGAGTTTTTGACATTTGTGGCAAAATTATGTAAAAATGCACATAGTTTTAAACCTAAATAGCAGATGAAGTATTGTTATTTTAATGTCATTCTATCACAGAAATTCAAAATATTTTTTATACAACAAAACTCCTGCTAAAACCTGAATTTATTATTGAAAGAACAGAAAAAACATTATTTGGTATGTTTGGAGCGAGAGCCGTTATGGAAGGCCTAAAGACCCACTTGAGGCTCTGGAGCCACAGGTTGCAGACCCCTGCCCTAGGGTCACAGATTGGTCACAAATATACTTTATTTTAAAATGGCTAAATCTAAACCCTTTCGGCTCAGCTCTCTCTTCACCACGACAGACCACATAACTGCAGAAGCATTACCAATCCGTCTATCTATCTCCCGCTCCATTTTTCCCTCATTCGTGAACAAAAGGCCACCAAAACGGATCCCCTGAACACCTTGGCTGTGCCTAGAAATCCTGTCCATAAATGTTATGAACACGATCGGTGACAAAGGGCAGCCTAGGCGGAGTCCAACTCTCACTGGAAACGAGGCTGACTTACTAAAGAGAACCAAACTCTGACACCGGTCATACAAGGACCTAACAGCCCTTATCAAAGGGCCTGGTACCCCATACTCCCAGAGTACACCCCACAGGATTCCCCGAGCTAACATCTACCATGCATCCATCCATTCATCCATCTTCTTCCGCTTATCCGGGGTTGGGTAGCGGGGCCAGTAGCTTAAGCAGAGAGACCCAGATTTCCCTCACCCCGGCGACCTGGGCCAGCTCCTCGTGAGGAATTCCTAGGCGTTCCCATATACAATCTCCCTTGTTATCTTTGCTTTTTGGTGTACAGCCAGTTAGCACTAATGACAGTGAATGGTACACCTGGATTGCCTGGTTTGCAAAGGCGAGTAAATAACGTGCCAAACATCATTGCAGCTCAGTGTTTCAGCTTACCAAGCTGCAGTTATTTATAAATATATTTAGATATGAAAAATTCTATGAAAAAACCGTGTTTCCTAAAAAACACTATTTGCCCTAAGGTTATCACAGTACATATATTCAGTATGGCAAGAGAAAGGACTCTGCTATTTGGGAACATTAATGGTTTCTCATGCAGCTACAGTTGAAAAAGAAAGATTGACTGAACTACAACTTTGTCAGCGAACACATCAGCAATAAGGTCCATAACACGTTCTATACCGAACTGGATGACTCACCTGAAACGATGTGAAGCTGAATGGAAACATCACTGATACGGGAGAAAAACCAGCTGATGTAACCATGGTTACCAGTAGCATCCAGTCAGACCAAACTCCTGATTCTGGATAAAAGTTGGAAGACTTGTTGGTCGAAATATCAAAACAACTCCAGAGCGACTTGAGCATGTTTTATTCTCAAATATGGGCAAAGTATAATTTAAACGTTAAAACTGACTGTTTCCAGGTGGTTATATTGTTTTGTACTCTGGCTACGTTCGCTTGCACTATTTTCCCCCAAATCCTATAAAGTTCTCATGTCTTTTTATACTTTAAGCTTTTCTATGTTGTCTAACATAATAAATTGATAAATTTCTAGAACTGAAAGGAAGGAATTCAGGAAAAACAGGTTGTTTAATTTTGATCAAAGTGAAACAAAAGTCAAATGTACTTTTGTATTTATTGTTCATGATAAAAGTGTACCGAAAACTTAACGAACCCTTAGTATACATTTATTTGAACATACATATGTAATTTTGATCCTATGTAGAAGTGATTTCAAATTAATCATTAAATGTCACAATTTAATATCATATTTGTGTCTAAAGTCTAGAATTTCATGACTGGAACCGTAGATTAATCTGGCATTGAAAAAAATGTAAACTTTAACTGCTTTCCATATTCACCTGTTCTTCTGTGGATCATCACAGTCCTGTTGGTTGCCTTTCAAAGCCCTTACCTGTGCACCGAATGGAAAAGGGAATTATTTTGCTCAATGTTGTATGTATGACCTTCACCTGCACTCGAGAGAAAGCATCATTAACAGATTGAAGGAGACAGTTTCAGGCTCTCCCAATCCTCACTTGAAGCGGCACGGTGCCAACTGCAGAATGCTGGGAGGACTGTGGGGAAAACATAAAAGGCCGACCAGCAGACCAAAGAGATTACAGGCTCACTGTGCCGGGTGTAGGGGTGTGAAGAGAATCAAATGCAGAGGAGGTGGTTGAAGCGAAGCTCCTCTCCCTTTTCTAGCCTGTCAGCTGCTGTGGAGACTTTTCAGAGAGCGTTTTTCTCATCCTACGTTCTGCTGAGATCTGCTGATGCGGAAGGAATGAGGATTGAAAAGGTGGGTGGCAATTTGAGGGAAAAAAGAGAAGGTAACTCTGAGTTGTTCCCTTCAGGTGTCATCTGCATCTCAATTGGGAAGCCCTCCAATCGATCAATCATATCTACGTAAGGGCTTTGACTAGGTCACTTCTAAGGCTTTGTTACATCTTTATTGTCGTATTTACACAGAATATTTAATCCTAATCGTTACCATCATAAAGATGTTCTTGGGTGGTTTTCTTTGGTCTGCAAAGCTGTTTCCCGTATCCTTGTAGATTCTCCCTGTCAACTTTCGGCTTCAGCTTCATCAAAACCACAACCCTGCCTAAACGCTATAAAACAGGTTATAAAGGAGCTACTTAAAGCGAAGAAAAATAAAACCTTCTCTGACACTGAATATTTCAAATTTTATGTAAAACATTTCTGATTTTCATGCTGTTACTGTTATTACGTTCTGAGAAATCACTTCAAACAACTTCAGGCCAATCAGTGGCTACCACTGCTAGGTAGGAGTGAGACGGATATCATATTACTGGACCAATCAGTTGCAGAGTATGTTTGGTCGCTTTGGCATGGTTTGGACCAAGGGAAAGGTAAAAAAGGGGTCGCGTCAGACCGGACACAGGTAATGGAGACACGCAAGAACCGCTCTAAAGCTACCCATACCAGACCGTACTGGCCTTCGTGGAAAAGGGGCATGCAACTATTTCTAACAGCTAATTTTCTTCAAAAAAGTTTCTCAGATATATCTAACTTAGTTAATGCAACTATTTACTACCCATCTCTGTCAAATAGGTTCTAATGAAGGAATTTTCTGATTTTGCAGCTCCAGGCCTGGCTGTGGCGAGTAGATTGAACTAGATAAAAACCAAATCCAAGTGGCTTGTTTTCCCTTAATAAATGAGATTATCATTGAGATCAGTTCATTATTTTTGTTAAAGCCATACTCCACCCCTTAGTAAAAATGTGTCTATTGCCATATTTCCCAGAGTTAGATAAGCGCTAAAGCAAAACCGTCCGTTAGCTTTGGCTCAGCATCACTCAATGTAACTGAAAGGGAGCTACTGGCATGCTAGTAGTTCCCATTCACTTACCTTAATTCAACTTAAGTAAAGCTAATCACATTAGTAGGGCTGTAGTCAACCAAGGAAATGCTTAGTCGACCAAAGTCCTGCCCAGCGCAACGACCAGTCGACTAATAAAGAAAGAAAAAAAAGAGATGGAGAGAAAAAAGAGAACCGCACTGTTTTGGTTAAACATTTGTTGCTGGACACTTGCCGTGAAGAACAGCAACGAGAAAACTTCAGTGATACATAAAACTCTAATAATAATAATACAATTGTTTGTAAATTAAATGATTTTATCAACTGCAAAGTAAGGAGCTCCGTCCTATTTAGGTAGAGTGGGTGACAGTCAGTCACAATCGCACACTTTACCTATAAATAAGACTCAACTGCAAAATATGCAAAATAATAATCCTAACAAAAGGCTATTTCAAGTGTAGATTAGTAAAAACAAAAGCCTAATACTAAAAGACAATGTATTGAGTCTGCATAATAAAGCCGTTAAGGCTACTTGCAGATCTTCAGGTCTAGTCAACCTTTTTTATGTTGTGGCCTGGGGATGCGCCTATCACATAAATAAAATCTATTAACTGTTAGACATTAGACAAAGCAAGCTGTCTGACACATGTATAAATCGCTTACCGCTCTTAAGTGATGGGCCATATTGGTCGTTGAGGTATGGTAAGCGAGCTTCAGGCCGCATTGCTTGCTCTCCGCAGTCTTTTTTTTGGTAAAATCCAGCCAGAGAAAAAGATCTAGATTTGCTGGACATTTTGTTGGCTTTAGTCAAAACAAGTAGTGTTTCAACTGAATCAGAGTAAAGCGAACTATATTCCTCCTTACTCAGCGCGAAGGTAAGGCAAGTTTATTTGTAGAGCACAATTCATACACAAGGCAATTCAAAGTGCTTCACAGTTGCATAAATTAAGAAAACAGAAAAAAACATCTACTTAAAAAATAATTCATTACAATAAAAAGCAAGAGTGCAGATAAAATACTTTCAATTGTCATAAGCACGGGTAAAAATAACTGTTTTCAGCCTGGATTTAAACATTGTTAGAGTTGAGGCTTGTCTCACATCCTCATGAAGACTGTTCCACATTTTAGCTGCCTGAAACTCAAATGCAGCCTCACCGTGTTTATTGTTGACTCTGGGAACCAACAGGAGACCCCTCCCTGAAGTACTCAGGGCCCGAGACGGTTCATATGTCTCTAACATGTCAGAGATGTACTTTGGTGCCAAACCATGAAAAGACTTGTACACAAGCAGAGCTGTTTTAAATTCTATTCTCTGAGCGACAGGAAGCCAGTGCAGAGACCGGAGCACTGGACTAATATGGTCGTACTTCCTGGTTCTTGTCAGGACTCGAGCAGCAGCGTTCTGGATGTACTGCAGCTGTCTAACAGCTCGTTTAGAGAGGCCAGTGAGCAGGCCGTTACAGTAGTCTAACCTGCTGGAGACCAGTGTTAATTTTGACAGGAAATTTTTATTTAGTTTTAGTCTTAGTCTTTTGCCTAAAATTAATTTCAGTTTTAGTCCAATTTTAGTCAATGAAAATAACCAGCAATTTTAGTCGACAAGAATACCAATTTTTTTCTAATGCAGTTTTTCTACTTCTGTATAAAGCACGGCGAAACTATTTATTTAGGAGTGTAATTTAATGCACAGGGTCCTGGGTTCCTTCCAGAATCAGGAAGGACAGAAGACAGCAGTGGAACACATGGACTGCACACAAGTTCAGTTCTGTCTCAGATATTTTCATAATTGTACTATTTCCATGTTGGAACAGGTCATCATAAGGTAGTCCTTGGGTACCAGGCAATTTAAGTATTGAATATTTTTTTATCATTTTAAATAGATTGATCATTGAAAGTAGTGTATAGTATTTAAATAACAATTCCGAATTTTTGGAGGTATGTTTGATGTGGAAATAAAATTGGGGCAAACTAATATGCCTTGGGCTTATCTATCTAATCCGTCCAACATTTTCTGAATTAAATAATGACATTATTTATCTTGTTGCAGTGGTGGACAGATTTTAGGACTACTACACCAAAAAGTGAATAATATGCAAAACATATGAAGAATTAGAAATAGACACACATTCACATATAAGGGAATATAATTGTCATTAGACAAATATTTTTGAATAATTTTTTCACACACACATATACACATTATATATTTATATATGAACACTAGATGACACCCCGTGCTCTTCCAAATGGACTGTGACGTAGCTCAACGGCGTTTATTATATTTGCCTAGCTAGTACTTTTCGGGTCGTCACATGTACAACATCTAACTGGATTTACCTGGGAGAAAATGGCGAAGTGGCCAGTCTGCAGATGCCTCTTCAGGTTAGTTGTGTTCTTCCCTCGCAACGCAGCTCCACACTCTTTGCATGTTGTTTTGCTTTCATCGTTGTCCTAAGCAAAATGAGTCCATACCTACTCCCCATCTTTTTCGACCTGCTGTTGACATTTTCCTCGGTTTCTTCTCCATGCCTACGTCTTCAGTTGGCTTGGCTTCCCGGGAACTTGTTTAAAAAGGTTAACTTAACGTCATCTCTGAACAAGGTGGACTCTGATTGGTTCTCTTTTCACCTAATCCCTCCTGTTCAATTTGTTGAGTGGTCCTTTTGTCGGTTTCTTTCATCTTTCCTGTCTTCCGATTGGATATTCGTCACTGTGGGTTTTCGTCTCGTCTTTTTCCACGCTTTTATTTTAAATTTTCGCTTCGTTTTCGTCTGCAAACATATTTTCGTGACTGAAAAAAAGACGAAAATATTTCGTCAACAAAATGAACACTGCTCGAGACAAATGCATGGATAAGTCTCTCTAAGTCTGGTTTCCACACTATTCCTCTGATCTTAGCTATGTTTTTCAGATGGTAAAAAGCTGTTGATGTTATTGCTTTGATGCGAAGCAGCATCATGCGTAGGGCAGCCAGCCACAGGTGCGGTTCCCTTTTCTAGAGAGTTCTCGCCGGTGCGCCGAAGTGTGGCGCTGTTACACAATAGCGTAAATTAAAGCATTTAAAGTTGGGGATGATACATGACCTAATTATATTTCAAATGAAGTAATATATAACTGCTTATAAATGAATAAATCAATGAAAATATCTTTATTGTTGAAAACAAAAATTATGCAACTCGTCGACCAATAAGAATGTCGGTCGGCCGAGACTACATCAAACGCAAATTACTTGTTACAACATGCTCTTTTTTTTCTCACTTATCCAACTCGGGATTATGTCAACAGAGAGATTTTTAATTAGGGATGGAATATCCCTTTAAAAAAAGTGTTTAAACGTTTGTTTTGTTATCTGAAACATTCGTGAGACTAGAAGCAGAAATAAATCTGTAAGGTGGCATTATTATTTCATGCTGTGATCCATTTGATCGCTACGGATGTGTGTGGAGGGGTCCGGATGTGAAACGATTTCCTCAAGCAGGAACATTTTTTTCCCCACTGCTGCTCGTAAAAACATTGAGATTTTCGCGAATTTGCACCGCCGCTCGAGAGGTTGTATTTTAGTTTTCTCCTTTGGATCTGATGTGCGCTGAAGCTGTTAAATGATGCATGTCATGCTGAACACTGGGCCTGCTGTGTTTCACCCACATGGTCTCATCATTTCAATTAAAATCCTCCTCTGCGTTGTGAGTGATTTTCTTTAAAATGGAGGGAGGGGGACGAGATGCTGACCGTCTGCAGCTCCGCCACCACTTCAGACCCAGTTGGTTGGCAACCTGAATCCTGAATGCGACAATATTAGGAAGATGAGGTTTACTTTGTTTGCTGTGGTCACATTTTGATTCATTTATACAACGGGAGGAACAAAAGGAGCAGTGAGTAGGATTTGGGGGCATCTAGCAGCATAAATCTCATCTACCATAACTTCACTCACCCCCTACAGAGACTGACTGCACCTCTCTACAAACAAAACTGAGAATTTTATGTATTTCGAACAAAAAATCAGCCTTAAATCTGTGATTTTCCTCATCATTTCTTCATCATCATCTGAACATCTCTTATATAAAGATGTCAGATACCCAGTTATGTTTTTCTACTAATCCACGTTTACCTTAGCATCCAGATATCGATTTCTGAGAACGTGCACAGTTGACAGTCCAATGTTTGCACCATTGATCATCTATTAATCGGATTTTAAGCCACACAGCAGGCTAAAAGTCCTCTCCGCTCCATTTGTCTCTGTTTAAAGGCTTTAAATCATACAAAAAACAACATAACCTCATCATGTTATGCTATTTGTTACCCCAACCAAGTTTACAGGTTAACTGCGTTCAGTCCAGAGCCATTACACCCAGTGACGAGCTGTCATGTTTGATTACCAGAACTACCGTTTTTTTTTTTTTTGGTAATCATCGGGAAATAATTTGCAGAAAACGGTCATATTGATCTTGTTTCTGCACGTCGCTCGCATGCTGTTCTCCTTTCCCTGCTGTGCAGATCCTGTCGGCTCAATTTGTGGCAGCACCTCCAGAGGGAAGAGCGATAAATCAGCACATTGGTGAAACTAATATGTAAAAAAGGGCTAAATGTAAAACACCATTCTCAAGGCTTGTGTGAAAAAGGGGGGTTTATAAAGCCTGCTAGGATTTCTGGTTGTGACGGGAATATTATAAATGTGAACTAAATGATTACGGTAGTTACATGTTAGTAATTGCATTTAGGGAATATGTCATGTAGAAGATCATCAGAATGTTTGAAGTAGTAGTGGGCAAACATACAGTAAAATATTTAAGGTAGAAATGATACAAATGTAGCAAAAGGTAGAGATTTTGACTATACAACCATTGGGTTATGCGTTTTGATGATAATGTGCCTGCATACGTTTAACCAGGTACGCAAGTATACCAATGTTTAGTGTTTCTCTTCACACTAGATATTGAAGGTTTAGTTTCGGTGTTTATTCAACTAATTAGAATTTCAAGCATTTTTTTATGCAAATGTATGCAGGTGTCTTTTTCTGCGATATTGAATGTATGTATGTATGTATGTATGTATGCCTAAGTCTCCTCCCCTTCTGGTCGGCCCGTGGGTCCCCAAACCGATAAAATAATGAATGGAAGTCAATGGAGCGATAAGAGTTATTTTCTGGTCCGCTTTGTCTTACGTCCTGAATCACACATATGTTGTACTTCGATCTAAATGATAACTAATGATGTATATTTCGAATGTGTTTATCCAGTGATTTGGGAGTTATTTGATTGTAAAAATGCGCATTTAAAATGCCTACAAATCAGAAGTCAGAAGTCGCATATATGACGTAATTTGGCTAACAGGAGCTAGCATTAGCTATAGCACGTAAAACACTCACCTAGAACTTGTAGAGCTTCTCCTCCATGCTGGCTCTCACTCCATCGACCGCTTTACCCCCGACAAAGCTGCTACTTTCCACATGGTCAGATTTCTAGAGGTTTTCTCCGTGTTTAATGCTCCTTTCTTCGTCCTGGAGGCTACGACCTTCACTCACCTTCTTCTGCAGTTGTAGTCCGCTAAACGTTTTCACACAAAACCTAAAGTAACTTTTGCCTCTGGTAGAAAATCAGCATTTTCTCTGCATCAAAATATTTTTTATAATTCACGGACATCATATGTTCGATCCACGGCACATTTCAAACTGGACCAGAAAGTAACTTTTTATTTTTCTTTTGGCAGTAGGTGACCCATGGACCGGAAGTAGAAGGGTGTGACTTAGGCTCCCCATAAATAAGTAACCAAGAAAAGAGAGAATTCTTAACTTTATTTTCATAATATTTAGATTTTATTTTAATTAAAATATCTTCATCTTTATTTAAGTTTTGAGAACTTTTTTTATTGCTTTATTTTGGAACAATTATTTTCTGCAATGTATCTGGAAAGTGAGAATGTTCATAAGCAGACATTTTGACATATATTTAAAGAAAACATGAAAGAGTATACCACAGTACATATTATTAACGCTAATTCTTTAGGTTGTATTACTAAATAGGTTTGAGAGCATATCGCCCAGGCCTATTTTGAAGGGTAACTCATCCCTCTAATGAACGTATTTGTTGATAAACTTTAGAAATTAGTTGGTTTGATTCATAGGTCTTCCAAAGAATGATGAAGTCTTGGGAGTTGGTATGTTTAATATCTAAGTAGTAGCAAACAGAAGAAAAGCTGGCGATGCTTTAAATCATGTCAGATCGGTGCATTTCACCAGACGTCTTCACTTTGTTTAAAAGCGCTCTACACATTTGGATAGCGCCGATCTAGCTATCAGAATCTCCGTTTGGCAGATGGCAACAATTACACACGATGTTTCATTCAATCTTTGTTCTGTTCTCCTACTCCGTTTGACTAACGCAATGAAGTGTTGCTAAAATCCTGCTGTTAGGGTTTTTGAATGCAAAACAATGTTTGTTTATTATTTTTTATGAGTTTGGATTTTTTAAAGCAGCTTCAACTGTTAATATGTGGTGTTACTCGAAATAGCAGCTGCTTAAAGTCAGTATTATACGTGATTTATTCTCCTTCAGAGAAAGACTCTCATAGCTACAGATGAAACCTTAATCCGTTCATCCATCTCTTGTTCCATCCTACCGTTGCTTGTGAATACAGTGCAATGAAAACATCACCTCAGAGGTGAGACGTAAATAATTAACAGCAGTTGGTGGAAATGCTGCCTTGTGGCAAGAAAGTCATGGGTTTGAATCCCAGCCATGGATCTTTCTGCACTGTTTGTGAGCGTTAGCACGACTGCTAGTTGGACATTTTTATATTTTTTTCTCTCTACAGGCTGACATGTAATGTGTCAACCGGCAGCAAGAAAAACACATTTTGTTACACTTATTTTGTGCAACAACAGCAGCCTCAGCTGCATGAAATGCTAAAAGCTAAAGATTTAATTCAAAGTGACTCACATTCGCTTTTATACAGACTTTAAACAAAGGCCTCATTCACATAACGGTGCCTGTCGTCCTCTCAGCCCAACCCTAAAATTAATATTCCTGAGCATACAAAGCTTTCACTGCCAGATAAATGATCTGTAACCATGAAAGATGATTCTGTATCGTAACGTTTTTAAACTGTGTCACAAAGACGGCAGAAAAATCACACACTGCCATATTCTGTCTACTTATTGAGGCTTATTGTCATCACTACACTATTGCGGCGATGAGACATTTCAACTGGAAGACACAATCTGTTGTTTTTTTTGTTTTGTTTTTTCAGTAGAGATTGTAGTATTGGTGCCAGTTTTAGCGTTGTGTCTTAGCCTGCAGCCAGACAGCTCCCAGATACCTTCTACTCTTTGCAGGCTTAAAAGACTAATCTGGCATTTGCTTGGCTTTGAGACATGATCGTCAGATGAAGACCAGATATAATGTGTCTGGGTGAAGCTTTTAATGAGTCACAGATAGAAAACGAACGGATTCAAGTTTTTACCACCAATCATCTCTTAATTATTGTAAAGCAAACTCTGTAGCCACAGTACACAAAGCACTGACTGAATGTCTGTTTAAAATATACACAGCTAAGAAGTCTTTACTTGGGCTGCGGCCATCGATTATTTTTGTAATCGATTAGTCTAACCCTTTATTAATTCGATTAATCGATTCATCTGATAATTTTTTATGTTTTTAAATAACCAAAGCAAATCATGCATAATGGAAATTTTGTGGCTGTAAATTGATCCAGCATTTTCCTTTTACCTCTCAAAAAAACCAGAGAACTCCAACATTTGGCTCCAAAACTAAGCCCATTTACAGTATTTATTTATTTGTTTGACAAAATAACAGTTAAAAGCAATAATGTAAGTTGATAAACTAAACAGTCCATCCACTTTTTTGTAAAAAAGCTTTTGTGAGAGGTTGCAATGTTTTAGTGATTCACTTAAATTGTTTGAGACGACATTGTCACATAAATCTTAGTAAAACAAAATGACTTTAAATGTAATTTTAACAGTTGAAAACTCTAAAATGTGACCAGCTCAGATTGGGTCCTCACTAGAAGAACATCTCTGCCTTTATTTTGATGCTACAGTCCCAGACCCACCCTGGGCCCCTTTTAGACCCTCTTTATTCACCTCCTGGTCACGCCCCTGCTAATGGTCACTTATTAATAATTTTAAACACACAGGAGTCTCTGTGTCAGGAGAGAGTGAGGACGTTTGCAAATTTGCATTTACGTGAGGGTGACAGGCCAAACCGTAGAAAAATATCTCTGTTTTGTGAGAAACCCGCCTACGTGTGGACAAGGCTCTCTTGCGATTAAACGTGAATAAAGTTTACTACTTAAAAAATATCAAAGCTAAACGTCATATCTAGTCAAACAGCATCATCACATCGCTACAAATACATAATTAAAATTAGTGAACATCAATGTATTCAGGCTTTAGGTCACATTACCTTGTTTCAGCGACGCTGGTGATACAATGTGGATGTTTTCTGATGCTGGATACTTGAGCTCGTACTGCTGTGGCACGCCAGCTCTACTTTTCAAAAAATACGCTGCACTTTGTTCTCTTCTTTTATTAGAATGTAACGATCCAAAAATGTACACATTTTCTGCCGTTTATGGGCATCTTTATTCTCCGCTATCGCGCCAACTAAATTGAGTTTTTACCTCAAGCAGTTTTTGGAAACAAGTAAATCGAGTTACTCGACGAATCGCTGCAGCCCTAGTCTTTACGTTAGTTATAACGTCTGCAGGTGGTAAAACGGGAAAATGTAATGTACAAAAAAAGCAAAGTATGTTGCATTCAAATGTGTGTGTCACAATGAACCGTGCTAGCTGGTCTGAACACCCCAGAGATGATTTCTGGGAGATTTCCAACGCCCTTCTTTGTCCTGTCCAAGATTTTCAACACTCACAACACAGAAACTCTCCTCCTAGAGCTTAAGTACGATTTCCGTTGCGACAACCGAAGAACACTGCATGATGATCGTAGGCTATTTAGGGTCAAGAGAGCGTTCCAGAATATACTTAAATGTACATATACATCAGCACCGTTCAAATGGAGATCCGTAGAAACCCAACCTTCTGACAGTGTTTGAAAGGGAGAAGTATGTTTCTTGTACTGAACGTAAACGCCTCACTCACCAGCGTCACCGTCTTCTCTGCAGATCTTTCTGCCGCTGGTGTACAAAACCAGCGGCCACAACCGCTAGATCATTTTTGCCTGTAACTCCACCTGCAGAAGGTGTAGCTGTAGTCTTCTCGGGGTTATTGCCATCTTAAGAATTACAAACTATTTTACAAATTTCCCTACAAATGGGATGATCAAGACAGATTTTTAGAGATATTAGAATGGCCACAACTTATATGTCCGGACAAAACACCAACGAATTGAGATTACCGTGAATTGCTCATTAGGTTGCTTTATGACCACCTTAGGACAACAGTTGTCATAAGATGGCCATCAGTAAACCGTAAGAATGTTTAAGGGCTTTACAAAGAACATAAGAACTCCACGGTTGGCATACGGCAGAAAACCACCTCTCTTTTATCAAGAGAGGACCCAGGATTAATAAATGGGATCGACATTCCTCATGTAGCAGGGCTGTAACGGTACATAAGTTTTGTATTTTTCGGTATCACCCTGTCGGTTCGATACAAATCCACCTGTTTTCTACCTCAACACATGCAGAATGTTTATGTGCAGCAGTCAAATTGCAGTGCAACTTTACAATTTGACAACTAAATAAACTAGAAAGGACTCCCAGCTATCACTACACTATGCTGTTTGGGAACATTAATAGTTTGTCATGCAGCTTTGGTAGAAAAAGAAAGATGGACCAAACCAGAACTTTGTCAGTGAACGCATCTCTCAACAGCGATACATTACCTAACATGTTATTTAAACATTTCGAAACATCAAAACTGACTGTTTTAAAGAGGTTACAATTGTTTTCTACTCTTGCTATGTCAACTTGTACTATTTTTTAATTTATTTTAATTTTAATTTTAAAAACCAAATCAAATCTCCAGTCAGTTCTATACTTATTTAAGTTATATAATTTCATAGGATAATATCAAACTTATTTCAGGAATTAATAGAAAATAGTAAAGGAAAAAAAGGTTCTTTGTTTAATGGTGAACAAAGTAAAAAAGGATTTTCTTTCTTAAAGTGTTTTAAAAATGTAAAGAACCGTGAATTTTGTGTACTGTTATAACCGTACTCTGTAAAAAACACATTTTGGATCTTTGATGTGATGACAGGTAGACACTTCCTCCACCTTCACCCAGGAGCATCCTTCTTCTTGTTGTTTTCCACAGTGAGTTTCTTTTTCTTTTTTTGCCAAATCACCTGAGATTGAAGCAAAAATGAGTGAGAGAAAGCCATCAAAGGAACGGAAGATGTGAGGCGACAGTGTGTGGGCATCAAAGTCCAGGTTTAAATAGTCCTGCTTTGTGCTGATTATGTTTGGCAGCTTTTATGAGCTTTTGATGTATGCTGCTGTTTCTGGAGAATTAGCTGAAGTCTTGATGTGGCTCTTTGTTTCATATATTTCCTGTAAGTAACCAGACTGGCAATCTTTCAAAGCAACCTTAATCAGTAGTTCTGATGTTTTGAAGAATTTCCCGGTTCTGCAGTTTCCTATAAAAATACCAAAGTTACCACAGTTTAACAGCTATTAGAGATGCACTAATCAGCTGAAACTTTGAGCAGTTTTCTGCTTTTGAACAAATCAACATAATTTTCTTTGAAAGGTGCTTGGATGCAGGAGTATAAATAATTTTGATTAATTAATTCAACTGAGTTTCTATGTCATATGGTCTTGGAAAAGACACAAAAAAGCTAACGGCAGGTCAGACCAGATATCTGTGGTAAAAGCCTGGCTGGTGCATCTCTAAAGGCTTGAACAGAAGTTCATTCCCATTGGGATTTAAAAAGAAAAATCTGCATATTCTTGGCTAGGTGGTTGCTTATCAAAAAAGAGCCTATTTAAGTGGGGAATGAAAGAACTAGTTTAAGAAAACTACAACATGAGCTGTAACCTATCCGTGTTTTAGTAGATTTATATAACATATATCACCTTCCTAAGCATTTACACTTAATCCGTTAAGGAAAGTAGAATTACTGTATATAATTTAACTTCATGCAAAACTGTGAAGAAACTAATGCTGATGGGAGTGACACTCGCCTCAGGATGCATATTGCTTGAAACCGAAAGCTTTACCAACAACGAAAGAAACGTCCATCCAATGGAGCATCCTAGAGTGGGACTGGTTGCCTTGCAGTGTCATGGCAGAAATTTTTCTCCAGTTTGTTGATTTTATAGAAATAACTGCACAACACATGATTTATAATGGCATCAAAAATACATATTATATATAAATATATATATATAGCCTAAATGAGACAGAAACTACTACTTTCCCCATCCTGGTTTAGTTATAGACCACGGTTACTCAAATACAATTTAAAAAAGGTCTAGTCAGAGACATTTTTTTGAGG
This sequence comes from Apricaphanius iberus, assembly GCA_028564705.1. Classification (NCBI taxonomy): domain Eukaryota; kingdom Metazoa; phylum Chordata; class Actinopteri; order Cyprinodontiformes; family Aphaniidae; genus Apricaphanius; species Apricaphanius iberus. The sequence continues at coordinate 1,004,558 of JAPXFQ010002564.1, forward strand.
CCAGTGTCCGGGAGATCGTAATTTCTTACAAGTCAGTGTAATATATATCTTAAAAGCGTATTACTTTTACACATTGATTTGCCTGGCAAATCAATTCAATTCTCATTCAAATACTTTTGTTACGTGACATTTTTCACGTAAAAAATTGCTGAACATATTATGTTTTTTAATGTAATATTGTTTCATTTAGTGAAAAAATGTAAGACACATGGCAACTTCCCATGTTCACAAATGATTAATTCCAGAAAACCATAAAATGAGGAAAGGCTTGATTTTTTTTTCTTTTTTCACATGTGCACTCTACCATCTCAAACTATTTTAAAGAATTTGAATTTCAGCAGATTTAAAAGCTGAACATTTTTAGGGTTTTACTTCATCGTTTTGTAATGTTTGTTCAAGACTTGTATGTTTTTTCTCACTTTTAATAAATGCGGGTTTATAATAAACGGTTTTACTGCTGTCAGTGATAGGGGGGAAAAAGCAGAAGGAAAACTAGTATTGACTAGTATTTCAAAACTGTTCATTTTATCTCCTTAATTAATTTGGACGACTTTTTTCTTAAAGACGAAGGTTTTTTTTTCAAGGTGAAAAAATGGATGACTGCAGGCTTGGCAGCCGAAACATGTGATAGTAAAGAAAGAAAAAATATTTTTTACCTTAAAAAACATTTGTCTTTAAGAAGAAAATCGTCCAAATTAGCATTGACTCTTAATTCCATATATGCTCTAGTTCTGCTGTCCACTTTTAGTTTTATAAAAGCCGCCTGAATCTCTCCTTCTTTAGGCACATAATTCCTCACATCTCTACCTGTTTCGTCTCCTCCTTCTTCTCATATATGAGGGTCTTTTTTTTCCCCTTTTGTCTCCCACACCAGATTTTCTCCTTTTTGACGCCTTTGTCGATCCATTTATCCATCTCACCAGTCATTATCTCTCCATTTATTTTTGCAGTTTGACGCTATATGTATTTAAACTTCTCTCACACTCATTGGCTTGTTGGGGTCACGTGTTGCAGCTAAACTTACAAGCGATTGGTCTGTTGGTTTCCATGGATGCATGAACACCACCGTAAAAAACGGAAAATCTGCGCATGGCAAAGCAGAAGCGCTCAGTAAGGTATTAAATGGGGAACTCTGTTTTAGCATTAGGTCCAGGTAAATATGAGACAGCAGTTCGGTCCGGACCGGGGTCCGCCTATTAGTGACCTCTGTTATAGATTGTATTCTTCCCAATAGTCATGAACTAATAAAACCGTTAGGGAATTGAAAAGATATCAAAATGCCGATATATTGTGGTGTTTTATGTCATGATATTGTATCGATATTCAAAAGCCATGTATTGATTGTTTTGTTTACATACATTTTTATTTTTTATTTTAAAGCAGGCATTAATTATGACAGTATTTTTGTAGTTAAATTAAAAATATGACTGGTAGTTGGTGGCTGTTTTCACCTTCTTCGTTCCAGTGGATCAACTACGTCGATCTAGTAATACGCTTCCCCACAAGGCACATTCGAAAAGGAGTTGATGTTCTATAAATTCAACTTTATATCAATCCTGTGGGACTCATGTTTTTAGTTATAGCAAGACTAAATATGGCCGTTCTTGATACTTGAATAAGAAGTCGGGCAGACTTCTATCCCCGTCTCTTAAAGGTGTTTCACGTCTTAAAAAATGATATGATACAGGAGATGAGAAATCTTGTACAAAATGAATAAAATACTATTTTTGCACCGGTGAATAGTCCAAAGACTTACTTGTAGACTTAAGGAAATAAATTGGAACCGTTGTCTAGTTTTCAACCGTTTTTATGTAAACAAATTGTTTATGTTTTAATTTAGTTAGTTTTTGCATCATCCCTGTACATGATCAAGTTCAGAGTCACAAGCATCTAAAAAGAATCAATTTAAAAGACCTTCAGACAAGCTGAAGAACTATTCATCAAGGACGTTTTAAAATATTGACAGAGCTGGCTTGTTAGAGGAAAAGTAAAAGGAAACGTAGGCTGAAAGGTTAAAGTTCAACTGTCTGTCTTACGCAGAATTTAAAGCTTTTCACCTCGTTCTATGTTCCCACCACAGGATCGTGTTGGCTGTGTTCCTCTCGCTCACTCCTTTATATCTGTGAAGCACACACGTAATGAGATCAGAGTGTTTTCCTCTGAGGCCATGGGTGAAACCAGAGAAATGGGAGGAGACAGATAGATGGATGGATAAATGAAAAACCGTTTCTACTTGTTTAATCCTCCGATGCCGCTCGTCTCATCTGGCTCCCTGTAAAAAAAAAAAAAAAACACACCTTGGGTCTCATTTATATAAGTTTCCATACATTTAACAAAAAAGCTGTCGTATACCTGCTGCTGAGCGACCAGATTCTGCTGGCTCATCGTTGTCTCATCCTATTTAGTTTGCTTGTGTTTCAGCTGATTTCTGTCTCTAATGCGATCGATTAGAATCTGTTGTAATGATCCGAGACAGTTTGTTGACCAAAGCAAAGTCAGGGGAAACTCATTCATAAGAAACGGCCTGAGATGGACGCGATCCAGCAGCTAACCGGATGGAAAATGACACCAGGACTAATAAAGTTGGTGCATCATTGGCTGCATGCCATTGGCTCAGGGGTTCATCTGGTCCTGCAGGAAGAACAGGTTCAGAAATAATCTTTTCATTCCTAATGACTGCCACGCTGATGCTGAGCATTTCTGTAACTCTTTCCTTTTCATCAAGTCTGACGAGATGTAGCACCAGGTTTCATTGTGCGGCGACGAACACACGACTGATGCTCTGATTCTTGGCTTCTTCCCAACCTCGTGTCTTATGAAAGGTCACAGAGATGACAAAATTGTACTGGTACCTCAGTGAAAAACACAAAGGAATAAGTAAATTGTTTAAAATATAATGTCTGGATGTTTTACCATTTCTGTTGCTTTTGCAAATCAGTCAAGATCAACAAAATGTGGCTTTTCTGAATAGAAAAATCACCAAAAAACCCTTTAATGTCGAATTGAAAACAGATTTCTACTAAATATTTGCATAAAATAAGTTATTGTATAGATATTCACCCACTTCGGGTTGATGAAGCTGTGAGGGTAGATCTCAGTCAAGGACCCTGCAGTTTTTCTCCGTCCTTCCAGCTAAACTGTCAGTTTGTTTTTGCTTGATTCAGCAGGGACTAAATACGAAAGAGAACCTGTGGAAAAATCAGGGCAAAATGCCCTCAAACCTCCGTTAGACAACAGTATAATCTGATCAGGAAGAGCAGCCTTTAAAATACAACCAGAATCTCATTTTGTCTCTGTTTGCTCATTCAGTCTGGCATCGCTGCAAATTAGGCTATTAGAGTCAGAATTTGAGAACTGATGGCATCTATTTAGTCCTTTAATGGTAACATTTAATGTTGTAGAATAGATAACCAAGCCATGCTTCCCTGCACTGTCGGTGGGAAGTAGATGAAGTATACAAAGTATAGAAATGCACTTTAAATAGGGAATATTTAGGAGTAACATTTTAAAATATTTTGATGTTATGCTTTTTGACAGGTGTGTTTTTACGCTTCAGAAGCTGACATCACAGAGGCTGCTGTGTGAAAAAGGTTTCTAGGTTATTAGTTTGTCTTGTTGAAATGTATCTTGTTATTCCAGGTTGTATTAAGACTCAACTGAAGTTTTTTGGATAAGATTGTTTTGACATTAATGTTACACCTTCTACTTTTCTGGTTTTATCTTTCCAGAGCCGTCAAATTTGAAAATAGTTTCCTATTTTGTGAAAATATGAAAGCAGACACCTTTAAAACCAAAGAAAGATTATTTTTTGCACTCTGCATGAATTATAGTCAGTCATCCGCTTCATCTGCGTCAATGTCTTATTCCCTCAGCTGAGATATCAAAAAAGTACAATCCACAGTCTGTGCTAATGGGTGCCTTTTGTAAAGTTACACAGTCAAACATTACGAGAAACATTACGACAATAATTTTGAAATATTTAGCCTGTCATTAAAGAAAAAAACAGAGACATTTTAAACTCCTATTTTGACCATGTTGTAAATAATAATTTATTTATAAATGTTAAAGTTTATAGGTGAATATACAATTAGCAAGCTACGTATTTAGCTTACAAACTAAAAATGTATCTCCAAACTATGTATTTAGCTCCAAGCTAAACATTTAGCTTGAAAATAAATATTTAGCTAAATATTTAATTTTCAAGCTAAATGTTTTGTTACAAACTAAATATTTTACTCCGAACTATGCATTTATGTAAAGCTTAACAAGTCACTTCAAGTCAAATATTTGCTAGCTAAATATTTTTTGCAAGCTAAATGTTTAGTTTACAAACTAAAAATGTATCTTCAAGTTATGCATTTAGCTCTAAGCTAAACATTCAGCTTAAATGTTAATATTTAGCTAACAAGATTCTAGCTTAATATTTGATAGGCAAGCTAAATATTTTGCTTCCAAACAAAATATTTTACTCTAAACCATGTATTTATGTCAAGCTACACATTTAGCTTGAAAGTTAATATTCAGCTAACAAAATAAAAGCTAAATATTTATTTTGCAAGCTAAATATTTCGTTTTCAACTGATTTTTTTTAATTATTTTTTTTTAACCAAACTATGTATTTAGGCCAAGCTAAAAATTTAGATTGAAAGCTAATATTAGGTAGTGAAATGCTAGCTAAGCTAAATATTTGTTTTACAACCCATATTTTTATTCCAAACTATGTATTTAGACCAAGTTAAACATTTAGTTTGAAAGTAAATATTTAACTTGTGAAATGCTAGCTAAATATTTATTTTGGAGCTAAACATTTAGCTAATACGCAAATGCTCTTAAGCAGAAGTAGACTACCAAAATCAAAACTGGGTGTTGCAAACCGCTATATAAACTGCTGATAAGAATTTTTTTGTTTCTTCTTGACCTGTATAATATTTCAGCTAAAAACATAAGAGGAGCTGTTTCAATGACAATACAGTTACTGCACCAACAGCAGGAGTTTATATAGAGGTTTGCAAGACCCCGCTTTTATTTTTTATGGTTTATTTCTGCTTATCGGCAAGTTAATTTGCACTTTACCTAAATGTTTAGCTCTGTCTGAACTGAATATAAATATGGTGAAACTAAATGTACTGGAAGTCTGAAGTGTACAGAGTGAAAATGAATGGTGAGAGTACGGTCCCCTGTGGTGCTCCTGTGCCGCTCACCACCTGGTTTGACACACAATTCTTGAGTATCTCAAACTTTGGTCTGTTTTTCAGGTAGTCATTGATCCAGGCGTTTGTTGAGAACTCCACCTGTGTCTTCTGAAGTTTCTGACAAAGCAAATCAGGCTGAATTGTTTTAAATGGTGTGGAGATAAGGAGAATATTCTATATACAGTGCTCAGCATAAATGAGTACGCGCCACTACATTTGTCAGAAAACCTTTAGTTTCTTTTCAGAATCAACATTTTCTCTGAGATACTATACTACAAAATACGCCCACATATGTGGGCCATTGATTGCAAACAAGATTTGTTCATTTGCACACACAAAAAGAGTGACTTTCCTAACAAATTCATTCAAGCCTGTGCTGCAAAAACGAGAACAGCCCAATTATAGTTTTAGGAGAAAAGCCACACTCAAGATTACAAACTTCTAATTAACAGACATTGAGTGTAATGATTCATTTAAGAGGTGTCCAGCAGACAGGTGACTATGAAAATGTACTTATTAACAAAGTAAAGCCCTTCAAATTTCATGCTGTCAATAATGGCTCCCAATAGAAGAGAAATATCACAAAATCTGAGAAAGAAAATAAATTCTTTACACAAAAAGGTGAGGGCTACAAGAATATCAGCAAAGCTTTACAAATCAGTCAAAATACTGTATAAAAAGTGATCCAATAATTCAAGAAAGATGGAAGTGCAACATTCTTACAGAGACGTCCAGGCCGTCTATGGAAGTTAAAATCTCAACAGGAGCATCTTCTGAGTAGAAGCATTGAAGAAAATCACCATGCAAGTTCACTGCAGTTAGCTAAAGTTGTAGAAAGCCAAACTGGAGTGACTGTTTGCCGGGAAACCATACGGCACACACTGCAGAGGAATGGCATGCATGGGTATCGTCCACGAAGGAAGCCGCTCCTAAAGCCCATGCACAAAGCACACCTAGAATTTGCTAGGGCCCATGCTGAAAAAGATGAAGTAATGAGACGAAGATCACTGTTTTTGCAACTAATGGTTTAAAAACTGTATGGTGTCACAAAGGTAAGGATTTCAAAGAAAAATGCATGGTGCCTACAGTGAAACATGGTGGTGGCAGTGTCATAATGTGGGGCTGCATGAGTGCTGCTAGTGTTAGCTGCATTTCATTAATGATATCATGAACTCAACAATGTACTGCTCTATACCGAAGGAGAAGATGCTGCCATCACTTTTCCAATGGGACAATGATCCAAAAATACGCTACTGTTGCATTTCTGAAGAAGAACCGGGTGAAGATGGTTGAACGGCCAAGTTTGTCTCTTGATCTGAACCCAATCGAACACCTGTGGGGAATTCTGAATCTACAAGTTGAGAATCCCTCTCCATCCAGCATCCAGCCTCTAAAAAAAGGTTATTCTTTAAGAATGGAAGAAGATTGATGTTAGCTAGATTGCCTATACCATGCCTAGAAGACTTGGTGCTGTCCTTAAAAATCATGGTGCTCATACAAAATACTAGATGTAGTAGTTTTTGTTGCAGGGTGTATTCATTTTTGCATCAGCCGATTTGAGTAAAACTGAAGATTTTGTGATCTAAATGAGATTATTATTAACCTTAATTTCATGTTATGTAGTTGAAGAAATGTTCAGTAAAACTCAGCATTGTGAAAAGTTTGGAAATTGTTCTTTTGTTCATTGAGCTACTGATTGAATTCGTACTTTTTAAAGGGGGTGTACTCATTTATGCTGAGCACTGTGGTTCCCCTATTTCTCGATGCTGTGTAGAAACAACCACACTACTCTGCTCCAGATCAGCTTTGTTCAAGTTTAAGTGAAAAAACATCTGCAACAGCCTCATTCTTGTCTTCTTTGTCCCCTCTGTGATCAGGGAAGGTTTTACCAGACATGCCCCGACTTTACTTTCCTGGGAATCTTCATTTAGCAGCCATTACTGAAGGACCCCAATTGGTGGATTCTTAAACGAGCTGATGCGCACTCATCAGAGATTCTGTATTAAATTAAAGGATTGGCTTTTTCCGTTTCACTCATGAGCTCAAATTTAACAGCACCACCACTTACAGCAGCAGAGAACATCCCATAATTAGCTGGCGGATTAAGGTGCACCTTACATTTTAGCAGATCACAGCCTTGCATTCTAATTAAAGTAATTAGCCCCATATCTCACTCCATACGTTGGTAAATTCTTGCTCAGCCTATGCATAAAACTGAAGCTGTGGAAATTAGATGGAAGAATGCCTCTATGTGCATATTTTAGGTTTATTTAACAATATTATCCTCCTAAAAAAAGTTTATCATGGTGATGTAGCAAAAAACTAAACAAAGTGAAGTCTGGAACGTGAGGTCAGGGCTTTGAATAGGCCACTGCAGAAGCTAGAGCACCAAACATCTGTTCAAGAATGAGTACATAACTACTTTACCCCACAGGATACAGCTGCCAGCACCATGCTTGACAGTTACTGTAGTATTCGCAGGTTCGAAAAGCTTCAGCTCGCCTGCTCTAGTTCTTATCATGAGGCGTGAAGCTGGCAGGGTACGTTGGTTAGCTTTGTCCTCTCAGCTGCTTTGTCTCCATACCAGGGGTCACATTAACCAAAAATCTGCTTTATTTGACAGCTTATTTTAAACTGTGATGGAAAAATCTGAAGGCCGTCCATCATTTTGACAGATTGCAATTCACACTCCTGACTACTTGGTGCAGACATGCCGATGTTTTTCACTTTAGGAGTTCAGGAAACTGAAATAAAAATATTACATTTACTTGATCTGATTACTCCTTCCTAAAGTAACTTGGTTAGTTTATTTTAAAAGTAACTACATTAGATAAAAAGTTACTTTATTAGTCGCTTTCATCAGCTTCCAATAACACCATAAAAACTATAACTGGTTTGTGCCAATACTCCCTTTATAGAGCTCCGTACGTCACATGACTCTCAGAGCGAATAGCCGCCATGTTGGCAGCAATGAATTTGATGAAATAAAGGTCGCAGGCTGGGATTTTACTTCTTTAGAGTTTAGTATACATTTTAAAACTGAAAATATTATTGTACATACAGGGAAATTAAAAAGTTTAAACATCTCCGACCCCTACCATGCCCCTGGGGAAAACTTCAGAAGCTGTCAGGGCGGACCTTTTACCGGACCTGAGATACCGTGACACACAATTTCTTGGATAAGTGGAGCAACGAGCAGCTAGGTAATTTCCGTGTGCTTGTTATGTGTGCCAGTATCTGACCATTAATCAATCATTGCTTCAAAAAAAAAAAAAGAGATATTGATAAATTATACCTTAGTCCTCGCTGTGATCACAAGACATGAAAACAGCAGCATGCAGACATCACAGAGTTAGTTTTACATGATGCTTACTTATTGCTATGTGAGCAACAAGACAGAAAAATCAATGTCAAAATAACTGTAGGAAGTCTGTTAAGAAAGATAAAGGGGCTATATAATGCAAAATCAAGTTTTTGGAGTTTTCAACCATATGGTAATGCAATTTTCTCATAAAAAATCCCAACCAGAGTGGTTTGTAGCTCAATTCACGTATGGCTGGGAAATTCTCCTGAATTCTGCTCTCGGAGCAGCTGCCCCTCCCTCTCCTAGAAAACTACTGAGTGTTCAACTAGTGACATCACTGGTTGAAAGTTGAGAGCTAGAGGTGTCTGCACCGCCCCTGCAGGCAGAACGGCTTACCCCTGCTAGATTTGCAAACACACCCTTCTCACAGCTAATGGCGGCTTCGGTTTTTGGCAGCTTAAAACATTTTTTTGTTGGATTTTTTACTTTCTCTGTGAAAATGGCTGCTTGGCTGCATGGATTACAGGATTTTATTCTACATTCCTAAAGAACAGCAGCTGGATCAAAGACGCCTAATGGATAGAGAAGTAAGTGGGTACATGCTAATGTGGGTTAGCCATTTATCAAGCTGCTTATGTGATCTTATACCAGCATCCATCCATCCATTTTCTTAACCGCTTAACCGCAGGGGTGCCTTTGCCTATCTCCAGCTGTCAATGGGCGAGAGGCGGGGTACACCCTGGACAGTTCGCCAGTCCATCACAGGGCAGGACAAACAGGACAAACAACCATGCACACACTCACACACCCAAGGACAATTTACAGTGATCAATTAACCTGACAGTCATGTTTTTGGAATGTGGGAGGAAGCCAGAGTACCTGGAGGGAACCCACGCATGCACGAGGAGAACATGCAAACTCCATGCAGAAAGACCCTGGGCCAGGATACGAACCCACAACCTTCTTGCTATCCAGTGCTATCCACTGCGCCACCGTGAAGCCCCTTATACCAGCATTATGTGGATAATTAATTGATCTGTAGCGTCTCAGAATTTTAGCACTGTTTGTTTGAGTTTCATCTGCTCCCGGCTCTGAAGCGCTGGGGTGCAGGAGGCGGGTTTATAGATAAACGAGCCGTTTCACTTCGTGGTCCAGCATTAGCTACAGGATACAGGTTAATTTCAGGACAAATTAATACTGTATAACACCAACGATAATATATGATCATATTTATGTTTATCCCAGAAGTTGAAAGCTGTGAAATAGCATGATATAGTCCCATTAATAAAAGCAAAACCCGTTTAGTTTACTGTTACGCCTTTTCTGTTAAACTACCACCGATAACGTTTAAGCATTTGTAACACGTCAAAACTGTTGACACATTTTGATTACGATCATTAGAAATACTAATGTAAAAGTTTACTTTAAATTACGGTTTTGGGTTGAAGTTACCTGAAATGAAATGGGTTCCAACGCTCGTTTTTTGTCATCGCGCTCCTCATTTCATAGCAGAAATCCATCTTTCCCTCCGAGCTGGATCGTTTGGGATGCAATGAAAGGCTCTATCTTTAACTTGACCTCAGTGGTTTGTGCATCTAGGGGCACAACACAGGTCAACCATTTTCGCAAAGCTGGAAAACTCTTGAATAACCGGTTAGCTACTGTAGTTTACAGTTTTTCCTGCCAGTGTGACGTCATCTCCTGGTGCTCTATTGGAAATGCATTTTAACAGTAAGGCAAGAAAAATACCTGCTTTTTAATCTTTAGTTGACACCAGCAGCAGACTGCATCTTCGGAACGTACTACTAGAGTTCCCCTAGGGGGCAGAATACAGAATTCAGACCAGATTGAGGGCCGGAGTTATAGAGGTAGAAACAAAACAAACATGGCGACCACAGAGTAGATAATCAGCTGTTTAATTTTCAGATTACGACAGAAAAAGACAGCAACAGTGGCATAGAAGGTATGTCAGACTACATGTACCACTATTGTTGCTTGTTTTCCTATTGCTTTTCCGCTTTTGACCCTTTGTACTAAATATATATTTTAGCTTAAGAAAACTATAAAAATAGTAAGACACTTGGGTTTTAACAAGTAACTTTAATTTGCTTACTGGTATAGAAATAGTAACACGTTGGATTAGCCGTTACTGAAAAACGTGGTCATATTTAGAGTAATGACCCTCTAAGTAACGCTTTACTGCATCACTGTTCATCACAAATATATGTTGCCTATTAGTCTGCTTGATTTGTGATAGCATGAAGTAGATTCTCTGTTCATTTAGCTTATTTTGAGTATTAATTAAAATTGTTGAAGATTAGAAAACTACTTAATGTTATTATTTTAAAATTGATGTGTACAATTTTTATTTTTTTTTTTACCCTGTTAGTCAAAATTGCAGAAAACGGCAAATTGTAGAGAACTCTGCTCCATACAAAATTGGTTGCTGCATTTCTGGTTGCTGCGTTGTTTATCCCCTTAACATTCTGGCAATTTCCGCCCAAAATATTTTAAAAACAAATACCCAAATTAAAATTAAAGCTGTTCTTGAACCGTTTGGAGTACATATATGGATGGGGTCTATTTGGAAGGAAAACATTCTGAAATATTTCACAGAACAGTGAAAATATGTCTAAGTGCAATTTTTGCCCATTTATATAATTTTTAATACAGAGCAAAAGTTAAACTTTTGTGTTCGCTTCTTAAAAGTTCTAAAATATATGCTCAAAAAATAGTTTTAGAATTGTGTGGTGACCCTTAAAACGTTGTGGGTCTAAAGTCTGATTTATTATCTTTATCCACAAAAAAGGACAACAATAAACCAAAAAATGAGCATTTTACATCATATATGATATACTAAAGGTCAGATTTGCCTAAAAAAAGGTTCAGTATTAGCCAAATCTTATTTCCTTATGATTCGAGAAAAAAAAAAAAACTCTCGAAATTACCACTGTCTTGTCTCAAACAAAGCTCCACGGCTTCCACCATGTTATTCCACCATGTTTGGACCCAGCACTCAAAGGGTTACTTACTGTGGTAATCCTTTCCTTGTTTGGTTAAGCTTTTTTACGCAGGCTGTTTCCTATCTCAAAGAAAAAGTCCAACCCCTCGAGTGACCTATTGCCGTTTTCAGCATTCCATTGGCTATTTGATGCTTCAATCACCATTGTTCTGAGCCGCGACTGGTTTGAAGCACGTACGAGAGACTAGGGACGGTACTTTTCAGCTGTTAGCAAATAGCTGACAATTTAGCCACAGAATACTGGGGTAACCTGTCAGCTATTGGATCAAGTAAGTTATGAGTCATAAAATAAGCCCTTCGGGCATGCGCAGTGTGATTTGTACCAGGAAATCCACATATTAAAATCTCTGATAAAAAACATTGAGTAACGTACTCCAGGGAAGTGAAATTTGTTGAATTTTCAGAGCAGATTATGTTGGACTGTGGATGTAGGACTTGTTGTGGGGCAAAAATGTTATTGGAGAACATCAAATTGACCCTTGTGGATGTAAAAACACTGTTTGTTCAAAATGGATCGGATTTGTGAGAGACAGAAGGCTGCAAAATGGGAGTTGTGCATAATTCTTCTTCCTCTGAATCATAACCAATCAGCAAGAGTAAACCACAAGTCCCGGCCTTCGACTCCAATGGGCCATTTCCATGTACACACCCCACGTTTGGTTCCTGAAATGGTCCGAAGAAATGGAGACACACACAACCTGTGAAGGTCCGGTAAAATTACCCGAAAGTTCTGATAGTGGCCATTTAGCTCCATCTTTGTCTCCACTGACCGTCCATGTGGGCATCTGTAGTTTCACTAATGCTTGATGGTCTCAACTTTGATGCAGGAGCTACTTCTTTGTTCCCTGTAGTGACGTGAAGTTGTCCGCTGTTTTTGCTTTTCCTCTCTCTAGCCAATAAGCTAACAGTAAGGCATTCCAACAGGACAACAATCCTGTTTAAGAAGGGATGAATCAGGAAATATGACGCTTTTGGGATAACCCCGACCTCAATATTTGCTTCCAGCAAAAAGGTGAAAAGTGTCAACAGGAAAACTTCATAGATGTATTTTTTTAAAATCTCATTAGGCATTTGAATTTACTTGAAGCTAAAACAGAAACAGAGGTTAAGAAATTCCTGAATCGAGGGTTTCGGGGCTTCCCGCCTTTTTTTGGGTGCAGGGACGAATTCTTTGAGTTGCAAAGAAAAGATTGTGAAAGGCAACACTCTGTAAATTTCATATCTGCATTTTTGTTTTGGACTTTGGAGACATGACTGATGGATATAACTTTAAAAGAAACGTTCAGAGTTGAAGCGTAACGGTTGTCCACATGCTGCACTCTTTGCTGAAAATAACTGAAGTCTCCTAGGAGTGAGAAAAACACTGGGTGATCCTGACATTAAGGGTAGACTGAGCTACGACTCGAGCACAGAGAGGATGGGGGTGAAAAACAAGAAAACAAGGCCTCCAACCAAACAGTAGCTTGGTATGCAGCTGTGATGATGACGATAATTGCTCGCCAAGCTAGTTTTCGACTAAACCACCTGTGCAATCGCCTCGACTCCGACGGGCTCTGCCTGCGAAGTGACACGTCGAAAGTTGTTCCAGCAATTAGGCGTCGCGTCCCGTCTCTGACCTTTTTCTGCGCAGTAAAGGATTTTATTCCCAAGAGTGGCAGAAATCAATACAGACAGACGTTCATATCTGTAAAGCATGGCTTTGCAAATCATTTGGCTTTATTCTGAAATCAGAAGGTCAAGTTTGGAGCCTTTTGAAAGTTGCAATGTTTTACTTGAGCTTTTTTTTTTAGACATCCAAAGGTGAAACGTAAATTTTATGTCGTGTAATTCAACACAGATCTTTGAGGTGCAGCAGCTGTTTTCAGGCCTCACTGTTTTTTTTTTTAAAGATCAGAGCTTGACTATTGGTCATAATTATTTATTTTTCACAAAGCAACAGGCTTCATTTATGTTTTGCTTTACGAAGCTACTCTGAAGTTCTGTGCCAACTTTTTCACCAAATACGGATATACAGTATTTAATAGACCTCCCAGAACTTTTATAATGATTGCATTTTTTTAGATTCCAGGGATTTAGTGAACATTATTGTTTTCAGTCCTCAGTGCTCGCTTTCTACTCTGCAAGTTTATCTTTTTGGTGCTGCCCCTCCGCACTCATGAGACTAAGCTTCTTTGTCACAAGGTAGGAAAATGGCTGCTAGCTAGCAGGTGGAAAAATGGTGGTCATTACACACTGTCATTATCATCAAAGTCTCATTAGCTGACCTGGAAGGTGGACTTCTTAGGAGTGTGTGTGTGTGTGTGTGGGTCTCTTTTATTCATTTGAACCTTTTGATAAGTTTCAAGAGAAGCTACATCTTTTCATGTTTGATGCGTTGGATCTATTTGAATCTTTGTAAAGCCAGAAGAACAAAAAGCGAACGCTCTTGTTGGTTTTATACTTTTATACTCCACAGTGAGCTGCACAATATTTTCAGTCGCAGTCGTCATAGCGATTTCAATCACCATCCCAAAGGACTGCTTGGACACTGTGTTTCGTTGGCTGTCTAGTCAAATACAAACCCAAATCAGATAAAAAAGTTGGGACTGTATGGAAAACGCAAATCCAAAAAGAAAGTAGTGGTTTCTAAATTTACTTTGACTCGTATTTCATTGCAGAGAATATGAACACATAATGTTTCATGTTTGGTCTGAGCAACTTAATTTCCTTGGTAGATGTACATCCTTTCCTGTCATTCAGACAGATTCCAAAAAAGGTTTAGAAAGGATCAGTTTAGGGCTCGTAATCAGGTTAAATAATAATGTATGTATGAAACAGGTGATGTCAACAGGTGTTTGTAATTATGATATGGCACAAAAACAGCATCCAGAAAGATTCAGTCCCTTAAATGATTCATTACAGGATAATGCAAACATCATATAGTAGTTTTTTAAAAAGCATCAAGAGCTTCAGATTCCCTTTTTTCTTTCCTGCTTTTCCGGTGATTTTCTCAGCTTCGCCTTCCTCCCAGCAGGCACACACACTGTTTTACTACTCATCGATCTGCTGCCCGCTGTCATTCAAGCGAAAGCACTGCTTGAACACGTAACGATCGACCGGTGGAGAAGAGAAAAGATCTCCGCCGTGAGTGATGTCGTCTCACTCATTCTTTACCGCTCACACCTTCCAAGGCTTCTATGAAAATAAAAATGTTTTATTTTCCTGCTGGAAAATTCAAAAATCCCACGGTATTATTTTAGCTTTACAGGTAAAGATTCCATTTGGGGCTGAACAGAACGAAGCTGATGAGCTGATGCACTTTTTAGACTAAGTGAACAATAAATAAATTTAGCAATGGAGAAAAGTAGCCTCGCTTTCTGAATGTGCTTCTTGCAGCTTCTTCTGCACTCTCACACCATGCAGTCCCTGAGACTATCATGTTCAATGTTTCAAAGCAATCTGGAAAGTCCAGAAATATGATTACAAAAATGAAAGTTTTATGATTCCCCATCATCTCTGGCAAACACCCATCTTTGCCAAGCTTAATAAGATTGCTTTTAGATAATAATTTAATTACATTTTTAAAAATCTACTGACCATGCCACCTCACCCCACCCTGCCCAAACAAAGTGATATGCAATATATTTTTCTTTTATAAATCAGAAATTATATTTTTTTAAGTTTGAATAGTTATTTTAATTTAGTTTGTTAATGTTACTTTGTTCAGTGCTCTGCAAATGCCATGATGGAGTATTAAGACTTCTGTCTGTCTAATATCAGAGAATAGGGATGTCACTATCTTTATTTTTTTATTGACATCGATCAAAATTACGTCACGACCTTGCGCATCAATATCTAAAAGACGATCGCAATCACCTCCTCCCATGTTTACATAACGTAGCGTCACTAGCATCCCACTCTAACTTTGTAGCAACAGTTAGCAGGCAACCGTTTATTTACTCGGATTTTCTCGTCACAAGGAAGCACACATTGCTTTTTCCCTAACAAGTAACTCTCACTAGTTCTCATACAACTCACAACAACACCTGGTAACATTATTAACTGCTGTATCACAATAACATTCCTGTGAACACAGCACACCTCTGCAGAGCATCTTAGCTGATGCTAGCAAGTCGCTATTAGTTAAGCTACAGTTAAAGCATGACTAGAAAGAAAGAAGCAGCGGGACCGGAACTAAAGCCACTTCTACTCTCAGATCACCAGTGAGGACATTTTGAGTTCCCGTGAGTTAAGTCGACATTGTCGTTGTAAAAAAGAGGACAACTGTTTGCGCCACGTTAGCTCGTTTCTCTGAGCCAGCCGGATCAGCTCAGAGTTGTTGCCCTGCAGTAACTAAAAAGAGTCACTAGATGGCAGCCACCCTCTGTTACTAATTATTTCTGTTATTTATTTAAACAAGATTTTTACACTTATTAGTGTAACAATTTATTGTAAATACAATAATATTGTAAATAAATTATTTCAATTCGAAATAAGATTAACTGTACAAAATGTTATGAATAAAACCAATGATCATAGACTAGAGTATTCCAAAAATGGCATAGGGCTTTGTACTGTAATAAAAGAGGAAAAAAAAGTTTTGAAAATCGAATCGAGTATTTGGAGAATCGTGACACTCCTATCAGAGAATATTCTAGTTTTAATTTAATACATTTGTGCTTTTTGATCATAAAAAATAACTCATATTGTAGAAAAAAAAAAATTTTCTTATAAATATTTCAAATTAATCCATTTTCTTTGTTGTTTTACGCTCCAAATTTCTCACTTTTCCTTGTCAGAAAAAATCTGTTTTAATTTAGTAAATTAGTTTTTAAATCATTAAAAAACAGAAAAAAAATGTCCTCAGAATTATACATTTTGATATCCGTTTTTTTCAGTGTCTTCCTCCGTAGCCAATTTTTATTATTTCTTCTACCATGGTCTGAATAATGTGTTGAAGTAAGTTCTTTTAGGTTTTGCTCAAATAAGTTTTTCCACCATTTAGACGAGGTAAAAATCGTTTTCTGTTGAGCTTTAAACATCCATAATCTGCTTATTTAATAGTTGGTGACAGGAATTCCTTCGAAAATGAAATTCCTTCGAAAAAATAATGTCTATTCATCAAACTGAACTCTGCTTGTCCCTTCAGGATTACCATTAAAACTCCTTGACGCAAAATAAAATCCAACCCCGAAGTGAGACTCATATTAAAGCTGTTCTGGCCAAGTGAGTCCTATAAACTCCCAAGAGGCAGAATGTTTGTCCTTGACTGTAGACCACGGGGGAATAAATCAGGCAACATTTTCCACAAATTGTCAGGAAGCTTTTAAATGAGCTGCTGGTGTTTTATTTATTTATTTATTTGGGTGACAGTAACAGAAAAAGCTGCCTTTATCTCTTAACTCACACATCCACATACAGAGGCCATTTGTCAGGGAGATCACGCTGATGAGTTTGGACCTGGGTTCACTGGATCACCAGGATCTTGGCAGCCAGTGCTGCTGGCGTTTGTGTTTGCTTCTTCAGAGAATCTTTCTGATTAGTACGTTTCATCTGCAGAAGTGTCTCGTGATGGAGTTTTTTAGCTACTCTCAGAGCTACGTCTTCTTCCTACGCTGCCTACAGTCTTAAGCTGATGAGAGACCGCGCCAGGCTGAATAATTCAGCTGCTTTATTTTGCGGCATACTGAAATCTCTCCGCCTTATTTGGCTCTTTGCTGTTTTGGCTCTGATCTTGGCCATTTCGTTGCTCATTTATGAACACAAAGCTCTGGTGTGAAAGCTCCAAATAAAAGCACAGACTGTGACTCTGAACTCTGCCTTTTGGATGTATTGTTGAGTTGAACCAACATGAAAGACCAAGAAAAGTGTTTCAGCTTTTTAAAAGCTTCCATTTTCAGCAGTAAAGGCGTTACTTTGCAGTTGGTGTGAATGCTGACCTGTTTACTGAAACATTAGGTTTATGCTCATTATATATGGAACATTATTTTTAATTGTTTTTGATCCGTTTCATCGTGGGGAAGAACAACGCAATGCTTTTCTTTACATTCTTCTCAAAGTTAGCCATATTTATTGATAAAAGACTCTCCTTTCAATCCGTTTCAGGTCTGGACTTTAACTAGGCCGTTTTAGCACAATGGTTTTTGGTTCTTCCTAAGCCATTTTGTTGTAGATGTGGGGTGCTTGTCCTGATGGGAATCTAGCATACTGCGGTTTACAGGTGGATAAGAAACTTTGGCTGTAAAACAGGCCCAGCTCACCATCCTTCCACCACCGTGCGTGGCAGTGTATAAGTAGAAAAGATTGTTCTGATATTCAGAGTTGGGTTCTGTTTGTTTATGGCATGGCTTATGGATCTCCTGTTTGTGTCAGCGGTCAGTTCCTCAGTCTCTGAAACTTTGGCATTTTGGGAATGAATCCAGGCATTTGCCGACAAATCAAATCAGGCTGAAATATTCCTTAATTACACCATTACACCACCACCACCAGCCTGTACAGTGGTAACAAGGCATGATGGATACTTGTTCTCATTCTGTTTACGCCAAATTCTGACTCTACCATCTGAATGTCTCAACAGAAATAGAGACTCATCAGACCAGGCAACCTTTTTCCATTCTTCATCTGTCCAATTCTGGTGAGCTGGCGCAAATTGTAGCCTCTTTTTCCTATTTGTATTGGAGATGAGTGGTACCAGGTGGGGTCTTCTGCTGTTGTAGCCCATCCGCCTCAAGGTTGTGGGTGTTTGTGGCTTCATAAATTCTTTGCTGCATTCCTCGGTTGTAACGAGTGCTTATTTCAGTCAAAGTTGCTCTTCTATCAGCTTGAATCAGTCGGCCCATGCTCTACTTTGACCTCTAGCATCAACGAGGCATTTTCGCCCACAGGACTGCCGCACACTGGATGTTTTTCCCTTTTCACATCGTTCTTTGTAAACCCTAGAAATGGTTGTGAGTGAAAATCCCAGTAACTGAGCAGATTGTGAAACACTCAGACCGGCCCTTCTGGCACCAACAACCATGCCACGCTCAGAATTACTTAAATCACCTTTCTTTCCCATTCTGACATTCAGTTTGGAGGTCAGGAGATTGTCTTTACCAGGACCACACCCCTAAATGCAATGAAGCAACTACAATGTGATCGGTTGATTAGATAATTGCATTAAGGAGAAATTAAACAGTTTTTTTCCCGTAATAAATCTTTAGGAGAATGTATATTCAAGACACCACAAGGGGGACCGGTCCCAGCCTACTGTTTACCAGAGTTCCCAGGGCAGGCTGTGGTAGCCTGCTTCCAAACATCCAAAGGCTCAGAGCTGCATTATAGAAGTAGTTGGTACACAGAAATGAGTTTTGAAGGCATTCAAAGTAATAAATAAATGAGGAAGTTTGTTTTAATTTTAAATCAGCAGATGTTTAAAAGTTGATGTGGTTTACGCAAGCAGCAATGATTTGCATTCGTTTCCATCTCCACTAAAGTGTTTGATGCACTTTGTGGCTTTTTTTTTTTGCACGAACCTCAAAATCTCTTCAAAACATCTGTCTGCAATCCGAAGCCGCCACACCAGGCGTATTTAGTAGGTCTGATAATGTTACTGTGAAACGGATAAAAAGAGTCAAATTCACCTTACATCCACATCAGAGGGGGGGAATAAGTTGTCTTTTATGACTAGTCAGCAGACTGGAGTTCTGCAGCGGTCAGCAAAAAACAGACTTACTTGGTTTGGAATAAACAAACACTTCTTTAATAAACACAAGTGCATCTTTTCATCTTATAGAAAGCCCCAGAGGTCGATGCAAAATAGATAAAAAGGTATTTTTCAGCTCAAAACTCAGAAGATTTGGGATAAATTTGACATATTTTTGAAAAATGTGGATCTCTTTTGCAGAAATGTCAAGAATTTCCAAATGACAACTCTTTTTAGATGAATTTCCCATAATTTCAAGAAAAATTATTCTCTGATGTAAATTTGGGTAAAGTTGTTCCTGTTAAAAAAGGTGAGAGAGGTCTGTAACTATCATCACAGGTACACATCAACACAATCAAGAAAATCACATTGTATGATTTATAAAGAATGTATTTGTATAATGTCGCAGAAAATAGGTATTTGTTAGTGATGTGTAGAGCAGCAGCGACGCGTCGGTGCATGTATCAAGCTCGTAGAGCGAAATGGTGTATCTGTGCGTGTATCGCTTTAAGAAATAATTATGTGACCGATGCAGCTGCTGTGTCATCCGTCACCGAAGCGCCAAACTGTGTTTAAAAGCAGCAGCGTCTCCAGCTTTCAACGGGAAAACGTTATCTTTTGAACCAGACTAATTCCCAGAAAGCCGGACAGAAAACGCTGAAGGTTTCTGACGTGTGGGATCATTTTGATCTTATATCAGCAAATACAGTATTTACTTTTATTTCCTCTCTTAATCCTGTTCTTCTCAGTTTCTGCTTAATGTTTATCCAAATTTCAGTCGATTTTAAAATAACTTAAATTAATCCTATTATTTTCTGCAGTTTAAATGCCGCATTTGTTCAACTGAACTGATAGATATTAATAAAAGCACGTCTTCTATGCTGAGACATCACAGAGCCACACATGAACATTAGGACGTCACAAATACAACTAGGATAAATGCAGATATACTCACATTATAAAACTTCTTCATGGTCGTTTTATTCACAGTGAAAACATATTTTAAATTTCCTTTTTGACCATCAAGCTACCAGGAAGCATGAGTTGGACCAGGCATTTCATTATTAAGGACCGCTAACCTCAGCATTGTTGAAAGTAAAGGATTCAGGGAACCGTTTCAGGTTCTTCAACCATCAAATATTCTATCCCTTGCGAGTATTTGTTTTCTAAAACTGGTGAAATTGCTTTAAAGAAAACAATTGCAAAGAACTTGGAATTTATATATATATTTAAAAAGTGCCTCATATACAATTCATAATCAACATCACCTTCAGTTTCGCTTTTCAAAAAGATGACACACATTCACATGATGTCGTATAATATATTTTGAATATAACATATTTTAAACTTTGATTAACATATTAAATTATGCAGTGTACAGCATGGATTACAATTACATAAATAATTTTATCGAATGGCCACTGAATCAACAGATTACTAGATTTTTCCGAATTAGGTTACCTGCAATAATATTAAGATCCAGCAGGTGTCAGTAGACCAACACAGTAACAACTCCGTATCGACACAGTATCAATAAAGTATGGGAAATGTGTCGAAACGGCACACGAGGCCTCATCTACCCATCACTAGTATTTAGCATCTACGAATAAACCAGAATAGTGGCAGTCACAAACCTGTTGCTTCTTCTTTAAGAACTTAATAGCTGCATTAAGGTCTCCTGTTTGAACTCGTCATTGGAATAAAGAAACCTGACCACACCTTCAGAGAGTCAGAATTTAACCTCAGTCAGGGACAAGATTGTACTCATGAGCCACTCTATGGTACCCAAGCACTTTGGTGAGAAAAACATCATTGTTGGAGCACTTATTAGAAAATTGAATGAATACAAAATTACTGACAATCTTTCTTGACCTGGGGCTCCATGCAATGTTTCCTCTGGTGGGGTATACACATGATCTAGAGAACAGTGAGGAAACAGCCCAGAACTACATGGAGGAAACCGGTCGATGACCTCAAGAGAGCTGGGACCACAGTAACTAAGGTTACTGTTTGTAACACACTATGTCGGAATTGATTCAAATCCTGCTGCGCTCGAAAGGATCCCCTGCTTAAGCCAGCAAATCATCAGGATGATCCAGAGGAGAATTGGGAGAATGTAATGTGGTCAGATGGCACTACTCGCCGTGTTTGGAAGTGGAAGAATGCTGAACATAATACCCACTGTGAAGCACGAGGTTGGCAACATTACACTTTGGTTCTGCTTTTCTGCAAAGGGTACAGGACGACTGATCTGTGTTAAAGAAAGTTCTGCAGTGGCCTAGCCTAGTCTCCAGACCTCAGTCCAATACCGAATCTGTGTAAGGAGTTGAAAGTCAAAACATCTCTGCTCTAGAGAAAATCTGCATGGAGGATTGGGCCAAAATAACAGCAACAGTGTGTGTAGACCTGGGGTCTCATTTATAAAACTTTGCGTAGAATCCTCACTAAAACAGTACTTAAGCTCAGCAACTTTTTTTTTTACTTACGCCTAGTACGTTTATGATATATCAAACTTGAAGTACGCACAGCAGGACGCAATTTCCTCTTTATAAATCAGACTCTTGGTAGAAATGTGCTCAGCTGTTATTATCCCGCCTCCTACCCACCCACTTTCTTCCATAAACGGTCAATGCAAAGTGAATATTCTGCATCGATTTAAGACGGCCAATATGGGTCGTTTCATGGGTAACCGTGGCAACCGAGAAAGACACAGCTGCAGGCATGCGAAGACAGAGAATGTTTTATTTCAATTAATTAATCAATGTTGATCTATTTAGAGCTTTACTCAGCCAAAGGCTAAACAAAAAAAGACAAAAATATAGTTACAAAAAATTTTGTTAGAAGACAAGAGTAAAAAATCTAAACTTAAAAATAAAAGCAGCAGCAAAAGGGATGAAACAAATAAGAACATTAAATATAAAGTTTCATTTATAGGCTATGATTATCTCTTGTAGCGACAGTAAGACTGGAATCAAAGCACATTAAAACAAAACTAAATCACAACAGAACATAAGTTTAGGTTCTCCTAGATATTTAAAGCCTGGCGACAAGGTGCGCTTCAAAACTACTTTTAAAAAGTATAATCCATGCAAAATGTTGATTTGGGGTCATAAAAATAAGAGCTGCAGGTGACACAGCATTGATGCAGCAGCATGCCTGACATAAAAAAAATATTCTTCAGCATTATGCTGGGACGCTGCAGCATATTTGTTCTTCACACATGCACCAATATGTGCAATTGCTAAAAATCTGATTTTTAATCAGATTCTCATTTTTATTCTTAGTTTCTATAGACGTGATGGGGGAGAAGTTTGTGAGTTGGTTGTGTTCGTCTGCCTGCGCAATGCTCTACAAGTCTGAAAACGTGGCTTATATTCACAATTTTGGTATCCGTCCTGCTGCGCGTGTGTCCAAAAAGTGCGTAAGCAAGATCCTTAGTGAGCTTAAAGTTGCGCACATTTTTCCAACACATTGCGTATAAATCCCAAACTTTGCGTATAAAGTTGCTCAGGTAGTTTTCAGACCCAGTTTTGTGCGTAAACTAGGTTTATAAATCAGACCCCGCGTGAAGACCTACAGGAAACGTTTGACCTCTGTCATTGCCAACCAAGGTTACATTACAATGTACTGACGTGTACTTTTGACCAAATACATTGTACAAATAAATTCTTTAAAAACCATACAATATGAAACCCTAGATTATATTTTAGATTCTTTCTCTCACAGTTGAAGTATATCTTTGCTAAAAAATTACAGACCTCTCTTCTTTTTCAGTGGGACAACTTGCACAATATGTGGCTGCAAAATATATATTTTTTGCCCCACTGTATCTGATTTAAAATCTCTTGCAAACTTTAGTTTCCTTTCAATGTATGATTTTATTTTCTGGAAGATTTTTGACTTTAAGGTGTCAGAAAATACTTTTGTTTAAATATCGTCAATGTGTGCCTTTAATCACGGATATTTCTCAGTTTCCTCAGTTTATTTCTAAGTTTTTGTAGGTGGAAATTTACTCCAAAATATTTTTTCTTTTGCCTACAATTGCCCTGATAATCTTTCATAGTGTGTGTTGGCCTCGTCTCTACGCCACCTTTTTCTTCTCCTCTTTACAAATTTTGGTCCAACACAGCCTGAGCGTCTTCAGTCCAGCTCAGTGCTTGAATTATTGACCTGCTTCTCCAGAAGTGTCAGCACACATTTCTGTGTTTTTTTTCCACAGCAGTGAGGGGATGCTGGCTTACTGAGCGCCTCTCTGATTTTGTCATGCGGAGACGTGAAACCCATTTCTGTCCCCGCTCTTTGTGCCCGTGAGCCGGGGATTACCGCGCTGTCGGATTACGGCTCTCCGGACGGCAGCGGCGGGTATTTTTGGGGTCAGTCTCGTGCTCAAACGTTTACTTGTGGTATTTTTAACCCCGTTGATGCACAGCATCGGCCCATCCCTAATTCATGACCGTGGGGCATCACTGAGCTGATACTGGTATCATCAAGGCACAGACTGGGAGTGCTGTACGCAGCACCGTAGCTCATTTACATCCTATATCTGCTTATTTGTAATGCATAAGCATTATAGGCTTTATGCTTAATCCGCGTTTTTGCTGATTTGGAAGATTTGCGGTGCATCCATGTCCTGATTTACAGACAGAAGCTTGAAACTGATTGATCATCAGATTGAACAGCAGCAGTTTTTTGATCATATTCTGCAGATCTCCAATACTTCTTAATAAATAAATGCAGAACTTTTCTGTCCTATAAACTTTTGCATGTCGTTCAGACAGCCTCGGTATAAGCCAGCCTTTCATCTTGCAGTTTTGATCCTCACTTTACCCTGAGAAAAATGTCCTGCTGCTCATGTCTGCGTTAAAAATTCACCAACATGCTCGCAGAGCGTGTAGTCTATCTCTAAAACGATCCGAACACTCCATTGAAACCTGATGGTGATCACGTTCAACATCTAATGTCGGTCTTTCCTCTCTGTTGCAGGTCATTTACGCCCTGAACACGAAAAATGACGAACACGAGGCCGCCATTGCTACTTTGAAGGAGGCGCATGAAGAGGAGGTGCAGCAGATTCTCTCTGAGACTAGAGAGAAGATTCTGCAGGTAAAAGTTATGACATATAGTACATTCTAGCGCCTTTGCAATTAAATAGTTTATCTTAATAAACATTTTGGAAGTCATTATTAATTTTAGGACCACAGGATCACCTGGTTAAGGATTGAAGAAACCAGAACTTCTTGTAATTTGCAGTTCTTTCTTGTTTTCAACCTCAGACTGTTTTCATTGTTGTTCTTCGTGAATATTTTATTTTGTGAAGATTTGAACTGCAGATCAGTTTAGCTTCTTGGCTTCTATATCACAGTTTCAGAATGAGGATGAAAGAATGCAAGAAGATTCTGGGTTCTTGTGGTTTTAGTATTCAGCATAAATGTTATACTAATTTTAGAATTTTGGGGTTATCAGTAGGGATTTAACAGTACACAAAAATAACTTCAGTACGTTTTTGGGACCCCTTAATCAACAAATATTAATACAGATGTTCTTTTTTTTAAACTTTAATTAGCATTAAACAAATACATTTTTCACAGAATTGCTTCATATCAATTCCTCTGATCATTCTGATGCAAAAACTATGAAAGCACTGTGCAAAATTAGAGTTCATGTATTCTATTGACAGTGAAAAACCAAAGTATGGAATGTATAGTACACACAACGTGTCTTTGGGAAAATTGTGCTTTTTATTTGTTTTAGTACTTTGAATTGAAAATAATACTTATTTTTTCAGAATATGATTTCAGAGTGTTTTTTGTTGCATTTTTCATCCTGTATGAGCTATAAAGGGAGCTATAATAGATATGGGTTTATTTTCTAATAAAGAAGATTAATCATTGTTAATTAGATTTTGAGGCAATATCTGTAAAAGCAGATCCGAAGTTTCTTTAATTATTTTTTTTAATCACATAGACAGAAATACTGTTAAAATAAAAAAAACTTTAAGTTAACAGAATATGAATGAAAATGTAAGTGTCACCTTTTATGGAACAAAAATATGGTCAGACACCCTAATGTATATTATACTTCTGTAGCTTTCATGGAAAATATGACCTTTATTTACTTATTAACATAAATATCATATAGTTATATTATATAGTTGTTAACAAACATGTGTTGGTTTTATATGTGGTTTTACAAAAATAAAAAATAGGACATAAATTTGTTTGACACTTCGATTAAGGGAAACTGAACGGATTTAAAAGTAGAAAGTAAGCTTAAATATTTTTGAAACAAAATATTTGTTTTTAAAATTGAATCATAGCACCCGAATCTCTTCTTCCGTCCACGTTGGTTCTCAGATGATCCTCGTTTCTGATATATTTTAGCCTTGGTGGCTCCTGGGTGCATAATTGTTTCATCTGAGGATGGGTCAAAAGGTTGGTCTTCCTACAGGAAAATAATGCTAGAAACACATTAAAACACATTTTTAAATAGTTACAGCAGCCGGTAGTTCGGCTTCTGGAATGGACCTGGAATGGTGAAAGTGTTTTCATTGAGCTTCACAAAGAAAATCCACAGAACAATGTAGAAAATACCTGCTCTTTTTTTATTGTAGCATTTATTATCTGCAAAGCAAGAGTTGCTGCTAAAATCCAGAAGCAGGACGAGGGCCTCAACAATCTTCTTCTGCTTCATCAGAAGATGCTTCGTTCATTTTTCTACTCATGAAAACGTGGCAGTTTTTCCGTTTAAACTTTATATTAAAGACATGATTTCTTCACTTCAAAGAGCTGTCACCCAAAGTCAGTGTAAAGTATTATCAGATTAGCCGGTCATTCACATCGGAGAGCTCAGAGTGACCTCATCGATATTCTATCCGCACAATATTCATCCTTCGTGTCGTTCTGTCTATGAATGTCTATGGGATTAATTTAATAGAATTAAATGTATGGATGTAATCTTTTTATTTTCACTGTTATGTAAGTTTCCAAAGACTGTATTTCATGTCTGAGCACATCCAGCGACCTGATAACAGTCATTTTAATTAAAGCTGAAATCCAAGAGGTGGAATTATTTCACCTCCCCTGCTGGTTGGTTCATTATTCTAGAAATTAGCAGAAGAAGTCGCTGCTGATTTCTATTAAAAAACACAGATTAAAAGAATGAAGTCAGAATTAACCGAGTGCTGCCTGTTTGTCGCAGTACAAGAGTAAAATCAGCGATGAGATGGACCTGAAGAAGAGGATCCAGTCCCTGGAGGAGTCCATGGAGCTCCACGACAGGATGAAGAGACAGGCGCTGGCTGAGTTCGAGAGCTACCGTCAGAGGGTGGAGGACATGCAGCTCTGCACCGAGGCGCAGGTACGCCGAGGGTCCATCTGTCTCTGTCTTTAGGGCAGGCAGCAGCTGGTTCCGCTGAGCCCTTTGGGCGCAGCTGCAGATAATCGGTGTTATATCAGCCTCCCAGTCAAGCCGTGGGGCTGCATAGGCCTCTGTTAGTCAACAACAATTTGTTGTGTTGCTGTCATGAGCTCAACAGAAAATATCTGTTGATACAACAGGGTTTGATGCCTGGGATAGGCCCTGTTTTAGGACATGTAGAGAACCAAATACAGACTTTATTTCACCTAATATCTTGGGAAATTGATTGAAATAATGTTTGCAAAACATGATTTTGATCCTGTGAATATAAAAAATATCAAAAACCATCCCCACATGGTGAGACATGGTGGTGGCATCATCATGCCGTGGGGATGCTGAACCACAAAAAGGTAAAGGTGTATGTAGCCTAATACAAAACAATCCTGGTCTCATTGTTCCAGCATTATTTCGTGACTAATTTGCAAAGGTGAAAGGGGGGGGGGGGGGGGATTTTCCAGTTTACAGACTGGGTGAAACTTCAGCAAAAGGGGGTTGTACTAAATAAAGAATAAACTAAAAATGCATTCCACACTTTTCAGTTTGCATTTGCTATTAATCTGGAAAAACACAAAGTAGAAACACAAAGGTTTGTGGTACCAACGTTAGAAAATTCTCAAGGGATATGAATACTATATAGCTATGTAAAGTATTTATGCAGATTTAGGATATCTGTGAAAATCCATGAATGAATCTAATGTTCAAATAAAAAACAGTGCTAAATCAGATTCTTTCACCGATTATGTTCTGATATCCATGTAATTAAATAGGATAATTCAAAACAATTAAAATGATATGATTTGTTTTAGCTTAGCATGAAACAATGTAAGTGAATGGGAACTATTAGCATGAGGTGATGCTAGTAGTTCCCATTCACTTACATTTGTCATGATATACAGTGGAGTTTCCTTTTAAGGTCAAGTATTTGAGTTACCTGTTTTGTGAAATAAATACTATAATGGCCCAGAAGGGTCAACAAAGTGCAACAGCCAAAACATAACAGCAAAAATCCACTATAGACATTTTTTAGAATAGGCTTTAAGCTAAAGCCGAAGTTATGCTAAAACAGAATTTATGTGAAAGAATTAAAACCAGAACAAAGTTTTTACTTGAACGGAAGCTATGATAATACAGGTTATAGGCTTAAACGGACTTTATGCTATTTCAGATTTTATGGTTAAATGGAAGTTATCCTAAAATGAAATGTATGCTAAAACGGCATCTAGGACAAAATAGAAGTTATGCAAAAATACAATTTAGGTAAAAACAGAGTTTCTTTTAAAAGGAAGTTGTGCTAAAATAAAGCAGAAGTTATGCTAATACAGATTTTATGCTTTTTGGAAAAATGTATGCTAAAATAGCATCGAGGGAAAACCGAAGTTATACGAAAACAGAAGT
Source organism: Apricaphanius iberus (assembly GCA_028564705.1). Lineage (NCBI taxonomy): Eukaryota > Metazoa > Chordata > Actinopteri > Cyprinodontiformes > Aphaniidae > Apricaphanius > Apricaphanius iberus. The sequence continues at coordinate 1,032,550 of JAPXFQ010002564.1, forward strand.
GAGGCAAAAACGTTATGTTAATACAGAAAATAAGATAAAGCAATGCTAATACAGATTTTATTAGATTTTTTCTATTTTCTATTTTGTAGAAAACATTGATAAAATAGTAAAAGAGGTTATCATAACTTCCATTTTAGCAAAACTTGGACTTTAGCTTAGCTTTCATTTAAGCCAAAATTCTGTTTTAACCTAAACTCAGTTTTAGCACGAATTCTTACCGCCTAAATTTAGGTTTGGTGTAACTTCTGTTTAGGCAAAAAATTTGACTCAGCATAAGTAACGTTTTTAGCCTAAATGCGATTTTTACCATAACTTCAGGTTAGGCAAAAAATTTGGTTTTACCCTAAGTTTCATTTTAGCACAACCTCCATTTACGTATAAATTCTATATTAGCATACCTTCCATTTTAACCTGAATTCTGTATTAGTATAACTGCTGTTTTGCCCTTTAGCATTGGGCCTAAATGCTGTTTTGGAATAATTTCCTCTAGCATAACTTTTGTTGTGACTTTTTGCTGTTGTGTTGCAGTTTTTGGATTTTATTGACGCTTATACTAAACAGTCACAGCTTCCAGCTGCTGGGACATGGACTACACGTCATAGAGTAGCTGCTCTTCTTCTCAAAGACAAAACGGCTCTAGCTCAGCTTGTTCAAGTCGTTAATTGTGTCATGAGCTGCTTCTTTAATTAAAAGAAATGTTCTAATGTTCTAACTGCGGCCAATAAATGTAGATACAACTGTTAAAGGTGTTTACTGTATCGGCCTCGCCTCTTTCACATATCTGTGAGTTTAGACCTTGTTTTTCAGTGTCTTGATATGTTTCTTTGACATATTTGGATGCTAAAAAATTCAAGGAGCTTAGCTAATGTTTGATGAGTGACTTTGCAGATAGTTTTGTGCTCGGTTAGGCGGAGAAACATTTGGCAGTCAGAAGATCAGAATCCCCAAGCCAGTGCATCACCACCTGGCGTGGACCTTTTAAAAATTATCCCTGGCTCGGTTTGAAACCCAGAAACCCATAAATCGACTCAGCCTTTCATTCCTGTCTTTTCTGGCAGCACACACAGCGCGTGGTGTCCATGTCGAGGGAGGTGGAGGAGATGAGACGGTCCTTTGAGGAGAAGCTGCGGACGTTCAGCCAGGCCCAGGCTCAGTTTGAGCAGGAGAAGAAAGCTGCTCTGGAGGAGCTCAAGGCTCAGCACAGACAAGAGATCCAGGAGCTCCTTCGCAGCCACCAGAGTCAGAATGCAAACTACAGCAAAGACCAGGAGAAACTGGGGCAGCTTCATAAAGCAGAGGTGACGCACCTCAACTTCTGCAAAAGTAGAACAGCTGCGTGAAGCTCACATTTGAAGTTTAAATGGCTGAAACAGTTAATGGATTCTATCTTGTGCCTTTTTGCTGCAGGTGGATTCTCTGACGGAGCGAGTCGAGGAGCTCAAACAGGATAAGAAGAGGCTGGTGGACGAATATGAAGCCAAACTCAGCAAGGTACCCTGTGGACTGCATTTACAGCTTACATAACATGATAATGATAATAGTTAAATGTGTTTTATGTGGCTCCATCTACAACCAGAAGCTATCTTCACTGATTCCATCTATGTAAGTCATGATGAGTTAGCTAAGAGCTGCCTTGTAATGGATGACAAATCTAACGGTCTTTGTTGAATTCACATTTTTGTAGGTCATTATACAAATTATGCACGTTTTTTACTAAATTACATCAACTTATTAGTTATTATTATTATTATTAGTTTTTTTTTTTTTTTTTTTTTTTAGGGATGTACCAATACCATCTAGTGTACATGTATCGGTATTGGTTTAACTTAACCAATACTGTGAACCGATATTCAAAATGTGGAAAATCTGCAATAAATTAACAAAAAATAGAAATTTTTTACTTGAAATGTTATTTTTTGTGGTAATTGTATATTTTACATATCTTATTTTGTCTTAGTTATGTTTAGTAAGTAAAGTCTGGTGCTTTTTATCTCTTCAAGAAAGGTATAAGGTGCAAGTTATACAGTTTATTAATTCAACAATAGTATCGGATCAGTATTGGGCATAGACAGATACAAAATCCAGGTATCGGGATTGAAAACGTTGGATTGGTGCATCCCCAGTTTTCTTGTTTCTATACCATGACTTTAAGAAAAACTTTAGATTAATAATACCAGATGAATAATAAGTCTGTCTCAAATGTTCTCCATTCTCATCCAGATGTATGGCACTATTAAGTTTTTGCTTTTTCAAATGAACGATGAGACAAGAGTATTTCACTACAAAAAGCACTCCATGCCGAACTAATGCAAGAATGACTGGTAGTGACAATACACACCAGATTAAATGTTTGCATTCGTAGATTTAACCAGTTTCGGGGGAGATAAGTTCCCACAACCTTAAATTTTAGACTTAAATAGTCCTAGTCAAAAATACAGAATTTCTTTATTTTAGTAATGGAGGCCAGTTTAACAGCATCCGGATTAAGTAATTAAACAAGAAACAGTGTTCATGTATTAGGAAATTGACTGAGATTTTGTGATGATAGCACAGATTTGTACAATTTAGTTTAAAAGACATATGGGGAAGACTTGAAGAGGAAAAAAAATGGGAAAAATTAAATTTCTCCATTTGTTTTATCATAGCTATAGTTATGCAAAAAGAACGTAAAAAAAAGAATTCCAGGTGGACAGGGAGGTTAAAAATATAATAAAGTTTGAAAAAAATGTTTTCAGTCCTGTATTTGATGTCAGAGAACAATTGTAACCGGATCAAAAATAAACAGCTTCAATCTGTTGGACATGATAAAGAAGCTGTACTTCAGAACGTATTTAGTGCAATCTGCTTCTTGAATCCAGCGCAGAGATAAATCACATAGCAAAAGCAACAAGGCTCCAAAAAATAAAGAATATAGCGCTGCTTTGTGAATTTTTGATGTTTGATTACAGCTACGAAAAAAAAGCAGATTAATTTATTTTATACATATAGCCTAAATGGAGCCATTATTTAGTTTTAAAATTCATTTATTTTAGGTGTAAAAAAAACTACCCTGGTACCATATATATATATTTATTTTATAGGTGTACCCTTTAATTTCTAATACTATTTTAGTTTTCTTAGTAATAAATTCATAATTTTAACATTTAACGTAGAACTATCTCAACCAAACAGGTGAACATTTTGAGTTAGTAGCTAAATGTATTTATGATTTAAAATCAACAGATTTAAACATTATGAATTATGATTTTGTTTAGTTGTTGTACAGAAGTTTTACATCTTTGTTCCCTTTTGGATCACCAGGCTCAAGCCTTTTATGAACGCGAGCTGGAGGCCATGAAGAGAACCCAGCAGCTTACGGCCGACAACCTGCTGGCGTGGAAACGAACCGAGGCCGAACTGCGGCGGGAGTTCCAGACCCAGGAGGCCGCGCTGCAGAAAACCCTGGGAAAGCTCAGGGCCGAGCTGGCCCGGGTGTCGGACGAAGCTCGGGAGAACCGCGAGAAATCCCACAAGCTGCAGGCGTCGCTCACCGTGGCGGAGAGCACCGTCAAGGTTGGTGGGAGCTGGGATTGAAAGAGCCTGGTGACGTTGTTCTTTGTGTTCACTGTCACTGTATCTGGAGTCCGAGGACAAGAAAGAATAGAAATACTAAAGTGGTGCTGTTTGTTATTTGATTTAACTGAAACAGGGATTCTGCTCTGAAAATATAGAAATGTAATATTTTATAAGATCCATAATTATATGAATAGAAATATGAAAGTCTGCTCTGGAAAAGTCTTTATTTTCATGTCGTTTTCCTATTAGACAGTCTAAAAGATCCATCAATTTATCATTCATCCATCCATCAATCAATCCATCCATCAATCGTCATGGAAAAAATGTATCTTTCTCCATTAAACAAGGATGAGGCTGCAGTCTATGGCATCAGAACGATGCCAGCTTAAATGCAGGTTGCAGGTTAAATACTTGCTAATATGCATATAAAATCTATAAAATTACCATTTGAAATGTTTATTGAGGTTAATTTAAATTAAACAATGCATAACTGCAAATATGTTAATTTAAAAGTTTCATAATCTTGACCTTTGATGTAAGGTGGGGTAGTCGAATTGCTGTGCGCTGCTTTCTCCTGCGCTGAAGATCCTGTGGTTGTGTTATCAAGAGTCAGTTTGTTCATTAGATTTGGATTGTTAAAAATGGTGAATTATTGTGTTTGCTGTACAAACACCAGCCTGTCGGGACACGTAGCCCATTTCCAAAGACAAAAACCTCCTTCCTTCGTATCTGGCTGCCTGCATTTTACACAGCATGGCTCTGCCATCAACTTGTGCTTTAGTTATGGAAAACCCTTGAAATTTATGGCGCTCACTTCTGGCCCGAGAACTAAAATACCAGCAGTGTGACAGAGTTTATATTGAAGCAAAGATCATAGACTCTAACCAGCCAGCATGCTGCAGTGCTTACAGCTTCATGGGACCTCTGTCCGCGGCTGCTTATAACTAGGGATGCACCGATCCGACTTTTACAGTCCCGATACCGATGGCTGGATTTTGTGTACCTGTCGATACCGATACGATACTATTTGTGACAGTGTGGAGGTCCTGTCACTATGGCTCCGATAGATAATGTGCCCTGGCTGCTTGTCCATAGGGATATCCCTTTGGCTGACTGGTTAGCACACATGACCTTCACCTGGGAGTCGTGGGATCGAATCCAGCCTGGCCTCTCGTTATGTACCTTGCCACATATTGTTGAATTAATAAACTGTATAACTTCTGGTACCTTTCTTGAAGAGACTAAAGGCACCCGACTTTACAAACTAAACATAACAGACAAAATAACAGATGTAAAATATAAAAATACCACAAAAATAAAAAGTTCAAGTGAAAAAATTCTTTTTTGGTGATTTTGTTGCAGATTTTCCCCATTTTCAGTATCAGTTCACGGTATCGGTTACGTTTAACCGATACCGATACCAGTAAATTAGGCAGTATCGGGACCGATACCAATATCAGTATCGGTGCATCCCTACTTCTAACTGCAGCAGCCGGCTGGGAGAAACAAACGGTCAGATCAATCAGAAACTCAGACGGGATCTCTGCTTTGTTAGTCTTTTTGTCAAACATCCGCGAATTACCATCTTAGTTGAAAGTTTACTATAAAGTATTAGAATTGACGTGATACATGGTTTGTAAAAGAAACAGTAAAGCTAACTTGTAGCACCGAGGCTAACCGTTAGCGTCGGCTAGCATTGGTTTGATTTCGGCCTTTATGCTTCTTCTGCTCGCCTCCTCGTCTCTCTGAGTTATCTGGGGAAGGAAGTAGGCTCATAGCTGTATGGTTGTGGTCCATCATTGGTGTAGTTGGAAATCTTTAAAATGTATTCAGTGTCAAAGTCGGTATTAAAATCCATAGTTTAATATAATTTTATATATATATATATATATATATATATATACATACATATAATATATATATGTATATGTGTATGTGTATATGTGTATGTGTATATGTGTGTATATATATATATATATATATATATATATATATATATATATATATGTGCATTTTTATTTAGAAACTGTTCCTAATATATTTCTAACCTGCAAACCTGCACTTTAAAATGAAACCAAAGAGAGATATTGGCACTGTAAATAAAATTGGCACTGAAAAATATTCATTTTGAACAGTGAATAAATGTGAAAGTGCCTGTATTGAATGGAACAAATAGTGAAAATAGTTTCCATGAAACTAAATATATGTACAAGTTGAAACAAATAACCCACTTAGAATCAACTTTTTACACTTCGATCTTTTGCAGTAATGCCGCCATTTGTTCAGTGCTGCTGCTATTCTGCTTCATACCTCTGACACTCATGATACATCGTGCGCACGCATGATGGGCGGGGCTTAAGAACAGCACACACTTTCTTTGTTCGGCTGTCAGCGAGTCGGGCCGCTTTACGACCCTTTTTCTAAACCTGCAAATAAAGGTCACGTCTAGTTCTTTTATATATCTTTAATTCTAAAATGTCCTTTTATTACAGGAGAATCCACTGCTAGAACTTTTTTTGTTGATATAACATTAAAATGGGTTAACATTTGCATCCTTTCTTGGATGCTCCGTTGAAATACACAGAATGAGACACTGTTGACCTTACTTAATCTGCCTGATATAGCAGAGGTCATGGGTTCAAATCCACCTTCAACTTCTCTCTCTCTGTTATATATATATATATATATATATATATACACCTTGGTACAACAATAAATACATAAAAATGCGTACTAGTGTACTAAGCAAAAATCATGTCATTCCTAAAGTAAAAACATTTTATCCGTCTTCACTTCCTTTGAAACCGAACACAGTGTTTTTCTGCAAGTGTACCTGATCAAAAACTTGAAGTGAAGGTGTGATTTCTGTTTAAAAAATCAAAAACAGCCTCAACCCTGAACTATTTCCATTCTTATGCCTTTAAAGTACATTTTTAACAGGTTCGAACAGCCTTTAATACTGAGACCACAACTGCAGCCTATTAATTTCATGAAATTCACATTAAAGCATTTGTAAAAAAACAAACCGCATATTTGTTTGGTGAGCGGTTTTCTTTCCTACTTTCAGAGGTTTGATGTCTTTAAGGTCTTGGGAGGGGATTCCCCACTGAAAATAAAGCTAAAAAGTGCTTCAGGGGAATCAGTTTAGTGTCTCTGGTTTGTTTGAAGTCTGATTATACGGAAGACAGTAAGAGGTGCTCCTTTGCAGTGTTACCAAGAAAAATATCAATGTCAGCAAAAGCTGCAGCGTGCCTGGGGTTATTAGTTTCATTTAATTATCAGTACGATTAACCGTAGCCAAGATAAAGAAGCGACAACAAAGCGGAGAGCTTGAAACAGTTTGATTGTTTCTTACATGGCCTCTGGTCTGAGTAGTGTGTGGGTTAATATCACAATAATCTCCAAATAAAAGTCCCAGTCTGTGAACATATCTCTTAATCCTTCATCTCCTGCCACAAGTACATGGTTGGAAGATAATAAATTAAGATTTAACCTTAACAAGCTCACTGGAAGTGTTTTAATAACTCATTTAATCAGAGTGATCTGTTTAAGTGGAGGAGAATTTTAGGATTCATTTATGGAGTCAAGGTTGCTGCAAAATAAAAAATGTTCCTCGACTTTTCCATGTTTTTTCACATCAAACATCAGCCTCACAAACAGGCCAAATATAAATGTACATTCTGATTCTGTATTATGCACTACTTAATGTTGGTCTCTCGCCTAACTCCCAAAAACGTCTATTAAAATTTGCAATATGTATATTGTGAAGTTTAGATCCAACAAGGTCTTAAAAGGCAACAAAAACTGTCATAAACGTTTTGCCGGTTTACAGGAGGCTGCAGCTCACTGCTCTGTTTTCTGTCATCTTCCTTTAGCTCATGATGAAGTGGGCAAACCTTCAGAGAAACGCAAGCGAATGATCGCTCGCTGCAACTGAGACAGACATAATTAATGACTGACTGTTCACAAGCTACTGTGGGAAAGTGCTTGCCAAAAATTACACATTCCCCCCCCCCCCCCCCCCGAGTGAAATACACTAGTGACAAATTGTGCTAAACTGCTGCTGTCACTGTCTTTGGACTAAATATTTCGCTCTCGAGAAAAGTCGGTCCCCCCCAAAGACAAAAACAATTAATCTGAACTTTTTGAATTTAGATGGAGGATGCAGAATATTCAAAGAGATCCCGTTGCAATTTTGAGGTGAGGCTCTATTTAACTCCATCTATTAGTGCATTTGGATTAAATAGTTTGAGATTTGTTCTTCAAAAGTAAGGATTTTACTTTACATCACTTCTGTGCATGTTTAGCCTAGTTAATGCTTCTCCGTTTTGACGGAGACGGATTGACGCAACGCCATTATCCCTCAACGCAAGGGCTCTCCGTCACCTACGGAAGAACGCACAGAGTAGAGGCCCAATTTTTAACTATCCGTCTCTGTCGATGGATAGCGCATGCATCTGATTGGTCCGTTTCAGCAACAGCCAGAGATCGCTTCACCAGAACGGGGCTCTATAGTTGCTGTAATCAGTAATTAATGCATCGTTTGGCCACTATAGGCTTTATACTGAAAGGATAATTTATCTAGTATGATCTTTTGGCGATTTTGAACACAAGGAGGTGTAGGAAAACGACAAAAACAGGCGTTTCTAGTGGATTTTACGAGCTGCACCTCTAGTAAAAAGCTTTACAGCTTAATCAAAACGTACTTTCTGTCGTTCATTGCTCCTTGAGGAAGAAATACGTTCACAAGCCTAGAAAAAAACAGAAACGGTGCTGTGTGATAGTAGGCAGAGACGCAATGAAAACTTAGCAACCCCTGCTGTCCTGTTTGAGCAACGCTGAAAAAATGGAGTGGAAGAGTGGAGTGCCATAAACGTAAAAAGGTCTCTGTCAATACGGCTGAGTACAAATTTGCGGTCGGAGAAACATGAGCTAGGCTTTAATTACAACTAAAAACAGTTTAATTGTGTTTTTGCATTGATTGATCAGTTAACATCCCAACTATAGTTTTATCCTCAGTACAAGTGAAGCTTTTTTCTTGAAGCTCAGATGAAATGACTATTAATGTAAAAATGGAGGGGCTTATTTACTTCAAATTACTTTCTTATGTCAGCAGTGGTTACTTCCAAAGAAAATCATTAAAGAATCATGAATCTGAATCCAGATGGTCTTCAGTGTAAGAAAATTAGTTCTAACCTGAACAGTTTCTGGTTTATCAAGGCATAGAGTTTAAAAGTTGTTGTAAGGAGGACTTCATGGCGCTTAGATGGTTTCAGGAAAGGGCTCCAAAAAAATCCCACCAGTGCAGAGCTCGTTCAACGCGGTGGAAGAACAATTCTCGATTTTCAATTCGATTTTGTCTAATAAAATAACAATGATAAAACAATTATATATAGCCTTCACTATTACTGTTCCATGAAGAGTCTACATCCTGCTACTGTTGTATTGCTAACAACAACATCACCTCAAAACGACGTGCGTCTCTTTGTCCTCAGAGGGATGATAGGACTTCAGGTGATTAAATACGTAGGTTATATTACCTATCTTTGTTAAAACGATCCGTCTGCAGATTTTACAGATCGGTTTAGTCTGGCTGCTGTCCTTTCTGGAATATCCAAGCTACTGAGCTCATGATGCCACTTCTCTAGACAAAATCATGGCCATGTTCTCTTCTGTGCTCAGTGTCAACAATTTGGTAATCTCCATCATCTTTTCTGTTGTCCATTTTCCTTAAAAATTCTTTACAAGCCGTACACTTTGACGCTGCACATTAGTTTTACCCAGCTGCATCGCCCTGCTGCTTTTAAGTACCACATTTTTTCTGTGACTCGATTGGCCAGTTAGCTTATCAACGAGGCAATGAAAACACACCCCATGATTAACTGCAATCGGGTTTTTGTAATGTCACAAATTCGATTAAAATTCGTTTAATCGCCCAGCCCTAATCCCTAGCACATTACATGGTTGCAACTCGATTTACACAGGTGCTGTAATCTGTCTTGGCACGGCCACAACATTTGACATAAAGGGCTGGAGAGAATCCCTTCTGTCCAAGTACAACGCCAAAGACCTTCTGAAATAAGAGAGAAAATCATGATCCGTAAAAAGGAGATCTGCACTGGCCACTCGGAGAGGAAGAAGCCATTACTTTAAAAGCAGCATACAAAGCCGGATGGCAGTTTGCAAATCGGTTTGGGCGTAATGACCCTCCATATGTTTGAAGGAGAAAATTAAAAGGACTGAGAACACATCCTAACTGTAAGGTACGGTGGACAATCATGGTGATGGGGTATTTTTCTTACAGAGCGACTGGTACCTTCATGATGCAGACAGTATCATCGGAAAAGAACATTATGTGGAAATAAATAAAAAAACTGGACTGACAGATGGAGTCTGGTGTAAACATTATACATTAAAAAGCTGCTGTACAGCCTGATGCTATGAGCCACCATATCACCTAGCAGGTTTTCTTTATGTCATCTAATGTTCCTGATCTCGTTGCTTTTCCCAAAATCGTACCAGTTCAATGTTTTAGTAAACAGCTGAGCTGTTTTTGTGAGCCCTTTAAGGATTAACTGGCTCAGCAGGCTCAAATGAGCAAGAGGAAAAGAGACGGGCTGATTTCAGGTCGTCTCTGGATCCGGGAGGAAGGAGGAAACCTGGAGGATTAATGTGGGATTTAAGAACTTTATGTTTCCCTTTTAGCACAAAGGTTGTTAAAGGACAAAGGAAGAATGGTGTTTAATTAAACTAACTTGCAGACATCAGCATTTTAACTGAACAAATAACTAAAGTAGGACACCCTGAAGCGTAGCAAAGCTTAGAGTATCAAAAACATTGCTGCTATTTAAGCTAAAGCAACCAGGCTTGAACAACAAAGTATGCAATAATGTCAAGGCAATGGCTGTAGAAGACAGATTTTACTGCGGCTGGATTTCTACTAAAATAATGCAAAACAAAGTATTTATCTTTAATAATCGTACTAAAATTAATTGATACTGTAACTGATTTAATGAACTTAAAAAATTATAGCAAACGTTTTCAAAGAAATAAATCCTGTACCTGTTGTTGAATGGAACAATCTTGTTTTTCTTTAAAAAAAATTGATCTAGAATGATTAAATGATCCCTTTAACAAAAGAACTACTGCTTTACGTGTGTCAGTAAAAGTTTGCATGTTTAGGTTAAAAAAATTTATAAAAAATACCACTTTTTGTTTTTAATTAAAGAAAATAGTTAAGTGTTGATATTTAAAACAATGCTTTGCATCTTTGAAAAAATTAGAAATTTGCAAGATTTGTGTGAATCCAGGGGGATAAACACCAATCCCAGGCTTTTTTTTTCAGTACAGCAGTCAGCCTGACACAGACTCATGATTTGGCTATGCCAGACAGTCATTCTACTATCTAGTAGTGACGAAATTCATGCAATCACATGTGGGGGGGAAAATAAAATAGTTAAAAGGTAAAAAAATTATAATACTTGCAGAAAATGGATAACTCGGCCAACATGCAAAAGAAAAATGTTTGGTTTCTTCCAAGAACAATGAGATCTCCTCTAAAAATGCCTAGAACTGCCTATTTAGCTGCGTTTCTTTTTTATACCTTATATATGCGCTTCGAATAAATTCATCAACATTTTCCACAAATAAGTTAAGTTTTACAGAAAAGTCGGCAAAGACTGAACTACAGCTAGCTGGCGCTGAGCCGTTGTAAACCTTAAGTTCACTAAGAGAAACTCAATTTATAGGTAACCATCCCTTCTCTTACATTGCAGACCTCTCAGTATATTTTTTCAAACAGGCAAAGCAAGAACCTCCCCAACATGCAGATCCAAATATGCAAAATCCAATGAATCTAATGAAACAGTAAATATTGAATATATATATATGTCTTTCTGTTAAGACCACTACCCACAATCACAGTGATTCAATCAAGATTTGGTCTAAACTGGGAAAGGAGGCAGAGTTTATGTATTTGTTCCTAAAAATCAATCAGAGGTAATTGTTAATATTATCTGAGAGACAATCTCAAACAAAATAGAAAGGTTAAACTAAAGCGTTAGATTTTAACAATTGTAACACAACAAAGCAAACAATGAATATTAAAAAGTAATTTTAGGTTACTTTTTAGGTATATGGTATAAATATATATTATTATTATTATTCCTTTAAATTAGGGATGCACCAATACGATACTGGTATCAGGTATCGTCCCCTGTATCGTCTAATGTACATGTATCGGTACCATGAACCAATACTCAAAATGTGGAAAATCTGCAATAAATTCAGAAGAAAAGCTTAATTTTTCACTTAAAATTTTATTTTGAGGTAATTTTATATTTTACATCTGTTATTTTGTCTTGGTTAATTTCAGTTCGTAAAGTCTGTTGCCTTTAGTCTCTTCAAGAAAGGTATAAGATGGAAGTTATAGACTTTATTAATTCAACGATAGTATCGTATCGGGATTGAAAACGTCGGATCGGTGCACCCCTAATTTAAATGTTTTTATTCAAAAAAATATTATTTTTATAAAAATAGAATATTAATAAAAATATTAATAAAATAATTAGTTACAAAGAAACTTGCTGTAATGTAATTGATTTAAAAAATAATGTAGAGTAAAACAAAACAAAATCAAATTAAGTAATATTCACATTTTCATACATTTTAACATCTGTTAAACATCTGTTTGATTTCAGCATTATGGGGGGCCCCAGATGGGTATGAGGGGCCCTTAGCAACCACTTAATTCGCTCATCCTGTGAGTCGGCTCTGTTTGTATGATGTAGTGATGTTTTAATACTGTGTCTGCATACAGTGGTGTTACTGTAGTCATCCAGAACCGGGTTCTGCTGGCACTTGCTCTGCATCAAGGAACGCATTAAAGGAAAGATTCCCTCCAAAGCTGGTGGTCCAAGCTAGGAATTATTGCTGACAAAGATTAAACGGACAACTTTCTTGGTGTTGGAAAATAAAAGCTAGCAAAGCTTATCAAGGAAATGCGAAAATAAACACTTAAAAAGACAGAAGATGTTTTTGGCTCATCTATGAAATCTTTCTGGGTGAAGCTGCAGCCACTTTTATCGGCTCAAAGGGAGGGCAGCTTGCACCCATAAAGTCTAATTGGTTTGACTCCTCAGTGGGTCTCATCATTCCGAGGCATCATTGTCTTAACTGCGGCTGCGGTAATTAGGTTTGAGGCAGGCAGTTTGGTGGGATTTGGAGAAGTGAAATTACCTCTCATGAGTTTCTGCAGATTTCAGAACCACATCACTTCTGTGCTACATGTTTTTCACACCATTCCCTGAAGTCTGCTCCTTAATAATTAAACAGCAGTTGGGATTTACATTCTTGATCGTCAGTGTTAGCAATATATGCCATCAATATGTTTTGCTCTGTAGGTTGAAAATAACTGAAAACTGCAGCATTTCCAGCTACGCCTGCTACGTTTGTATACGACCTTTTGCCAAACAGGTTCCTATAATGTTTTAACTAATCGTGATGGTTAAGATGCACAAGTGGTTTCCCCTCGATTTCTGTAGCAGCAGGTTTTAATTTGCTTCTGCTGATCGTCACAGATGTCTGTTGAGGTGTTGGGAGCGGAGTGTCGGCTCGCAGGCAGGAACCAGATGGATAGGAGATAAATACAAATTGACTTATTTATTAACGGAACAAACTAAATTTGTTTATCCACAACAGATGGATCTGGCAGCTAAAAATAAGATCTAAGAAATAAAACAAAAGAACTTGACACAAGTCGAGGCGAAAAGTTTAACTCGATTTTTTTTTATTTAATTATTAGAAATACTTCCTTTGGTGACTATTATTCTCAGTTGGTTGTTTTTTATAAGCCCTACCTGTCACACAAACTGGAGTTCGTTTGTGTCTAATGTCACATTTTTGAACTTTTGCTGATCCTTTACCCCTTCTAGATAATCGGTTGCTCTCACGCTACAGTTTTGTCTAGTTTCGTCAAGTTTGAGGCTCTCTGGTCCCGGCACCAAACGGTTACGGGGAAAATTAATTGGCAAGCACTGTTAAGGTGGAAAAACACTAATCAGGTTTATTCAAGTAGCATGCTACACTCTTGAACAGGTCAGGGTAAAAGCTCTGCCAGGAAGCAGACAACACATTAGTTTATTAGGAAGGGTAAAAGGTGGAAGAAAAAACCCATAAATACTGAAAAGATTGTGAGACTGCTTGGATCTTTGCTCTTCATTTTTCCAGGGAACGACCTCTGGGAATACTTTTTTGCTCTCATTTAAAGGAACTCAGTGTTTCGCTTGGTGTAACGGTAGATATGACTTTCTCAATGACTCCTGGAAAGGTAAACGGAGAAGTAATGGGACAGGGGTATTTTCTATAAAAACGATAAAAGATTAGATATTAATAGCTCTAGTACAGGGGTCTGCAACCTGTGGCTCCGGAGCCGCAAGTGGCATTTTAGACCTTCCATAACGGCTCTCAGGAAATTTGGCTAAAAATAATGACATACCAAAAAATGTTTTTTTTCAATAACAAATTCAGGTTTTAGCAGGTGTTTTGTATTTTTCGTATTTTGCTTTAAATTTCCATTACAGAATGACACTACAATTAACAATATTTTTTGATAATTTTTTCTGGTCATTAGGTTTTAAACTATGTGCATTTTTACACAATTTGCCACAAAAATCAAAACTCATAAAATAAAATGAAGTCATCAGCTTTTTGTTTTATGGGTTGTTTTTTTACTAAAACCCCAAAACAGAAATAAAATGGTGCCTCTTTATGAATGAAGTCACATTTCACTTTAGTAGATACTTATAAAAAATTTTGAGTTAAGTTTTTCTAAAGGTCATCTAACATTTGCGGCTCTAAATAAGCTTTATTTAGCTAGAATAAGCGGCTCTTTGGATTGTAAAGGTTGCAGACCCCTGCTCTAGTAGAAAGAAGCAATTAGAAAGGTGTACTCTCTATGACGAGAACAGAGAAAACATCAAATTAATCCCAGTAAATACAAGTAAGGTATCTTTATTTGGCTGTTTTATGGTGGAGTCTTTGCATCAGTAGATTATTAGTGATTAATTTACCCATATAAAATGAATAAAAGTGCTTTAAGTTTTCTTGCATTGCTTTGACTCTTCTCCAGGACCTAACCAAGCAGCTGGACGAGGTGACCCAGAACTCTGAGATTATAGAGATCCGTCAGAAGGAGGCTGAGTGCGAGCTGGAGGCAGCCAGAGACCGAGTTCAGCAGCAGGCAACGGAAATACTCCTCAAAGCCAGTAAGAACCTGAACTTCATCTCCTCTTCTTGCTTCTGATAACCCTGGCAGTCATAGAAACACATCAAACATCGACTAACAGCTCCCTTAGTCTCATCTGAGACATCACAACCTGTAACGTTTTAATGTTGGCGCTGCATATCAAAGCTAATGGCGTTCCCTGTCCCTCAAAGGCAGAGGAAGCTCTTCTCACGTTTATCAGGTACGCAGTCTGATTTAACAACTTCCCATGCTTCTCCTTCATTGTAACTATGCTGTAAAAACATTACTGTCCAATCCGTGTGAGCTATCTGAGCTCGTTATACCTGAATAAGACTCGCCTCGTTAGCTTCACAAGCTCCTCAAGTCCAATTAGAAAAATATTTTCTTGCTTTCCACCGGAGCTGTCTTAAAGCCGGCCAATGAATGCAACTCAGAGGGGATGTGAAGGTGATTTTACCAAAAAAAAAAGAGTACGTTTTACAGCAAATTTTGGTTGAAATGTGGGCTCTGCTCTTGTAGTTATAAGGACTGATTGGTTTGTTTGGTTAGATTTTTAAAAAAACCTGCTGAAGTGCGGAAAATTCTAAAATCTGTAGGCTGTAATTGAGCAAAGTATTTAGTAGGTTTTGTGTGATTTCTATAACTCTCAATTATATTAAGAACCTACAACACCTCAAGTGCAAAAGTAGCAAAACTGACAAGCCTCTTTAGGAATACTGCTGATGAATAGACTCATCAGTGTACTGGTGAATATTTTACATTTATTTTGCTGCTTTTTAATCAAATCTGAGTCGATTTTAGCTGTATTTCTTTAGTTTTCCGTTGTGAGTGAATGAGTATTTCATCAAAGACTGTGTGAAAACCATTAAGTTTTGTACTTTTACCATTATGCAGCAATTTTTCATTGTTTTGGATCAGCTGAGAATTACAACTCAGTGCTCGCGGAGTGCCTCTAAATTTCACCTTCAGTTTCAAGCTTCCTGCATGCCGAAGTGAGTGAAGCTTCTTCAGAGAGAAGTGTGAGATTTGGTACTGTGGACCACCGCCTAGTCACGTTTCAGTATTCAAAATTTTTCTGCGTAACATGACTCCAAATTTTCTGTGTATTTTTATTCGACCATACCTCCAGCAAAGGTGAAGCCAATTTTAGCAAGAAAATTTTGGAAAAATTGATCCACGCTTTTATCACAGCCCGTCTTGACTATTGCAATGCACTGTGTGTAGGCATTACCCAGACCTCGCTGGCCCGTCTGCAGCTTGTGCAGAACCTTTAAATACAGACCCGTAGGCACGATCACATCACTCCTGTCCTAGCATTCCTTCACTGGCTCCCTGTGCACTATAGAATTCATTTCAAGCTTTTATTATTCACGTTTAAATGCTTGCATAACCTTGCCCCCACGTACCTTTCGCATCTGCTTCAGCCTTACTGTCCATCCCGACCCCTAATGGTTCATTCACACCGCAGTGTTTGTCAGCGTCAGGGGCGTCAAGATTAGATGTTAAGTCTATGGCGGAGGCCGTTGGAGGAGCGTTACGGTCTCTGCGGCGTTTTGTGAGCTTTGGCTGCATCAACTTTTCAAGCTTTTCTTGCTTTTCCTGCTTCAAAGATCATAAAGCCAGCAGCGCATAAGTTCAGCTAGTTGAACTTTTGACGGTGCTGACGGCCCTGAAGTGGCGTGTTAACCAATCAGAGCTTATAATTGTAGCGATGTCACTACATGTATTTTTGATGTAGCGGGAGC
Source organism: Apricaphanius iberus (assembly GCA_028564705.1). Classification (NCBI taxonomy): domain Eukaryota; kingdom Metazoa; phylum Chordata; class Actinopteri; order Cyprinodontiformes; family Aphaniidae; genus Apricaphanius; species Apricaphanius iberus. Next base: position 1,049,095 of record JAPXFQ010002564.1, read on the forward strand.
AGGAAAAACCTACATTTTAGGTTTAGAAAACGCAAATTTAAAAAATCATTAATAACACTTACCGAAGACAGATGGACAGGCGCTCTTCGGGAGGAATAGAGAACCTGTAGTTGGTGTCATGCTAGGAGATTTGAGCTCCGATGCGGCCCAGGAGGTCGTAAAATTAGGCGCGGGACAGACGGAAGTACCGCTGAAAGCGAACCTCATCCATACGTAGCTCCTGGAGCAAATGGTTAAACTCCCCAAACTCAGAACGCATCCGTAGAATAGGGTGTATCCACAAACGGCGCTTATGTTGCCGAAGCGTTCGCCATAGCTGCGCCCAAGCTCTGGAACGAGCTACCCTTGAGTGTAAGACAGGCTTCCTCTCTTCCTGTTTTTAAGTCTCTTTTAAAAACACAGTTTTATCTATTGGCTTTTAACACACTGTGATTTCGTTGTGTATGGCAACCTAACATGCTCCAGCTGCGAACCTGGTTTTTACACCGTTTGTTGATGTTTAATATGTCTTTTTGTTTTATAATTTGTTTTTTCGACCTAATGTTCAGCACTTTATTGACCCTTGTGGGGTTTTTTAAATGTGCTATATAAATAAAGTTGATGATGATGATGATATCTGAAATATTGTAAAGAAAATGCATTTTAGGAAGCTGATATACCTACACGTAATCCTGCTTGACACACATTTACAAAGCAGCCAATCCAGTAGCATGATTAATTTTCCCTGCTGGTGATTGGATGGACGAATAGACACACATCAGCCGTTTCCAGGCAAGACGAGAGACATAGTCCCTCCACCGGGTTCTTGGTCTCTGCAGACGCGTGAGAGGGCCCGTGTTAACCGAAAATGTTCCGTATTTGACCGTTTTTCTTAGAACCGTGAAAAAAGATCTGCATGCTGGCCATCCTTTTTACAGATTATTAATCACTCCTCCGAGCGCTTGGTGCAAATTCGCAGACATTTTCAACATTACGCATGGAGTTCAGGTAAATAAATCAATTAATTAGAGATTCCCAGATGCTATATTCAGTGCATATCGCTGACTGCACACTAAAAAGTCACGCAGGCTCTGGGGCGCCACTGTGGCCGGTGCGGTTGGTTTAGACGTGCTCTAAAGAGCCCGATGTGTGCTGAACGCTGCTGCCCGCTGACGCGATCTGATCGCTTAAACATGGAGACATGTTCCCTGATATCAAAAATGTAGCTGTCGTGGTGCTTAATTCTAGTCTGCGGAGCACAGATTCAGCATCCACAAAAACCTTTAAAGCCCCTTGAGAATTGATAATAGCCTCTGCAGTAATCCCTCTACCTGATTACGCACAAATGGCTGAGCATGTCAGTTTCACGCGGACCGAGGAAAGTTGGGAAGTTGGGCATTCAGGCCACAGTGCAATCGTTTGATTTCACTTCTTACATGTAGGTCTCTGTTCAGCTTGTTTGGAATGAATATTAATTAAAATGAATTAAAAAAATATACTTGTCGGACGATTGCTGGAGATATATTTAATATCAGGATGACGAGAAGTCTTTATGTATTAAATAAAAGTTACCAAAGGAGGCAGGAAGAATGGAAGGGGGCTGACGGTCACTTTTCATTAAAGTACTACTTTAATGATTGCATTCTTCACATGACTGTCACAGGTCAGATAAGCAGTCTACAGGCCACCCAGATGACCCAGGAAGCCGCCATCAGGGACCTGGACAACGAGCGAAGCCGCCTGAAGGACAAGGTGGTGAGGATGGAGGAGGAGAGGGAGGCCCTGCAGAGCCAGAGCAAAGCCCTGGATGAAAGACACAAACAGCAGATCCAGTCCCTGGAGAAGGTCTGTGTGTTTGTTTGGTATTCATGCAAAGCCGGGAGTTGCTGTTATGAATAACTAAAAGCTGATCAGGATGCTGTGGCCGAACCTTTCTGTAGACTTTGCTCCAGACCTTTAGGGACACTGCAGATTTTTCGATGTGGTGTTCTTTGAATGCAAAGTCGTGTCCGTTTGATTTAGCTACTGTATTCTAATGGGAAGAAGATGCAGAGTGACAGAGCTGGAGTTTAATAGGCTCGTAGCTGCAAAGTTCCCCGACTTCTGCCTCTACTTCCAGTAACAAATTAATGCTGTGAATCAAGATTATCTCAGAGAAGCTGAGCAGAATAAATGCCCTTTTTATTTACAGAACCCTTGTCTAGGTTAGCTAACTACAGTCGTGGCCAAAAGTTTTGAGAATGACACAAATTTTAGTTTTCACAAAGTTTGCTGCTAAACTGCTTTTAGATCTGTGTTTCAGTTGTTTCTGTGATGTACTGAAATATAATTACAAGCACTTCATACGTTTCAAAGGCTTTTATCGACAATTACATGACATTTATGCAGAGAGTCAATATTTGTAGTGTTGGCCCTTCTTTTTCAGGACCTCTGCAATTCGACTGGGCATGCTCTCAATCAACTTCTGGGCCAAATCCTGATGGAAACCCATTCTTTCATAATCACTTCTTGGAGTTTGTCAGAATTAGTGGGTTTTTGTTTGTCCACCCGCCTTTTGAGGGTGACCACAAGTTCTCAATGGGATTAAGATCTGGGGAGTTTCCAGGCCATGGACCCAAAATTTCACTGTTTTGGTCCCCGAGCCACTTAGTTATCACTTTTACCGTATGGCACGGTGCTCCATGGGGCTGGAAAATACATTGTTCTTAACTGAACTGTTGTTGGATTGTTGGAAGAAGTTGCTGTTGGAGGGTGTTTTGGTACCATTCTTTATTCATGGCTGTGTTTTTGGGCTAAATTGTAAGTGAGCGCGCTCCCTTGGATAAGAAGCAACCCCACACATGAATGGTCTCAGGATGCTGTACTGTTGGCATGACACAGGGCTGATGGTAGCGCTCACCTTTTCTTCTCCGGACAAGCCTTTTTCCAGATGCCCCAAACAATCGGAAAGATGCATCATGGGAGAATCTGACTTTGCCCCAGTCCTCAGCAGTCCATTCACCAAACTTTCTGCAGAAGATCAATCTGTTCCTGATATTTTTTGGAGAGAAGTGGCTTCTTTGCCGCCCTTCTTGACACCAGGCCATCACCCAAAAGTCTTTGCCTCACTATGCGTGCAGATGCACTCACACCTACCTGCTGCCATTCCTGAGCAAGCTCTGCACTGGTGGCACTCCGATCCCGCAGCTGAATACTCTTTAGGAGACGATCCTGGCGCTTGCTGGACTTTCTTGGATGCCCTGAACCCTTCTTAACAAGAACTGAACCTCTTTCCTTGAAGTTCTTGATAATCCTATAAATTGTTGATTTAGGTGCAATCTTAGTAGCCACGATATCGTTGCCTGTGAAGCCATTTTTATGCAACGCAATGATGGCTGCACGCGTTTCTTTGCAGGTCACCATGGTTAACAAAGGAAGAACGATGATTTCAAGCATCATCCTCCTTTTAACCTGTCAAATCTGCCATTCTAACCCAATCAGCCTGACATAATGATCTCAGTACATCACAGAAACAACTGAAACAAATATCTAAATGCAGTTTAGCAGCAAACTTTGTGAAAACTAATATTTCTGTCATTCTCAAAACTTTTGGCCACGACTGTACAAACTCGCATTTTACAAGTGGAGACCTAGAAGTACTTAGCAGTCTTGTTCACCCTCAACTGCCTTCCTAACCCTGACCTTGGGTGATAATTTGGATCACATAGAAAGAACGAGAACCATGCCTCCCTGGTAAGGTTTATTCTGTTATTTTTTGAGAGGACCTCGGATTCAGGAGGAACAGTAAGTTGAGTTAGTTTCTGGTAAGAGTTGAAGCCGAAGTGTTGAGGGGATCCATTTCAGTGGCCTCAGGATCGGGTCTCTGCTTCTCGCAGATGATTTGGTCCTGTTGGCTTCATCGGAATGTGATCTACAGCTTTCGCTGAAGCGGTTCGCAGCCGAGTGCAAAGCAGCTGGGAGGAGAATCAACGCCTCCAAATCCGAGACCATGGAAAAGTGTCTGATGCCTTCTCTGGGTTCTGGGATAAGGTTCTTCCTCAAGTGGAGGAGTTTAAGTATCTGGGATGGAAGGGTGGAAATCTCTTGGATAATTTGAACTAAATGGATTCTGAATTTCTAATGTCTTCATTCCAGATGTTCTTTGGTCGAATGAATTCAGTATAGTTGGATCTTATGATATTGTTAAATAAAATTAGAATTAGTTTTTGTGGAAATTGTTGTAGTGTAAATCTGGTTTTGGATTGTTCTTTTCCTACTGTTGTTTCAGATTAATAAAACAGATTTGTATTTCTACTCCTATATTTTTATTTGTATCTACTGTTTTGCAGTGGCTTTGATCCATCTCATTCCGTCGTTACAAAAGATAGCAACATTTTCCCTTTCACTAGTTTCCTTAATTACTAGGAAACGTTTAAATGACTATTTATTCTTTCTTTATTTATTTTAATACTAACTCTGTTGCAAAAAAACGGCCTCAGATCTTGAGCATAAAAATAGGTTGAATTTTATTCAGTGTGGACTTTGTCCACCTCTCAAACTTGTCAATCTCTGCTTTAAATAAAACCAGAGAAGGGGAAAAACTGACTTTTTAAAAAACAAAAAGCCTTAAAGGTCGGATGATTTGTGGAACAGTTTAGTCAGCCGACCAACCACAGCAGACAGTAAATGTCAAGTGTTGCAGCTTCATGTGTGTTTTCCCATCCTTTTAGCTCTGACATTTGTGCAGTGTAATCCTGTAGGAACCTGGAGAGGTCTCTGACTGGCCGAGGTTGCTGCAAATCTCAATGACTACCGAAACAGAAAATCTTAGCTAAACTTTATAGTTTATAGTTTAGCTAAGTGTTTCTTTTTAATTTTTTTCAGCAGAGTTATGCTGTGTAGCTGGCTGTTTGAGTTAATTCACAAAGAAAATTTGAGGATGTCTAAAGTTTCCCCGATACAAAAGATATATTTGGAGCATTATTATTTACCATCTGGTTTGGAATGCAAATAATAAGCCGCACATTTTGAGGGTTCAGAGTAGAGTAGAATAGAAACACATTTTATTCTGCCACGGAGAGGAAGTTCAGGTGGAACTGCAAAAAAAAAAAACAGCTGGATTTGGTCGACACACAAGCGTACTTAACGGAAAATACAAATACGTGTACCGTTACACCTCTAATTTAGGTTTTTCTGTGAATGATTTTATATGCTGAAAAAGTTGGGAATCAGACTTTTTGATCACCAGTCATTGCAGATCATCTTCGTTGGTTGAGTTTCCGATGAGAATCTTGTCAAAAGGGTGTAAGTTATGGATTTATTGCCTTATTTTTCACCTCTGTATTCGTTTCATTTGTTCAAAAAAAAAAAGTCATTTTTCCTGCATTACCATTGAATCTTTCCTTTTAATTTTTCTTTGTTTCTGGGAGTCCTCTGCTTATCTTTTTCTAACTAAACGCCCGGGAAGTTCAGGCTTTCATGCTAATAACAAACAGAGGAGTATTTCCCTTCTCGACTTTGTTGCCATATGATCCCACAGCAGTTCGGCTTAGTTTGACTGCTTTCTTGGGCCTTTTTCAAAGGTGCTGCCAAAGTTGGTATCATCCTATTAGTGTAGCGGTTTACTTTTAAATGTACAGCTAAAAAATACAGTATGTTCAGTAAAATTGCTCATTCAAATTTTGGCAACTCAGTTTCAATAAGGGACGTAAGAAACTATTGATACGTCGTATTGTGATACATACACCAAATTCTTAGTTTCAATCGACATATTTTTACTTTAAATGACTTTGTCCGACCATCTATCAGAATCTTGTTGTGATCCAATATTAGAGTTCTTATTACCAGATATAAACTGGTCTAAGGTAAAGACAGAATCTAAAGCACACTGTCAGTTTGGAGATATAAACGTGTGCTTATAATCTTTGCATTGGTTATAGTGACGTTTGCAACTCTGCAATTCTCTGCCTCTATCATAGATTTGCAGCTTTCGTGTTCTATTCCCACCACTTGTCATGCAGGGTGACGTTGAAGTCTTGCATAGGCTTCCGGAACAGCTTTTAATGGGTCTTTTTATGCATTAAAGAAGGATTGTTTTCATAGATGGCATAGCTGGAACTTCAGTTGTTTTAAAAAAGGCAACCGTAAATCTCCAGGTTTAATTTTGAGTGTATTTTACAGTTATCATAGAAACCTGGAGGTCTAATTGAATCTGAAATGCAGATTTTTTTTTTAGGATTAATCAGATTTCCTCTTACTGTCAGCTGAGCTAGAGGACATCATGTCCTGCTTGTGGTCTTTTTGGCTAGATTTAACCAATTAAAATTTGCATTTTCCACCATGCGATGAAAAAACAGCTGCTCCTCTGATTAGCTCCGAACTAGGTTTTTCCCCCCCTGTTTCTATTTTCCTAGCTGTGATTCATAATGTAACATTTTTGAGAACAAACTGGGTTCACTGTTGCTGGGTAAAGACTTTTTTTCCTCCTGCCTCTCTTCTTTTTGTCCTCGTTGGATTGTATCGGGTGCTTGGCAACAACTTTATTCAGCACTGATTTATTTTATCCCTCTGTAGAATGTATTTAGTCTTCAGTTCAGCATTTATTTTGTGGTTGAAATGACAGTAGTATGTAAGATTCCCTAACAGATCTCATACACTGAGAAACTGTGTAATACTTGTTCTTTTTTTATATATGAATTAAAATAAAGGACACAGGGCGGTATTCTCCACGGGCCGAGCCGTCCGACTCGCGGGGAGGAGTGGTTCTTTTAGTGAGCGAATCATCCAGACTGGTCACATGTTAAGCTTGAAATGCTTTATTCACAATAAACACATTAATGCATAATTTCTGTAAATTAGACTACAAAAAGCTGCGGTTTCTATTCTGTTTTTAATTTTCAGACTAATTATTGTCTTATTGTTTTATTTTAAATGCTTTCTTGTATTTGAATCTTCAAAGTGGTTTATGCTCTTTTATGCGTATATATGTAAAGCACCTTGAATTGCCTTGTGTTGAAAGTGGGCTATACAAATAAAATTGCCTTGCCTTAACAAGATGCAGTGTGATCTAACAAATGACGATGCTGAGAACAACATGAGGTCAGTTTGTTGAGCTTCTAACAATGTATATTCAATATTTGTTTTCTAAAGTGACTCTATGGGGATATTGCAGATGAACCCTAAACACCTTTAAACTTTTTTATCAGCTCGTTTAAACGCAAATTTAGGAGTGGGATGACGAAAAGTTAATTAAATTGGCTTGCATGGCTCGTCTGAACAACAATCAAACCACACTAAGAAATGTAATGCAATGTTCACTTGAAATCACTTTACTATTTCTCTGAAATATAACATTTCAACAGCCAGAAACCTCATTTTGATCTATTTACTAGCATAACAATTAATTAGTTACCGTGATTTGTTCTTTAAGTTGTCATTTATATCGATTGGCTAATAGACTATGTCTAAGCCTACTGGCTTTAAAAAAATTAAAAAATAATCCTCCACAATTAATCCCAACAAAAATAAATTTGCACATGGTCGAGACGTCTCTCAAAAATGCACAACACATGTAATCTATTCTGAATATTTTAGCCTATATGTCGCATAAGCCTCACAGACGTGTGTTTATTGCGTTTTTGTGTGCCTGCCGTGTTGTGCTGACATGGGTTACAATTTTTGCCTTTTAATCGTCTTTACTGACGTTTCCAGCCAAGGATGCGCTTCTTCCCATTTGTCTAGCCTAGTTTTTGGGACATTTTTAAAGGTGCTGCCTGCGAAACGCCAGTGCGTTGTGTGTGTCTATCTGATCAATCCTGAGAGGGCAACGCTCGGGAGCTGCAGTTCCCTTTAGATCCCGCCACCAGAACTGCTGACTGTAGTTGGGTGATTTGTATTTTATTTTTTACATAGACCACGTAGTTAGAATAAGGCAATATGAAGCCTATGACCGACAAACATATTGGACTTTTATGAAAATACGGAACAAATGGCGTCCTCTATTAATTCAAATCGGGACGCCACATTTAATAGTCAAATGGCGCACGATTCCGTATTTTAAGGGACGGTTGGCGACCCTAATGATTGGTCACTTCCTGGATTAGCCACAGCAAGGAAATTAGTGGGAATAACAGGCGAATCACAGAGAAAATTTGTATTCTTGGCCTTACCTTGCTTGGCTTGTGATCGCCGTTGAAAAGAGTATTTTGAGAGAGCAGAGACGGTCGACTTAGCTAACAGTTAGCGTCTCTGCTAGAAGCTAACCCTTAGCGACTAAACAGTAAGGCGGAACAGGTTTGGCCTTACGTTATCTCTGAGGTAACACCCCTTCCTGTTGTTGCATTTTTTTACCCTTGAAAGAGGAACTAAGGAAGAAATGTATCTATGGAACACCACCAGTAAAGTATAGTGCTATAGTATGATAGAATAGCGTTGCAGGTAGCCAATCAGAGGCGAGAAGTGTGCAAATGGTCAATATCACAGCTCCGTTCCTCTTGGCGACCTGACAAAAATCAGCCCATATCAATGTAGATTCTCCCCATCACCTATAGCTTTACCAAACCCATAACCCTCCCTAAACGCTATAAAACAGTTTATGACGCACTGAGTTAAAAAAAAATATAGATCTACTTAAAGCAAAGAAAATTAAAACATTCTCTGAGACTTTGATTATTTCAAATTTTATGAAAAACATTTCTGATCTCGGTGCTGTTACTGTTATTACTTCAGACAAACAGCTCCAAGCCAATCAGTGGCTACCGCTGCTGCGTAGGAGTGAGAGGGATACCTTATCAGAACCAATCAGTCCATAGGTGGGCGTGTTGGGTAGCTTCAGAACGCTTCGGACTGAAAGCTGAGGTCGTCCAAAAAAAGGGGGCGGCTCGAACCGGACAGAGGTAATTAAAACACGGCAGAACGGTTCTAGAAAGCTAACCTTAACTTTACTGGTCCTAGTGGAAAGGGGGCAAAAAGGAACTTAACATGTAAATATGTTTTTTTCTGATCGCACTGATATCAGCATCCTGAAATACGAGTTGGTCTTTAACCATTTTAAGCTTTTTTCATGAATCCTGTGACTCTGTATGTTTTTTTTTTTTTCTTTGTCTTTAACCTCCTTTCTTGCTACATAAAACCCCAGTGTTTCTCTTTGACAGTGGGATAAAAAAAGCTTGCATTTGAACTAGGGCTGGGCAATATGGAAATAAATTCTATCATAATATTTTTCATGTCAGTCTATATCAATCTATATAACAATATAAAACATACTAACATTCCCTGGTACCATTTGAAGAGATCAAACGTTTTTTTATTTAAATATTTCATTTAAAAAATTGAACATGCCATCGGACATTACACAACTGTTTTGGAAACATTGAAGGAGGTCAGAGCTGCGCTAAACTCGATTATTAAAGTTCCTCAACTTTTTTTTCTCCTTTTCTATTCTTTAAAAGAAATTACAAATTATATAAAATTGTTTTAAAAACTTGTCATTCTACAAGAAAAGTCATTCCAGTACAATTGTACAAACATTCCATTTAGTTAAATGTTTCCTATTAAAATAATCCCGGCAGATTCTGTTGAGTCGTTGACATGAGGTCGTAACATGCTTGTAAAACAAAATAGTAGGCCTTGGGCGAGCTGATATACCTTAAAACTATTGAAACCCAAGATGTACATCTCTTTTATTTTCCTATTTACTAAATTTGTTTTCCAAAAATTCAATCTTTAGGAACAGAAAAATAAATAAACCAGCATAATTTACATATTTCCCAGCCCGAATCTGAACTGTAACCTGACTTCTCTTCATCGTGTGTAGTTCTACTTGCCTGCGAACTCTATTACACAGGAAACAGGGGCTAGGGCATGTTTTTCTTTAAAGAAGGTCTGGATTATTTGTTATATAATCTAATTCTTCGTAAAATGAAAAATTTTAAGACCTCCAAATATCTCTGTTTAACATTGTAAACACTTGCTTTGTGTTGGTTGTTTTGGTTTGTATTTTAGTTCCCTGTACTAGTAATAAGTTTGTGATTGTAACTATTATTTAGGCACAAAACAGGCCTGAAACAAAACTTGTTTCAAACAAAACTGGTAAGAAAACAAAATAAAATCCGCCCAGATATATTTGTGTGATTGTGCTCGACCAAGGCTCCAGTTTACACATCGTTGACGATATCAGATGGTAACTGCAGAGAGAAACTGACTAATACAATCAGAATACTTATTGGCTGATGCCAAATCAACAGAATCAATATGTCTAAATGATGGAACATATGGTGTTGGAGTCGATCCGCTCACCTCTGAGCACAATTTAAATCTGTTCATTGTGCCTCCTTGTGTTTGTCAGACCATCCATGAGGAGAAGACGTCCCACGAGAAGGACATGGGCAGCATGCAAGCTCACTACGAGGAAGAGGCCAGCCAGATGAAGGACGGCCAAGCGCGAGCTTTGGAGGAAGTGGCCAAGAAGCACCGAGTGACCCTGGAGAACGCTCTGACCAACGCCGAGAAGGACAAGAACCGCCTGCTGGCTGTGAGTACTCGCACAGTCACACACCAGCAGGCTGACATTCACTCCTCCTCAAGGTTAAGTTATGATGCAGAGCCAGGAAAAATCTCCTTGAAGCAACAATCCCCGTTCCCCGGGATCCCTCTGATGTGCCGTTACATTCTAAATATGTTTAAACTGAACAGACAGATAATCAGGAGTGACTCAGTGAAAATACAAGCTGACAGCCTCATCAGTGGCTCTGTTTTCCGCTCTCACCGCCTGCCAAAAGATTTGCTCCTGTCACCGAATTCAATCTGTTGATGTTATATCCGTTTATAAGTGAGCGGTGAATGTTATGATGGACGCTGCAGCATTGTCTGCATACGCTTTAGTATCACTTGGTTTGTATGTAGAGTCTTCTGCCGCAGACTCCAGCAAATGCTACGAAAAAAATAATGTTTAAAAGACAAATGTGTTCATCCAGGTACCAGAGTCAGGTTCTGCTGAGAAATGCTGATGAAGTTGTTCTCTGTGGGAAAGCAGTGCTTGTTAACTTATCCACAAACTCTCTGGGAGCTGGTTCATAACAAGCCGACAGTTTTCACTGACCCCGCCATCTGCTGCAGGGGCTAAAAAACAGTTATTTAAAAAGCAGTTTCACAGAGGGCTGAATTTGATTCAGAAGGCTTATTAGTCTCTCTGAAATATGTTTTTGGGGATTGGAAAGACCAAACCTACATTATCAGTCTTCCCATTTCTGCTTGAAAATTGTTCTCTTTTGCCAAACCTGATAGAAAAGATTACTTAACGTTCTCACAGCCTGCAGGATCTTACCAACGTTCACTTCTTTTCCTTAAAAACACAGAGATTTTGGAGATTTGTTTTAGAAGAAAAATGCTTAAATTCCGAAAACTTTGATCAACTCTGTGGAACGACTTAATCATTCCTCACTTTGTAAGCGAGCATCAGTGTCTTTCCAGACTCTTGCCCTGTCCCACCCCGTCTCACTCCATCTCACCCTGTCCTACTCTGTCTCACTCCATTTCGCCTTGTCCTACTGTTTCACTCTGTCTCACTCCATCTCACCCTGTCCTAAGCTGTCTCACTCCATCTCACCTTGTCCTACTGTTTCACTCTGTCTCACTCCATCTCACCCTGTCCTACTCTGTCTCACTCCATCTCACCTTGTCCTACTGTTTCACTCTGTCTCACTCCATCTCACCTTCTCCTACTGTTTCACTCTGTCTCACTCCATCTCACCCTGTCCTACTCTCACCCTGTCTCACTCCATCTCACCCTGTCCTACTCTGCCTGACTCTGTCTCACTCCATCTCACCCTGTCCTACTCTCACCCTGTCTCACTCCATCTCACCCTGTCCTACTCTGTCTCATTCTGTCTCACTCCATCTCACCCTGTCTCAACCCGTCTCACCCTCTCTCATGCCGTCTGACTCCTTCTACCTTCTCACTCCATCTCACCCTGTCTCACCCTATCTCACCCTGTCCTACTCTGTCTCACTCCGTCTCACCCTCTCTCACTCCATCTGAATCCATCTCCCCTCTTACTCGGTCTCATCATGTCTTACTTCGTTTCACTCCATCTCACTTCGTCTCATGATGTCGACACCACCAGTTGGCTCCTCCCGTAGTTACTACAGCCTGAAATTATTGGTTTAAAACATGTCCAGAGGCAGGTTGCTGCTGGTGTTCATGGTGGATACGTCCGTCTATCTAACTATCTATCCATCCCCTGGTCTGTTCCGCCATTCATCTACTTGTTTTACTCTCTACACCGGAGACTGCAATACACCACATGCGCACTCTCTCCATCAGTGAGTTAGATGCACATTTATGTCTCCGGTGCAGCGACGTGCTCCAAAGCTCTTGGTTAACGAGATGCATTGGGTACGGTGTCCAGGTCTGAGATTCTTTTGATTATTAAATTACCTGAACTCTATGAGTAAAGTTAAAAAAGTGGTCTGGGGTATGAATGGTAATCTGTCCTCTGTTCTTTGTTCCTGAATCGCACATCCAGGCACAGAAAAGTTTCTCTCTCTGGCAGCACTGGATGCCATGATAGCGGGAACCTTCCGCTATCATCGCTAGTTTGGAAAGTGTCCCAGCATGCTCTTTCCACAAAAATTACACATCAATAAGGTAATCTTTGGGAGTCTTAAAAAAAGTATATAGCCTACATATGAATGTAAATGTGTCAAAAAAAAGACAGAGATTAGAAAATTGGAGTTTATGAATGCAAGATGCTTTCAAAGCAGCATAAAATAAGTATTGTTTCCCCAATAATTTCTAATTGGCATATTTAATGAAAGGTTCATTTGCATCTCTCTCACATACATTTTAAAAGTAAAACAACTGCAATAAAAGTTAACTGTAATGAATAGGGATGGGAATCTTACAACATCTCACGATTCAATTCGATTCCGATTCTTGGGGTGACGATTCGATTCAGAAGCGATTCTCGATTCAAATAAAAAATTATTTCTTAATCAATACTCTTTAATTCATCATTTGTGTTTGTAATACAGCCAACTTGATCTGCCAAGTGTCTGTGATAAAGTGAGCCATGAATGTAATAGGGCATCAACACAAAATGGATTTTACAATCTATGTTGAGAGAAGAGAACTGGTTCAAAAGTAACAAGACATGAAATTGCAACTGGACATCCAAGACCTTTTAAACAAAATTTCTAGTCTTGGAAAAAAAAAAATGCTGATATATTTTAAGAAGAAAAAAAATATATATATATGTATTTTGTTTGTTCTTTGGCACGTAGTAGAAAATACATTGAAAATATTTAGTATGCACCAAGTGTTGCTTATCAACCATCATTAAACAGAAATTTATGGCTTATGTTATTATTTTCATTGTTTTTGTTAGAAATTTTAAAAGTCCTAACGTTATTGAACTCAGCATATATTTCGGACTTCCTTGAAAGCGCCACAGGTGTGCAGCGCTGCTGGATGTTTGTGTGTAGCTTATAAAGAAAGATCGCTCTTATATACTTGCAGATTTATAAAAAAATTTTTTTTTTAAACTTTAGCCAAGGGTGTCATTAGGACTTGGAGAAGACCTTTTAGACGGCCCAAACATTTCCCTTCAGCAAAGACGGGGCGGGCTTGATTTCTCTTTTTTCTTTCATGCTGAAGCTTTAGCCTAGCGGCTACAGCTAGCTAGCAGCTACCGCTAGCCAGCCAACGGCGCATCAGACCTGTCAATGCGACGGTGGCCGTTGCATGACAAACACTACGTGAAGCGAAAATGTAAAAAGGTTCAGAAAACATATTTTTTGAGAATCGATTCTCAAACATTTCGGATTGATTCTGAATCTTGTTAAATAGGAATCGAGATTCAGACGTGAATCGATTTTTCCTCACACCCCTTGTAATGAAGTGAAAGTTGAAATCCCTGCACAGTAAAATGAAACACATTTGTTTTTGGCATTCTACTACTCGGTATAGTATTTAATATAGTCAACATTGACAAAACATGTCTTGATTACAACTTTTATGTATTGAGATATAATTTTTTAACACTTGTCTATACACTCCAGCACATATTGTAACATTGAACGGATGAAAAGTTTTAGCCTTTATTAATATTTAATACTAAATGTCCTTAGCAATCATCAAAGAACACTTAAGTTTATGGTTATTATTGCTGGCATTTCTAACAACAAACCAACACCTTTGACTGGTTCCATCCATCCAACCATCCATCCATCCATCCATCCAACCAACCATCCATTCATTCAACAAACCATCCATCCATCCAACTAACGATCCATTCAGTCAACAAACCATCCATCCATCCATCCATCCATTCATTCAACAAACCAACCAACCATCCATCCAACCATTCATCCAACTAACCATCCATTCAGTCAAGAAACCATCCATCCAACCAACCAACCATCCATCCATCCATTCAACCAACCAACCATCCATCCATCCATCCCACTAACCATCCATTCAACCAACCAACCATCCATCCATTCAACCAACCATCCATCCATCCCTCCATTCAACCAACCAACCATCCATCCATCCCTCCATTCAACCAACTAACCACCCATCCATCCATCCAACTAACCATCTATTCATTCAGCAAACCAACCATCCATCCATTCAACCATCCATCCATCCATCCATCCAACTTTTCTTCACTATCAACTGAAAGTAATTTCTTTCAGAAATTAGAACTTCTGCACAGATTTGAATCATGGAATTTTTTATAACATACCACATCACTTTTGTATTCATCCTGTTAGTTAAGATTTTAGACATAAGTGTATAATTTAGGTTATTAATGTAATATGCTGTTAGTTCAGTGGAATATTTTAAACGAAAATAAATAAAAACCTTTACTGTTGCTGTAGTTACAGTTTTCCTGATGAAATTGTGGTAGGGCTGTAAGTATTTTAATGCCTTTTTGGTAAAAGTTGAGATAAAGTACGCTGCAGTTTTCTATGCTGCCAGAAAGAAAATTAGTTTTTCTAATTTTGCTGTGCCACGAAAAACAGGAAATAAAAATAAAAAAATTTGGGGGCTATATGTGTATTTTAGTTTAGCTGTGTTAACTCCAACACCATGGGACGCAGCTGTGGATAAGGTATAGCTAAAAGAGCCAGCAGTTCATTTTATTCATTGCATATAGGTTAAGGATGTATTATCTCTCCACACAGAGACATTCACATTCATCTTTTTCTGTCAGAATCCTTCACATAGTTGGCAGGTGATTAAACTTCAGATTCCTGCAGAAAATCAGCGATTTGTTGGGGTCCTCTGTGAAATAAGTTAACCAAAAAGAGGCTGTGACTGTGACTAAGAGGTTGGCATATCTAAATGAGAAAACGCAGCCTACCTACGTGGGTGCACATTTATATATACCACCTAAAACTGTCATCCGGGACGCCATCCGCTTTGCATAATCTGCTGGAAATGTGAGCAACGCGGGGCAGCTTCTGTCAATGCCTTTGTGTTGCAACAGATTTTCCAAAAATAAAAGCAAATCATGGTGAGGCCACGTCATGCCGTCCTGCCTGATGAGTCATGCAGGTGATGCTTTTTAAAGGAGGGACTAAAACATGCGCCACTAACGGACGCATCCACATCTGCTTGGCACTAATCCGATTGCAATCCTGCCCACACGGTAACGAAACAGAAAAGAAAGTTAATCTTTTTTCTTTTTTTTTCAAAACATATTCTCCTGACGTATTTGGATATTTGTCACATTTGCTCTTTCCAATAAACGAGGAAATTAGGGTTTGCGGAAGCACTGCAGCATTGACATTTAAAAAGGTGCAGAACGCATGGGTTTTTAAATGTAACCCCCCGCTTGAATGCTGATGACATTTACTTCATGTACAACCATGGGGAGAAAAGTAAAAAGTAAAGTAAAAGTTGAGACAGGATGATCTGATGGAACAGATGGATGAATTCTGCGATACAGCCATGTCAAACGTTGTACGAGAGTTTCTAAAACCTCCAGGATTTAATAATTTACTGTCTCTCACTTAGCATAAAGGTTGGCCATCCGGACTGACCTCAGGCTCAGTACATAGTCTGGCACCTATGGTGTATGTTTAAATCCTGTGAAAAATAAGAGTTATTTCATCTTTTGCCAAAATGGCACTTCAAGTTAAAAACATTAGTACAGAAACAATATTGAATATTTTTGGGAGTTTCCAAGTCGCTTTTTTCTCTTGTAGTTTTACAAAGAAAAAAAATTGAGAGTGTCTTTACCTAATGAAGACAGTGAAGAACTGAAATAGGATTTTAGGATTGAAAAAGATCACAGATGCGTGATGGACATTTATTCTTTTAATAATACATTTTGTCAACTTTCAAATTCTTCAAAAGCGCTGGATTATGATAAAAAAATTATAAAATACGGGAAATAGATGCCTTGACGAAGCAAAAAAACAATACATTAACAATATATTCACAGTCAGCTGCCTGTCGCATCTCCTTGGATCAGAGTTCCAGGGATAAAACCTCCCAACCTCTTTTAGCTCCTTTTTGGGTTCACCGGAAAACTTTTATTTACCCCTTCACTCAAGTAATGAGTAGCTTTTTTGATTACTGTAGAGATCATAACACGATTTTATATTTTAAAATTATGTAATTGGACCAAAAAAAAACATTATTTCCAAATTCTACCATACAATACTGACTTTATTTATGTAACACTTAAAACACCCAAAGATGCGAACAAAAATCAGCCTGAATTACAAACAAATAATTTATTTAGTGCTATTTTGCAATATGGGTCAGTTAACATTTGCACTGATTTACAGTTCCAGCTGGTCCTCCTGCACCGCTTCAACTGGAAAAACATACACTCGCCTGTATCAGTTTTCCGTGGTTATTTCCATATCACTGCGACCGAGACCTAAACACTGACACAATCAGTGGCTGGACGTACTTTTGTTACCTGGGCCATTAGTATGGGCTTACCAAATTATGTTGTGTCAAATATATAAAAGCCATCAATGCTATACACAAACGTGTATAACATGTTATTTCAGAGGTCCTGTTATAAACCTGGCATTAATAGAAGTACTGAATAAAAGGCTGTTTCAAGAGTTTCATCGGGAGGTTTAGCTCTGCTTTTATTTTATTATCTTCTTTACATGTATTCGTCTTATTACAACTGCAACGAAAAAGGGAGGAGGGTGAGGGAGTGACAGATAGAGCGCTGCGTAATTTGATTACACATCACTGTTGATTTAGCATTTAGCCAGTTGATAATTAGTAATTATTATTAGGGGTGCAACAATCCAACTTTTTCAGTCCCGATGCCGATGCCTGGATTTTGTGTATCTGTCAATACCCCGATACCGATTCGATACTATTGTTGAATTAATTAACTGTATAACTTCCACCTTACACCTTTCTTGAAGAGACTTAAGGCACCGACTTTACAAACTAAACATAACCAAGACAAAATAACATATGTAAAATATAAAATTACCTCAAAAATCAAATTTCAATTGAAAAATGTATCTTTATTTGTGAATTTATTACAGATTTTCCACATTTTGAGTATCAGTTCATAACTGATACGGTACATGTACATTATACTGTATCCCTAATTATTATTAATGCTAAGAATATTTGTATTGAGTGAATACCATTATTAAAACAAGAAACCCAAGTAAACTCTAAACCAATATGTGGATGTGGTTTGAAACTGATAAAGTAAAAAATAAATTACTGCAACCAGACACAAACTCAACACTTAATTAGAAGTTTTGGCACATAAATTAAAATGCTGCAATTGGATTATTTTAATAAACCATTTCACTTGGATGGCGTCTGATGTTGCTCACAGTGGTCCAAAGAAACGCTCAGGGAGTTTGTGGGTTTGCTCAGACACATGAAGAATTAGAGGGAACATTGGTTAAAAACCAAAAAAAGGTCTAGAGAAACTACTCCAAATTTTACTGAAGTTAATGTCATTAAGTAAATATAACTAGTTACTATCAGCCCCTGGCGGTATGTTACATACTTCCAGGTCAAATCTGCCTTTTTTGGCAAAACCCTTTTCTATTTACATAAGGATAGAAAGGTAAGAGTCACGAGATTCCCATGATGTGTGACAATCAAGGATACAAGCATAACTGTGGACACAATAAACAATTCTGTCAAACCACTAATGTAAAACTCACTGTTTGAAGCCACATATCATTAACAGAACAGAGCCATCTCAAACAAAAATGTTCTTTTTACGGTCCTGTTACGGCGCAGAATTTAAAATATTAAGGGCGTGTAACATAAGAAATGATGTGCGTTAGGTGGATTATAATAGTTTTATTTTACCAAAAAGGTTTTTACGGGGAAGAGTTTAGAGCTATTTACAATCATTAAAGTTTCAAACTGATAAAAAAAAGAAGTTCTTTACTAAATTATAAATTAACAGCAACAAGGAAGGGAGAGGAAATGCTGGATATCTGTAAGTAAAATACCTAAGAGTAACTAAAAGGGTGAGGAAACACTTTGCAGACTGCTACACAGCAAGTGGTCTTTAAAAGTACTTTGGAAGTCAGCAACAATCAAGAAAAACAATTTAATCACGACGATGAAAAACAAACAAGGCTGTCAAACCCGGAGACAATCAAGTGATCAATTTACCAGTCTGGAAACTAAATCACAAGGCGAGAAGTAACGGGGTGTGAATTGATCTGTGCACAGATTATCCAAGTTTAGAGATAAAAAATAAAAAATTAAACAAACTGAAGTGGGGACAACAGGACAGTACTGATCCCCCTGAATAAATGACAGAAGGGCGTTATAGGGCGAGCCGTTGAATGGGAAAGCCTGTGCGTAGCAAACATAGACTTTAAAAAAGAATAGACAGTGCCTCCTCACTCCTCCCCGTTTACCAGAATGACACACTTTCATGGGGGAATTCATGGCGGATTCACACACCCCTCTCCCCAGCTCTGACGAAGCATGTTCCTAAAAAGGGCATAGGGGCGGGATCTTCACTGTAGACTCTGCCCTCGCAGGGCGTGTAGTTCGGTCGTAATCACGCCCATTCTGCTCCCCCATCTTTAGCTCTGATGCTAAACTTGGCTCGGCCCCCTCATTAATTATGCAAGATTTTTAAAAATTATCTTACGAAAACCAGCCTGGTGCCCGGGTTTTTTATGAGCCCAGCGTTATCTCAGGAAGAATATGTAGCCAGAGAAAGTTTTTAAAAACTGGGCACCAGGCATTAAAGTTGTTTTTAACGTGTCTAAAGTCCAATGCTTTTCAATGGGGGCCTAGCGGGCAAATGGAGGTACTACAGCAAGGGAGAAGCAATGGCGGCCTCCATGGTATGCGGTCACAGAGCAGAGCAGCCAGCGGCCATTGGTAGCAAAGAGCAGGAAGAGGGCTTGAAGGGCCAGACTGTCCGTAGTGCTAAACTATGTGGAGCGGCAACCAGGCGCTAACAGGGCAGACAGACGACGACTCTAAGACGTACCGTAATAAAACGGTTCATCCACAAGTTTTATGTCCAAACTCTAACACAAACTGGCATAATTCCTTTACTCTGGAATATTTCTCACAAAGCTTTCATGTGAGCATGCTAATATTAGCCTAAAAATAAGATAACCCCCTTCTTCTTCTTTTTTTTTTATTGGCCGCTAGCAAACAAAACCTTTTTTTTTTTTTGCATTGCCGCCACCAACTGGTATGGATTAAGAATCAGAATGTAATTCAAGGATCCACTTGCCTTTTTACAGCTGGTGATATATCAACATCGTTCCTGCTCGTGCTAGCTTTGCGCTTGGTTTTGTCAAGCAAAGCTCTAACATCCATTTTTGGCATGAAGCCGTATTAAAGTATGTTTTTACTGCCTCCAAAGACCCGATTAACAGCCTACACCACCATCTGCTGGTTGATTTGGTTCAATACTTTACATGGTTGCGACTTTATTAACAGTTCTGATCTATCTTGGTCAGTTGTGATGCTTGAATGGGCGGGCCGGCCCATTGGCGGCGGGCAACATTGGTAGAGAATATTTTAGCATCCAAACTGGAACTTTTTGGCTGTATTTCTAAAAATAAAAAATATATAATCACATGTAGGGCAAAGAAACAACACTAAAAGGGAAATGATGAAATGGTGCTGGCCGCATCATGCTGTAAGGTTGGAACTGTTTTTTTTTTATGCAGGTGAATGAAATGATGAACAGTTCCAATGTCCTGCTTCAAAAACTCAAAGAAAAACTGTGGAGACTGCTTTAACAACCAGCATGACAACTGTTAATGAAATAAAATAAAAAAAAAGAAAATACTCCAACATAGAATAAAACAGGGGAATAGTACGATAAGAATATTAGAAGTACAATATGAAATGCTAATGAAGTGTCCCCACAGCCCATAAAAACAGACATCAGTCTGTCAAAGCGAAGTCAAAATGAAAGGATTATATTTGCGATTTAAAAATTATTACAGAGGTGGATCGTCTCACCAACAGTAGAGGTTTGTTCCATAATTGTAAAAGCACATTCCCCACAAGATTTGTAGTTTGTTTTTGTAAAATTCGCAAAAAGTAGTGAATTGAATATGGTACGAAACGGGGAGCCAGTGTAATTTGGCCAACATTGGAGTTATATGGGATGATCTGTCTGTGTTATAATAAATCAGAAGCCAATTTATTTAAACTTTTTTTTATTACTTCCCTGATTTTTTTCAATTAAACAATCGTAGTGGCTAGGTGTCATGTTAAACGTGGTTAAAGTTTGCAGCGGAGGTCAGCGAACACTTACATGCTTTGTGGACATCTTTTTGCAGTACTACCAGCACCTAGCTGAGTTTGAAAATGAGACGGGATGATGGTATCATGTTCCGAGGTCAGGGTGGTCTAATATTGGAGCTAATGGGTACAAAAAGTTTCAGAACTGTGGGTGGAGAACGTATTTAATAGATTATGAGAACGTCTGGGTCGCTGGAAGCTAAATACAAAGAAATTAATGCCTCCAGAGCTTTGCTTGGTTCTGAAAGCAGCATCTTTTGTACAGATAAGGAAATATGCTGACTTGAAGCCCCACCCACCTTTACAGAAGATGGTAGTTTCACAGAAAATGGCACACATCCATCAAAACTCCATGTTCCTTTCTGCCTGATGTTCAAATTATACCAAATAGCTAACTGTCCAGTGTCAGGCTGATCTGATAGACTCTTAAGCTGTCTACTGAGATTACAAATAGGACTGTTTTAATGAGCCTGGAGAAGCTGTCACAAACCACATCCCTCCTCTGATTCGGCTGATGCGTACGCTTCCCCCTGCCTGGAATAGCCTTGTAATGGCACCCAATGTCCAACGAGTGATCAGCTATTCTCTCTCGCTTCAAAGCTGTGTAATGAGACTGTTCTTTAAGTCATAGTCCACTGCAGACACATTTCCAGAGAGGGAAGACATGCTTCCCATACACGGACTTCCTCCCTTTTAGCCTTGTGTGTTCTGAGCTGAAACCGCGACAAGCAGGAGTACAATAAGGGCCGCCGAGGCATTCATTCAGTGCTAACTCCGCCATCAGTTATCTCGACAATATGACAGGCCAGACAGATGATCCCTCTGTTCATCAGCACCTAATTCTGTAGTCTGATCCAACTTTAATCTAGTAAATGATCTTTTCTTTCATCAGCTGCCGTCTTTCAACACTGTGAATTATAATGAGTTCTCACTGTGAAAGGAGCATTTTGAATTTAAATGAATGCGTCCGCTCTGCCTTTGTTTCCAATTGCGGGCTATAAAATCATTCCTGATAGGTCATTATAGAATTTTTTTTTTCCTACATCTGACTTTCAGTTTTAGTGTCAAAATGGGCCCACAAAGCCTTTGATAATATCACGCTCACAGGAAAGTAGGAGACAATGGATTCACTTCACAGGACTGTCGGCTGGGTGTGAGTCCGAACGAGGATGACACCGATGCGCTATTCTGTCTCACCATTAGGGTCGACAGCAACATCATAACTTGGTACTTTTTTCACAGAGAGAACAAAGCTTTTTGTCCAAGTGGATGAAGTTGCGATTAGTCGTATACACCAGCCTGGTTTGACCGGAGGTCGCGTCACAATGTTTTGTCGTCTGTCATTTTGGCTGACAAGGTCATGAACAATTTAACACATCAAGTAGTATGTAATTTTTATTCAGTTTAATTGTTATTCAATATACGTTAAGCCGATTAATAGACTACATTAATAATTATGAACATCACACCTGATGTGGCATTAACGCTCCACTGGAGAATGGAATTACAAGCATCGCGTCAGCCAAAGTTTTTAAATCAGGAAATATTTATCCAATTAAAGTTATCAGAATCCGGCAAGACTCTGATCGACTGCTTTACTGATCACTTCAGTGGGAGGAAATCCATCAGCATGAGCTCCTCTGCACAAGCGGTCAAGCTCCAGTGATCCGTCACCACCGCCCCATGTCCAGATGCGCTCCAAAGACTCTGAAACTCTTCAAAGTACTGTCAGTCCCCGAATAATGAGATGCGTGTGTCCATAGTTTTGCTTACCCTGACTTGCGACCGCCCACTGGAATGCTGATTTTGCTAAAGCCAGCAAAGAATGTATCTGCTAGTAGAAGCTAGAAGCTGAAGCTGACGGTTACCAACAAGGCTAACTAATAGCAATGAAGCTAAATGTAACCAACAAAGCTAATTGTTAGCAACAAAGCTAACTGTTAGCATCCATACTAACTGTTAGCAATTAAGTTAACTGTTAGCAACAAAGCTAAATGTTGGCAAAAAATTTGTTAGCAACAAATCTGTTGAAGAATTAGATTAAGATAACTGTTAGCAACTCCCCAGGATGGCAGAACACGGTCAGGCCTGGTTTATTTGTAGACATGCACTGTTGCATTTTTTACCCAAGAGTTAAGGAAGAAACTTGCCTTGGAACATCCGCTGCAAAGAAAGTTAATTATTTGTTTTAAGACAGTGTAAGAGTGTTATTCCTGCTAGCCAATCAGAGGAGAGACGTTTGCATATGGTGAATACTAATGAGTTATATTAGTGATCTTGACATATTTCCCCGACCCACTCCTCCTAAAAACTGCAGCAAGAGAGTATTTATTTAACGTAAAATGGCTCACAACGTTCTCCAGTATTCATTCATACTAGGGACCACAGCAAATTTATTGGAAAAAAGTTAATCAGACCTTTAAAAATGTCCTTGCATCTACACATAGTGGTCAGGGAGAGAAATGCAATCTCTCTTAAGACAGACGGCCTTCAGATTTTTCCCTAACAGTTTAAAAAACATTTTGTCGATGCGACCCCTGGGTCTGACACAAACCATTTGGTTTCTACTAAAACCGATGAAGATGAAGAAATTCCAAGCATACATCTAAATCAATTAAAGTAATAACTTTATGAGAGGAAAATGTAAATTTGGAATGACTGATCCAGAACTTTGCATGTCCACTTGCGGTCTCAGAACCATTTAAAAACATAACCTGCTGAAGACCATGGAGGTAGTAATCCAGATTAGATGACATTCTCAACAACACATTTAGGACTTTTTTACCAAAAAGGGGCAGGTCGGTTGTCGGTCCATCCTACAAAGAGGTTATTTAAGTTCACAAGATGTCCATTATATTTATTGTCTGTTCAAAACTAAATCTAAAATAAAATGTGGGAAGAGACCTATCAAGAAGTGGGATGCGGTCTGACTTACCAAAAATGAATCCTTAAATCCTTCAATGTAATCATGGTGCCTCAATAAAGTTTTTGTTTGAGTGTTGTGCACAACACTTCAGCTGCGTTTTTGGACCTGTTTAATTCCTCCAAAAACATTGGTTTTTATTTAAATCGCAACATTATGGATGTCAGATTAGGTTTAAATATTATTGATCAAACTCAATTTTTTTTGTACAATTTAACATTCTATCAGGGATGTGGGGTTTTTAATGATCTGACAAGATTCTTCACATAAGCTGAAGAAGTCTGTTTCGGAGTTGGTTTCGCACGTTTTTCTGATCCCAATTGGAATAATTTAGAAATTATTCTTAGATGTTGCAAAAATATATAAGAGCAAAATCTAAGAGCTACAAACTGATATTTTTCTATCTTTGACATGATTTCCTGTAACACTGTGTAATGAATACATGTGGCAAATTGTATTAGGTGTTAGAGCAGATTCTCTCAGCTGTAATTGTCCTTGAAAACTCGTGCTCATCCCATGGTGTAAGAGAGACCATTGTGCATTAGTAAGAAGGAATAATACGCCATATTACACTGGCAATTAGAGTTCTCACCTCAGTCAAGGACGATGAAGATGCCCGGCAAGGTTTTTAAAGTTTCTAAAGATGAATGCAGTGAAGCTCATCTACAGCAGAGTACGTTTAGTTTTTCCAGCGAACAACACAAATAAAGAGCAATGATTCTCTGCTTCCTGAAATGTATGTTAAAAAAGTATAATTTGAAATTTCCTACTTTCAAAGATCAGACAAATTCAACTTAAAAATGCCGCTTTAAATTGTCCACAAAGTTGTCCTTTTTAAAAGTTTTTTTGGCCATAGTTGCCTTTATTTTAGGAATGCACAGATCCTCTTATTAGCTATCAGGGCGGATACCGTTCTAACTTTGCTCTACTTGTACCTATATCTGTTAACCAATACCATGAATCGATACTTAAAATGTGAAAAGTGCAATAATTTCACATGAACTGTTTCTTTTTCACCCCCCAAAAGAATTTGTGTTGATTTTTATTAATATATATGTATTTGTTTATCCAATTCACCATCATTCTTTATAACAAACAGAGAAGAAAATAAAACCTGTCTTCCAATTTATTGTATTTTTCTGTGTGGCAAAAGTATCGGCAAGAACTCAGATCCAATTATCAGTATTGTACCGGCTTGAAAAAAACGATATCGTTGCATCCCTACTTTATTTGATAGTGGATAGCATAGAAACGGAGAGTGAAGTACACAACGCGACGCTTCATCCACAAAGTTTCTAGATCTGTGTCTAATTTGCAACTTTGACTGACAGAGAACTTAAATTATTTCTATATATACAGCTATCATATCATTGTTTTACACTTGATAATTTAAAACATTATCAGTCTTTACATTTTTATCATATTTTACTACTTAATCTCATTATCTAGTGTTTATTTTATATTTTAACTTCTCATTTTAAATCTGTAAAGCACTTAGAGAAGCTGTGGTTTGAAAAGTGCTTTATAAATAAAGTTTAATTTAGCTGAAACCACAAGTTTACATACACTGAATAAAAACGACACATACACCTTTTTTGTCACTATCTAAAGTAAAATCAGACCAAAATTCCCCTTTTTTAGCTCAGTTTGAATCACCCAAATTATTTTAGATTGGCCGCAGTGTGAGCTGATCTGAGGAATTTCGAGCAGCAGATCATGATTGTAGCTTCCTTTACTTTAAAGCGAAAATGATACCGCCACATCAAAACCCAGAACCGTCAGACTAATCGCAGAGGAACACTGTCTCGTATTCTATTCCGTAGATATTTAAATTAAAATCAAATTAAGCTCATACTTCATCCCGTTGCTCAGTTTTTCACCTGTGTTTGTTGTTTGCTTGAACAGGAGCTGGAGCAGCAGTTTGAGAAGGAGCGCCTCTCCCTGGAAGAGCAGAAGATGCTTCTCAGTCGGCAGCTGGACGAGATGAGGGAGGAGCTGACGTCCAAGCTCCAAGCGGCCAATGAGGAGGTGAGGAGCTACTAAACATGTGGATTTTTAGTTTGCCATCCTGTCTGCTTCCTTCACGACGTCAGATGATGGAAACAAGGCAAAAATACCAGATACAGGTTTCCTACAAGGTCTTAATACCTTAAAACGACTTTATAAAGTCTTTAACTTCTTCGTATTGTATTTTTCCTCAAAAGTTTAATTTGTCCACCACAATTATTTTGAGGAAATAATGTAATAAAAATAAAGAGTGACTGAAACAATAATTGAGAATACAATGAAGCCCCGGGAAGATCAATATACTCAGAACATGTGACGTCTTCCGTAAATGAAAATTAATTTAAAATGAAACATTTAAAAAAATGTAACCAGTATTAAAAAAACAACCTAACATTTTTAGATACACTTTCTTGTGGCCTGCTGAAATGTTCTTTGATTTTTCACACCTCTGCTTGGATTGTTGTCGTCTTTTACACATTCCACATTTCCTCAAGAAATTAATGAACAAGATTTTTCTTCCCCTACCGATACGGCTGTGAAATAGGCTATGAAATGGGTATTAGTCTTTTATATAAGAAGCCTTAAAAAGACTTGAATTTAACTTAAAGAAACCTGTAGGAAACCTGCACATAAGTTAGACGATCTAAATAAAGCAGTGATTGCATTAATGTTTAATCAACCAATATTTAAAAAGAAACATTCGAGTTACAAACAAGTTAAATAATATTTTAAGAAACATTTTTCTGTTATATGTTGAACCCTCTCTGACCTAAAACACGAAACATTTGATCTCATCTAACATCAGACGGCAAAAAAATAAACAGTAATTATAATAAACAATATTTAGTTTTCCATTGATTGTACAAGTTTTCCCACTTAAAAATATGAGAGACGTCTGTAATTTTCATCATAGGTACACTTGAACTGTGAGAGACAGACTGTAAAATGAATCCAGGAAATCACACTGAATGATTTTTCAAGAATTTATTTGTATAAAGTGCAGAAACGGACAACAATTCTTCTTTAAGAAGCTCTTCTATCCTTCACACGTTACCTGCATTAACAGAACCTGTTTAACCCTCTGGGGTCCAGGGTATATTTGTGTTTTTGGCAAGTTTTGATTTTACCTAGATATTCAACAATAAAAAAAACATTAATATGGGCTTATGTGGTATAAAAAAAAAAAAATTTCCATCACATCCTGAAGATTTTGAATTTACACCAATTGTGTTAAATTAGACATATTGTGAGATACATGCATATTAGAGCTTGAGCCGCCTAAAACATAACAAGGGAGTTTGAAAAAGTATATTGTTTTCCCTGCTAAACCCACAAACATATATGAAGAATATTATTTATAATTTAGAATGACAGTATATACAGTAACATATCTACAAAAATACCAAATAACATAGCTATACTATATTATTAGCAGGAAAATGAAAGAAACCTCATTTGTTAGAGTACAACTATTTACAAAGGATCAAGCATCCAAATGATATGCCAAAAATATATAGTTGTGCCATATAATAAGTTCTACAATCTAAAATAGAAACGTTGAGGAAACAGCCCAGAACTACATGGGGAGAACAGAGCTGGGATCATGGTGACAATGGTTATTATTGGTTACACTACATCATCAAGGTCCCCCTGCTTAAGTCAGCACATGTCCAGGCACGTCTAAAGTTTCCCAGAGACCATCTGGATGATCCTAAGGAGGACTGGGAGAATGTTATGCGGTCAGATGGGACTAAAATAGAACTCTTTAGTATAAGTGGCATTCACTGTTTGGAGGGGGAAGAATGCTGAAGAACATCATACCCACTCTGAAGCTTTGGGGCTGCTTCTCTGCAAAGGTGACGACTGATTTGTGCTGTAGGGGATTTATCAATTAAAATTTGATCAAG
This sequence comes from Apricaphanius iberus, assembly GCA_028564705.1. Taxonomy (NCBI): domain Eukaryota; kingdom Metazoa; phylum Chordata; class Actinopteri; order Cyprinodontiformes; family Aphaniidae; genus Apricaphanius; species Apricaphanius iberus. The sequence goes on from JAPXFQ010002564.1 coordinate 1,076,645, forward strand.
GTTATGGTCTATTTGGTTATTCCAAGAATATTAAATTAGTAATTCATAAATTATTAATTTAATTATCTCTTCAAATTATTAACGACGCACCATTCGGTTTTTCCACCAAAATCTGACAAAGATATTTATATCTAATCGATAGTTCGTTATCAACAACGGTATTATTAATTTAGACTAATTATTAGTAATTTTACCAAAAGACCTTATCTGAAAGAAATAATTCTTTGCAATAATTCACACACACACTGAATATAAGAAACCAGATGTTTGATTCAGTTTACTAATTTAACATTTATTAACTACATACCACACCAAAAATAAAACGTCCTATACTACTTACACGAACCGGCTAGAGACCACGTCGCGGGGAGTTTCCTACGTACGTACGTCGGATCAAGCACGCATGCGTAGATGCGAGATATGTCTGCCGGCAAGTAAACGCTGAACATAGGGGGAAGTTTTATGACTTATCCTATGCCACGTGGTTCCTTTGAACAAAGAGAGCAGGGGGACAGGCGGAGGAATAGGAGAGTTCGATCGTCAGTCAAACTCAGGGATTGTGAGGAGGAAAGTTGAAAGCGTGTCCAGCACAGCTTTAGAACAAAGGAACAGATTCTTTACAAAGTCCGCGGATGACTTTTCGCTTCAATCAATAGCGGTAGAGAGAAGGGAGGGTCACCCCTGTATAAACATTTAACATATTTATAATTTATGTTGAAATATTTCAGCATTGAGAAATCAGATGCATGTCAGAGTTGTTCCGCTTTTGTTCCCCCAAAATGTCAGTAAAACTTAGAAAATCAGCCATAGTGGAAGTTACAAAGACAAGCTGAGCCTCAGGATTTTAGCTGTTAAACACAAGTAACTGTCTTAGTGCTGCATTTTACATAATAGATCATTGTTATCCTTTTAAATCCTCAGCTCAAAGTTCCCTCATTATTTTTTAACCTGACAATGACTGAGCCTGTACAAAGCTATTTAAATTCACCTTGAAACTTTGTTCCAGACGAGTTTCCTGTGTTTTTTTTGTGGTCGGCGGTGAATAGTCAGAAAGAGAGTTTGAATGTTACAACTCTTCATCATTATCTACTTACATCTGCTTTGAAAAAAAGACAAAAATATGACTCAGTGTGAAAGTTATATTGATCCTTTTCTAGAATAGCGCAGTACACGGTGGCTGCTGGCTGAATGATAAGAGCCACAACATTTACTTTACCTTTTTGGATGAATAAAGCATTTTGAATTGAACTGTGCTGTTTTAGTTTAACTCCCCAGATTTGGAATAAAAGCTGAATTTTTTTCCACTATTTGAACCTGCTGCTACTTTTTAGCTTTTTGCCCAGTTTTTTTTTTAGCTCAGGTGTAGTAATATTGCTTTGTGAAATTACCTTTTACAAGTACAAATGTGTACATATTTAAAAATATTTAATGAAGAATGTAATTTAATTGATTTTTGATTAAAAACAGGTCACCTCACTTGGCTTCTTCAAGGTTGCATCCACTGTGAGACAAAGCACAGTGTGTTGCTGAGGATGAACCGTCTGTCTAACATTCCTGCAGGTGTCCCGGCTGCAGCAGGAGCTGCGGAAAGGGGAGCAGGACTTCGGGACGGCTGAGGGGCAGATCTCGACTCTGAAGGAGGCGCAGGACAAACTACTGGAGGAGCTGGACGCCACCCGGGCCCGACTGAGAGAGACCAGCAACCTGCTGACCGCGCTGCAGGTCGGCCACGATGCAAAACGCACTCCCTACCATTTAAATCTGTAAATTCTTAAAAGACTGAAGGAATCAGATTTGTCCTTTTTATTAAGAACCTGCCACAATATTTATTAATTCAGTTTTGTCTTTGTTTTTTATCTGTAGATAAAAAGATTTTTGGATTTAAACTGTTTTAGAACCTTGATTTGTTAATTTATTGAATTTAAATATCTATATTATATCATTTTATGTTATATGTGAAAAGTAACATATACATGTAAAATCTTATATGTAAGGTAAATTGTTCAATATTTTATATTATGTTAGACATTAAATATATATTATGTGTCAAATTTTAAATATTATATTTAGTATTTATTATCACTTAGCAGAGATTCAGGGTTGCTGATATTTCTTTATATAGGCTACTCCAAAAGAAAAACGATCAATATTAGCATATAGTCATGAGTTAAAGGCTCATAAGGAGGTCCATCTGTATGTTAAATGGTGTATATTATATTATATTAGTTAAATATTGAATATATGTGTCAAATATTTATTTAAATATTTTATTTAATATTTTGTGTTATCAACTTAACAGGGATTCCAAGTTGCTCATATTTTTTTACAAATATGATATATTACATAAATCTTATATTTATACAATATTAAAAATTGTAATATTTATTATTTATTATCAATTAACAGGGATTCCAGGCCCCTCATATGTTTACAATTATTATATTTGTTCAACAATAAATTATATGTGTTGAATGTCAAGTAATAAATATTATATGTAGTATTTAGTATTTATTATCATTTAACAGGGATTCCAGGTTGCTCATGTTTTTTATAAATTTTACTCATATCAGCATAAATTCACAGCTCAAAGGCTCACTAGGAGGTCCATCTGTTTGTTCGTCAGGGAGAGCTGGAAACCCAAAAACGGCAACATGAAGCCAAACTCATTACCACCAAAGAAGAGGAAAAGCATAAGATGGACAAGATGGCGCTGGAGCTGGAGCTCAAATGGACCGAAACACTGCGGTGAGTCTGCGCGGCTGTTAGTTGTGTTTCTTTGAATAACTTGCATGTTAAAGCATTTTGTTCAGCTTCCAGCATCAACAGAGCATGCTCAGACAGACCATCAGGTATTTGGTAGTTAGTGTAGCCCAGTGGTTCCCAAAGTGGGTCGTTTTTGACAAGGCTCCTTCATTAAAGCAAAAATAAAAAATATCACCAAACCTGCTTCTAAACTACCTTAATTCCAAGCTAAAAAGTAGAAAAATATGATGAAGCATATCTTGCTTTTGGTTTTGTTACATCAAACATCTGCACAATCTTCAAATAAGCTCAAAAAACGTTGAATCTAGTGGCACCATATAAGAAGCCTCACCCAGTTCTAGAGGATTTAATCCTCTGGACGTGATTCCAGGAACGACTGAAAGAAGCTGCCAGAACACGACCATTATTACTCTGTCCAGTAGATATTTTTGTGGGACAAAAAAATAATCAATGTATTTTTACAAGTCAATTTTTAAAATGATGACATACTCAACAGTATTTTGTTTTTTATTTTAGAAGATATTCAGTCCAAACAAGCTGAAGAGAGAACTACATAAAAACATAAAATCATGGAACATTTCTACGATTTAAATGATCCGAAGTCGGAAAGGAGCCGTGTTCTGACCTGGTTCTGACCCGCAAGCTTAAGCGGGAGAAAATACAGCAGAAAGCACCAGTGGTTGGCGCAACAACGGGCTCCTTTGGAGCGCGTCTCCACTAGCACTAGAAGACCCAGGATTTTTTGCTCTACCTATAAAGCCCACAGGTAAGCCGAAAGGCTGGATGGCCCCCTGTGAACCCTCCTTTTGTTATGTAAACGGGGCAATCACTGGGACACCACAGGAGGGGGGATATGCAGAGCCACTTCACTCAAAACACCTTGACATAAAATGGGGGAGGGGGACAATCAGGTAGGAGCAGGATTGCTAACTGACTGTCTGAGCAGAACATATGAGCTGAATCAAAATGTAATATATGTAGAAGGATGTAGACGTTATCAGAACCCTACAACACTGGGCTTCCAACATCCCCACCAGACACATAAGAAAAGTAATAGAACAGAACCACATCAAATAAAGCACTCAAAATCTGTGGTAGCCCAACTAGTCATTTACAGAATTACTCATAAAGGCCAGGAGGTCCATCTTGAGTCGTCTTCAGAGCTTCCTGTGTTTTATCACTCTGGAAATGCTAAGTTCCATTCGACACTGTACTGTTGAACATGCACGGCAAATGGAGCATGTGGACTGGTTCATGGCCCTCCCTGAACTAATGGCATTTATTGCTATTGTTATCTTGCGGGGGCTGACCAAGGTTCCATCACTGCATGACTGCTGGTCAGCAAACCTGGGAAACCCCCAGATCATGGCAACTATGTCCCGAAATCGCTTCCAAGAAATCATGCAACACCTACGCTTTGACGACAAGGACACCCGCAGTGAGCGAGCAAAGACGGATAAGTTTGCTGCAATTTCCGGTGTGTGGGGTTCGTTTGTCACCAACTGCATCACATCCTACAACCCTGGTCGACACATCACCATTGATGAACAGCTTTTCCCGTCAAAGACTCGCTGCTGTTTCCTGCAATACATTTCAACAAAACCTGACAAGTTTGGGATCAAGTTTTGGGTGGCTTGTGACTTGAAATCCAAATACATCTGCAATGTCCTCCCATATCTTGGCAAGGACCCCAGTCGTTCCAGTGGAGAGAGACTGTCCGAAAATGTAGTGATGAGGCTGATGGAACCATTCCTGGACAAGGGCAGAAATGTTACCACGGACAATTTCTTTACATCGCTGTCACTGGCACAATGACTGCTTAGCCGGAAAACCACCATCCTCGGCACAGTCAACAGGATTCGGCGAGAAATTCCACAATCAACAAGACAGAGGGACCGTGATGAATTCACCACTCAGGTATTTTCAACCACTGGTGCCACGCTAACGGTGTATGCGCCCAAACGGAAGAAGACAGTATACATTCTCAGCAGCATGCACCGCGTCATTCAGACTGAGAATACCACCAAACGGAAGCCAAACACTGTCACCCTTTACAACACCACAAAGTGCGGCGTTGATGTGATGGACCAGATGGTGCGGGAGTACACTGTCCGCAGAGGAACACGGCGCTGGCCAGTCGCTGTGTTCTATAACATGATTGATATGGCAGCACTGAATGCACATGTGCTCTATCAAGCATGCACCGGGAGGCAGGAGAGACGGGTGGACTTCCTGGTGGAGCTTGCAAGAGAGTTGGCTCATTCTCATGTGGGTGCAAAGCAGGCACAAAGGGAACAATTGCTTCGGCTACAACCTTCAACACCTAGCCCTGGGAAAAGAGCAATGTGTCAGGTTAAAAATCAGTGTAAAAGCAATCATGCCACTCTGCGATGTATAGGCTGTTACAAATACACATGTGGCAAATGCAGAAAGGAGACGGCTTGGCAGTGCATGGATTGTGAGTGATTATTGAAATGTACTCACCTCACTCATTGTTACATACTGTTTAGTTTTCTCTGTGTGCTTGAAAACTCAAATTTCCCTGAGGGAGTCACCCCAAAGGGATCAATAAAGTTTTAAGCCTAAGTTCTAAGTCTCACTCACTTCCACTCTCTAACACTGTATCCTGATAATACTTTTTTATTATTATTATTATTAGTAAATATCATGAAGGCCCAGTTGGGATAACCCCAGATTTTGAGTGCTTTATTTGATGTGGTTCTATTCTATTACTTTTCTTATGTGTCTGGTGGGGATGTTGGAAGCCCAGTGTTGTAGGGTTCTGATAACGTCTACATCCTTCTACATATATTACATTTTGATTCAGCTCATATATTCTGCTCAGACAGTCAGTTAGCAATCCTGCTCCTACCTGATTCTCCCCCTCCCCCATTTTATGTCAAGGTGTTTTGAGTGAAGTGGCTCAGCATATCCCCCCCCCTGTGGTGTCCCAGTGATTGCCCCGTTTACATAACAAAAGGAAGGTTCACAGGGGGCCATCCAGCCTTTCGGCTTACCTGTGGGCTTTATAGGTAGAAAAGCCAAATGGCTGCTCTCTGGTAGTTCTAGTGCTAGGGCTGGGACGATTACGTCGACGTAATCGATTACAATCAACCTTTTTTACTAGCGCTATGTATTTTATCCTATAAATCACCCAACCACCCCAACGTAGAGGGCATATACTCACACACAAGTGTGTCTTGTGAATGTTACTGCTATCTGTTTTGTGGGTTTTTATTTGTGACCCATGTTGGCAGAATGAGTCTGAATGCGCACAGACTGGTTATGAGCAAAAGCCCAAAATGTGAGAGAGTGTTATTTGGTTGTTTGTTAGCAAAGGTAATGCACTAGCTGCTAAACGTAGCTGTCGGGGACATTAATACAACATTGTTTAAGTGCTTGCAAAAGCAAACCGACAACGAACTCTTGATTGTCACGTTTAATAACGCCTCATCCTGTTTGAATAATATTTTTTTACTTCATGCTTCTCCAGTTGGTCAGATTTAAAGTTGCCATCTAAAAACTAGAAAAATGTGCAGCATTTTATTGTAATGAACAGCGCCTCTCTCTCTCTCTTGCAAATCTGTCAGAAACAAGAGAAAATGAAGCAAAATAAATGTTTCTTGTGAATGAAGAGCATTTTTTTTTGCATAAAGTGAATGTTAAATTTTGTTTGTTTATATTTTGTGGGTATTTTCTCTCATTTATTCATATGATTTCTTTGCACAACATTTTACTTCTTGTTAAATGCAACGTCTAACATAAGATTGTACTAACTCTACAACTTTATTTGGGATTTTTTTTATAATTAAAATGTGTTCAAATTAAGAAATTTGTTTATTTCATGGAAATACATAAATTAATAAATGTCAAATTTCTATACAAATCAAATAATGGTTAGATAATCGATAATCAAATCAAAATCGAATTGAAAAATGAATCATTAGATTAATCGATGCATCCAAAAAAATTATTGCTAGATTAATCGATTACAAAAATAATAATTTTTGCCCGGCCCTAGTCTCCACAAAGCTGCACCTGTAAATGGTAAATGGACTGAACTTATATAGCGCTTTTCTAGTCTTACTGACCACTCAAAGCGCTTTACATTGAAGCCGCATTCACCCATTCACACTCGCATTCATACACCGACACCCAACATGGCTCGGTAGGACAATGTACAATTTGGGGGTTAAGGGGCACATCGACGTGTGACTGGAGGAAGCTGGAATCGAACCTACGACCCTCCGATTGCAAGCCAACTACTCTTCCACTGAGCCACAGTCGCCCTGTCAGGCACGCATTTCTGAGCCTCCAGTTTAGGACATTTACAGGGTCTGGGTCTCTATGCTCAAGTTGTCTCACTGGAATCCTGTTTTCTTTTAAGTTGATTAATTAATTTACTCCTGTACTTCCTGCTTAAACGCGTCTGCATCAGTGACTGGGGCGTGAATCATAATCTCACGGCCATCCTTCCGTCACAATTCTGAAAAAACTTCAACAGAGCATTTATGAAATGTGCCTTGACATGTGAGGATGTCGAAGGGCGGCTCTGGACGGAACGGGTGCAGAATGCTGCGTAAACTACTTCTCCCCCCTCCGCCCCCTTCCATATGTGGGGTCTAGGTTAGTCCAGAGCTAATAACGTGACTGAATGATGGATATTTTCGGCGCATGCAACTGCTTTAAACCCCGACATGTCAAAGGTTTTTTTTGCAGGATTGTGCAAAGAAATGAGCCATATGTCTAACCAAACCAGCTGTTCTGTGTCGCAGTGACTCCCGATGGCTGTGAAAGTCCTGTTCGGTCTTTGAGCTGCAAAATAATATCCACATCTTTTGAAGGAAGAGGGAAGCGATCGTGCATAAAGATTTTACTGTAACAAGCTTTCTTATAACACTTGCATATAGTGATTTATTTTTTATGAAACCAAGTTGTTTTCTGAAGCCAAATTGATAGATGCCTGGAACAAACCCACCTACACCTGTCTAATAAAGTGATATCACACTGAGTACTGAAAGCTGTAATAATTGAAGGCCTCCGTTTTGAAAAAACGAAAAAAGAAATAGATATTTCCTTCCTCTTGCAATGTTTTTTGTTTTTAAAGCACATCATTTAGAAATAAAGCAATGAAAATAATGTTGGATTTGATGCTCGATAATAAAAAAGGCTATAATTAGACTTTTCTCTAAAAATGCGAACTACTGTATTAAATGGTTTTTCATCACATCAAACAGCTTAAAAATATTTTAAGTGTTGGATCGTTTTTATAGGTGATAACCAGTTTTTACTTTTGATGTTAAAGTCTCTTTAGATGGTAATGAATCCCATGATAAATGGATGAAAAGCAGTTTTCTGCTCCACAGGTGTCATTAATAATGACTTTTTTATCTTCGTTTGAAATCCAACCAAAAGTAGAGTTTACGGTGTCCACAAAAATGTTTGTAGTTCTACAGATTTATCTCACTATAGGCTAACTAAACCGCTGATTCCCTGTTGTTTAATTCAAAGTGCATTCAGCTGAAAGTTGTGCTTCTCTGGGAGCAAAATGTCATGAATCATTTGATGCAGGAGAAGCAGTTGTAATGTGACATTAATGGTGAAAAGGGGGAAGAGGACAATGATCTATGCACCTATCTTTCCTTCCTGCTATTTGAGTATTTGATCATAAAAGTGGAGACGACATTTTGACCTTTTGGGTTGTTAAATGTTCTCACTTCATCATTATAGTGTCACAGCCGAGCAGCTTCTTCTACAAATACTTCCCCACCAGTTGTTTTTGTTTATTTATGTGACAAAATAACAGTCCACAGCAATAATATAAGTTAACAAATACATTTGTTAACTCACAATTTCCTGTGATTGTTGTGGCCTAAAATGTCTGACGCTGCGGCAGAAACAGAAAATGCCAGTCAAATTATGTTTATGTTAAATTTATAAGAGCATCTGGGTATTTTTAAAAAGTGTAGCCTAAGTGGTTCGTACGATTCTTTTCCTTAATCCGAACGACTTCTTTCGGGTTCAGATGAGGCCATGAACATCTCGAACAGTAGAGTCTGAGGAAGTTTATTTTGTTTATTTTAGAGCTTTACTTTGTGATTCTTCTCTTGCATGTTTTTACGTGTTGCAGTGCATTTTTGTCAGCTACTCTGTAGTTTATGTTGTCGAAAGATTTCCCTATTCTGAGCAGAACTGTAGTTGGCTGCAGCGCTCGAAGAGATGGCTTCGTTTAAAAAAAATCTAGCAATCAGTTTCTGCTTGTTAAAACAGGATCAGTGCTACAGGATGAGTAAAAAATGACGTAAAAGTCAGCAAATTTGAAATAACAGATGAATTTGCCAGTCAAATGGGTTGCAGCAATGGGCCGAGGACGAGGAGAGAACGAGGCTAAGTTGTCGTTGTCGGGTTGAATTTACCCAGAATGCCCTGCGCCAAAGTCGGCTTCGTGCTTTCGGCATATGAAATCGAACGGCAGAAAATAAATAAAAAATACTAAATTACACACGAGTCTAAAGTAAAGTACAGGAATACATTCAAAAATACAATTTGAATGTACAATAATAATTGGACAATAATTGAAACAAAATAAGAGATTCAAAACTATAACAAAATAGGGAACAAATGCTGGACATAGCGTGATATTTGTTAGCTGCTAGTGAGGGGACATTAACAATTTGGCAAAAAGAGCTAATCAATATTATGGGCGAAAGTCAGCTTCCTAGCATTCAAAAGAGCGATCTTGTATCCTTGAAAAGTTCTAGTGTTAGCCTTTAACAGGTATCTAATTTTCTCCAATTTGGCAAAATAAAGGACATCTCCAATCCAGTGAAATTGAGATGGAGAAGTGGCTGGCGTCCATTTCCAAGGAATTAGTCTTCTTGCTAATAAATAAGTAAAAGCTATGAAAGACCTCTCTCCAGAAGAAAGCGAAATATTTGGAATGGTTGAAGTTAGCCCGAGCAGAGCTGGATTAGGGTTTGGAGTTACATTTTTCCCCGTAACTTCGCTCAAGGTTGCAAAAACTTTAAACCAGTAGGATAACAGCGTCAGTGAGACGCAGCTGGTGACATGGGTCACAGGTTGGGTCCACATTATGGTACATTCTTGAAGCGTGAACTCAGTTTGAACCTGTGTAAAGACTTTTTTTTGTCCCTAAGTCCTGGTGATTTATTTTCTTTCATACATTTCGTTCACTTTTTAGTGTCTTTAACAGGAATTTTCACACCAACTATTCAGCTCAGGCATTTTTCCTACCTGCTTTAACAAACTATTTACAAAAAGCCTTTAATTTGAGAGCACAGGCCATGAAATGAACCAGTTTCACTTTTGTCGCGAAGTTTGAGAATAAAACCCAAGATTTGACTTCAGTTTCCCTTTGACCCCAGTTAAGATATTTAAAAAAAAATTGTAAATATGTACATTTTCAGTACACAAGGTTGACTTGGACCAAGTATTCGTGATATTAATCTGGCGCTTTGACTCTCAGGTGTTGGTGACCAGGGATGTATGGGGTCTGCAGGCTAGCTGGCCCGGTGGAGTTTCACAGACGGGTCCATTGAGCTGCAGTTATTTGTGTGCAGCGAGAAGATGAGTAGCTCCTGATCCACGTGTGATGAATAAAGAGATGCTGATGCCTGTGACTCTGTGCCTTTTTTTGAAATCCAAAATGAAAACTCAGAGGGTTTGAGGCTACGGCATCGTGAACTTGACCGTCTGATTGGCGGCTGCAGTCGGCCTCCATGCTCATAACCCGCACCATTCCACTCTCTAGCTCTGAGCTACAAAAAACAAGAACAGTGTTTGCCTGGATACTCCATTTTACAGCTGCCATTTCAACTCCCACACAGCTGATACATCGACAGCCTGCAGACACACACATTCATCTCCGAGGCGAGGCGCAGAGGTGGGAGCTAGAAGCATTAAAGAGAGACGGTCAACCGGTAAAAGCTGTGTTTGGGTCTAAAAGCACGGGACAATTTATTGCTGACATCAGGGGAGCTTTAAGCTTTCTGAAGCAAACTTCTGGGCGGGTCTCAGCTTCAGCCCGGCGTTTCATGATCGTAACTGTTAAAAAAGACGACACAATGCAAGGAAACCAAACTCACTCGTTCATACAGCACTTTAACTAGGGCTTGGTATTGTTAAAAATTTGATAATTTGATTACATTTCCATTCTTGGGGCCTCGATAATGTGTGTAGTAATACCAATGTTTTAAGAACAAACTGACCCTAGCATGTTTCCTTTCATATTTCCTGTCATGGTTTATTTAGCTGAACAAACTGTACAATATTGTACATGTGTTGTACGTTGCTGAACGCTGTCACTAGAGTGTTGCCCACAGCGCCCCCACTGGCCGGTTGACGGAATCGATTCATAGGATTTGACGAATCAATATTGAATTGAGAAAGAAATAATTGCAATGAATTGATGAATCGATGTTTTTACCCAGCCCTAACTTTAATGCTTCACAAGGTTAAAGCTCGCAGGGAGAAAGATGTTATTCAGAATCCAGAGTCTTCTCTTGGGCTCGTTATCCTGTTGAAGGTGTTGCGTTTTCTGGCGGAGTTAACAAGATGTTTGTCTACCTTTCCGTGGTTTTTGTCAAATCCTCATCACAAATCCTCCACATACCTGACAAGCAGCAATTTCCGCTAACTTATTCCCTCTGACCAAAGCTCTCATGTAAAGTCATGTGGCACAAAAGGCATTTTCTTGGAATGCCTCCTGGAGTCTGTGTTTAATGGTATTAGGACCAACATTAAGGCCCTGTCCACACGTAGCCGGGTATCTCACAAAACTGAGATATTTTTCTACGGTTTGGCCTGTCATCCACACGTAGCCGGAGGTTTTCGGCACCAAAAGCTTTTTAAAAACTCCGGCCAAAGTGGACATTTGCGTTTTCTCCGTTTTCAGTATCTGTGTGTGGACGGTTGAAAACGGAGTTTTAAGAGCCGTAACGCCACTATCCGCAACAAAAAATGCTCCAACACCACATGTGCGACCTGTGTTTACTCTCGATAACAGCATTTATTTCCTCAGCGCTGTTGAACAACAGTGTTTTCTGACAAGAGAACATGTGTGTGTTGGTTAAAGATTTTCTATGTCAGCTTTTTTTTTTGTGTGTGACAAGATTGTTTTTGTTTCCTACTGGTGCATCTCAAAAAGTGGAAAAGTACTGGGCTAATAAACTAATGTCAGCATTCGTGTTTAGTGATGTTTAGATAATAGTTTGCCCCATTTAAAAATGAAACTAGATTAAAGAGTAGCTTATTCCCTACCAGTGAGCAGCAGCTGGACACACACAGACAGACAGAAAGTTGGATAGCAAGATCCAACTTTCCAAGTTGGACTCGAGATCCATTGCCTCAGAGGAGGGTAATTATGAGGTTGAATATTTCTCTCCTTCAGACTAAAAGACTAAAGACTAAAAGGAGGAGGGAGCGAATCCGAGCCGTATCGTTTTGAGTTTATTGCTTGTGGGCTACCAACGTGCTGCAGATTCGTGGACCAAACTGAGCTTCTTTTATACTCCACAGCAGCAGGATGCTGTCGTCAGAAATCCAAAACGGTAGCAATGCCCGATTCAAATTCAAGTGCAGTGCGCAGTTTTAACCTGAGGAGGGCACTCCTAACTAATATATTTACCAAAATCTTCTAAAATACCCAAAATAATGTCCATACATGTAAACAACACTATTAGACACCCATTTGTACAGTTTATCAGCAAAGAAAAGTTGAATGCATGTAAAAGTTGCAGGACACAGGCCCCGTCACGTACTGTAGTTTGACACCATTTTCGCGCAATTATAACCAGGCTCACGGCAATCAGATGGAGGTTTTTCAGGTTTTATGTGAACTATTAGGAAAAAGGAATTAATCTCCTATTGCTTCAGTTGTATTTATTGTCAGGAAATTGTCCCAGTTGCTGGTTGTGCAGATCATTCGGTCCTATTGTGTTGTAAAGCAGGTTTTCTGAATACTTTTCTCTGTTGTTTTTTTGTTGTTTTTTTTACAGGCAGGAGTGCAAGAAGCTGCGCGAGGAGCTGAGAGAGGAGCACGAGGAGGACAAGACTGCAGCCCTAGCCCAGCTGGCACAAAGCAAGGAGCAGGAGCTGAGCAACGCCAGGGAGAGCTGGCAGAGGAAAGTGGAGGACCTGCTGGAACAGGTGGGACTCGCTGGGGGACTTGTAGATACCGCCTTTCCTCCAAGTCTTCCTCACCTTATTTAAATTCTCAGTGACTGAGCGTTAGGATTAAAATCCACCGCAAAATAATTAGGAAAGAATCGACGAGCAAAAGAAAGGAGATGAAGCTGATCTGAGGAACAGATGATCCTCAACCTCTAGTTCTTTTTTTCTTTTTTTTTCTTTTTTTACAGGAAAGCCTGATTTCTTGGAGGTGAATGGATGTAATTATACCAGCAGTGAGAAAATCAATAGGCTGCGAGGGAAGATAAGAACAATAATGGCAGCTACGTCCCTGATGAGCTTTCTATCACACGTTCATTACATATACATGCTGAATGACAAACTTAATCATTCCCCATTATTATTAATGCAGCTTCTCTGCGTCATCTTCCATACTACAAGTTCATTCCTGCACATGCATCAGCAGAACATGGAGCAGACTCTCGCTTTCAGCGGCCGATCCCTTCTCGCAGTTCACTATCGGTCATATTTATTTCATCCCATGCCAGATCAGATCAGCCGACAGGATGGCGTTTAGAACATCTAACCGCCTGTGTTTTAGCAGATGGAAGGGATGTCAGCAAGCCTTGAAGCGTGAGCCGATATGACGTTTAAAAAATAAAATAAAACAAGATTCTCTGCGAAGAAGCTGAGCAAGAATGCTCAGCAGAAACCCCATGGAGAGTTTTACTACTGTTAATCAGTCCTTTAGTAAGAAAAAAACAAAACATATTAACCTGTTCCTAATCAGGAAATAGGCAGGAGAAGCTACTGTTACGCCCTTTAGCTTCTTGTAGCCATCCACCATGTCTGACATCAGTCTGAGGAAACTTTCTTCCATATTGAGCCCAATTTTAAGTCACCCTACAGCAGAGGTCGCGATAGATCTACTTTTTGGTCGTTTGATCGTTTTGTCTAAGAAGATTTTAAAAAAGTCTGGTTATACTAGGGCTGGACGATAATTCGATAGCAATATATATCGATCGATAGACGTGTGTTGGGATAGAAAAAAAGGAGTCGATAAAAAAGTTCGCTAGAAAAAAAAGTTTCCCCTCATTTTTTCATTATAGCCTATCAGGCAGCTTGATACAACAATCACTACTTACTCCAAACGAATAATTAACAATGACTCTGCCAGCCACCCTCTCTCCTTTCAAACCACAAAAAGGATTAAATAATTTGAGCTGAAACAGAATTTTTGTAATATTCCCTAAGCGAACTATCGCTGTAACTTCGCTGCGCTCAGATGTCACAACAAGGCAGCAGCAGAGGACGTTGTTTTGGATAAATGTTTCAGTGGCTCCGGTAAAGGTTACGTCCTGTTTTGAACCGATCCTCCATGCACTAAAACACTAAATGTAGCGATAATGAACGAAATATAAAACCACCATCAGCTGTTTTAAGCAGGACTCCCCTCTCCCAGCTCGCTACAAATCTCTTGCAGATAGACACGGGCAACTTAGCCTGGTTGCGCCGAGTTGCTATCATCTGTGGCTGTTAAAATGTCCCCTCAGTTCTGCTCCCGGTCCTCAGAAGCAAAAAACGCTTTAAAAAACAGAACAGGGGTTGGGTAGACCTGCTGGCTTCGGCTCAATGACTGAGCTGCAGTGTTGGAGCCCATCAACACTGGTGAGTAGCTAGTTAGCTTTAGCTTTAGCCTACAGCTGAATAGCTGAAGTGAATTTGAATAAACTTTATTGAGAAACTAAACCAAGGGTTTCAGCCATTAATATTATAAAGTGTCATAAAATGTTTAAAAGATTAAAAAGCATAAAAATAAGCCTTTAATTTAAATTGCTAACATGTATATGTAATGGTTAATAATATTACTTTTCTTTGTATTTACTGATGTTGCTCAGGTCTCTTGGTTTGTTTCCTAAAAACTTATGATAAAAAGTAAGTTTAATTAATTTAATTCTTGGTTAAAATTAGTTCATTGAAGAATAACAAAATCATCTCGCATATACGCAGGCTCCTTCGGAGTACCCTGCCACGAACGTTTCCTGGCAGCTGGTTTTAAAATGCGTTATGCTTCACCAGTTTTTGTGTGGACTTTTTTGAAAACACTGCGGATTAGGCCTTGGCGGTATACCGGTTCATACCGAAAACCTGTGCTTATTTTCGTTATGATAATAAATTTTAAAATACCCCTATACCGGTGAATAGCTCGGACAACTTCCGGAACGTTTAATGAGGGGAAGTGTTTCAGCCAGGACCGATTTCACTGCTACATGCTCTTCAAATAGTGTAGAAAATAATGTTTTTAACTAAGTGCAGCTGCTGGCTGGAGCGAAGCACACAATTCTGATGATTCCAAAAAAGAGGAGCCTCTTCTACAGTTTTAAAAGTATATCGGCTTCAAAATGTCAGACATGAACCGAACGGCATACCTTTTACAAACGCTATTGAGAGTAACCAGTAGGGGGAAGTGTTGAGCGCTGTTTGACCGTCTGTAGGTAATCGCGGTCAACAGCGGCAAAACCAGCAGGAAATAAATCATTAATAGCGGTAAATATGTTTCACATACCATCTACGATATTTCTGCCGTCTTTTTTTCTGTTATCTGAATATTAACCATCTTATAATCTCCTACGGTCGCCATTTTATTTTACTTGTTCTTTGGGAAAATACGATCTGAGTCTATACTCTTCCCCCTAGCGGGATTCTTCAGTACTACATGCAAAGCAATTAGAAGATGCAATTTCTTGCTTGCGCCAACGTGAGGTTTTAAAACAATTATACATACAGCCTTAGAACAAGAATTTCTACTAGAATCATAATCATTTTAATTATTTTCATATGATTCACCTGTGTCTGGAAAAAACAACATGATGCGGTCCATATGGCAGAAAAATGGGTTATTTAAAGCATATTTTTATATTTTTCATAAACAATTGTTTACCTTTCATTTTTGCACCATAAACTAGACAAAGGGAATGCTATTCATTTTATCCACTTGTTCAATAAATTGGTGTTTTCAAATCAAAAACGAGCATTCAGGTTTTTTGTTTTTTTTGTATCGAATCGAATTTCCAATTTCTTTGTTGTGATAACGCCTCTGTGAAGAAGATTGAGCCTTTTATATTGTCTTGAGCTTTTTTAAGGATCAATTATCAGCTCTGCTGCGTTTTTCTACAGCTGTATGTTTTAGCACCTGGTTAAGACCAGATCATAGTTGTTGTCCTGTTGTTACCCCATGGCTGAAAGTAGTAAATCACAGCTGCCCATGTTTTGTCTTTTTCACCTCACCAAATATAGTTTCGCTGTGGGTTAAAACACATAACGTTTCTGGAACGAGACTTGAAAGGAAAGCCTAATGAACACAGAGCGGCGAATTAAAAATGAATTAATTACGCCGGGTAATGAAATTAAAGCATTCCCATGAGAGCTGCTGTTTTTGTTTCGTTTAATTTCTATGTTGAAAAGGCAGTCGTTATTCCTATTCTGTGAAGCCAAACTCACCAACTCAACCTCAAAACACACACAGATTGGCACCCTATCCAAGCAGCTACGGTTAGCGCCAGTGACCTTTTAAGCTTGTAATAAATGTTCCAAATCCCAAGTTGCATCTGGGAATTTCTCACAAATTGTAAATGCAAAGCATATTTTGCTCAAAAATTATTTACATACTTATTTTCTGGCTTTTTTTACCATCCCTGCTGTTATGTTAACAGCTTTTGAAAGGTTAGACAAAGATGTATTCAGAGTGCTTTCACAATCTGTCTAGACAGACTAGTCTACAGAGTCACACTGCTTCCTACCAGTAATGGATTTTAGCCCGCCGTTCATTGCATTACAGCTTTAGTTGATTATGTACTGGCATGAACTTGAAGTTATTTACATAAAGCTAAGAGCTGTTTTGCTGCAAGATTTGGGATTAAAAAATTAGTTCTAACCTTCCTTTCCTGCTTGTATTAACCTTCAGGATGAACCGAATATCTCAACCTAATGAGGCCCATTAGTCTAGTCCGCAATGTGTGGAGTCGGTGTTTTCAGCTCTCCAAAGTGCGGTTTGCTTTAACTTGGTCTGGTCTCCGTGCAGATATCCCTGCTGAAGCAGAGCCTGGAGATGCAGCTGTCCCAGTCGCAGTCCTCGCTGCAGCAGCTGCAGCACCAGTTTAGCCAGGAGAGGGAACACCTGAGGATGCAGCTGGACGAGCTGCAGACGGAGCATCAGAGGCGGCAGCAGCGTCTGCAGGAAGCCCATCGCTGCGCCGTGCAGGACATGGAGCACGCCAGGCAACGTGACCTGAAGGTTGGTGGAGGGAAAAACCACAACCGAATGTCTACCTTTCTTATTTAAATACACTATAAATGTGTGGGGAATTAATAAATTAATTAATTTGACATTGTAACCAGTGGTGGTACAATGAAACTGCCTTCCACCACAAACCGTCCAAGATGGTTGATGGGAAAAAAAGGTTCTAAAAAAACACCTCAGTACAGGCAAGGCAATTTTATTTGTACAGCACACTTTCAACCAAAAGATAATTAAAGGTGCTTTTCATGATTTTGTGGTAAAAAACAAACAAACATATGTTTAGATGCAGTAAAAACAGCTCTTCATCAGAGTTTGAAAAGTAACGTTTTTAACTAAGTACAGCTGCTGGCAGGAGCTACCAGAGCGAAGCACACAATACTGATGAAGTGATTCCATTAAGAGGAGTCACATCTGTAGTTTAGAAGTTTATTGGATTTAAAAGGTAAGACGAGAACCCAACAGCATAGGCAAAATCCAGTCTGAGTCTGTACTCTGCCCCCTAGCGTGATTCCTCGGTACTACATGCAAATCCAGTACAAGATGCAATTTGCTGCTTGTGTCAACATGAGGTTAAAAAACAAGTTTACTTTCAGCCTTAGAATATCAAGAATGTCAAAGAATACTAGAATCATAATCATTTTAATTCTATTCATATCATTCACCTGTATGGAAAAAAAACTTGATGAAGTCCATATGACAGTAAAATTGTCTATTTAAAACACATTTTTATATTATTCATTCTTATAAGATCATGTGGATATGAAAGGTCTTGTAGGGGGGAAAAAAATAACGTAATACCGATATATTTTTTAAAAAATACTGTGAAATTAAAATTTTGCCATACCGCCCAGCCCTAGAATGATGTGACTTGCTCTTATGGATTCAATACTCAAAAAATCCAAGTTACTGAGGTTTCTATGCTAGCAAGGCGAGCTGCTTGTCTCTCTGTTGCGGTAGATAAGATTGTGGCAACAGAGAAGCTTGACAGGAAGCAAGAGTCGAAATGTGTTGGGGCAAATGAGTTAAATTACCTAAAGAAAAAAGTACTTTTATTAAATGTATTTTCTTTTAAAGGTGTTCTGCAACTTCTGGATGCATCCCTGCTCCACAATACCTGGATAAAAATGCTTTAACATGACAGGAAGTTCACAAAGGCCTGGTCATCAACTGTTCACTTGATTCAGGTGTGTTGGAGCAGAGATGCATCCAAAAGATCCAGGACAGTGGCTCTGGAGGACTGGCGTTGCTCTCATCTCTATAATTGAGAGCAAAGTAGTAAACTGAGATGTATAATAGATAGAAAAAAATAACTGTAAGGATGTAGGTCATTCTTGTGAGAGTTTTGTTTTAACTCCCACATAAAATCTAAATCCAGTGCTTCATATTGTTAGCATTGATATGTTAAAGTGCAACTCCCCCCTCCACAATCCTACTCCTCCTACATTTCCAGTTTGAAAAATGCGGCAAGAGGAGCCGTCGCCTTGGTGACCGAGGGATGCGTAGCATCAACACTTCCTTGTTATTAAAACTCCAACTCGCTAGGAAGGTGTGGCCGAGACAGAGTTTGTTTCATTTTCCACAGCGGCAGGATGGCTGAAATCGAAAATAAAAGCTTGAGTTGCAAATCCTGATTCAAATTCTAGTGCAGCATTATATATTTTACAGAAGAGGGCACTCAACTGATGGGTTTTGGCTAGAAGATGGATATTTTCACTATAATACCAAAAATAATCACCAGAAATGTAGACAGCTCTTTTAGTCACTCATTTAATCAGTTTATCAGCAAAAAAAGTTAATTTTAGGAGCATTTTTTTTCGCCTTACCACGTTGTATTAGCCGATGAAATAACCTTTTCCTGTAGGCTGTAAACTGGTTTACCTTTCATTTTTTGTTCATGACTCAGATTAGCTTGAAAACGGGGTGATAGGAACACAAACAAAGCTGCAGTAGTAAGTTGGTTTTTTTAATGCTTTTCGTTTGCAGCCTGTAGGCTACGCTTTGTTATTTCAGGTCAGTGGAGTTGATGTCTGAGAAAGCAAAGTGGTTTTTCATAACAACAGAGCTGTGCTGGGGGGGAAAATAAAGTGTTTTACCCTCTTCGTTAAGAGCAGTACTTCATGGCTGGTATCGTTTTTTTTGTTGTTGTTGTTTTTTTACTTTTTGTTGGTAGAAAATATGTGAGAGGTGAATAAATACTGCAATATTATTGACACCCATTGAATTTTGTGTCGTTACAACCAAAAAGGAGTAAAGCTATTTACTCATACAGTGAAGTTGTGGGAAAGGCTTGTAGAACGTAAGCTTCGATCAGAGGTATTTGTGAGCAGCAATTTTTGCTTTTAAGCGATATTCCACTCCAAAGTAAAATTGTGTGTGAGTTTAGTGAGTAAAAAAACGTTTTTGTAACCAGCCCAGTCATTCTCCTGATCTGGCAGCAGTCTGTTTGCTTTAGCTTACCATCAATCAATAAGTGAATGGGAACTACAAGCATGCTAGGATACTCATACTTAGCTGCATTGTGTCTTTGTAGATTTAGAGAAAGGTTAAGACAGGGTGCTGAGAAGAGCTGTGGTTTTGAATGAGGTGATCTGAAGTGGCAGATAACTATGTTAGAGTGGTTCAGGACGTGTATGAGAGCTGTGAGACAGCAGTGAGGTGTGCAGTAGGAATTAAATAGGAGTTCAAGAGTGTAGAGGTGGGACTCCATCAAAGATTGGCTCTGAGCCCCTTCTTGTTTGCTTTGGTGATGGACAGACTGATGAATGAGGTTCGACAGGAGTCTCCATGGACTATGATGTTTGCAGATGACATTGTGATCCGCAGTGAAAGCAGGACGAAGGTGGAGGAAAAGCTAAAGAGATTAAGGTGTGCACTGGAAAAGAGAGGAATGAAGATTAGTCACAGCAAGATAGATTACATGTGTGTAAAAGAGAAAGACATAAGTGGAACAGTGAAGTTCAGGGGAGTGGAAGTGAAGAAAGTAGAGGACTTTAAGTACTTAGGATCAACGGTCCAAAGTGATAGACAGTGTGGAAAAGAGGTGAAGAAGTGTGTGCAAGCTGGTTGGAATGGGTGGAGAAAAGTGTCAGGTGTGATGTAAGGTCTCAGCAAGAACCAGCGAGATTGTACGGTCTAGAGACAGTACCAATGAGGAAAACACAGGAAGCATAACTGGAGGTTTCAGAACTCAAGATGAGATTCTCTTTAGGTGTGACGAGGATGGATTGGATCAGGAATCAGTACCTCAGAGGAACAGCTCATGTTAGACATTTTTGGGATAAAGTCAGGGAGGCCAGACTGAGATGGTTTGGACATGTTCAGATATTTTGGTAGAAGGATGCCGAGGATGGAGCCACCAGGCAGGAGGCAGAGAGAAAGACCAAAAAACGAGATATCAATCAATCAATTAAACTTTATTTATAAAGCGTTTTTCATACACAAGAAGCAACTCAAAGTGCTGTACAGATTTGAAATGACCCCACATATATCCCCCCAAACAAATACTATAAATGGAACATTTAAGCTCAATTTTTGTGCACCCTATTGCAGTTTTATCAGTAAAACAAAATCAGGGTTTATTTTAACTGTCCTAAATAACATCATTATGTAAAGATGTTTAGTATTATTACATTTTAAGATGTACTTTTGGAACACGAAGGCTGATTTTAATGGTTTGTTATAGTTTTATCAGTGCTTTCTGCCACAATCCTTTAAGGATATTCATCAGCTTGATGTGGCCCAAAGTGGAAATGAGTTTGACAGCGCTGACCTAGAGAGAAGCCAGGTAGCCACAGCCGACCACCACTCCTGAGGCAGACGACTCCCTCAGAGAAAACCCTGGAAGATTAAAACAGGAGGTTACAATATAAAAATAGCAGGGAATAAACATGATAAAACTAAGTAGTAAACTGCTGATAAAATATTAACAAGTAAAACCTACAGAGCAATTAAAGAGACGATAAATAATTATCAAATCATTCACAGATAAAGAAAGACATGAAGTTAGCTGATATGAGGGCTGAGGATGTAGAGGAGCAGCCTTCATGTTTAGAAACGTTTAAATAATACTTTTCCCATATTTGGAAATACAATTTAGTCAGTTTTTTTTAAATATATTCTGAAAGTCAAGTTTCCCAACTGTACTTAAATGCAGCATGGGCAGCTATTGGGGAAATCCCTTCTAATCACGGGGGATTCCTCCAACTTCTAAAATCAGGAATTAGATGCTACAGGTAGCCATGTGGATGTCTCCCGTTTTTTCCCAGCATCGGTGATGTTTCCATTCAGCTTCACATTGTTTCAGGCATAGACTGTAAAAAAGAATAGACAGCGCCTCCTCACTCCTCCCCGTTTACCAGAATGACACACTTTCATGGGGGAATTCATGGCGGATTCACAGACTCCTCCTCCCCAGCTCTGACGAACCATGTTACTAAAAGGGGCATAGGGGCGGGATCTTCACTGTAGGCTCTGCCCTCGCGGGGCGTGTATTGGCGTGTAGTTCGGTCGTAATCACGCCCATTCTGCTCCCCCATCTTTAGCTCTGATGCTAAACTTGGCTCGGCCCCCTCATTAATTATGCAAGATTTCAAAAAATTATCTTACGAAAACCAGCCTGGTGCCTATTTTTTTGACGAGCCCAGCGTTATCTCAGGAAGAATATGTAGCCATAGAAAGTTTTTAAAAAAATGGGCACCAGGCATTAAAGTTGTTTTTAACGTGTCTAAAGTCCAATGCTTTTCAATGGGGGCCTAGCGGCCAAATGGAGGTACTACAGCAATGGAGTAGCAATGGCGGCCTCCATGGTATGCGGTCACAAAGCAGAGCGGCCAGTGGCCATTGGTTTCAGGTGAGGCATTCAGTTCAGCTGTTGATGTTGAAGTTGACAGATGCGTTCGCTGACAAAGTTCTGGTTGGTTTATTTTTCATTTGAAATTTTTTTTTTTTGTGGTCAATTTTATTAATATTTTATTTTGTATCTAATTCATCATAATTTTTTATAAGATGCAGATGAGAAAATAAAACTAAGTGTTAATAAATAATGAATATAATATTTAAAATGTTACACATAATATAATAATTTGATGTTTAACATATAATCTGAAATATTTAAAATTGTATATATATTTATAATGTTACATATTATATGTAACATTTACATATAATATAATATAATTAGGGATGCACTGATACTGGTATGAGTTATCTGAGCCGATACCGCTCTCATGTACTTTATCGGTAACGGTTAAAGTTAACCCATACCATGAACCGATTCTTAAAATGTGTAAAATTTTAACAGAAAATGTTCATTTTTCACTAAAAAAATAGATTTGTTGTGGTGTTTTTTTCATTGATATTCTATTTCTAATTCCTCATCATTTATTGTAACAAACGGAGAAGAAAATAAAACCTGTCTTTCAATTCATTGCATTTTTTTGTGTGGTTGAGGCATCCGTATTGGTACTCGGTATCGGCAAGTACTCAAATCCAACTATCACTATGGGTTTGAAAAAAGTGGTATCGTTGAATCCCTGATTTCAACAGATTAAAGACTATAGTGCATGGTAAAGTGCCTAAATTATAATTTATTTTCAATGCATGCATGTCAAAACAGTGTAATATGTCTTCAAATTATTCAAGTAATTTAGTTCAGTTGATCTTTCTTCTGTTTATTCTGTTGGTCTCGCCTTTCTCTTTCTTATTTAAATGTCTCTTTCTTTTCCCCATTTGTCTTTGTCTTTTTCGTCTCTCTCCTTCCACCAGTGAACTCCCCAAAATGTTTTTGAAATTTATAATTAGATTGCTAACAAACACCACACAAATACTATACTATGCAATATTCCCCTGTTGCTGTCTCTCTCTTTTCTTTATTTCTAGTTCTCCTTCCTCTTCTCCCTCTCATTACTTGGTCTTCTCCAATAATTGGTATTGTCCTGGTTTGGCTCAGTCATTAATGTCATAATGGTGAATGAGCATATAAAGTAAAGGAAGGCTTAACTTTTTCCATTTGTTATGTAATCGATGATGCACCTCCATCTATATTCTAATAGGTATTATAATAGTTGGAATTAAAGCACCTTTTTTTAATTATCTATAACACAATTTTTGAATATTTCATTGTTACCAGTACACATGCCTAATGATGATAGTGGTGCTTCTGCTGGAGCTGCAGCTCCTCTCTTTAGGTAAGAATTAAGTGTGCAAAGTGTTACTTTTGTAATATCCTTATGCAAACAACTGGGCCATCAACTTGTGATGCATCAAGAGTGTTACATCAGTGTTTACTTGGTTAGCAATCCCTATCAAAAACTTAAATAACTGATGAGTTTCCATGTTTGATTGGAACACCTCTGCTGCCGCTGCTGCTGGCTCTTTCTCTGTCTGGAGCTCTTCTTTGTTTTCTTCTATAACCTACAGTTATACAATAATTGTAATAACACAAACAAGCAGACAATAAAACCAAATCAACAAGTTCAACAACAACAGAAGCATTCAGCAGTTCTCAAATGGGGGGATGCTGTCTGCAGGAGGATTGTGAGTTAAAGAAATAATCAGAGCTGTAATATGAATATATATATTTAAATTAACCATAAGAAACAAAATAAATCCTATTTCATAGTCAACATGTTTCTCACATAAATGTTGCTGATATTTTTTTATTCTTTGGAATATTCTCTGTTAAAGTTATTTTGTTGCTTTCCTATTAGTAATATTCATTCAGTTCCTTAGTCAGTGTCCTGACTAAGGATAACTAGTTTACTACCAACAGGAGAGCTAAAGAAAATGATGTATAATAAGCCAGTTTTTGCCCTTGTGAATCTCTCCATTTTGCAAAGAGGAACTCTTAACCTTGGCCACTCTCTAATTAAAAGCGAGCAAAAGAGTTGCAACAGTTTCTTTTTCCCAATTTTTCTATGATCCATAGATTTGTTAGTCTTACGAATATAGCTGATTGTAATAGGGCTGTGTGTGTGTATATATATATATATATATATATATATATATATATATATATATATATATATATATAGACGTGTGGTGCGATAAAGGGGTCGATTAAAAAGTTCGATAGAAAAAAAAGTTTCCCCTCCTTTTTTCATTATAACCTATCAGGCAGCTTAATACAACAATCATTACTTACTCCAAACTAATCATTAACAATGACCTATGCAGCTCTGCCAGCCACCCTCTCTCCTTTCAAACCACAAAAAGGATGAAATAATTTGAGCTGAAACATAATTTTTTAATAGTCCCTAAACGAACTGTCGCCATATCTTGCCGCGCTCAGACGTTACAACAAGGCAGCAGCGGAGGATGTTTTTCCGGATAAATGTTTCAGTGGCTCAGGTAAATTTACGTCCTGTTGTGCACCGCTCCTCGATGCACTAAAATACTAAACGTAGCGATAATGAACGAAATCTAAAACTACGATCAGCTGTTTTAAGCAGGACTCCCCTCTCCCGGCTCGCTATGAATCTCTTACAGAGAGACATGGGAAACTTACCCAGGTCGCGTTGCTAACATCTGTGGCTGTTAAAATGTCCCCTCGGTTCTGCTCCCGGTCCTCAGAAGTGGAAAAACGCTTAAGAAAACACAACAGGGGTTGGATAGACCTGCTGGCTTCAGCTCTCAGTGACTGAGCTGCAGTGTTGGAGCCCATCAACACTGGTGAGTAGATAGTTAGCTTTAGCTTTAGCCTACAGCTGAAGAGCTGAATTGAATTTTAATCAGCCATTAATATTATAAAGTGTCATAAAATGTTTAAAATATTAAAAAGCATAAAAATAAGCCTTTAATTTAAATTACTAACATGAAAAATAAATATAATGTAATGGTTAATAATATTACTTTTTCTTTTATTTGCTCAGATCTCTTGGTTTGTTTCTGTCTTACAAACTTACTTATGATAAAAAGAAGTGTTTGAAAATGTAATTAATTTAATTCTTAGTTAAAATAAGTTCATTTAAGAATAACAAAATGACTGGGGAGGCACTTAAAATATATTTTTTACATTATGTGATTTTTTTTATCGATAATTATCAATATCGATCAATATGACTATCTTATTTATTTAAAAAAATTATCGAAATTCTTTTTTCTATATCGTCCAGCCCTAGATCGCAATAGGTCTTCTGGTTTGGTTCTGTGCGGTTTTCTGCGCTTGTATTTGTACAGAATGGCCTCGTTAGGAGAGGGGAGGGGATGTATGTCCATGGTAGTGACTGACTAAGCCATGGTATGGCAAACGATTAACATACACAGTGGAGGCATTAACACATGCCTTATTTTTGCTACTGATGGGTTGCCGTAACTGGCTGTAATCTGACAAGTCCAGTCAGCAGCAGCGCTGATCAGAGGAGAGAACAGCTGCACAGTTCTAAGTGATTGAGAGAGGAGAGAGCCTGTCGTTGGTGATGGAAACCATAGAGTTAAAACATCCGAAGCCCCAGCAAAATTGGCTGATGACGCCACTGTACACATGCATACTGAAAAATATAATTACATCTACCGTTACACCCCTCCTAGCACACATCCAGAGCTACAGAAGCATCTTCAGATGTGTCATTTTCCTTCCACTTCACAGTCATGCACTCCTTTGTGATTTCAGGACACTGTAAAGAGAGCAGTCCAACGAATGATACAGAAATAAAGCAGTCTTGACCCCTGTGGTTGCAAAATATTATAAATTATCTGAATGTGTCTGTCATTTTCTCTGCCGGCGAAAACCAAGCCCCCCCCCCCTTGACATTTCAATTCAGTGACGTCTTGTCAGAGACGAGGTTAGACTGGCAGTGATTCATCGCCACCGTGACAGCATGCAGCCTCTGTATCAAGCAGCTTTAGTGACAGTTTAATTTGAAAATATGCAAGCTCAAAAACAAAGCTCGCGTTATTCAACGTGCCGATGAGTCGTTCCTCTGCGTTAATCCCTCCGTTTCAGTCAAGGTCGATTTGGATCAGCCATACATCACATTCCTAAATCCCTCTTCTCCTCTCATTGCTGTAATTGTCTGAATGCTGTGGGTCTGAGAACGGCATTCTCATGATGTGTTGCTACCAACGATTTGA
Organism: Apricaphanius iberus; assembly: GCA_028564705.1. NCBI lineage: Eukaryota > Metazoa > Chordata > Actinopteri > Cyprinodontiformes > Aphaniidae > Apricaphanius > Apricaphanius iberus. Next base: position 1,102,926 of record JAPXFQ010002564.1, read on the forward strand.
GGATAAATCTGAATAGAGATGAGCGTTTGAGTCATGCACCTCCGTTTTTAATGTTCTTCTCTAAACTCGATGTTAACTCTAAGTTTACATCTGTCACTTTGGTTCTGATTGGCTGTTTTTCATACTTTGTTTCTGGTTGAAGAGTTGCACATTCGAGCACTTATTCCCTTTGGTTCAGGATTTGTAAAGCTGGAAGAAATTTTTCTCTTATTTCTTTAACCTTCGGACAGTTGCTATGATGCGTAACCATGGCAGCTAGTGGTGTAACTGTACACAAATTCTGAATTTTCCATATAAATCCAGCTGTTTTCTACCTAAATACATGCAGAATGTTTATGAGCAGAACTCAGAGCGCTGTGCAATTTTTAAAAAGTGACACCACAACAGAAAAAGGACTTGAAGCTGTCACTAAACTCTGCTATTTGGAAACATTATTGGTTTCTCATGCAGCTACTGTAGAAAGAGAACGATGGACCGAACCAGAACGGTTTTCATTGAACGCATCTTTCAACAGCAATAAGGTCCATAACATGCTCTGAACTAGATGACTCACCTGAAACGATGTCAAGCTGGAGAAAAACCAGCTGACATCCACATGACTACCAGTAGCATCCAATAAGAGCAAACTCCTGATTTTTATTAAATACCATTGATGAGAAGGGATTCTCCCAATGGCTGCCAAAGCTGCATTAAAATACAGCTGGGAAACAGTACAAAACTGTGCAAACAAAACATTAACACTCTTTCGCAAGTGGTTATATAATTTTCTACTCTGGCTAGGTCTGCTTGTACTCATTTTTTTTTTTTTTATCCATTCAGCTGGTTAGTCCTTTACGTTTATCTTTTTAAGTTGTAGAACATTCTAAAATCCATTTGATTTCAGGAATTGTAAGGAAAGTTTAATAAAGAAAAGCCTCTCTCTTTAATGCTGATCAAATTAGAAGAAAATAAAAAAGTTATACTCACATTTGTATTTATTTTTATTTAAAAAAGTGTACCAACAACGAACCGAACCGTGGTATTTGTGTGCCATTACACGTCTAGTGGCAACTGTTGTTTCTACAACCGGGAGCAGCTGATTAGCATCTAAAAAGCTGAAATAATACGAATGAATGAATAATGATGTCAATGAACTACGACCTCAAAACGCAGAGGAGTTGAAACAGAGGCTTCATAGATGCAGAGCAGGACCAAAGAGGAGAGGGAATTGGAGAAACTTCAATCAAGAAATCAAACTTTACTTATAAAGGAGTTTTCAAGGAAAAAGAAATGCAGCTCAAAGTGCTTTACAGAATTAAAATTACCCCTCCACCCCATACACACACACACACACACACACACACAAATATAAACATGTTCATGTTTATTCCCTGTCCCCCCAATCGTGAGCAACATTAAAATGACAACAATAAAATGCATAAAAAAATGGAAACTGGGCTGCGTACAGATGAGCCAGGTTAGATAAGGAAACCATACAAGGGATCTTATCCCCTACTCCAACTTCTCTCAATTCAATTCAAATGAAAAATGCTTTATTAATCCTAGACGGAAATTAAGTCTTGATTTAGATCATGATGGCTCTAGGCAAGAAGGATTTCTTTTTAGTGGTCTGTGTTGTAGGAAACTGAAGCCTCTGTGTTACACACCAGCATTTTTTTTGTATTTAACTATATTTTATAACTTCCCCTCACCCCTAGCCCAGCCGGGTTGTAACACTCTGACTGAAAACCCTTTTTTTGTATGTTTTTGTATGACGGTTTCATGAAACGGATGCTCAGGGTTGTTCATAATCTTCTTCATTTTATGAGGAAGGCTTATTTGCATCATCACTGTCTCTCTCTAACCATACGACAGGGCAGAGGTTTTAAAAAAAGTGGCAAAAACAAATGAGGTGGATTCAAATTTCACGAATCAATTTGGTTCCGATTCCTAGGAGTTAGAATCGATTCAATCTGATCTAGTTCAATATTGATATTGGTCAATGCTATTAAAACCGCTTTTTTATTATTATTATCATTGTTATCTTAATTATATGTCTGAAATTCAATGACTTAACACTAGGTAACAGTTCACCATGGGACACTGTATTAACCCTTTCAGACACAAAACTAAACATGGCCGTCTTGACTTCTCCTTTCTATTTCAGTTGGAAAAAGGGCAAACTAATTAAAAAAACTAAAATTTTGTTTTAAACTTGTGATTCGATTTTTCGATTATTTCAACACCGCTCTAATTAGCAGTGCTTCCCAGCAATTAATGGTGCCATTGATTTTAGTGTTTTGACTAGAATTAATTTTAGATTTACGCATTGTTGTTAGTTTAGTTTTAGCCTAATTTTAGTCTACTAAAATGTCAAGCAATTTTAGGTGGCTAAAATACGTATAATTTAAAAACATTTTCTACTTGGAACTGTAATTTAATAGACAAGGCCCAAACCATGGCAATCACCACAACTGATCGTTTACAGCACAGAGCTAAGAATAAATATATATTTAAATAATAAAAATACACATCTCACACATTATAGACATAGTGTAATTACAAAAAAAACCAAAAACATTTTGGAAAGAACAAACACATTCCCAAATATGTTTGTTTTTTTTCAAATTAAAATGTAAGAATAACAATATTAAGCCGGATTTCAGTGTTTAGTGCGAAGGGAGGGGGTTCATCTGGAAACCTAAAAATGGCAGATTCACAAATCAAATAAAGGTTTCACAAATTACTTAGTTTTAAGTGTTCTGCTATTAGTGCAGCAAAATTTTGTCCCAGTTTGAAATCTCTTAGGTTAAGTAGTTTTTAAACTAGAGCAGATTGAAGACGCTCAGGGTAGAGAAAAATACCTTACTGCCCTTTAGCCATTTCCTGAACGGGAAAGTAGAAACCCGAAACCAACTTCAGCTTCGTTAAGAAAGATGAAGAAGGTAACGCAGTTCTTTTATCTGCCTACCAAGTACTTTTCTGGTCATCATATTTACTGTGATAATGGTGTTACCGCATTCTAGTCTTCAACTTTATCTCATTAACAGCAAACGTCTAGGTGAATTTAACTTTGAGAGAATATTGAAGTGCCTCCTCAGATTGTCGTGTTCTCTCCATGAAATGCTGCTCCGTATTTTGTTTTTGTAATATGTGAAATGGATCCATGAACAATTTCTCCTTTTTCTCTCAGCCGTAAACGTTTTCTACTTTTTATAATAATCTGATCAATTTTCGTCTTCCCGGGCGCTTCTTCAAACAGTAGTTAGCGTCACGTCTCAGTAAGGCGCCTGATTGGTTCTCTTCTCAGCTAGTCCCGCCTCTTCCATTTGTTGATCAATTTAGAAATCGTCTTCGTCTTTATATATTATTTTTTTAAATTTCCGATTGGTTTTTGTCTGAAAAATATATATTTATGAAGAAAATAGAGGCGAAAATATTTCCTCAACAAAATTAACGCTGCTGTTAGCGTTTCATGGCAGTATCATAACTGTCTTCAGTCAGTGGCTTCCTGAGAGCGGTTATGAGACTGACTGCTACTGGAGATCCTTTCTACCCACAGCATTAACGTCAACTCTTTGAAGAAACTTGGATGAGATGAGTGAGACAACATTTAATTTCCCTCTGGCACAAATGAGTTGTTTTTTAACTGAATAATCAGAAACTTTGTCGTCTTCATCTGCTCCTCCACTTTCCTCCTCTGTGACAGGAGTAAGAGGAAACTTTATGTGTAATGACAAAACTATCTAAAGCATCCTTTCTTCCATCCAAGTCTTAGTTAATAAGCAGTGAAACCAAGAGTTAAAAGCGTTACAGAGAGCTTTCATATTGAGAGCGTGTTTATATTTCTGTCTGCAGCGCCGGGGAGAGAAAACTCAATTATCCTGAGTGGAGCCGTTTGAATGATGATGTGTGTACGTGTGCTTTATGCGCGTTAGGCTGGATGGCGGCGCCTCATTCGAATTGCTTGTTGTTATCTCTTCACAGTTCACAGGAAGTTATATCCAGGGAGTAATAAAGTAGTTCCAAATCCCTACAACACGAGCACGCACACACTTTCACATAACTAGATTTAGTTCCCGGACGGGCTGATACAAAAAGCTACAAATAGAAGCAGCGAGATCGCATGGGGCGAGTGACAGTTTATCTTCTTTTGTTTTACCTCATTTTGCCCGTGCGTTATATGGGGAGCGATTGTTTTACGGTGATAAGTGTGCTTTTCTGAGGGCAGGTTGATTTTATTACAACCTAATAAAGAAAGTTTCCAAATAAAAATTGCTCCAACTTTTAAAACTTTCAGGGTGAATAAGTGGAAAGCAGAAGTTTACATACGCTGAATAAAAAGACACATCCATCACACTTCTCCTATTTTGCATCAGAAAAATAGGTAAAAATAATGGAAAGAGAACATGTCAGAGATTTATTTATTAGCGTCTTCAAAGTCAGAAGTTTACATAGATTTCCTCAGTGTTTGGTAGAGTCGCATTTGAACTGTACAAATTGGCTCCAATCCGTTTGAGTTTCCTTCCAGGAGCTTCTCACAATAGTTTGCTGGAATTCTGGCTCATTCCTCCACTCAGAACCGGTGGAACTGGGTCAAGTTTGTAGCCCGCCTAGCTCTCAGACACCTTATCAGATCTGCCCACTAATTCTCTATGGTAGAGGTCCTCAACAGCTTTTTTTGCGTGTGTGTTTGTTTGTTTTTTTCACCACGCACCAGTTTATTATCACTAATTGTTCACATGAGTGAATGGAACAAAATAAAAGGAAACGACGGGCATAAAAAAATGGGGATGTTTTTAAATATTCCTTTAAATAATCCTGCTCATAATTTATCGCCGTTTCTGTAAGTTTACGGCAAAAACGTAAGATGATGAGTTTTTGCCGTAAAATGCCGTAAGATGAGTAAAATTTGCCGTAAGATGAGTAATAAAATTTTTTTTATTTTTTTAACAAAAAATAAAAAAATTTGATTGGTTCAATTTTGTTGTAGTAACTAAGCGAGTTTCTTTGTAACTAATTATTTATCAATATATTTTCTATTTTGCAAAAATACTTAAATAGATTTAAAGGAATAAAATGTATATATTATACCTTTTTAATTTAGAAAAAAAAAAGAAATATATAAAAAAATTTTAACTAAATTAAAATGACTTCTTAAAATGCATTGTATGATTGCTGTGTTACCACTGTTACAATCTGATGCTTTAGTTTAATCTTTCTATTTTTGTTTGAGCTTCAGATTGTCTCAGATAATATTAATATAACATTTTTTTTAGGATCAGCCAAATCAACCCTGCCTACTTTCCTAGATTAGACAAAATCTTGATTAAAACGCTCTTATTGTGGGTAGTGGTCCATGCCTTTAAAATAAGATTAACCACAAACACAAATATGAAGTGCATAAAAAAAACAACTCAATACAAACCTGAATCAGCGGCTACCATGTTCCAGTTTCTGTGGGGCACGTTTAAAGATTCATCGCCTTATTAGAAAGCTGATTGACACAAATTTCGCAGAGTGGTGCTATTGTTTAGTAGAATACTTGGTATTGATTGCTAAATGTAGCTATTTTTTTTCTTGGAAGTCATAAGCTCGTCTGTCGCTTCAATGAACACTTTTGTTTCTCGCCAAATAAACTCCCCAGACCGCTTTTCAATCGCGTATCTAGCTTGTGAGTTTGTTTTTAGAGGCGACATATTATGTGGCCCAGGCAAGCTTTTTTTTGACATGGGTGAAGATGGAGTTATAGATGTAGCTGTGAGAATCTGGTAATTTTTCAAAATAAAACAATGTTTAGACCATAGACTGTATATATTAGAAACACCCTCATTGACGTCACCCATAGGTTTCCGAAGAGCAAAAATGAAGCCAACTGGGTGGTTCCCACCTTGTCCGCGTCATTCGCCTCGTCACTCTCAGAAACTCCAAAAATGGGCAAAGAGGTGGAGCTGAGAGTGGCGCTGTGAGGCTGGGGGCTGAGGGTTAACGCTCCAAGCCGATATGGCTACAAGCTAGTCAGAAGCTAGTCGGGAGCTAACTGAAGCTAACATAGGCTGCAGCCAGTTTCAGCCAGAAGACCGCGGTTGAGATGCTTTTACCCCGTTTTTCAACTATGATCACTTTAGACCCTGAAACATCTGGAGTAGAGAAAACAGATCAATATAATAAGACCCAAATGGGTCGGATCAATACGGCCTTATATGGTGTTATTTCCATTACCATCGGTGGAGAGTGAGGACATAGACGGCTCATCTTAACAACACATCCAGCAAAAAGCAGTCCCAAAGTCATCATGAAAACTCAGATCATCTCAAAAAATAAAAGGCTTTTGACTCACCTCACATCTCAGACATTAGTTCATGCCTCCAGCTGTGTTCCTCACACCAGTACTGATCTAGCCAGCGATCGTCCAGTCCGTCTAGAGTCCAACTCTGTAGTCTTCCAGCCTGATCTACCCATCTCCCGCTCTGGATGCCGCGGCGTCCAGGTCCTGCCGACTTTGCTGCTCCAACTCGCGTGTAGAAAGAGATAAAAGCTCCGACCAGAACAGCATTCCTCTCGGCCACCTGACAGAACCCCCCCACAGCTGGTGAATCATCAGCCAGTATAAAGCCTCCCCCCAAAGCATAAACTTCTTGGACGGTCTGTTACTGTAATCGACACAATTATTATTATTGGACAAAGCCGTCTTTGTCCAATAATTGCAGATTAACATCCAAAACTGAATAAAAACTGCAGAGGCAACTTACAGTGGAGTTCAGAAACACCAAATGACTGAAGTCTTTACGTTAGTCCCAGGCAGAGAAGATCTTCCCCGCAAGCAGAGGGGGACAGCAGACTACGGAGCAGCTATTAGCTACAGTTAGCCACCATTAGCCACCAGCGTTAGCCTAGACGGACCTGTCAATCAAAATGACACGCCCCTAATTATTCATAATTTCAAGATTAAATTACAAATAAACGGAGAAGTTAGAAAAAAATTCAACCCCCTCAGAGTTGTCATGATGGTAAACCTGAACTATCTGACCTAAAATAGTTTTTTGAACCAGGCTGTAAACATGTTTATTTTTGCTGTAAAGTTGGCCTTTTTAACATGGGAGTCAATGGGAAGTTGTTCCTTTTTGCAGCCAGCCCCCAGCGGATGAGGGAGGAACTGTAATTTTTGACACTTCCTGCTTGGCTTCATATTTTGCGAGCGGAGTTTGCCCCTTGGTTTGGACCCAGTTAATAAGTAATGCTTGTGTGCAGCCCGGAGGTTGTTGATCTCTGCTCTACAGGACTGAGATCAGGGCTTTGTGATGGCGACTTTAGAACATTGACTTTGTTTCCTCAAGCCACATCGTCCATCTGGACGAACCATTTGGACCTAAGCTTTAAATTCCTGGCTGATCTTTTTTTTCGCTTCAATATTTCCAATAATATTCTTTCCTAATGATTCCATCGGTTTGATGAAGTCATAGTTCCTCCTGCAGCAAAACAGCCGCACAGCATGATGCTACCACCACCATGCTCCACACTAGTGATGGTATCCCTTTTATCCTCGCAAATGCAAAGATGGTAATTATGTCCAAACGGTTCCGCTTTAGTTTCATCAGAATGGAGACAATATGATTCCAGAAATCAATGTGTGAGTCTTTGTATGAGTTTACAAATTACAATCTGGCTTTTTCTATGTTTCTTTTAAAGTAATTGCTTCTTCCTTGGTGAGTGGCCTTTTCAGCACATGTTACAGCGGTGCATGTTTCACTGTGGATGATGATATTATAAAACTAGCTTCGGCAGCATCTTCAGAGGGTCAGTAACTTGTGTTCTGGGATCTGACCAGAACCCATCTCCTTCCTCAGAACTATGAGGGTTGGACGTTCCCACCATGTATATACATGTCTTTCTTTCTTTCTTTCTTTCTTTCTTTCTTTCTTTCTCTCTCTCTCTCTCTCTCTCTCTCTCTCTCTCTTTCTTTCTTTCTTTCTTTCTTTCTTTCTTTCTTTCTTTCTTTCTCTCTCTCTCTCTCTCTCTCTCTCTCTTTCTTTCTTTCTTTCTTTCTTTCTTTCTGTCTCTTCTCTCTGTCTCTTTCTTTCTTTCTGTCTCTTCTCTCTGTCTCTTTCTTTCTTTCTGTCTTTCTTTCTTTCCATCTTTCTGTCTTTCTTTCTGTCTTTCTCCTTTCTTTCTTTTCGTCTTTCTTTCTTTCTGTATATCTTTCGATCTTTCTTTCTGTCTGTCTCCTTCTTTCTTTCTTTTCGTCTTTCTTTCTTTCTTTGCGTCTGTCTTTCTTTCTTTCTTTCTTTCTTTCAGTCTTTCAGTCTGTCTCAGTTCCTATGCCTTCCTTTTGTCCTTCCTTTTTACTTTTTCCACACCATTCACATTTACCTTCCTTGAATGTTTGATAAATTGTTACATTTAATAGACAAGGTCCATGTTTGAATCTCGATATGATGTTACTGTATGGTGTCCTTTATACGTTTCTTTCTTTCTTTATGATGATCTTATCTCAACAGAGAGATGAGAGAATAGTTTATATCCAGGCCTTCACTTTCATCAGGTTCTCTAGGTGTAAAGTTGTCTGTTCCAGAATCAGTTTGGATAAGGTGAAGATAATCGGTCTGCAGCAGCCGGGGGGCGTCTGAGTCCTCGTTGCACCTGCTGTAAAGACCTTGTGTTGCCTTCAGGTTCGTTCAGGCATTAAAATTCTGCTTTTGGTCCAGCACCTTGAAGCCATCGCTCTCTCACGCCTCTCTGCCTGCAGCCGTCTTAAAGTTGTGCAGGGGTCAGGATTAAGATCTGCAGTAAATCAGCTGGATCAGCCTCTCACCTCATGCTTCTCCATGTTTGTCTCACGCTTGTTGATGAGCTGCTCCTCTCTCTCAATTGAATGTGCTCAAGTAAAAATATCGACAGTCCATTAATGGAAGAAAGATCAAGGAAGCAGGCAGCCCGACTCACAGAGGAGGAGGTGAATGTACCAGCATTATAGTCAGATAGTAATTATGGGATTCACTGCGTTTACTAGAGATTAATGGGCTTCCTTTAATTAAAGGAACAAAGCTGTGGTTTTTACTGGTCCGCACTAGAAAGGCATCACTGATCTGTGGCAAAGAGTGAGACAGATTAGTGGCTTTTTAAACTCACTTTCTTGAGCCGTGACACTCCTCCCACTGGAGCTCCTGCAGCATAGCTGGTTGGAGGAGAACAATGAGGATTAGCAGTGAAAAATTAAGGGTCCTCTCAGCCCTGAAATGCGTGATGGTGCCACTTTAAGTAGGCTAAAGGGACGTTTAAAACATTCATTACATGATACGGTAAAACACGACACAGGAAGTTTAAATCTTCATAATGTTTAGGGAAACCGTCACCGATTAAATGTGATACCAGGAACAGTTGTTCTATGTCTTCTAACCGATTTCTCCCTCCACCAGGAGCTAGAGGAGCGTCTCCGCCATCACCACCACGCCGAGCTGCAGTCTCTCAGAGAGGCCCACCGGCAGAGCATCGAGACTCTCAAACAGCAGTCGGAGCAGGAGCTGCAAACTCTCCGCTTTGAGCTGGAGGATGAGGGCAAAGCCATGCTGGGTGAGAGCCATGGAGAGGCGATTACCCTGCATTTTATTCTAGAAGCTAATGCTAGAAATTAATCCTAAATCCTTCTCAAATGTTTTATTTTATTTTAAGTCTTTGAGTTTTTAGGAGTCTAGTCCTGCTTTTATTTTGGGGCTTCAGAGTAGGGAGGGCTGATCACTGATTTATGCCACACTTTTCAGATAGATATTTGTTAAAACAATAAAAATTAAACCGATACATAATTTTCCTTTTCTTAAAGTGTTACTTTAAATGATTGGATTTAGCTTCAGTGTGACAAAATGGAGGGGAAAAAATCAAGCATTGGTGATGATTATGTGAGAGACTATTAACGGTTAAAACAACACACGTTGGGTCCGTGTCTCAATATTTTCAAGCTTCAAGGAGAAATGAGATAACCTAAAGGTCAGAGGAGTTCACGCCGGACTATATATATCAACTGGGCATTAATATATGAGGACCATTCAGTTTGTGGTGCCAACAATCCGGCACCGGAGAGAGATAAATGGTCCTCCATTAACCTTCGTGTCATGGTCCTGACACTGCAGAGCTCCTTCCATACGTCTCTCTCTTCCTCCTTCTTGACATCCTTTTATTACCATCCACCTCCCATAATCACCACCTCCAACAATTTTCAGACTCTTCCCCACTCAGGATTATGTGTTTAAAAACTTTCCATTGATTGTTCTATTTCTTGAGCTGGTTAAACAGCTTTCTCTCCTAAACATTTGCACATTTTCTAACCGCTAAAGGAAGCAGATGCACCAATGAACTCCTGTATGTTCAGTGTAAAAACCTGCAGCTTTGTTTCGTGCTGGCCGATAAACTCTTCCCTCACGTTTCGCCCCGCAGCCTCCCTGCGATCCGAGCTGAACCACATCCACGCCTCGGCGATCGAACACCTGCGACAGACCCACCACCAGGAGGCGGCGGCTGCCAAGGCCGAGCTGGAGAAAACCCTGGAGAACAACCGGACCCAGGTAGAACCCGAGAGAGGCTTCAGTTATTATCCGTCTGCATCCGTAATTGTTCCCATTCACGCTTTCATTATCGCATAATCATAAATCTCGTCTCGACAGCTGCGGACAGAACTGTGTTTAATTGTAATAATCAGTGTGATGTTAATGATTTCTGCGGAAGCTGCCAGCAGACGAGTGATTAATGACTCTCTGGTCTCATCTGAATCCTCCCGAACACTTCAGCCCGATGGTCGCTGTGAAGGTTCTGTTATTGACACTGAAGGTTTACAACTGTTATGCAGATTTTTATTTTTGTATTCATAATGCCAAGTTACCCAAAAAGGTTTCAATATTTTCGGTGTGGAACTTTCAGAAATTCTGCAATCACTCTCTCAAATATCTTCTTGGTGAAATCCTGGCCGATTGTTGATCACTGTTCCTTGGTTTCTGTTTCTCTGCCTGCTTTTTGAGAACTGACCCCCGCTGAGAGTTTTTCTGACCATGGATTCAAAATGTTCACGGATCGGCATCAGACTGTCCTTTTTCATGGTGCAGAGCCAAAACGCAGACAGCAGAGTGAGGCATAGTAATTAGACTTAACAGACAGCCATGGAAACTCTGGGTGAAACTAATGGCATGGAAACAGGCTAGAACAACAAGGAATGCACCAAACACTGAGAAACTAGGAGCTTATGTTTAGATAGATCAACTGGAACACATGAGGATGATTAGGTAGCACCGGGGAAAGTCATAACGAAAGATTAAAGGCGACTACAATGAACTAGAACGTTTAATTGATTGGAGAAATAAAACTAGACCTAATGAAATTGGGAAAGGTAAAAAGAAACCAACCAGGAGCGCAAAAAACTCAGACAAACTAAAAAACAAAGAAATAAACCTGCAGTATATGGTAAGACCTTATGAGCAATAATACAAGGATCAAACATGTTGCTAGATTAACTGAAACAAAAAAACTAGATCCCATAAAATGTAACTTAAATATTCAAAAAGAATAACGCTGGTCAAGACTGCGCGCCAACCTGCCTTTTTACCAGCAGGTGGAATGGTGATCATAATAGGTTCGGCTCTAGAGTCAACGTGTATGAATAAAAAAAAACTGAAAAGAACACAAATGATCTTTATTTATATAATATATATATATATATCCTTTATTTAACCAGATAAAAACCCATTGAGATCAGGACCTCTTTCACAAGGGTGACCTAGCCAACAAAGGCAGCAACACAGGTCATGACAATCAGGACAGACAGACAACAAAATAGCAGCCAAAAAACAAACATGAAAACATTTAGATATTAAAGTACTAAAGTGCGAGTGAATAAGAAAATACTAAAGTACAAGTAGATAGGCAATTAAAGTGCAGAGGATCTAGACAGTAACAAATTAAGAATATAGGCATTCCTCAAAAGTGTTCCTTTGACGGTTTCTTTGTTTCAAACAGTGTATTGAGGTTATTTACAGGTGAATAAATGACACAGGATGATAATATATTTACAAAAAATGCAAAGGAATTAAGGAAGGAACCAATCAAGGGAATACAGAAAATCAAAATTCTTCCTTGTCGCACTTAGTTCAAGTCCTAAGAGATTTATCACAAGGTTTTTTGTCCCGGTGAACTCAGGTTCATTTCGTCCTTTTTCCAATTGAGGTTCTTTCTCAAGGGTCACTCGCCATCCACGGTAAAACCGAGGAAAATCCAATGAGGAAGTCTTCAGGATGAAAAACTGAAGAAAGGGAGTGGAAAAAGTATCCACCCCCCCAAAAAAAATCCTGACCTAAACATAAGCCAGAAAAGAAATCATTAATACAATTATTTACATATATACATATACAAAGAAATAAACCATAATAATAAAGAGGACATGTCTTTTTCTAAGTTCAATTAAATTCTTTAACGAATTTAATGTTGTACATTAATGTTCATTTACTTTTAAATGTCTAATTATTTCTTTTTCTGTTTCACAAAACTACTTATCAAATATTCAGCTGAATTCTAAACTTGACACTATTTTCTAAAAAGAAAAATAAGTGTGTTCAAATCAAATATCCCAACTAGAATGACAAAAATAATTAAGAAAATAAATTATAAATCATTCTGTTTGGTCTCTAAGGTGACACCTGTTCCAAGCAATGCTGATCAAGGATTGTGGCCTACATTAGAGGGTGACACGGGAATCAATTGTCGCTCCCGTCCCGATCCCCAAAAAATACTCCCGTCACATCCCGATCACGTGACAGCCCCCCCCACCCCCCCACTCCAAAAAAAAATTCTTGTCCCGAAAAAATCCTGAGTGAAAGACTCCCGTCCCGACCCGAATCCCGTAGATTAGTAATTTACCTCCTATGGCGCTCCCCCCGCCCTCCTTTAAACCATAGCCTAGCACAGTGTCAAAGATCATCTATTTAGCTTTATCCGCCATCTTTAACCATATCCTGCATTCTCGTTTGGCCACCTTACCACGTCATGAATGGACTCGTCTCGTCTGACTACCAAACTATTAATGCTGCGTTCGAGAGCCCATCCAAACCAGTGGGACGTGGGACTTCTCCTACCTGAAATGTACTAGCTCCCACTTCTAAGCGTTCGAGGCAATCGAACGGGAATGTAAACAGAAAACATGGACGACCGCCGCGCTAAACAGATAGTCGCTTTGTTTATGAAGAGGCATGCTAACAGATAATAACGACATTCACACCATAATATGAAAAACAAGTTGTGTTAAAATTACAGTGCCTAAAACAACACTACAAGCAGAGAAGTACAGTTTATAGCCTATTCGTTCAAGTTTTACCTCTCAGGACGTAAGACTCAATGGGCGCCGCCATTATCCTCTGACTTAATTTTGGTGAAGTCGGGGTACGTCCAACTACACAGAGTTCGCAGGTAGGAGGTTCCACTTCGACAGGCATTCCAGTGCACTTTTCCTATTTGGAGGTAGGATAAGTCCCATGTCCCACTGGTTTGAATGGGCTCTCGAACGCAGCATAAGATACACGCATTTTCAGTCGGATATATTGTGCTTACCAGTTTATCCAGGTGGTGTAGCAACAACGTAGTAGTTTCAGTTTTGGTGCGTGCCGTGTAGTAGACCCGATGGAATTCAACTAAAGATAGATGTAAAAATAAATAAAATTCTAATTTCCGGTTTCCTGTCCGATCCCGTGGATTTTTTCCTGTCCCGTCCCGATCACGTTACCAAAAGTGAAATTGAATCCCGTCCCGCGGGAATCTTGCAGGAATCCCGAAAAATTGTCACCCTCTAGCCTACATACAGCTAACTAGCTGTAGGCATATGCAGTTTGTTACTCACCGGAGAGTAGAGATGCACATATACGCTTACTGACAGCAGTCAGGCAAAATGAAGGGGAATCTGTGGCAATAATTAATCAAATTAATACAGGGAAATAAATTAGATTCTGGATAAGTAAATAACAGAGCAGCTCACCAGTAGTCCACAGCGCAAAGAGAATTCAGCACACGGTTTGTCTTACTTTTTACTCTTGAGTTGAGCAGCAGAAATAGCAAACCAAACTCACAACCAGGTAAGTATGAGTTTTCCTTTTTCCAGGTAGAACACAAACACCAAAGGCTGGTAGCACAGAGCTGGATGCTACAGCAGCAACTGAACTCTGGAGATCCAGAGCTCTGGGCGGGGCAGCAACAGCTGGTCATCAATCGGTGCTGGTTTTTCTTGACTGCAGGTGTGGTTGTCACATGGGTTACAACAAGAATAGAGTGAATAACTTGATTTGCATTGCGTTTTGGAATTATGACACGTATATCACCTTGGTGTAAATGTTTTATTTTTGTCACACCAATCGTTTTCTAACTGCAACAATACCACCACCAAAAATAAATTCAATAGCATTTAAATAAATAAATAAAATAAGATCTACAATTATGGTGCTACTGCACTGTTCATCAACACCTTTAATACCCTTAAAAGAGGGTAATATGGACCAAAATTTATATCTTGACATTTTTCGGCTGACATCCGATATTTGATATATCTATCTAGATATTTTTCTTCCTGAAAAGTGTTGACATAAAAAAGCACTTCAGAATCTGAGCTACATGTCTCAAATGTCACACAGATACTTCTATTGACATACAGCTGGTGATGTACATTATAAACTGTGTCAAAAATAAAATATCGGCATAAGTTAATAATATTTCTTAAATTAAAATATTTTATCCTTCCCAACCAAAACAGCTTTGTTATTAAAAAGAACTGTTTTGGATAAGAGCGTACTGGTGATGAAATTCAGCCGTAGAGATTGGTTCTGAGAGGCCAAAAAGACTAAATTAATAGGAAATACAGCTGTTTAGTTTTTTTGTACTTTGGGGTTAGAATGCCAACAACAATTAAACAGAAGTTTGTGGGTTATGGTATTATTTTCTGTGCTTTTTGTTAGGAGTTTTAAATGCCCAGCGTTGCTGAACTCACCATACACTTCATACATTCCTTGAATGCACCATAGGTGTGTGGCGCACTAAGTGCAACAAAGACGAGCTTCTGCCTTTCTGCGCATTGTGAAGGGCAGACAGTGTTTTAATTACAACAGAAGCATTCATGAGCGTGACGGGACTCTGTGAGAACGTTCTCAGAGTTCACTTAAAGCACCGCTAATCAGCGGCTACTCTGGCTTCATCTGTCTCTATACTGCTGTTTACTTCCAGACTAAATGCAGCAGTGGGGTTGTGGTGAGATTCGTGTTCAGTGAAGAGATATAGCGAGGTTAAATGAGGCAAGAGTCACACAGAGGGGCGTGAGGGCAGAGAACCGGTCTATTTATATCTATGTAAACTATATTGGGTCATTCTTCAGAATCAGAATCAGAATCAGAATCAGTTTATTGGCCAAGTATGTCACATACAAGGAATTTGACTCCGGCAAACTTTTTCCTCCAGTACAGAACTTGAATAAGTGAAATAAAAAAAAAAATAAAAATAAAAATAAGAACAAAAATAAGTAAAAATACAAATAAATATCAGATCGTAAATAATAAAGGATAATATATACACCAAGCCGGGGTTATTTTACAGTGAGTATGTACAGAAGTGCAGAGTTATAGTTTATTCTTATGTGAGTGCACTCACACACTGTGACTAGAAAGAGTTCGTCAGAGCGACAGCCTGGGGGAAAAAACTGTTTTTGTGTCGGGTGGTTTTGGCGTACAACGCTCTGTAACGCCGACCTGAGGGGAGGAGCCTAAACAGATTGTGGCCAGGGTGTGAGGGGTCAGTGGTGATTTTCCTGGCCCGCTTCCTGACCCTGACCCGGAATAGGTCCTGAATGGAGGGAAGATCGGTTCCTATGATCCTCTCTGCAGTCCTGACTGTTCTCTGCAGTCTGTCCTTGTCTTGCCTGGTGGCGGATCCGAACCAGACAGAGATGGATGAGGTCAGGACAGACTGGACTATTGCTGTGTAGAAGATGATCAGCAGCTCCTTGGGCAGGTTGAACTTCCTGAGCTGACGCAGAAAGTACAGCCTTTGCTGGGCCTTTTTCCTTATTATGTTGATGTGTGAGGTCCACTTCAGGTCCCGTGTGATGGTGGATCCTAGGAACCTGAAAGACTCCACTGTGGGGACTGGCTTGTTGAGGATCATGAGAGGAGATGTTGATGGTGGTCTCTTCCTGAAGTCCACTGTCATCTCCACAGTTTTGAGCGGGTTTAGCTTCAGGTGGTTCTGACTGCACCAGAGAACCAGCTGTTCCACTTCCTTTCTGTACACAGACTCGTCGCCGTCGCGGATGAGTCCAATGACGGTGGTGTCATCTGCAAACTTCAGGAGTTTCACAGAAGGGTCCCTCGACGTGCAGTCAGTGGTGTAAAGGGAGAAGAGCAGTGGGGAGAGAACACATCCCTGGGGGGCGCCGATGCTGAGGGGAACGGGAGCTGGATGTGAACTTACCCAGTTTCACCTGCTGCCTCCTGTCAGTCAGGAAACTGGTAATCCACTGACAGGTGGAGGGAGGCACGGTGAGCTGGGACAGTTTTTGGTGGAGGAGCTCTGGTACAATGGTGTTAAACGCAGAGCTGAAGTCCACAAACAGGACCCGAGCGTAGGTACCTGCAGAGTCTAGGTGGTGCAGGATGTAGTGTAGAGCCATGTTGACGGCATCATCCACTGACCTGTTTGATCTGTAGGCGAACTGCAGGGGGTCTAGCAGGGGATCTGTGATGTCCTTTAGGTGGGTCAGTACCAGACGCTCAAAGGATTTCATGACCACAGATGTTAGGGCAACTGGTCTGTAGTCATTTAATCCAGTGACTGGGGACTTCTTGGGAACCGGTATGATGGTGGAGCGTTTGAGGCAGGAGGGGACCTCACACAGCTCCAGGGAGTTATTGAAGATCTGGGTGAAGATGGGAGCCAGCTGGTCAGCACAGAATTTCAGAGAGGCTGGGGACAGTCCGTCTGGTCCCTGAGCCTTTTTAATTTTCTGTCTCTGAAATAGCTGGCGCACGTCCTGTTCGCAGATCGTCAAGGCAGGTACGTGGGTGGTTTGGGTGAAGCTGGGTCTTTTGTGATGGAGATGGTGGGGGAGGTGGGAGGTGTGAAAGTCCTTTCAAACCTGGAAAAGAAGTCGTTGAGGTCCTCAGCCAGGCGGGGGCTCTCCACAGGGTGGGGGGATGGTCTCCTACAGTTAGTAATGGTCTGCAGGTAGCTCCAAACTGCAGAGGGGTCGTTAGCAGAAAAACGGTCCTTAAGCTTAGCACTGTAGTTCCTCTTTGCAGCTTTGATCCCTCTTGTCAGCTGGTTCCTGGCCTGTTTGTACAGGTCCCGATCCCCACTCCTGTAGGCCTCCTCCTTGTCCCGGCGTAGCCGTCTCAGTTCTGCAGTGAACCACGGTTTATTGTTTTTGAATGAGCAGAAGGTTTTGGTCTGCACACACATGTCCTCACAAAAGCTGATGTAGGATGTCACAGTGTCGGTCAGTTCATCCAGGGATGAAGCCGCTGCTTCAAAGACACTCCAATCAGTGCAGTCAAAGCAGGCCTGTAGCTGCATCTTTGACTCATCAGTCCATCTCCTCACAGTTCTTACTACAGGCTTAGCAGATTTCAGCTTCTGCCTGTAAGATGGGATGAGGTGGACCAGGCAGTGGTCGGAAAGTCCCAAAGCAGCACGGGGGACAGAGCGATATGCATTTTTTATTGTGGTGTAGCAGTGATCTAAAGTGTTCATGTCCCTGGTGGGACACGTCACATGTTGTTTATAGTTAGGCAGTTCAAGTTTGAGATTAGCTCTGTTAAAATCCCCGAGAACGATTAGCAGAGAGTCCGGGTGATTTTTCTCCACTTCTGTGATCTGATCGGCGAGGTGATGTAATGCCTCCGTCACACACGCCTGCGGTGGAATGTATACAGCGACCAGCACAAACGAGGCGAACTCCCGCGGTGAATAAAATGGTCTACAGTTTATGAAGAATGACTCAAGGTGAGGGCTGCATGTCTTCTTTAACACTGTGACATCTGTGAACCAACCTTCGTTAATGTAGAAGCACGTTCCACCTCCCTTTGATTTCCCAGTCAGCTCCGCGCAGCGGTCCGCTCTGAACAGCTGGAAGCCTGGCAGCTTTAGAGCGCTGTCCGGGATGAGTTCACTGGACCAGGTTTCAGTGAAGCAAAAGGCGGCAGAACGTCTAAAGTCTGAGTTCTTGGATAGGAGAAGGAGCAATTCATCCATTTTGTTAGGCAGAGAGCGGACGTTCCCCAGGTGTATGGATGGGAGAGCGGTGCGTAATCCCCGCTGTCGCAGCTTGACGAGCACACCAGCCCGTTTCCCGCGTCGTCGTCTCCGTCTAAATCCACAGAACGCTGCTGCTCCTCCGATCAGAATCTCCATAAAGCAGTCAGGTTGTGTAAAGACCGGTGAAAAAAGTCCGGCACTGGATAGCCCAATTTTTAAAAGGTCCTCTCTGCTAATTTTAATAGCAGAGGGAGTGCAGAAAACTACGCAAAAGAGTAAAACAGTAACTAGTACCAGAGAGCGAAGTGCCGAGGCGTCCATACGCGGCGCCATCTTAGATCTTGTATCTTATATTAAAACAATTTAATATTTTTGTAAAAACTCAAAATATCGTCCATCTTCATCGTCATACTTTGACCACTCCATTCTCTATTGTTTTTTCAGCGTTGCTCGACCAGGACAGCAGGGGGCGCTAAGTTTTCATGGCGTCTCTGCCTACTATCACTGGGTCTTTTAATTATTTTTTTTGTAGGCTTGTGAACGCATTTCTTTTACTCAAGGACCAATGAACGACAGAAAGTACGTTTTGATTAAGCTGTAAAGTTTTTTACTAGAAGTGCAGCACATAGAATACTCTAAAAACGCATTTTAACAAACACAGCAGCCTTTTTTGTCGTTTTCCTACACCTCCTTGTGTTCAAAATCATCACAGAAAATAAATTCAGCCCATCTTCTGTCCTTTCTCGGCCTGAAGAAACTTAATGTGGAGACAAATTACCACCGATTGACTAAGCTCTGTACCGGTGGTAACAGATTTCATACTGGTTGATTTCCCAGAAAACCCATCTTTCAGCTACAGTAATCTTAGTGCATTCTCATGTTGTATCTACATTGCTGCGCACATTTCCTTGGAATTAACCCTTGACAGACTGGAAACATCCAGGTACTGGTACAGGTACGTCCACACCGCCTTCAGGAGGAAGCAGGTACAACAATTTGAATGAAAGTCGATCAGCTATCTGCCTCGTCTTGAAAAGTTTTAAAAGTTGATTAATTGATTTAAGGAAAATTAAGACCCTTAAGATGCATTAAAGGGCTCATTCGTTTAAATATAAATAAATTAGCAGTGGTCACTAGTTTGAATGAACACAAGAAATTTTTAGTATGTCGGAGGTGTGGGTGGAGAGAATCATCAGGATTAAGTCTAACTCAATAACATTGATGGTATGCAAACGTCTCACCTCCGATTGGCTAACAGCAATCTTAATTTACTTCGCTGACAGATTTCCAAGACAAATTTCAACTGTTTCTTCCTAAGATCTTCTTTTTTTGGGGTAAAAACTGCAACGCTGATGGGTTGTGACCACAAGTAACACAAACCCGACCGTATTCTGCCGTGTTGTGGAGTTGCTAACGGTTAGCTTCTGCTATCAGAAACGCGCTCTTCTGGCCGCAAGATCAATACTACCTCCTGCAGTTGCAAGCTAGGCAAGACCATAACTAGGGATGGGTTTTTGTCAGTGGCGGCTGGTGGAATTTTCTCCAAGGGGGGCTATGATGATGGCAAGATATTAGGGTTGTCCAACGATAATTTTTTTTGAATTAATCCCAACTAATTAACATTCCTAAAAATGACTAAAAACCAAAACAATTTAGAGTAAAGGGACAAATCCAATTGCCATTGCTATTTTTTATAAATAGAGATCAGTAGAATTATGTTTTTAACTCCACAATCATATTCACACATTGACTACATACATTCGTACATTGACATATTGATCTTTTAACCAGTTGGTAAGGATAACTAACTGGCTAAAATTTTCTGTATGTAAAGATGACTTTTTCTTAATCATACTGTATGGGACAACCCAAAGCGTCTTCTTAATAGGACTATCCTACAACAATAATTTTCAGTCAGAGGCTTCAACAGTGTTGCTGCTTCACAGACTGCTACTGTCAAGGAGGAAACACTGAGCTGTCTATAGAGGTACTGGTTCAGACTGGGATCACTCTGTTCATACTGGGAGAACCACTTGAAGAGCTCCACTTAAAGCCAATCAGAGTATGAGAAGATGTGGTGGAGAAAAAGCTGTTATATTTATTTTGCTCTTTATTATTTATATATATATACATATTTCCACACAGCCGCTGATACAGGTTTGGCTGATATAAATGAGCAGGGAGATGATGTGTGTGATCTCATATGAAAAATAAGAAAAAATTATAAGGTAAGGCAGAAATAACCAAAATATATGAATAAACTTAACATTTGGATATCAGCAGCTGTGTTAAGTATCAAATAAATCAAACTAATATAAATTTACTTAAAAAATGTCACAATTTACCGTTTTCAAAAATGTAAACGCTCAGCAGACACACAATCCAAGTCATCAATCTAAACAATAGGAATACATGCTCTTATTGTGAAGTAGCGGCGTCTGTACTACAGCTACTTCCGCTAATCAGTTAGCACTAATTCAAGTCCGAAAACATCACTTTAACTGAATAATGTGCATTTTTAATGCAGCGATGCCTTTTTTCGTGTCCAACTCCTGCGGTTTGACCTGTTTATCAGCCGCGCTGTATGACAGACGTCCGTGACGTTGTTTGACTTCAGCCGCTTCAGCCCCACAGCTGGAGGAGGATGATATGTAAGCCCCGCCCCCTCAGGGCGCACCTCTCCTGCGCCCCAAGGCGTCCTATCTTTTGTATTGAAGACAAGCTACTGCGCATGTACAACTTATACACTGAAAACAATATAACCATGCTCAAACTAAAAAAAATGATGTCCAGATATCACATCTAAAATATTTGACCTCACTGAATCTAAATTGAGTAACTTGATATGACCCTATTATTTTATGTTGATGTGAACAATAATACTGCACTTGACTCAACCTCATTTTTTTGCCTTGATCCAGATTATTTTTCTTAATTTTTAGTTATTGAACCAAACTAATAAATAGAAATTAAACCAACCTAATATATTCACTTTTTAATTAACTTATTTTGAATTACTTGACTCAACCTTAATATTTTTCCTTGGTCAAAATTTTCTTAATTTTTAGTTATTGAATTATTATTATTATTATTATTATTAAACCAACCTAATGTATTCACTTTTGATTTACTCATCTTGAATTATTTGCATTAACACCAGCTAACTACTTTACATATATCCAAACTATATTTTTCACATTTTGACTTTGTTTGACCCAAAAATAATTTCTTTCACACCTTAAAACTCTTTAAAATAAAAAAAAGACACTTTGCCAACGGATTACATTAAATGCATTTATTAATTTGAAATTTAAAATCCTGCAAGTCAGAAAATGCATCAGTTGCAAACTGCAACTAAAGTGGAGTTCAAGTTATCAAGTGGGGACATGTTGCAACAGAGAACATTAGAGAACTGTGGTTATATCATAAAGAACAGACAAGATGTCCAGACTACAACCAGGATTTATCAAGCTGAAACCTTTTTAATTAATTAATTTGACATTTTTAGCAGCATTTGGTCTTAATGCCATAAACACTGATGAAAAGCCACCATGTCTGACACAAAACTGGCCTAGTCATTGCCTGGACACCTTGCAATTGCTCTGTGGGTTTGATCAGGAAGTTAAGGCTGAGAGTGTCAAAACATACATTTAGCAGACAACACAGAACCAATCCACAGGGGCCTGAAAGTGCTGAGTCTCAGATATTAAGGAAAACATGTGGAATATCAATCTACAACACAACTGTACATGGATATTAACTGAATAAGGCAATTTTCCTTAGGAGGTGCACAGACTGGAGTAATTTGTAGGACACCACAATGTCTACATGTGATGTGGTGTTCTTAAAGGAATAGGCCAGCGTTTTTACATGCCGACATGTTCTTACTTACCTTAGACTAGTTGATATGTAGCTGTCTGGTCTTTGTCTGTGCGCTCTGTCATGCAAACAGAGCGAAAACGCAGCCTCTTCCACATACTGTATAGCTCCAAATCAGCTCCCGTTAGAAGCTACCAAACTCTTCCACGTTTTCTCAGTGGATAAAAAGGGGTACTATATTGTGAGGCGTAACAATACAAGGAGCACTACGTCCGCGCACTAACTTCTCACCAAGACTTCTCTCCCGCTCACTTCCGTCAATAAGAAGAGAAGTCTTTAGGAGTTAGTGCGCGGACGTAGTGCTCCTCGTATTGTTACGCCTCACAATATAGTTCCCCTTTTTATCCACTGAGAAAATCAACATGTTACATTTCTGTGTTACTATACTTTGTTGTGTAACACTTCAAGGAACTGTATTTAAAAAGGGAAAATGTGGAAGAGTTTTGGTAGCTTCTAACGGGAGCTGATTTGGAACTATACAGTATGTGGAAGAGGCTGCGTTTTCACTCCATTTGCATGACAGAGAAGATGTTTTTGTAGACCATTCCATGTCTTGGACGAACAGGGACAATTGTCGTGGATGCATGGGTAAGGACGACGCCTACCGTGAAACCGATGGCCAATGCGATAATGTTTAAGTAGCTCAGATCGTTCTGAAAATGACAGGCTGCAGTCTTTGCATTTCCACATCCGACAACTGACAAAACAAAAGAAAAAATGGTAATATGTGTTGGTGTGTTTGTGTATAGATAAATCAATCATGTCAACCGCTACTTATGTGTGTATGATATAAAATATAATATAGTATATACATTTCAATGAATCATGTCAATCGCAACTGTATAGATTACATAGCTTTATACACTCAAATAATAATGTCAAACCCTCCTGTAACTATGTAAATGTAGCCTACTTCTATTATTTTCTGGTTCTCTGTCTTTATGGACTTTCTATATAAATTGATTATATATATATATATATATATATATATATAAAATGTCCATATGTGCTGACAGTAGGAAATGAGATTTGCAATCTGTGGAAAAAAAGCAGCTCCATTGATCACGCCTGCTATTCCCTCTGCCCACTCTACCGCTAACAGAATTGCACACAATTCCACTGAATACACACTGATACCATCAGGCGTTCTTTTTCCTAAACCTATTTGATATTTGGGAATGTAAATTGCTGCTGCTGTTGCTTCAGTTCTTGGATCTTTTGAACCATCTGTAAAAATTTGTATGTAATTCTTATATTTTTTGTCAACATGACTGTAAAATTCCTGCACCATATCTGTACTTCTGTCTCCCTTTTTGTACCTTGCTAATTCTAAATCCACATCCGCGCTACATAACATCCAATCAGGAATCACAGGACACAATACTGTTGAACTCCACTCTATATGAATTACTTTCATTTGTTCCGCCACCTCATTCCCAATCCATCCAAAGCTACTCTTCTTTCCTTTCCCTCTCTCCCAACAGTCTTCTAAGACATTCTTCACTGGATGATCTCCTTCAAATCCTTTCACATTTACCCAGTACCTTGCTGCCATTTGCCTTCTTCTAATGAACAGCGGCATTTCTCCTGCTTCTACCTGTATGGCAGTCACCGGAGTTGTTCTTACTACTCCTAAACATATCCTTAATGCACCTGACTGAATTTTATCTAGCTGAGACAAAGTTGTCTCAGCCATACACAGAGCCATACATACAGTTGCAGAGCCATACACAAAACAACCGTAGTCCATTCTTGATCTAATTAATGCCACATAAATTTGTTTTAATGTCTTTAGCTCAGCTCCCTACTCTATCCCTGTTAAACATTTCATAACATTGATGATTGATTTACATTTCTTTACTACGTAATCAATGTGTTCCTTCCATGTTAGCTTTGTGTCAAATTGCATTCCCAAAAATCGAAAACTTCTTACTTCCTCTAACTCTTTCCCATATAGCCTCAGTTTCTGTTGTTCTAGCTGTTTCTTATTAGAAAAAAACATAACTTTTGTTTTTTCTACCGAAAACCTCACACCCCACTTCAAACCCCATTTTTCAACCTCCTCTATTCCCCTCTGTAACTTTTTACCTATAACCCCACTATTTCGACCCCTCTTCCATATGGCTCCATTATCTGCAAACAACGACTTCCCCATATCTGCTGACAACCCACAGAATATGTCATTGATCATAATGGTGAATAATGTAGGACTGATCACACTCCCCTGAGGTGTACCATTTTCTACCAACTTCCTTTCTGAAATATCCTGACCAATTTTTACTTGTATTGTTCTTTCACTCAAAAAATCTTTAATCCAATTAAACATTTTTCCTTTTATCCCAATACTGTGCAACTTGATCAACAAACCATCTTTCCATAACATATCATACGCCTTTTCTACATCAAAAAATACAGCCATAACAATTTCTTTATTCACCAAGCCTTCCTAATTTCATCCTCAAGACATACAACTGAATAAAAGAAAGAACTACTGGTCCGGTCCCGATTTAAAATACGCTCTGAATGTAATGCGCATGCGCGATTCATTTGACTCAGACTAAAAATATTAGTGGCAGGTCATGAAAAAAAAAACAATTTGAGAGAAATCAAAAACTTAGTTTTGAGTCATTTGGATATATATTTAGTTCAGTATAAATCAAATTTGATGTTTCTAAATGCAACAAAAATGAGTTTTACTTTCAAATCAATAGTTTTATCTTGTTTTAAATTGCAGTTATTAGTTTGAATGAACAACAGCACTTAACACTTTTTTCAGTATAAAGAGAGTCTATGGGAGCCTTGGGGCGCAAATCTTTGCGCCCCAAGGCGGAAATACGTCCTTAATCAGACAACACAACCACAACTTAATTCCCCTTAAACTATTAAACATTTATCTTACACATCTGAAAGAAAATATACATAAATTTCAAAACATTTTTATGTTATCATAAAAATTATTTTCCACTTTTATTCAAGGTAATGTGGCAAGTTGTCAGTGGTGAGGCGGCGCCCTAGCGCCCTCTATTGGCCAGCCACCACTGGGTTTTGTTAAGGATTTATCGATACTACTACTCTTAACGATACTCCTTATCAATCCAGTACTTTATCGGTATCCTTATCAGAACAAAAGGGGAAAATAACAAATAAGGAACTACAATTATTTTATTTTTAACAATTGGAACAGCAAAGCACAGAAAATAACTAAAAAATAAAAATTACAAAATGAATAAAAAACACTATATTAGCCAGTGAAGAGGACCGATAAGGGTGAAGCTTATCGGTCCGGGTGAAGCATCAGAATCAGCCCCGGGGATTTAATACCTGGTTTCAGTACCCATCCCTAAACATGAATACTAATTATCTCTGTGATGTAGAGCAGACATTCTTCTGATTTGCTTTTTTTTGCCACCCATTTATTTTCTGCCACTAATGCAGGCGAGGCGGTTGGAGAAAACGTTCACATTGCTTATGCAAATCAGAGTGACTGAACGTTTTTCACAAAGAACAAATATTAAATGGTTGAATGAGAACTGAAAAAGTCTTTAATCAATTTTTTAAAAAGTCTAAAATTTGATTAGTATTGATTTCTTTTTAAAATAAGTTTATCTGTCAAAAACAGACTAACTAAAACTAATTAAATACAATTACTATATATTTAGGACACTGCGTCTCCTGCTAATTTAAGGTGAAGTACAGCGAAGCGATGTAGGGCTACCAAATGTGAAAGTGTAAATCAGTTAATTCTTGGTTAGGACTTGAGGATTTTAAACAATGGCCAAAAACAACCGAAAGGCTTATTTTGTGTTTTGTAAAATAAGATTAGTGTTGCCTCACATCCGGAGAGATCAGTCATCAGTTTTTGTTCTGAAGCTGCTACTGTGACAGCGGGAGCAAATTTTCCACTTATGAGAACCCCATTCCCATTAAAACCACCTGCCGTCCTTTCCTCCACCGGACTGTTGAATAAGTTAAGTATTAATAGCTGGCTTGACTTGTCATAAAGGAGACCAATTTCAGTAGTTTTATTTGTAAAATGGATTTCTTTCTATTTGAATAACAAAATATGAACACGTTATAGTTTATTAGTGGATTGTGATAAAGTCTTAATTTTATTTTAGAATTTATTAATAATTAAGTATTTAGAACCTACAAACAAGCAAGAATTATGGCCCTGACAGACCTGTTACTTCTTCTTTAAGAAGCTCCTCCATCCTCTTCTTGTTACCTGTAATAATGTCACCTGTTTGAATTCGTTATCTGTGTAAAAGACACCTTTCCAAAATGTCAAACGGCCAGACTACAACTTCCCCCATGGCCAAGACCAGAGAGCAGTCCAGGAACAAGATTTTACACCTGCACAAGCCTGGGATGAGCCAATCTGCTATAGGCAATCAGCTTGGTTAGGAGAGATTAAGAGTTGGAGCAATTATTAGAAAATAGATCATTAACAGCCTCCCTCCACCTGGATCTCCATCAAAGATCTTGCCTCATGGGGTGAAGATGATCTTTAGAATGTGGAGAAAACAGCCCGAAACCACACGGGGAGAACTGATCAGTGACCTAAAAAGAGCTAAAGTCCTGCAGTGCTCGAAAGGATTTGAGTGGCATCACACCCACTGTGAAGCATGGGGTTGGAAACATTATGCTTTGGGGCTGCTTTTTTGCAAAGGGGACAGGACGAATGTTTCGTATTACAGAAAGCATGACTGGGCAAAAACTTCCTTCCATAAGTGAGACGATTGAAGATGGAACATGGCTGGATCAATGATTCCAAACACAACATGCTTTTTCTGCACTTTGAACTTCTGCTTTTGATGCAGGCTCATGGACCTGAAGTTAGATTAGTCACTTTGTGCTAAAATGCAGTAGAAACAGGTTTTAGAGAATGTTTCAATGTGCTGTCCGCACAATCACCCATAAATGATGTAAAGCTAAACGTCACAAATGTGATCCTGGAGTTATAAGTTGCTTTAACAGAGTTCCTATACAACAGAAAAATGTATCGAATTTTCTGTTTTCAATCATGTATAAATCCACTGAGATGCTGCCGCTTCCTCTTCTGTTCTAAATGATTTTGCACTTACAGATAAAGTATAAAACCCAATAGAATAAAAGTCTCCTTCCGTTAC
Source organism: Apricaphanius iberus (assembly GCA_028564705.1). Taxonomy (NCBI): domain Eukaryota; kingdom Metazoa; phylum Chordata; class Actinopteri; order Cyprinodontiformes; family Aphaniidae; genus Apricaphanius; species Apricaphanius iberus. The sequence continues at coordinate 1,130,171 of JAPXFQ010002564.1, forward strand.
TAATTACCCATATTTATAGAAGGGTCCTTTCTATTTCACTGCTTAAGAGCTCTTTCCTGGATCGGAAGTCACAGAAATTAGGAGGAGGATGGAAAAAAATGATTAAATGATGAAGGGAGCGTGCTTTATATGATGGAGGCAGCAGACCAACGCCATCCCCGCCCTGCAGGCAACCTTCCTACCGTTGCCTGTAAATCATCCTAATTACCCCGGAACAACATGGGTTCCTCTTTATGTCACCTTATGATTCAGATGTTCTACTAAAGCTCCACAGCTGGTTGTCTCCACCAGCTGTCTTTAGCAGCTGAGGTGAAATGAAGTCAATGAAGGTTAAATTCAAAAAGTCTGATCTGAACTGTCATACAGTAAATCGGAGGCAAAGACGGGGATGACCAGATTCCAATTCCCAGATCCTTTCTGAGGAAACCAGACTTCAGAGCTGCAGCTGGATGGTGCATTTCATGAGACAAATGAAGGGAAAAAACTAATTGAAATTGTCAATTTCACACATTCTCCCGCGGACATTATTGCCTCTGTTGACAGTTATGTCTGACACACCTCATAAACATCGGTTTATTAAATCTCAGCAAGCTCATAAACCGGCTGTCATACCCATCTCCTTAGAACAGCAACATGCAAAGGCGAACAGTAACTGAGCAGCAGTTTATTACAGTTTTGGTGTCGTTTCGCCACTGAGCTCCAGATTCCTCAGTTAAATGCTCACTGTGTAGAAATGAGGATTTTTCTGCTCGGGACGCTCAATCTTTCCTTTTCCTCAGGTTACTCTCTAGTAGATGAGTTTCATTGATTTTTAGTAGGTATATTAAACATCAATGGTTGGATCTGTAAAGGGCAAAAATAAGTTTTTCTACCTATTTTTCCTTATGATTTGCTTTTATCTCCTGTAATACAACATAAATTCGCTGTGAAACATACAGTCCCATTAACTTCAGCCTCTTCAAGGGTCTTTATGAAGTAGACATTTACTAAAGTTGCAGATAGCTGAATGGTATCTTCACAGATCTTTGCAGAAGTATTCACATCTGCATTTTATTTTGCTCCCTTAAAATAAAATCCAGTTCAAACAATTGTCTTTGGAAACCATCTGATTAGCAAAAGGAGCACTGTTGTGCACACTTATTCTCAGTGTAACTACAGCGTTCTGTGAAGGTCTCAGAGGTTTATTAGAGAACAGTGATCCATCCATTAAAAAAGTGGGTGGTGGCAGTATTATGCTGTGGGTTTCCTTTTAGACGGCGAGGACAGGGAAGGTGATCGAAGTTAAAGGTACGCAGGGAGCTTAAAACAGGTTGAAAGGCCTGAAGCTAGGGTTGAAAGGTCACCTTTAAACAGGAAAGCTCTAGAATGCATTAGTTCTAGACCTGCATGTTGGAGCAGAAACTTTAGTTTGTTGTTCATTTTGTTCACAGTTTTGTAGTCGAGAGATATTCCCTCTGTTTCTGGATGTGTGCAAATGGAAGGATTTTTGCTTAGGGATTCACCGATACTGGTATTAGGGCTGATACTGTTCTAATGTACTCTTATTTGTCTCGGTTAAGGTAAACCAGTGCTTAAAGCTCTCATTTACTGGTGTTTTTGTTACATTTTCCATGTTCTCTGGTTTGAAAAAATGCCGTCTGTGTCTGTTTGTGTGAAAACGAATCCTTTCCCACACTGTTTTCTTAGAGTATTTCAGTTTAGGCTGGCAGTGGGCGGGGAGAATCGCCACAATTTGGGGGCTTGCTCATTAAGATTAATGACATGCAAGTTTCTGTCCTCTAATTGGCTAACTGCAACACAACTCTTATGGGGAGCCTAAGTCTCCTCCCCTTCCGGTCGGCTCATGGGTCCCCAAACTGAAAAAATGTGTGTTTGTCCAGTGATTTGGGATTTATTTGATTGTAAAAAGGTGCATTTAAAATGCCTACAAATCAGTAGTCAGAAATCCCATACATGACGCCATTTGGCTAACGGGAGTTAGCACTAGCTATAGCACGTAAAACACTCACCGAGACCTTGTAGAGCTTTTCCTGCATTCTGGCTCTCACTCCACCGACTGCTTTACCCCCGACATAGCTGCTACTTTCCACATGGTCAGATTTATAAGGTTTTCTCCGTGTTTAATGCTCCTTTATTCATCCTGGAGGTTACGACCATCACTCTCCTTCTTCTTTTGCATTTGTAGTCCGCTAAACGTTTTCCCACAAAAACTAAAGTAACTTTTGCCTCCGATCGAAAATCAGCGTTTTCTCTGCATCAAAATTAGTTTTTAAAATTCACAGACATCACATGTTCGATCCACGTTGCATTTCAAACTGGATCAGAAAATAACTTTCATCACTCCATTGACTGTCTCCTTTTAATAAAATCAGAAAAGTATAACGTGAAACAGAAATCATGCCGGTTTTTAGAGTTGGATGGAATTTAGCACCTGGTTCAGGCCGACGAGCGGGTAGGCTCACGGCGAGCAGGGAGATTTAGCTGCTGATATTACACGTTGTGTTTTGAAGCTTAGGTCAGGTTTGATGGTAGTTTAACGAGCTACATCTCTGAGTGGATTGTCGTCACATATATTAGCATGTTAGCTGAGGTGGTACATTTCATTGTTGCGGTGCGTTTTAACACAGTATTTAAAAAGTGAATCATTGATCTTTGCGTACAGATCCTGGTTTTAAATAGAGCTTCGAGGCAAAGCCAGTACGGTTCTTAGCTGTGCGGTAACTCTGCTCAAAGTGACTGAACAAATATCTCCATAAATACCCAACATGTTCTGCCGTGTTGTAGAGTTGCTAACGGTTATCTCTTTGTAGCTACAGCTACCTGCCCAAAAAACAATGTTTCCTTTCTGCGATAGGTAAAAAGTCAAATTATGTTTCTTTCTCTAACTGATGCAGTCGATCAGGTTCAGAAAAAATATTCACATGCTGCACGCTTACACAACTCAGAGTGACTGATTGGATTAATAAAAAAAAGTTTTTAATGATTTTCAGTGACCTTTTTAAATGTAGAAACTCGGCGATAATTTCACACAAAATGTTTTGTGATCATTTTTATTATTTTATCTTTTTATCTAATTAACCGTTATTTGTTGTAACACCGTGGCAACAAGGTGTTTGTTGTTACAACCTCAAACCTCAAGTAACACCATAACACCCCAAATCCCAGGGGAGTTGAAAAGGAGGCGTCATGGATGCAGAGCAGGACCAAAGAGGAGAGAAAGGAAGAGGAAGTTCAAACCATCTCGAGGATAATATCCCCTACTCCAACATCTCTCTAACCTTACATCCAGACAGATATTTAAAAAAGGAGCAGCAAAAGCAAATGAGGTAGATTTGCAGTGCGTGCCAACAATTGGTCGTCTCATCCTGGACATGCTGCTGTGAAACATTGTCTCATGCTCCCTGGAAAACGAGCATGTCATACAGCAACAGTCTTCAGTCAGAGGCTTCTTCAGATTCTATGCAAGACTGACTGATCCTTCCTGCCCACAGCATGACTATCCACAGTTTCCCTTTTGGATTAATAAAGTATTTTTGAATTTAAATTAACCGAACGCTCAAAAGGTCACAGCAACAATGCTGTAAATTTAAATTAAATCATATTCCTGTTGGAGTGTCCCAGCCAAAGTCTATACACAACTGAGAATTTGAGATACGGCTTGATGTTCAGAGGAGCTTGAGCTAATTTACAAACACACGCTGGTAGAGACGTACCTCATAAGCTAACTCAGCAAGGAAATAAGGTTGTGGCACATTTTTTAGATTATTTAAAAAAAAAAAAACGTGTTAACCATTCATCATTTCTCTTCCACTTCACAATAAAGCACCACTTTGCATCAGTCTGTGACATAAAATCCCACTAAAATACCCAGAGGTTTGTAGGTTTAATGAGAAAAAAAGTCACCCCATCACTCACCTCCTTAATGCCCAAATCTAACGCGACAGGACTTGTTTCCTGAGTCTAAAAATGTTCCTTAGAAGAAATATTTCCTAAAAAAAAGTGACTGCTGTGTTGTGGGATGTCACACAGCAAGCAGTTCTGTTATCTCTCTGAAGCCAGAAGTCGCTGTTTGGTTGCCCTGGATTAAAACCTGCTTCATCCTTTCTGTCCCTCCACCCTCCTGCTATTTTCAGTTTATCACTCTGTGGGGGAAATAAATGAGTTTGAGGCCGTAGGAGTTGGAAAGAGACTTCATGCTTCTTTGTACTCCATGGTTTTATTTTTAAATATTCCGATCTGATTGTTCACTTTTTATTAGATGTCTTTATTCATATACTCAGATTATCCTCTGATCTAAATCATCTTCAAAGTGCTGCTCTTGTCTTTTATTATTACCATCATAAAGCTAATTGATTAATTGTTTTTTTCATTTAGGATAACTATAAAAGTACTCCATCCTTCAGTTTCAGAGTTGTATGCACCTGAGTATATTTGCAGTAAATTATTTGGTCTTCACGAGGAAACGATGTTCATCTAACTTCAGCTGTATAAAAACACAACAGATTCCACTCTGTAATGATTCGGGTTGTAACTGTCCCTGTATTTATATTGTTTGGTATTCACTTTTACCAAACCAATCAAGCTGTTTTCTACCTGAACGCATGCTGAATGTTCATGTGCAGAACTCAAATCGCAGCGCTACTTTAAAAAGTGACACGAGAACAGAAGGACTCCCAGCTATCACTAAACTCTGCTATTTGGGAACATTAATGGTTTCTCATGCAGCTACGGTAGAAAAAGAAAGATGGACCGAACCAGAACTTTGTCAGCGAACGCATCTTTCCACAGCAAAAAGGTCCATAACACGCTCTCCATTGGAATTATTGACTCACCTAAAACAATGTCAATCTGAATGGAAACATCACTGATACTGGATAAAAACCTGCTGACATCACCATGGCTACCAGTAGCATCCAATCAAATCAAACTCCTGATTTGGGATAAAATCATAGACTGTATATATATATAAATAGACAAACCCTCGTTGACGTCACCCATAGGTTTCTGAAGAGCAAAAATGAAGCCAACTGGGCGGTTCCCACCGACGCCATGTTGTTCACGTCACTCGCCTCGTCACTCTCAGAAACTCCAAAAATGGGCAAAGAGGTGGAGCTGAGAGTGGAGCTGTGAGGCTGGGGGCGGAGGGTTAACACTCCGAGCCGACCTATCTACAAGCTAGTCAGAAGTTAGTTGGTAGCTAACTGAAGCTAACGTAGGCTGCAGCCGGTTTCAGCCAGAAGACCGCGGTTAAGAGACTTTTACCCCGTTTTTCAACAACGAGCACTTTATACCGAGAAACATCTGGAGTAGAGAAAACATATATATATAATAAGACCCAAATGGGTCGGGTCAATACGGCTTAATATGCTGTTATTCCAATTACCATCGGTGGAGGGTGAGGACATAGACGGCTCATCTTAACAACACATCCAGCAAAAAGCAGTCACAAAGAAATCAAAGATCACATCATGAAAACTCAGATCCTCAAAAAATAAAAGGCTTTTGACTCACCTCACATCTCATCCATTAGTTTATGCCTCCAGCTGTGTTCCTCACACCAGTACTGATCTAGCCAGCGACCATCCAGTCTGTCTAGAGTCCAACTCTGTAGTCTTCCAGCCTGATCTACCCATCTCCCGCTCTTGAGTCTCCCGCTATTGATGCCGCGGTTTATCGGTCCTTTCGACTTTGCTGCTCTGCTGCTAGCCGACCGATCGCCTGCTCCAACTCGCGTGTAGAAAGAGATAAAAGCTCCGACCAGAACTGCATTCCTCTCTGCCACCTGACAGAACCCCCCCCACATCTGGTGAAGCATCAGCCGGTATGAAGCCTCCCCCCAAAAGCATAAACTTTATTTGACTGTCTGTTACTGTAATCAATACGACAGCAAGCCATCTTTGTCCAATATTTGCAGATTAACATCCAAAACTGAATAAAAACTGCAGAGGCAACTGATAGTGGAGTTCAGAAACACCAAATGACTGAAGTCTTTACGTTAGTCCCAGGCTATGAAGATCTTCCCCGCAAGCAGAGGGGGACAGCAGACTACGGAGCAGCTATTAGCTACAGTTAGCCACCATTAGCCACCAGCGTTAGCCTAGACGGACCTGTCAATCAAAATGTAACGCCCCTAATTATTCATAATTTCAAGATTAAATTACAAATAAACGGAGAAGTTAGAAAAATATTCGACCCCCTCAGATTTGTCATGATGGTAAACCTGAACTATCTAACCTAAAATGGTTTTTTGAACCAGGCTGTAAACATGTTTATTTTTGCTGTAAAGTTGGTATTTTTAACATGGGAGTCAATGGGAATTTGCTCCTTTTTGGAGCCAGCCCCCAGCGGATGAGGGAGGAACTGTAATTTTTGACACTTCCAGGTTGGTTTCAGATTTTTCAAGCGGAGTTTGCCCCTTGGATAAAACGTAAATTGGAAGAATCCCTGTTGATTTGAAGGAATTTTCCCAACAGCTGCTCATGCTACATTCAGGTACAGCTGGGAAACTAGGCTGTTGACATAGGCAAGGAAATCACACTGAAGGACATCAGGTCATTAGGAAGTTATTAAGCTGTTGAAGCCCAGATTTCTGTTTCTTTTATATGAATACAGTACAGACCAAAAGTTTGGACACACCTTCTAGTGCGTTTTAATTATTTTGATGACTATTTACATTGTAGATTCTCACTGAAGGCATCAAAACTATGATGGAATTATGTAGTACTTTTACAAAAAAGTGTGAAATAACCTGGCCTACAAAGTAACCGGACCTGAACCCAATCGAGATGATTTGGGGTGAGCTGAACCACAGAGTGAAGGCAAAAGGGCCAACAAGTACTAAGCATCCCCGGGAACTCCTTCAAGACTGTTGGAAAACCATTTCAGGTGACTACTTCTGGAAGCAAAAGAATGCAAAGCAGTGATCAGAGCAAAGGGTGGCTACTTTGAGGAATCTAATATATAACACATGTATTCAGTTATTTCACCCCTTTTGTTTAAGTACAAACAGTAATTCTGTACATTGTGTGTTCATTTATAGTTTTGATGCCGTTAATTGAGGATGTGAAATGTAGTCATGAAAATTAAGGAAACGCATTGAATGAAAAGGTGTGTCCAAACTTCTGACCCGTACTGTATATATTTAATCTTGCTGATAATTTTATAATAAGGTCTTGTCCAGATTGTTCTTTTTCAGTCGTGGCTTGTTTGCAGCTCTCCAACGTTTTCTTCTACAAAGTGGAAAATGTCTCGAAGTTTCAAACGGCGCGTCGATAAAGTGACGTCCAGATAATGCACCCATTGTGTCGCCTTCACGTGGGAGCCTCATTTAACCCACGCACCGTTCACCGCCGCCGCCTCCTCCTCCCCCCAGCTGGGAGAGAAAAATCGATGCTCATATTCTCTGTTTCACACCACAACAGAAACTTCTCCAGTCCCCAAGGAGCGGAGGAGAAAAAGAACAAAAAAGAGCAGCTCAGCAGGTGGCATTGAGTAATTTTCTCTTGCTGGTCATGTTTATATCAAGTCATCTGGCAGCTTGAGGAGCCATTGCTGTTTATGTTCGGAAGGATTCAGAACAGATCTTATTATGATCTCAATTAACTGGATCTAAAAGACGCAATTCGCCCGACAAGTTTGATCTCAGAACCGGATCCTGCAGAAAGGAACAACATTATCATGTATGTCAGGAAGTGGAAGTGTTCGTGAGTACTTCAGGTATTCACTGATAATTCAATGTTTTTTGTGTGAAACGGTGGGGCAACAAAGCATTCGGTAGCCACAGATTGTGCAAGTTGTCCCCAGATGAGAGGTCTGTCATTTTCATCATAGCTACATTTCAACTGTGAGTGAAAAAGTGCGCCTACAAACAAGCCTCCTAAAACATCCGAAGGGTGTACTTTCATTCCTTCGCTTTCGTTTTCATTATTGGGCAGCCAACAGCTGTTCCTAAAACTGCTGGTCCCAGTCCAGAGAAGATGTAAATCTCACTTCCTGGCTGGTTTCAGTACTTGGCGTTTCTCCTGCCTACTTACTGGGTTCCTTCTCCTCTGCCTGTTTATAAACCAGTTAATTCAGGGGTCCAGCTCTCCCTTGGGTTGTGTGTTCGGGTCAGGAATGTGTTGCATTCAGTGCATTTGTCTCCATCCTCCCTGAAGGAACACTTTATTGAATAAAGATGGTGTCGTTTCACAGCAAATCTGCATTTTTCTTCACAAGTAAAGCTCAAGGTGGATCAGTTAGGATAGAGAACATTCAGAGATTCTCAGTAGGATTTAACTAACGCATTAGGATTTGATGTAACGTAATGTTTCTCTGATTCAACACTAATAATTTGAGCATCAACGGGTCTCTGTAGCACTTTATTGCATGATTTTTCCCCCTCCTTCATACTTCCAGGAGCGGGAACTGCTCAGCCGGATCTCTGAGCTGCAGGAGGAGGTTTCCAGGAGGAAGAGCCACATCGCTCTGCTGGATCACCAGATCCACACGCTCAATGAGAACATCAGCACCCTGACGAAAGAGCTGGAGCTGAAGGGCAAAGAGGTGCTCAAGATCCGCAGCGAAGCCAACCAGCAGATCCGGTAGGAGCAAAACCGAAAGACCAGTTTAACCTCCTCCCTGTTTTCCTTCCGCTTTCACTGCCAGATCCAGTTGCAGGTTGAGGAATCTTGGTTTTAGGTTTGTAAATCTGAAAATAGTTGTTTTCTTTATAGCATCAGCTATCGGTCAGCATGAGTTTACCTCAGCTCCACCCAGCGACTCCAGCAGAGCATTTACAAGTACCCACCTTAATGTTGCTAACTGATTAGTTCCAAGTGAAGTCACACTCTTAAAGGGACCTTATTTTTTAGAAAATCTTAGATGAGATCTGATCTGAGATGTTCTGAACTCCGTGGGGAGTTGTGCTAACGATAAATAACAAAACATGCTTAAATAAAAGAGTTTCAGGGCAGATAATGCCATATTACAGGCAGCAAATCTCATGCCCCCCATTGAGTTCCATTATATGGATATATGCCGATCGTGGCTGGATATAAACTTCTCCTGAAGGACTCCAAGTGGCTCTAAACTTGTCTGGGAAATTAACTGAATGTTTAATTCGCTAAAAATAAGTTCCAGGTTAAAAAACAACAAATATCTCCTTTAAGCCTAGTCTATACTTCTCCATCAGAGAGTTTGCACCCACATGCATGCATGTTGATAATACTCCATTGTTGCATAGCATTTCCCTACCAGGACAGCAGGGGGTGCTGACCTTTTCTGCCGGGTCTGCTCACCATTGCAGTGATGTCTGTGGTTTACATCAGCTTGTAAATGCACATCCACTCAGGGAGCAATGGCCAACAAAAGGCAAGTTCTGATTGAGCTGGAAAGCTCAAAGAATACTCTAACGGTGCTTACAGACCGAATGCGGTAGACGCAACCAGAGAGTCATGTTTACATGTAAAGTCAGTGTAGGAGCGAGATGAAGGACGACAGGGAATCCTGCGATAAATCTGAAGAGGATTTGCGTTGCAAAAAAGCTTTTCTGCCTGATTTGCGCGGCCAAGTAGCTCGACTGGTGCGTTTCAGGCACGACCGAAAAATAATCGCTGCATTTTATGTGGTGAATTTTGTAAAATCGTGCTTATCGCGTTTGCTGCAGAAGTTGGGAAAAATCTGAACTCTGATAAACACCGTGGCTAATCAACCTAAGCTACATGACACCAGCTGTTTTCTAATAATAATAAACATTATAAAAGAGGTCAAACTACTTGGACAGGAAAGTGATTAGGAGGTTTGTTGGTGGCTCTTAAATGAGCCGTTGTGGCCGCAAAACGCCCCGCTCTCTCCGCCGAGTAGTGAGCCATGAACAGCTTCCTCACCTGGTCACCCATGCCTGGTAATGTATCCACCACAGCACGTCCCGCGCTACTCACATATTATATTATAAACTTTTACTAACCGCAGACAGATGGACAGCCGCTTAGCTTGGTAGTTGGTATGTCGGCGGGCAAAAGTTGGACCTTCGCGGCACAAACTGGGCGAGGAACCGGAGTGTTTATGGGTCCTTCCACCACAGCTCGACTGCTAGCTCTCCAAACCCCCACTGAACTGTCCCAGGTCTGCCGGAGGGCTGGCCAGACATTTAACGCAGTCAGCTTAGAGACTGGAGTCCTCTGGGATCTCCTGGAGGTTCTGGAGAAGGAGGCAGGGAGGAGGAGGAGACAGCGGAGCAGTGCCGGTCAGGAACCTCCCTAGAAAGTGACACGGGAATCAATTGTCGCTCCCGTGCCGATCCCAAAAAATACTCCGGTCACGTCCTGATCACGTGACAGCCCTCCCAAAAAAATCTTGTCCCGAAAAAATCCAGAGAGAAAGACTCCCGTCCCGACCCGAATCCCGTAGATTAGTAATTTACCTCCTATGGCGCTCGCTCCCCCCGCCCCCATTTAAACCATAGCCTAGCACAGTATCAAAGATCATCTATTTAGCTTAATCCGCCATCTTTAACCATATCCTGCATTCTCGTTTGGCCACCTTACCACGTCATGAATAGACTCGATTCGTCTGACAACCAAACTATTAAGATACACGCATTTTCAGTTGGATATCATATGCTTACCGGTTTTTCCAGGTGGTGTAGCAACAACGTAGCAGTTTCAGTTTTGGTACGTGCCGTGTAGTAGACCCGCTGGAATTCAACTAAAGATAGCGATCTGTCAGATTTCATTTTGCAGCGGAGTTAATAACCACAAACATTGGCCTAGCCTAAATATCCCCTTGTGTCTATAATTGAAATAATGTTAATTTTATGTTATGTGATTTCCTGTTTCCTTCCCGATCCCGTGGATTATTTCCTGTCCCGTCCAAATCACGTTACCAGCCAGTTTGCTTTGGTCACGCTTCAAGGAGCGAATTGTTAAGCGACCAGCTAGGGGCGCGTGGCGCTTTTTGGTCGTTTCGATCGTGTTCGGTGTGTAAGCACCGTAAAAGCGATCCGTCTTGTTGTTCTCTGCCCCTCCTGTTCATATTAAATAATCTGGCCCTTTCAATATAGACAAGGCAATTTTATTTATATAGCACACTTTCAACTCAAGCCAATTCAAGGTGCTTTACGTGATTACAAAAATGTGAAAATTGAAACATAGTATCACTAAAGAAAGCATAAACGAACATTTATAAAAGAAAACAGGGTTTTTCCTGGCTTACATTGAGGCAGAGGTGGTACCAGCCTGACCATGCGCCAACACATGCATGAATTCTGTGCATTCAACTGACCCACTTTTTTTAAAGACAACATATTTTTTTGTTAAGCGTTCTAATAAGAATATGTCAATTATCATGTTAAAGAATTATTTTTTTAAAACAATATACATAAAAAAATAAGGAGCCCACTTTAAACTGAAATTGCATTAAGTTGTAGGATTTATCCACACATCTGGCAGCCAGACATGAACTATTATTATTAACTTTAATTAATTATTATCTATTCATAACCTATTATTATTCTGTTTCACGTTTCATCACAATAAGCACATCTTTATTCAAATAATAACAGTTGAAAGCCAAAGGATTACGTGTTGTTTCTCAAATGGCAGACATTAAAAATCCACATAAAGCACAATGATGGCAAATTTATACATATCCGCACCAGAAGAATATGCACAACAATAAATGTGTTACCTTTGCAAACTTTGCTGTTTTTGCCTGTTCTGTGCAGAGAAACCTTGATCTAAAATTTACAGCTCAGAGTCGTGCAATAAAACGGGTACCTGCAGCTCATCTGGTGTTTTAGGTGGACACATAAAATCTCTCTCTCGGAGCGCTGGATGCAGAGATAGCGAGAATAATCTGCATTCAACGCAAAGTTGGAGAGATTTTCAGACTCTCTCCATACAATGGAAAGTGGGAGTCAACCAAAAGTATTATATTAATATTTTTCACCCATCCACAGTAAAGAAAACATTTCCGCCAGACCCATGGCATTCAGATTATGGTTTGTTTGTTTTTTCATCTTGAAACAGTACCTGCAACATTGAAGAACGTTTTTGGAGCAGAAAGGAGTGTGTAAAAATCTTGAAAGTATCATCTGCGCCGAAAGAAAACATGACAGTGTGCAAGGTAGTAGAGAGGTGTATTTACTGTTGAAATACACATATTTGTTTATCTACTCTTCACATTTAAGAAATATATTTTCCCTTCCTGTTTCCCATTGAATTAGACAGGAGGAAAGCTCTTATATTATCTCTATAATATGTTTAGATCCATAAATGTGATCGCATTTGTAATCTGCAGTAGTTTATTTAGAAAAATTGCCTTTAGTTTAGTAAAGAACTGGATCGCTTGCAGCTCGCACAGTAGGTCCGACGCCAAAACGATCCCTTCACAGCGCTCATAAAAAGTGTCCTCTCCTGCATTCTGACCATAATTCTGACCCATGCCAGTCCCTGCCTGTGATTTTCACATCTTGTCCCAACTATAATTACCTTCACCTGGATTCCTAACTATCCTCGCAAGGTTTTCGACGCTGCGTGTCTAAGAACCTCCGCTTACGGAGAAGCATAAACTAGGCTTTACCCTGAAGTTCATGTGGTGAAACTTCAGGCTCAGCCTTGGCAGAGTCAAACCCTTGCTGGAAACAAGTCCGACTAAAGCCTAGTTTATATTTCTCCGTCTACGTCGAAAGACAGACGCAATTATCCGTCGATGCAAAGTCTCTCCGTCACCAACACAAGGGTAGACGGAGTAGAGCCCAATGTTCTAACTACCAGTGAAAGGAGAAGCGTATGTCTGAGATCATTTCAGCAGAACGTTCCCATAGTCGCTGTAATGCAGCTTTTGGGCACTACATACTTTATATTAAGGACAATATATAAAGGACAATTTATCTAATATGGTATTTTGGTGATTTTGAGCACAAGGAGGTGTAGAGAAACAATAAAACAGACCGCTGTATTCATTTACATGCTGGACTTCTATTAAAAAGCTTTACAGCTTAATCAAAACTTACTTTCATGCATTGCTCCTTTAGGGGGAAATGTGTTCACAGGCTGAAGAAAATAAACTCTTGTTTATTTAAACCGTGTGTAGAAACGACACCAAAACCAACAGAGAACTATAAACGGAAAAAAACCATCTCAGGGTCCAAACTTACTGACGGAGAAGTATAAACTTTACTGCAAGCAATGTGGACCAAGCTAAAACAGTGAGTCCATCCCGACACCACAGGACTCCCTGACGGACACCTTTACTTTCCTTTTCCACACGTAGCGTCTCACAACACCTCAAAGCCTTTTTTATTAACACATTACGTCTCATTTGTTTTAATTAGTACAGCAGCGATGGAACTTAAACTTCCTCCACTGCCGCCCAGAACCCAAACGCAGGTGCTAAATTTGGACTATATTTGGATGGCGCTCGCTGCTGGTGTCTCTTCTCCATTTGAAATAAACCGAATGAAAAACACAAATCAGAGCCCGTCTCTCCCACTCCCTCTCTCGGCTGATGTCAGGAGCTCGTTGATTTGGAAACATGAGAGTTATTTTTGGTGAAAGCAAAACGAAAACCTAATGTGCAGCCGTGTTGCTCCCTGTGGTGCGGTATGAATTTTTCAGGCGGTTTTTACTCCAGCCGACGCGTTCCAGCCGCTCATTCAAATCAGTCATCCCCGTAGTTTAAGCGTTGAGAGGTTTTTGTTTGTTTTATGGCTGCCCTCCTGTTGCTCCGCTATCTGCCGTTAATTCGCCTTCACGCTCGCCCTCTCCTCCAGTTACGTAACTCCTCGTCTGAGTTCTGGTTGCAGGGATAAAAATAGACTGATGAATAAAAAAAGAGGAAGCGGGGAGGGATAAGTTCCCCTCGGGGAGAGTTGGCCCAGTCAGAGTGAGCGGCAGACATCATCCCCCCCTTTCCATTATCCCTTCTCTGCCTGCTCACTTCCATCAGCCTGTTTCTTCTCCTAATTTCATTATTATCGTCCTCTGCTCCCTTTTTCCCAACATCCAAACACCTCTCTCCATCTCCTCCCATCAGTTCCCAGCTTAATTTATTTGATGCAATAAATTATTTAACTCATCATATTCACTGCTCACGTCTGGCCACATTTACCCTTAATTTGGTGCACATTTTTTAATACTCTGCGACTTAATTGCAGTCTTTGTTTTCATGCAGTTTGTTGCCTGAATTATTTCCATGCATCACGCGTCGTCGTTTTCCAATCTAACTCCTGCTTCCTCTGCAGAGCAATCAATTATGTTTTTTCGTCTCTGGGGGAGACGTCTGAGTCTGCACGTCCTGATTAAGTCTTCAGGCGAAACATTGGCCATTTACAGATTAAAATGAAATGAAATGCGTCAGTGAGCTTCAGAGACTTCCATAAAAAGGAAAGATTTTTTACTTCTTGCTTCACCTGATGTTTCTCAAAACAAAAACAGCTCCGTGTTATTCATTTGATTCCTCGAATAAAAAGGTGAGGGCTAGGACCATCCATCCATCCATCACTCCATCCAACCAACCAACCAACCATCCATCCATCCATCCATCCATCCAACCAACCAACCATCCGTCTATCATCCATCCATCCATCACTCCATCCATTCATCACTCCAACCAACCATCCATCCATCCATCAGTCCATCCATCCATCCATCACTCCAACCAACCATCCATCCATCCAACCAACCATCCGTCTATCATCCATCCATCCATCCATCCGTTTATCATCCATCCATCCATCACTCCATCCAACCAACAAACCAACCATCATTCTATCCATCCATCCATCAGTCCATTCATCCATCCATCCATCCAACCATCCATCCAACCAACCAACCATCCGTCTATCATCCATCCATCCATCACTCCATCCATCCATCCGTTTATCATCCATCCATCACTCCATCCATCCAACCAACCATCCGTCCATCCTCCATCCATCCATCCATCCATCCGTTTATCATCCATCCATCCATCCATCAGTCCATTCATCCAACCAACCATCCATCCATCAGTCCATCCATCCATCCATCCGTTTATCATCCATCCATCACTCCATCCATCCAACCAACCATCCGTCCATCCTCCATCCATCCATCCATCCATCCATCCGTTTATCATCCATCCATCCATCACTCCATCCATCCAACCAACCATCCGTCTATCCATCCATCCATCCATCCATCCATCAATCCATCCAATCAACCAAACATCCATCAATCCATTTAACCAACCATCCATCCATCTATCCATCCATCCAACCAACCAGCCAACCAACCATCCATCAATCCATCCATCACTCCATCCATCCAACCAACCATCCGTCTATCCATCCATCCATCAATCCATCCAATCAACCAAACATCCATCAATCCATTTAACCAACCAACCATCCATCTATCCATCCATCCAACCAACCAGCCAACCAACCATCCATCAATCCATCCAACCAACCAACCAACCAACCATCTATCCAACCAACCAACCAACCATCCATCCATCCATCGGTCCATTCTTCATCTGTTCAACCAACCAAAAGATCCATTCAACCAACCATCCATCAGTACGTCCATCCATCGGTCCATCCTTCAATCTGTCCAAATTACCAAACCACCATCAATCCATCCATTCATCCATCTGTCTGTCCAGTCAACTTGTTGTCTGTCTGTCCATCCGTCCATACATCCATTCATTAATTTATTCATTCATCCATCCATCTGTCCATCCATCCATCCTGCGGCTTGACTCACTTCACCTTTGTGGTCCTGTATGATGTGGTGTTTGGACTTTAGCTTTCTCTGTTACTCTCACCATAGCTCCGGTTTGCTGGTAGCCATGAGAAGCCATCAGCTCCTACACCTTCTTAGAAACCCTCTCACAGCGAGTAGCTCCCTTTAGCTTCCACTGAATCTAACAGGCTCGGAAATGTTGCACTTTTGGACTACGCCACTGCTGATGGTGTTGTCCTTGTTCTTCAGTAAACACCATACACATCCAGTCACTGTAGTGAGTTTTAAAAATGGTGGTTGGAATAATGTTAAAAGACGCCGTCATGTGTCCCAGCCAATGGCTCCAGCCTCTAGCTAATCAGTGAACGACAGCCTTCTGTCGTTGCTTTTCAGTCTCTGCTTGGCTCTGATTGAACTGCAACAAAGCTGGTATTGGCTCTGCCTGACTACCCGACTTCTGTCAGTGGAAAAAACCATGGAACCAGGGCTGAGTCAGGCCGAGCTGTGCCGAGTAGGTACTAGAGGAAAAACACCAAAGCTTTAGGACGACAGTTGATCACTAGTTATAGCCTACTTACTGGCATTTTATGGGTTTAATTTTTTAATATTTGATTTAACGTGTTGATCAGAAACAGAAGAACAGCAAACACAGATCTGACCTGCTTCCTCAAAGTTGAACTCACTACATAGTATTAGTAATGAACTCAGAGTTTATCTACTTCATTTAATCACTTTTGGTTCTATTGTCTGCTCCCTCCAACACTGGTTATCTTGATTAACCATAAAAGTAAGGCATAAAGCAGTCCAGTCACATATCTTTTTTTTTTCAAATCCAGTACCTAAAGATAATATTTTGTGCTCTAACAAACATTCGTATTCAAATTAAACCTTAAATTGTGTTTTACTCCTGCTCTACTCACTATGCTGAGGGGAGGAGATGTGAGCATTTAATAAATGTACAGTTTATTTTCTGTTTCCTTAGTATCTTCTCTTTGATTTTTAAGTTTATGAAATTTATGAAGATTTTTGATTTTAGGTAACAGACAGGAGAACGTGCTAGCGAAAAATGAAGGGTATAAACCAGTTGTAGTCTTTTAGGCATGTTTACCCTGCACTGTGCAGCTTTGCCAAAAGATGGCACTATGCTTAACATCATACTCCTTTAAAATGCTGCCAAAGAATTGGATTTTTGTCAATATTGAATTAGGAACGGACTGGTTTTGCTTTTGAAGGAACTATTTAAACTTTAAAAAACAGTTTGGAGTTGTTGCAGAGTAAAACGTCCAGAAAAACAAACCTGCAATTAAAAATATTAGTGCCAAACTCACTGACAAATTCTCTGCATTCCATACATATTGCATAACAAAAACTGATCTTTAATGTTGAATTATTCATCTATTATATGTTTTTTAAAAGTAAAAAAGCCTATATTTTATAACAGTTCTGCATTGTTTCTTTACAAACTGGTTGGATTTTACGCAACTCCAGCTCTGGTTAGGCTTGTTCTTTGAACGTGTAAGCTAATCACTGATTCATGCCTGCAGTGTTTAACAGATCAGCAGCATCGATCCTCTGAGATACTCAGCTCTGCACTCCTCTGTCTCCTCAGGGCTCACGAGCAGGAGCTGACGAAGAGGCACGAGAGGGAGCTGACCGAGCTGAGCGCCGCCCACAGCAGAGAGACCCAGAACATGCTGTCGGACTTCAACAAGGCCCAGGAGGTCCTCAAAGACAAGATCTCCGCCCTTCAGATTCTGTACGTATGCAAAACAAGGTGTATGTTTTGACTTCAACTTGAGCTGTTTAAGAATCCAACTCTGGAGGACTGCAGGAAGGTGTAGCTTCATGCAGCTTGCTGTAAGTCTGCACAACCGGGGTAGAGAAAGCGTTTCTCGATGCTAAGACTGATGGAAATAATCTTCAGCTCAATTCAAAGGCATCTTTTCTTAGTTTCCTTGGTTGTTATGAAGAATATTACATATTATTATAATATTCTGAGGTGCTGCAGCAGCCCTGGTTCAATGAAAATAAAGGCTGGGCTTAATTTCACAGCATGAGGAAAATTATACTGAACAAAATGAGGCGGCTTCAAATTTATGAGCAGTCTGTTAAACTCTCCATCCATCCTGACCTCTGTTGAAATATGTCATAAAATAACTTTTCTACTTTTATATTTGTAATTGTAAAAATTGAACAAGTCCTGTACATCAAATGTCACCCAAATAAATTTAACTTGGAGAGAAATTATCAAGGTTTTAAAATTTAGTGTTTTAAAGTTAAACATTATACATATTTTTTGATGATTCAAGAGGTTTATGATTCTGATTTAGTCCAGCAATGAGACTGTAAGAGGAAGCTGTCAGAGATAAAACGCTACAGGAGTGAAAACAATGGATGCTGTATCAGGAGTGAAGAGGGAGTGGAAGGTTATGTGTTGCTGGCAGCGATGTCAACAGACTGAGGAGAGTCGGAGTGAAAGTCAGAGGAAGACGGAGGAGTGGAATAAAGGAGGGAAAGTTGCTGAAACACACGGTGGTGTTCTTACATGCAGCAATCATCCTCCTCATCACAGCTGACCTCCTTTTCACGATTATTCTGGTGTCAGCACAGCGCCACCTGCTGGTGTGTCCAAAAAATAACTAAATAAACTGATCGTCTTCACTTCAAAATACAGTGGGGAGAACAAGTATTTGATAAACTCCTGATTTTTTTTTTTTAAGTTTCACCGCTAACAAAGCATGTAGAGGTCTGTATTTTGTATCAAAGATACTCTCGAACTGTGAGGGACAGAATCTATGTAGAAAATCCCAGTGGATGATTTTTAAGTAATTATTTTTCCATTTTATTGCATAAGTATTTGATACACATGAAAAACAGAAATCAGTACAGAAACCTTTGTTTGCAGTTGCACAGATCAGACATTTTCTGTAGTTCTTCACCAGGTTTCCACACACTGCAGCAGGGATTTTGGCCCACTCCTATGTACAGATTTTCTCCAGAGCATTAAGGTTTATCTCCCTGGGAAACACAGACGTTCAGCTCTCTCCAAAGATTTTCTATTGGAGTCAGGCCTGGAGACTTGCTAGGCCACTCCAGGACCTTGAGATGTTTCCTACGGGGCCAATCCTTAGTTAGCCTGGCTGTGTGTCTCTCGTCGTTGTCATGCTGGAAGGCACAGCCACGATCCATCTTCAATGCTCTAACTGAGGGAGGGAGATTGTTGGCCAAGATCTCATGATAAATGTCCCCATTCATCCTCCCCTCAATACGGTGCAGTCATCCCGTCCCCTTTGCAGAAAAGCATCCCCAAAGAATGACGCTTCCACCTCCATGCTTCCCAAGTATTAAGTTCTTTTACATCATTTCCTTTAAACATTAAATTTTCTTTTTTTCAGTTTTGTTTCTTTCTAAGTAGTTCGGCTATACAGCTGAAGGCTCCATCTCTGTTTAAGCTGGGAAAAAAAATAGCTTCCTTTAGAGGTCTCAATCTTTCTGACTTTAATTTGATTCTCATTGGTGCTTTTTTCTGTGTTATTTATTTTGTTTTTGTTTAGTTGAGTTTTTTGCTTAGGGGCTGATTCAGTTCTGCTAATTTAATGAGGCACACCACAAATCTATGGTAACTAAATTAGCCGAGTCCTACCTGATAAATCACTGCAATGTCAGCTCCTCTTTATTTCTACTGATAAACAACCACCGAGGCTGCTGCACCCATCAGATTTAATGTATAGTTTTATATTTTGTTTTATATCTCGGTAGGATGAAAGGGTCCATCCCTCCATCCAACATTTGGTCATCCATCCATCCATTTATCCATCCATCCATCAATTAATCCATCCATCTTTGTTCCATCCATCCAGTGCCCGGCAGCCTCGATTATTTATTAAACGATTGATATGCCGATTATTTTTATCGATTAGTCGACTAATCTAACGAGTAATTGGACGATTAAGCTAACGATTATTTTTCTGTTGCTTGATTAATGAAAACCATAGTGTATCTCAAATAAATACCCAAAAAAATCTTAATAATATATACTTTATTAAACAAAAGTATTGCACAGTTCCAACATAAAATCTCTCCAGTAAAAAAAAAAATAATAGTAATCTCTCCAGTGAAAAAATTGCAGTGCAAAAAACAAACACTGTGCAGTGCACAGTACATGTATTCCTGAGTGTCTTTTACAGTCCCAACATAAAACCTGATGCACAATCAAACTGACTGTCTTAACTGCTAATTAAGTGTTTGCAACATAGTACTGTTCCCTTTACTCCACTTCTCTCCTCCCTCCATCACTCCTCCTTTCTCCTCTTTAACTCTCCTCCCTCCATCACACCTCCTCTCTCCTCTTTAACTCTTTACAAAATGAAGTTATTGTGCTCACACGAACGGGCACAAACTGAGCTTTCCAACGATAGTCCTATCAAGGGTATTGCAAAAGTATCGCCAAGCTAACCACTTCCAAAGTTGGCTTGGTTCTTCCGTCATGATATGCCAAAAGAGGAGATAATCACATTTTTAAGTAAATTGTCACGTACGATAGTGTGAGAGCACACCTAAATAAAGCCAGGGTTTAACTGTCAAAACATATGTATTTTTTCACAGCATGATAGTGCAGCATACTGTGTTGAATTATGCGAAAACGGAAAATTCGACATTTTGACCTAACTACGTTTCATTAGCTAGGATTTGATCAAAATTGCACAGTGGGCAAAGCGAGCGGTTTCGCCTTGCACGGTCACAATGAATTTAGCCAACATTAGTTCTTACTTGTGGTTGTCTCCATCACGAGTGACAATGGGGTGCCTGCGTTTCAGATGCTCCCACATTGCTGTTGTGCTGGTATTGTATGCCAACTCCGTTTGACAAAGAGAGCAAACAACGACGCCTTTACGTTTTGTACTGAATTTAAAGTATTCCCATACTCTAGATGGTTTAGGCACAAGAACTGTTTCTTCCCTCAGGCTGTCGCTCTGATGAACTCTTGAGTAGTCACAGAGTGTGAGTCCATTCACATGAACAATAAACTATAAGTCTGCACTGCTGTATATACTCACTGTACAATAACCCCGGTTTGGTGTATATATTATCCTTTATTATTTATTTGTATTTATTTTTATTTCTTTTTTTATTTCACTTATTTAAGTTCTGTACTGGAGAGAAAAGTTGCCTGAGTCAAATTCCTTGTATGTGTCATACTTGGCCATTAAAGCTGATTCTGATTCTTTAGTCCTTTTTCTTTTATTGGGACTTGTTGCAGGGCTTATTTGGGCGTTCTGTGAGCAGGTTGCTGTTTCGTCCTCCATTCTGTAATGTTTTGCTATCCCACGTGTGTGTGTGGCGAAGAGTCGACGCAAAAATATGACGTTGACAAAATTCTGACGTCGATTCGTTGACGTTGTCGACGCGTCGCTACAGGCCTAGACTTAATGTAGTGTAAAACACTTTGGGGTCTTTAGGGACTGAGTAAAACGCTATACAAATGCAGGCCATTTACCATCAATTCATCCATAAATCTATTTATGCATCCATCCATCCATTCCTCTATCCAACATTTGGTCATCTATCCATCCATACATCAGGATGGGTAACTGCATGTTTCACTCTTGGTTGACCATTTATCACTGTACAAATTGTATCTCTCAATTAAATTTTCTTACTTCTTAAGAAGAAACTGAATTAAAGTTGTCTATATCTCCTAAAGTCGTGCAGCCAAGAAAGTTTAAAAAAATATATTTTATATTTTAATGCTTTGAAATGTTAAAGGCTAAAAGGGAGCCTGAGGCAACAGTTTGCAACCCATGGCTGACTGCTTGTAAACACTGAAGCCTCTGAGAGTTCATCTCCATTTTGCTCCTTGTTTTAGAAAACTGTATAGAGAGCTATCCTAGTAGCGTAGCAGATGCAAACAATGGCAGCTGTCAGTCATGAAGGCAGGAGGTGCAATCCAGCAACATAACTTGAGTTCAGACTCTACAATTAAAGCACCGATCCAAAGTCTGGGTTGACATATGTCGTTTGGAAGGATTGTGGCGCCAAGAATCAAAGGTGAGGTAGTTCAGCGTTGCCCAGGCCTGATTGCCTTTCTGAATATATTACAGCGTCATACAAGAAACAGTCCTGAACGTTTTAATCTCAAGGATTTCAGGTGTCTCTGTGGAGCCTAAAATGCTGCTCCCATGGTGGTCCTTCTTGGTTTGAAATATTGAACACAGCTCGTCCATCTTACAGGTACAGCTCAATAAAAATATTAGTAATTACATTAAAAAGATGAAATTCATATATGAAAAAGATTGATTACACACAGAGTGACATTTTTTAAACCTTTATTGCTATTAATTATGAATATTTTGGTTTACAGCTAAAGAAAACTGGTTTATATTTTACAGAATATATTACAGTATGTATCTGATTAAAAATGTGGGCTTATTATTATTGAAAGGTGTGTTCATGTGCTTTATGTAATATGCGTCCAACATGTGCATGAATTACTGCATCAATCAATGGTTCTGTTGAGGTGTAATGCTTCTCTTCAACTATTCTTATTGTCTGTATTGGCAATAATCCATAGATTTGTATAAATTTAACCTATTTTCGGTTAAAGTTCCTGCATACAGCAAAAGTTAAGTTTAGACTTAATGTTGAGACATGATCAGAAAATTAAAAAAGATTACCAATTTTGTTTCCTCCTGAAATTCGTGATTGGCTTCCAGGACGTTCCAACTCCTCAAGCCAAGTGTCAATTAAACAACTTTCATCAAAACCCTCTCCAGCACCTTTTTTGGCTTCTTTATTCACCATATTTCTTATCACCAGACTCCTGCTGTTAATTTTTACCCTGCAGGATGTTTTGAAGAATACCAGGCTTATGGTCTACAATCGTACTAGAAGCCAAAAGTAGAAAAAGCATAATAATTCCTTCCGATGAATGAAGCATGCCTCCTGCCCCGTCACATTTGAGGTTCCCCTGGTCCCTCTGGCTCAGGAAGGGGTTGCTTACATTAAAGCATTCATCTGCAACATTGCTGCACCTTGAACGTTTGGCCACAGTTTCTTTTTGCTCACAGCAAATTCAGATGAATTTTAATCGGCTAATAAAAACACCTCACATTCTGCTCTATCGCTATTCGCATAGCAGATAGCACTAATTACCTGCTGATGCAAACAACCCCATTAAGTCCTGCAGAATTGTGCAATCTACAATATTTTTGTTTGGAGTATACATTGTTCTTCCTCATCTCTAGGTTCAAACAAATTATAGTCCTCCTCAAAGCTAAAAAACAAAATTTCTTGTATTAGAATGAGATTCGCCTGATCCATTCTGTGACTTTCCAGCCCTGGTTTTGGTTTTGGTCCTATGTCAAAGTTACCAGTAGCTTTTAAGAGACCAAACTGTCCCCACCACAATGCTGTATGAAGATGCAAAGCCTTCAGTAATTGCACTGACTGTTGTTCCATTTAAGAATGCATCGTTTGATGTTCTGCTAAACAAGGCAGTAGGGACGTGCGATATGGCCTCAAACGAATGATGTCAGTCAATATTTATTTAATCCACTCTTCCCTGGTAGCTTGGTCCGGTGTTGGGAATCACCAGAGCAACTCACATGTGCACCTTGTTTCTTAATTTTCCACGCTCGAGTCCGTACTCCAAATCTGAATTCAGTAATGGCGGCGCTCAGCTGAATACGAGGAGAGGAGGGGCACGGTGGGCTTGCAGCAGCGTTGGTCTGTGAGGTCAATATATGATATATCCTGCCATGATGTCAAGACGGGGGAGAAATTAAGATCACGTATACAAGTGTGTGTGTACGTAGGGTGCTTGAAGGAGCCAGGGGTAAACAAACACTCTATTTTTAAATATTGGCTTCCCGGCCGGTGTAAAACCATTAGCCAACCAGAATGAAATTTTCTCAACATCCCGCTGTAGCAGTGTAGATGTGCAGCTTTTAAGTGAGCTTGCTGGCAATAAACACTGCATCTAAGGTTAAAAATTATTCATCTTCCAGGTTCCATCCATCTCTTATAATTTACTCCGATTAATACTGGGCTCTTAACCTCGGGGTAGATGAATCGGAAACTTTCTCTGATGTGGAAGTCTGGATCTGCCATCATCCTGTGCTGTATTTGCAGCTAGTTTAGCTCAGTTACAGAACAGTGCAGCACCATAAACAGTACAAATACTTCATATTCTGCACAGTACAGACCAAATGTTTAGACACACCTTCTCATTCAGTGCGTTTTCTTTCTTTTTCAGGACTACTTACATTGTAGATTCTCACTGAAAACTATGAACGAACACATATGGAATTATGTAGTACTCTTAAAAAAATTATTAAATGACCTGGCCTCCAAAGTCACCGGACCTGAACCCAATGGAGATGATTTAGGATGAAATGAACTGCAGAGTGAAGGCAAAAGGGCCAACAAGTACAAAGCAACAAAGTACAAAGTAATCAGAACAAAGGGTGGCTACTTTGACGAATCTAAAATATAACATGTATTCAGTTATTTCACCCTTCTTGTTTAAGTTCATACAGTAATTCCATACATTATGTGTTCGTTCATAGTTTTGATGCCCTTAATTTAAAATCTACAATGTAGTCATGAAAATAAAGAAAAGTCATTGAATGAGAAGGCGCTTAAAAAACTTTTGGTCTGTACTGTACAGGACAGAGTATACACATGAAGTATATAAATGAGTATATATACATGAATACACTGAAATAAGAATACATTTTCCATAAAGTTCAAATATTAAACTACATTTAAATGGGGAAACTGCTTCAGTGCAGAGAAACACTGTTTGTTTCCACATAAATCTTAAGTCTGTTCTAATCAAGCATTGCAAGAGCAATACATGAATCTATGATCGGTCCTGGACTGGATGGATGGGATATATTCGTTTATTCCAGCTGAAACCTTAAGAGCCGACATCTCACCTTTACTGGTGTTATTGTTGTTACTTTAATTATTTTGAGTGTGATAAAACAGATGGGTTTGCTTCTTTTTTTTTCCTAGCATCAAAGTTATTATAAATGTTCACACTTATTATTCTGGAATTACCTGTGAAAATCTGTGTTACAAAAGTTTTAACCATTTTTATTTTACTTTTTCTTGATTATAAGTATTTCATATCAAATCTAAACTTCATTTAGAAAGTCCCCAGGCTGGGATTCAAACCCAGGACCTTCTTGCTGCAAAGCACCAGATTAATTTACTCTTTATAATGTTCTTTTTCCCCCTAACTGGCTGTGTTTGTTGTTTTACTCTGACCTCTCTCTATTTAATTTTGTGGCTTGTTCAGCACTTTCACTTGTTTGTAAAGTGCAATACAAATAAGACAGATTTAAAGGCTTTTAATGATCAATAAAAGTTTCCTTATGTCTAGTAACCAAGCAGTGAGCCAACAAGCTAACAGATGTTGGTGATGAAGAGTTATTAAATCCCAAGTGGGATAGCGTGTGTTGCCGGAGAATTCCCCAGGACGAAAAGCGTTTTCACATCGTAGCATAAATATCACAACCATGTTTTCTGGCTTGTGGTTCGGGTTAGCGGTAACACATTTCTGTGAAAGAAAAGGTCACCTCTGATGCAGAGAATCAGGCTAGTCGGACAACAGCGAAAGATAAAGGGGAATTGCTTCTGTGATGTAGATAAAACAGCTTTTTTTCCCCTGAAAGGTACGTCAGGATGTTTGTTTGAAGCTGAAATGTCGGTTTTTATCGAGGCGTTACATCCAAAAACTGTCAACAAGTGGTAAATGATTGTTTTTCAGTGGAACTTTTGACATGATAATTCTACTTTTAAATGGTATTTTTAGAGGGGTTATTTAAAAAAAGAGCAGAAATTAATATTTTTCCCTTTTATATTTGTTTTTCTCTCACAGCTTGGAAGGAACAGAGGAGAAGTTCAGAAACAGAGAGAGTCGACCCGAAGACCTGCAGGTCATTGCTGAGCTGAAGGAGATGGTCACCGAGAGAGAATCTCTAGTCAAAAAGCTGGTGGTAAGAAACTGATGATTGGGTCTGGATAAAACAAAAAAAAAGTATGATCATCTTTGCACATGCAGAACAATAAATCAATCAAGATCAGCTCAGAAAAAAGGTTTTATTATAAAGGACATGTTCATCGAGATCTCAGCAACAAATAGAAACAAACAGCTGCTGTGATCTGCTAAATCCCTCCACCTTACTTACAAAGCAAATACCTCTAATTATTTAACAGTGCAAAAACACCAAATCAGAGAAATTTTACTCCCTTTTTTTTGTTTGTTAGTTGAAAAAGGATTAGATTGTAAAATGATTATTTAGTCAAATGTGTGAAATTTTGGCCGAATGTAAAAGAAACACTCGGCGATCGTTAGGTTAAATCAACTTCAGTTATAGACGACAGGAAGAAGTGCTGGCTGTGTGTTTTTCGTTTTGCACAAAAAAAAGGCAGATCCACTTTTTAGAAAACGAGAACTATATGTTTTTAAGACGCAACGGAAATTTTCTCCAGTTTCTTATAACGTCTCAAAATCAGCCCCTGCTTCCAGGAAACGGTAAATAATAAACAGCACTGATCTACAGGAACCTTTTTACCCTAGCTGTAATTAGTACAGATATTTATATGTATATGATTTTCTTCTTAATACATGTATATTACTTAATTTGAATAGGGCAGACTGCTTTGGGTTAAGACGTTGTTCGTTTTGATTTGACATTTTAGCCGCAGATCTTTCTTTGTAGATAAATGAGCCTTTACAAACTGGTTTGTGCCTCTTTTCACATTGCAAATTTCTTAGAGAACATGCCTCTCTGTATTTTTCTAAAGCAGCTTGGTTTCTCCGGCTGAAAAACACAGTGAGATGTCCCGAAAATGGAGAGAGTTACTTGAACCAATGATGATCAACACTTATGTCTGTCGGAGAGCTCAGCAAAGCCTGAAGTTCACATTTTCACAAGTTTATACTTTGTCCAGTAATACCTTCAATAAATGGAATCAAGTTTTACAAAATAGGAACGTGAAATACAAAAGGGATACAAGTAAATGTACACCGTTATTGCATTTGAAAAGCTCTTTTCCAAAACACTATAAATCCATTTCAGTACTTTTCAGGATAATTACGTTTTTTACCTTGACCCACAAATTTTGTGAATATTCAACTTCTCCAGGTAAAAAAAGATGTGCCTCAGTTAGAACATGTCATTATTAAAATCAAACAATATTGTGCATACATTCAAAGTCGATTAAATTTTTCCTCAAAATGCTATAAATCCATCCATTTCCAGAGAGATCCACTAGGATGGATCACTCTTCATCACCCAGGCCTGCATTGTCAGCATACTTACCAACCTTGAGACCTCAAAATTAGGGAGACATTAAAAAGGGCCATGATGCTACAGTCCCCGACCCACCCTGGCCCCCTTTTAGCCCCTCTTTATTAACTGCCTGGATACACCCATGCTCAGCAGCAGGAATAGTCGCTTCTTAATCATTCTAAAAACTCATAGTAGTCTCTGTGTCGGGAGAAAGTATTTTTCTTACTTTGGTAGCAGCGGAGCATTAAGTTTGTTGATTTTGATATAACTTTGTTTTCTGCCGAAACACAAGCTTGATCGGCTCAAAGAGCTGGAAGAAAAAGCCTCGATCCACTTCTGAAGTTACCATCGGGCATCCGAAAGGAACGGAAACTAGACTTGAGGTCGGTTCAAATACTTTTTAATGCTAAATATCTCAGAAGATTTAAAAAGTAACTGAAACTACAGCTTTGGTCAGTCACATAAAGACTGTTCTGAAGACTTGTGGCTCGCTTTCGCGTCACTAATTACAGCTGATTGTTTCCATCATCAGACATACGAATCACGTAGTTGAACCTATTTTGGATTCAAAACGGCCAAGTTCACCAACAGGTGATGGATTTTCATGACTGAAATGAGGAAACTACCTCATGGCTCCTTCCTTGGCAAAATAAAAATGTAACATATTTGATTCTCCATCCCTCTGACATAAGAAACTGAGAGTGTACATGAAATGGGACGCTGTCAGATATCGGGAGAATTTTGGCTCTGGGAGATTTTCGAGAGTGGAACTGAAATTCGTGGCTCTCCTGAGAAAATCGGGCGGATCAGACGCACCTGTTGCTCCTAGTAGTGCCAGCTTATCTCTTTTTTTTAACACTCAATGGAAACATAGCGTAGAACGTTCACTGAGTTCTGATTAGTTGAGAGGATTTATCACGTTTAGGCAAAAACATATGTTATGGCGGTTTGTAAAAAAACGGCATCTTGTACCGACATTTTAACAAGGAAATATAGCGATTTGGCAAGAAACGTTGATGGAGCAGCGAATAGGCTCAGTACACAGAAAATGACATGACAAACACATTTTTTTTTTTTGTCGTTTATCACGATTTGGAAAAGAGCTCCTCGTTTATTGATTTGCGTCTGAGCTACAAAATGTACAAAAAGTGAAAAGTTGAAGCAGTTTGAATATTCAGCAGAGAGCTGTTTCTGTAGATTTTATGTGCGCAGGGCCAAGTTTATGTCTTACGGAGAAAAATCTGCATTTTATTAAATTAAATTAAATGTCCACTCATCCTCCTATGCGTCCTCTGCAGCTTTACTGCCTGTCAGCTAAAAGTTAATTCTCCTCTAGGATGATAAGAAGTTCTACCAGCTGGAACTTGTCAACAGGGAGACCAACTTCAACAAAGTGTTCAACGCCAGTCCTAATGTAGGAGTCATCAACCCACTCATTAAGGTAGGTCCTGCCATCCCGTAATACATGATGGATAAGCCTGTCACTGCAAATTACAGAGGATAAACAATTTATATCATGTGCAGATCAGGCAGGACAATCGATGCCGGATTCTCTACTGAACATTTTCCTGCAGCTCATGCTCCTTGAACATTTATTTTCACTTTGTTGAGTTAAAACTACAAACTTCAATGCATTTTCTTTGACAAACCCCCAAAAATGTGGCATGCATTTGTATTCAGCCTTTTTAGTATGATGCATAAATGTGGCCCTCGTGGGAGAGTGGCATTTAAAATTTGAAACACTCCATGTGTGAGACGCTGCAAACATGTGAGAGGAAAGTGCTCTGGTGAGGCCAAAAGTGAATTTTTTAGCCCGCAGATGAAAGTCTGTAAGGCGGAAAACCAGCGTTGCACATTCCCATCAGCGTCTGGGTCGATGCCAACCTTTAATGGAGATTAAAACTGGGAAATAGAGTTGAAACTGGAGTAGAAGTTCACTTCCCACCATTACGAAGTCCCTAAAGATACAAATCAAAACACATGCATGTGTTAAAGTAGCCTAGTCAAAGGCCAGACCTAAATCTAATTCATATGTACACAATCTGCGTTTGCTGGAGCTATTTTGCAAAGAACAGTGAAAAAATCTCTCTGTCTGCAAAGTTGACTGAGGTCTATCCTAACAGACTTGCTGCAATCACTAAATAAATGTAGCTTTGCAAAGCAATAACTCTGGGGCGCTAAATACAAACACACATTACAGCTTTAAGATTTTTATTTATACAAATCTTTGAAATATAATGGACTCAAAACACTTTTATGAAGACACCAGAAAGTTTTCTTGTTGATGCAAACATTGTCTTCAGCTTGAAAATATCCAGCTTAGTTTATTTAGAGATCATCCGTTCACATCTGTGTGCTACAATCAGCCAAACACAGAAGCTCTTTCAGTTGTATAAAGAAAGTGCACCTGGCTCTGTCCAGTAAAAGAGACGCAGCTAAATATAGAAGCAATGCGGCAGGAGTACTTTCTATGGAAATGAAGGCAAATAGAGTACGCTGGTAATGGATCCTCATCAGTGGAGCTGTCCAGGTAAGAGACGGTAAAATGCAAAAGTACCACCTGTGGCTGTGAGCTCCAAAGTCAGTCCTAAAGGGCCGGTGTCCTGCATTGTTTCCTTTCTTCAACTCGAATCCAATGAATGGGTCATTACCAGGTTTCTGCAGATACTGGAGGGGACATCAGAAGCCTTGCTTTTTAACAGCTTATAATAGGGTCTAGGATCTATACAGAACATTTTAATGAAGTTATTTGCATGAAATAACTCTCACATAAAGCGATCCCGCCAGCTCAGTTCTTTAAAATTTCAGTCCCTTTTATAATAATCTGTTTAGAGAGCTCTGTCGGGTTTTTTTTTCTTTATTCTTTATTTATTTTCAGACAGTGACATATTATCAGAAAACCGAGAGTAAGCATGATTTCAATTTGCAAACAAAAAAATCAACAAAACTAAGCAAAAAAGTAAAAGAGAGTAAGGGAGGACCAAACCCTGCAAAGTAATCTCTTTATTCAACACTTATACAAAATCTGGTCGTTGAGGTTTTACATATCTGAACAATTTGGTCCGTAATTTAACAAAAATGCCTTTTTTGAGACGAATAGAGAAAGTAATTGTTTCATCCAATCTGACATTGTGGGTGGTTCTGGAAGGAGCCAGTGTGTTGTAAATCCCTTTTTACTATCTTATATCAAAACAATTTATACATGTTTGTATTGATTATCAAAGTTCCCCAAAAACAGAGTAGAGAAATCTAAAGGCAGGTTTATATTGCTGATCCTTGGACAGGCCCAAAATATACGCCGGGGGGGGGGGGGGGGGTAGCTTCTCGAGTCTTAACCTCTTAGCAGCTCCTGTAGTGAAATGTGCCTTTCTGCTTTGGTGTTACATGAAAGCAAATAAGACCTTTCCGATTTAAAGGTTGGATATGGACTATGAGCACGATAGCGAAATCTAGTTTATCGAGGCTGTAGTTACAACAATACAACATAATTCCACCTGTTGGGTTGCCAGGTTTGCTGTCGATACGCCCAGCGACCAACCTGAACCGTGTCCAGTGAGGAATGTATTTTAGAGGAGTTTAACCGACAGCTAACATTAGCAAAGTCAGCAAGTGAGTTAGCTTACCGATCAAGGAGGAAAGTCGCCGTTTCCTCGTGTTTTTGATGCCGTGGAAATGTTTTATGTGGGTCCATCTATTGTAGGCTTCACCTAAAACTGCTCTAGTTTCTGCTCTTCTGCGGTCACTCCTCTACTAAGACGGAAAACTATATCTCTGTGGCTCTGAAGCAGCTGCTTGACTTTCTGACTCCACCATTTCTCCACAGTGCCTGCCCAAATTTACATTTTATTATATTTTATTTCAAACATATTTTGTAAGGAAATGTTGTACTTTCATATTGCACTCCTCTAAATACCTAATGGAGGTATTTTTTCAAATATAGCTTTTTATGAAACTGTTCCATATTCAACCGTTAAACGCTCGGCATATGTGACAATTTGTACATTTTCATTGGATCTCACATATATTAAACCACCAGTTATTAGATATTAACACATAACCTTACTGCTCCCACTTTTAATATGTTTCGTAGAAGTTGACATTTTGTTATTAAAAAGAAATTTGTAAAATTTAGCAATGGCACCCTTCACTATAATATCTTGTAGTTCTTCGAGAGTATTATCGGAATTGGGTCGTTGTTCTATTTAGACATCAATGATGCATCAATGATGCATCAATTGATGCGACAATTGCGAAACAATTGAAAAAATTGAGAAAAGCTGTGGCTTTTCAAGCTGATGCTTATTTTTCAAACTGTTAAAAGTCCACCATTTTCCCATTTTTTTAAATTAAAATGCTATCCCTTTTTGAAACCAAAATTTAAATGTCTATCGATTCAGGACTTGGATCTGTCACATTTATGCAAATTAATGGTTTCAGACCACACCCACCCATGTTGATCCTGGCTGTGGGCTAGCCACTGTGGAACACTGATCATGCCAATGAAAAATAAAATAATGAATGTGGAACTACATGCATAGTTTTTTACATTCATGTATTTTATTTCCTCGTATATTAATTTACTGATTTGCTTATAATTTTAGATACGAAATTATTTGGTGATTTACTCTTTTATTCACTGACTTCATTTCAGTTTCCAATGGTATTTCTAATTTATTTTTATTTTTTTTCAATTTTGGCAGGATTAGTCCTCCATATTGAACACATGAGAATATAATTGGCATTGTTGGGCAGGCTCTGACAGGTGGGAGGCTGTTTCTGACTTTTTTTAAAAAGGGTTGTAGAATCACAAGATTTCAGATACCCAAAAGTTGCACCAAAAAAAAAATGTAAGGATGTTTTTTAATTTGTGTTTGGGTTGTTTATAGAAGGCAGCACATTATAGAATGAATGAAATTAGTTGTATTGGAGCAGGGCACATGTACATCAGTGACACCGGGCCTTTAAGACTGTAATTGGACGTCCCTGTTCTATGCGAAAGAAAAGCAAAAATTAATAGCAGCTATGCACAGCAGCATGAACCAGGGGTACTTTCTGGAGAACAATAAAAAAGAGCCTGCTGTAGCTCTGTCATTGGCTGTATTCAAGACTAATGCAACTAAACACTCTGAGCCAGGTGTTCTTTCTCTTGACA
This sequence comes from Apricaphanius iberus, assembly GCA_028564705.1. Taxonomy (NCBI): domain Eukaryota; kingdom Metazoa; phylum Chordata; class Actinopteri; order Cyprinodontiformes; family Aphaniidae; genus Apricaphanius; species Apricaphanius iberus. The sequence goes on from JAPXFQ010002564.1 coordinate 1,162,333, forward strand.
AAAATATCCAGGGTGCAAATATTTAATGCCTCCTGCAGCGGCAGAAATGTCTGAGCTAGGGATAGTTTATAAAAGGAAAGTGGCCACTGACGTTTCGGGTTCAGCTGTCAACAACACCACAAGTTTTATAACTTCCATTGAATGTTTGTGTCGTCACGCGTATTCTTTCGACATGTGCTGTCTGTGTTTTGTCCCTTCTTTCGTGTGTTCTCTTTATCAGTCGCGTTTCTTTGTGTGTGAACCCTCCACCCAGTACCGATCGGTCCGCCTAACCTTTTTGTTTTGTTTTTTTAAATTCCAGCTTTCCTTTGCTTTCCAAGCCATTTGTTGGAGCGAGATGTTTCCCGCTTTGACACGTCTCTCTTCACACATCCTGACTGTCATTCCGCTCAGAGCGACTGCTGCTTTTTAAGACTGTGGTGATAGTCTCCAGACTGATCAATTCTACCTGCTTAAATCAGCGTTTATTAGGATCAAGTTAGCCCGCTGCTCTTTCCTGTCACTCATCAGCTGGATTTCTGCTACCTCTAGACTCCATTTGCCCTGTTTTTTTTTCTACCCTTCTTCATTTAAATATTATTTTTGCTTTAAAGTTCCCTTTTGCTCCCTTTTTGACCCCAGTGCCCCTCCTTTTCTTTTTTTGTTTCTGTGTAGCAAAAGAAAAAGAATGAGAAAGCAGCAGCCAGCAGATTCAGCAGCTCTCCCAATCTCAGGGCTCTGGAGGCAGCAGGTATGGGTTTGGGTGTGGTGGGAATGGGGACTGGGCTGCCACCGCAGCCCCCGCCCCCGCCCCCGCCCCCGGCCCCACCCAGCCGCCTAGAGCCCATCCCCAACTCCCCCCTCCACCACCTTGAGCTCAACTCCAACAAACCTCTTGCCCCGCCGACCCCTCCCACCGAACCCAAGAAGTTCATGAGGTGAGACCTTTCCCGCTGACAGGCGGCAGCTCTTCAACCATTTATCATCCAACGGCAACTTTTGGTGGAGCTTAAAAATCTGAAGCTCAGTTGACCTTGAATGCTAAAAATCTACAGTTCCTGATTTTGCAATAAAGTATTTTAAATATTTCTAAACTTCTTTCTGTCCAGTCATAAAGAGCTCTTTTTTTTAAATTATCGTAACTAAGAGCTTAAATGTTGCCGTTTTCAAAGTTTGCTGATCCCCCTGTTTGGAGAAGTATTTTCATCCTTTTTGGCTTTAAATTTACAGATTTGCTCTCAAACTTTTCATTATTTAATCTGCAATAGTTCTCTCAGACATTAAGAGTGAAACTGTCTTCATTTAAGTTATTATCAAAGTAAATTAGAAACGTGTCTTACCCAGTTTGCGGGGCACGTCAAGTTGCCTGATACACTTATAATCGGCTATAAAGCATCTTATACATAAATCTACATAAATACTAAGGGTGTAACTTTACATAAAATTATTACGTTTTTGGTACATTTTAATCAGGAAAAATAAATACAAATGTGCATATGTTTTTATTTTTTACTTTGATCAGCATTAAACAAACAGCCCCTTTGCTGAATTCCTTCCCGTCAATTCATGAAATTTATTTTATTTTATTAATTTCCAAAACGTAAAAAAAAATTTTAAGTATATAACTAACTGGAGATTCGATAAAAATTTTAAACATTTACTTTATTTATTTGTTATTTACATTTATAAATAGTATAAGTGGACGTAGCCAGAGTAGAACATATTATAACCACTTGCTTAAATGCAAAACATGCTTAAATAAAATAAATCAGGAGTTGTTTTGATATTTCAACACTCTATTCTCCCAGCTGTATTTGAATGCAGCAAGGGCAACTGTTTGGAAAATCCCTTCTCATCACCGGGGATTCCTCCGACTTGCGTTTTATCTAAAATCAGTAGTTTTTTCTGACTGGATGCTACTGGTAGCCGTGGTGACGGTAGCTGGTTTTCCTCTAGTATCAGTGTTGTTTCCATTCAGCTTGGCATTGTTTCAGGTGAGACTTCTAAAAATAACCAAATCTTTATAACTAGAATAAAACTAACATAAACAAATATCATATAGTTGTTTGTTTTCTTTCCAAAAAGGCAAAATATAAAAAAAAATTCTACAACTTTTATATCTTACAGTTGAATAATTTCCAGTGTCTTATTGCCTATTGCTAACTTGTTGCTTGTTTTTTTAATATTCTGGTTAAAAATTCAAAAACTTATTTCAATTTTGTTGTTTTAATGTGTTTTCCTCTTCAGAAAGGAGGTTCAGCAAACAATCAATTAATAAAAACCTAACAAGGCCTGAAATTTTACCTTGAATCACACAACAGCTGATCCACCGTTGACAGCTTTCTGCTGCAGCACATTTGAACTCGCATCACATCTCCTGAGATACACAGCAAAAATACAAGCTGGGCGTAAACGCAAGAGTCCCACACGTGACTGAAGCTTCAAAGAATGGCTTTGGAATGCAAAAGGGGCATGTTCTTTTTCCCTTTAAGTTTTCTTTCCTCAGTCGCGTCCATCAGTGTGTAAATGTTGTACGCATGCCTGCAGGTTCTTCTTTTACCGCCGCAGGAAGTCATAACACTTGTCAGCAGTCTTTGTGGTTTTTATGTTGTTTTATTGTGTCATGTTGTGATTCTTCACGCTCATCCAAAGTTCAGCATGTTGCTCTCTCCTCCCTGGCTCCGAAACATGTCGAATGTTCCCGTAAACGATGTTTTATTTTTGACGTTACAACGAAGCAGATGCCTCTCTGTGCAGCTTCGAACGGCTGTCTCTGTGACCTCTGACCCAAAACCAGCTCAACTCTACGGTCTCACAAACGACTCTTTTGTTTCCCCGACAACTCGGCGATGAATTATGTATCAAGCTCCACACGCAGCGTATCTTTTTGCATGGCAGGTGGTGTACTCTGACGGAAGTGTTTAGGTGTGTAAGCATGTGTGCTGCATGCTTCCCTGCGGTTCATTTCGGGGAACGTAACCAGGCGGCTGCTTCGCAAAAGCTTGGGACAAACCTTGCGACACACACACACACACTCGGACGCAAAAAAACGATTTCAACTGAAACGAGTTAGAAGTGCTGCATCAGCTCTATGGCAACACATTAACACGCTGCAACCTTAAGCAGCGACAGCTTCAACTAACCGTGAATTTCCGAAGATAGTGAAACGGTTCTTTTAAAAATCTCAACCAAGGTTGCATCTGACAAGATTTGGGATAATTGGAACTTCTGGCAGCCTTCCGTCCTCTTGGCCATCGATGAAAAGAAAGGTGACTTAATCATCTCTCTAAGACTCCCGCCCTTCGTTCTGATTTGACTCTTATCATCCTCTCTGTTCTCTTCTAGCTTCCTCTGATGCTCATTTGTCATCTCGCCCTCTAATTTCTTTTTCATACACATTCCCCCCTGTTTCTGGTGCTTTCCTTACGTTTTTATCACATTTCTACTCTCTCTTCCTCTACTTCTGTGCAAAATGTAAACCTTGACTTCTTCACTACTTATATATTGGTGTGCAGTTCAGTTGACCCTCTCGGGTTTCAGATTGGTTCAGTATGCTGAAGTCAGCAGGGAAGGGATTTACTTCCTGGAAAAAGAAAAAACAGCGTTTTTGTCACTGAGGGGTTCTGGGACTGTTTGGTTTAGACGTGGCCAATTAAAGAAGCAGGAATGCCTAAAGTAGGTGTTTGTTTTTAGCACTTAACCTAATTAGATGAAGCATTGGGGAGCATGGTTTAACCCCAGAGACACAAGGCAGGTTCTAACTGCATCTTCTTGCTGTCTTACACATGAAAACATCATAAAAGATCAAGATTTTTCAGTCATGTATTAAAAAAAACTGAAGGAACAAGTCATATACACTGCTCAAAAAATAAAGGGAACACAATGTAAATCCAAGTCAATCACACTTCTGTGAAATCAAACCGTCCGCTCTGGAAGAAACACTGATTGACAACCAATTTCACCTGCGGTGGATGGAATAGACAACAGGCGGAAATTATATGTGATCAGCAGAACGAAGGAGAACACTTCTTGGTTCCTTTGCTTTCTGGCTGTTTTGGTCACTTTTTTAATCCTGATGGGTCTTTCACTCTAGTGAAGGGGACTGATGACCGAATGTTGTAATTTTACTCAAAATACAAACACCAAAACTGAAGTACTTTTATTCTTTCTATAGTTATTTAAGATTCATTTCTGTGTAAATCACAATAAACAAACAAACTCAAACTTATCTATTTGATTTGATTTGATTTTTTTAACACTGATGTCAGTAAAAAAAAATATTCTTCCTCCCAGTATTTTTTTTTTTTTCAGTGTAGCCCTGACGATGCCGATGATAATAGCTGCTGAAGCTAGCAGCCAAAGCGGTAACCTGTGAACTTGGAAGTAGTTTCATCCAGTCTGGTGCGGCAGCAAGGGGCTCATGGGATATTTTATAAATTCATCACATATGACTATTTGTGATCCTATAAAGTGAGCAAATATTAATATGTGCACAAATCTACTTTACACTGCCTCTTGTAGTTCCTTGTAATTCTACAGCACCCCGCTCTAGTGGCAGCAGTTTTGCCACAGTTACTTTGAAATATTAATAAAGCATAAAAATAATAACCGGTCTTCCCAATACTCACTTTATTGGAAGTGCATTTTAACAGTAATATGTATTGTTTTTTTAACCTCACCGACAACAGACTGTCTCGGGGACGTACTACTGGAGACTCCCACTAGGGGGCAGAGTGCAGAACTAAGACTTCACAGAGTGCTGCATTTGTAGGTTAGGAACAAAACAAACATGGCGAGCGTAGAGAAAAATGAAATGTTTAATTTTCAGATTAGGACAGAAAAACACGGCAGCAGTGTCGTAGAATGTATGTGAGGCCATTAATACCACTATTGTTGCTTGTTTTCCTACTGCTTTGCCGCCATTGACCCCGTGTACCAAGTATATCATTTTGCTTAACAAAATACAAAGGTAGTGACCCTGAGTGGCTCGGACAAGTAGCTTTATTTTAGATTACTTGTTACTGAAAAATGACATTTTAGGAGTAACGCGCTACTACGTGATGCGCTAACGGCATCACTGAGTGGTAGCGTGAGAGGGAGTCAACAACCCACACAAGTGGGTCATCTCACCCGGGTTGGCACATTAATGCGAGCTGTGGCTGTCAGCGTAGCGTCCAGAGCATGGAGGCGCTACCAGGAGAGATGCCAGTACACCTGGAGATGTGGAGGAGGCCGTAGGAGGGCAACAACCCAGCAGCAGGACTGCTACCTCCACCTTTGTGCAATGAGGAACAGGAGGACTGCTACCAGAGCCCTGCAAAATGACCTCCAGCAGGCCTCAGATGTGACTGTGTCTAGAAACAGACTCCGTTAGGGTGGTATGGAGGCCCGACGTCCACAGGCGGGGGTTGTCCAGGTGTTGTAGGGAGGTCCTACAGGCAGGTGGAGGACGCACTCGCCACTGAGACTCATTTTGACTTGTTTTAAGGACATTACATCAAAATCGGATCAGCATGTAGTGGGTTGTTTCAGTACATCCAGCACTCTATGGATTGATAACTGTGATTTCCATTGATAATTTTGGGGTGATTCTGTTGTCGGCACATTCAACTATTTAAGGAACATGTTTTATGAGAATATTCATTCAGACCTAGGATATATTATTTTAGTGTTCCCTTTATTATTATTTTCTTCTTGAGCAGTGTACTTTTAGCATTCAGATTTAGGTACACTAAAATATTTGCAGATTTCTTCTGCTTTTGCCTTTGGTCACATTTAAATGTGTGTGGCTGAATCGGATCTGTGAGAATGTGTGGGCTGAAATAATGAAAAAATCATGTAATTTTTGTATTTACTTAGGTTTTCTTTGTCCAATATTAATATTTGTCTCATATCGGGTGCTTTCATCACTCTGTGAGATGACACTAGCATTAAAATTGCTTGTCAATAACACCTACCATATATTAGCCAACAATTCTTGCTATCCATGCAGCTTTATAACCAGAAGAATTATAAGTACAGTTACGCTTCCCCTTTGTGGATGTAGTTGTGTGCTACAAATTTATCGTCCTTAGACTGTAAGCTGGTTAATGTGTTGCTTTGGTGGGCTGAAAGACATCGCCGAGAGCTTTGTTCAGGAAACACACACAATGTTTCATGCAGCTCCGTCTAACACACGGATTTAATCCGGTCCTGCTTTAATGTTCTAACAGAAACATGGCTCGATCGGAAGCACACATTTATTTTGAGGTGCTCTCCTACGCAGCCAGACTTAATCACAATCTCTTGAAGGGCTCTTGATCCAGACTTTCTGAAGGTCTCTCAAAGTTTTCTCTTGCGAATTTTGAGACACTTTGGAGTCAAACCGAGCAGAATTTTCTTAGAATCTGGACTGGACCGTCTGTAACGTAACCCTGAGTCCCTCTCTGAATTGTTTGTGTGTAACTCTGATCCTCTCCACCCCCCCTCCCCGAAGCCCTCCTGAGATGAAGGACTCTACCATCGACCAGGCCGACGCCCAGCGCCAGGAGTGGTTCGCCCAGTACTTTTCCTTTTGAGTGACCAGAACTCCTAAAAGGATTCAGCATGTCGACCAAACTTAAAAAGAAAAAAAGAAGCATTAGAAAAAAAATATCCTGAAAAAAAAATGTTGAAACTATTTGTTATTTATTGTCATTTAAAGATTCACGGGTCAGTTTACTTCAGATTCAGTCAGCTGTAGTTCCAGAGTGGACTCTCACTGACCCGTCAGCGACATAAACAGAACGTGACGTTATGGATTATCACTTTTTTGGCCGAGTTGTAAACAGGACTGAGCTGAACGTGAACTGACCCTGACGTCATCACTCTGATCTGATTTGATTGGCTCATTGTGGACGAGTTTTCTCTCTTAGTACAGTGACAATAATCAGCCGTATGTTCGATATTTATTTGGTTTCATTACTTTCTGATTTCTGTTGCAGTTTCTTTGAGCTAGGAAACACCGAGTGGTGCGTTATCATGCTGCTAAATGCCATAGTTGGATTAAAGTGAGAATTAATATATATAAAGAAATAAATGCTAGGTTATTGTGCTCTCTCTCTGTCTGTATGTGGGTCTACTGCACACAGCATCTTAGACTAGGAGGGCTGATCCAGGATCAGTTCCCCCTCCTCATCTCTGGTGACATTCACCTGATCCTAGATCAGTTACGCGTCTCCATGACTACAGGCTCGGACTTTAGGATGGTTTGTTACAGCTGCGTAGACGTTTCAGCAGATTTTGGTAGAATATTAAAACCCGTTTGTATGGTTGTCTGACTCAACACAGATATAATGATGTCTCACCGATTTTAAAAACAAAAATAGCATTTTATATTTATAATGTGTATGCTTAATAAAGACTTATTGTGACATTTAGCCGTGCTGGTCTGTCATTTATTTGTCTAATTTATGATAAAAAATCTTGCAAAAGAACCTCCTTTTACTTTACTGTAAATGAACAGGAACATGCTAAAATATTAAGCAGACAATATTCTGCTGTCTGTTATTGACCATGTTGAAAAAACCTTATATTAATTACTTTTTAGACCATTTAGGTTACAGTGAATAATCATTTTATCTCATATAAGTCAGTTACATTCCTCATAACAAGAATTTAAAAATTGCTTTTCAGTAGTGGTTATTATTTTAAGATATAAACTATTATTTAACCGGATTTAAAAAGTTTTACTTTAATACATGTCAAAAAAGGTATTTTCATTATTAATAATATTGGTAAGAAATATATTGTATAAATTATCTTTATTAGAAGTAATAGCCACCACATATAATTTAAAATGCAAAGTTCAAATCAAATTCATTTTAATGTTTAATATTTTGTATTAATATTTTCTTTTAGATAATACTTAATAGTCACCTAAAGAGTAAAATAAAAATGTTCTTTGTTATGCAAAGCTACAATTAAATAACATACAAACAATATCAAGGCATCTAGAAGAAAAGTCTCCTATTTAGGCATACTGGACTTCGTCGCTTAAATACATTTTTATCCATTCCCAACGCCAATCCACATATTCCTTATCTTTCTAATTGTTTTAATAGTATTCTGTGATTAATTGTGTCAAAAACTTTCAATAAAAATTCCTAATTTAAATCATATTTTGTCTTCCTTATTAATTCTAATAATAAAGATAATTGTATTACTATTTATTACAATCAGGATGAAATTTTAAAAAATTGTTCAACAATTTAAAAATGAAACTTCCACAGACTGGCACTCCATTGATATGGTACTAATAGAAAAATAATAAATAACTCTGTTAGCACATATCTGTCATCTGTCGCAGAACGTTTGCATCCCCAAACAAATGAAAATTGCAAAAGTCAAAGCATTGTATGATTTAGCTAATTGCAGACCTATTTGACTGTTACCCCAATTTCCAAAAATGTTCGAAATTTTTTTTGAAAAGCGATTAAAAGACTTTATCCATAAACATAAATTAATTAATAAGGGACAGTATGGTTTCAGAGCAAATAAATGTACATCATTAGCCATAATTGAAGCCACAGAAGCTATTGATTATTACAGATATGTGTTAACAGTTAAATTATTTATTTTTTATTAGTATCATAAATGCATTGACCGTGTGCGAAAGTTTTATTTTTAAATTGTTGCACAATTTTTAGAATTTCGCCCTCACTGTGATAAACTGTTTCCATGAATTATCTGTTTTATTAGAAGTGCTAAGAAAGACGAAACATAATTTAAATGCAAAGTTCAAATAAAATTATTTTCAATGCGTTTTGTTTTTATTAACATTTTTATTTATTTCATACTTAATATTCACCTGAAGAGTAAAATAAAAATGTGATTTTATATTTCCAAAAAATAACGTTTTAGTTTTGTATTTATTCAAAATATTTAGTTACATTATTATTACTGGTAATAAATTAGATTATCTGTATCATTAGGAGTAGTAAAAAAGACTAAATATGATTTAAATGCAATGTTCAAATTTAATTATTTTAATGGGTTTTAGTTTTTTAATAAAATTTCATTTAGATTTGATTTGATAGCCCAATAAATAATAATTTATCTTCATTCATTTGTATGTCGAAAAATTATTTGCACTATTGGTAGTAGTGGTAAAGAATTATGATGTAAAGTTTCTGTATTAAAGAAAAATATGATTTAAATGTAAAGTTCAAATCGAAATAATTTTAATGTTGTTTTTTTTACATTTTAATTTGAATCATTCTTAATATTAATCTGAAAAGTAAAAACATTTATTTGATATCTCAGTTTATTTATTTGTTTATTTTACTGCAGTGATTATTGAAGTTGTTGTATAAAGGCTCACCGCTAGAGGGCGAACTTGCAGCTAGATTTTACCCAGAACCGGAAGATAAACACACCGGGATCCAGTTCAGGTTAAAGATGGCAGCACCCGGAGCCGCTGCTCCCAGCCGGCTGGTCCAGTACGTGGTGGTCCGCTCGGATCTGGTCCACAAGCTGTCGTGGCCCCTGGGGGCCGTGATCACCCAGGCCTGCCATGCCGCTACCGCCGCCATCGCGCTGCACTACGGAGACCCGGACACCCAGCGGTACCTGCAGGAGCTGGACTCCATGCACAAGGTGGTGCTGGGGGTGAGCGACGCCGACCGGTCGCAGCGTCTGATCACCTGAAAATGAACCCAGGTACGGATGTGAGTAACAGCGGCTGGCGTGTGTGTTTTTGCTCCGCAGGCCCCGGATGAAGCCGCGCTCTCCGGCCTCTCGGACGCTCTGACTCAGGCTGGAGTCTCCCACAAACTCTGGATCGAGCAGCCGGAAAACATCCCCACCTGTCTGGCCCTGAAGCCGTACCCCAAAGAGACGGTGCAGCCACTGATGAAGAAGTTCAAACTGTTTAAATAAATGACTTCTCATCAAAACGATTCAAAGCAAAATGGGGTGGTGGGGGGAATGTGTCCACCAGGTGGCGCCAAAAACATTTCACAAAAATATTTTCTGTTTACATGAATAAATGAGTGCAGTCCATCTCCAGATGAATTTGTACAAATGACTGGTAGTATTTATGTTTTCTAAACATATAAAGTATGTTGCTTGACAGAAATTAAAAACTTTGAAGTTTCAGACTGATGTATTTGGGTTTAGTGTAGCTGTAAAGTCCCGCAAAGTCCCTATTTTTGCAAATTGCTAATGCAACAGCTCTATGGATGAGGATTGGGGCCACAAAAATAAAATGACAGATATTTAAGTGCATATATATATATATATATATATATATATATAGGCTACATATAAATTAATATTTCCTGACCGTTGTTGTATATAAATCAGACTTTTCTCAGAACTCAGGCTTTTTTCCTAATAATTTAGTTTTCAGAATTATAAAAAAATATATTTTTTCCCCTCATAATTCTTTTTTCTCTGAATTGACTTTGTATTTTTAAAGAATTCTGATTTTTTTTTCTTAAAGTTTGTACTATTTTTAAATTCTGAAATATTTTATAAATAAAAAAAAATATTCAGCTTTTATTCAAATGCATTCTAGAAAAGCGCAGCTGCTCCTCCTCAAAAGTTTAACCCCCACCAAAAGGATCTACACTTCGAGGCTGACCTCATTTAATAATAATGCATCAAACTTATATAGCGCTTTTCTGGACACTCGAAGACGCTTTACAAATTCCATTATTCATACACTGGTGGAAGCAAGCTACAATCGTAGCCACAGACTGACAGAAGCGAGGTGCCATATCGCGCCATCTGGCCAACACCAGTAGGCGGTAGGTGAAGTGTCTTGCCCAAGGACACAAAGACTGAGACAGATGGATCTCGGGGATTTGAACCAGCAACCCTCCTCTGAACCCCCTGTGCCCTGCAATTTAAACATTTGCAATAAGATGTCACCTCCATGAATCCTTGAAAGATATTCCTAAATGGTTCTGCTTTTGCTGTCAAACAGCAGACTCGCCTGTCTGATAATTTAGACAGCGTATTAAATATGGCCGTCTTCATCTCCCTGATTAGTTCCTGTAACAGTGCTGCTGTTTCTGTAGCCGTACGTTCATTTTTTAAAGCATAACCAGGGTTGAAATTCATTGCCAAAATAATTTTTTTTTATGAATCAAACATGAATATATAATCAGTTACTTGACTGAAGTGGCAAAGTAAAATTAAAAATATTTTTCCCTGATAAAAATAATTCTAAAAAGGACACGAGGGAGCAAAAGCTTCAGATTCATTAATGTTCAAGCTCCATCTTTCAGTCAGGAGCAGCAGTGACTCCTCATGCAGTTTTTAACTGTCTGTTTGGGGTCAGCCAACCTTTACTCCTCGTGGGCAGCGATCATTGAGCCTTGAACGACCACGACCCGGTACACCTGGAGCACCTCCGGCAGAGCAACACCTGGAGACCGGGAACATTTGGAGAAGTTCTGATCCAGTCAGCCAACTGTTGGAATTGCTGAAATCCTTAAGCTACCTTTCTTATCATGTTCAACAATACCTTATTTGTAGAGTTCTAAAAGAATTACCCACCTAAATCTACTTGTAGCTTGCTAGCTAAATATTTAGCTTGTAAACTATCTTTTTACGTTGGAGCTAAATATTTGTGAGCTATATATTCAGCTAGCCAGTGTAGCTTGCTAGCTAAATAGTTAGGTTGTAAACTAAATGTTTACTTTGGAGCTAAATATTTAATTTGTGAGTTTAATATTTACCTTGCTAACTAAATATTTCATTTGAGACCAACGTTTTTAGAAGAATAAATAACATGGATGGAAATATGACTTCGAAAAATGTACTTAATAACCCCAAATTACTGTTGTTGACGTTTCACTGCGCAACCTTCAGAATCAGAATCAGAATCAGTTTATTGGCCAAGTATGTCACATACAAGGAATTTGACTCCGGCAAACTTTTTCCTCCAGTACAGAACTTGAATAAGTGAAATAAAAAAAAAAATTAAAAAAAGAAAAATATGAACAAAAATAAGTAAAAATACAAATAAATATCAGATCGTAAATAATAAAGGATAATATATACACCAAGCCGGGGTTATTTTACAGTGAGTATGTACAGAAGTGCAGAGTTATAGTTTATTGTTATGTGAGTGCACTCACACACTGTGACTAGACAGAGTTCGTCAGAGCGACAGCCTGGGGGAAAAAACTGTTTTTGTGTCGGGTGGTTTTGGCGTACAACGCTCTGTAATGCCGACCTGAGGGGAGGAGCCTAAACAGATTGTGGCCAGGGTGTGAGGGGTCAGAGGTGATTTTCCTGGCCCGCTTCCTGACCCTGGCCCGGAATAGGTCCTGAATGGAGGGAAGATCGGTTCCTATGATCCTCTCTGCAGTCCTGACTGTTCTCTGCAGTCTGTCCTTGTCTTGCCTGGTGACGGATCCGAACCAGACAGAGATGGATGAGGTCAGGACAGACTGGACTATTGCTGTTTAGAAGATGATCAGCAGCTCCTGGGGCTTTCAAATGGTACCCCATACTTTGGCAGCAGGTTAATCAATTCTCTGCAATGCAAACCTTTTAAGTCCAAATCCTCCAGAGCTGATATCTCTCCAGAACACCTGAATCAGATAAATATTCTCACTAGGCCTCTGCGGGGCTGAAGATTTAGGCACCTTTAAGTCCTTTGAAAAAGCAATGTTTTTTTTTTAAGGAACGTAATAAGGAAGGAAGCGATAATGGAAATTTATTTGAGCACATGACTTTTAGGAAGCTTAACTCTAACTTTGTTGTAGATATTTTTAAATAAAGTCAATAAAAACATCTGAAAACATACATTCCATTTTCCATTTTGACATAAAAATCACACCGAGTTGTTAATTCTTACATTTTAATGCTTTGTGCAATCTTTTTCATTATTAAATAAAAGGAATTTAATCAAATGTAACTCCAGCCTTGAGCAACGTACCATTGTCAAATTGCATTTCTTGCTTTAAGGCCAAAAGTGAAGCACGTGGTTGTTTTTTTTTAAAACTTGAGTCATCCAGTCCAATAACTGCTGTCCTCCAGGCGCTGAGATCTCGGAGGATAGAGTTTGGTGAGAGTGGACAGACGGGATGCCACTGGTTGCAAATTTTCATCTGATTGGTGAATGAATTGCACATTTATACACCAATACGCAGATCCGGAGGCAACTTGGGGCCAAGTACCTTTCCTAGGGACACATTGACAAAAAGAACAAACATCCAAACCCGAATAAGAAGTAATCTGTCTGAGATAAAAATCTAAAACCTCATATCTGCAGCAATCCCACTAATTGATTACATACAAACCTGTGTTTTTATTTCAGTTCTGTGTGGAGCAGGAAGAAGTTGAGAGACTGGTCTGTATGTGTTTGTGTATTCTCTGCTCAGCTTGGTCAGATATAATATTTTAATGGGGCAAAAAATAAATACTATTGAATATATATTTTTAAAGTTGGGAGGTAAAAATAGATTGACTGGATTGGATAACAAAAATATCTAGTGCAACAGATTCTTTTAGTGATTTAGTCATCCATGCTTCCATTCCTTTTTTACTTTTAGACAATATCTCACCAACTCGTTCCATCTCTAGAAGGTTTTCTGGGAGGACGGGGCTAAGTGTAATTTTTCAGCGGAAAAACTGAGGATAAATAATAAGTACCGTCAGGAACTTTCCTGTGAGCTCTTGAACAGAACCAGATCTTTGTCTCCAGATCTACCGTACTGTACGTTTCTAACCTGCTGAGCTCGACAGAGCGCTTCCTAGAAATTAATGTTTCAGAGCTGACCTTGCTGTTTCACCTAAATATCTGTGTCTCTCCCTTTGCCCCCGACAGTTTGATAATAAAACGTTGAACGCTGAACTTGCCTCCGTGACTCAGGGTTCCTGGCGTTTATCAGAAAAGCAAGTTGAAGGTGTACAACCTTTTATAACATGCCAGAAGTGTGGAAAGCGTCTGCCTGTTTAAAAGCAGGCATGAACCACTCAATTCCTAGATAATTGTTTTCCTCTGTAAACAGGTAGATGTAAGAGTCAGTTTACCTAAATGTAAAGTTCAAATCTTAACTCATTATTTTAAAATAATTGTTTTGTTTTTTTTAAATACACCTAAAACCCAGAAAGATTTGATTTAGTATGTGAGAATGAAGACAAAACAGCAAACCTAGGCGGGTTTATTATACAAGGAGTAAGACTACAGTGGGGAAAAAACGTATTTAGCCAGCCACCAATTGAGTAAGTTCTCCCAGTTAAAATGATAAGAGAGGCCTGTAACTATCATCATAGTTATAGCTCAACTATGAGAGATAAAATGGGGGGGGGGGGGGTTATTTGGAAATTGTGGTGAAAAATAAGTATCTGGTTGGTTACAAACAAGCCGGATTTCTGTCTCTCAGACCTGTAACTTCTTCTTTAAGAGGCTCCTCTGTCATCCACTCGTTGCCTGTATTTATTGCACCTGTTTGAACTCATTATCAGTGTAAAAGTCGTCTGTCCACAACCTCAAACTGTCACACTCCAAACTCCACAATGACTGGGGATGTGGGGTCAGTTTAACCTGTAAAGCACTTTGAGAAGCTTTTTTAGTTGGGAAAAGCGCTTTATAAATAAAGTTTGGTTGATTGATTGACTAAGACCCAAAGAGCTGTCAAAGGACACCAGGGGCAAGACTGTATACCTGCACAAGACTGGGAAAAGCCCGTTTAGATTAGGCAACTGTTTGGTGTGAAGAAATCAACGGTGGGAGCAATTATTAGAAAAAGAAATGAAGAAGATGATCTCCCTCGATCTGGGGCTCCATGCAGCACACAACCACCTGCAGAGAGCAGTAACCAAAATCACAAAGGCTACCATCAATAACACACTATGCCGTCTGCAGTGCCTGATGCGTCCCCCTGCTTAAGCTAGTATACATCCAGGCTCAAGTTTTGCTAGGGAGCATTTGGTTGATCCAGAAGAGGATTGGGAAAATGTCATACGGTCAGATGAAACAAAATTTTACTTTTCGGTAAAAACTCTACTTTCATGTTTGGAGTGAAAAAAATATTGCTGAGTTACATCCAAAGAATATCATACCTACTGTGAAGCATGGGGGTGGAAGCATCATGCTTTGGGGCCGCTTTTCTGCAAAGGGACGAGGACGACTGATCCTCGTGAAGTAAAACAATGAATGGGGCCATTATTGTGACCATTTGAGTTAAAACCTCTTTCCATCAGCATTGAAGATGAAACGTGGCCGGGTCTTTCAGGCAACGACAGAGTGGCTTCGTAGGAAGTAACTCCTTATACGAACAGCATCTACTGTTAGAATGGACGAAATGCAGCAATGCAACAGTTTTACTTGGACAGAATATTTATCTCGGCAATTTATCGCCTCAACCAAGGAGCTCATTTTGGTGTCTCGTCTTTTAGCCAGAAAAAAACTAAAAAAGTTATGCACGGATTAGCAATAAGATTTCAGGAAATGTTTGAAATTTTTCCAAGGATTACATAATTCGATGTTGGGGGTGATCGTTCGTGGAAATCCTGCAAACTGCACCATGACTGTTGCCGCACACTCAGTCTTGGAGCAGTGTATATTAAATTTGTCCCAAAATATTTCATAGTCCAGAGAGAAGCCCTCATTGTTCGTTAAATCAGTGAAAAAAAGGAAATACCTTTTTTTTTTTGTACGAGTCAAGCTTTTTTTAAACAAGAATGCATCTTTTTTTCCCATAATAAGGACCCATGTGGTGTGAAATTATGCGTGAAAATCAATTTCCAAAAGGACAGGATTTGACCATGAAATTTAGACAGTTTGATTGGAATATTGGTTAACTTAAAATCACACCTGAGTAAGAAGGTTTACTTTCAATGTTGGCAGCTGCAGGTGTCCGGTGTCCCGCGCTTTGATAAATTCATTTAGTGAATTTACTCACTTTAGAGCAGTGGTTCCCAAACTTTCCATTCCCCGACGCACAAAATAACATTTTTTAAGAAGCCTGTGACCCCAACTCTTGATGGATCATACAAGCATTTTTACTTAAAAAGTAGTACAACGGCAATATGACAGACATAAACAGCCAATATATTAAGCAATATATGTTTCTTTTATAAATTCAAGTCCTATATATATATTTTTTTAATTTTCATTTAAAAAAAAAAAATGCAGGTTCATTGTCATTTTTCTGGTATTGGTATATTTTTTTCAGCAGAATCTCTAGACCCCAAACTTACAGGTTTGTGACCCCAAGTTTGGGAATCGCTGCATTAGAGTTTCCAGAAATTTTACTCGAGTAAATATAGCGATGCTTCGTTTTACTCAAAACTGCTCTTAAAAGTGTTTTTGTTTAAAATAAATAAATAAAATTACTCGAGTAAATGTAACTAAGTAAATGTAACTAGTTCCTACCCTACTCTGGTTACTAGTAGAAACTAGTTACACTTGTATATAAATAATCTGAATTCAGTTGACATTTTCTTGATGATTACATTTGGTATAATAACAGGGCATTAAAGGTTCTGCTGGTACCGGGTCCGGTCCGTTTGTCCGCCTCGTGAGCGCGCCGTCCCCGTGCACGCGAAGCCCTGTTTGTTTGTGTTGAGGGAGAGAGAGAGAGAGAGAGAGAGAGATTGGAAATGGCGGAGAGCAGAGAGCGATAAGTTGAACGCGACTTCGCCGCCACGCAGAAAACCCACCAGCGTGATCCACGGAGCTCCTCGCCATCCACCGACACCGACTGGACTCGCGTGGACAACACGGGATGCGTGAAAGACGGACATCTGGACTGTGACGCGTTTTTTGTGTGTGGGAGATTTTTTATTATTATTTTTCTCCCTGGGGTTAGCTAGCCGAGCTAACAGCAGCTAGCAGCCTGGCTAACTTCACGTCGTGGGCGATTTCGACCACGCAGGCTTGTTTGTCAACAAAAGCTGACGTTAAATTGACAGCGGGCCAGCTTACATACAACTTCTGGAAAGTTTCCATGTGAACCCACGCGTGTTTTTTAACATGGTAGCGACGCTCCACCACAGTATTGTCAGCCTAAAGTAGGAGAGGATAATAAAAAAAGAAAAAGAAAAAAGTGAGATAGCTGAGTATCCTTGTTGCGACCAAGCAGTAAGTTAAGCTGGTTAGCTGAGTTAGCCGAGTGGCTTTTTGTTTCGGCTGCCGTCTGATTGGGAACTAATCGGCTGGAAAGATCTGCAGGAACCAACTGAACGGGAGACCGAACAGGTAGGAGAGGCTCCACGAGCGTGAGAGATGCCCGGATGGCTCGTGTTTTTCCGCGGCCGTGTTCTGCAAGGCCTCGGCTCATTGTTGGGAGTTTTCCTCCCCCCCCCCCCCTCTTTTTCCTCTCAATGCTGCTTTCTCACCCACACCAGCAGCGTCTCCCGCTGAAGGCATGAAACGTGCATTGCTGCGGAGGGGCGTTTTTGCTCCGGAGCAGGCGGTCATTATGTAAGGCGGTGTTGGGGAGACGGCCTGAAGGTGTCGCAACTCTTTTTTTTGGGGGGGGGGAACACCTTGACCTCTTGACACATGTTATCTGAGTCTTGTTTTAAAAAATGAACCGCATAAGTAACTCCTGTCCGCTGGGAAAACAGCTGGAAATGACTGGAGGATGGTTTTAACTACTAATAACTGGAGTAATGGGGATAAATCTGGCTTCATTCTGTGTTAATTCATGGAGATGTTTACCACAAACTTATTTCCTGAACTGCATCTAAATGAATATATGTTGAGATGTAGGCCTGGGGGGTATACCGGTTCGTACCAAAAACCGGTGTTTATTTTCGTTATATGAATTTTATATGAATTTTTATATGAATTTCTTTGCAATGTCAGCAAATTGCATGTTTCTAATATTTATTTTGTTGTGCAACTTTTTCTGTTTTTATCTTTTTGAAAATTTCCAGTCTTTCTCAATGTTTCACCCAAAAAGAGGACCCGCCAAATTGGCCGATGTGTCGAAATTCGACAGCAGAGAAAATGTTTTTCTTTACATTTTTAAGCTATTGTGTTGGCATAAAAATCTACATGTAACAGCTCATTTGTTTGGATATGAAAGTAAAAAAAACCCACACCCAACAGTCCATCCGTTTTTAAAACAAGCGATTAAGATGTAAATCTAACATTTGCTCTACGATTTAACAGTAGCTAGTACTGCTGCTTAGTAACCTGTTACTGTAATTCAACCACTTTTTTCACTGACAAATAATCTAATGAGTTACTATTTCCAAACCAGTAATTAGATTAAAGATACTTATCCTAGTCATTGTGTTTCTGTTTTCATAATTTTCCTTATTAAAAGGATATATTTGGTTTCTTCTTGTGTCGCGATGATTGGTGGGAAATGGGTCACTCTTTTGAGTTTGTGCCAGATTGACATTATTAAGTAGGGATGTTGGATATTATCGGCTGATATTGGCATTAAAGTGTAATATCAAACTATCAGTTTTTACTTCCTTAAGTACACAATATGTGACTGTAGCTACAGCTAGCGAGCAGCTAAAACGAAGAATCGCCACCTAAATTTTTCTTAACTGAAGATCTTAATGAATGTTTTATCTCTTCGTAATTAAAACATGCAGAAAAAGAAATTGTATAGTATATTAAGTAATATTTTGTCAACTAAATAACTGCAAAAAAAATTCTCAAAGGCAAAATACACATTCAGGATCTGTGAGCTGTCTACTCAAATTGGTTTTTTTTTTTTCTGTTAAAACAATTGAAGGCAACGCTAAGTGAGGAAAAATACGTCAAACATCAAATTCGAAGAAACGTCTGGAGTCGCAGCACAGGGAAACCTGCCAACCAGCGAGTCTCAAGTGCGCTTCGACTAATGCAGGACGTGACACGACGATCAAACGACAGAATGTGCGTTTCCACTATTGGAACTTCAGGATAATTTGCCTTGATCTTCATCTGACCAGGCAAAATTGGACGTCAACGTAATTTAGGCCTGTTTTACAGGAACATAAATGTCCCCAGAAGTTAGTGCAATAAAAGATGATGTCGCATTATTAACTATTGTAATAATGCTGGCAGACCGTCTAACCAATCGATAAACTTTAATTTCTAAGGAACATTTACCACTGCAAATTGAGGACACTTCTAATATACAATATACATTAACAAAACACTAAAAATAGATGAGCTCTGTAAACAAAATTGTCCTTTTATAATATATTATCCGCTTGCCTCATGCGAGAAAAAGAGTTAAGGTTTAAATAGATTGTGCAAACTAAGAACGAAACCATTGAAAGCAAAAAAATGTACATCTCATTTACTCTGCTTTATTTTTCCATCCAGACTCTTGGGAAGAAAGAGGGAGACACATGAGGAAAACAAGCATGCAAATAGAAATGATTGTGGCTGGAAAAATCATTGAGCTCATTTGAATTTGTCATGCGCTTAATTGATTTGTTGCTGATTGTGACCCATGTGTATCGCGATCGTTTTGGCAGGGAGTGGCGACAGCGATCAGCGCCAGAGGGCGCCGCAGAGAACGGGAGAGAGACAATGGAAGAAGAAGGGATGGTTTCTGTGTTTCTGTTTGTAAATTTAAGAAAGTTATGCGCATTTATTTTGGATCGAAGCAAGTATGTTGGTGTAGGCAAGGCAATTTCATATGTATAGCACACTTTCAACACGAGGCAATTCAAGGTGCTTTACATGATTAAAACTGGAACACAGCATAAATCAATTTGATGATTAAAATACAAGAAAGCAATTACAATAAGACAATAATCAAGACAACAGTTTTTATTCACTAACTGATCTTGCTGAAAAAGCTCACATTTTAAATTAACTAACTCTGTAGATTCCCAGTCATCCAGGACATAATAAACGTCAGTTTTTAAACGAAGGAGACTGGACTTTTCTTGTTAAACGATTTGCCTCTCATCCAAGAAACTACATCAGTACTGAAAAGGCCGGATTGATACAATAACCTCATTAGCGAGCCTTAATGACAAATCTGATACTCCCAATCCAGATTTTCAGAACTGAGGAAGCCTTTCGGATGGGAGACGAACTGTTTTCAAGACGGCAACAAAAGTCCAAGTGTCTTCATTTAAAAAGTCGGGATAAAAAAAAAAAAAAAAGAACTTGTGAAGTCAAAATCTTTAAGACAAAAAATAAAATAAAAGCAAAATCTTTAGAAATAGCTTTGAAGCTAAGAGAAACCTTGTTGACGTTGGCTGTTAAAAATGCGCTTCCAGTTAAGAGACTACTTGGAAAACCAGCTGTAATTTTTATTAGGAATGCGAGATGTACCTGCATCGGTCTGATAAGCAGGCCAGTCACAATAAATCACTTAATCGTGCAATACATTTATATGAGCTCAATAATTTCTCCAGCCACAATAATTGACATGTGCATGCTTGTTTCTTGAGATTGGATGAAGTCTGGCAGAGTAAAATGGGACGTTTTTGTTCGCACTGTTTCTTTACACAGCTCTTAACTGGTAGTTTTGCCAGTTTTTCCCATGTCAAGTGATTGATATATTATTGAAAGGCAGTTTTGTTTATAGAGTTTATTGTTTCAGTTTTGTTCATTTATGCTGGAAGTTTTGTGATCATGCTTTTAATTCTGTGGTGGTAGGAAGGGAATGGGGGTTTATGTGGACTCATTTTAGTCTGTGAAGCACTTTGAGTTACAGTGTTTGTATGAAAAGCGCTTTGCAAATAAATTTTGATTTGATTAAAAAAAACAAAAAACTTCCAGCTGCAGCGGTGAATGTTGTTTAAAAATGAGCGTTTATTGGTCGTTCAGAAGGACTACTATTTATTGACTGCAGCCGTTAACATCGCTATCGATACTGGCCTAAATGAAGAAAAGGATAAAACATGTGAGCTACTTATGAGCTGTTTAGACTTTTGGTTTGAATTTAAACTGAGGGTTTGACCTCATCTTCTCCTCCTCTCCTTGTGTTTGTGTGCGAAGCGTTCGCAGGTGACCAGTGTGTTTAACACCTGTGGTATTGGTAGTAGGAGCCTCACACCTGGGCCTCGCTGTGCTGAGATGAAGCCCAGTTAAGAAGAGGCAGGTCATGGAGTTCAGCCCGGGCCTCCACGCAGCTGTTTGTAAACAACGAAACAAAGAGTTGTAAAAAAAAAAAAAAAAAAAAAAAAAAAAGGAGCAGGAGTGCTAACTGTTTTGCTTATCTTGCAGGACAAAACAATCCAATGTTTTTTATGTTATGCCGAAAATAAGCAGCTTACTGCTAACCAAGCATGTTTAAAAACTAAGATGATAAAGTGAAATAGTTGTTGGATAAATCTGGAATATCCGTAGGTTTCTTGGCAGGTGAAATGAAATAACACTGTTTATTAAATGTGGAGGAGGTGTGAAGCACATTAGAGACAAACTGTTGGTAGCGGGAGCCTTCCTCATCCTCTTCCTCCTCCTGTCTGAGCTCTGCGTCTGTATGGAGAAGGAGCGGCCATTTTAGCAGCCTGCCCGTCTTCCTTCCTGCCTTCCTATCATCGCTGCTTCAGGTGTTTCTGTGTTTTGTGTCCCTAGAATAATACCCGGCATGCTAGGTGGCAACTTTATGATGCAGAAGTTTGGAGGCAACTTTGATTGCTTTAAATAATTGATTGTAACAACTATCATTTGTTTTCGGCCATGCTTTCCGAAGGATTTTTAGTGAATATTTCACTTCTTTTTGTCCCATATTTAAGCCTGACCATTTATAAAGGAATATTATTCCTTAAACGCATCTTTGTCTTGGGCAGATTTATTAATTTAAGGCATCTAGACCCACATTTTAAATATTTGTAAAGTAAAACCAACAAACTGTGACAGAAGAACAGAATGTTTGCAATAATTTGACCTATAAAGATGTAAAAGCCTTAAGAAAAATGCCGCAAAGCATTAAAAAAATAAAACCATTCGGCAGACAATATTACAGTATAAAATATTGAGGTAGCCCAAGGAATGCTCTTTATATCACAGATTTATGTAGGTACAGCAAATAACTGCTTGGACTGCAATAAATGTTCTCTACTTATTTAGGTACCATGAATTTCAGGTTCTCTTTGTGAAAGCAGAAACACTATTTAGGATTATCAGCATCAACATTATTGCATGCAGCTCATGTCACCCACATGTTTCCCTATAAACACAATGAACCAGTTTTTCTTCAGTAGCTATAAGTACTTTTTTTTTTTGGGTCGATAACTGAAAATGTGTACAAGTTTTCCTTCAAAGTGTCAAATTTTATTTCGCACAACTGCACCATTTCAAAAGTTTTTCACTCATTTGTATTTAAAAAAATATATATACACTACCGTTCAAAAGTTTGGGGTCACATTGAAATGTCCTTATTTTTGAAGGGAAAGCACTGTACTTTTCAATGAAGATAACTTTAAACTAGTCTTAACTTTAAAGAAACACGCGCTATACATTGCTAATCTGGTAAATGACTATTCTAGCTGCAAATGTCTGGTTTTTGGTGCAATATCTACATAGGTGTATAGAGGCCCATTTCCAGCAACTATCACTCCAGTGTTCTAATGGTACAATGTGTTTGCTCATTGGCTCAGAAGGCTAATTGATGATTAGAAAACCCTTGTGCAATCATGTTCACACATCTGAAAACAGTTTAGCTCGGTACAGAAGCTACAAAACTGACCTTCCTTTGAGCAGATTGAGTTTCTGGAGCATCACATTTGTGGGGTCAATTAAACGCTCAAAATGGCCAGAAAAAGAGAACTTTCATCTGAAACTCGACAGTCTATTCTTGTTCTTAGAAATGAAGGCTATTCCATGCGAGAAATTGCTAAGAAATTGAAGATTTCCTACAACGGTGTGTACTACTCCCTTCAGAGGACAGCACAAACAGGCTCTAACCAGAGTAGAAAAAGAAGTGGGAGGCCGCGTTGCACAACTGAGCAAGAAGATAAGTACATTAGAGTCTCTAGTTTGAGAAACAGACGCCTCACAGGTCCCCAACTGGCATCTTCATTAAATAGTACCCGCAAAACACCAGTGTCAACATCTACAGTGAAGAGGCGGCTGCGGGATTCTGGGCTTCAGGGCAGAGTGGCAAAGAAAAAGCCATATCTGAGACTGGCCAATAAAAGAAAAAGATTAAGATGGGCAAAAGAACACAGACATTGGACAGAGGAAGACTGGAAAAAAGTGCTGTGGACGGATGAATCCAAGTTTGAGGTGTTTGGATCACAAAGAAGAACGTTTGTGAGACGCAGAACAACTGAAAAGATGCTGGAAGAATGCCTGACGCCATCTGTTAAGCATGGTGGAGGTAATGTGATGGTCTGGGGTTGCTTTGGTGCTGGTAAGGTGGGAGATTTGTACAGGGTAAAAGGGATTCTGAATAAGGAAGGCTATCACTCCATTTTGCAACGCCATGCCATACCCAGTGGACAGCGCTTGATTGGAGCCAATTTCATCCTACAACAGGACAATGACCCAAAACACACCTCGAAATTGTGCAAGAACTATTTAGAGAAGAAGCAGGCAGCTGGTATTCTATCGGTAATGGAGTGGCCAGCGCAGTCACCAGATTTGAACCCCGTTGAGCTGTTGTGGGAGCAGCTTGACCGTATGGTACGCAAGAAGTGCCCATCCAACCAATCCAAATTGTGGGAGCTGCTTCTAGAAGCGTGGGGTGCAATTTCTCCAGATTACCTCAACAAATTAACAGCTAGAATGCCAAAGGTCTGCAATGCTGTAATTGCTGCAAATGGAGGATTCTTTGATGAAAGCAAAGTTTGATGTAAAAACAATCTTATTTCAAATAAAAATCATTATTTCTAACCTTGTCAATGTCTTGACTCTATTTTTTATTCATTTCACAACGTATGGTGGTGAATAAGTGTGACTTTTCATGGAAAACACAAAATTGTTTGGGTGACCCCAAACTTTTGAACGGTAGTGTATATGTGAAAATTGATTTGAGTTATTGCTTTTTTGACCATCAGGCCTTCAAAACAGATTCCCATCAACATTTTGACTGTCTAAAAACTCTTTTAATGAAGGTCTTGATCAGAATCTGTGGTAAACTTTGGCTGGGTCCAACCTTTCCAGTTTCACCTGCATTTTTTTTAATCGTAACTTGTTCTGCTCTTATTTGTTTGACATGTAGATACAAACATGAGACTGTTTCAGCATCCTCGTCTCTCTTCCTAACACACTTTTTCCTTCCACTCAACTTTCTATTAATATGCTAGGATAGTGACTTTCTGTCTTCTAGACCTGTGTCTTGTCTAAATCGCAATATGACAATTACATGACATTTACCTGGTGAGATACACTTCTTTTTATGCATAATTTGTCTGGTTTTACTCCACTTAGAAAGGCGTTGAAAGGATGCGCTAAATAAATGTTAAACTTTTTACCCTTTCATGTATACCTTTGTTTCACCGTTTTACCTGGTCATCACCGCCTGGGGTGGATCACTGCTGGTTGATTTAATAACTGCATCCCGGCTACATTAAAGTGTTTAAGTCAAAATGGGTTCTTGAATGCTAACTAACATGTTTTTATAAATATATAGAGGAAGTCGTGTGTCACTGCGGGTGCGACCTTAAACTTTGTCCCAACACAAGCTCCACATATGCAGGACATAAACAGTGGCTCGACCTTTGCCCTCTCTGTGGTGCACATGGCATGCAATAAAACTACTATTTACATTCAATTTCTACTAACAGCTGAGCATTTGTGGGTAATTAGCTCATGGTTTATATAAAGGTTGATGTTAAATTGGGAATGGGGGCGGGAAATACATTTTAGTTTTGTGGTCATTTTAGTAGGGCTTGACGAAATGGAAAGAGAGCATATCGATAAAGGAATATTCATATTGATCGATATCGGTTATTAGCGTTAAATATCACAAAATGTCAAATATATAATTTAACTCCTCCCCGACCATTTTTTTATTCTTCAATGAACTAATTTTAACTAAGAATTAAATCAATTTTTAAACATATCTTTTTACCATAACTAAGTTTGTAAAACACAGAAAAAAATCAAGAGACTCAAGTAACTGGAGGGGGGTGGAATCGATTCACATAAGAATCTTGTTTCTTTGCTTAATGATTCTGAATCGATTAAAAAAAAGTTTTTTTTTTACATGGAGACCAGGGTTAGAAAAAAAGTTGAAGTTCACCTTATTGTGAAGTACATTTAAGTATGTAGCAGTTTTCTTCGGAAAGTCTTCACTTTTTCATTCATTCTGTTGTAATGTTTAAGATGTGGGAAGTAGAACAGAAAATCCAGAAAATTATGTTTTCAATACTATAGTGAATTAAAAATCTGCAATATTGAAGATTCTGAATTGAAATTTAATCTGCACTTATCATAAAGGAATTGAATCAGGAGAAAATCGTATGGTGGCCTTAAAATAGCGTACCGACCCATATTGCTTACCGGAATTGAGGCATTTGTGCCCCTTATTCTGTGCACAAGGCCATAGTTCTACTAAGGATCCAGGATATCAAAGAACAGCCTCATTTCACCAGGCAAGAGGACACATTCCCTCAGAAATTAGTTTGAAATATTATTTGAGTTTTTGCTGTTTTTAAGTTTTCTAATGACTAAAAATCTTGCAAACTCTTGTCTGAACAGCTATTTGCAACAAACCCTTTCCATAACACAGTTTCCCATGATAGTTTTCAATCCAGTAGAAAGTAGAAATCTTAAGTATTTTCCGAATTTACACAATAAACAAAACTAATGTTTATCCTTATTACAAAACTCAAATAAATGGAATAAAAAGAGATGCACTGATACTGGTTTTGGGTATTAGGGCCGATACCGTTCTAATGTGCTCAGTATCTTTTAGTTAACCAATACCATGAACCAATACTTAAACTGTGGAAACTCTTCAATAATTCCAAAGAAAATATTTCTTTTTTTCACTTGACATTTTAGTTTTGAGGTTAATTTTATTCTGAGACGGTTTGTTTACCAAATAAGTCAGGATCTGATATGTTGGAGTTTAGGATAAAAATAAATTTTTCAGTTTTTGCTCCAGACCAGTCAATGAAAATGTGACAATTTGGATTTAGTTTCCCCTTTAAAAGATATACATATATTACATATTATAAATATTGATTATATTAGTTTTACTTTTTTATTTGGGGAAAAAAATTCTACTTGAATTTGTTAGTTTGTAATCACGTCATGTATTACCATTCATTTTAGTGGTTAAAATTTGCACATAATTGTAGATTTTGGTCCAATTACATCATTGTTAAATATAAAATCAAATGTTTTGATGTCTAAACAAGTACTCAATGCTGTAGTAGCCTTTAAAAAATGTAAGTTTACTCTTGATTAGGGCTTTGTTTTCGAAACAATCTGATGAAACGATATTGATCATGATACGGAGGGACCATGTGATATATTGCGAGATATTGTATACAATAAGTAACACTATACATTGTTGTTTTTAAAACAGAATGTAACTGTAGAAAAACTTTTGAAGCCTTCCAAAAACCCATGTTTCGTACTTAAAATATCCAGTTTTATTACTGAATCAAGTTCAGGGGAGCTTTTTGCCATCAGTGGGCCAATTGTAATATTTTAGTTGAAACACAAATACCAATAGTAAAGAATAGTAAAATACTTTTATTTATTCCAGATTCCTTTCTGTGTAAATAACAAAATGACAAATGAGTCACATCTAAACGTCCTTATTTGATTGACTTAGTATTGTCAGTGCAAAACTATTCATCCTAGCCTTTTGTCTGTGTACCACTGGTATGTAAAACATATTTACTGCTATTTTTTATTTTTTTCCTACTGGTTTTGCCTCCGTTGACCGCGTTTACCTACAGACGGTCAAATAGCGCTCAACACTCCCCCCTACTGGTTACTCTCAATAGCGTTCGTAAAAGATATGCCTACTTCAACTGTGTGCGTCGCTCCTGCCAGCAGCTGCACTTAGTTAAAAACGTTACTTTCTACTCTGTGGTGAAGAGCGTGTAGCAGTGAAAACGGTCCTGGCTGAAACACTTCCCCTCATTAAACGTTCCGGATGTTGTCTGAGCTATTCACCGGTTTTAATGACCTCCGCTGAAGTCTCATGTTGAACTTTGAGTATAGAGGTAGATGAAGGACTTAGTTGATCTAAACTTTTTCTCTTTCTTCCTAGTCGGAGGCCAGCTGGCTTCTCCCTGCACCTGGGATGGTGCCATGTGACCATACGGCTGCGGAGCCCTAACCTCGCCATCGGTGCTCCATTATCTCAATTGTGAGCCGCTCGGCCTCTTGTGACCTCAGCCGCAGCATCCCCTCCATCCCCTTTAGCTGTGGAGAGAGCCCAGAGGAAGGCCACCACATGACCCATTCATTGGAGCCCTAGACCACGTGAGTGCATCGTCTCTGCTCGGTTCTCTCCGTCTCTTTCTGCTGCATCCAAGCTGTCAGGTTTTCTGTTCCTCTTACCAAATAGGATAGTTGTATGTTTTTAAATATATAATTCCTCACAGCGATTATCACTGTCTCTATTTGCTCTTATGCATTAGATTAAAATGCTGGTGAAAATGGCAGTAAAACCTACAGATCATTTGGGTTATTCTTCCCCATTCCAGTTCATCTACGGAGGCTCAGTGGTTTTCTGAAGCAAAGTGATGATGCACTAAATTTACTGATGGGAGGAAATTCCTCTATCCAATAGGAATCTGCTCAAAACAAACATAGAGTGTGTTAAAATGTATACAGGAAAGAAATCTGATTTCATTTGAGTTGTTTAGTGTGGTACAAAAGCCATAAAAAAGCTAGATTCAGGTGAATTTGACTAATGTTTTTAGATAAACCTACTACTGCTTAGCTGTGCATGTGCGTCTCAGTGGTTGTGCTGATGGTGAGAAATATTTGTCAGTAGGTGTAAGCTGGTCAGATATTCATGCAAAATGCATCGGAAAAGCACCATAATTCCGACAGAGTGTAGCTGATGTAAAGGTAGGACTTGTGTTTATAGTGGGGCAAAAAATGTATTTAGTCAATCACAAATTGTGCAAGAGTTTATTTTCATCATAGTTGTACTTCAACTACTATAGACAAAAATCCATTCATCCATCTTCTTCCGCTTATCCGGGGTCGGGTGTTTTTGAGAGTAAACACATGTAGCACAAGTGATGTTTGAGCATTTTTTTGTTGTGGATAGTGACTTTACTGCACTTAAAACTCAGTTTTTGACCGTCCACACGCTGATACTGAAAACGGAGAAAACGCAAATATCCACTTGTGGCCGTTGTTTTTAAAAAGTATTTGTTTTTTTGGTGCCGAAAATCTCAGTTTGCGTGTGGGTGACAGGCCAAACCGTAGAAAAATATCTCCGTTTTGTGAGAAAACATATGGACGGGGCCTTATAGGAAATGTTTGACCTCTGCCATTGCCAACAAAGGGTATATAACAAAATATTGAGAGATGAACTGACATGTTTTATGATGAACTCTTGCTATTGACAGAATACTTATTTTACACTGTAATTTGTGAGTAAATTATTCCTAATAAAGAAATAAAATTAGATCATTTTTGCCTCTCTCGTGTGGGAGAATTTGCATAATATGCGGCTCAATTGTGTTGCCTTGCAATAAGAAGGTTGTGGGTTCGTATCCCGGCCCAGGGTCTTTCTGTATGAGGTTTGCATGTTCTCCCCGTGCATGCGTGGGTTCCCTCCGCGTACTCCGGCTTCTTCCT
Organism: Apricaphanius iberus; assembly: GCA_028564705.1. NCBI lineage: Eukaryota > Metazoa > Chordata > Actinopteri > Cyprinodontiformes > Aphaniidae > Apricaphanius > Apricaphanius iberus. The sequence goes on from JAPXFQ010002564.1 coordinate 1,190,939, forward strand.
ACAGTCCAAAAACTTGACTGTCAGGTTAATTGGTGTCTCTAAATTGTCCTTAGATGTGAGTGTGTGCGTGCATCGTTGTTTTTCCTGTCTGTCTCTGTGTTGCCCTGCGATGGACTGGCGACCTGTCCATCCTCTTATTTTTTTAAGGGGTTTAGAAAATGAGGGGCTCACTAAATACTTTTTTGCCCCGCTGTACATGCCGCTATGGTGGTATTAAGTAGTTGCACAAACAAAGGAGCCTCTGAGTTGCACTTACTTCCGACTTGGATTTTCTATGCACTGAGGACTTTGGCTGGGTGTTGCGTTGTCTGTGGAGCTGTGCACGATCCAAGGTTATTTCTTACTGCTTGTAAACATCTTCATTCTGGGTTATGAGGGAAAGAGACGGTTTGACACGAGGACACAGTGTTTGTTTCAAAAGAAATACGCTTTATTTCCCCCCAAAAAAGCAAAAAAACATTTAACACAGGGCCCTTAAAGAGGTCAAATGAAGAAAACCTAGGTCAAATCATAAACCTTTCTGTTTTTGTCCGTTCTGTGCTGAGAAACTTTAACTTAATTTACAGATCAGAGTCCTGCAATAGAACAGGTTCCTGCGGCTAATCTGCTGTTTCAGGTGGACACATCAAATCTCTCTCTAGGAGCGCTGGATGCTGAGATACTGAGAATAATCTGCATTCACTGCAAAGTTGGTGAGATTTTCTCCACACAATGGAAAGTGGGAGTCAACCAAAAATATTATATTAATGCTTTTCAACCATCCACAGTAAAACAAAAAAACTACCGCCAGACCCATTACATTTAGATTATGTATTTTCCCATCTTTAAACGGTACCTGGTGCATTGCAGAACGTTTTTGGTGCAGAAAGAAGTCTGTAAACAGCAGCATCTGCGCAGAAAGAAAACATGACAGTGTATTTACTGTTGAAATACACATTTTTGTTTACACATTTAATGAATATATTTTCTCTTGTTTCCCAGTGAATTAGACAGGAAGAAAGCTCTCTATATTATCTATATAATCTGTTTAGATCCATAAAAATAATTGTATTTGTAATCTGCAGTACTTTATTTAGAAAAATCGCTTTTGGTTTCACAAATGACATTGATCGATCGCGGCTCGTGCAAAAAGTAGGTCAAACGCCGAAACGATCACTTTCCGGCTGTTATGAACCAGGCTTCAGGTTCGGTGGAGACAAACTCATCATAAAAAGTGTCCTGTCCTGCATTCTGACCGTGATTCTGACCTTCGCCACTCCCTGCCTGCAATTTTCACATCCTGTCACAACTCTAATTATCTTTTAACTGCTAGTTACGATAATTTGTCTGCGCTGTTTCACCTGGATTGCTGACTATGCTCGAGAGTTGTTTTTTTTTTTTTTAATAATGGCTGATTTTCCCAGGTCAAATCTGTAACGCTACAATAGATTAACGTCACTCTGAGACGGAGGATGTTTAAAAAAAAATAAACATGACATGGTTGGATGCACAAAAAAACCCATTTACCTGGTTGAAGAGCCGGGTGGAAATCAGGACACCGACAACCCAATTTTTACACTCTATGTAGTACACTCTGTAGTTACTTTAGCACTTCCCCTGGCACAGAGCTGCTGATACTGCGCCCCATAGTGGCGTAACGCTGCAACTGCAGTAAACATAACATCCATACAGCTGGCGGCAGAGCGATATCAGGCTGGGGCGGCAAGCAGATTAGCTGAAGACGGCCGCCACGCAAATTTGAACGTAGGAAAAACCCTGTTTTTATATAAAAACGGATAGCACCTCAGCTTAAATAAACCTAATAATGTGAAGTATATACGTATCAGCGCTCACGTTAGTGGAATATTTTCCAGATTTGACCGGTTTATTAGAACATTAATGGAAAAATCTGAAGGTTAACTGTAATTTTTACAGATTAATATTCCCACAAACTTGTTGCAAAGTACACAGATACTTTCAACTTTACGCACAGATTCCAGGTAAATAAGTCAACTAAACCAAAGATTCCCAGACACTTTGATCAAGGCGCTCACTGGGATCTGATTGCATGTTGACTGCAACGTTTTCCAGACACACTTTGGTGCACGCCTGCCTTTTGCGGTTGGTTAGACGTGCTACAATGTGTGCTCAACACCTGCTGCCGATTTCCTGCCACGGGCTTTTCTTTTGGTGAACAGTCTGTCAATGATGCCGTATTACTCACTGGATCGAAGCTAACTGGGCAGTTTGGGCTGTGAGAAGTTCACCCTTTCGAGAGATTTTGTGATTTTCCTTTTAACGGTTTGACACCAGTGGGGTAAATTTTTATGTAATGTTTTTAATTTGTGTTTATTATATATCCATTAATTTATTTTTTTTAAATCCCACTCAAAGCAGCCGTCCAAGATGCACTACATAACACAGTCAGTATGTTTTCACGCACAAGCTTTTGGGAGTAATCAGACTAAGCGCTTGCCCCCTGTTGAGAGCCAAGTCCCAGTTTTCGTGTCAGCAGAAAATCAAATGACTAAATAAATGAAGTACATTCTACTCCCCAAAAATAGATGGCAACATGCGGCCCTACATGTTAGCCTCATAGCAGTTAGCTTCAAGCTGCACTCAGGCAGTAAACAGAGGCTGGTCGGAGTGAATTAGATGGCGTTAAAGACTAAGGCAATAATTAGACTTTCTCGTGTTGCATTTGAACGTACTGACTGAACTGAATGACCCTGAGACAATGTCGAGCTGAATGGAAACAGCTGACATCCAACATGGCTACCATTCGCATCCAGTCAGACAAAACTCCTCATTTTGGATAAAACTGAGAGGCAAACTCCCCCAGTCAGACCGGAAGTCGCATACATTGCAGTGTCCCCCTTCATCCACTAGGGGTTGGCTGCCAAAATTAATATGTTTACATCCTGGTTCAAAAAAACATTTTAGGTTTAATATCTTAGGACAACTCTTGTGAGGATTGGATTCTCTTTTAATAACCTTTCCATTTAGACTTAATTGAAGCTTGGAATTATGAATATGAATGAAGGGAGTGTCCGTCTTATTGGCAGGTCTCTGAGTTGCTAGCGCTGGTAGCTAACGACTTGCCCCCTCTGCTTACTCCAGGGAGTGCTCACGTTAACAGTTTAGGGCGCTTTGTTTCTCTGAACTTGACCATCAGTTGCGTTCACAGTGTTAATTCGTGTTTAATTGTTAATCTTTGCACTTATTGGACCAAAAAGTCACTGCTCCATTCTTTTCTATCACGGCTATGTATTTATGATAATGCCGCTTGGTCAAAAACGAGTTAAAATGATCATGTCTTTACATAGTGGTTTATTAAAACTTGTTTTAATTAACAAGGCTTCATGATTTTAATTGACAAAATTAGAGGGGTAGCATAGTGAGTTTTTTTTTATTTATTAAAAGTGCCTGCCTACCTGGTTTGCTTTAATTTTTATTGGAAATATCAATGGTTAAGGGTAAAAGGTCCCGCCTTTCTCGCCTCTGATTGGCTAGCCTGATAGATTTTATTACTAACCCTAATATTCAAAGAACAGGGCTGAAACCTAGCCTGTGATCCATTTCTAAATTATAACATTTAGTAGCAGTATCCAATCATAATCAGAAGAAGGCGGGAGCTTGCCTCTAAGCAAAGACATTTCAAAAATGTGTTTCAGCACTTCAGAAATGAAGTCTCAGAGATCCCGTCAATCTTGTTTATAGAGTCTATGCATAAAACACAAGTCAGTGGAATCCCCATTTCTGAGAATGGGTTTTCCCAACATCCGCCCGTGCTGCATTCAAGTCCAGCTGGGAGACTAGGCTGTCAAAATATAAGAACAACTCCAAAGTTTGTTTAAAAATGATTTGGTCGCAAATATGGGAGGAAAGTCAAAATATTATTTAAAATTTTTTTTTTTAATTCACACAAGCGGGTTTGTTGCCTTCTACTCTGGCTATGTGTGCTTGTACTATTTTATAAAAACAAATCCAATCAAATCTCCAGTCAGTTCTATACTTTCAACCTTTTTGAATTATATTACATATTAAGGTTGAGTGATTCATACGTCTATTAAGTGTTTGGAAAAATAAACCTTATGAGTAGAAGGACTTGTTTGTCACGTAAAGAAGTTTTTTTGTATTCCATAAAGTAAGTTAGTTTGGTGTTACATAAATATACCAATCACTTTGAGAAACGTAGTTAAGAATATTTATAATAATTCAACTGCTTCTATAAAGATTAAATCCACCTGATTGATCAAACAGTAAACGCTTGTCCCCTCCGCACGTGAAAGCCACGTGCAGCAGACATTTTCCCACCCAACCAGCAGTCACTGCAGCCAACCCGCCTGTTGACAAATAAAACAGGCTTCTGCTGGCTGTTTCACCTGCTCCACATGGGGCTTGTCTTCTCGGGAGCGTGATGAATAAAGGAGCCGGAGGTTCTGACGGAGCTGCTTCATGTCCTGACATTGAAGAGTGGGGGGTGGGCCTTAGCAACAGTGACTGAGCAGCTTCTCTGAGGCGATACCATCTCGGTCCAGCAGAGAGGGGTGCTCACACAACGGCAAGGTGGTGGTCTCCTTTTCGAAGTTTGATTATATTGATATTGTTGGTTGAATTTTCATTTCAAAGTTATTTCAGTCTGTCCCCCACATCCACTGCTTTTGCAGTTTTTTTTTCTTGTAGGTCTTTAAATTCCCCAAACCAGGAACGTCTATTTGGAGTTTTCGGAGGAGATAAAGATGTGAATTAATCTTTTCCCGCTCCAAATCGGAATGATTGTTAACACCAGTGGCATCTCTTTCCTCCTTTAACTCTTTCCCCTTCCCACGATATTTGTGTTAAGTCCTCCGTCTCTCGCTGCCCACTCTCCGCCTGGTGGTCTCTCCCTCACTCCCCTCGCAGTCCATTCGTTTTTTCTCGCTTTTGAGTGCCTTCCTCTGTGATGGCAGCTTGCAGGATGGGAGGATGACGGAGGGAAAAACCTTGAGAGACAAAAAAAACAAAACGACGTGGATTTTATTTCTCAGAGGGCTCGCTCTTCTGCTGCTGCTGTTTGTTCTTCCTCTTTGCTGACTGAAGACTCGGTCCTCCTCACATACGTCACTTGCAGAGAGGAGGGTGGGAGAGGTCAGAGGCTGGAGGAGGCTGACCTCTTCTACAGGTTTGTTTGTGCTGTGATAACGGCGCCAAATGCTTTGCATCTGTGTATTTTTTTTTTTGCAAAGCTGATGTGTGGGATGCGCTCACTCTGCACCTGTAGCTAACGGTGGTCACTCAGGTCACATCTGTATTGGCTTAAAAGTTCAAACTTGGGAAGCTGCACTGTGTTGAGGGTATTTAAAATGTTAAACCCATCGATCAGAGAGGGATGTTTTTGAAATCAGAATTATTTGTTGCACAAAGCCAAACTGCCTTCATTTGTTCCCCTTATAAGCCAGATCATTAAGGGTCAGTGTGTTTAAAGTAAAATCATCTTTACTGCGGTATTAGTCCTCGCTGCAGCAGTGACTCCATATATCCGCTCTTACCAAGTTGTTGATTCATTTTAGATTTGCTGCTTCTGTTTATTTTCTGCTTTTCTTTGATGAATTAATGTTATTAAAGCTCAAATTAGAACTGAATTTAATTCAACCCTTAATTAAACCACTGAAAGTTTGTAAGAAACAAAAACAAATCATGTTAAGACATAAAACATAAAAAAAGACTAAATGATGATGGAAAATATTTTAATTATGTTATTCGTTTAAATTGGTAGGTCAGTTTGATGCTTTTATTTCTTTTAAGACTTTTATAACATTTTATTTGTTGTTTGTTTTTTTAATCGCATTGCTACAATTTTCAGAACATTGATGTTAGTGTATACAACTCTGGACACAAAACTCAAAACGGTTATCACTTGTAACACAGGCTGTCTAATGTTCAAAACATTGCATTTTTCATTCACATCTTTAAAGAAATCTTGTGCTTGCACAATCATTGGTTTGAAAAAAATCAAAATGACTGTGAAATATAATAGAAATTTAACTATAGATAACCCACACACAAGCAGCCGATAATTTCACTGTGTCGTTGCACTGCAGAAACTGTCCATTTAAACAAGTCCAACAATCATGTTTCCAGCCAAAAAAGAATTTTTGATCTTGTTTTGAGACATATTTACCTAGCAAGAGCAAGGCAAGTGTATTTGTGGAGCACAATTCATACACAAGGTAATTCAAAGTGCTTCACAGTTGCATAAATTAAGAAAACAGATAAACAGAAAAATAAATCTACTTAAAAAATAATTCATTACAATAAAAAGCAAGAGTGCAGATAAAATACTTTCAATTGTCATAAGCACGGGTAAAAATCTCTGTTTTCAGCCTGGATTTAAACATTGTTAGAGTTGAGGCTTGTCTCACATCCTCACTGTTCCAGATTTTAGCTGCCTGAAACTGAAATGCAGCCTCACCGTGTTTATTGTTGACTCTGGGAACCACCAGGAGACCCCTCCCTGAAGTACTCAGGGCCCGAGATGGTTCATATGTCTCTAACATGTCAGAGATGTACTTTGGTGCCAAACCATGAAAAGACTTGTACACAAGCAGAGCAGTTTTAAATTCTATTCTCTGAGCGACAGGAAGCCAGTGCAGAGACGGGAGCACTGGACTAATATGGTCGTACTTCCTGGTTCTTGTCAGGACTCGAGCAGCAGCGTTCTGGATGTACTGCAGCTGTCTAACAGCTCGTTTAGAGAGGCCAATGAGCAGGCCGTTACAGTAGTCTAACCTGCTGGAGACAAATATATGGATAAGTCTCTCTAAGTCTGATCCTCTAACTCTATTCCTCTGATCTTAGGAATGTTTTTCAGATGGTAAACAAATGTTGATGTTACTGCTTTGATGTGGCTGTTTAAGTTCAGGTCCGAGTCCATGATTACCCCTAGATTTCTAACCTGATATTTTGGTTGAAGACAGAGAGACTCAAGATGACTGATAACACTTTCTCTTTGTGTCTGTGGGCCAAAAACAATTATCTCAGTTTTGTCTGAGTTTAACTGGAGAAAGTTGTTTTGCATCCAAACACTGAACTGTTCAATACAGTAACAGTGTATCTATAGGCCCATGTTCACCTGCCGTCAGTGAAGCGTAGATCTGAGTGTCATCTGCGTAGTTATGGTAAGACACATTATTGCTGTTAATTAGCTGACCCAATGGAAGCATGTACAAGTTGAATAAAAATGGTCCCAAGATTGACCCCTGGGGGACTCCATAGGTCATGGGAATTTTGTCTGAGACACAGTTGCCAATTCCGACAAAGTACATCCTGTCCTCGAGATAGGACTTGAACCAGTTTAGAGCAGTACCAGAGATTCCCACACAGTTTTCTAACCTGTGAAGTAAGATCCCATGGTCCACTGTGTCAAAGGCAGCGCTCAGGTACAGCAGAACTAAAACTGAGACTTTGCCTGCGTTGGTGTACATGCGGATATCATTTGTCACCTTGATCAGAGCTGTCTCAGTGCTGTGATGGGGCCTAAAGCCTGACTGGAAAGTATCAAACACATTGTTAGACAGGAGAAAGTAAGTGAGCTGTTGATATACCACTTTCTCTAGGACTTTTCCTAAGAATGGTAGGTTTGATATGGGCCGGTAGTTGCTCAGTACTGTGGCATCAAGGCTGCTCTTCTTTAGAAGAGGCTTAATGATCGCAGTTTTTAAGGCATGTGGGAATGTTCCAGTCTCAAGTGAGATGTTAACTAACTAACCAAGTTGTGGTAACAACATAGTCAGCACAGACTCGAGAAATCAAGTGGTTAATTCATCAAGGCAGCATGTACATGAACTCAGAGCAGAGATAACCTCTTCGATTGTTTTGTCACTGACAGGTGTAAAACGTGTCAGCTCAAAGTTTTTATCTGGAAACAGTTTTGCTATTTTGTTTTGTGGTAATTATGGCATTTTTAATGCCTTGGACTTTATCATTAAAAAATATTACAAACTCATTGCACTTAGATGCAGAAATTAGTTCTAAGAGCACTTGGACTTACGCCATTTCCGTTCGGCTTTCCGGCTCTCCGTTTTTTGTGCCCTGACCGAAACTTAATTTCTCCAAGGTGCCTTTGCTTAGTGTTAACCATTTTAACCTTAACAGGAGCAATAGTATCAAAAACATTTAAAACCCTTGAAGTGTAAGAGTCAAATAGATTATCAACATTTGAAAGTTTTAGATTATTAAACTTTAGAGATTATATATGAATATTATTTGGAGAATTCTTATCAAGCACAATTGTCTTGCTGCACTGGCAGATTATTTTGCTTAATTTAAGACGTTTTGGACTATAATCTAGTATTTTAATCTGCCCGTAGAGTAGGACATTGTATTTGGTAAGAGTTTTCGAAATAAGACATACATTCTTATTTTAGTTTTGTGTTAATTTCATTAATAGGTATGTGTATTGGCTAGAATCTGGCAATACGATATGTTTCATGATACAAAGGGGACGATAGGATATATTGCGATATATCACGATACCATGAGTAAGACTATATATTTTTATTTTTACAAATGGATTTAACTGTAGAAAATCTGTCACAATATTCTAAACACTGCAACCTGTTAAGTTGTGTCATATTGAACATACAGCTAGGCGATTATGAAAATAAAGTAATCGTGATTACTTTCACTTTATTAAACAATCTTGATTTTCATTTTTTTTTTGTATAATCAAAATGATAATAATAAAATAATAATATTAATAATATAGCCTTCAACAATTTGGTCATCCTTATCGTCTTCTCTGTTGTCCATTTTCATTAGAAATTCTTTGCCGGCTGCACACTCTTGAGACTACATTTTTGTTTTTCAAACCAGCGGGGGCCTCCTGCTTCACAGTATTTCATGTTTTTTCTACGACTTGATTGGCCAGTTAGCTTGACAAGGCGGCGCTTCGACTGGATTGGTCAGTGTCCATAACAAAACACGTCACGCAATTATCGTGATCAAGCTTTTTAATATCACGACATTGATTAAAATTCCATTAATTGCCCAGCCCTAATCGAACAGGTAATTTTTATTGAATGAACAGATTATCTGTGTTTTATTTGTATCCAGACTATAGAGAAAAAGGCTAAGTTTAGAAAATTCTTCATTTTGATCATTGGTTGTGAGTTTTGTGTCTAAAGTTGTGAAAAAAGTTCAGAAAATATTAGCAAAGTGATTGTAAAAACTGTTTAATTCAGACTTTTGGTTTAGTTTTTGTGTAAAAACCAAATCAATAAAGCTGATTCTAAGTTCAGCTGTTGAAGCTTACAAGCTACTCACCGATGGCTGATTGAAGACCTGTTTGGACCTGGACAAGGGAGGGACCAGGACGGCTTTGCTGACCGTAGCATTTCCTGCATCTTATTTTGCAGGGCAACCCTGGCTAAGGTGGGAGGAGTTTGTCTTGCAACCATTGGGTTGCCAGTTCGAACCTCCACCTCATGCATTTCTGTAAGTGTCCTGGGGCAACTTCTCCCATTTTGCCTTCCAGGTGGCGGTCAACAATCCTATGTACCAAAGCCTCGCCCCTGTGAGGGTGCCCCGTCTTGCCACCATGCAGTGTATGTAATCCAGTGTATAGCGCTTTGTTGTCCTCTGAAAAAAAAAAAACGCTATACAAATCCAAGCAATTTGTTGTTTGTTAAATTTTGTGTGAATGTGCGGCCGTGTCTGTTCAAAACGGTATTGCTGCAACACAGACCGCTACAGAAATCCATTGCTCTGATTATTGATCTACAGCAACTCATTAAAGAATTAGCTAGTACGCGCTACCACAACACTAAATTTCCTTCTGGGATCAATAAAGTACTTTTGAAATAGATTGAAACAGGACTTAGTTAAAGTCGTTTGCACTATTTTGTGGTTTGAGAGGAGGGAGGACTCGTTGAGCATACGTAATGATTGTAGCATTAACTCCAAGATAGGCTAGAAGGAAAAGGAAAAAAGGACCTTTTTTTTTTTACCTTTCTTTTAACCAACATTTTTTCTTTTGCAGCACAAGGTTATCATTCGATATATTGCTGTCAAATTATTGTTCAGACCAATCCAGGGGTCCAATTGTTCACCTAACTGAAAGCACCAGACTTATTTGGTACCAAAATGTGAAGACAAGTGTAGTCATTGTGTTTTATCACTCCATCAGGAAGAGAATGTATACACTGGTTTATTTTTTTACTATTTGTTGGATAGTATCTATAGTCCTCCACACCAAAGCAGTGAGTCGTTGGGGTTCAGAGCAGAGGGTGTTTTGCTGGTGTTTTGCATCTTTCTTTTTTACTTCAGTAGCATGAGACCATTTATGTTTCAAAAAAGCAGAGTTTAGTGATAGCTGGGAGTCTTTTTCTGCTTTGTTTGAGTGTCACTTTTTAAAGTTGGGCAGTGGAAACACTGCACTGAGCTCTACGTTTCTAAAACGTATTTTTTTATTATTATTTAACACTCTGCTTGTGTTCAGGTAGAAAACAGCTAGATTTGTTCGAGACATGTGCGTATCAAACCGACAGGGCCGTACCGAAAAATCTGACGAATACATTCAGCGTTGCATCCCCAGCAGTTACACAAAATCCCGTTTAGACTGATTTACCAGTATGTAGCCTCCCAGACCCTAAGTTAGAAGTGTTAGTGGTTTGTTTTTGCAACAGGAGGACTGAAAGGGAGAGGGGGTCATTTGAAGCAAAAAATGTGAACGAGCCTCGTCTGGAAGAATGAGCTTTCTGGCCTTACAGCTTCACCTCACACTTGTTTAACAATGATGGCGTTTCATCATCTACCTGTGGATTTAAAGAGGTTTCCTACGCATCAAATTAATCAAACTTTGTACTTAAGATTGCATTTCAAATTTCACGTTAAAATGACGCACTCCACTGTAAGTGTCCATAAGTGGTACAGAACTTTCTTCTCTTTTTTTTTGGTTGCATGTTTCTTTAAATACTCAGCTTTTGTAGTTGTGGCTTATTGAGTTCTGATAAATAAGTTGATTTTCTACCACTACGACAACATTACATCTAATTTGTGGTGGCGGCAAAATCGCTTTAACTTTAAAACAAGATTTGCTTTAATGGAGCCTTGGGAAACCTTGTGAACTTCTGTATTTCGGCAGCTGGTGCAGCATATCTGTTGCCATGTCAACCCTGGCAATGAAGCCACAGTGATGTGCTTTGGAGATGCTGCTGCTGCTCACAGATTTGAGGCATTTTACAAAAATGACAAAAGCACAACGCACGGTTTGGACATAAAAAAATGCAAATAGTCTGTTCTTGTTTCTTTGGGAAAAAGATTTGCCAAATCTTTTTGTACCAACATTTCTTTGGCAACAATGTTCCTTATTTATAATTCCTCAATCGCGCCACCAAAGGTGGCAGCATTTTAGAGTAGCTCTGTACTTTTGTTCTGATATTATCTTTTTAAAAACTGTGGAGCTGGATGGATTTTTGTCGGTTTTTTCGTTGTTTTGGTTGTTTGGTTTTTTGTGCTTTTGGAGTTTTTTTAAAGCATATTAACCATAGCAACAAGGTGGTTTACAACTGGGAGCAACTGCGTGACATCACCAAAGCTCAACTAAGCTGAAATGGGTTGTAAAGGAAACAGTGTGGATCCCAGACCAGGAGCAAAGAGGAGAGAGAAAAGGAGGCAGTTCAAATCATCCGCTCCATCGATCATAATAGGCAGTGTGAGCTTTTTAAGATGTGGGAAGTACTTCATGAGATCATCCCTCCCCTCGGCTGTGACCTGCTACAACACATCGTTGAAGAAACCTGGATAATATGAGTTACAAAAATGTTACATTTTCCTCATGGGTTAATTAAGTATTTATAAATTTAATTTAATTGATTTGAATATACAAATACAACGAAACACTTTGAAAATGCCCTTCTTAGTTGCAGAGATCTTTGCTATCAGGACTAACTACACACTATTTTTCTGATATAAATTTAGAACATTGTGAACTAGATTCTTATATTATTTATTGACTGGTAGCCGATGTGTTTTATACATAAGGTTAAATATACGACTTGTTTTAATGTCAGGGCTTCTCTGTGTTAGCAGTCATGGATGGGTATGTTGATTTATGCATTTTCTATTATTAGAGCGTGTGTAATTAGTTCCTTGTAAATCTCCCATATGTCATCAGTCCACTTTATTAATTTACTGTACAGCCTCTTGATATTCTCATGTGAATCTAATTTTGTTGCTGTGCCTAAATTTCTCAGGCAGGGACAATAAAGGATGTTTCTTTTCTGTTTCCATGCTCTACATTTTATTGTGAAGGTGTGGCATCTTCTGCAGAAATAAAGATAACAGGTTACAGGAATTGATGACCTGACTGGTGGCGCTGCACTTGATTAATGTTCATCCATCCATCCAACCAGTATTTGGTCATCCATCCATCCATCCAATATTTGGTCATCCATCCAGTATTTGGTCATCCATCCAACATTTGGTCATCCATCCATCCATCCAGTATTTGGTCATCCATCTATCCATCCATCCAACATTTGGTCATCCATCCATCCGTATTTGGTCATCCATCCATCCATCCAATATTTGGTCATCCATCCGGTATTTGGTCATCCATCCATCCATCCAATATTTGGTCATCCATCCATCCATCCGGTATTTGGTCATCGATCCAGTATTTGGTCATCCATCCACCCATCCAGTATTTGGTCATCCATCTATCCATCCATCCAACATTTGGTCATCCATCCATCCGTATTTGGTCATCTATCCATCCATCCAACATTTGGTCATCCATCCATCCATCCAATATTTGGTCATCCGGTATTTGGTCATCCATCCAGTATTTGGTCATCCATCCACCCATCCAATATTTGGTCATCCATCCAACATTTGTTCATCCATCTATCCAATATTTGGTCATCCATCCATCCATCCATCCAATATTTGGTCATCCATCCAACATTTGGTCATCCATCCATACGTATTTGGTCATCCATCCAACATTTGGTCATCCATCTGTTCATCCATCAATCCAATATTTGGTCATCCATCCATCTATCATCCATCCATCCATTCATCCATCCATCCAGTTTTTGGTCATCCATCTATCCATCCATCCAACATTTGGTCATCCATCCATCCAGTATTTGGTCATCAGTCTATCCATCCATCCAGTATTTGGTCATCCATCCATGCATTCAATATTTGGTCATCCATCCATCCATCCAACATTTGGTCATCCATCCATCCATCCAACATTTGGTCATCCATCCATCCACTATTAGGCTGTCTGTCTGTCTGTCTGTCTGTCTGTCTGTCTGTCTGTCTATCCATCCATCCAATATTTGGTCATCCATCAGTTCATCCATCCATGCATCAAATATTTGGTCATCCATCCAACATTTGGTCATCCATCCATCCAGTTTTTGGTCATCCATCTATCCATCCATCCAACATTTGGTCATCCATCCATCCAGTATTTGGTCATCCGTCTATCCATCCATCCAGTATTTGGTCATCCATCCATGCATTCAATATTTGGTCATCCATCCATCCATCCAACATTTGGTCATCCATCCATCCAACATTTGGTCATCCATCCATCCACCATTAGGCTGGCTGGCTGTCTGTCTGTCTGTCTGTCTGTCTGTCTGTCTGTCTGTCTGTCTGTCTGTCTGTCTGTCTGTCTGTCTGTCTGTCTGTCCATCCATCCATCCATCCAATATTTGGTCATCCATCAGTTCATCCATCCATGCATCCAATATTTGGTCATCCATCCAACATTTGGTCATCCATCCATCCATCCAACATTTGGTCATCCATCCATCCAACATTTGGTCATCCATCAGTTCATCCATCCATGCATCCAATATTTGGTCATCCATCCAATATTTGGTCATCCATCCATCCAACATTTGGTCATCCATCCATCCATCCAACATTTGGTCATCCATCCATCCATTCAATATTTGGTCATCCATCCATGCATCCAATATTTGGTCATCCATCCAACATTTGGTCATCCATCCATCCATCCATCCAACATTTGGTCATCCATCCAATATTTGGTCATCCATCCATCCATCCAACATTTGGTCATCCATCAGTTCATCAATCCATGCATCCAACTTTTGGACACCCAGTTTAACTTCCCCAATGAACATAGAACGGAGTGACTTAAGCTGTAGTTTTATTGATTTCTGGAAGGAATGTTTTTTTTCTTTGAATTTTGATATTAACTTAATATCCATTAAAATGTAAGTTTTGCACTATAAGTGTTGTTTTTTTACTTATGGCTTTGACTGTAACTACTGCAGCTCTTGGCTCTTCCTGTGCAAAAATGGTGACCTCTCCAAACCCCACTGAATCTGTACATTCAGGAATATTTTGTTGCGTTTTTTTTGTCTGTCTTGTTATTTTTGTTTTTCTTTCCAACTGAAAGTTAGGAAAGTAACAATCTTTAGCGCGCTAGCGGCTTTCGTCACAGAGTTTGTGGTAATAAGGTTCTAGAGGTTAAACGTTCAGGGAAGCAAAGTGAAAACTGAAGTGAAATTTACGTGAATTCCTCAGCTGGTTTCAGAAATTATTCCTCCTTTAGTGTTTAATTAAAACTGATTTGTCTCCTAGAGTATCTGTGGTAAAATGACTCAGATCACAAACGTGTTTTAAGACATAAGGTTAAACATACCACCAGCTTTATTTCAGGTTAGCTTCGCTGTGTTACCAGAGGCATGGATAGGCTCCATAATTCTGATTTATGAATTTTCTAAACTTAGACGGTTTGTAATTAACTCCTTGTAAATCCCCCACGCCTCCTCGGTCCACATGTGATACATTTTTTAGGGTTTGCTTTGTATAAGATTGAGCCATAAAACTTTGTGTGTAATTGCAGCTGTTAATATTATTTGTTACGGGACTTGTTGCTTCTGATAGATGTTTGTGGACTAGCTCTTTAAAGCGCTAGGAGATTTTGTACAGTGATGTGAATTGTGGGAAGCCTACTTAATTTGTCATATATATAAAAATACATTTAATTAGAAACTTTCTAGAATTATTGAAGTAGTCTTGAAAATCTTGTGGTAGAACTTTGCTTCCTGTGGTTCTTCCACACAGTTGTAACTACAGAAGTGATCAAATATGATTATCGTCAATCTGTTTCTGTTGGTTCTCCTCCCCTCAGGTCAGTCTAAGCTGAAAATGAGTGCAGTAGGGGAAGGCCCCCTGGAGCCTGCCACGCCGGAGTCACGCAAGAGGAAGGGCTCACCATGCGACACATCGGGGCAAAGGTAAACATCCAGGCCGTGCCATTCGCTGCAGCGCTGATAAACATTACCTCAGCAGAGCTGGAGATCATGTAGACTGTAAGGCTTAAAGTGATGCTTGCAAACACGAACCTTGTGACGTAAAACAGCAAACAGCAGTTTAGTGTGTGGTTTAGTCAGCTAGAATGGTTTTTACTCAGTGGTAAAAATTATAAAACCTAATATGTGGAGAAGCAGATTGCCTTCATTCAATGCTAAATATATATGCAATATACACACATACATACATACATACATACATACATACATACATACATACATACATGTGTGTGTATTTATAAATATATATATATACATATATACACACAAACGTTGAAGAAATGTATGTATACGTCTGACTTTGATGAAAATATTAAAAAAAAATTATTTACTCTTTATTCTGTCGTTTCTCAAATAAATTTTTTTTATCTTTATTGGTCTTAAATAGATAAAAAAAGGTTTATTCTGCTGTGATTTTTTTTTCTTCTCTCCCGCACCACCTTGTTTAGTTGCAGTGAAGACTTGAACTTCGCAGTTCTTTATTACATCGTCTTTGGCAAACCTTCTTATTTTTATTCTTCTTTTTAGATCCGTTCTTTCTATTTCATTATTTTTCCATCGTCCTATTTTATTTATATATTCCGTATTAATTCTTCCTTCAGATTTCTTAAAACTTTATAATTTTGGTTGTTAATAAACCAAAGCTGATGAAATTATCAGTAAGGTTGTTTGCAAAGTTTTCTACACCCAGATGGGTGGGTATGAGATGCGAGACAGTATTACCAGTAAAACAGTAGCATTCCTCAGTCTGTCGTAATCTAAGTTAGTGCTCTGTTATATACGATACAGTCTTAGTTAATTTTCACTGCCTGGGAAAACTAAACATGTAGCTAACATTAGCTAGCAAGCAAGTTTTTGCTGGTGGACGATAAACAGAGTAGTAATAATATATTTACAAAATTCAAACAATAAAAATGTTCATTCTTACTTGAAAGGTAATTCCCCAAGCATACTCTCACTAGTCCGTTGATTAGGCAAGGCAATTTTATTCATATAGCACACTTTCAACACAAGGCAATTCAAGGTGCTTTACATGATTCAGTGATAATGAAACCAAATACATGATTACAGAAGCATGATTAGAAAAAGAATACATCCCAGAGTGCTCAGGCATCTTGTATCTACAGCTGCTGCTGTTTTGGTTAGTCTGCGGAGAGGACTACCGGTCCAAGATGGCTGCCGCATTTCTTGCTTCCGAGTAGCGAACTCGGGGTCTACTCTTTATATTTTTCTATGCTATCAACCCTTTAACACAGAAAACTTAGAATGGATATCTGTACTTTTTCTTCTCATTTTAGAGAAAAACTATTCTAGAAATGTTTTTTTTTTTTTAACTTGCGAATCTGTTTGATTTTTATAAGAATAGATTCAGAATCGATTTTCCGCTTCTTTTTCTTTTTTTAACACAGCACCAAATGCCAGTGATTTAAAGCATCTGCTGATTAACAACACGGGAATGAACAAATGTCCCTTTTTGCTTTTCAAGAAGATGCATTCAGACCTCGAAGTCAAACATTAGAGGAAAATATATATTTTCTAAGATGGATAATAAATTATGAGATTAAAAAAATAAAGATCCTCATTTCCTCTTGAGTAACAGTTCTTACTTTTTGGTTTTAAGGTCAGCAGAAAGAAATATAAAAATGATAATTAGTCTGCTGGTATTTCCTTTCAAACATATATATATATATATTTTTAGGTGATCCTGTCAAGCAGGTGCAGTTAATTATGTTTGGCATTTTTGCTTAGAAATTCCCATTCACCGATTTTTCTAATTGATTAATTGACTCGTTATGTTGATTCTGGTAAACATTGATCCTCTCCTGTCCAACATTTATTCCCCTCAGCAGCTTGCAGCCAGGTTCCTGTGTGTTCCCCTCAGCAGGATGGTGAATTATTAAGGTTATTCTTGTCTGAGCTCATCCTCCTGCTCCTTCATCAGCTCCGTATTTCTCACTGCTTCCTCCACCCTGTTCTTGACATTCACAGGCTGCTCTGAAAGCTTCCTTATTGAGTAACTAGAGTCCATTTTGCCTGATGTTTCAGGGAGCCGCCTTTTTTCAGCTTCTGGTGTCTGAACCGACATTAAGACGCTAACAAATTTTATAATAAATGATTAAAATAGGGAATGAAGAATATACTGATACGCCGATATATCGCTCAATGTTATGTCACAATATTGTGTCGATGTTCAAAAGCCATATATCGACTTCTATTTAATTTTTTTGATTTTGCACGGAGCCTTTAATGATGGCAGTAATTTTTGCAGTAAAATTAAAAGTGTGACTGGTAGTTGGTGGCGGTTTTCACCTTCTTCGTTCCAATGTATCGACTAGATCTAGTAATAAAAATAGATGTTATAAATGAAACAGATTGGAATCTAGAATGCTGTAACAGTTTTCAAAATAGCTATATAAAAAATTTTTATGTGAACATTTTTTGATCCCCCCCGCTTAACAATAAATTAAACGGGCAATATTTTAATGAAACACATTAAATAGGATTTCTTGCAGAAAAGGGATTTTTAAATGGTTTTAGACTCAGAACACAGGGATCTTAAGCCTTTTTAGAAGAAATGTTTTTCAAATATTTCAGAGGGGCTTTCTAGTGGCTTTTTTCTTTCTTTCAAAATATGTGTTATTTTTAGGTATGTTTGGTCTTCTGTAGGTCTTCGTTAGTTATTTACACAGTGAAATCACTGTAATTTCCCGGGGTATAAAGATTGCCGGATTATAAAACGCAACAGCTTACTTTATGGAAAAAAACACAAATGTGGACAAATATAAGCCACACCTGATTAAAAGCCGCAGAAGTTTCAACGTTTAATTACAATTATATAATGGTTTGTGCAGAGGGGATTGTCGGAAAGCGATTGGTGTTTGGGGAAGCTTCAATTTTATAGACATTTCAACACGGTGAAACACCTCGGCTGTTCTCTCTGTTTGTTCAGCCAATCTTCAAAACAGACTTCAAGTTCGGACTATCTGCTTTTATTAACTCTGAAAGCTTTTTTTCGTCTTATTGCATTGAGAGAGTTTCTCACGCTGGCGTCGCCACCGTCTCACCATTGATTGAGTGCTGCTAACGGTACGTTAAGCCACTGGTGCTCCATTTTCTTCTTTAAAAGCCAGGTCGACTGCCTTTTTCTTGAAACCGACATCCATTTGTTTTCCATAATGAGGATTTGTGCATGAAAACTTTTTTTCGCAAACTGTCGCACTCTTGTAATGTCTGTTCCACGTTTGCTTTCATTCTTTGAGCAAACTTACTCCTTTCTTGTTTCTTAAAGGCACAGGATCGTTTTGTGAAGCACTGACTTGTACAGTCCATAGTTCGAGGAGGCCCTCTAGTGGTCGTTAGCTGTAAAAATCCATAAATAAACCACACCAGATTATTGGCCGCATGGTTCAAAGCACTGGGAAAAAAGTAACGGCTTATAGACCGGAAAATACGGTAAAAAGAAAGTAAACAAAAAAGATTATTACAAGATGAATAATTAGTTTTGTGCCATGGATCATTTTCTAATCTTTTTAATTTGTCAACAAAAATTATGCCCTTATAAAGAAAGTCTCCATCAATCATTTGAGTTGTGGTGCCAAATGCAAAAAGTAGCTATCTTGAATGTTGGTCAAGGGCCATGCAAAAGCAGTCCACAGGACGTAAATAGTCCCCGGGCTGCACTTGGGACATCCCTGATGTATGCTTTGGGAGTCTTTTTCCATCCTTCTGTTGCGTAGGTTACGTAGCAAACTGATTTTATTAACACAATGCCAAGTGGCGTGGGTATCAGCAATGGCCATAGAGAAGCAACAGCTTTTCCAGAACGGGGATTGATTTTAATGTCGATCATCCCTGCACATCGGTAACTTTACTTTTAATGGTTGCCTTTCTGTATATTTATAACTTCATCTATGTTGGCTGCAGTGTGGAGAAGCGGCGGTGGGAGCTGGAGTGTCGCTACATCGAGGAGCTGGCTGAGTTGGTGTCATCCAACATGGGCGACATCGCCAGCCTCAGCTCCAAGCCCGACAAGTGCCACATCCTCAGGAGCACCGTGGACCAAATCCAGCAGATCAAACGGCGCGAGCAGGGTGAGATTAGGCACACTGGTCACACATGTAGCCATGATCACTCGTTTTTTTTTTTTTTAAAGGGTTTTTTTTTTCCTCCCGACAGAGAAAGTGGCCCTTCTGTCCCCAGATGAGGATGTGCAGAAGAGCGACGTCTCCTCCAGCAGTCAGGGGCTGGGGGAGAAGGAGGTGCTGGGGCCTATGCTGCTAGAGGTGAATGATATTCACAGATTATTCTCAGTTTTATCACACACTCTATCTCATCCTTCTTCCATCTCCCGCTGATTCAGGCCCTCGACGGGTTCTTCTTTGTGGTCAACCGCGAGGGGCGCATCGTCTTCGTTTCGGAGAACGTGTTGGGTTACCTTGGATACACCCAGGAAGAGCTGATCAACTCGAGCGTCTACACCATCCTCCACGTGGGAGACCACAATGAATTTGTCCGTAATCTGCTGCCTAAAAGCCTCGGTGAGTGATCCCCACAGACCTTTTGGAGGTTTGACTGTATATTTTTTTTAATCCAAAATGATTAGTCAGGTTCAGTAATGGAAAATCCTGCTGTTATGTACTCCCGTTCAGAGCTGAAATATAAATTTGGGAAATAGACTTTGGAGAGGAAGAGCATGCGTGGGCATGAAAAAATAGCTGCATTCAGTGCAATGTAGTTCTTTCACTGTTTAGTTTTACAGAACAACCTTGAAAAGAGATTATAAAGAGAATGGAGATAACTCGGTGCAGCAAACAGCAAGGTCAAACAGCTGTTTCATTCTAACAACTGAAGTCATTAAAGCACACCTTCCTTAGGAAAGACATTGTCCCTTAAAAAATAGATTATAAATAATTTTATATTTTTTCAAATTTATGGATGGATGAATAAAACGCATGGTTTGATGATAAAACGTTGGATGGATGGATGATTGATAATTGGATGGATGGATAATAATTAATTGGATGGATGGATAGATGATAATTAATTGGATGGATAGATGATGGATGATGGATGGATGATAATTGGATGGATAGATGGATACTATTTAATTGGATGGATGGATGATGGATGATAATTGGGTGGATGAATGATAATTGGATGGATAGATGGATAATAATTAATTGGATGGATGATGGATGATGATTAATTGGACGGACGGATGGTTGGATGGATTGATGATAATTAATTGGATGGATGGATGATGGATGATAATTGGATGGATCGATGATAATTGGATGGATAGATGGATAATAACTAATTGGATGGATGGATGATGAATGATAATTGGATGGATTGATGATAATTGGATGGATAGATGGATGATAATTAATTGGATGGATGATAATTAATTGGATGGATGGATGGATGGACTGATTGTGGTAAAGTCGATCTTCATGCCTTCTCGTCTCCCCAACCCCTCAGTGAATGGCGTCCCATGGCCGCAGGAAGCCAATCGCAGGAACAGCCACACCTTTAACTGTCGCATGCTGAAGAGGCCGCCGGACGAGGCGGACTCTGAGAACCTGGAGGCCCGCCAGCAGTACGAGATCATGCAGTGTTTTACCATATCACAGCCACGTCCCGCTCCAGAGGAAGGAAAAGGTATTTCCCAAAAGCCCTGAGAACCAAACAGCTTGAGTTTTTAGTTTCAGTAATCTTCAACATCCACGGTCCTCATCCCTGCCAAATACTGGCTGATTTTGAACACATTCAAGAGTCAAGAAGATTCTCTCTGACTGCTTCCAAAAACTTTCAGGTCACATCTTATATAAAACCTATTTTTTCCTTCTTCGTGCTGATAATCTGGAGTATCTCAAGAATGAATCTAATCTCAGAAAGTAATTGGTCTGGGAAAAAAATGGGTAAAATGTTGATAAATACTTTATATTTTTCCTTGGTTGAAAGTTTGAAGTTGTTTTAAAGTTTGAAAAAAAAAAATATCCCACCCAGTGGCGTATTAGCACACAATCAGATATTTTAGACTCCAATGGTGCGATGGCCTTGATAAATAGTGTTATACAGTTTCTGTATTGCAGATTTTGGGCTGTTCGGCTCTGTGGCTCTTTAGAAATTTTGATAAGAACTGACCTTGGAGGTTTTCATGCTCCTTCCCTGTCCACAGATTCAGGATTTTATCCAATCACTTGTGGTTTTTGCGTCTTTGAAAGATAAATTTTTGGAGCGGTTTCAGTTAGTTGACGGCACTCATACCCTCTGTTTTTTTGCAGACCTGCATAGTTGCCTGATCTGCATCGCCTGTCGGATACCACGCACCGAGTCTTTCATCACGAAGCAGGACCCGACAGGTAAAACAATGATGTATCATGGCGTTGTAGCCTTTGTCTTAGAGGTTTTGTTAAAAACTCAAGGAGCTCAAAGGCCTTCCAGCTCTTAAGCGTAGGTGAGGGAGAGCCGTTGCGTTGACGGATAATGCCGCTGCGTCAGTCCGTCTCCGTCAAAACGGAGAAGCATAAACTAGACTTAAAGGGTTTTGTTTTGGAAACATGTTAGAGAGTAAAAATTACCACTCATTAGTGGAAAAACTATGTACAGTGAACAATGGTATTTGCTGGCAATATGGACCACAGCCACCTGCAAATAGTTTAAAATTCACAAATACTTGAAACCTCCTTTATAAACTTTTTTAAGCTAACATCAGCAGTTATCCTTTTTCACTTCTTTATTCACTCTTTGGAGTAAAGCCAATCAGCGCCAATGGTAATGAGTGCTGCTCTGGGATTGACTGCTGTGCGAACGCCAGTCAAAAGCGTTTCAAGTAGCACTGTAGTTTTTTCTTTTGTTTCCATATTTTACACATGTGCTGAAATATAAAAAAATACTCAAATAAGTGGATGTTTTGCCTTCAACTTGGAGTTATATTCCACAAATGCTGAACTGTGAATAGGCGGAGGCCCCCTGCATGAGCCCAACCTCTAACCTCACCTGTAGCCCCAAACGTGTCATACAGAACAACAATGACGAATCACATCTTGGTGTTTTTACTGTTATCGACCTGACGGTGCTCGCTGTCTGGGTTAAAATCTGTCACTTGGTCGGTGAGAATACCATGATCCAATGAGGATCTTGGTTTATTGTGAAGGCGGACTGCGAAATTCTGATTTGCTAAAATAATTTCTACACAAAAGCTGTTTAAAAGACAGCCGTCTTTAGTTCGTTCAGGCTGCCAGATTGTGAGAGAGAGCAAGACTTTAGCAGATAACAGGAAGGCAGAAAGCATTGTACTTCTAAAATCATGACAGCTTTTTAGAAAGTTTAGAGTTTCGGTAAAGGTCTATGTTTTCTATACTACGAATGAAATTTAGAACGTTCATACGAACAGTCAAATATCTGATTTATGAAATGTATGGTGGCCACTCGTACGCATCCTCCTCTGTGTTGATAAATCCCACTTGTGCATACCAGTTGCTTGTGTTCGTTAACTCATTTGCATACAGAAACGCCCTCAATTAACCATATTTAGTAACACCAAATCCTCGCGAAATCTTTGTGTTGTTCCCAAAAAAAAATGCCCAAGAAAGCGAAGAAAGGAATATCAGTGACACCAGGATCGAGGTGAAGCATAAGTGGGAAAAAAAACTTTTAAAAATGTCATATTTAACACAAATTCATGTCAACACTGATAGTTTTTGCCCTCTATTATCTGCGGTTTCTCTGCTTCATCTACCCCCCAGGAACAGCTGTTATATTTCTGCTGCAGAAAGAAAGAAATGTGGTACAGAATCGTTTAATTTGTTGTTTTTAACTTCTGTGATTCTAAATTATTTGAACTCACTAAAGTTAAAGTTAAAATTAGTCCTGAACATTGCTTTTTGGCTCTTTCAGCGTAGGGGGAACCAATAAAATAAATAACTCCGCCTGGGAGGAAGTGACAAAGACGGTAAATGTTACTGGGACAGTGGAGACGTTCCTTTTGGAAATAAAGGGGGGAAAATTGTTCGATTTCCAACTAAATACAGTAAAACATCCCTTATCACACAGCTGGGCCAGATTTTCTGAGGGTTCTCCGATCATCACATTTTATACTTTTCTACGAACGGTTAGTAGTGTAGTTATATTTAGGAATATTTCTACGCTTAAGTACAAATTGATAAATACCACACAATGTGTAGAATTCCTACGCACGAAATACGCATGGATCTGTGCGCAAGTACAGTTGATAAATGAGGGCCCTGGTCTTTGCAATGCTAACCTTACAAATCTCTAATAGAAGCCATGGAAGCCCATTGAAAATTTAAATTATTTTAAATGTTTTCAGTGCTCTCCCCAAAGAGAAATCGGAATCGGCCAAAACTTGAGGCATTTCCGCAAAAAAAATCAGTCGAAAATGCCTAAAAGTAGAGCTGGGTGTCGATTCAAATGACAAGAATTTGATTTTTTGATTCCGATTCTAAAGCGTTAGAATCGATTAACACGATTCGATCCAATCTATTCCAGTTCGATATTGATGTGGGTCAGTACTATTAAAAGCTTTTATTTATTTTTTTTGCTTTTACCTTTAGTATATGGCTTTAATTCAATGATGCAACACCAGGTCAGTAACAATTAACCAGGATTAACCTTTTCGGAACTAAGCATAAATCAGTTCTCGATTTTTAATTCCCGTTTTAGCTGTGAATAAGGACAAACTATGTTAAACAAACAATAATTTTTCATAAGAACTAATTCAGAATTGATTATTGGGATTTTATTTATTTATTTTTCATCACAGCCCTACTTTGAAGTGTTGTTTTTTATCAACTCCTGTTTTTCTAAGTACATTTCCTGCCATTTAGCAAGTTATCACATCAAAATTGCTCCATGAACATTCAGTTTGTGACCTTTCAGCAAAGTTCCATACGCTTTCAAAGTGTCCAAATGGCCCAAAAAATGTATTGTATTAAATCAGTATATTTACGTCCAAACAGAGAGCATTTCTCTTAGAGGGTCTCAGGATGCTGCAGCTGCTGAAATCAGCTCAAACTGAACTTTTTTGTTAATCTCTGATCCAGGGAAGATCATCTCCATAGAAACGAGTGCTCTGCGGGCGACTGGCCGGCCTGGCTGGGAGGACGTGGTCAGGAAGTGTGTCTACGCGTTCTTTCAGCCGCAGGGCAAGGAGCCCTCCCATGCCAAGAAGCTGCTGCATGAGGGTGAGCAGCAGCAACAGACTGCAGAAAAAGAATTACACTTACAGATGATGAAACATAAATGGCAATAAAAAGCTTAAAGTTCACATTACAGGCCAGGTTCTCCAACAGCATACATGTATATTTTCCTTCTATCATCATGGGATGTATAAAAGTAAAAGATCACCTAAAAAAATAGAATATCGTTAAAAAGTTCAATATTTTTCTTGCTTATTACAGAAATTTAAACTTGTATATTATATAGAGTGATCAAGCATGGTTTTTTGATGAAAATGGCTAACATGACATGAAAATTCAGAGAAAATTGAGTGGAAGGACAAAGTGTGGGAGGACAATACATGAGCAACAGGATTAACTGCTGTAAGCATAAGGAGTGGTGAGCATCAGCAGCTACTAAGCTACGCCTGGGCTACAAGTGAGTACCTGGGTGGAGGAGAACCAGGAGGTCCAAAGTCATTTTGTCAGATGAAAGTAAACTTTTCATTTCATACGGAAATCAAGGTCCCAGAGTCTGGAGGAAGACATTTTAGAGCTCTCCATGCGTCCTTCTGCAGACAACCTTTGTGGAGATGCTAATTTCACCTCCCAGTAGGACTTGGTACCGACCCACACTGCTTATGCGAACGTGCTTGACCAGAACCCCCAATGTGGAGTACTGTCAAGAGGAAGATAAGAGACACCAGAACAAAGGATGCCACCAAAGCTTCCTGAACACCTCAGCAGAACCACAGGCTGATCTCCTCCATGCTACGTCACATTGGCGCAGTAATTCAAGCATAAGGAGCTCAGACCATGTAGGGCGAGCATATCAACATTTCTGTTTTAAAAAATCCCTTTATTATCTCCTACTGAGGCACTTAATTCAGGGTTTTTAGGGTTTTCATCGATATTACAAGAGATACAAGTACTGTATTTGTTTTCCTTGTTTATTACAGAGTTTAGTCCCTTAATTTTAAATCCAAACCCCGTGTAATGTTTTAATTTTGCTTTAGATTGGTCTTAAATTTGTACTGTGTTTATTAGACGTTTTCTACCATGCCGGTTTTGTGCTGCAGGAATTTAGAGCAGCCGGTAGTTTGAAGCCAAAAACTTACAGGTGCTGTTCATGAAATTACAATCTCAAGAAAAAGTTGATTTTCTGTCAGTAATTCCATTCAAAAAGTGAAAACTTGTTTATTAGATTCATTCATTGCACACACACTGATAGTATATTAAGACCACTGCAAATAAAATGATTTTTTTAGAAGTGTTGGACAACTGAAAAGTATGAACGTGAAGTATGAATCTGTACAGCACTCAGTGTTTAGTTGGGGCTCCTTTTGGTCTGGATTACTGCAGCAATGCAGCGCGGCATGGACCGATTTCACTGCTGCACGCTCTTCAACACAGTGTAGAAAATAACATTTTTAACTAAGTGCAGGAGCGAAGCACACTATTCTGACCAAGTAATTCCAAAAAAAGAGGAGCCTTGTCTATAGTTTAAAAAGTTTATCGGCTTTAAAATGTCAGACGAGAACCGAACGGCATACCTTTTACAAACGCTATTGAGAGTAACCAGTAGGGGGAAGTATTGATTTGACAGTTTGTAGGTAAGCGCGGTCAACGACGGCAAAACCAGTAGGAAAGAAATCAAAAATTGCGATAAATATGTTTTACATATCATCTAGGAGACTAATGCCGTCTTTTTTTCTGTTATCTGAATATTAACCAGCGAATAATCTCCTACGGTCGCCATGTTTATTTTACTACTTCTTGGCAAAATCCAGTCTGAGTCTGTACTATCCCCCCTAGCGGGATTCTTCAGTACTACATGCAAAGCAATTAGAAGATGCAATTTGTTGCTTGTGCCAACACAAGGTTTAAAAAAAATTATACATACAGCCTTAGAAAATCAAGAATGTCTACCAGAATTATAATCATTTAAATTATTTTCATATCATTCACCTGTGTCTGGAAAAAACAACATGATGCTGTCTATATGACAGTAAAATGAGCTATTTAAAGCACATTTTTATATTCTTCATTCTTATAAGATAGCGTGGATATGAACCGTCTTGTATGGAAAAAAACACCGTAATACAGATGTTTTTTTTTTAAATACTGTGATATGAAAATTTTGCCATACCACCCATCCCTAGTCTGGTGTATTGTATCTTCCTCTTTAAAATGTCACATAGATTTTATATAAGGTTAAGGTTAGGCGGGTTTGCAGGCCAGTCAAGAACAGGGATACCATGATCCTTCAGGTACTGGTAGCTTTGGCAGTGTGTGCAGGTGCCACATCCTGTTGGAAAATGAAATCTGCATCTCCATAAAGTTGTTCAGCAGCAGGAAGCATGAAGTGCCCTAAAACTTCCTGGTAAACGGCTGCGTTGACCTTGGACCTCAGAAAACACAATGGGCCAACACCAGCAGATGACACGGCACCCCAAACCATCACTGACTGTGGAAACTTCCCACTGGAGCTCAAGCAACATGGATTACGTGCCTCTCGTCCTCCTCCTGACTCTGAGACCTTGATTTCCAAATGAAATGCAAAATTTACTGTCAGAGAATATAACTTTGGACCACTCACCAGCAGTCGAGAACTTTTGGTCTTAAGCCCAGGCAAGACCCTTCTGACGGCTTGACACAAGGTATGCGACAGCTGAAACCCAAATCTTGCAGACGTCTGTGCGTGGCGGTTCTTGAAACACCGACTCCAGCTGCAGTCCGCTCTTTGTGACTCTGCCCCACATTTTTAAGTATGTTTTGTTTCACAATCCTCTCCAGGGTGCGGTTTTCCCTATAGCTTGTACACTTATCTACCACATCTTGTCCTTCCCTCCGCCTCTCTATTGATTTAATTGGACACAGAGCTCTGTGAACAGCCAGCCTCTTGAGCAATGACCTTTTGTGTCTTCCCTTCCTTGTGCAAAGTGTCAGTGGTCTTCCTTTGCAATACTGTCAGTAATTCTTCCCCATAATTGGGTAGCCTACAGAACTAGACTAAGAGACAATTCTGCTTGTTTTTGCAGTTGTTTTGAGTTAATTAGCTGATTAGATTTTGGCAGGTGTCTTCAATATTGGACATTTTCACAATATCCTAATTTTCTGAGATACTGAATTTGGGACTTTCGTTAGTTGTCAGTTATAATCATCATAATTACAAGCAATTAATAATTTAAATATACCAGTTTGTGTGTAATGAATGAGTCAGATATTCAAGTTTCACTTTTTGTGAAAGCCAACTTTCCATGATATTCAAATTTTATGACCAGCGCCTGAATGGCTCATTGTGACGTCATGAGAAATAAGTCATAGATCAAAGAATCACCAGAATCTCAAGATGCTATTACATAATAAAGTTCTACGGTTTTCTCATTTGTAGACAAAAAATTAAGTATTTTAAGTTGCTAAGGTAGTTAAAGTTTCCCCTCCAAAGAAAAACAAGGTGGTTTTTTCATCACTAGCTAATGGTCTGTCATTGTTGAGACATCTGGGACATAAAAGTGTTTGCAAACAGGGCTGAGGTGAGAGTTTTGTTCAACACGTCTGTTTCTCTTCCTTACCTTCATCAGTGATGGCGCACGGCACCGCCGTCAGCCCCCTCTACCATTTCACGTTAAGCGACGGCACGCCGCTCAGCGCTCAGACACGCTGCAAGTTCTGCTGCCCACCAAAACCAGACGCTCAGCCCTTCATCATGGGCATTCACACTATTGACAGGTACCGTATCTGACGTAAACTTATGAGCGCACTAGTCTGATTGTCTGTAGTCATGCTGGCATCCTAAAGTAAACCCTTAAGCCTTTTTTTTATTAAAAGCTATAAACTTCAATGTATTTTCTTGACTTTTTATGTAATTTTCAAAACAGATTAAAATAATGCGAAACTGTGAACTTGAAGGAGAGAAAAAAATACATGAATTAAGAATCTATATATTAAAAATAAAAAAAACTTGGAGTACAAGATTTGCATTTCAATTTTTTCAGTTTGAAAATCTGAACAGTGTGGTGGGCTTTTGTTTTTAGCCCATTTTCCACTGATACCCCCCCAAAAAATTAAGTGCATTCAATTAAAAGTCACCTTATTGGTATGTACTTTAATTTAATCTTTGTTTAAATCCAGCTGGTTTAATTTAATGTGGCCTCAGAGGTTCTCCAGAGAACATCATGGACATTAGGGAACACAGCTGACGGGTCAGGGTGGAAGTTCTGAAGAACTTTACAGCAGGTTAACAAGTTATGCACCCCACAGTCCCGGCTGAAATGAACGAGAAATTCAAAACCCTGAGCACACTTTAAAACTTTGACTTTAAAATCAAAATTATGTACCAAACCATAATTCTTGTGTACCGTTACCCTTCCTAATAGATCGTTTTGTCGATGATTGTAGTTTATGAAAATCTAAATGTTTCAAATTTGTCTCTTTCGGAGTTTTCTGTCTTGTGCTTGCCAGTTACTCTCTCCTGTCCTTTCTTTGTCGCTCAGGGAACACATCACTGCTAGCTCTCAGGAAAACAATAACCCCAGCCTTCCACCGACCCCCAGCAGTATCGCCCACACCCCTTCCCGGTCCCCCTCCCTTCCCCCCGGCAGTAACTCAAACCAAGGCAGCACCGCCTCCTCCCTCGGACACAACCCCTCCACACCAACAGGCTACCTGACGCCCAATCGGACGAACTGCCCCCAGGAGGTCAGCAGTCCCTCTGCCCTCGGCAGCCCACACACAGCCACCTCTACCTCATTTATGTCCCCCAGGATGCCGCGTGCCAGTCCTGGGTTAGGGGGAAGCCCCCGGGTGCCGGGGAACCCCTTTTCTCCCTCCACGGCGGGGCTGCAGTCCCCTTCGGGGGCACTGAGCAGCGGTGGCAGCCTCAGCAGGCAGCAGTCTGACGGCGACTGCGCTGTAAACGGTGGGTCGACGGGGTGTTTCCCCCTGTCCTCTCCTGGACTTCAGAGACAAGCCAGCATGCCCACCGGCTCCTCCACTCGGCCCAAGAAGGGAGGCGGGGAAGGGGCAGAAGACTATGCTAAAGCCTCAAAACTGGGGAACCCCAGACTGAACCAGCTCCTGGACAGCAGTGTTACAGCGGCTGAGCCCAACAGCAACTCATCACCTCATCCTCCTCACCCCTCCCTGGGTCCTCAGTGCCCCGGCTCCCACAGCAGTCTGACGGAGCGGCACAAGATCCTGCACCGGCTGCTCCAGGACAGCAGTCCCAACGACGCCTCCACCAACGCCGCCGAGGATGGAGGGAGTAAGAATGAAGTTGAGATCAAGAAGGAGCCGCCTGCCAGTCCGGCGTTGAGCGCAGCGTCCCTCAAGTCAAACTCCAGGGAGCCCCAGGACCACCAGCTACTGCGATTTCTCCTGGATACTGACGAAAAGGTGATTTTTCAGTCTTCCAGGCGTTCTCAGTTACCTCACATTTAAGAAAATAACACTAATTATTCATAAGGTAGAAATTACACAAATTTAGCCAACATTGGAGATTTTGACTAAACCGGCCTACCGCAATTTGCGCATTTTGACGATGTCTTCAAGCTGCGCCTAAGGACTTTCTTCCAGGTACTACAGGAGGATGAATACTGCTGTTCAGTATTTGTATTCACATTCGATGTCGCAAGTTTCATCTTAGCAGCGAAGAAAAACTTGATTTGCAGCGTTTTCATTTCATATATGTGCAGCTTTATTTTTCTGCAAATTACATGTATAAATAAGCGGTGGCAGGCCGTGCATTTGCTGCCAAGGCTTTCAGTGCGGATTTAAATTATGTTGTAGCAAATATCCAAGCCAATACTATACAAACACAGTCTAACATGTGCCGGTATTACAGAGGTACCCACATTCATAGCAGTGTTGATTGAAGGCTCCTCAAAGACTGTTCTAGAGGTTTCCCTCTAATTTTAATATTTTGTTTTTTACATGTTTTCATCGTACAACTGTAGCTATGGGAATGCCAAAAGAGGGGGGAGGGTGAGGACGTAAGAGACCAAGTTCTGCGTCTTTTAGATTACAAAGCAGTGTTGATTCATCAATTAGCCAATTAAAGCGACTATATCATGTTATATTACAGCTATCAACTTCTGGGATAGACATATATCATAAAATGTTACCGTTGGTGCTATACAGTATTAATTTGTCCTAAAATTTAACTTGTACCCTGTAGTTAATGTTGGACCACGAAGTAAAACTGATTGTTTCTCTATAATCCCGCCTCCTGCGCGTCAACTCGATCAATAAAGCTTATTTGAGCTGCTAGATCTACTGGGCTATAGACGGAGCCCAAACTAACAAAGCTGAGTCCACTAAGCAAATCTTTCCAGCCCAGTATATAAAAAAGCTGTGGGTGTTGTTTGCACCTTTTTACTGAACATTCTGAGATGCTACAGATCAATTAATTAAACCACACAATGCTGTTATAAAATCACATAAGCAGCTTGATAAATGGCTAACCCACATTAGCATTAGCATGTACTTCTCTGTCCATCAGGCGTCTTTGTTCTTTGATCCAGCTGCTGTTCTTTAGGAATGTAGAATAAAATCCTGTAATCCATGCAGCCAAACTGGCGTTTTCACAGAGAAAGTAAAAAATCCAACAACAACAAAAATGTTTCCAGCTGCCGAAAGACCGGAGCAGCTATGAGCTTTGAGAACGGGGAGGGTGTGTCTGCAGCTCTACCAGAGGTAGGCTGCTCTCTGTGCAGGGGTGGTGCGGACACCTCAGCACCCCCTTGTTTTCAACTAGTGACATCACAGTTTGAACACTCAGTCGTTTTCTAGGAGAGGGAGGGCCATCTGCTCAGAAAGCAGAATTCTGGAGGATTACTCAGACATGCGTGAATTAAGCCAAAAACCACTCTGGTGGGGGTTTTTTTATGAGAAAATTGCATTACCGGAAGGTTAAAAACTCCAAAAACTTGATTTTGTATGATATAGGCCCTTTAACAATGAGTAATTATTAATAATAGGGAAGTGTATTGGCAATGCAATATGTATCACAATACAAAGGGGCGATACGATATTTTGCAATATATGAAGGTACTATGAGTAAAACTATATATTGTGGTTTCTAAAATAGAATTTACCTCTAGAAAAACTGTCACAGCATTCTAAAAACTCCAACCTGTTTCACATGTAACACATCCAGTTTTATTACTGTCTCTAATTGATCCCCTCTAACCAAGAAAGTGAAAACAGCCACCAACTACCAGTCATACTTTAGATTTTATGAAAAATTAAATTCAAATCAATCTATTGCTTTTTAATATCAATACAATAACATGACATAATATATTAAAGATTTATTGACACTTTTTTCTTACATCCCTAATTGGTAATAGGAAGAATTAAATGTATTGAGCGAATACCGTTGTTATTGAAACGAGAAGCCCAAGAAAACTGAATCAAACGCACGTATGTGCTACAGAAGTTCATAATAATGAAAATGTTGCATTTTTAAGTTAACATTTGTATAAATAAAAGGCATAATGGTCTGCTCACCACAGTTGCTGATCATTAATAGACAAAATTTATCCTCATCTCTTTTACTGGAACAGAGAAGCTGGGTAACGATGGGTTGTCACAATCAACGGCTTACAGTGAATCCGGTTACTCTAATATAACTTTTTCCAGTTTTATATATGTATATATATATATATATATATATATATATATATAAGGCCTGGGCGGTATACCGTTTCATACCAAAGACCGGTGTTTATTTTCGTTATGATATGAACTTCTAATATACCCCTATACCGGTGAGTGGTTCAGACAACTTCCGGAACGTTTAATTAGGGCAAATGTTTCAGCAAGGACCTATTTCACTGCTACACGCTCTTCAACACAGTGTAGAAAATAACATTTTTAACTAAGTGCAGCTGCTCGTAGGAGCGAAGCACACAATTCTGATGAAGAAATTCCAAAAAAAGAGGAGCCTCATCTATAGTTTAAAAAGTTTATCGGCTTTAACATATATAAATATGTTTTACATATCATCTATGATACTTCTGCCGTCTTTTTTTCTGTTGTTATCTGAATATTAACCAGCTAATAATCACGTACGGTCACAATGTTTATTTCACTTCTTCTTTGGCAAAATCCGATCTCATACTGTACTCTGCCCCCTAACAGGATTCTTCAATACTACATGCAAAGCAATTTGAAGATGCAATTTATTGCTTGCGCCAACATGAGGTTTAAAAAAAATTATACTTTCAGCCTTAGAACATCAAGAATGTCTACCAGAATCATAATCATTTTAATTATTTTCATATCATTCACCTGTGTCTGGATTTAAAGCACATTTTTATATTCTTCATTCTTATAAGATAACGTTAAAAACCGTAATACCATTATGTTTTTTTAGAGAGGCGGTCGTGTCTCTATGCCAACCAGCTGCTGGAGCGGGGAACAGCGAGCTGGTTGTTGCACCTGTGTCTGGGAGCACGGCGCAGTTTGGTAACGTTGGGCCGGCAGTAACTAATTACCATCACAAAATCAATGGCAGTACCAAAGTCCTGCGGTACCGGAGGACGGATTGTCTCGTGCAGGGTTTACCGAATGGTCCGGTACTTTACCCTGTCCCATTGCATCCCTAATAAATAAATATATATATATATATATATATATATATTTATATATATATATATATATATACTATAAAGCAGTAGGAAAACAAGCAACAAAAGCAGTAAATACTGTGTAACATACCTTCTACAAAGCTGCTGTCGTCTTTTTCTGTCGTAATCTGAAAATTAGCCTGCTGGTTATCTCCTCTATGGTCGCTATGTTTGTTTTGTTTCTACCCTACAAATCCGGTCTGAGTTCAGTATTCTGCCCCCTAGTTGAATTCTCCAGTAGTACGTGCAGTGTGCAAGCAACTACGTGGCCAAGACGCAGCTTGTTGCTGGTGTCAAAAAAAGGGTTAAAAAGAAAGTATATTTCCGGCCTAATTGTTAAAATGCACTTTCAATAAAGTAAGCGTGTTTTGTCTTTATGTTGAGGCAGTGGGGAGTGTTACTTGCAGCTGCTGAAAGCAAGTAATATGGTAATCTAACTTAGTTACTTTTAAATTAAATTAGTTATTTTTGGAAGGAGTAATCAGTAGGCAGTTATCCAATTGCTATTTCAAAGTAACAGTGGCACACTGCCAGCTTCTGTAAAAAAAATTCAGCTCTGAAAATGGATTCGTAATCATTTCCGAGACCAAATAAGTCTCTCCTCCTTCTGTCCTTTTCACATTTTTTTTTTTTACAATTCTGGGGAATTACTGTTTGCGAATTGCTGAAGATTTGCTTTGCTAGCAGGAGATGGATGACTTTGTTCGGACACCCCAATCAGAACTTGGAAATATTCTGACATCATTGCAGGCTAGATATCTGATATGGTGAGGCGAATTTTAAAGCCGATTGGTTAAAAACTAAAACAAAATGCTTGTGATTGTGTTATTGTAGCGATTTTGAATGTCCTGGGCAGATTAGGTTTCCCCCAGCAACACAGAGACAGAACTCTGATAGGATGAAACACTGATAAACTGCAGGCATGTATGGGAAGATAAATAATGTTTTGGTAATAGATAAATAATATTATAGTCTAGGTTGAAAATATAGGTTCGTTTTTTTGATTGGGTAGACCTTGCTCACCCAGACAAGTAATCCAGAAGGTAAACTATTTTAAGTTTTTATAGCCTTTACCTTTCATTTAATTAAAAATATCTCCATTTTTATTTATATTGTGGGAAGTTTTGGTTTACATTTCTTTTGAAAAACATTGAAATATATATTTTTAATGTATTGTGCTCAATAAATGTTCTTTAAATGGCATTCTATACTGTTTTGGAGTTGTTCTGCTGCAATGTATCTGGGACTCAGTCATTTTGACTTTTTCTTCAGTTTTATCCGAATATAGATTTCACCCAGCCTTATTCGAAGGAAATGTGTCTTTGCAGGACTTGGGAGACCTCCCCCCTCCATCAGCGCTGAGCCTCCAGACGGTTCGAGTGAAGGTGGAGAAGAGAGTCAGCGGCGAGGGGATGGTCTGTTCGGGTTCGTCCGTCGCAGCTGGCGGGACTTCCAAACTAACGGGAGCTCATGGCGGCCCGGCCGGCGCAAGCCCCAAATCTAGTCCTCGGGGAGAGAACCGTAGAGACTCCACGGTACATCTTTATTTAATCAATAATAGTTGAAAGCCAAAAGATGACAGGATTTGTTTTGCAAATGGGAGAAATTAAAATTTACATGCAGCATGAAGATTATGCGCATCAATAAAACTGTTTCCCCTTGCAACATTTGCTTTTGTTGAATTATGTCTTTCGTATCTTTGGTATATTACTCACTAAAAGTTATTTTAGTCAGAGATCACTGTGCAGAAATGTAATATTATCCCGTCCCTGGTTTTAACTGTGTTCTCTGTTCCTGAATTGCAAATCAAGCTGCAGAAAAATCTTTCTCTTTTGGAGCGCTAGATGCTGAGATAGTAAGAGTATTTCGCTTTCAGCACAAATTCGGGGGGTTTTCCCTGGCATCTTCTCTCCACAAACACAATGGAAAGATTATTTTTGGGCATCTTGAACAAACAAAATTATTACTTGAATATTTAATCGCCCACCCACAGTAAAGAAACTTCCGCCAGACCCGTGACATTCAGATTATGTATTTTTTCCATCTTGAAACGGTAACCGGGATATTGCAGGACTCTGAACGTATTTGGAGCGGACTAGGAGTCTTTAAAAATCTTGACAGCAGCATCTGCACTAAAAGAAAACATGACTGCAGAAGGAAGTGGATCGGAGTGATTTAAAGTGAAAGTTCTTTTTTTTTTCAACCTGGACTTTATTTTTTAGCAAATATTACATTCATTTACTCACCCAGACTAGTTTGGAGCAGCTTGGAGCTGTTCAGCATTAGTTTATATCGAGGCACGATCAGCATATTTCCATATAATGGGAGTCAATCAGGACAGGAGTTCGCAGCCTGTAATAAATCATTATCTGCCCCAACATGCCTTCATTCAGCCATGTTTTGTTATGAATAGTTGGCGATATTCCCCTGTAAGTTCAGAACATCTCAGAGGTGCTAAGGTGTTAGCATCTGAGGGATTTACAGGATTTTTTAACACAAGAATTCAATGACGTCGTACCCGCTGCCAGTACAGCTGTAGTCTGCGTACTTTGTGGATTGGGAGCCTGTAGAAGCTGAAGTTAGTCTAACTAATAAAATACATTTGAAATCCATGAATACATAAATATAATCATTCAAATGAACTAGTAAACCAACAGAAAAATGTGTCAGCTTTAGCATAAGGCAAAAGCTGAACAGCTAGTTCCAGATCCCAGCTTACAACCACATTCAAATCAGATTTCTCTTCAAAGTACATCCACAAGCTGCAAAAAATACCAGCAAATGAGATGGCAACAAGAGAAAAGAATAAAAATGATATAATACAGACAAATGAGTGCAGCAACCTTGAGCTTCTTTGACCTCTCTGACCTATTTCACTCACTTAAATCTCATGGGATTTCTCAAAAAGCTTGTGAGAGTTTCAAAGTACTGCAAGATTCACAATAGAGATCAAATCCAGCAGTAAAACTTTTGAGGGGAAAAACTTTTCAGAGCAAATGTAAAAATTGGGTAGAATAATCTTTGGTTACACATGAACAATATTGTCCTGTGTTGATTGTGCAGATGGCGACCCAAATCATCTCTGATTTGTGGTTTCTGGTCCTCTCCCCAGAATCTCGGATCTTTATATTTTTTTAACATTTTTTTTTACTGACATGTAAAGAGCACTTTGGACCGATGAATACCAGTCCAGTTTTGGTTCTCTTCAGCAAAGAAACGATTTGTCTTTCTGTAGTGGATCTTTTCTCCCACATTTTTCCTTCCACTCAACTTTTTACGAATATACAACTTTCTCACAATATTCTAGTTTTACAGTACTGAATTTTGGGTTCCAGTATTTGCCATCTATGATCCATCTATCATCATTACGATTATAAGAAATAGAGTCTAGAGTTTCAGTTTCTAAGATAAGTGACATAAAATACAGAAGATGTTGGCTGAAAGCGGTTTAATCACAAACTTTTGAAGCAGACCTATAAGCAGCCAGTAAATCAAATAAAACCAGTGTCTGACTGCTTCCTTTTAACAGTGGCATCTTTCAGTATTATCTTGGCTGTGACTGACAGAAACGTTTTCCTTCTGGGAAGTTTTCCTGCTCTGACGTCACCAGACAGATGCTGTAAAATAAGCAGATTTTTTATTTCTTTTTTACTTTGTCTTAGGCATCCTTTAAACTTGCCGAACTTTTCTATTCCCACCTTCTATTTTCCAACCCCGGCTCCATCTTTACCACATATTTATAGTATTGCTCTGTTCTCTCTGCCCTCAGATATGTATTGGACCTGCTGACAAGGAGCCCCTCATCCAGCTTCCGCCCGGTCTCATAGGTCCGCTCGGGGCCAAACAGGGTGGGGAGGATGCAGATATTCCTGAAGGAGTCTCCCAACTACACTCTCCATCCGCGCAGCTGCCAGCTCCGCTACAGTCCCCGGTTCCTCTCCTCCAGTCTCCCCTGTCCCAACCTCAGTCTGTCCCCCAGCTGCACTCCCCTTCCCACCAGCTCAAGCTTCAGTCACCGACTCATCTCCAACCCAGCGTGAAGCGAGAGCCTCCAGGGACTCCCAACAGAGGTACAATTCAGCTGTTTCAGAGAGAGAATTGGATTGGGTTATTTTTAAAGCGATATTCCACCTCTATGTAATATTCAGTCTGTTGCCATCTTCCCAAGAGTTAGAAAAGTGAGAAAAGGCACTCTGTAACCAGCCCAGTCATTCTCCTAATCTGGCAGCAGTCAGTTTGCTTGCTTTAGCTTAGCACAAAGAATATAAGTGAATGGTAACAGCACTTCATGTGAAAAAGTCATGAAAATGACTCATTAATAGTGGTCTCACAATTCTCCAAATCTTCAATTTGATTTTCAAATTGAGGTTTACGATTTGATTTATTTTTTTCTTACAGCACAGAGCCCTATCGCATTTTTAGACTAGTCTAGTCTATGGCCATTGCTTTTGTTATTTAATTTTTGTACAGTGAATATTACTTCAAAAGATGGACGACATCTAAGTGATGCAATTTCCATTGTTGTGTAATGTATATCATTAGGCGCTATGGTCAAATTTAAATAATGTATTTAAAATATAAGTGTAACAATCTTGTTCACTCAAGTCAAACACAGTGAAACACAGAAAACATGATAAATAAATGTAGAAAAATGAGTAGTCACAGAAGTTACTACTTCTGTGACTACTCTTTTGAGTTACCGCAGCGTGCGTAAAAATAGAGAGAGGGGACGGCAAAGGGAAGAATGTATACTTAACTCACCGGGAACGCTAAATATTTCCACACAGGGGATCCCGCTGCTTCTTGTTCTTCATCTGCATTCACCATGGTTTAACTGTAGTTTAGCTAATAGCTACTAGCTGGCGTCAGCTCATTTGTTCTGTAGACGTGTTCTCTGATCACGGGGGATGCTCTTACTGTGATACAGCAGTCAATAAAATTACCAGGTGTTGTTGAGTGTTTTATGAGGTGAGAGTTACTTGTTAGGGGAAATGCAATGTGTGGTTCCTTGTGATGAGGAAATCTGAGTAAATAGATGGTTGCCTGCTAGCTGTTGCCAAGGAGTCAGAGTGGGAAGCACAGTATGTAACCATGGAAGGAGAGGTTCGTGATCCACCATGGGATTTCGATGCGCAAGGTCGTGGCGTAATTTTGATCGATTTCGATACCAAATCGAGATTGTGACACCCTTAATTCTGAATGAAGTGCATAATTGATGGCTGTAATTAATGTTTCATTTACTTTAATTCCCCTGGTGTTTCTGGGCTAATATGAATTACTATAATATTAGGGGTGGGAATCTTACAACATCTCACGATTCGATTCCGATTCTTGGGGTGACGATTTGATTCAGAAACGATTCTCGATTCAGAAGCGAGACTCGATTCAAATCAATTTTTTTTTTCTTAATCAGTACTCTTTCATTCATCATGTGTGTTTGTAATACACACAACTTGATCTGCCAAGTGTCTGTGATGAAGTGAGCCATGAATGTAATAGGGCATCAACACAAAATGGATTTTACAATCTAGGTTGAGAGAAAGGAACTGGTTCAAAAGAAACAAGACATGAAATTGCAACTGGACATCTAAGACCTTTTAAACAAAATTTCTAGTCTTGAAAAAAAAATGCTGATATATTTTAAGAAGAAAAAGGGGGGAATGCAAAAGACTAAATATAACTTATCCCTTTAACATCATCTAGTTGTAGATTTGATCTGAGTCAACACTTCTTACAGTCCAGCAGCTGAAACTGCAGAAATTGAAAGGTCCGTGCAGTCTGGTGTTCGACTGCTCAGCACATAATCAAATGATGGTTCAATCAATTGGCCATTCATGAGACTTATTTCTGTCAACATGCTCTGAGCTCAGATATTGCTCTTGTGGCAGCAGGGGAAGTGTTGGGCTTTGCCTTCTGCAGCGGCCGTCCCAGAGGAAGGTTCCTCACTGGCCTTTTCCCATAAAGCAGGTGCTGATTTGGGCTCCTAATGTTATCCGCGGGATCTTGATAAATATTAAGTTTATAAAATTGAGAACCATAAAAAATCTTAAAGGGTAAATCTGTCTGGGTTTTTTTCCATCCTGAACCTTATTTTTAGCAAATTTTATGTTTTCTTACTCATCTTGAGAATTTCGGAGTCAGTCTGAGCCGTTCAGAAGTATTTACACTACCGTTCAAAAGTTTGGGGTCACCCAAACAATTTTGTGTTTTCCATGAAAAGTCACACTTATTCACCACCATACGTTGTGAAATGAATAAAAATAGAGTCAAGACATTGACGAAGTTAGAAATAATGATTTTTATTTGAAATAGGATAGTTTTTACATCAAACTTTGCTTTCATCAAAGAATCCTCCATTTGCAGCAATTACAGCATTGCAGACCTTTGGCATTCTAGCTGTTAATTTGTTGAGGTAATCTGGAGAAATTGCACCCCACGCTTCTAGAAGCAGCTCCCACAATTTGGATTGGTTGGATGGGCACTTCTTGCATACCATATGGTCAAGCTGCTCCCACAACAGCTCAACGGGGTTCAAATCTGGTGACTGCGCTGGCCACTCCATTACCGATAGAATACCAGCTGCCTGCTTCTTCTCTAAATAGTTCTTGCACAATTTCGAGGTGTGTTTTGGGTCATTGTCCTGTTGTAGGATGAAATTGGCTCCAATCAAGCGCTGTCCACTGGGTATGGCATGGCGTTGCAAAATGGAGTGATAGCCTTCCTTATTCAGAATCCCTTTTACCCTGTACAAATCTCCCACCTTACCAGCACCAAAGCAACCCCAGACCATCACATTACCTCCACCATGCTTAACAGATGGCGTCAGGCATTCTTCCAGCATCTTTTCAGTTGTTCTGCGTCTCACAAACGTTCTTCTTTGTGATCCAAACACCTCAAACTTGGATTCATCCGTCCACAGCACTTTTTTCAAGTCTTCCTCTGTCCAATGTCTGTGTTCTTTTGCCCATCTTAATCTTTTTCTTTTATTGGCCAGTCTCAGATATGGCTTTTTCTTTGCCACTCTGCCCTGAAGCCCAGAATCCCGCAGCCGCCTCTTCACTGTAGATGTTGACACTGGTGTTTTGCGGGTACTATTTAATGAAGATGCCAGTTGGGGACCTGTGAGGCGTCTGTTTCTCAAACTAGAGACTCTAATGTACTTATCTTCTTGCTCAGTTGTGCAACGCGGCCTCCCACTTCTTTTTCTACTCTGGTTAGAGCCTGTTTGTGCTGTCCTCTGAAGGGAGTAGTACACACCGTTGTAGGAAATCTTCAATTTCTTAGCAATTTCTCGCATGGAATAGCCTTCATTTCTAAGAACAAGAATAGACTGTCGAGTTTCAGATGAAAGTTCTCTTTTTCTGGCCATTTTGAGCGTTTAATTGACCCCACAAATGTGATGCTCCAGAAACTCAATCTGCTCAAAGGAAGGTCAGTTTTGTAGCTTCTGTACCGAGCTAAACTGTTTTCAGATGTGTGAACATGATTGCACAAGGGTTTTCTAATCATCAATTAGCCTTCTGAGCCAATGAGCAAACACATTGTACCATTAGAACACTGGAGTGATAGTTGCTGGAAATGGGCCTCTATACACCTATGTAGATATTGCACCAAAAACCAGACATTTGCAGCTAGAATAGTCATTTACCACATTAGCAATGTATAGCGCGTGTTTCTTTAAAGTTAAGACTAGTTTAAAGTTATCTTCATTGAAAAGTACAGTGGACATTTCAATGTGACCCCAAACTTTTGAACGGTAGTGTATATCCACTTCCTTCATCAGCGGACATCCGTAGAACAGGAGTGGTAAGGGCAATCCACATTCCACTTGTAATAAGGTTTCATCTATCCCAAACGCCTTAATTTCACCATGTTTATTATACACTTGGACTTACGAATGCCCAGGAAGTACGTAATACACAATTACGCTGCAGCAGGACTGCCAGTTTCCGTATGACATGAAAACTGTCGCGTCAGAAGTGCCATCGCAGACATGATGTTTCACGCTAATTTATAGTGACGTTCGCAAAAGCGAGGCTGTACGACAGAAAATTAATTTTAGTGATTCTTGGTTCAATCTGTGGCTGAAACTGTCTTGGT
Organism: Apricaphanius iberus; assembly: GCA_028564705.1. Classification (NCBI taxonomy): domain Eukaryota; kingdom Metazoa; phylum Chordata; class Actinopteri; order Cyprinodontiformes; family Aphaniidae; genus Apricaphanius; species Apricaphanius iberus. The sequence goes on from JAPXFQ010002564.1 coordinate 1,232,180, forward strand.
AATACTATAGAAGCTAAAATCTACAGATTTAGCATCAGAACAAAGGTTTTATTTCATGCAAAGTTTTTATATATTCGTTTGGTTGTACCTCACAGTTGTCCTTAATCCGGTTCCAAGTGTTCGATGTGTCATAAAGGCAAACACAATAGTAAACATAATAATTGTAAGTTGACATCCAGATCCCCACATTTAACTTTTTGCATCTACTAGAGACTGCTACCACCAGCAGTTGCAGGATATTCATACTCTGCCCAAAATGTGAACACATCCCTTCATCATCCAGGTTTTTTATTGCACTGTTTAGTCTCTTCTGGCTTCTTGACTTCGGTGTTCTGTGTGCAGGACTTGTTGAGGGTGGCCCGACCTCAGGCTGCAGCCTCCAGACGCAGCAATCGTTTGATTTCTGCAACCCTGCCACTCCAAGCCAACAACAGGGCCAGGGAGACCTCTTACAGACCCCCAAAGACAGCAGTCCTTTTCCAGAGGCGGAGGTCATCAACCCTTTTGTGACGAGCACTGGTACGAAAGAACATTGATATGCCAGTTCGAGCTTTAATAGCTAAAAAAAATTATGAAAACACTGACTCTCAAGCCTCCTTATAAGTAAAACATTGGGTTACTGACACCAAAAGATAAAAAGGTTGACATATTCTCTATATTCTGAGAGTCTCTCAGCTAAATCTTCCCATCAAATAACAATAATTAAAATTATTCTTCAGGGCTTACAAAGATGAATTTGGGAGAATCCCAATTCCAGCCTCTAGCTCTGTCTGACTCTTTGTCTTTTGATGGACTTGGAACTCCTCTACAGGCCTCCTTACCGTCACCACAAGAGTAAGTACTAGTATCTACACTCTCTTTCTGGCAGAGCATCCAATGTTTTTGTAAAGCAGAGCATGTCAGACTTCCAAGGAGTACGGCAGGGTTCAGTCTCGGAGCCTATTCTCTTTCTTTTGTTTATTTTCCCCCAAATAAAGGCCAAATAATTGGGCAGTTTACCGTTTATATGCTGATGATATTCAGCTGTGCTGTTGTCTTCAGCACACTAAATATTTGAACTTGTCCTCCTTGATGAACCATTTTGCTAACACCAAACAGTACCTCTGTGACAGCCAGTTGAAGTTGAACTCTCATAAGATAGAAACTCCAATTATTGTAACTGAAATCAAGCAAAAACTTTCTTGTATTTAATGTCTTTTGTCCAACCAAACCATATAAACCTACATTGACTACTGGCCTCAATAATTTTAAGATCTTAATTTTTACTTTTAGAGTTTTGTATTCAAGCCCTAGCCCGTGTCTTTGACATTATTAAAGCAACTGGAGAGCTGGGTTGGACTGTCTGGTACAGTACCTGACTTTTCAATAGGCAGCTTTTCATCAGAGCTGATAAAAAATCACATGTGGGGTACCCCAAGGCTTTATCTTGGGGTCTCTCCTGTTTAAAACCTACATGTTCGGATTGATTACTGCAACAGCGTCCTCACAGTTCTACCTAAAAAGTCAATCAGACAGCTGCAACTGATCCAGAACGCTGCTGCTGGGATCCTCACTAGAACCTGGAAAGTAGAGCACATCACCCCTGTCCTAAATGCCCCATTTCCACTAGTGCCAGTACGGTACGGAACGGGACGCTTTGGTGTGTTTCTATTACCTACGTCCGTTCCGAGCCAACCCCAGCCGACCCCTTTTTTTCCGATTACCTCTGCCTTGGTTCCAAGCGTGCCGGAGCGACCCGAAACGCCCACCTATGGACTGATTGGTCCGGCAATATGATATCCCTCTCACTGCTACGCAGCAGCGGCAGTCGCTGATCGGTCTGGAGTTGTTTGTCTCAAGTAAGCTATAGCTTAAAGTTTCAAATAAGCAGCCTAAAGTTTAAAATAAATAGGTATGAAATAATTATATAACGCTTAAACAACGTGGGTATCTTGTCTGTATATATACTATTGAATCCATGTATTTCATCATGTTGTCATATTGGCTGAGTGGTTAGTGTTGGTAACTCCCATTTGGTAGATCCAGGTTCATGTCCTGCTACTGCTGTGCTGAAATTGTTTTTCACAGTATGTTCAGGTTCACAGACATTCTTCCTGGTTTCAGAAAATACTTTTTCTATATTTGTTTTTAAAAGTTTTATGTTTTATTTTTAAATTGCTTTAGGTTTGTTTGAGGTTTTTCTATTTCGATAAATGAAACCAAAAACACAATTTTAATGCCAGAGCAATACTTTGAATTTGAGATTTTTCAATGCAGTATTTTTTTCTATTTATTTTTGTGTCATAAACATGCTTCCCCTGACTAACATTATTAAATAAGGGCCAAACCCCTCTTATTTTACAGGATTAAAGGTTCAGAATACAAGATGATTATTTACAGAAACACTAGAAGGTAGGGCTTAAAAATTAAATTTCTGATTTTTATTTATTTATATATATACAAAAAAAGAAAACCTTCTTTTATTGCAATCATCCTGTCCTGGAGCTGACTTGAATTTAATGTCCAACTACAAATAAAGCTGCAAAGTATCCTTGTAAAACAAGATGGCTAGATTAACATCACTCTGAGCTATGGAAGTCTAAGTAGTACATTGGTAAAAAAATAATCTCTGTTTTCCGAAAATTCAATCTTCAAAAACAGAAGAGAGATGCTTTTTGCTGGAGCTTTTGTTAAGCTAAACCCGCCCACCTCCTCGCCCTCTACAGTTCTTTTGAGATGGTAAAGGGAAACACAACCTACCCGTTCCAGAACGTTCAGACCGTTGTGGAAATGGGGCAAAAGTTCTTTCACTTGTTCCCTGTAGCTCAGACTTCAAAATGATTCTACTACTTTATAAATCATTGAATGGCTTAGCAGTTAAATTATGTTTCAGCATAACATATCAGCCTTTCAGACCGCTCTGTTCTATTCTGTTCTGTATCCCCAGTAGCAGAACCAAACACGGAGAAGCAGCGTTCAGTTTTCCAGCTTCCCTTATCTGGAACAAACTTGCAAAAAACTGCAAAGCTGCTGAAACACTCAGTTCCTTTAAATCAAGGCTAAAACCCGGTCTGTTTAGAGCCGCCTTTGGTTAATAGTCACTGGAACATGGATTAATTTTAGTCTGGATGACATTTTATTTATTGCTTCTCCTTATTTTGCAACAGCAATGTGATGTTTGTGTTTTTATCATGTAAAGCACTTTAAACCGGCTTATTACTCTTATGTTCTCTACGAATAAGCTTGACCTAAACAAGGCTTACTGAACGATTCAGTGCTGATAGATGCGTTTGGTTCTTGTCGCCCAGTGTTGTGAGAGATTCTCTTTCCCTGAGCAGACAGTGTGTCCCCTGCACGCTGGACGAAGAGCTGGGCGCACCGACCACACCTGAAGCCCGAAACGATGAGAAGGCTCTGATTGAGCAGCTCGTCTCCTTCCTGAGCGGGACCGACGAGAGCGAGCTGGCCGAACTGGACAAGGCCCTGGGTATCGACAAGCTGGTACAGGTGAGTCGTTAAACTCTGCAGCGCGACACATTCACCTGTGACTTAGGGCTGGACGATAATTCGATAGCAATATATATCTATTGATATACGAGTGGTGCGATAGAAAAAAAATGGGTCGATAAAAAAAGTTTGCCTTCATTTTTTCATTATAGCCTACCAGGCAGCTTAATACAACAATCATTACTTACTCCAAACGAATCATTAACAATGACCCACGCATCTCTGCCAGCCACCCTCTCTCCTTTCAAGCCACAAAAAGGATTAAATAATTTGAGGTGAAACTAAATTTTCATTGTTTTGGATAAATGTTTCAGTTGCTCCGGTAAAGGTTATTTACCGTTTTGAACTGATCCTCCACGCACTAAACGTAGCAATAATGAACGAAATATAAAACTACGATCAGCTGTTTTAAGCATGACTCCCCTCTTCCGGCTCGCTACGAATCTCTTACAGAGAGACACGGGAAACTTAGCCAGGTCGCGTTGCGTTGCTAACATCTCTGGCTGTTAAAATCTCCCCTCGGTTCTGCTCCCGGTCCTCAGATGCGAAAAAACGCTTTAAAAAACACAACAGGGGTTGGATAGGCCTGCTGGCTTCAGCTCAGTGACTGAGCTGCAGTGTTGGAGCCCATCAACACTGGTGAGTAGCTAGTTAGCTTTAGCTTTAGCCTACAGCTGAAGAGCTGAAGTGAAATTGAATAAGCTTTATTGATAAACTAAACCAAGGGTTTTAGCCATTAATATTATAAAGTGTCATAAAATGTTTAAAATATTAAAAAGCATAAAAATAAGCCTTTAATTTAAATTACTAACATGATTAAAAAAATTGATCAATAAAATGTATTTTCTTGGCCCTCCCACAATTAAAATGAGTAAATCTATTTAATTGCAGTGAATTAATCACGACTAATCAGCATTCTTGAATAGAATAGAATGTAAATTAAGGACAAAACCAGAAGTCGTTGCTCTCTTTTTTTTTTTAAAGAAACTCCACTTTCACGTCAACACGTTGCCCTTTCGTGTTTTATCCAGTTGCTCACGCAAACTAACTGGTCAACATTTTCTGAATGTAAAGCTGACTGTTTCTTCCGAACACTGGAGCGATTATTTATCAACACAGCAGATGTGCATGCAGATGGTGTGACACCAGACTTTGTTACTATTTGCAGTCATCTTGGAGTTGTTGTAAACTATGTTAGCTTGTTTGTTAGCCAAGGAGGCTTATGTGACAGCAGGTGATCGTTGCAGATGGTTGCATTTTAATCATCTGCTTGCTCCAATAATTTATTGTGATCGCTTGCAACCATGAATGCAACGGTAACACTTTTTTCAAACTAATATTTTCATCGCAGTACTTGCCGCTACAGAGTACCAATACTTCTATCACACCATACAGTGCAATGTTTTAGAAGACAGGTTTTGTTTTCTTCTCTGCTTGTTAAAACAAATGCTGTTGAATTAGATAAAAGATTTAATATGAATGAATGTGATCACAAAACAAAAATTTCAAGTGAAAAATACACAACTTATTGCAATTTTTCCACATTTTAAGGTCCGTGAGATGTTGAAACAGAACTTGCACGTTTTGTAGTTTTTATCAAAACGATGTGTTTGTTAGCGAAAGACGCTTACCTGATGGTTGTATTTTTAATCATCTGATAGTTCCATTCGTCTATTGTGATCGCTTGTTTGCCTTGCAATAAACAGAACTTGGCACGTTTTTTTATTTTTTTTTTTATCAAAATGATTTGTGCCACAAAACATGATCGGGTTTCTTTTTGCACACTGAATGCGCAGTAGGGTGCGATGCAGACCAATAATCCTACTAAATCTCCTGGGTCTGAGAAGAGACGTTCACTTGCAACGGTGGATGCAGTTTGCTGTGCTTTTTATGCTTCAGGCACTGAACGCAGCGCGGGTTGAATTTTGAAATATTTCAGACATTAATTCTAGAAATTATTTTCTACTGTTAATTTGGTGTGTTTTTAAGGCCCCCTGAGTATATTTCATTTGCTCCAGCGTAACTGGAATTGTGTACATTGTTTTGAAGGAGTTCTTTTAATGTCAGAATAAAACCCATGTCTTAAAGCCAGTTTATGCTTCTCCATTTTGACGGAGACGGATTGACGCAACGGAATTATCCATCGACGCAAGGGCTCTCAATCACCTACGCAAGGACGCACGGAGAAGAGGACCATTTTTAACTATCTGTCAACAGAGAGCGTATGCATCTGATTGGTCAGTTTCAGTAACAGCCAGAGATCGTTTCACCAGAACAGGGCTCTATAGTCGCTGTAATGAGTAGTTAATGCAGCTTTTGGCCACTAGATGCTTTATATTGAAAGGATAACTTATCTAATATGTTGTTTTGGTGATTTTGAAAAGAAGGTGGTGTAGGAAAACAACAAAAACGGCTGCTGTGTTTGTTAAAATGCGTTTTTAGAGAATTCAATGACCTGCACTTCTAGTAAAAAGCTTTACAGTTTAATCAAAACGTACTTTCTGTCGTCTATTGCTCCTTGAGGGAGAAATGTGTCCACAAGCCTTGAAAAACTCGAAACAACACAGTGATAGTAGGCAGAGACGCCATGAAAAGTTAGCGCCCCCTGCTGTCCTGGTCAAGCAACGCTGAAAAAACAATAGAGAGTGGAGATGAAAAAAACGGAGAACCAAAAACAAAAAAACATCTCAGTCAATACGTCTGAGTTCTAATTTGCGGTCAGAGAAGCATAAACTTGCTTTAGTTGTTTTCACCGATTTAACGATTAATTAGTTTCTTCTTTCTAGGGCGACTGCTTCGACTCTTTTCCTCAAAACTTCCCACCCCAGCAGCCCACTGCCACGCCGGTGTCCATGGACCCTAAAACCCCCACCTACATCTTCCAGTTCCCGCCCGCTTCACAAGCTCCATTCCCGCCGGAGCTGGCTGCGGTGGGGCAGCAGGGCGTGACCTTTGGGGCCCCCCGTGGGGCCTTCCCCGGCGGGTCGGCAGGCGCGGGGCTGAGGCCGGCCGTGGCCAGACCTCAGGGGATGGGCCCCCAGCTGAGGCTGCCACCCAACCAACTACGGCTGCAGCTGCAGCAGAGACTCCAGGGCCCGCAGCAGGTGAGAATATTGCTGCCGCTCTGCTGCTGCTTTGACAGCTTCTGCTATCAATTCAGTGCTTTTAATGTCTAGAGTCACTTCTTTTCCTAATGCATTCGAAGGTTATAAATGTAATCTATTTACACCATTGCAGCGCTGTTAACAAAAGGACGAAGCGTTTTCCATAACGAGTGTCAGACAGAAACACTCGCACTTCTTTAGGAGATATTGATTTCCTGCCCTTTGCATCCGTCTAAATCCCACTTCATCACGATGAGGTTTTGAGGTTTCCTTCTCCTCCTGATATTGATTAAGAAGCTCTTAGAGAAATCCACATCCCCAATATTCGTCCCATCAACCTTGCTGTCACGCTCCTATTTATTTATTGAAGTTTTTTAATTTATTAAAACTCAAATTCCTATTTCCTCTTAAATCTCTGTTTTTTGTTTTGTTTTTTTCAGCTCCAGAACCAGCTGGCCGCCATGAATGCATTCCCAGGAGGAACCCAGCAGGGTCCTATGGGGGTCCAACAACCCCAAATGTCCTCACAGGTCAGTCAGGTCAGGCACCACCTCTTACATGCATTAGCACCTTTGGTAATGAGTCAAAAAAAGCTTAAAAAAACCTTTGTTTTCCTACTTGCCATGGTCATTTTAAATCTCCCTATCTTCTTGATAGCGTTAGGGCATTCACCCGTCTGAGCCAGAGCAAGAAAAAGAACGTTTCTTTTTTTCCCAACAAAATTGAAAATTGATTTATGCTGTTGCATGCAGGTTATATTGGCTAAATGAAGCCTAATTAATACAAGCCAATATATCATGTTAAGATGGTTAATAATACTACTGTTAGCTAAGTAACTTCCCTTGGTAGTTAGTTCATGCTAGGAATATACCCACTTCTCTTCCCACGTATTTGAAAGAAATCTTGATTTCTACAATAAACAGAGCAGGTCATGGAAGGTCTGCACAGGTGAAATGAGAATATGAGTGGCTAAGATAAAATATCTATGGTAGAAGAGGGACTTCTAGGTTAATTTCCACAGTAATAAAGCTGCTACTCATCCTCATTCTGTTTCAGAATTTTAGTAAAGGCTAGCAACAGGGCCAATTATGCAGGGTCTTCACTGGTAAGGAGAAGAAAATAGAACTTGCAAAGAAAAAGAGATCCATTGCAGAGAGAAACCAGTTATAAATCGGGACAGAGTTTCCACAGATATATTTAGAATTACTCTCATTCAGACTCCAAAATATGTTTTGTCCATATTTTAATAGCTAACCACTCTGAGCCTGTTTGCTATTCTTTACAATCTTTAGCTTTCTCCCCTCGTACCAGATATTTTGCAGATCGTAAATCTCGCAAAGGTCATCATGGCATTTGTTTATGGGATTATAACGATACCGGCTTGAGATTAAACTGAAAAGAAATATTGTAACTGAAAATCTTAATCGAACCCTTGACCATAGCCTTGCTAATCCTGATCCTTAACCACTAGACCATCATAGGTTATGTGTCTCTCCACCTGTGCAGCAATTTAAACTAAATGAAAGGACGCAAACGGCGATTGACTTAAAAGTTATATCAAAATGAACATTACAGAAGCTACAGCAGTGGATTTTGTTGTAATATGTAAACATTTTTAGAGTGAAAAATTTACATAAAAAACTAGAAGTGACCTTTACTGGGTTTAATGGGTATAAAACGGCCTGACTCACTGATAGCTGATAGTAACCACCTGCTGCTCTTAAGACGACAGGGATCGCTGACCGAGCTGTTTGAAAGAATCGCTCCTTACGAACATAAAAAAATGTCACACGGAAATAATTCGTGCTATAACGGGTTTTATAGCCAAAAGTATGCTTTGTTAAGCATGATGAATAAACTAGGATTCAATCTCATACACACATTTTAGCCACATTTTACCTGCGCTGTATAAAAAATGCCGACAGAAAGGTAAAGCCGCACCGAAAACAGCGGAGTATTTTGCAACAACTGACCTGAGATCAAACCGCTCCACGGAGCCATACCAGAGTCTGAAAGTGCATTAGATCGATGGAGAATTAAAAATCAGAGCTTGTTCCTTCAAGCATCCTACTTCCTGGATAACCACACAGAGAAAAACATCGCAGCCAGAGGGAATTATTAGCTGGGATCAAAAGGAAGAAAACCGTGATTGCAGAACGACACCGATGACCATCGAGTGTGATGATTAAAAGTAGATAAAGTTGTTAATATTTGCCTTTGTCTTAAAATAAGTCTATCTTTTGAATAGAATAAATTATGAATAAAAATCTGTTTATAATACACAATATTTTTGCTTGCATTAATTAATAAATGCATGACAAAAGCCCCACGAAAATAATTGCATATTAAATCGCAATATTGAAGGTGAAAAAATCGCAATTAGATTATTTTCCAAAATCTTTCAGCCCTAGTTATAACCCCAAATTTGTTCTGGTAATTTAATTGATGTCAGCAGTGTTTCCCCACAGATTTGAAATCATTGTGTGGTGGTTATTTGTGTTTCTGCCAGTGCACTTTCCGCCCGGTTCTTTCCACAAAACTGGATTTGAAGCATCGCCCCATCCACTACAGGAGCTAAAGACCAGTCAAATCAACTCTTTGTTTTTAAGTACAGTTTAGCCAACAATTTGAAATGTTTTGTATTTATTTTTAAATGTAGCTTTTTATAAAAAAATGTTCCACATTCAACCTTTACTGTCTCTGACCCTCTATTAGTATTGCTGATAACTAAGCCAGCACACTAATTGTGTAGCAGTGTTTTAAATGGTTCTTTAGCCACAGAGAAAAGGTGCGATTGAATATTAGATGGTGATCACTAGTGGTAAATTCCTATTATTTCATCAGCATTTTGTGTATTTTTTAGGCTGATCAGTGATGCTACTTGCTGCTGAAACGGTGGGTGTCTTTAGCTGATTCCTTTCAGGGCTGATTGTGTATGGAGACATGGCGGCTGAGACGACAAACATCTGGTTAAATCATCCTGAAGTTCTCTCAGTTGAAACCCGTCTAATGGCTGTCTTTTCTCCTGCTCCCCTCCAGCAACCTCCGCTGAATGCTCGGATGCTGGCGCAGCGTCAGCGGGAGCTCTACAGCATCCACCACCGTCAGCAGCAGCTCCTCCAGCACAAGGTCAGGCTCATGAGACAGAACCTGGCGGGAGCTCCGAGCGGGGGCACAGCAAGGGTCCCAAAAGGCTCACCCACTACGTCTCCGCAGCAGTTCAACTTCCCGCCGGGGTTCAACCCCATGGCGGGGAACAACCCTACCTCACCGAGTCACTTCAGCACCGCGCCGGGGGCCCATTTGGACACCAAGCTGTCCGTCAGAGTCCCTCTGAGCAACCAGACGCTGCTGGGTGGCTTACAGGGCCAGTTCGACGGCACCGCCAATCCATCAATGCAGCAGGGACTCTTTCAGCAGTTCGGAGGGTCTGGTGAGTTCAAGGGAATGGGATTTTTGTAATAAATGAAAGATTTTAATCTGGAAAATGCTGATCTTTGATTTAGAGTACTTTGCGGGTGTTCAGACGGAGACTGAGCTTGAAAAGAATTTGGATTTTACAACTTTAGGCAAGGCCAATTTTATTTGTATAGCACACTTTCAACAAGATTCAGTGGTAAAGAAACCTAACATAGAAAGGAAAAGAGGCAATCAGACCAAAAAACAGCATAAATGTATGAAAATTAAAAACGGCAATTCTCTCTTAAGAATCAACAAAAGAGCAATTATGATGGTTCACTCAAATGCAGATAATTTATTCACTATTTCATCCCTCCCTCAATCCAAATATTTAGTTTACACTTTATTTCCTTTCTCCCTCCTTTTCTTCATGTTCCTGCAGGTTCTATATTTGTAACCTTTCTGCTTTAAAATATGTCTGTGAAGTCATAGTGAATTATTATAATCATAAAAAAGGTTTGGGTATTTTGAGATGGGAAAAAAGTGACACAAAATTAACCTCTTATTTACTTTTTAAAACAGCTAGATTCCAGTTTTTGTGATTAAAATAGTTTCTTCCCTGCAGCTGTGGTCCAGCAAGACCCGCCATTTCCTCCTGAGATGAGCCCCACAAGCCCGTTGTTATCACCCCAGAACTCCACCTCCCAGAATCCCCTGCTTCAGCAGGCACCGCCTCCTGGCTATCAGTCCCCAGAGATGAAGAGCTGGCAGCAGACCGGCCTGGGCGGGTGAGGACGCTCTCTGAATGTTCACCGTTTTGATATTTGTAGCTTTCTGACTTCCTTCTCCCTCCTGCAGCCTGTTCGGTCAGTCGGGACAGAGTGCAGGGCAGGCGTTTGGCCAGCAGGGGGTGTATAACAACATGAGCATCACAGTCTCCATGGCTGGAGGCACGGGCGGCGTCAGCCCTTTACCTCCGATGGGACAGGCGGTTGGAATGAGCAACAGTAACCTCAGCAACATCAGCGACCAGCAGGTTGGTGAGGCTCGATAAGGTAGATCAGCGCAAAGTAAAAACAACAAGGCTGGAGCAGCTGAGAGTAGCTGCAGAGATCTAAGAACGTAGGGGAGATTTTTGACCAACATGTGGAGGAAAGCGTACCTCCAACATCACCCTGAACACCCCCTCTCTATGTGGAGGCATGTTGTAGAAGGCTGGTCAGCTTTGGCGGTTCTAGACTGGGACCAACAGGGGCCACCTGTAAAACAGATCCTGGCTCCTCTTATGTCTCCTGTTTTCCCGAGATGATTTAAAGTCAATTTATTATGAAGATTTGAGACAGAAAAGATAACCAATTCATTTGTCGGACTGATTTAATTTTTTACCTTTGCAATTGTATTTTAAAAATGTTATAATTTAAGGCTTCAGCCATGTTGAGTTTTATCTGCTACATCAGGAGCCACAAGTTGGTCTTTGGTTCAATGAATATATTATAATAAATTACATAAATACATTATAATTATTTCCCCGTTTGTTTTTTCTTGTCCTCGTTAACAAACTCTGGTCCCACCCTGACCCCCCTGGTAAATTTGGTCTAGAACTGCCACTGCTGGACAGAGATAAAGGAAAGAAGAGGTGGAGATAAATTCAGGATTATCCTGTTATGAAACCTGCTAGAGTTTAAAAAAAGAAAACAAAAACCACCCAAAACATCAGACCTGCAGAGTGAAACCGTTTGCAGTGCTCCAGAGAGGCAAGAAGTTTTGGGAGATGGCCTGGTGTCAAGAAGGGCAGCAAAGAAGTCACTTCTCTCCAAAAAAAAATCAGGGACAGATTGATGTTCTGCAGAAAGTTTGGTGAATGGACTGCTGAGGACTGGGGCAAAGTCAGAGTCTCCCATGATGCATCTTTCCGATTGTTTTGGGCATCTGGAAAAAGGCTTGTCCGAAGAACAACAAGAGGTGAGCGCTACCATAAATCCTGTCATGCCAACAGTACAGCATCCTGAGACCATTCATGTGTGGGGTTGCTTCTCATCCAAGGGAGCGCGCTCACTTACAATTTTGCCCAAAACACAGCCATGAATAAAGAATGGTACCAAAACACCCTCCAACAGCAACTTCTTCCAACAATCCAACAACATTTTGGTGAAGAACAATGTATTTTCCAGCATGATGGAGCACCATGCCATAAGGCAAAAGTGATAACTAAGTAGCTCGGGGACCAAAATGGTGAAATTTAGGGTCTACGGCCTGGAAACTCCCCAGATCTTAATCCCATTGAGAACTTGTCGTCAATCCTCAAGAGGCGGGTGGACAAACAAAAACCCATTAATTCTGACAAACTCCAAGAAGTGAATATGAAAGAATGGGTTGCTATCAGTCAGGATTTGGCCCAGAAGTTGATTGAGAGCATGCTCAGTCGAATTGCAGAGGTCCTGAAAAAGAAGGACCAACACTGCAAATACTGACTCTTTGCATAAATGTCATGTAATTGTCGATAAAAGCCTTTGAAACATGTGAAGTACTTGTAATTATATTTCAGTACATCACAGAAACAACTGAAACAAAGATCTAAAAGCTAGCAGCAAACTTTATGAAAACTAATATTTGTGTCATTCTCAAAACTTTTGGCCACAACTGTACATGCCCTTATTTTGTATAAATTCTCCGTTGTTGAGAAGGGATTTTTCCCAACAGCCATGCTGCACTCAAGTACAGCTATGAGCCTAGGCTGTAGAAATACTGAAGAAGTCCGAAGTGATTAATGGCAACATTTTTATCCTCAAACATGGGCAAAGCACTACTGAAAAATGTCTAAACATAATCTCAGAATGCTTTCAAGTGGTTATATTGTATTCTGCTCTAGCTATGTCTGCTTGTACTGTTAAAACAATCTAGTTCTACATTTTATTTTTTAAGTTATGAAACATAATACGATCTTATTAGGTTTTTCTCGTTTCCGTACTTTCCTTGACGTCATTATTCAGGTGAGGTTAAAAACAAGACCGACCAAAACATGGCCGACCTTGCACCTTTCAGCGCTGAGGCGCTAACATAGGATTTCAGTAATTTTTTTTTTTTCTCTTGTAAGCGTAAACACGCATATTTCTGGCCACAAACCCGGCATTGAATTCTACGGAATAGGGACATTAAAAAGGTATTGAATTTCAGTATTTCAAACCTGGAGATACCCTGGCTAATTGCATTTTTTTTTTTTTTAATAATTAGCGTGGTAATCCTACAAATTGATGGACCCACGTTCATGCAATAATTTTTACAGCCCTAATGATTAGTTTTAGCTTCGAGGTTCAGGAGATGACGTGCTTATTGTGCCTCCGTCTCTCTGCAGGTGCAGCAGGTTCAGGTGTTCGCTGACGTCCAGTGCACGGTGAACCTCGTCGGCAGCGACTCCTACCTGAACCAGGGCTCGATCGGGGCATCAGCCGCCCAAAAGGGCCCTGGAGGATCGCAGGGCTCTCAGAGCAGCCAGGCCCAGCAGAAGAGCCTCCTCCAGCAACTCCTCACCGAGTGACACCTCCTCGATCCCGTCAGCTCTCCTGCTCCCTCCCACTTTTTAATTTTATTTTTTAAACCGCCATCTCTCTCACCTTGACGCTCAGACGGCGGGTGTAGGCGTGCAGCCCCCGTTGGTGGGGGGGTGTTGCACAGTGCTCGGAGGAGCGGCGATGTTATTTAAACCTGCCTGTCTAATCTGTCTGACAACCTGTCTGTCTGCCTCAGCCTATTAAAGGCAGTGTTGTCTTGCTGCTCATTTCTCGGTGACCTACATCCTGCTTCCTGACCCAAGAGAAAACGACCGCGGCGTCATTGTAGACTTGCCAAGTTTTCGTCACTGTCGAATCAGGGCCGACCTCTTCTCTCCGTTTTCCTCCTGCCCCTCGATGTCGGGTTGGCGCTGTGGGAGCAACCCAAACGCCACACTTTATCCGTTTCTCTCTCTCTTTGTGTTCCTCTCTCAGCGATCTGGGAATGTTAAGGTTTCAGACCTCAGCGGCATTGTGGGATAGAAGCTCAGTAGCAGCTGGTTCTGGGACTGTTCCTCTATCTGCTGCAGCGCGAGGTGGGAAGTGCGAGTTCCTCCCAAGCTCCTCTTCTCCTCCTCCTCCTTTCTGTTTTCTATAACTATTTGGGTTGGATTATTTAAAAAGAAAAAAAAATCTTCTGCGCTCTCCATCGTCGTCATCATCATCATCATGACCTCCGGAATAAGCTTTGATACCAAGCAGGATGGATGGATGGGAGTCGGAGGGGATGCTGCTCAGTTTTACTTTATTTTTGTTTCTGTCAGAGTATAAAAACAGACTGTTATGATTATTTAACTTTCTCGTCCGTCACGTGTTAGCCTCACCTCAGCAGATGTGAATACGGGAAGCCCCGGCTGGGTTCTTCCTCCCCTCTTTATCTGTGTGTTTTCACGGTTCCTCTCAGCCCATCAGTGTTGTTTGCCACGAGCACCATGCAGGCGGGTAGTAAATGTACATTACAGAAAGACGGAGACTTTTGGAGGTGAGCTAACCTGTACTCTTGCAACTGCTTTCCTTTGGTGGGAAAAAAACAAAACAAAAATGTAATTAATTGATTACTCAGAAAAGGCAAAAGTATGTATGATGTGATTCGATCGGTTCATCTTTTGGTTTGTTTTTATTAGTTTTAAACCAGTTCTAATAATGTCTGCTCATATTTGAGATTATTGTTTCGGCATATTGTGACACAAATACGTGTTGCATTGGAGGAATAAGTTAATCCAGCTTCGAAAAAATGTGAAATTTTAAGCGATTTAACTTTGGAAAAAAAAAAATGTATTAGCAGCTCCCTTTTATTATTTTTTTTCAGGAGCTAGTTAGCCTGTTTTGGTTTTTGTTTGCTTTCTCTTATTTTTTACAGCAACAAAAAAACAGCACATTTGTTTATAAACATATAAAATCGATAAAATTAGCTTAAGTCGCATGGTTTGCTGCTGGTAGCCGCAGCGAATGATGCACTTTACGTTATTGTTCCCATATATAACGAAATTTAAATAGAGGCTTTAGCGTTAGAACTCTCTAACAATGACGTGCTTGGTGATTAATTTAAAGATGTCGGGAATTTGAATCGGTAATAAGGATTTTCCCTCCTGTTTAAGCAGCGTTTATCCAATCGGGAATCCCTCAGCCTCTGAGACGTCACTCCGCCGGATGGTCACATGTAAAGTTTTCTGTTGACTACTGTTGTTCGGTCATACACTGTCTATACGTCACAAAGGACATATTAGAAGGATTGAAAGTAAGAAAAATCCACTTTATGCACAAATGTATGAAATCCCTGCTGAGTATATCCAGAATATATTTCTGAATTAGTTAAGAGAGAAAACCATGAAGTCCCGAAGGTTTCAGTTTCCACCAGGACTGAACTGAATCTGTAAGCAAGTTCTGAGTGATTTTCATTCACTATTGTTTTGTTCATCTTCCTTTCTGTTGCATTCACTGCAGACCCCACATTCAGACATTTACCCACTCAGTCAAAATTAAACCTTTAATCCAATCCTGGCAAATTTACGATAATGTGCACAAAGTTAAACAGTGATTTCCCCCCCCACGAAGTCCTCCAGCGATGCTGTGTGAATCATGTAACTCAGTTTCCCTCTTCATACCTTAGTTTCATACTTTCATCCACCCTACTACCAATAAACAAAACATTCGATTTTTTTCTGCACAAAAAATAAATAAATCTGACTTAAAACGTTTCACTGACCTTGCCAGACTTAAATTTGCCACAGAAATACACTGTAGAGGAAGCAAGATTCATAAGATGTTGAAGCAATTTGCGTAAAGTCGTCTGGACCAAAAGGTACCTAATGCTGCGTTTTCACTGAGCAGGGCGGCCCGGTACGCCACTGTTGTCAGGTTGCCAATCTCTAGAGTCCAATTCCCATTGGATTAATCCCAGAAACGTCATTATCAAATGAGAACAAGAAGCTGTAGCAGGGTGTAGATCGGGGATCTCCAACTCCAGGCCTCGGGGGGCCGTTATCCTGCAGGTTTTAGGTCCATCCCTGGTTCAACACACAAGAATCAAACGATGGCTTGTTACTAGGCCTCTGCCAAACTTTGCCACGCTGAGGAGGAAGCTGGATAAATTTGAATCCGCTGTGTTGGAGCAGAGACTCATCGAAAACTGGTAGGGCACCGGCCCCTGAAGCCTGGAGTTGCCTGGACCCCTGCTGTAGATTTTAAGACCAAAATAATGGCAGCCAAAAAGGATTTACTAGTTGCCCCCAAATGCTATCACCAAGCTAACGCAGTAGCATGCCCAAAATAATCAAACATGCTTAAGTTATCACCTGTAAATTTACGAAGGTTTTGGGAAGTTGAGAAATTTGTCCCAACATGAACAAATTCACAAGTCCTAACGTTGCAGGTCTGAGTGAAAGAGTAAGGAAAGTCGCAAGGAAACTTTATAAGTATCACTTTCAGTCACATAAGTTTACATAATTTAGGGGGGAAAACAAAAGCTGCACTAAAGCAAAAAAAAATAAAGACGAACACTGAAACTTACAGCAGTTATGACATTCCAATTCTTTTTAATCACTTACTCAAAGGCGGCTCTAAACAGAAGTTTTTATTTAAAGCAGCTTAGCGTTTCAGCAGCTTTGCAGTCGTCTCGAAGTTTGCTCCAGATAAGGGGAGCATAGAAACTTAAAAGCTGCTTTTACACGTTTGGTTCTGATTCTAGAGATGATTAGTAGACTGGTGGTTCTAGCTGTATTAACGGAAGTTTCGTGTTGACCCTTCAGGTTCCTCTTTAGGTCCATAGATATTTACTACAGTTTTGTTTCTGTTCAAAATTGAGAAAATGGCAGCGCCATCCACTGATTTGCTCAGTGCGTTCATTTAGGGTTTGGATAGGTTCCAAGTCAAAGTGGTGACATTGTAATTTAAAGCTGAGTGTCATCTGCATAGATACGGTAATTTATCTTATTGGTTTTTATCATTTGGGAAGGGAGTTGAGTCCATGAGAAAATACTTCCCTGAGGAAGCATTCAAGGTAAATTCAATGCTTGTCATTCCAACCCTAAATTACCAACCAATTAATGCATATTTTATTTAACGGAGAAGAAAATAGTAACTAGGAGACGCATATTTTTCTATTTGGACAATGCGCGCGTCACTGTTTGTTCCTTTTAAAAACCAAGTTGGAGCCAGAAGCTGCACAAAGTGGGTAATTTATAATTCATGCTTTGTTTTCCGTACACACAAAAAAACGACAGGGTTTCAACTGTAGAATATTTAAATTCAAAGTAGTCACTACTGAAACCACGAAGAAGGGTGCTTTTACCAAGGAAAAATCAACTGAGAACAGGTTGCAGCTTAGATGAGGCTTTGTTTCTTCCCTTTTTATGCCGATTTGTATGGCGTCTCATTTGTGCAACCTATTTTATCAGTTCTGAATAGCGATTCCACACGTGCACACAGCATTGCTCCTTCTCCTCTGTCGTATTTCCTGAACTGAAAAGGGGTTTCTTCCGCAACCCGGGTCATAAACAGAGAAACTCAGCAGCTCACCATGCAACGAAGACGTCAACGAAAACACGCCAAACACACCCCAAAAACACAGAAAAGGTTAAATGTTCCTTTCAATTAAAAAAATAATAATAATTAGTCCCTCCTTCCTCACCAGTTCGCAGGTACCAGGTTTTGTAATGTTTGTCTCACTATGTTAATGTATATAACAGAAATGTGAATGCATATTTGTTCAGAATCAACAGAAGACGACTAGCTCCGAGTTTCTGGTAAATAACTACACGCCTCGGTCATGTTTTTTTTTTTTCTACCTTTTTATTTTTTTTGTTTTTAAGATGACGTATGTTTGTACATGGTGTGTGCGCGCGCGCGCATGCGATTGATACTGTATATCTGGTGTTCTTTGAGATGGAAACAGACAAAGATGTTCAGTTCCTCGGACTCGTTCGGACCCTGCACAGCTACCCGTGGGTGTTTTATTCAGATAAACTATGCCGGAGAATGGTTTTTCTTTTTGTTTAATATTTTTAAAGCGACTGCTGAATGTGATTTTACTGAAAGAAAGAGAGAGAGAGAAGCAATGTGGACTGGCTTTTTGTACGGGTTAATTTAAAAAAGAAAAAAAAGGCCATATTATTTAATGATCTCTGACGGAAGGTGTAAGCAGAGCTGGGAGAGTGGAGCCTTGGTTTTCAGGGGAAGCATTGCTGCGTTGTTGAGTTTCTGACTGATCCTTCTGGGTTTTCTCTCATCTTCCGCATCCGTCTGTAGTAAATAATGACCAAAGCTTCAACGCGTTTGATGGATTTCATATGCAAACCTCATCGTTACCGGACAACACATGATGTAGCTGCCCTTTCTCGGTTCCTTCTGCCTCTATCCTGGATCCTTCTGCGTGCTCGTTTTATTTCATTCTTCCCTCTAAATCCTTTGTTTCACGGTGACCTATCAGCAGTGAAAAACCTGTGATGTCCCAAAGTTTTTTTTTGTTTTAGAATCTGCCAGTGCCGTCTTCTCGAGCCTGAAGTGCTATCGCGTGTTTACAGCAAATTATTTTAAAAATCTAACAACCTTGCAACCATTAGCTATGCACCTTACTTAAACAAGCATTTCCTCATTTGTAATGTGGAAGTAACACTGGAGAAAGAACAAAGCCATCTATTCAATGATGAAAACAACCCATAACCTATAAGCTTTCAGTCTCATATTTTATACCAAACTTGAGGTGCCTCGTGTATATATTTGCTGTTCAACAATAACCTTGTTAACCAGGTTTTTTTTTAATAAGAAAAAACATTTTTACTGTATAAATGACTTTTTTTTTACACATGTAGATTAATCAGATTATCCCAGGAATTTGCAAATACAATCTAATCCTGCATATATATATATATAAAATCAACCAGTTAATGCATATTAACTGATATGCATTTTATATATATATAATTTATCCGGATCCGCTCGGGGTGAAAATAGGCCATCAGATTAGCGTCTGGAGATGAGGCGGCTACCGGAAGTCTTTGAAGTTTTTTGTGTTAAAACTTCACGTTTGACACAGAATCTTTAAAGAGTTTACACTTCGATTCATCTGGAAAAAAAAATATATATATTTTTTTTTTTTTAGTTGTATTCTGTTTGCACACCCTAAAAACTACTGCATAAAAAAAAAAAAAAAAACGCTTTTTATTTGATTCAGCATTGTGTTCTTGGGTAACTGTTTCAAATCTGGGAGGATCGTTAGTTCTGGGTGTTTCTAGCACCGTTTCTAGGAGACAGTAACTCAAGGCGACTAAAAAAAGAAAAAGATTCCCCTGAAACCACCCGAGTATTATCCCAGCTATCCGTGAGGCTTTTGGGCGCATCGTTAGAGGTCACAGACTGTTACGACTGACGCCCAACAATAGCGGCGCATGGAACTGGGTTTCCTCCCACTGAAGCAAATGCTGGCAGCATCAGGAGACTTCTTATCGCAAAAAAAATAATTAATCTCGAAGCTTAAATTCTGCGGAGCAAAGATTCAACCTCCAGAACGTCAGAAACCCTCACGTAGAAGAAGTCGTACGTCCGAGGCAAAAGTCCAAAATGGTGCGATTGCAACCTCTGCAGCAATCCCAATTAGACTTTTGATTACCCACAAGATTTTGCATGGATTCTCTGTACAGTGGTCCCTCACTATAACGTGGTATCACTGTATTTTTTAATATATATATTACAATATTCCATGCTTTCTTTACAGTGTACTTACGCGCATTGTGTTATGCATCCTGATTGATCGGAGGTAATTGTCAGTTTCCTCCATTTCGTGTCTCCTGTGCCAGTCAAATTTATCACGTGTGGTTATAAGAATCTTCTCATCCTGAAGACAAAACGGCACAACTAGCCATAAAGCTCTGCTCCAAAACCTTCAGTGGAAAAAGACACTACAGAGGACAAAGAAACCTCGGCATATTAATCATTTTATGTTTTATAATCTATGAAGGTTTGAGCTTTGAGAGTATTAAAACTAAGGAGAAATAGGAGTTAATTTTAATGCATGTCTGAGAAAGTTGTACAAAGTGTGTGGCGACGTGTTTTACAGCTTACAAACATAATTGTAAAAGATACAGATTACTAATTTGCGAATTTCGCATGTCTCATTTTATCTGTTTAAAATAGTGGACATTTTTAATTACCTTACTCTGAATTAGGGACGTAAGAAAATATCCATATGCTGATATATTGCGATATTTTAGGTCAAAATATCAATATTCAAAAGTAATGTATAGATTTAAAACATTTTTATTTTTAATCTTAGAATTTGAGTAAAATCATTAACGATGATAGTAAAACAAAGTATAACTATTCTTCCTGTAGATCAACTAGATCTAGTAATAAAATTAGATTTTAAATATGAAGCATATTGAAGTATTTAGAAATGCTGTTAGGGTTTTAAAATTCCAATATAGTCTTACTCTTCGTATCACAATATATTCTATTGTCCTCCTGTATTGTGATACGTATCGTAGGCCTGGGCGGTATACCAGTTCATACCGAAAACCGGTGTTTCTTTTCGTTATATGAATTTTTAATATACCCCTATACCGGTGAATAGCTCAGACAACTTCCGGAACGTTTAATGAGGGGAAGTGTTTCAGCCTGGACTGATTTTACTGCTACATGCTTTTCACCACAGAGTAGTGTCTTGTTTTTATTAATACGTGGCAGTACTCCAGTTTGACCACAAGATGTCAGTCTTACATATTGTACCTTTAATTGTACGTAAAGTCTCTGCACAAGGATGCAATGCTGAAGCTGAATCATAAGGCGGAACCAGGTTTGTTTTTTTAGTTGAATCAAGCAGGCCGTTTGTCGCGTTAAAAGTCTTGTTCTTCGTATTCCAAAACGTCTGCATTTTCACAGGGGTTTCCATGACTTTCGAGAGCCGTTGCGTGTTCCTGTTAAAATTCAGGTTCTTAATGGAGAACTGGAGCCATCGTGATTTAAAAAAACACCACAAAAGCTACTTTCTGTGTTTTTACTGTATTAACTATGCGGTTCTTCAGGTGACATCCTCTCCCCCTTTCTGCACTGTTGTCTGTTTTCCAGGTAAAAAAAAATAAAATAAAAGTTATTTCTGGCTTGAACTCGGAACATTCCTTCTCCCTGCCGTTTCCTGCAGCAGCGTCGGCTTTCCTCCCGCTGTCTCTCTGTCGGTGGAAAGCGTCAGAGAGTTCTTACCTCTCTACCTGTCCAAACGATTGTGCACTGATGTAAACGACAACGCACCCCTCGTGTCGCTTGTCTCGTATCTACCCGTTTTTACTTGTTTTTTTTACCTCCAGCTTTTTCTGATGCAGGTCTTCGAAGCTATTCTCGCCACAGCGTCAGTTGTCGAGTGTTATTAGTGCTGCCTTATTGTGACTGGGCGCTGGACTTGATGCGAAGGTCTAGTTTCTCCTCACCTCTTTAGTTTCTCTGGCTGGTAATACGTTTTATGGATATTATGAGAAGAGACCAAGGTTCCACTTCCTCCCTTGTAAAAATTAATATAAATAGATATATAAATATATAGACAAATATATAATATACATTTTACTCATTTTTTGTCAAGTTTTGTATATAACACTGATGTAAAGTTTGTTTTTAAAGAGGCATCAGAGCAGCTATTACAAGACAATATGAGTGACAGTGTTCACCTGGGAGAATTTCATGCATGTTATGTTTTCTTCTTCTCCTTTCTCGGTCTCTTAAAAAAAAAAAAAAAAAAAAAAAAAACTCAGACCCTCCCTCTCTCTCCCGTTCAGGTGTGTAACGTGAATATAAAGGAAATCTACCTTTGTCTTTTACTTTGGGAATGTTGTAGACAATCAGTCTCAGGCCTGGTCCAGTCCCAGCCCTGGAGGCTAGAAGACAAACTAAAACTCTCTCTCATTTTTTGTTTTTTTCCGTCTACTGGAAGTCCAAACTCGGAGGTTTGTTCATTCACATGTTCGTGGCTGCTCTCAAGTTTACACGGAAACACACATGTACACACACACACAACCCAACAACACACTTCTCTACTACACTCAGAACACAAACACCTCGTGCATTGGGTCCCTCTGCTTTTTATTTCCAAGGTGAGGATGCCAAGCTTGTGGAAATGATGCTTTGACTAACAAATCTATAACATCTATGAATGTGGGAATGCAACACATTGCAATAAAAGCACCATCTGAAACGCACCACCTGGTCTCCTTGTAGTCCTTAACTGTCCGTGCTGCCGAAAGGCTCCAAATACTGGATTTGAAGCGTTTATTTCGTGTTTCCTTCCTCCGTTCTTTTTCTCTTTCTGTCCTTCCAACGGTCCTGTCACCCTTCCTTTTGTCCTCGTCTTGTCCTTTAGGGATGTAAGAAAATATCGATACTCACCTAAAGGATTATTAGGAACACCTGTTCAATTTCTCCTAAATGCAATTATATAATCAACCAATCACATTGCAGTTGCTTCAATCCATTTAGGGGTGTGGTCCTGGTAAAGACAATCTCCTGAACTCCAAACTGAATGTCAGAATGGGAAAGAAAGGTGATTTAAGTAATTCTGAGCGTGGCATGGTTGTTGGTGACAGACAGGCCGGTCTGAGTGTTTCACAATCTGCTCAGTTACTGGGATTTTCACCCACAACCATTTCTAGGGTTTACAAAGAATGGTGTGAAAAGGGAAAAACATCCAGTATGCGGCAGTCCTTTGGGCGAAAATACCTCGTTGATGCTAGAGGTCAAAGTAGAGCATGGGCCGACTGATGAAGAGCAACTTTGACTGAAATAAGCACTCGTTACAACCGAGGAATGCAGCAAAGCATTTATGAAGCCACAAACACGCACAACCTTGAGGCAGATGAGCTACAACAGCAGAAGACCCCACCGGGTACCACTCATCTCCAATACAAATAGGAAAAAGAGGCTACAATTTGCGCCAGCTCACCAAAATTGGACAGATGAAGAATGGAAAAATGTTTCCTGGTCTGATGAGTCTCGGTTTCTGTTGAAACATCCAAATGTTAGAGTCAGAATTTGGCGTAAACAGAATGAGAACATGTATCCATCATGCCTTGTTACCACTGTACAGGCTGGTGGTGTAATGGTGTGGAGGATGTTTTCTTAGCACACTTTAGGCCCCTTAGTGCCAATTGGGCATCGTTTAAATGCTACGGGCTACCTGAACATTGTTTCTGACCATGTCCATCCCTTCATGACCACCATGTTCCCATCCTCTGATGGCTACTTCCAGCAGGATAATGCACCATGTCATAAAGATCCAATCATTTCAAATTTGTTTCTTGAACATGACAATGAGTTCACTGCACTACAATGGCCCCCACAGTCACCAGATCTCAACCCGATAGAGCGTCTTTGGGATGTGGTGGAACGGGAGCTTCGTGCCCTGGATGTGCATCCCATAAATCTCCATCAACTGCAAGACGCTATCCTATCAATATGGGCCAACATTTCTAAAGAACGCTTTCAGCACCTTGTTGAATCAATGCCACGTAGAATTAAGGCAGTTCTGAAGGCGAAAGGGCGTCACACACCGTATTAGTTTGGTGTTCCTAATAATCCTTCAGGTGAGTGTATATCGTGATATTTTATGTCACAATATTATATCGATATCCAAGAGCAAAGAATCAATTTTTTTTATTTTAAAGAATTTCAAAGACATTTTTTGCAGTAAAATTAAAAGTAGGACTGGTGGTTGGCTTTTTTTTTTTTTACCTTCTTCGGTCCAGTGGATCAACTAGAACCAGTGATAAAACTGGATGAGTTATGGATTAAACGGACTGGAGTTTTTAGGATGCTGTGACAATTTTCTACTGTTAAATTCTGTTTTGAAAATGGCAATATATAGTATTACTCATCTCGTAATATATCGTATTCACTCTGCATCTTAATACATATCGTATCGACAGATTCTTGCCAATAAACATCCCTAGTGTCCTTCCTTTGTCTTTTCCTCCTTTCTTCATTACCTTTATCTGTGGTACATTTTGTCCTTTTCTCTATCCCAATACAGTGGGGTAAAAAAGTATTTAGTCAGCCACCAATTTTGCAAGTTCTCCCACTTAAAAAGATGAGAGGCCTGTAGTTACCATCATATTTATACCTCGACTATGAGAGACAAAATAAGGGAAAGAAATCCACAAAATCATTTGAAATATTTGCAAATTATGGTGGAAAATAAATATTCAGTCACCTACAAACAAGGTTTCCACTCTCACAGACCTGTAACTTCTATAAGAGGCTTTCCTCCACTTGTTACCTGTATTAATGGCACCTGTTTGAACTCATCAGTATAAAAGACACCTGTCCACAACTTCAAACACTATGAGCTGACCAAATAGCTGTCAAAGGACACCAGAAACAAAACTGTAGACCTGCACCAGACTGGGAGGACTTAATCTTTAATATGTAAGCAGCTCGTAGAGAAGAGATCCACTGTGGGAGCAACAAGGTAATTCAAGGTTTACATGATTCGGTGGCAAAGAAACTAAGCATATGATAAAAGCATACAAAGTAAAAACGGCAACAAAAGGAAAAATAAAATACGCGTAAAAGTATGAAAATTAGGGATAAAACATTTTTGAGATATTTATCCCCCAAAAAAAGGGGAAATTAAATGTCTCCAGTACTCATATATTTACAGATATATCTTAGATTGGGGTAGAAAAAAATATAAAATTTAGGAAACATGTTGGATGTCTCTGTTGAATAGTCTCATGGCTGCAGGAACAAACCATCTGAACCTCAATGATATCAATCGTTAACTACAGCTGCTTCTCTGGCTGATCAGGACATCATGTAGGGGGTCTTTAGTATTACCCAGAATGCCCTGCACCTTCCTCCTCATCTGCCTCTGCACCACAGTTCTTACAGGGTCCACCTCCCAAACTGGTACAGAACTGGCCTCTTTGTCCGTAGTGCTACTTCCCCAGCAGACAACAGCGTACAGAAGCACACTTCTGATGACTGTTTGGTAAAATATCAGCAGCAAATCAACGCAAACATCGAAGGACCTAAGGGAAAAACACTGTCCCTTCCTGTATACTGCGTCTTTGTTGGAATCAATAGAAAGCATTTCAAGGTGCTTTGCATGATTTGTAGGAGAGCATTTGATTAAAAACAATTTAGGAAAAGCATAAAAAGGAAATTTATGTAAAAAAACAAAACTTTTTCAACATTACTCAAAGGCAGTTCTAAACAGAATAGTGTTGATCTTTGATTTGGAAGAGCTTAATGATTCGGCAGCTTTGCAGTCTGGTTCTAGATTTTGGGGGCACAGAAACTGAAAGTTGGTTCTCCATTTTTGGTTCTGATTCTAGGGATTTTTAGTAAACTGGAGTTGGAGGACCTGAGTGGTCTGCTGGCTCTTCAACATAATTTGGTGCTAAACCATTTTGTAATTTATAAACTAGTAGGAGTATTTTAAACTCTATTCTGACCTACATGGAGCCAGTGCATTGGTGCGTTCACACGGCCCCAAACGTCAGCAGCAGCAAGATTACATGTAAAGTCTACGGTCGAGTACGTCATAGGTCCATCAGAGTCTCTGCGGTGCGTTGGCTCCCTCAACCTTTCAAGCGTTGCAAGCGGCAACGGAGCAAATGCAAGCAACGCAGAAGTTCAGCGAGATGAACTTTTGAGGGACTTGACGCAGTGCGGCAACCAATCAGAGCGTCTCACTGTAGTGATGTCACAACACGTTTCTTGAATGAAGCGGGATAAGAAAAAACATTTTCAACAACCGAAGACAAGCTGATCGTGGCCGCCTGCAATCGTAAAATCAGAAATAACACTTACCTAAGACAGATGGACAGGCGCTCCTAAGGAGGAACAGAGCGCCTGTAGTTGGTGTCCTGATAGGAGGGTTTGAGCTCCGATGCGGTTTGGGAGGTCGTAAAATTGGGCACGGGACAGACGGAAAGCGAACCTCATCCATAAGCAGCTCTTGGAGCAAATGGTTAAACCCCCCAACTCAGAACACAACTGAATAATGGGTGCAATTTCATAGTCAACATTGCTATATTAGTGTTTGCCTTCATCACATTTGTTATACATCGTTTTCTTTTTCAGACTTTGCTCTGTGTTAGTTATATTTGTTTGCTTTTGTATTAGAGATTTTTTTCATTCAGTTCCTGAAAATGGGCTGACAGCACAACTGTTTGAAACAATCCACTGTGAAAACAATACTCTCCACACCTCAGCCTGAGAAGCTTCTAGTTTGAAAAGTTCCTTTCCTGGAAAACGAAGTAGCGCCATGCAGGAGCAGACTGTGATTGGTCGAAAACCCAGGAAGCAAATGTTATACCCCAGACGTGCACTATTGAAAAGAAAACGGACCCTGCATCCCAATACGCAGGCTACGTAGTAGGCGAAAAGCAGTAAGCAGGCAATGTAGTAGATCCGAATCTCCAGTATGGATTTAAGTAGTAGGCATTAAAGTTCCCGGATGCGTAGTACCGCCACAGTAAGCAGCGCTATCCCACAATGCAGCGGAAGCCTCAAAATCGTAGAAGGAACTATCAAACATCGACACCGGCCACAACAATGTTACTGATTAGTTTGATTTTTGACAACTGATTAAACATTGAAGTTGATGAGTTAATGTTTGACGGGACCACAGGCGACGTAACGTAAACATTTGATTTTAAATGATTTTTAGACCAAACTGTGAAGTTAAAAAAGGTAACAGATTTGGTTCTACTGGATCCAAGCACTGCCTTTGATACATCAGACCACACTATTCACTTTTAACTCGTCAAAGGAGCGCAGCCGATTGCCAGCTTCAAGGTTTTTATTCCAATCTTAATTTAATTTCAATCTATGCTTTAGACTTACGGTAATTTTTGTTTTGTTTTTGAGGTGTCTTGACTTCTGAATAGTCCACCAACATAAAATGTTTTAGAACATAGCATCTGATGAAGGATTCTTTGTACCCTAAAGAATCCATTTTTATGCACCTTAGCCCTAAAATTAAAAACTTTAATACATTTTGCTATTGCGGTTGGTTCAAATCAGTTTTATGCTACAAAGTTAAAGGTAGCCATGGCATCCCTCTTAACTAGTGTTTGGAGCAGCACATGGCATGTACACATTAATATTGTCTGTCAAGATAATTAGTATTATTTGCTCACAAACAGATAAAACTCTTGTTTGCTTTGAACAGTGTTATAAGTTGTAGCTTGGCAAGGCCAGTTAGATGACGAGGAATAAAACACTCTTTAAAAATATATGCTGCTACTTAAAGAAACAGATTTCAGTGATGTCACTTCCTGGATGCTAACTGGACCATGATTGAAAATGGGGGAAATCTGATGGTAAACCTGCAAGATGCAAAAGGGCACCTAATTCTGATAGGCACCCACTTGTGGCACTTTTTTTCCAAATTAGGCAAGCGAAGACGGGTAAAAACTACCAGAAAAATGAAAACCGGCTACAGTCTTAAATCTAAAACACTGGAAAAGGCCGTAGAAGAATTAACTTCCGTTGTAAACAAACATGGCTGCACCCATTCGCAATACAGGACTACGATGTTCTTCAGAGAGTGCTTTTATTCACTCATTTAAAGCCGTGCGAAAAATGATAAACGGGCAATTTATTTTCCCAAAATTATCCCACAACACCAACTCCACATGTAGAGTAATGACGCATTTTTGTAGCACTGCACACTTTTATTGAAAGATGATTACCATATATACATATTTACACAACAGAACATTTACTGGTTCTTGATGGCCACCTCCTGAACCAGGTCCCGATAAAACTGCAAGAAATGTCTGGTTAAAGTCATTTTCTTGCGTCTTCTCAGCTTTGTGTCAGTCTCTTTTGCAAGCCGCGTCTCCTCCACCAATCGCCCGACATTCCCCTCGGACACAGCGGCAAAGCGTTCGTCGGCCTCCCGCATGTGCTCCAAAACCGAACGTCTCACCTTTAAAACGTTAAAATCACAGGGGGCCTGTCCGACGCCGAGACCAACAACAGCATAGCGCGGATGACTAACAAGTAGCCTACAGGTGCTGGCCAGTAAATTAGAATATCATCAAAAAGTTGAATTATTTCAGTAATTCCATTCAAAACGTGAAACTTGTATACTGTATACTTTCCTTCCACACATAGTGATATATTTCAAGTGTTTATTAATTTTCATTATTACAACTGACAGCTAATGAAAACACCAAATTCAGTATCTCAGAAAATTAGAATATTCTAAAAAGGCTCAATATAGAAGACACCTGGTGCCACTCTAATCAGCTGATTAACTCAAAACACCTGCAAATGCCTTTAAAAGGCCCCTCAGTCTTGTTCTGAAGGCTCCACAATCATGGGGAAGACTTCTGACTTAACAGCTGTCCAAAAGACGGCCATTGACACCTTGTACAAGGAGGGCAAGACACAAAAGGTGATTGCTAAAGAAGCTGGCTGTTCGCAGAGCTCTGTGTCCAAGCACATTAACAGACAGGCAAAGGGACGGAAAAAATGTGGTAGAAAAAAGTGTACAAGCTCTAGGGATAACCGCACCCTGCAGAGAATTGTGACGACAAACCCATTCAAAAATGTGGGGGAGATCCACAAAGAGTGGACTGCAGCTGGAGTCAGCGCTTCAAGAACCACCACGAAGAGACTCATGAAAGATATGGGTTCAGCTGTCGCATTCCGTGTGTCAAGCCACTCTTGAACAAGAAACAGCGCAAGAAGCGTCTCGCCTGGGCCAAGGACAAAAAGGACTGGACTGCTGCTGAGTGGTCCAAAGTTAAGTTTTCTGATGAAAGCAATTTTTGCATTTCCTTTGGATCTCAAGGACCCAGAGTCTGGAGGAAGAGCGGAGAAGCACAGAATCCACGTTGCATGAGGTCCAGTGTAAAGTTTCCACCGTCAGCGATGGTGTGGGGTGCCATGTCATCTGCCGGTGTTGGCCCACTCTGTTTCCTGAGGTCCAAGTTCAATGCAGCCGTCTACCAGGAAGTTTTAGAGCACTTCATGCTTCCTGGTGCTGACCAACTTTATGGGGATGCAGACTTCACTTTTCAACAGGACTTGGCACCTGCACACAGTGCCAAAACCACCAGTACCTGGTTCAAGGACCATGGTATCCCTGTCCTTGATTGGCCAGCAAACTCGCCTGACCTTAACCCCATAGAAAATCTATGGGGTATTGTGAAGCGGAAGATGCAATACGCTAGACCCAACAATGCAGAGGAGCTGAAGACGACTATCAGAGCAACCTGGGCTCTCATAACACCTGAGCAGTGCCACAGACTGATCGAGTCCATGCCACGCCGCATTACTGCAGTGATGGAGGCAAAAGGAGCCCCGACTAAGTATTGAGTGCTATACATGCACATTCTTTTCATGTTCATTCTTTTCAGTTGGCCAACATTTAAAAAAAAACATTTTTTTTCATTGGCCTTTAAAATATTCTATTTTTTTGGGATACCAAATTTGGAGTTTTCATTAGTTGTCACTTATAAATATCAAAATGAAAAGAAATAAACATTGGAAATACATTGGTCTGTGTGCATTGCATGAATATAATGTACAAGTTTCACGTTTTGAATGGAATTATTGAAATAATTCAACTTTTTGATGATATTCTAATTTACTGGCCAGCACCTGTATATCTGCACAGTAAACTGCCTAAGAACTAGCTGACGGAGCTATACCCATCTACACACCCGGGCAGAGTTTTTTCATGAGAAGCAGCAAGCATGAGAAGAGCTTAAAATGAGTCCTAACTCACCGTCGTATGACATAACTGCCTCAATTTTTTTTTTTTTCTTGGGCAGAACAAATCCGCGCATTTCCTTCAATGAAGGGAGGCGATGAAAAATGAAGCGGTCAGCTTGGATACGCAAGTTTTCATGTCTGAAAAGGTAATGTTTTCTGTTTTTGAACTCTGCTTCAACAGTGGCTGAGCTTTGTGTGATGCTGGTGCTTTTGAAGAGAGGGACTATTATTCCTGTCCAGAGCTGCAAGTAACTCGCAAGTCTTATTATATATGAAATAATCTCAGGAAGGAAGTGAATATCATCTCCATCCCAGTCAGCTTAAGCAAATTACCTACTGCTTTCACATATTTCTGTTACCCACTGTCGTACGTCAGTCTGGATCTCATCAACTTATTCCACTTTGTCACTTCCCTGTCTCCTCATCTGGAACGATGATGGCAGTCATCAGCAATTCATATATTTTTTTGCTTGTTTCTTTTGCAAGAACGGCTCCAAAGCTGTCGTCGCCTTCTGCTTCACTGAGGGCCACAACCACGATGGAACGTAAGAGCTTTTTTGCATGGTCCAAGCACTGCGATTGACGAAGTTTTGCTAGTGACCTCACAAAGAAATCTTCTGTGCGTCTTCTTCTTCAGGCAGTACCATTGGCATATCATCTTGATGCAGTGTGCAACATCAACCCTGGTAAAATAAGGGGGAAGTTTAGCAGACCAGGTTCCAAGAAGGACATGAAAGCATTCATCAATGTTGGACTTCAGATCAGGGTGAGGAGTAAAAGCCTTGACCAGAACACACAGAATATCCGGAGAAAAATCACTCACTGCTTCCTTTGGCACAGGTGCAACCGAACGAATCTGTTCCGTCAACCGGTTTGCGCCTTGATAAAGAAAGACATGACCAGATCTGCCATTTGGTCCAAGCAGTTTTTTTCACAACTGAGCCAGGTGCACCAAAGCACACAGTTAAGAGATTTTTTTTGGACATGCAACAGAGTTCGACTCCAGCAGTGAAAGAAAAACATGTCCTGTCAAATATCTTGGATCTCGCTACCACAGTGAGTATTTTAATGACTGTAAAGATGCAACAGTATCTTTGTCCCCCTAATTCCAAATCTTTCCTCTCTTGTTTGGCTTTTCGCAGGGTGGCCAGATTTTGAACGTTGCTTGGCTCAGGATCTCCAACATCCATCAGATCTGCTGCCTTCGCTGACCTCCATGCAGCTGGTTCCATTCTGCCTTCACACACCTCTTTGGAGATCTCAGGCCCGGTAGCGCTCCGGCACCACGCTGGATTTCCGGCGCACTGAAGTGTTTTAGAAAAAACAAACAAATCAAATCAGGTTTGCGTGATCTGAGAGATGCTTTCACTCTAAACCCCACCACTGTAGGCCTACTTAGACAATCGGTTATAGGGTAGAGGGGCTGGTCTTGGGTTTCAATCAGACTGATGGAGCAGTTACTCCACGTGCGTTTTAGGAGGATCTTTGTGTATATTCGCGACAGTTAGAAGGCCAAATCCCTGATATATAACCACTAACATCTGAAAACTGGAAGAGTTTTAGGCCCTGTCCACACGTAGCCGGGTATCTCACAAAACTGAGATATTTTTCTACAGTCTGATCTTTTTAAAAACTCCGGCCAAAGCGGAGATTTGCTCTTTCTCCGTTTTCAGTATCTGTTTGTGGACGGTTGAAAACAGAGTTTTAAGAGCCGTAACGTCACTATCTGCGACAACAAAAATGCTCAAACATCACTTGTGCGACCTGTGCTTAATCTCAAAAACAGCATTTATGCCCTCAGAGCTGTGTTGGTATCACTCATTGTTAAAGCGTGTTTTGTTTGCTGAAGATAGAGGACAGGACGTTACTCTGAGCGGATAGGATTTGGGAGAACTACTGCTCCCTACAGGTTTTGCACGTCTATGGATGTGCTGAAAAACCAAGGGGCAAACTCCGCTTAAAAAATCTGAAGCCAACCCAGAAGTGGCAAAAATTACAGTTCCTCCCTCATCCGCTGGGGGCTGGCTCCAAAAAGGAGCAACTTCCCATTGACTCCCATGTTAAAAAGACCAACTTTACAGCAAAAATAAACATGTTTACAGCCTGGTTCAAAAAACCATTTTAGGTTAGATCGTTCAGGTTTACCATCATGACAAATCTGAGGAGGGGGAATTTTTTTCTAACTTCTCCGTTTATTTGTAATTTAATCTTGAAATTATGAATAATTAGGGGCGTGTCATATTGATTGACAGGTCCGTCTAGGCTAACGCTTGTGGCTAATGGTGGCTAACTGTAGCTAATAGCTGCTCCGTAGTCTGCTGTCCCCCTTTGCTTGCAGGGAAACTCTTCACAGCCTGGGACTAACGTAAAGACTTCAGTCATTTGGTGTTTCTGAACTCCACTGTAAGTTGCCTCTGCAGTTTTTATTCAGTTTTGTATGTTAATCTGCAATTAATGGACAAAGAAGGCTTGCTGTAGTGTTGATTACAGTAACAGACAGACCAAGAAGTTTATGCTTTGGGGGGAGGCTTTATACTGGCTGATGCTTCACCAGATGTGTGTGTGTGTGTGTGTGGGGGGGGGGGGGGGGGCGCGAAGAGTGGATTATCGTTGGTTAACAGAAAGCCGTGTTTGTGCTAAAAGCGGAGGTCAGACGGGGAGAAAGTGTGAATCCTGACTATTAAAGGTCCTATATCATGCAAAATGTATATATGTCTATACCAGAAGTTGAAAGCTGTAAAACAGCATGATACAGCGCCTTTAAGTGTTGACCATTCTATCTACCGAGGGAGTTCACAGCCATACAGCTCGTAGCTGTTTATATACCTCCGAGCTCCAATAGCAACAACAGGAGCAAAGCACTGAATTAACTTTACCTGCAAATCGGTGAGCAGCAGACAGCCCAACCTTTTGCTTTTCTTATCCTGGGTGGGGATTTTAACCAGACAGACCCAAAGACGGTCCATCCATCCATCCATCCATCTTCTTAACCGCTTATCCAATTCAGGGTCACGGGGCAGCTGGAGCCTATCCCAGCAAACTTTTGGACAACCAAGAGAGGAGCATACAATAGGGTGACCATATTTTGACTTCCAATAAAGGAGGACACTTTACTAATTCCTGAAACACTTCAACAAATACTTTTGATTTCAACATTGTTCCTTCTTTATGTGCTTAGAAATGTTTTTGTAAAAACAAATGTGAAAAGTGGAAATGTCCTCGGAAAAGAGGACAGTGGGTGACCCTAGCATACAAGGCCTTTCCCCTCCCCCATCTTGGCGCCTCTGATGACATCACTTTTATGCTGGTGCCAGCATACAGACCACCAAACTGTCTGCAAGCAGGTACGTCTGGGGCCACCGACTGGAATATGTTCAAGCAGGCTGCCACTTACAGCGGCTCCATTAACCTCCAGGAATAATGTGACACTCATTGCCTTCATCACCAGGTGCATTGAGGGTGTAACAGGACCATCACTGTAAGGGCCAATCAGAAGCCGTGGCTGATAGGAGAGGTGTACAGGCTCCTGAAGGCTCGGAGCGCTGCCTGGCTCCGTTAACTTTTCAAGCTTCCCAGCTCATAACGCTACCAACGCAGAAGTTCAGAAAGTTGAGCTTTTGACGGTCCTAAAGCTGTTGATCCAGCACGGCAACCAATCAGAGCGACTCACCCAACCACGATCCTTGAGTGTTTAAAACATCCAGCAGAGAAAGGCCCGCCTACGAGCTTTAGCTTAAAAATGTATCTTCTGTGTATATGCTTCGAACATGTCGCTTTATTAGCGTTGCCTGACGCTGACAAAGCCTGCGGTCTGAACGCAGCATAATGCTGCATTAAGACCGCAGGCTTTGTCAGCG
Organism: Apricaphanius iberus; assembly: GCA_028564705.1. Taxonomy (NCBI): domain Eukaryota; kingdom Metazoa; phylum Chordata; class Actinopteri; order Cyprinodontiformes; family Aphaniidae; genus Apricaphanius; species Apricaphanius iberus. Next base: position 1,265,786 of record JAPXFQ010002564.1, read on the forward strand.
TCAGGCAACGCTAATAAAGCATCTAGTTTGATGCTTCTATGTTGAGCTTGCAAAGTCTGCAAAGTCTGCTACTTCTGAGCAAAAAACAACGCGTGGGCGGGGCTTCCTGTGTTGCTGTACGTTCTGAACTATGGCAGATAGTATTGAGAATGTGGCTTGGCTTTATTTGCCAAATAAAGCTAGACAGCGTCGACTTCTGCCACATAAGCGCCGTTTGTGGATACACCCTATTCCACGGATGCGTTCTGAGTTTGGGGAGTTTAACCATTTGCTCCAGGAGCTACGTATGGATGAGGGTCGCTTTCAGCGGTACTTGCGTCTGTCCCGCAACCAATTTTACAATCTCCTCGGCCGCATCGGAGCTCAAATCTCCCACCAGGACACCAACTACAGGTTCTCTATTCCTCCTGAAGAGCACCTGTCCATCTGTCTACGGTAAGTGTTATTAATGATTTTTTAAATCTGCGTTTTCTAGACTTAAATGTAGGTTTTTCCCTGCTCCCGCTACATTCAAAATACGTGTAGTGTATCACTACAATTATAAGCTCTGATTGGTTAACGCGCCGCTTCAGGGCTGTTGGCACCATCAAAAGTTCAACTAGCTAAACGTCTGCGCTGCTGGCTTTATGATCTTTGAAGCTTGAAAACCAAGAAAAGATTGAAAAGTTGACGTAGCCAAAGCTCACAAAACGCCGCAGAGACCATGACGCTCCTCCAACGGCCTCCGCCGTAGACTTAACATGTAATCTTGACGTCGCTGACAAAGCCCTTGGTCTGAATGCACCATTAAGCTTGGTTTATGCTTGACGCATCCGCAAGGTCCGCACATCTCCACGCGGACAGATTACGTCATTTCAGCAACCACGCCTCTCCGCGCGGCACCCGGGGAGACCCAAGTTTCATCACCGCGCAACTGGGAAATTTTCCCGTGCGGGAAAAACATGACAGACTGGCAAGAGGTCCTATTGCCGGAGGTTCGTGAATACAGACATCTTTATGATTCGATGCGTAGATATCACTGTGATTTAATGGACGAGTGGACCATCTACTTTTTCATCTTCTTTCCTAACAGTAGTAAAAACCATAAAAGTTATTCCCCTTTGTTTAAGCTCATGGGTGTCGCCATCTTGTAAACAACAGTGATTTCTACTTCTACTATGGTGTAGTGTTGTATGCATGCTGTACAGCCCTATGCCACCCCCTACAGCCTTCAAGAATATTGGTTCTCAGCAGGGAAAAGCCGCAAAAAGTATAAACGCTGCTAGAAGGCGTCTTGATCGGATCCGCACGTCTCATTTCCGCGCGGAATGTACATGCGTCAAGCATAAACTAAGCCGCAGTATCCCAAGAAGATCTTCCACCGCTTCAGCAACAACGGTGACACATGGAGCCTGTGGCAGGGACTATAACACCACACCGCATATTTTTGTAATCAATGAATCTAGCGATTATTTTTTCGAAGCATCTATTAAATCTAATGATAAATTTTCCAATTCGATTCTGATTTTATTTGATTATTTACCCATGATTTGATTTATATAGAATTTTGACAATTATTCATTTATGTATTTCCATGAAATAAACAAATTTCTTAATTTGAACACGTTAATTGTAAAAAAAAAAAAATCCCATATAAAGTTGTATTAGTAAAATCTTATGTTAGAGGTCGCATTTAATAAGAAGTTAAATGTTGTGCAAAGAAATCATATTTATAAAGGAGAGAAAATATCCCCCCAAAAAATATAAAACAAAATGTAACATTCACTTTATGCAAAAAAAAAGCTCTTCATTCACAAAAAACATTTATTTTGCTGCATTTTCTCTCGTTTCTGACAGATTTGCAACAGAGAGAGAGGCGCTGTTCATTACAATAAAATGCTGCACATTTTTCTAGTTTTTAGATGGCAACTTTGAATCCAACAAACTGGAGAAGCATGAAGTAAAAAAATATTATTCAAACAGGATGAGGCGTTATTAAATGTGACAATTAAGAGTTCGTTGTCGGTTTGCTTTTGCAAGCACTTAAACAATGTTGTATTAATGTCCACGACGGCTACGTTTAGCAGCTAGTGCATTACCTTTGCTAACAAACATGTTTACTCTCTCACATTTTCGGCTTTTGCTCATAATCAGTCTGTGTGCATTCAGACTCATTCTGCCAACACGGGTCACAAATAAAAACCAATAAAACAGATGGCAGTAACACACACCGGACGCAGCTGTGTGTGTGTATATGCCCTCTACGTCGGGGTGTTTGGGTGATTTACAGCGTAAAATACATAGTAAAAAAAGCTGACAACTTATGGTGTTTAATCATTTTCTGGAACTGCTCCTGGATGCCGTCGTGCTTTTAAAAGACGTTTCCATTTTGCAAAGCCGACAAACGACAAAATCGCTCCCTTTTATTTTAAAATAGTTCTATACCTTTGTACTGCGAGTTCGGATGGAGGTATTTAAGTCAACTGACTCACTCATGGTGACATTACTTGCTCCCAGCGAGTTTGTTTTGAAAGTGATAACGCAACGACGCGCATTTTTTGGGTCAACGTATTTTACGTGTCGACGTAATAGATTACGTCTCGCTGAGGCAACCTGTGGTCCCGACGTGCATCAAAACCACCATCATCATCATCCCAGTCCCGAAGAAATCAACTCCCTCCTGTTTTAATGACTGCCCTCCGGTTGCATTTTTGATCATAACTCGATGGGGAGTTGGATGGGTAGAATGAGTGCTTGGACACTGCTCACCAAGTGGATGGGTTTTTGACCAGGCTCCAACAGAACTTAAAAAAATAAAATAAAAATCACCAAACCTGCTTCTAAACCAACTTAATTCCAAGCCAAACAGTTGAAAAATATGATGAAGTATATCTTGCTTTTACTTTTGGTTACATCAAACATCTGCAAATCTTCAAATGGGCTCAAGAAACGTTTCGAGCCGAGTTTGACTGTGTAAAAAGACTCACCCAGGTCTAGACGATTTAATACTGTGCTATGAACATGATTCCAACGAGGACTGAAAGCAGCCAGAACACTATCCAGGGTTTTTCCTGGCTCAAATTGAGGCAGAGGTCGTACCATCCTGAATATGCACCAACACATGCATGTATTCTGTGCATTCAACTGACTCACTTTTTTTAAAAAGGCAAAATTTTTTAGTTAAGCGTTCTAATGAGAATATGACAATTGTCATGTTAAGGCTTTCTTTTATCAAATATACATACAAAAATAAGGAGCCAGCTTTAAACTGAAAGTGCATCAAGTTGCGGGGACTTATTCACACATCTGGCAGCCAGACATTAAAGGCAGGCTATACGTTTTCATTTTAAACCAGTGGCAACCTATAAGTTAGGAGTTCCTCAACTTGACAGAGTAATTTTCATCTCTCTACAGCGAGAAACCCTGGGAAAACCTCATCCAATCAACTTCCACGTTCCACGATAAGAGTCTTGTAAGCAAAGCTTCCGTGTTCCAGCACCTCCTCCTCTACGCGTCCCCTTCGTGTGCACGCAATTCTCTTCCATGTTTCATCACAATAAGCACTGAAGGAATAAACTAGTGTTGAAAATGGCATCTCTATTCAATTAAAAGCAGTTGAAAGCCAAAGGATAACATGTTTTGTGTCTCAGATGGCAGACATTAAAAATCCACAAGGATGGCTAATTTATACGCATCAGTTCCAGAAAAATACGTGCAACAATACAATAAGTTTTTTCCATTCTGTGCAGAGAAACTGCAACTGCAATTAGACAGGAGGAAAGCTCTCTATATCATCTCTATAATCTGTTTAGATCCATAATAATCTGGAGAACTTTATTTAGAAAAATTGCATTTAGTTTAGCAAATGACTGGATCGCTCGCGCAAAAAGTAGGTCAGATACCGAAACGATCACTTAGCGGCGCTCTGCGGCTGTGATGAACCATTATGACCCCCGCCACTCCCTGCCTGCAATTTTCACATCTTGTCACAACCATGATTACCTTTTAACTGCTTTTAACAAAAATTTGTCTGCGCTGTTTCACCTTGATTCCTGACTCTCATTGCGAGGTTGTTTTTTAAAGTAGTGGCAGATTTTCCCAGGTCATATCTGTAACGCTAAAACCCGTTAACGTCACTCTGAGACGGAGGATGTTTTAAAAAATAAACATGACTTGCTTGGATGCAAAAATACAAAACATTTACCTGGTTAAAGAGCCGGGGGGGAAATCAGGACACCGATAGCACCAACTAGCAGGAAAATCCCATTTTTACACTATGGAAAATGTTATCTTCTTTTTCTGAGCTTTCCCCGGCACACCGCTGCTGATACAGCACCCCATTGTGACGCAACGCTGCAATTGCAGTTAAAATAACATCCATATAGCGGGTGGCAGAGCGATATCTGCAGGCGGCGGCCACGCAAATTTGAATGCAGAAAAAACCCTGCCATCATTATTCCTCTCTCCAGTAATCTAGATAGATTTGCGGTGTTTAAAAAAAAAGTACAAGTAGATTTTTAAAATGATAAAAGTATTGTGTTTATAATTTTAGATAATACTAATTCCGAACAAGCTGTACATAGACCTAAATATAAAAACTGTGCTTTTCTGTCTTTGAACTACTAAATAGAATCCACATCTTTTGAAGGAAAGCCCATTCCTGCCACTATGAAGAAAAGAATAAGAAATACACAACTCATAATTACAAGTCACAATTATGAGATGCTATGTCATAATTATGAGGTACTAAGTCACAATTATGAGATGCTATGTCATAAATATGAGATGCTATGTCATAAATATGAGATCCTATGTCATAATTATGATATGCCATGTAATAATCATGAGATGCCATGTCACAATTATGAGGTACTAAGTCATAATTACTGCAAAGCCATCGGCTTTGAAAGGTCAGAAGAACCGAACGGCATATCTTTTACGAGCGCTTGTGCAAGTAACCAGCAGCGGGGAGTGTTGAGCGCTATTTGACCGTCTGTAGGTAAACGCGGTCAACGGCAGCAAAACCAGTAGGAAAGAAATCAAAAATAGTGGTAAATATGTTTTACATACCATCTACGATACTTCTGCCGTCTTTTTTTCTGTTATCTGAATATTAACCAGCTAATAATCTACGGTCGCCATGTTTATTTTACTTCTTTGGCAAAATCCGATTGGGCAATATCAGTCTGAGTCTGTACTCTGCCACCTAGCGGGGTTCTTCAGTACTACATGCAAAGCAATAAGAAGATGCAATTTGTTGCTTGCGCCAAAGTGAGGTTTTAAAAAAAATTATACTTTCAGCCTTAGAACATCAAGAATGCCCACTAGAATCAATCATTTTCATATCAATCACCTTTGTCTGGAAAAAACATGATGCAGTCCATATGGCAGTAAAATGGGCTATTTAAAGCACATTTTTATATTCTTCATTCTTGTAGGGAATGTGGATATGAACGGTCTTATATGAAAAAAAACAACAAAGTAATATCGATGTTTTTTTTAAATACCGTGAAATGAAAAATTTGCCATACCGCCCACCCCTAACCTGTCTTTTAATTCATTGCATCTTTTGTGTGGTAGAAGTATCTGCATTTTCAGTCGGTGTCGCGAAGTACACGGATTCTAGTAGTGCTATAGTATTGGTTTGAAAAAGTGAATCCCTCGCTGCATCCCTACTTAAAATTAATGGATTTTAAGATTTCCTCCATATTCTCCTCAACCACATAATTCGCTTTCTTGGAACCATTTAAAAAAGAAAATGTTTTAGGTGGTGTTATTACCTGGGCTTCATCCATTGGCTGTTAGCTGTCTTGGTGGATGGTGGAGCGTCCAGGAGGTCTTCACTGTTGGTGGGCCCTTGAGGGTAGCTGGGCCTGGTGGCTGATGTTGTTCACCTAATGCCCGTTAGTCGTACCTGTCAAGTTGTGGATTTGAAAATGAGGACAATTTTCAGGTGCATGCCATCCTACCACCCCATCCTCAATGAAAAAAGAAAAATTTAAATCACTGATGCACAATAACTGGCTTATCATCAGCAATATTAATAACGGTTCATATACAGTTAATAATGACGAGCTCCCCCTGGTCAGCAGGGACAAATAACATCAAATGTCAGTCTCAACCTACTTTTAAGGTCAATCAGGAAAAAATTAACACTGATTACCAGCAAAGCGAGATATTTCAAGCCTTTATTTGTTATAATTATGGCTTACAGTTCATGAAAACCTCAAATTCAAAATCTTAGGCAATTAGAATATCCATATCTATATATTTTTAAAGTTTCACCCATGCATAAATCCTGCTTTATGTAATAAAATACAGACAAAAATGTATTTTGGAGTGTGACTGAGAATAAGGACTCTGGTCTGATACTTGCTTGGTTTCCATCAGTACATGATCTGAAGAGCCTGCGTAAATTCTCCCAGCTGCAGCTGCTGTATGGAAAGCCGTCCAGGACGTGCAAACAACGCGTACTTCACGTGTTGGGTTATGTCGCTGCTGATTGGCTGACAAAACCTTGGCATGATCCATTACAAAAAGAAGTAAAGGGGGGAACTAGCAGATCACAGCAGACAACCCAGTTTTTGTCATCTGCTAGAATCTCTTGAACGTTATATTGAGAAGACACACATGCACAGATGCAGAAATAAGTTTTAAAGACTAACCTCGGTTTCTAAATTTTGTGCACAGAGTACGAATCGCTACTCTCGGGTATATGAAAACAGTTAATTAATGATAAATAGTTAATAAATGCCTTATGTTTTACTAGCTGCTTCAATAGTAAAATGGTTTACACAACGGCTTGCGATGCCGCAAGGCAGTGGTTCGCGTCCGGGTAGTGGACTGTACTTATACTTTTTTTTGTAATACGGTGCCTACAAAATTTTATTTTTTTCCACAATCCAAGAAGAATATTTTAAATATACGAGCACTTGAAAAAATGAGTTCACCCTTTTTGAGGAAAAAGTATGTACGTGTGTGTGTATGTATGTATGTATCTATGTAACATCTGCGCCCCCACACCCCACCCAGCTCTATCCTCCGTTCCTGACTCGCTTAACATGGTGCCAAACGTTAAGCTTGGTTTTTTTTTTTTTATTCGGACCTGCAAGCTGTTGTTAAATGTGAACCGCAAAGCCTGACATAGATTTCACTGTGGAAGCATTGGAGAAATCTTAGTGAAAAAGAGAAAAATAACAATTTGTGAGGGTTTTTTTTTGTTTTTGTTCAAATCTTCTAACTATACTTCTAACGATTATGAGGGTCCATGTCCCTAAGAAGTTTTTGAATAAATATAACGGTGGCCATGCATGTGACCCTCTAAAGTTCCTCAGTTTGCATTTGGCACAGTGTATAATTATGATGCGGACATAAAGCAAAAAGGGAGCTGCAGGTACTTTATAAATCAGCCATGGTGACTTTTACTGTGTGCTGTAAGCCAATGTAAGTCAATGTATATACATTCTTAAAAACAATAGAAAAAAATTACATAAATAAAAAAAAATTACTTATAAAAATCTCTTCTGTTCATTTTAAATAAATATGACATAACAAATTGCTGTTTAAACTGTTGCTATCAACTTGTATAAGCTCATATAATCAAATCAAGTGGGAGTCAGGTCAAATTAAACAAAAAAGGCTATCACTTTAATGCTAAAAATAAACACTATTATTAAAAAGTGTGTGTGTTTTTTCACAGATGGCACCATGTGGAGGTCCAAGAAAAAACATTAAAGATTAAGGCCAGTACAGTACAAAATGTCAAAATGACACATTGCTAAGGCATTAAGGTAAAGATGAGCAGTCTCTAATGCTATTTATTGGCCACACCATTACCCCAAGTTTATCACTGTACCTTTATTTGTTTTATTTTACATTAGCATCAAGACACAATCATCGAGGACTTCGACCACATCAGGCCATACCAATGAGAACCTCACATCACCTTCTTCAATCACAACTGTTCATATTAATGAAGCACATGTGAGGAAGTAATTTAAAACAAAAATAATCCAATAATGTGCCTCTTGCCACTTTTAGGGTTTATTCACAGCATAAAGATTGCTTAGTATATCATTTTTCTGTCCATTTAAATTATGAATACCTGCAGCTTAAATGATCAGCCATTTCTTCTTAGCAAAATTGTGGGACTTCTGAAGAGGTTATTGTCATAAGATTCCGGATTTTTGAATCGGACACTTGATATGTCATGCATAACCAGCAGTTTTACATTCTTAACACTACCGTTCTGGAGACTAAAATGAAGAGTCACTTCAGTCGATTTTTTTAAACTGGGGTAACCTTTCTACAATTAAACTGATTAGAAGTGTAAAAGACTCTACACACTAGCCGTTTCCAGATCGGTAAACTACACTTCAGTGGCTGGAAAACCTGTGGGAGGAAAGCAGCAGGCAGTTTCTAACCAGCTACAACGACCACAGTCGCACTACGAAGCATCAGTAACTTTAGTGGTCAGAGGTCGGAATAGCAATCTGTAAAAATGTCTTTCAGCCATTAGAGATTGAAATGTCTACGTCAGGTACGTAGAGGGCTGTTCTTATCATACATGGTGGTAATATTAGTCCAGGGGGTCACGTTAACTGAAGTTTCCTTATTTCTAACAGGTGTTTCATTCAAGCTTCATTTGAATTTACAACAGAATTGAGTTTATCTGGCTGTTGTACGTATAGTCTTATCCTCCCCCCAGTCCAATTTTTTTTTTGCTTTTTTAGACAGTGTGTTATTTTTTTTCAGCTTCATTTACCTTATTCGTCGTTTAATTGTCCTGGCCGATACCCCCAAAACAGCACCAATTTGCGGAGTAGAAAATCCACATGACAATCACTACATCAGGCTAGTGATCTGATCCCTCTGTCCCCGGTTTAAACTATGCTTATATCATACTTCCCTGTAGGCACCGTATTACAAAAAAAAAAGTATAAGTACAGTCCACTACCCGGACACGAACCACTGCCTTGCGGCACCGCAAGCCGTTGTGTAAACCACTTTGCCATTGTAGCAGCTAGTAAAACATAAGGCATTTACTTATTTAGTCTGTGCACAAAATTTAGAAACCGAGGTTAGTCTTTAAAACTTATTTCTGCATCTGTGCATGTGTGTCTTCTCAATATAACGTTCAAGAGATTCTAGCAGATGACAAAAACTGGGTTGTCTGCTGTGATCTGCTAGTTCCCCCCTTTACTTCTTTTTGTAATGGATCATGCCAAGGTTTTGTCAGCCAATCAGCAGCGACATAACCCAACACGTGAAGTACGCGTTGTTTGCACGTCCTGGACGCGTTGTATACGTGTTGTTTTCGCCTCGAATATCTTCACGCGAAAAGTACGCGTTGTTTGCGTGTCAAAGACACACGAAATTTCACGTGATTATGTCCAAAACGGCTTTCCATACTGCTGGCCTCATGTGTTCTCTCTGAATCTTATCTTTTTATTAACAAGAGCAATAACGATTTCTCTCAGATATGTGGACAGCAATAATGAGCACAAAATCTACACAGAAATGAAAGAGGACTGGGTTTACTCTAAGCATTAACTAACTAGCAAGTTATGTAAAATTACTAACACAAGTGTTGGTAACTAGCTTAAAACGATATAGTTGCATGTATTAACTTGCTATCATTTAGCTGAGATTACCTGCATCCATCTGCAAAACTCAAACTGCAGCTTATTTGGAAAAATCTCTGCAGCGTTTGTAGCCTTTTGCTGCGTCTGGCTGGTTTGCTTAACAAGCTGCTTTGCTGCACCTGTTTGTGATCCAGATGCCCGCGTGTGCGCTTAAGGTGCGTTTAAACACGGCTCGTAAAAATATGTTACCGCACATTAAACGGCGGTAGCAGCTGAAAAAACTGCGGAGGACAGAGGGCGCTGATACGGAGAGTGTGGGCGACATGTCCCACGCGTAACACGCGGCCGTTTTTAAATGCAACAAAACTATTGCACACTTTTTACAGTTGGTTAACTATAAAACACAATACACAGCATCGACATGAATGCAGAAGAAATATTTAATAAAACTAATTGAACCGTTTTTGTGCACACTGCAAAAACTGTCCATCTAATCAAGTCAAAGCATCTTGTTTCCAGCTAAAAAGTATTTTCAATCTTGTTTTGACATTTATGTACTAAGCAAGAGCAGAAGGTGTTGGTTGATTAATCTTATTTTGAGTATGTATGTCTTATGCTGCGTTCACACCGTCCCAAATGCCAGCGTCAGTTGCCGCAAGATTACATGTAAAGTCTACGGTCGAGTACGTCAGAGGTCCGTCAGGGTCTCTGCAGTGCGTTGGCTCCGTCAACTCATTTGCGTTTCATAGGGCAACGCAGAAGTTCAGCAAGCTGAACTTTTGACAGACCCAACGCAGTTAACGCAACCAATCAGAGCGTCTCACTGTAGTGATGTCACTGTACAGGTATCTTGAATGAAGCGGGATAAGAAAAAACATTTTCAACAACGGAAGACAAGCTGATCGTGGCCGCCTGCAATCGCAAAATCAGAAATAACACTTACCGAAGACAGATGGACAGGCGCTCCTTGGAAGGAATAGTGCGTCTGTAGTTGGTGTCCTGGTAGGGGATTTGATCAAACTGGGCAAGGGACCGACGGAAGTACCGGTGAAAGTGAACCTCATCCATATGCAGCTCCTGGAGCAAATGGTTAAACTCCCCAAACTCAGAACGCATCTGAATAATGGGGTGAACCCACAAACGGCGCTGATGTAGCCAAAGTCGACGTTGTTTAGCTTTTTTTAGCAAATAAAGCCAAGCCACGGGCTGCACGGTGGCACAGTGGTTAGCACTGTGTGGCACTAGAAGGTTGTGGGCTCATATCCTGGCCCAGGGTCTTTCTGCATGGAGTTTGGATGTTCTCCCTGTGCATGTGTGGGTTCCCTCCAGGTACTCCGGCTTCCTTCCACAGTCCAAAAACATGACTGTCAGGTTAATTGATCAATCTAAAATTGTCTTTAGGTGTGAGTGAGTGCATGGTTGTTTGTCCTGTCTGTCTCTATGTGGCCCTGTGATGGACTGGCGACCTGTCCAGGGTGTACTCTGCCTCTCGCCCATTGACAGCTGGAGATAGGCACCAGCCCCCCCACACCATGATTCAGAACGTTCGGCAACAAAAGAAGCACCGCCCGTGCGTTCTTTTTTTCCTCAGATGCAAGCGTTGCGTGCTTTTTAGGACATGCGTCAAACTTCCGAACGCAGCATTAGTTGGTAGAATTCTCACCAAGTGCAATTTCTCTTGTTTCATTAGCAGATTATTTCACTAAAATCAAGTATTTTAAGGGTTAGGGTTAGTACCATTTAGCAACCCATAACATTTGTTTTTGTGTGTTTTATGTAGTCATCTCACCTGCATATTGTTCAGCAGAGAGACATTTAAAGAGTCTTGTTTATTTTTGTGAGTATTTAAGTTAATTGTATAATCACGGCCTCTACTTTTTGATATATCATAACCTATACCATTTGTTTTGTGTGTTTTAGGTAGTCATCTCACCTGTATATTGTTCAGCAGACAGACATTAAAAGACAGCATTGATATTTCTCAGTGAGTATTCTACATTATGTTTTTAACACATCTTTTAGTCAACATCAGTGATAATGCTTTAACTTGGAAGGTAAAATATTATGGGTTAAGATTTAAACATTTTGCGACCCGTTTGTGTTGCTAGTGAGTTTTCACACACATCTGTTGTTGTGGGCTGGGCCGAGTCCAAACCAATGGCTCTTTTTTTAGTCCCAGTCCGCCACTGGATCTTCCTGGAAAGCCGTTCATGCTTAGCATGGCTCAGAGCTGCAAGGAACTTCATCGAGCTCCAGTTATTCTTGCTGATAAATTGAGAGAATTATCCTGGAATAGTAATAATATTAATCGGTAATTGAAGTTAATACCAGTTGTATTTTGTTTATGGCTTTACCCAGATGCTCATAATGTTTACCGACGTTTTAATGTGGCTGTCTCGGCACACTTTGTCTGCGTCAAGCAACGCTCCCAAGGGATGTAGTTTGACGTATATAGATTTTTAAGCTGAAGCTTGCAAATCACGTGGTCGGGCCTTTCTCTGCCGGATGTTTTAAACACTAGCGGATCGTGGCTAGACATCGTCGACGTCGGGTGACGTCACTACAGTGAGACGGTCTGATTGGTTGCCGCACTGCGTCAAGTCTGTCAAAAGTTCAGTTTGCTACGCTGCCGCTTGAAACGCAAGTAAAGCTTGAGAAATTGATGGAACCAAGACACACAACGCAACTTACACGACTCAAGATGTCTCCCTGTGATAATTATTATTATTCCATAAGTGTGATTATTCCTCTCAATTTAATCAGCAAGAGTAACCGGAGTTGGACAAAGTTCCTTGCAGCTCCGAGCCTTCACTTAGCATGTTATGCTAAGCTATACAGCAGGCTGCTAGCAGTGAGTGAAAACGGCTATTCAGCAAGATCAATGTTGAAGCACCAGCCAATGAGCAAGCGCGTCCCACATAGCGACTCTGATTGGCTGGTGATCTCGTTCAGTGGATAATTCGTCTTTTGATAAATATATAAGCCATTAGGAAAAACACCATTATGAAATAAAAGCTGATTTGTGAAAAAAGACGTTTTTGGATTAAAAACGAATGAAATTAAATAAAAAATGACTGATGAGTAGAATCTATTATTGAATCTTTTTTCATAATGAAATATTTTTTTATTTATTAATAAATTCATTTTTAGTTGAAGCTTTAACATTAAAATGCAAAGTAATCATTTATGACATCAAACTTTTATTGAAAGTTTACTAATTTTAACATTTCAGTAAAAAAAAACTAACTCAGAAAAGCCACAAGCTGGCTGTTCAAAGTACTGCATCAAAGATATTAAAAGAGTCTTTAGAGGCTTTTTTTATAGCATTTTTGTTCTGTGCTCCTCAGTTTTTTATTAATTTGTTCAACCTACCATTTTAGCTGTTACCTTTATGTATTTCTTGTCTTAAATGTTAATTTATTTACCCGTAAAACTCTTAGAATTACCCTTTTGTATCAATAGTACCAGTGACCATATAGCAATACAAACAAAAAGATTGTTCAAATATTAACATTGAGATTTATTTATTTTGGTTATAAATAGATGACCAAATACAGTGTGATTTAAATTTAAATTACAGCTGTGTAAAAAAACAAAAGAGAAGGAAGCTTTTTTTAGTGAAAATTTCAACAAATAAATGTGTAGCAACTTGTACATTTACAGAAATAGTTGACATTTTAAGAAAACTATTAATTTATTTACAAAAACATTTTTATTTAAAATAGTTTTTAAATGTTGAATATGGAACATTTTCATAAAAAAGGCTACATAAAAAAATCCCTCTACGGGTTTTTTTTAGAGGGGAACAGAATGAAAGTACAATATGATATTTGAATTAAAATACAATAAAATGTCAATTTTAACGGGCACGACAATGACATTGCACACGTTTACACTTTCCAGCCAGTTGCGGCCACCAGGTTGACAGATACGGTCTCTATGATCCAACTAAACAGTCGGCACAGCTCAGCTTGCACTGGGAAGAATGGTGGAGTCAGCAAGTCTAGCAGCCCTGGAGATATTGTTATCCATCTTAGGAGAGGAGTGACCGCAGAAGAACAGAAACTAGAGCAGTTTTAGGTGAAGCCTACACTAGATGGACCCACATAAAACATTTTGACTGTTCTCCTGGATCGGTAAGCTAACTCACTTGCTAACTTTTCTAACATTAGCTGTCAGTTAAACTCCTCCAAAACACATTCCTGACTGAACAAGGTTCAGGTTGGTCCCAGGGCGTAACGGCGACGAACGGGGCAACCCAACACCTGGAATTATGTTCTATTGTTGTAACTACAAAATAGATAAACTAGATGTTGCTGTTGTGTTCATGTTCTATATCCAACCATTAAAAGACCGTCAGAATCATCCAATGTTGTCAGTATCTGCAATTATTGTTCTTCTGTGGTTTCAACAGTGCATACGACATTTTGTCGAAAAAGCTACAGGAAGAGCTCAAAAAAGGAGGTATATCAAAGTTGCCAGGCTTTTTCTGCCTCTTCTGAATTATTTTTTACTTTTTTTTCAGCGTAAGCCTTATGAATCTAAACATTTAGGTTCAGAATCAGCAAATACCAACATATCTACAACCAACTCTGACTAATACTGTTCGCTTCCTCTTTTTTTTTGTCATTCTCAAAGGTGGACTGCTCAATGGGCTTGGTGGGATTCTTGTACTCGTAGTACTCTACTATGGGGTATGTTATCATTGTGACCACCAGAACAGCCAGCAAGATGTATAATTTGTAGTCCAGGCACAAAAAGGTGCTGTAGGCGAAGGCAATGACGAAGCCGAGTGACTCCCACATGCGGTAGTTGGCGAAGGCGGCCTCCTTGTCCCTCGGGAACAGGACTCCATAAAGCGCTGCAACAAAAAGGATGTGATGTTGGTTCACAAACAGACAGAAGTAAAACAAAAACACTCTGACATCTGCATGTGATAAAGCAGACTTCAGTCATTCATTTTTAAATCCAATGCAGACACTTTTTTATTTTTCAGCTTGCTGGGTTACGATGACCTGCCAAAACTGCTCTGACTAGTACTGATAACCGCTGATAGAAGCAACAGCCGTTAATCTTGTGCTGATATAGTATGGACTATGACTTTAGCATGATTGTTTGTTTTTTTTTCCCACACCAACATCAATATTATGATTGTACTGTATTTGACATGATTTTAGTGAAATTGGACCAAAATGCAAGAAAATAACATGATCATAACAGGAGACAACACGAGGAAAGGATCAGGTAAACAAGTAACATGGGAACATGAGAACCAATAGGAGAATCCAGCAGAAGGTGAATGAGAGAGCGGAGTTTAAATATCGGGGGGAGTTATTCCTGCTTGCAGCTGAGCAGTGTGCGATTTGTGATAAAGGCTGAGGAGGGGATTTTTTAGATATATTTTTGTTACTTTTTAGTCATAAAAACAACAACAGGTTTGTGTATGCTGGCTGCATAGCGTCTTGCACATCTTACCCTCTGGAAACGGACAGAAAAATCTGAAAACCAAATTTATTTTTGACATAAAAAAATAACATAAGATCAAATATATTAAGACGGTTAAAATTAAAGATAAGAATTCACTTGACTTATCCACTCAAAGCAGGTGAAATTATTTTTGCCCCGCGGCAGCATCAGCAGCACCTTGTCCCCCCTGTCAGACCCACAACTGTGCAAATTTTTTCTGTAGGGAAAAAAGTTCATCTCTGGACCAGAGGAACCCAGACTGCGTCATGTGCGGAAATACTTTTCAGGTGTAAAAATCCATACCCTCGGTTTATTACACCGTGCGCACGGATTCGGAGTCCTTTAGGAAAGTATAGACATTTGAGTCATTGTAGCCGGGGACTCAAATAATATTTCTAAATGACAGTTTTGTCCCCATCACTTAAAAACCTCATGTTTTTTTGTTTTGTTTGTTTTATAAACAGTGCATCCACCAGCGCAATTTTCAGTCAATCACTATCCGAACAGCCTGGTATCCCACTGATTGATGTTACATTCAATAAAGATTTGCATGCAAAAGTGGTTACAGTTTCAACAAGTTTCCAGATTAACTTGTATCTCTTTAATGCAACGTGTTCTAATATTGCTGCGCCACAAGCTCCATGCATCCCAGAGGCAAGACGGACATGCACCATGCGGTTTTCGGACCATTTCTACACATTTTGCGATCGGTTTGTCTTAAAAGCCGTATAAAAATAAATATTTCATTTGTTGTGCATGGAGTTGAAACAAACCTGGTCATTAGTTATTCTGACTATAGCTTAGTCGTCTTATTTACAGGTCCTTCTCAAAAAATTAGCATATTGTGATAAAGTTAATTATTTTCTGTAATATACTGATAAACATTAGACTTTCATATATTCTAGATTCTTTACACACATCTGAAGTAGTTCAAGCCTTTTATTGTTGAGAAGTATTTTCTTTTCACTATAATGAAGGTAAAAAGCAGCTGTCTCAAAAAGATGCTAAAAACTATGTAAACTAAATGTTTCATTTTCAAAATCTTCCTCCTCAGCCAGTTTAACTCTCACTTTGCACAGCATTGATAAAGTTTGTGTCCATGTCACCTGCGGGATCTTTGTGGCTTTTTATCACACAAAGGCCAGATATATTAATGATGCTCTCTGCTCGTTTGTTGCAGATAGATTTACATGAAAATCGCACATGGGGCGATCACTCCACTGGGAGCTACTGGAGGATGTCAAATGAGTAAAAGGATGTTGTCCTGCTTACATCGCACCAGTCAGTTTAAGGATGCTCCCCTGACAAACAAGAAAAATGCGATGGAAACCAAGAGCGCTTGAAAACTGGATAGTCACCCATTATTTTCACAGCCTCACCTTATAGCCTTACATGTGCGTCATTTTAATCCATGTCCCGGGAAATCAGAGAGGGTGCTCGCCACAGAACCGCAAAGGTGGAGCTGCACCAATCCCACCGAATTGTAGGATTAGGAAAACAGTCAAGTTAGGGTTAGGCAATGCTCCATCAGGGTTAGGTAGTTATTCCTAAGTATTACACTTAGTAAGAAATCAACCGGTCAGCCAATCAGCAACAACAAAGACCCACAACGGCCAAATTCTAGTGCTGTGGGTGGAGCCGAAGCATATCTCGATAGGGGAACACAAACCCAAGCCCGTTGATGGAGGCTGCATTGGAGAGCAAGTGATTGATCGCCGACTTCAAGTAACCCAACGTAACGAACATAATTCTTAAATTAAAATGTTTTCCAAGTCGAAGTTAGCATTAAGTTAGATTTTAAACGTTTATCTTGCAACGCGCTGTAAATTTATTGGTAATTGCAGTCAATATTTATGCTAACATAGCTAGCATGGAAGACTTTCCCAGTGCACTTGTTCAGCACCAAATCAAATAAAAATGTGCTCAGCGTGTCTGCAGTTTTTTCTGGATTATAAACAGCACCGTTCAAGCACTCATTTGTGAAATCATTCCTCTAGCTGTGAGCATGTAGCCTTTAGTGCGTGATTAGTTTTCTTTGTTTTTTTCCACTGCAGGAAGAGTAAACCTCTGCTTTTCGCCAGGCCCTCATAAGTTTCTCGCTCACTCCAAGCTTTCTTTCTGCTGCTCAGTTACCATCTGTATTCCATGAGTTAAACCAAACAAATCTTGATGAAATCATTAAGCTCCTTCTCTTGCTGCCTTAATGTATTACCCACACCTTTTCTAAACAAAGTTTTCCCTGTCATTAAGTCTGATCTGTTTCAAATAAGTCAACTCATTCCTCCTTTCAGATGTTTTCAGCAGTTATCAAGCCACTACTGAAGGAGAATAACTTGGACAACACACCGATGCCGAATCACAGGCATATCTCTAATCTCCCCATTCATCAGCAAGATAAAACATTTTTTTTAAACTGTGTTTCATCAGTTAAATAGTTTCCTAACAATGACCAGCCGCTTTGATACTTATCAGTCTGGTTTCCGTGCTCATCACAGCACTGAGACTGCCCTCCTCAAAGTTTTCAATGACATTTGCATAAACACAGACTGTGGTAGAATCACAGTGCTGGTTCTGTTAGACCTCAGTGCGGTTTGACACAGTTGATCATTAAATATCACTTGAATGATGGGAGAGCTGGATCGGACTCTCTGCTACGGTACTTGGCTGGTTTGATTCCTACCTGAAGAACAGGGATTTCTTTGTTTCAGAAGGAAACCGTTCATCAAAGTGAACAGAAATCACACGAGGTTCACCAAGGCTCCATCCTGGGGCCTCTTCTATTTAATATCTACATGCTCCCACTAGCCCAGATTATAACATCCAATAAGATGAATTACCATACCAAGGAAGTTGATACTCAGCTGTACATTACAATGTTACCAGGTGACTATATACCAATCAAAGCAATAAATAAATGCATTGAGCAAATAAATAGCTGGACATTCCATAACTTTATACAGCGGAACAGAGACTAAACTTAAGTAGTTTGTTTCTCTTTTTTTTTTTACATAAAGAGGGGCAATCAAAAGTCTCAGTTAATTCATCTAGAAAATACTGACAGGCCAGAAATCTAGGTGTAATAATGGACTCAGGCCAGAACCTCCAAGGTCACATAAAGGCAATAACAAGATCAGCTTTCTATCACCTGAAAAACATCTCTATTTATCTTTAGTTGGATTGATTACTACAACAGTGTCTGCACAGGTCTACCTAAAAAGTCAATAAGACAACTGCAGCTGATCCAGAACTCATGTCCTCACTAGAACCAGGAAAGTAGAACACATCACCCCAGATCGAAAGTCCTTGCACTGGCTCCCTGTAGCTCAGAGAATAGACTTTAAAATACTCCTACTAGTTTATAAATCATTAAATGGTTTAGCACCAAAGTATGTTGAAGACCTTATGTCACTATCCCAACCTAGCTGACCACTCAGGTCCTCCAACCCTAGTTTATTAAACATCCATAGAATCAGAACCAAACATGGAGAAGCAGCTTTTAGTTTTTATGCCCCACAAATCTGGAATAAACTTCCTAATGCCTTCAAAGCTGCTAAATCATTGGATTTTTTCAAATCAGAGATGCTTTTGAGTAATATTCAAACACATATTTTTGACAGATTTTCTTTTTATGCTTCTCCTAAATTGATTTTAATCAAATGCTAAAGGTTTTTCTTTTATTGATACTCGTGTTTCATCCGTTTTTAATTTTTAAACATTTACATAAATTTCTTTTTTTTATGCTTTTCCTAGATTGTTGTTTCAAATCAAATGCTAAATGTTTAATTTTTTTGTTTCTCAGTTTTTGTTTGTCATTCTTTTATCATATATTTGGTTTCTTTGACACCAAATCATGTAAAGCACCTTGACGCATTTTTGTAACCTTGCATTGCAAGCTGGAAATTCGGAGTTTTCCAAACCCACAAAAATCCATCTTGTACTGCTCCAACTAAACTGTCCGAATCAACTCAGCTGGGGGTGCAGACCAATAGTTTGTTAGCATTGAGCTTTTGGGGCGGCTGTTTGGGCGGGCCTTCAGCTATGCGCGTACGTGTCACGTATGTATAAACTAGATATGATTTCTTTGTTGAAAAATGAGCAAGGGTAAGGACTATGTACATTTAGCAATGGTAAAGACATGCATGCTTTTCTCCCGGCTGGATTTACGGTTTCATTTACTAGCTTGCACAGCTCGTATAAGTCGTTACTGTGATTGGTTTAAGACTAATTCTGGTAGGCGGACACTTGCAGGTGCATCCTCCAATCAGCTCAAAACATTATATCAGATGGCCCTCCCTTTTTCCGACGCTTTCTGTGGGAGCAGTTCCAGATCGATGCGTAGACTTGACACGGGGCGGGGCTACACATTGCCAGGTTAGGAATTTATCTGATTATTAGGAATTTTGATAAATTAGGCATGTTTTTCCATGTTCCAAAGCACAAAAGTAGTAGATGCCTTCTTACCATTAGTCTGAGTTTGCCAGATAGCGTCTGCCATACCCCACAGAGCAGGAAACACGAAAAAGATAGGCAGCTGGTCGGGGTGAGGCCTCCAGAAAAGGAGGGCCACGATGCAGGAAAAGTTGGCTGCAGCGGCTGAAAGCAAATGATTCATCAGCGTAAAGGCATCAAGATTTTATAGTTTAGTAAGGAATTCAGCTTAAAGTAAGATTTACCGAAGAAGAAGAGGGCGGTTCTGCCGGTGTAACGAGCGATCCTCCCGAACAGGAAGGAGGAGAGGGAGTTGCACGCTCCGAAGCACATCATTACATAACCAACGAAATGGATTCCCAAAGCACAAGTCACATAGTTCTGCAACGAGACACAGCAAAATGCTTTCACATCTCTCAACTTTGTCACCAAAGATTAACAAACTCAACCTGGCAACAAAGAAAACAACAGGTAGATAAATACGTGTCGATTATTGATGACATAAATAAAGGTGTTGTTAATTTGTCTAGAAAATGTGAGTGACTGCACCAGCATGAAATTTGAAAAACGGATGTTAAATATCTGTATTTTTTGTTGGTTTTTTACAGATATCCAATATACTGATATAGTTTTAATCTTAATTTTGACAGAATATACTGCAGGTTTTGCCAAACAGAAATATATCAAGAACTATAAAACAAATAGCGATTAATTTTTTATCTAACCTTTTCATACCAATATCAGACATCTTTACTTTACAATAATAATACTTCAGTGTTTTCCACATATTCATAATGGTGTTCAAATGTCTAATCCAGGAAACGTCCTCTAAAATACTCTTAGGTTGTTTTTTCTCTAAATAAAAAGATGTAAGTAAAGTTACTGTGCTTTCCAAAAGTATTTATGCTTCTTTATTCTTTTCACATTTTGTCATTTTACTGTCCAAAACTTTCTTTTATTTGGATTTTATGTGATGTTATTTTGAAGTGAAAGAAAAATATGCAAAGAAAAAAGTCTGGCATATAATTTGTCATTAGCCCTCATGAGGCTATACTTCATGGGTGTGTTCAGGGATGGTACTTATCAAATATTGGGTAAACATCTAAAAGTTGCAGGATGTTGATTTGAAAAGTTTCTTTGATCAAGTTTAAATGTTCATATAGAAGAAAACGTTAGACCAAAGCTGAAAACCAGTTTAGCAAGCTGACAGATGTGACATTTTTTAACTAACAATCAATTAAAATCTTTAATTTGTGAATAAAAATGTCCAATGGTTTCTGGCACGACATCAATGACAACCAAGGTGCACAAAGAGGGACAAAGATTTGCTGAGGTGAAGACTCTTGCTAAATCTGAAGTTGTAGTCCTAGTTGTAGTCCTTCGCTTAAAATGGCTCTGCAAACGCCTGATCAGAGCCGAGCTTTTTTTTCTTACTATTCTTAATTATTATAAATCGTGTCTGGGCTAAGCCCAGGTACTCCTTAAAGGCTGGAGATGCTCCTGGCTATGAAATTACAAACCCTAACCCTAAGTACGAGAACCCACAAGTTGTAAGCCGCTTCTGATTTCTAGATACTTTGCAACCAGATCTTGTTGTCAGCCTTAGAATTGGTATTTTATACAGTTCTAATCTGTTTAAGGTTTTGCTTTGGACTTTGGGTTCACTTTTATAGCTTCTTAGTCTAGTACCAACAAAGAATGCACATAACTTCTACCAACTTCTTCCCATTAGACCTTTTCGAGGCCTCCTTACTTTGGTGTACTCCCCAGAGAGGAAGCTCTGCTCGAAACCGCTGTACATGGTGAGTGGGATGAGCGTCAGGAGCCTCCAGTCCTTCAGCAACCTGAACGTAGCCAGGAACGTGTGGCAGAATGGTTCCCGGTTCTCCCGAAACTCGCTGGTCTGCTCCTGGTCGATGTTGTCCAGAAATATCGCCACGATGAGCATAGCCAGAACACCGACACCTATAAGATGAACATGATTGTAGAGGTTTCGCAGAATGGATAAAGCGTGTCGTCTTTTCCGGCCAAATTGGAACCAGATATGTTTTCACATGGATAAGCAAAACTGAAGTTACCAATGTAGCAACCAACAAGAGTCCACACAAGCTTCTGTGCAGGTTTGTTGGTGGTGGTGCTGTTGGTGGTGTTGCCTTCGATAGTGATTCCACAGCTACCTGCTCCACAGGTTTTTAGGACCTCCTCTGGAATGTTGGCTGAAACAAATAAACATATAGACTATTAAATAAATAAAAAACAAGAACATGAATAAAGTTAAAACCTGCAGAGATGTCATAACCCAAAAAGTCATATTTGCATCCATGTTATTTATTCATTTCTAAATTTCACAGTTTTAAACTCGATATTTGTTACTATTTTGTTGCTATTTTTAGTTTACACACTAAATATTTATTTTGAAGCTACATATTTAGCTTGCTAACATTGTATTGTAATAAATCTTCTTCTAAAGTGCCTTGAGATGACATCTGTTGTGAAATGGCGCTATATAAAAAAACTGAATTGAAATTGAATTAACTAAACTCACTAGCTAAATATAAATTCCATTCCTCTGTATTTATAGAATTCATCACACACAACAATGCCGACCAAAGTGCTGAACATTAAAACAACAAAACAGCACTCAGATATATATAAATAAAAACCATAAATATAATAAAATCAAAACAACATAACTAATCAAATGAATCAGTATAGAAAGCCAATGACAAAAAGTGGGACTTTTTAAAAACTAAGAGTGAGGATATGAAGCATTCAAGCTTTAGCTTCAAGGGTTTTTACAGGTCAAACATCAAATTGTTTCTGAACATTGCAATTTGTTGGATTATTTGTACCTCTGAGAAACCATGCTTATTTACCTTAGCCATAAAAACTCAAACACTGTAACAATATTTATGCTATTTTGGTTGTTGTAAAGCAGTTTCTTGTTACAGATTTTAGTTAAAAGTAGCCATAAGTCCACATTACCAATTTGGAGCAGCATGTGAAAAAAATATATATATATATTTTTAAGACAATCATTATCTTTGTTTAAAAAAATCATAAATATAATTTTTGCATGTAACAGTGTTGAAAGGTTGAGCTTGACAATGCCAGTTTTTATGATGAAAACAACAAAATATATGTCAGAAAGTATGCTAATACCGTATGAGGAGGAAAACATGAAAGATATCACTTCTTGGGTGCTAAAAGTTCAGCGATTCACCCTCAAACTAAATATTTAGTTACCCAACTGTGATGGTTATAAATAGATTAATAAATTGACATTATAAATTAATAAATAACATGGGCACAAAAATGAACCATTGTTTATTGATCTTATGACAGGGTAAATAACCCAATTTTTTGCTGTTAGCTGTGTAGTTTTACAAACAGTACCCTATATACTTAGGAAGGAATGTTACTTTTGAGACTTTTTGTTTAATTTTCAACTGGTAGATGTTTAAGTTGTTTGTGCGGTATTTAAACATGCTTTTAATTTGCAACTTGAATTTGAACATTTTAATTAGAATATGCTAACAATTTAGCAATTATTTTTAAATATTATTAAACAAAATAAATAGAAAGCAGAGAATTTGCAAAAATGAATCTACTCAATGTCAGAACAGGCAAAAAAATAAAGTCAAACGAATATGTCCTTCCTGGAAGATATAACCAGTTAGTCATTTATAAACTGATAAGAGAGCATTAAAACCATAATGTGGTGACTACATGGTAACTTTATGCATGCCCAGCATACGCCCTTTCTTGGTTTATGCTAAACCTGTGAGAGTGGACAGACCTCTACAGGTTTACTTTAAAAGGGATCTGGTTCTCACTGGATCTCATAACTTGTTCAGTCTGATCATGAATAATAAATATTATAAACCTCGAAAAGATTTCATCAAATTAAGCCACAAACAGTCATTGGTGAGCAGCATTAACTCACTGGTGACCAGTAGGTTTCATGATGTTTATCAGTTTGCTGATCTTGACCATAAAGGGATACTAAGGTGGAAAGGCTTATGGGTTATGACTTTTTTTGGTAAACTCATTTTAGGTTAATCATTCCACAAAGGTAAGCATTTAAAATGGGTACAGTTCGGCAAAAAAAACAAGACCTCTGTGTGATGACAGGTATCAGTTACCGTGATAAACGTCAAAGTTTATGGAAGGATAAGACTGAACAAGTAACTGGACTGGGAAAAACGGCAGCAAATCTACTATAGTATGGCCGGAAAAAAAAAGTTTGAAAGAATAGTGGTCCAACATTCCTCCACTTTATTAAGATTTTGTTACAAGACGTTAAATGATGGAGTGCATCTAGTTTTTCTAACTGGCATTTCCATTTTGGCTTCATATTTGCTTTGTAAAAATATTTTGGCTTGAGTCTATTGTGTTTTCATGCAGACCTGATATCTAAAATCTTCCAACTGAAAGAGGGTAGACGCAAGCATCAAAACTTCCATGAATTGCCCGCTTACCGATGTTGTCGTCCTGGCCAAAGATGAGCGACGACATCAGGTTTCCCCAAACTGCGGACGACTGGAAGATGAAGAAGAAGATCCCAAAGTAGTGGTTGATCACATCCGCACCCTTCTTGTTCTCCTTGGCAGCTTGCGAGTTCCCAGAGATGGTCAGGTAGGTGCATTTAGCCGACCACAGAGGAGAACCACCCAAACCCAGGACGATAGAGGTTGGGATGAGGGTGTACCTGTACGGCAGATCAGACTTCATGTAGAAATAAAAATGTCTGGAACATTTTAGTTCAGCTTCTTAATTGTCCACCACTTTGCTATTTTTTTTGAATGATTGAGGTAGAAGTTTGATTTGAAAATCCTTTTCTTTCTCACAAACTGCTGCCTCAAGATCCAACATGGCTGCCTCTATAATAGGGCTGTGAAATGGATCATGTACTCTTCTGTAGGCTTTTAGAAAGTAGAAACTTTCTTAACATTGTCCTTGGTGACCAGGCGAGCTATTTGCAGCATTTCATGCACTCAAACACTAAATAGTTGTTGCAAGTTGGTATGTTAGCCACACAATTGCTGATAAAAATCATAGCAATATTTGTTTAGAAGAATTATTCATGCATATTGAGTTATATTTGGTCTTTGAACTTTTAGAGTAGGCCGTTATGCGCCTTTTTAGAGGGGTCTCAAGAATTGGGGGGATATCAGCTACTCCCAGCTGGTTGTGGCCTCTAACTCCTGCAGAATATTGGTTATATGCTTGGCATTTTTGTAATTTTCTAAGCTAGATTTCTGAATTGACTTTCGAGATGATTATTTCATTTCTCAACTTAAAATTGGGGAATTTTTTAGCTCCTATAGCGTAACCCAACATTTGCATTGCTGTATACTCCATCAGTGCTAAAAGGGTTCAGGTTTTTGGAAGGGATGCAAAGATATAACTTGTTTCGAACCGATACGATACCGATACTTGGATTTGAGCACTTGCCAATACATAGTACCAATATTGATACTTCTACCACACACACAAAAATGCAGTGAATTGGAGGACAGGTTTTAGTTTCTTCTCTGATTGTTACAACAAATGATGGTGAATTAGTTAAAAAAATATATTAATAGCACCGATCACAAAGCTAAAATTTCAAGTGAAAAATAAACATTTTCTGTGAAAGTATTGCAGAGGTTTCACATTTTAAGTGTCGGCCAACAACTGACAATCAATCTACTCTTTCACATTATTTTAATTAATTATTTAAATTCAGAAATTGGGTCAATAAAGAACAGTCCGTATCTGATTCTTCTATGATTATCCAGTTTGATGGCTAAACCTCAACGGTTCTTCTGTGGTTTATTTGGTAATGAGTTACAACAAAGTCAGAGTGTGCTATCTTTAGGAACGTGTGGCAACGCAATATGCACAATTTTGCTAGCTGACAAATTCATGTCCTTCTATAATAATTATAGATTAGCCAATAGTGTCTTTTGATAATGGTGATGTTGCTCAACATCTGGCTTGGGGTTCCCCAAGCAGTCTACAAAAGAAGACAAATGTCATTTTCTGCAGCTGTCAGACTCTACAACCAAAACTGCTCCCAACAAATATAGAATGGTTGCAATATTATTGTTGTTTGCATTGACACTTTGTTTTTTGTTGTGTATCTTAGCATTACTCAAAACCTAGCACTGAAATAATTCCACTCAAGAAATCTCTCTGGGAAGGGTTCTCTAAACGTGTTTTTTTGCACATTTGTTGTTTTCTCTGTGCACTGTTTTTGGATACTGTTGTCCTTGGACGCTGCTGTTACAACCGAATTTCCCCCTAGTGGGACTATTAAAGGTTTATTCTATTCTATTCTATCCCTCCAGCCAGCCATCAATCACTTCCTTTTCAAACATCTAACCAATTCTGTTTGGTTAAATGATTACATTTTTGTAGGATAGGCTTCTTGAGGTTAGAGGTGAAACGTTGAGCAGAAGGAAGGGTTAACCCAGGTCTCCATTTATAAAAAAAAACCAACCCCTGTCTTTGTCCTTAGAAGTCTCTGCTATTTTGATATTAAAACAGTTTTATAACACAACAAAAAAGCCTTTTAAAGTTTAAAGTTCACAGAAAATAGAAACCATAAGTTGGCTCAGTTTAGGGCGTTTTCCTCACAACTCTGAATGATAAAACATGCCTGGAACCGAAAGCTTTATTTGTAGCTTTTTTAGCGTCTACAGCAGCTGCAATTTACCAAAAAAAAATAAAAATAAATACACAAACTGTACAAGCAGCAAAATCATTCACCTCACCTGGATTCTCAGAACCTGACCATTCTATTTCTTCTTATCTTGTAAATTTTCTCTTTTTGTACAGTCTCCTATTTTCTGTTAATTTTTGCATGAATCTAAACAAAAATGTGAAAGCGATATCTATAAATCAACTTTTTTTGTGTGTGTAACTGCTTATTTTTCTGTCCTTTAAGGATCTGAATGGGCTGCAGACAATCATGTTCTTAAAAAAAGTTAACTTTATTTTTTTGTTGACCTGCATATTTTGGAGGTTTAATCAGCCAATAATTAACAGATTTTTCAGATAGTCAGATTTTTTATTAATTTTTTTAAATCAAATATCCTTGCTCACCATCCAGGGTAGAGGTTTCCGAATGAGTACGAGACATAACAGGCCATGCCGGCAACAATGGTCCATTTACAGCCCAGATTTTTGATCATGATGGGGGGCAGGAACATGGAGGAGATGATGATGGAGGCGTAGATGACGCTCAGGGACGCAACACCCATCCCCTCCTCTGCATTTAGGCTGCTCTGCACAAGACAAAATGTTAACAATATGCAGAAACCAATTAGCGTTGGCACTGTTTTATTGAAGAGCATCAGTGTAGAAGGAGCATCGTCTTCAGATTTTTATTTTTGAATCACTTTTAAATTTAAATATGCTTTTTAGTGTATTGGTACAACACTCAAAATCCAAATAACAGACATGCTGTATGCATGTTAGCTGTATGGGGCAGATTACAGTGCTGTGTAAATTAAGTTGGTGGCTACTTGATCTACTGGGACTCAAACTTGTTTGCTTAGTGAGCAGGACGCCTCTATGTGGAGATCTGGTCAGTGTTTCAGGACTCATACGCTGCGTGTCATCCAAAACTTTCAGAACAACTTAATTGGATCTGATTTGGGCATTATAAAAGGAGATCCTAAACAAATTGTCTTATAAATTTGACTCCCTGTGGTGACCTCGATCTTTCTGCAATCTCAAATATCCATGAGAAGAATGCCGACAGATATATAAATCAATAAATCAATATAAATACCACATCCACAGTTATTACACTTCTACTCACTGTATCATTTGTGCTGAGAAGTATTACCTTTTAGAGCATAAATATATAATGTTTCATGTCAGTTATCTATAAGTTCATGTCAGTTTTATAAAAGTGCATAACACTGACATAACTGAAGGGTAATATATGCCAAATGTGTGTATGAAACTTCCAAACTAAAGGTGCATGTAATGAAGATTTTGAAGTTGGCTTAATCTTTAAGTTTAATTTAATTATAATTAGAAAATATATTTAACTAAACTTCAAATATTAAGCTTTGATATACTCAATTAAATGAGTTTGTAGTGTAACTATCCAATAGTTTTGGACTTTTTCATGGATTTAGGGGGAAAATGTAACCAAAATGTTGTTTTTTTATTTAAATTTGTGCTTTTCTTAAAAGTCAAGAGTTTTGATTGAAATAAAACATAAAATTCCATTTGAACTTAATCATCCCCCAGGCTGTCGCTCTGATGAACTCTGAATAGTCACAGAGTGTGAGTCCATTCACATGAACAATAAACCATAACTCTGCACTGCTGTATATACTCACTGTACAATAAACCTGGTTTGGTGTATATATTATCCTTTATTTATTTGTATTTATTTTTATTTCCTTTTTTATTTCACTTATTTAAGTTCTGTACTGGAGAGAAGAGTTGCAGGAGTCAAATTCCTTGTATGTGTCATACTTGGCCATTAAAGCTGATTCTGATTCTGATTCTGATATAATGTGACAAATGTGGGTTTTTATTTATCTATCAAGTCTGTAAATCATTTCCTTAATACATTTACATTAAATAAACTCGTCATTTTGGCCTATTTCTGAGGTAAAAAGAACAATTTAGCATCACTAGTTAACTTTATTCCACTTACCTGTAAGCTCTGCAGGCCTCCGTAAGCCGTGAACAGAGACAGAAACCCGATGGAGACCACCAAGACATTTTTAAAGTTGCGACTGATCATGATTGACTCTTCTAAAAGAAAAACCTGAAGAGCTTCTGAAACTTAACAAAAGAAAAAGACCAAACAAATTCCTTCTGGGGGATTTATTCTAACATTGACAGTCTCACAGAGCTGCGATGTTCAAGAGAAAAGTCAGAGGGAGGCTGTTTATACTGCAATGATTGAGTCTCTGATAAAGACGTACGGTTAAAATAGCTGAGAGCAAAGGTCAACCACACACGACACACTATAAGGTTAGATTTCTGCTGATTGCTTATCGCCATCTAAATCAGTCGTATAACAGCTTTTATCCCCCCTTTCTGATACATCCTTCTCTTTAATCATAAAAGATGTTTCCTTTCAGCACTCAAGGATTCAGATTTCCATTTTTTCCCCACCTTAATGTAAAATCATTGCAGTTAAAGTCCATACATGTGGAAAAGAATGGGAGCGACCAAAGGTTTATAGGACATCTTTCCCTTTTTACGAGAATGCCAACTGAGAGTTTTACAACACAGCAGCAGCAGCAGCAGCACCGTCGGTCCACAGGGCTGTTTTCAACCCGGATTCAGACTCAACAAGACGACAGGTGGATACTTCCCACATGGGCCGACCCGTTTTAGTAAAAACCTGGGCTGGGCAGGAAGAGAAAAGATTATTCTGATGTAATTTACATGAAACAAATGACAAACCAAGTACAAATATACACGGCTTAATTAGCCTGATAACTGTTCATATCAGCAAACCTGTACATTTTTACTGTAACTGATAGGCTTGTAAAATATTGCAGTATTTTTAGACCCACAAATTTAGTTTTTTACTAACTAAAAGTTTTTGATGAATATCTGCTATAAGTTTTTGTCATTTTTAAAGAATTGCCACTTTTTTCTTTGTTTTAAAACAAACAAACAAAAATTGGAAATTGTAAAAAATGATGTTATAAATCATAGTTTCCAGCCTGATTACACGAGAAACAGATTTTATAAAAATAACAACAAAAAGATTATTAATGGTACTTTTAAAGCCATTCTGTTGTGGAAATTAAACTTAATTTCATACCTTTCTTTGTTTAAATGAAATTATTCTATAAAAACGGGGTATAGTATTCAAAAACGTTATCTTTTTATTAATTGTTTAATCCAAAGACCTGCAGGTTGGAGAGATCACACGTGTCCTTGTTTAATTTGATTCTTGACTGCAGTTCAGCCAATATGCAATTTCAGTTTTGCTAATTTTCTTTTTTTTTTGAGGTTTTCTTGAATTTGCAATGATCCTGAAATGTAAAACCCATCTACAGCTGTATGACAAATACCTCCAAGGTTTTAGTTTAAAAGTAACTTGCATTTATAGCTGTTTATGATTTCATTCAAGTTGATAAAATGTCAAGTTTCCAGTTGAAACTCTGAAGTTCAAGTTTGGTTTCGGATACTAATACATTCTTGAAGGTTTGGATGATTTTTGTTTTTGTTTTTTTGTAACAACTGGCTTCAATCTTGAACCTTACTCCGTCGTAAAGAGATTTGGAGAGTACAACAACTAGTACTTGTTGGAAAAGTCCTTCTGTGTTTCTCTTGGCAGCCTCCCCGACCCGTTTACATCTTGCTTTTTCATAAAATTGATTGAAAAACAGAAACTGCGTCAATGTGGTCTGTATTTTCTCCAGTTATTCGTATTGTTTTTATACTTTTTTTCTTGCATTATATAATGAGAATATTTTTCGCCATCTTTAAGCTCTCAGAAAAAAAGAAAAGAAAAAATCATCAGCTAATGGATGAAATTGTAGAAAATGTCAAGAATATCCTGCAGTCCTCCTAAGGTTGCTTCAAGAAACAATTTACTTGAGTAATCCGATTACTGCAGCATTTTCCTAAATGTTTTTGACAGTTTCCTTTAACCAGAATCACTTGCCTTGCTTAGCAGTTTCATTATGTAGAATTATTTAAACGATTTTACGTTGTCTGGAGTGATGTGCTGCACCTGTCTGTTGTAGGCAAATAGAGAGCTTAGCCAAAAGGTGAAATTCTCAATTTACGGTTTGATCTGCACTTCTACCCTCATCTATGGCCACGAGCTCTGGGTTGTTGTGACAAAAAAAAACAGATCATAGAGATAATTAGAGCCTCTGCTCTTCCCCATCTTGTTAGGATGCCTCCTGAAAACAACCACCACGAAAAGACGCAACAGAAGACACAGGGAGCTGTTTTTATTCCTCAAAGGCCCTTGTGGGGCTCGGTCGTATAGATATGGTGACAAATCTTGTGATTCTCTATCAACTCAGCTAGTTGTAGTCCATACTTGCTGAATCTAAGTGGCCCATGAATTGAGCCTTGATGTAGTTGTTTTGGGGTTTTTTTGTTTCACTGAGATTTCTAGTGAACAAAAGTAGTCCCAATCAACCGGGTGGAATGAGATAGAGTACAGTCCAGTCCACATAAACGTATCTGTTAAAGTATACATACTTCGTAAATATTGTCATTGCATGTAGATTTCTGGGGTTTTGGTCATTTTCTTTTCATGCTCTTAGCAAGACATCCCGCAGCTATTTATCCCCTCTAAGAGGTTAAGTGTCCTGATTTTGCCAAGACACTGAATCCTACATTACCAATTGTTAAGCGTAACCAAATCACAGAGCCGGCCCAAGGCAGAACCAAACTAAGCAGTTACTTAGTTCGGCCCTCCAAACCAATCCGGTACCCCCCAAAAATGCTGAAATTGTATATAGAGACTACAGTAACATCTCAAATGTGAATTTTTTATTACTCCATTTGTTTTAGTTTTGTTTCATTGTAGATGATTTAAAAACGTTCAATTATTGAAATTTTTGTGTCTCTACTATACAAGTTTCTTTGTAACTATGTTATTAATTTTTTTACATTTAAATTCTATTTTTATTTTAAAATTTGTAAAAATGTTGCAAAAGATATTTAAATCAAATATATTTAAAGGAAGAAAAATGTATATACTGTACAAGTATGTTTGAGCGTCAGATTGTCTCAGCTGATATTAACAATTACCTCTGATTAATTTTTAGTATCAGCCAAATAAACCCTTCCTCCTTTCGCAGGTTAAACTAAATCTTGATTGAAACGTCCCATAAAACTTTGGTTTAAAGAAAAACAAGTTATATACTTCAGCATGACTGTGACATCACAACAATCTTTGTCCTTTTCAATAAAAGATGACTTAACGGTGAGTACCCCACTCAGAGTCATAAAAAGATAGTAACTAAGACAGTATTGGTCACTGCGACAACATCCTTATTTTCAAACCTGATTATGAACGAATAATTAACTCGCTTAACAGATTCTCAACCCTCTTGCTTTCAATAACTCCAAAGGAAATTTGTCAATTCACCCTCTGGCCCTAACCTTTAAATTGATGTATTTCAGGAAATATACTGTACAAGTCTTATCGCGTTCTTGGGTGATAGACCTTTAAGTCCTGCCCCACCCTGCTGTTAGGAAGAAATTAGGTGTGGCTGCATATGCTTGTTTTCAGTTCATTTTTCTGATAAAGACGCGTAAAGTTATCTTTGAAGATATCACAGTAAATTCCAGATAATCTAACTAAAGCTGCTGCTTCACTTTCAGGGTTTTGCTGATCATTTAAAAAGGTCCTTGTATTACTTTATTGAACAGGAGATTTAATAGTAACCTTTTATTTTTTGCAAAATCTACGCTAAGGAGTTATACTTATTTGGTAACTTCAACAAAATGGTTCAAACAGTTCTCAGAGAATAAATTTAAAACAAGTATTTCGACGTTCAACTCTACCAAGAGAGTTACTGAAACGGAAATATAAATTCACCCTGTTTACATTATTTTCACTGACTCAACGATTTGATGTGTTTAAGTACCTGATTTCAAGCTTTTGTACATTTCCTGAACAGCAGAGGGCGCCAGAGTGTAATGCCAGAGCAAAACATTCTGCTGCGTTTCATGTTGTTTTTACTGTAAACTGAAAATGTATTAACTCCTTTAAATACTTCTTCAGTTCTTTATTTTTTTTATCCAATTATAAAGATTTTATCCATTGACAAAGATAAAAATGCAGCTTTTAACTCTTTGCATTTTGACGGTATTATAAAAATTAATTTTTCTTTCTAGTGTTTGCAATAGAAAGCAAACAGTATTTTCCATCACTGCTTGTTCTTTTGTTTTGTTTTTTGAAGAATTGCTTTAGTTTAGCCAAACTGGAGGATACATCCCTCATGTAGTTATGGTTTTCTTTTTCAGAAACGCACATCGAAAAACATCCAACCTTTATCTCCTCAGAAAATTTTGCCAAAAGTTATCAAATTATTTTTATATTTGTCTAAAATAAAAACGCTGATCATCTAAAACGTTTAAGTATGGACAAAAAGAGAAAAGAAGCACGGAAGAAAACTACTTTTTTTGGTTTATTATATATCTGTAAAATAGATGCAGTTTTGTGTGAAACATTGGAGAAAAATGCAAAAACAGAAGAAGTGCTTTTTATCTGAAAATGATTTATGGTTGCATTTGAACACATGATGTTTAAAAAGTAGCTAATTTGAATTTAATGTAAATTAAGGCCTTTCACAACACAAATTAGAGTTATTTTGGCATGCAGTAACTGTGCATTACATTCAATTCAATTCAATTCAGTTTATTTATATAGCGCCATTTCACAACAGATGTCATCTCAAGGCACTTTACAAAAAGAGTTATTACAATACAATGTTTAATGTAGAAATTACAGAAGATTGCGTCGTGTAATTCCCAGCAATCCCTCATTACATGTAACTGAGTTCCCTGTTTGTTTTTGTGCATGCACAAAATTTCCGTTGTGTAATTCTTTTTCTTGGTTTTACAATCTGAGGCTCTTTCTAAGTGGAGAATGGTAACAAATGTGACAGGATCTCCACAATCTAAGGGACAGTAATTGCACATTGCATTATTTCTGGTAAGACGTTATCTCCATGCCACTGCAAGTACTAATGGTCAGGGTTCAGGCATGCATCGCAGCCACATGCCGTGTAGTTTGTCCTTCCAAAAGCCAGATCTTTGTGTAGAAATGCCCGTTTTGAGTCTACACATCGTTGGTTTGGAAATTTATATTACTTAAAAATATATGTTTAGTCAACTAAAAGGTAACGGTTAATGCTATAGCAAAACCTTTTCCTTCAATCTTTCTATAAAAAGAGGCAATGTTTTCCACTCTAATTTTTTTTTAAGTTTACAGAAAGTTGGGAATACTTCATATTTTCACCGTGGGGCTAGAAGAAATTGCCAAAAGGAGAATAGTGAAACCTTTTGTGTTGCAAAAATAACCTCTATTTGACAATGGATTATACTTGGAGGCAAAAAAAGATACAGCAGTAGAGATGGGATTTGAAGTAAAAAAAAAGAAAGAACAGAGGCTCTGCCTCATGAACACCTACATTAACCACTTATGTACACAATAACTTGGAATTTTCATGCTCAAATGAGATATGACTTCCTTTCCAGTGTTAACTAAACATGATTATAATCTAGGGATGCAACGATGCCACTTTTTTAAAGACCGATACCATACCGATACCCAGTACCAATGCCGATACTTACTACGCAAAAAAAGTGCGGTCAATTGGGAGTCAGGTTTTATTTTCTGCTCTGCTTGTTATAAGAAATTATGGTGAATTAGATAAAAAATAAAATATTAACAAAAATGAACACAGAACTTAAATTTAAAAGTTAAAAACCAATATTTTCTGTGAAATTATTGCTGCATTTTAACATCTTAAGTATCGGTTCATGGTATTGGTTAACATTAGCCAATACCAGTGCATTAGGCGGTATTGGGGCCGATACCCAATACCAGTATTGGTATCGGTGCATCCCTATTATAATCATTTCAGAAACACAATTCCTTCACTTTCAACCAACGCAAGACAATTGTGTGAATTCAGTATAATTGCTTAAATTGTACTTAATTAAATCATGGAAATAAGAGAAACATGAATAGATTGTGTAGCATTTAGCAGATTTGGTTTTGTAAATTCAAAGACCTGCCAATTTCCTTTTTTTCAGTGATATGTTTGTGTTCTTTGTCCTTTCCTTCTCTCTTTGTGGAGACATATTAGGCTCAATAATGTGGTGTGGTCTGTATGTGTGGATTTCTATTATTTTCTTTTTTTGAAGACAATCCTTAGGTTTTTTGTGGGAGGTTTCAAAATAAGTATAATTTTTGCATGTAACAGTTTTGAATGGTTGAGCCTGAACATTTTTTTTTAAATAGCTCACTTTCGACACGAGGCAATTCAAGGTGCTTTACATGATTCAGTGGTAAAGAAACCAAAATGCATGACAAAAGTGTGAAAATTAAGACATAGAATCACATAAAACTAAAAATTTAGTAATGTAATCAGAATGTATAAAACACAATTTATGTAAAATTATAAAAAATAAAAAGATAAAACACAAGAATCAATTAGTGATCAATCAAGGCAGCTAGAGATAAATGCATGGATGAGTTTTTCTACGTCCCCTTGCATCGTCAGTCCTTTAATCCTAGAAATATTCATCGGTTGATAGAAAGCTGACATTGTTATATAGTTCAGAAAGTATCCTAATACTTACTTCCCTTTACTGTATGAGCAGAAAAACTAAAAAGTTATAAACTTTAACCGAACAATTTTTTTTAAAGGGAGATTTGTGTGTTGTTATAGTGTTGAACAAAACTATGGGACATAATTGTGCCTTTTTATACATAATTAATTTATTTTTGTCATGTTTTTTGATTTAAGCTAAAGAAGACAGGGAAATAAATATATAACAAAAAAAAATCTGTTTACTGTCAATTTAATTTCTACTTCATTCAGTGACAAAACAATTTTGCTAAATGGGGACATGTTTGTTCAGCTTACCTCTAATTATCAAAAACTTTTAATACACAATTTTTTTTTAATTGTTTTTGTGTCATAATGCAAAGGAACATAGATCCTTCTATTTCTGGTTTTAAATGTGTATTTTATGATTTACTTAAAATTAAATGACTCCTCACGACACCAGAGGGCGACATATACACGGTTAAAACAAACTGAAATCATAGAAAAATTGTCACATTTCGTATGATAAACTTTTTGGTTTGCTACAAAAATATGGCATAAAAACATAAGAAATACTTGGAAACAAATAAAAAATTTATTCTGACTTTTTTTTAAACATAAAACTAGATTTAACTTTTTCCTTTTTCTCTTCTTTACAGTTTTCCTACCTTACCTTCTCAGATACTCACAAAGTCACTCCTAGAAGTTAACTTTAATGATTGTGAGATGCATTATTATTATTATTATTATTATTATTATTATTATTATTATTATTATTATTATTATTAATTCCCCTGGGCCTCCTCCCACGCTAGGGGAAGACCCAGGACTGTGTCTATCAGCTGGCCTGGCTGGGAGAGGGAAGTCTGTGTCTCTCTGCTTAAGCTGCTCCCCCCTTGACCCGACCCGGAGGATAATGGATGTATGAATTGAATATTATTACTTTTTTTTAAAAGGTTCAACCACTTGCATACCTACAGACCTGCTGGCAGCCATATTGTCACTATTACTCCCCGGCTTTGCCTTCCAGCCA
Organism: Apricaphanius iberus; assembly: GCA_028564705.1. NCBI lineage: Eukaryota > Metazoa > Chordata > Actinopteri > Cyprinodontiformes > Aphaniidae > Apricaphanius > Apricaphanius iberus. The sequence continues at coordinate 1,301,563 of JAPXFQ010002564.1, forward strand.
CTTTTACCTCCCCTGATCCTATTATCTGCTCCTCTGGTTTCGAACGTCTGCTTGTTTACAGTGGGAGGTTTTTCGGGTTTAGTGTGTGTATTTGGGTCATCCATCTTGCACTCATATAAAGCAGTACAACATGGCTTCACCAACTACTTACTTGTTAAAGAAAAGTACTAATGGAGAGCAATTAAAACTTCTTAGATAAAAAGGCTCAAGGCCAGCAGTTAGCCCAAGAGAACCCACAGGGAACCAGTCCTTATCAGAGAGTTATTAAAAGTTATTAACCACAGCTTTGGGGGATATAATAATCTGGATTAGATGTGTGGCGTTTTGAATCATCCAACAAACATGGAAATCCTTGCCAACATGTGACTCGATCACAGTATTGGACTCTCCCTTTTTTGATAAACAGTCTCCGTCTCAGAGCCAAAGTCAGGATTCACATTTTCCAGACTCCACCCGAGTTTTCAGAAAGTTTAACTGGGACTTCATAGGATGATGCACTGATTTAATGTTCACTTTCTGACCCACAACCTCCAACACTATGTCCATGATGTCAAGCCAATCTGCATCCCAGAGTTTATTGATTTAAGCTGCCTCGTCCAGACACTGTAAATGGTTTAATGTCCCCATAACATGAGAAACACAACTTCACACTCTTTCAGACTCACTGCAGGCCCTGAAGGAGGAGGATTACAGGTATTAGAGAAGCAGACAGGCAGGTATGTCCAGGCTTCCTCAAATATGAGCTGAAAGCTGCTTCAAACTGTGTGTGTCTGTAAATGACACCAATGGACTCAGTACAAATAACAGCAGGAGGATGATTTATACAAAATACAGATAATCCTTCGAAATATTATTTCATGTTTAGGCTACTGGTTTTCATAAACCTGCAGCTGAGTCAGTCCACCCACTTCAGATATTTTTCAAACATGTATAACCTGTTTAAAGTCATGTCTTATCATTTAAATAATATATCTAGAGCAAATATTTAGCTAAAAACCAAAATATTTCCCTTGTTAACAAAATATTTTGCTTAACTAAAAATCTATTTTGCAGCCATATTAACTACATATTGAGTATGTAGCTAAATATTTAGCTTGTTAAAAATATTTTGTTTCAGCTAAATATTTACCATAGCAAAATATTTCATTTGTAGCTAAATATGCAGATAAATATTTACCTAGCAAACTAAATATTTTTTGCAGGTAAATGTTCAGCAAAATATTTAGTTTGTGGCTTAATATTTGGCTTGTTAACTATATATTTAGTTTGCTATCCTAATGTTTAGTTTGTAGCTAAATATTTAGCTTAACTAAATATTTAGCTTAATATTTTCTTTGCATGTAAATATTTATGTTTTTAATGATAATATTTGGTTTGGATATTTGGAATAAATATTTGGCTGTTAAGCTAAATATTTACCTGGTTAATTAAATAGTTAGCTAGCAAAGTAAATATTTTGTTAGCAGCTAAATACTTACCTTGTTAACTAAAGTGTAGCTAAATATATACATTGTTAACTAAATATTTAGCAAGCAAGCAAAATTTTTGTTTGTAGCTAAATATGTACCACGTTATCTAAATATTTAGTCTCTATATTAATTTTTAGATAAAATATTTAGCTACCAAGCTAATTATTTTGATTTTAGCAAAACATATACATTAACAAAATATTTTAATTTTTTGCTTAATATGTAGCCTTTTTACTAAATATTTGAGTTTATTAGCTACATACATAGCTTGCTAACTAAGTATTTAGCTTGATAACTAAATATTTAGTTGAGAGTTAAGTATTTCCCTTTCTAGCTAAATATTTAGTTGGCAAGCTACATTTTTAGCTCGTTGAAATGCAAAAACCTCACCAGTTGTACTCTTTCAAAATGTTCCTGTTTAAACAAAACCTTTACGATTTTTTTTCTGAACTTTCCTTTATATCTATAATATTTTACCACTGGGATAAAGGGAATAATTCACATTAGACTGACAATTGCATTGTTTTAAAGATGAAGGACTGATTTTATTGAGATATAGAAAGTGATTTAAAGTGCTGCTAATTATCACGTTTTAATATTTTTTAAGATGCTTAATCGCTTTTAATTAATCTTAAAATTAAAGGCCGATCCATAGTTGTTGTAGACTTGACGATTGTTCCTTAAAACTCCTTTAAAAAAAGTTGGACTACGACACCAAACATGACATTTCGACAGACAGAAAATAAGTGATAACGGACGATTTGTCTGATGAAATCTGTAATCTGTAACTAATAATTGATGTAATTATGTAGGTTTAAGAAAAAATAAAACCTAAAAGGAGTTCTTGAAAACCAATGCCTTATTTGGTAATTGTCTCTCCAAATCCGTGGATGTTTTGTTCTTTAATATCATTTATCAACCCTTTCACTGTGTTTTAATTAATTCCCCAGTTTTGCAAATTGCTGGACTTAAAATCTGTTCGGTTATAACTAAACTTTAGCTCTAAATATTCATGTTGTTTAGATGATAACGAGAAGTTAATGTGATTTTTTTGTGTGTCTTTTTGTATTTTTCTGCTAAAGTTGCGTTAATGCTTGATACAGGTCAGTGTGAGGAGTGATTACCTGTGATTGAGCGAGGTCACACTCAATAATCCCAAACCTGTACCTGAGTGCCTGCTGCAGACTCATGGGAAAGGAATTCTCTCTCTCTCACACACACCAACACACTTCTTCCTCTTTTTTTTTTTCTCTCACCCAATCCTTCTGCTCTTTTAAGCAAATCCCTGCTGGAATGTCAGACCTGCGTGTGAACAAGCCCACTGTTTTGGTTAAGTTTCTAACTAAAGATTCTGGACAAAAGGAAGTGAAACCTGTTACAAGCAAACTGCAGAGTTTTTATGAAAATATTCTTTTTATGAACTTTACAACCATGGATTAAGGTTAGACACAAAATGAAGGCAATATACTTCTAAGTGGTTTCGACCAAAATGTATCTGTCTGCTGACATTGAGACAAAAGCAATGACTATCACTTAAAAAAAAGATACTTTGATCGAATTTCGATGCTTGAAATTGAAGCTGGCTTTACTTTTTCCTGATTAATTAATCTGACAGGTAGGGGGCACTCGTAGAACATTAAAATTTAATTCCCAGACACGCAGTTTATCCATTTTAATATATGTTAAAAAAAAAGAAAGAAAAATCAAACACAGGAAAAAGCAAAATAGTTAATTGAGATTCATCAGGACACCATTTAATCCACACTCTTCATCCTAATATACATGCCCTCGTCAGAGAGGGAGCGCATTAGAAGCAAAACATGTTCTTCAAACAATCTAAAGCGTCAAAGGCTATAGTTGCTGTTTCACAGCATGTCCAAAATGTATTTACCTTAAGACCTGCATAGCATTTTTATTACTACATCAGAATACATGGCACTGTAAAGGGAGGATTTGCACCCTTACAGATCTTTTTGGCATTTTTGTCTCCTTTTCACTTCAAATCACAATTCTTAATATTGGACAAAGAAAATATGAGTAAATAAAAACTGCAGTTATGAAACACATATTAGTATATTAATATAAAAACAGTAAGTCAAATAAAAACCATAGCATTGAAACTTTTCGCTAATTTACAAGGGTAGATTTAATTTAACCCCAACCCACGACCCCCTTCAAATGAACCGTTTTTTTCTGTTTAGATCATATTAATTACTGAATACGATTAGAAAGTACCAAATGACAGACGAACATTCATCTGAGCATCTACATCTTTTTTAATGGTTCCATAGGTTGCATAAAGTTGTCCAGGTTCTGAAGAAGCAATGCAGTCCCATATCATCACATCTGTGTTAGACTGTGGATATGACGTTCATTTTCTGCAACTGTAAAGTAATCAAACTCACACCTTTCAAAATGTTTTACGATCGTCTGCTTATTCCACAGAGCTCTACAATAGAGGTCTTGTTAGCCCAGCCGAAATTTCTAATTGTTGAAATAATAAAAAGTTGAGCTCTTGGATACATTTTTGATGGGTCGATGCTCCTTGGAAAGGCTCTCCAGTGTTTCAGATTATTTCCTGTGAAATAATTGTACCACAAAGCCTTTGAAATTGCTTTTTTTTAACCCAATCTAGAGTGATGGGCGCTAATACTGTTATATTTGATCTGTTGTTTAATTCCTTTAGATTGCAGCCTGATGTATTGCTATTCTGATTCTTATTTTTATTTCTCAGGATTCTGACTTTAATCTCAGCAATTCGTTTTTTTTTTTCAAAATTCTGGATTTTATGTCAGAATTCATATTGTTTTCCCCTTAGAATTCTGATTTTAATCTCAGAATACCAACCTTTTTCCTTTGATTTGCTGAATTTCTCTGAATTCTGATTTTTATTCTGTAAATTTAAATTTTTTTTAATAATTCTGAATTTTTTTCCCTCATAATTCTGACTTTTTCTTAGAATTCGGATTTTATTCTTAGTAGTCTGACTTTAAATTTATAATACAAACTTTTTTCTCAGATTTTCAGACTTTTTTTTCTTAATTCCGACTTTTATTTTCCGATCTCCAATATTTTTCTCCAAATTTCCGAGCAACATGTTGGATTCAAGTGACTTTTCACGTGGCCAAGGGGCCCCCAAAGATACATTTTAATTATTTGAAGTGCAAAAGATTAAAGTAAGAATTCTGAGAAAAAAGGCAAAATTCTGAGATTTTTTTAAATTCACAAATCCTCTGCTGTATTTCAGTGTTTAACTTTCTTTTTCTTTTTCTTCTATAAAAGACATGACTTGGTGGAAAAAACCGCACAGCTGTAGCTTTAGCATACAGTAGAAAGCAGGCAGCTTTTAACATGTGATCAAAGCAAACATCTGATATCTTAAAATGTGTTTAGTTTGTGAGATAAAATTGGATGGTTTTACTACATTAAAAAAAGTATAATCATAAAGTATGCAGCCATTTCACGGCTTTACATATAACCTGAGAAGATGAATACACTTGTTTACGGATTCTTTGGTCTTATCGGATTCGAAGGTGAATTCCAGACATCAGAAGGAGCAAACAGAGCCCAGAGGTGAAAGCTAAAGGTCAAAGGTTATCATTTTGAGGACAGCAGAAAGGGGAAACACAGACAGACAACACACAGATTGGACGTCACTTATTTCCTTCCCATAGCAACAACACAGCAGGTTTTAACAGGAAAAGCTGCACTAATGGCAACAATAGATCTGTGCCTATCAGAAGAAGCTTTGATACATCTGAAGGTAAGGAAGCTGCACTAGAAAGTATTCCTGCAGATAGAAAATGTGAAAATGAAAGCAAAGATGTTGATAAAGCCTTGAATAACATAAGCAAATGGGGAAATGTAAATGAGAAATGATAGTGTTAGTAAACAGGAAGACACACAAGGAAGTCCTTGGTTTTCCATCAGTGTCTAAATGTAAATTTTAGAATAAAAAATGCTAACATACATTATTAAACAGTCGGAAAACTGCTTCCTTTTTTCCAAGTTTTATAATCAATATAATCTTTACTAATAGGTCGAAATTTTATGAACCGTCTTGTCGTTGATTCATTGAAGACGACACCATCAATGTGCTTAAGCAACCACCTTAATAAAGCGAGCTACAGACTGCAAACAGGCTTACTGTGTTGCACAAGTAACAGCCTGGAGAGAGGGACACCAGGCGACCCATTGTTCTGTGATTGCTGACATGGTGAATCAACTGCAGGGCCTTTACTGTTGCTTTCCCAGCAGCAAAATGAGGCAGGCAGCGCAGAGATGCTGAGCCCCACACTGCTCGGCTTTATTCGTACGAATGACACACACTAACAGAGCAGGGCGACTGAAAAAGAGCTCCATTTGTGTCTGCGTCTCAAAGGTGACGGGAAAAATAGATTTAAACACATTTTTGCAACAACAGAAATATCTTCTTTGATATTCCTTTAAACCGATAAGATGAAGCTTTGCAGTATATAAGAATATTAATTGTTTGTTTTCCTGTTACTTATTAGTTAAAGCTTTTACTGTGAACCAAAAAAAAAAAAAGTAATCCAATCTAAGCTCTCACTCTTTGCTGATCTGTGGGGACATGAGCTGCTTTGGTCAGGAGTTGGAGGCAGGTGGGAGAGCAGCTACCAATGACCCCTGAGGCTGAATCAAGGTCCAGTCCACTACTGGACCTCAAGGCCCACTGTCCTGCATGTTTTCGATGTTTCCCTGCTGCTACACACCAGGCCTTAAATAAGTGGGTCAATAACAGGCTTCCGTAGCAATTGGAGGCATGTTAAGGAAGTAAAGCCGTCATTTTGTTCTGTTTCTGCTGATATTGCTGTCAATTGTGAAGTTATTCTCAACAAATAAACAGCAATAATTTGAGTTATTTAGCCTGTCGTAAGAGAGCAACAAGTTAGTTTTTCAAAGTTATATTTTGACCATCATAGTTTATAACCAAATACTTAATTAGCAAGCAAAAAAAAAACAAAACCCTACAACATGCTATCTAAATATTTAGGCAGCATCTCCTAAATGTTTAGCTTGATATTGCATTTAGCGAGCTAACTAAATATTTAGGTTGGCGCTAAATTAGCTAGCATTTACCAAATATTTAGCTTGCTTACTAAAGCTTGGTTTATGCTTGCCGCATGAACATTCCGTGAGGAAACGAGACGTGCGGAACCGGCCGAGACGCCTTCGAGCAGCGTTTATACTTTCTGCAGCTTGTCCCTGCTGAGAGCCAATATTCTTGACGACTGTAGGGGGCGGCGTAGGGCTCTACAGCATGCATACAACACTACACCATAGTAGAAGTAGCAATCACTGTTGTTTACAAGATGGTGATACCCGTGAGCTTAAACAAAGCAGAACTTTTATGCTGTTTACTTAGGAAAAAAGACGAAAAAGGAGACTGTCCTCTCTTCCATTAAAACACAGTTCATCACAATGATCTCTATCGGCCGAATCATAAAGATGTCTATTTACGAACCTCCGGCAATATGAGCTCTTGCCAGTCCGCCATATTTTTCCGCGCGAGACCGTGTAGTTACAAATTTTCCTAGGTGTGCAGTGCGGAAATTTTGGGGCGGGAGGAGGCCGCGCGGAGAGGCGTGGTTGCTGAAATGATGTAATTTGGCCGCGTGGACGCGGCAAGCATAAACCAAGCTTAAGTGTTTATCTTGGTAACTAAATATTTAGTGTGGAGTTAAATATTTGGTTGGAGCTAAATTAGCTGGAATTTACTAAATGTTTAGTTGCTAAATAAATATTTTGTTTGGATCTAAATATTTAGCAAGACTCTACTAGCTTGTGCAGTGTTTTGGAGCAGAGACACGTCAAAAAGCTGCAGGATTGTAGCCCTTATTGTCAAGTTTAGCCAACTCTTAATGTGCACTGGCTGAAATGTTATAATCTAGTTTGTATTTTGTCCTAGAAACAAATCTAATTGTTATATCAAGTGAATTTGGAATAATTTATTCAACTAGCGCTGGTTCATCCTTAACATGAACTGGTTCTAAACTCCTGGAAAAACCTAGAGCTTGTTCCACAGTAGAAGATCCTGATAACTGAAAACTCAGCCTCCCACACCTCTAGCTTAATGGTATGTTTTTAAATCTTGTTAATATTTGCAGTCTCAGCTCAGTTTTTAGGAGGTGAAATAAAAACGTAATCTTATTGAGATATGGCGTTGATTTAAAAAAAGGGGGGGGAAGCACAGGCGTATCATGCTTGCTGACAGAACAAACAGTACAAACAGACTCATATCTCAGTTTCTTTCATGCGGCAATGAGCAGATAGACACTGTTGGCTGTTATCGAAGTTCAGTGTAGAAAAAAAAAAGTTTCAGAACATAATCTCCTTGCTGTGAGGTGGAGATATCCTGCAAGAAAGGAGAAAAGATAACAGAGAAAGCTCCAGAGGAGAAAAAAAAACTTGCATGAATAATTTAACTTTCCCTTTGTCTGCTCTCCATTTATCTCTCGATCCCTTCTTTTTCTTTTCCCGTCCCAGAGCCGCTGCACTCTGACAGCTTTATTGTAGCTGCTGGGAGACACTTGGTGTGTGAAAGCTACAGGCGCTTTTTTGTGATGAGCCTGTATCATGTAAGTGCTTGTGTCCTCCCCCACCGCACACTCACACCCATGCCGCTTTAAATACCCTGTTAATTAGACAGGCAAATTACAGTCCTTTCAGGCTGCATGCAGCTGAGGACTGTGGGAAACGTAGGCAGCTTAAGTGTTCTTCTTTATTGCCGCTATGGCAGGGGACCAGGAGTGTTTTTGGGGTTTCTAAAGGCAGACAAGGAGAGTTGGATAGATTTTCACTGTCGAGGAAAAGGAAAAAAAAATGTACAGACTTAGAGGGATCGTCATGTAGGATGTGAAGGTTTTTCATTCAGAAATGTGCATTTGTTCATGAAAATGTTAGCAAGTGCAGCTGTGTTTGAAATTTAGTCCTTCTAAAATCCATCTTATTTGAGCAAAGACGGAATGAGAGAATTAAACGGAGAACCGGGGAACAGGATAACCCATACCTATACTTACTTTATTAGGGAACTCTTAAACAACACACTGTAACTCAAAGTCAGTCACACTTCTGTGAAGTCAAACTGTCTACTTAGGAAGCAACACTGACTGACAATCGATTTCACATGCTGTTGTGCAAATTATGTGCAATTAGCAGGACCCCCCAAATAAAGGTTTGCTTCTGCAGGTGCTGACAGATTATTTCTCGGTTCCCATGCTTTCTGTCTGATGTTTTAGTTACTCTTAAAAGCTGGTGGTGTCTTTGTCTAACAAGTTAATTGGGGGTTAGGTCACTGACAGCCCTTGCGTCGCCGGATGACGGCGTTGCGTCTATCCATTCAGATGTAGACGTGGAAGTATAAACTAGGCTTTAGGTGTTAGAAGAGTTCCTGGGCATGACCTCTGCTAGCAGTCACACATGTTGCTGGCTAAAGTGCAACAGAGTTATCCTTCCGTGTGGAAACCCGGTATGCCTGTGTGCCATACTGAAGGTTTCAAACTGGAAATAATACAGATACATGTACCGTTACACTCCTATTCCAAACAGTTCTTTGTTATTGTAAAATTTCTTAGACTGGTATTGCAAAGGCGATATATGGTTGGTGTTATCTAATACTGAAATATAGAAATTTAACATTGCTTCACAATTAAAATTAGAGCTTAGCTTTATTGCCTGTAGTTATTTCACATGTCTGATGAATTTAAATCCTTCAACCACTCATTGTGACATTTACGTAATTTGAACTTAAAAAGTGTTTTAAAACAGGAGAAAGCTATTTTGAAAGCCAAGTTGACCAGAAAATTCCCCAGAAACAGTTTTCCTGTTGCTTAATCACACACTAAAATCTAGAGTCAGGTCAGTGCACAGAGGAATAGCAAGGTGTACTCTACAGTGCATTTTGGTTTCATTATTTAAAACTGGTCTAACTGGTGCAGCTCTCTCTTAAATCACCTCTAATGCGCTCAGGCAGCTGACCCAGCTCTGTCGTCATTTCGCCATCAGGGAATTACAACTTTGATCACACATTACATAAGATGTTCATAGTCAGTGATTACTACCTCAGTGGATTAAAGGGAAAAATTCTGTATTGTGCAGAGATCCACCCATTTTCTTAACCGCTTAATCCTTAATGGGTCACGGGGGGGCTGGTGCCTATCTCCAGCTGTCAACGGGCGAGAGGTGGGGTACACCCTGGATAGGTTGCCAGTCCATCACAGGGCAGGACAAACAACCATGCTCACACTCACACCTAAGGACAATTTTGGAGAGATCAATTAACCTGACAGTCATGTTTTTGGAATGTGGGAGGAAGCTGGAGTACCCGGAGGGAACCCACGCATGCACAGGGAGAACATGCAAATTCCATGCAGAAAGACCCTGGGCTGGGATATGAACCCACAACTTCTTGCTGCAAGGCAACAGTGCTAACCACTGCACCACCGTGCAGCACTGTGAAGAGATCCCAATAAGCTATATCGATATTCGGAGTGCACAGGCTCACGAATGCCGCTTGGACTCCCAGTCAAGGCTTTTGAACCTTAAACAAACCTCCGGCTCGACTGTAAACAGCGTATGTATGCATTTGATTTTGTTAATACAGAGCCTATTAAAGCCTCTTAAAGGCTGTTTTGGCGGACTTTTCAAGTATAACCGGTACTCATTGTGTTGTGATTGGCTGTAGAAATGGTAGTTACCAAATTAAACAGTGGAGAATGCAAAACGAACCCGTGTATGAATGACACCGACCCTTGTAATTACCCACCATTTATTTTACTTTTACTTTACATACAGAAAAGAAGGATCTCAAAGGACGTGTGAGGTAGATAAACAAGGTAAGAAATGTGTGATTAAATATGTTAATAGTTTGATATTTCTGTTGATCGTTTAGATTCAAAGCTTGGTTTATGCTTGACGCATTCGCGTGGAGCCGTGCGGACCAACCGGCCAAATTACGTCATTTCAGCAATGCCCGCGCGGCTACCGCAGAGACCCCAATTTCCGCACTGCGCACCTAGGAAATTTTGTAACAACGGTCCCACGCGGAAAAACATGTCGGAGGTTCGTAAATACAGACATTTTTATGATTCGGCCGATAGAGATCACTGGGATCAACTGTGTTTTAATGGACGAGTGGACAGTGGAAAAAAGACGAAAAAGGAGACTGTCCTCTCTTCCATTAAAACACAGTTGATCACAGTGATCTCTATCGGCCGAATCATAAAGATGTCTATTTACGAACCTCCGGCAATATGAGCTCTTGCCAGTCCGCCATGTTTTTCCGCCCGAGACCGTGTAGTTACAAATTTTCCTCGGTGTGCAGTGCGGAAATTTTGGGGTGGGAGGAGGCCGCGCGGAGAGGCGCGGTTACTGAAATGACGTAATTTGGCCGCGTGGAGCCATGCGAACCTCGTGGACGCTGCAAGCATAAACCAAGCTTTAGCCGGTTCCGCACGTCTCATTTCCACGTGGAATGTACATGCCTCAAGCATAAACCAAGCTTTATCCGGGCTCTTACTGCTTCTAACAAGTAAAAATCCCATTTAAAAATACAAATTGTAAGAGTTTAAAGGCGCTACGGAAGCTAATAAGCTACGTGCTAACTGCTAGCCATAGCGCGGATATTTAACAAGCAAGAAAATACTTGTGACAGGATGATTCAGCACATGTTGACTCCAGGAGCTCTGGGATGAAAAGTAGCTGAGGCCACTTCTGCATGACAACATTCCCTTCTTCCCAGCCATCTAACAGCGTTTGTGGGTCCAGGATTGTCACTCCGTGGAACGTCAACAATCCTGGTATATTCTGCCTGAAATACGCCACTTCTTTCGTCAAATCAATCAGTAGTTTCTGCACTGTAGCTGCACACGCTGGCGCACATAGTTGTTTCTTATGCTTTGCGGACACAGACAGCCCTCTACGGCAAATATATGTTTTTAGTTTGTCGATTTTCCATTGTTCAAAATCATCAATTTTGCATCTTTCGTTTTCTACATGTATGTTCGCTTATGGCAGTTTGGTATCCAAAACCCCAGAATGCATTGCACGCATCGCAGTACTGGCTTATAGCTGTGCATGCATAAAAACTGTAGAAATACTATTTTTGTATGAAGTACTTAGCAATTTATCAACATTATAGCCAGGAGTTTTTAAGTCTTTAAAATAAGTCACATAGGAGAAAAATAAACAAGGAGCGAAAGAGTTACTAGGAAGTTTTGGGGATGATAATGGCTTGTTACAGGTGGTAAATCTCCTGCCCTCATTATCTCCCATTATATGAATATACACTGATCGCAACTGGATGTGACACCAAGTGGCTCCAGACTTGTAAATTAATATAATAAATGCTATCGGTGGCTTTAATTTTTCAACTTACCTTTTAAAAACAGTGATAGAATATTTTTTTCTTGTATCTAAGAGAACCTACTGCAACTTCAGCAGTAAACAGAGAACACAGTTTGCTGCAGCTGATGAAGAGCTGCAGCTTGCTGTTGGCTGCTGAGACAGCTGCACCTGCTTGGTTCAAACAAGCAATCTCCTTGTAGGATGTTCCTCTTGAGAAAATCTCCAGCTGAAGAAGTGGAGCGTTTGAGTTTGCTGTGTTATTTTCATGCTTTTCTGAATGATTTAAAAAAAATTCTTCATTTAGTTTCTAAGAGGTTAGAGATTAGGTTTCTATCAGGAAAATGGTCTGAATACCCTCCACCAGCAGTTGTGTGAGCACCTTTAGGGCTATAAATAGACTCATCTGCATGTTACCTGTCTCTTTTGCATGTTTATTTACATGTTTTAGGCAAAGTGGAATATTCTAACTCAATTTTATTACTTAAACACACAATACAGTCAAAATCCTTGATTGTATAAGTTAGTGTTGTGTAGAGTTGGGGTTTGGTTGTACAGGAGGTGCAGAGGAGAGTTTCTCCAAACTCTGAGGACCAGTCAAGGCATTTTTGTTTTAGTCTCAGCATGCAAATTGACTGAAATGAAGCGCAACTAATGTTGTGCTGTAGGCTCTCAGTCCAAGGTTGTTGGTTTGGTAGAGATATTCTTGTTATCTCCGGAGGCTGGCATGCAATACATGATTGAACACTTGATAAGATAAATTAATCAGCCTTGTTCAAACTGATAGTTTGTGTTGGATTCCCACTCATTTTAAATGATGTTGTTCCAATTGCTCTGAAAAAAAAAAAATCTAATTTCTGCTTCTCCTACCAGGTTATTCCAGCTTTAACACGCTTTGGCTCCAAACGGCCCTGCAGCTGTTTTAAGAAACCACACTCAGACAGGAATTCTCCAATTCTCCGCAGTCAATGACGCCTTTTCCAGATGTGTGCGAATGGCCGCTGAACCCAACATGAGCTCCCAGGACATCTGTAAAAATCAGCACTTCCCTGTGGGTTTGACACCCTTCACTCCCCCCTCCCTTGTCTAAATCTTTCTGTCCGACGTCCATCTTTTCTTCTTTTCTTTCCTAGGCGTTCTGAGTCGATGTGGGGCGTGCAGCGGAAAGTTAATAAGTCTCGGTGGAGTGAAAATCAGTGGAGTTGAAACCAAGATGATCCCATTTCAATGTTGGGACATCTGGATGGTCATGTTTTTCTTTGTGTTTTCCACATAAGAGACAGAGTTAGACAAAAAATATCAAAACAGTTAAAAGGGTAAAAGAGTTAGTGATGCATTTTTGCCCCAAATGTTTTTAAAAAGCACACCCAACTCAAACTGAAGCTGTTCTTAAACAATCTGGAGTAGTGGCGTGGTTGGGGTGTCGTTCGAAATAAAACATTTTGAAGTTTGCCCCAAAACAGTCCAAATATCTTAGTGCTAATGTTACCAAGTAATACGATTGTTAATACAGTTGAAAAGATCACATTTTATTTCTGCCTGTTTATTTTCTATAAATGCAAGTTTTGAACGTGGCTTCAGAGTGGAGTGGTGGACTAAAAAACAAACAGGGCCTTAACTATTAACTTTACCCACATATTTGACAGCAATAAACCAAAAAAAGTTATGCGTTATTTTATAAGTATCCCCACAGACGCTATGGTGAAAATTTCGTAGGAAGCCCTCACATGGAAGGAATTGAGAGTTTTAAGGAACAGATTATGATGGGTTGTGGACTTCAGACTTGTGGTGGACTAACTATTTTATTGGAGGAAATTAATTTGACCCTTGTGGTTGCGAAAATACTTTTTGTTCAAGATGGCTAATTTGTGAATGATATGAGGCTCTGAACGGTGACTCAGACATTATATTTCTTTCTGAAGGGTCTGGCAAAAGCATTTACTTTGTCTAAAGTTATGGTTGTATCCTTGATTGGCATACATCATTGGTATCACAAAAATGTTTGCTTTACAATGACCTGATGAACACAGATGGTGTGGCGAGAAAAATAGGTTATTTTGACCGGGAAGAACACGATGTTGCCCGTGGAACGTAAGAATGGTAAAGGGTTTTAAAACCGGCTTCAAATTATTTTGTTTACCTTCCAAGAAACCAGGTTTTCTTTTATTTTTGGGTTATTTTGACTTTTTTTTTTTAGGTGATCTTGATTGAATCTCCTCCAAGCTTTCTGGAGGATGTTGTCCAGTCAGATCATGACAGCATAATGTCCCAACACATCAGGAAAATAGACAAGGAAGCAGCATGGGAATCTTTCTTTTGTTTTTTGTTTGTTTTTTATTGATTCAGTTACTTTTACACCATGCGTAAAATTGAAAATGTCTCTGCATTTGCACCAGGTTGTCGGGGGGTACTTATCGTGTTGTGGGGCTGCAGTGTCACGATAGCAATGTGTGTAAAATAGGCTAAAGCTGCATCTTGATCAGGAACGTAAATAGTTATGCCGAGCCAATCCCCTAGGCTATCATGAGCTAACAATGCTAACATGGGTTTCGGAGATAACATGGTATGATCATCTCAGGAATATTCTGTTTAAGTAGAAAACATGGTGAATGTAGAAAACAGCACTAGATATCTGGCAGGTGCTAAAAGTATCATGGTTTCATTATTATTATTATTTTCACATTGAAGGAGGTATGATATCTGCAACAATCTCTCTGATGGAAATGAGTGAAAAAGCTGCCAAATCGCTTATTTAAACTCGATAAATATTTTTTAATTCTCATGAAACGTTGACAGAGACAAGAGAACAAGCAGCAGAAGCCTCCTGGTTTGTATTCTCTCCCTTAAGGACACTTGGACATGTCAAAGGGGGAAGGACAATTTAAGGCGTGTGCCCTCTAAACGTTTTTCCTGGCAGCACTCTGACGGGCATGTCCAACCATAATTCCTTTAAAATCCTTATTTTCTTCACTCATAAAAACAACATATTCCCACTTTAACCGCTATTTTATGACCAAACGTCACTTTTTGTCTTCCATAAACTGTTACCCAGTTCATTATGTCTTAAACGTGGAGGCTTCTTGCCTTCATTTTATGAACAGCTAGGGTGTTGAATACAACTTTATCTAACTTTGTACTTTCAATTTCCTGTTTAGACCTTTCTTTTTTCCGGCCTGTTTATGTTCTTCATCCCTAAAACCCAAAACCCCAAATCTGGTTTTTGACTTGATAGACTTGTGAATACTAAACTAAATAAAATGCACTTCAAACCTAACTGTATCACAAGTTTGTATCACAATAATGTAGATGCTTTTTTGGTTATTTTTTTTTATTTTTATGTTTTGTTTAGGGTTTCAATTTAGCTTTAGATTTAATAAAATTGAATGGCTAAGATGGTTTTGAGTGGTACCAACTACCAACTTCTGTGCTCAGAATAACTGACTGGATTCATTTTCTGCATGAACATCAGTAAAACATAAAAGGGAATCTGCGTCAGCTATGTGTGGGTGTGGTGGCTTTCTACTTACTAATAGATGTACAGTCAACAGGACAGATCAGCAGATGATGCAAAACCCATGTTTCTCAGCCTTACTTTTATCTCTACTGTTCCTGCATAATGCATACAGCAGGAGAGCAAGGAAAGATACAGGATGGAGCTTGGAGCACACGAATCTTCCTCATATTTAACACATTGGATGGCTTTTGTTTGTCCATCCAAAAGAAGCTACGAGGACAATGTAGGGGTTTTCCAGGAGCTACATTATGAGGTGCCATGTATAAAGCTACAGTCGAAACTTAACAGCAATAATTTGGATTATTTAAACTGTCAAAGGAGAAATAAATGGGGGTTTATTTCTACTAGCGGCTAACCTAAGATCTACTCAGAGCTAAGCCAAAAGCTACTTAGAGTTAGTCCTACTTTTAGCAAAGCTAACAGCTACTAAAAGGTAATATAGCAGCAACAAAAGTTAAGCTACTGGCTTCTCAAAGCTAAGTTAGCAGCCACTCTGAGCTAAACTGATTGAACTGACTGTGCTTTAGCGCAAAGCTAACAGTTTCACAGAGCTAAAAACTAGGCTACTCAGAATTGAAAGGACTTATAGATATTAGCTACTTGCTCACAGCCCAGACAACCAATATGGTCTTGCCGACGTCGTGCCTGAGTGCCTGTCGTCCAGGTAGTTATTTGTTTGAAGGCAGCATTAGTGTCGCACAGCTGTTAAGGAGTCAGGGGTGAGATGTTTGGATTTCATGAATATTAATGAGTTAGACTCGCAATTTCTGCCCAACCACCCCTCCAACAAACTTTAACCTCTGGAAACAGCAGCGAGAGGGCATTTTTTCCCCACAGATAATGACTAATAAGGCATTGAATCATACTAGAGACCACAGCTAATGTATAGAAAAACAACTCGTGATTTAGATTAATCGATTAAATATCCCTTTCTGCACACCTGTTCCCTATCTTTTACTTTGCATTTCTTTTATTAAAAAATGCAACAGTTAACTCAGAATATGGTCTTATAAGTTAGTAAATAACATAACCTTGTACCTGCGGTTTAAAGGTTGAGATATCTTTTTAAGCTTAAATAGTAGAGTTGTCGATATGAGGGTAATTTTTCACACTGCTCTCTTAAGAGTGTATTTGTTCGCACCTCTGAATTCGTACGATCGCCTCTCCAGCCCTGCACCATATCCTGGCCAGCCACATTTCACAGTACAGCAGATGTTTCCTGTTGAGCTGTGTGGGAGATATACATGTTTTCTCTTGGAATATGAGCCACAGATGGCGAGAGCAGGACAGGAAAAACAGAAAGGTGTGTTGATAGATAACAAATTGAATCATACCACTGCGCTGAGAGAGGTGCATTCCTGAGCTGCTTGACTGATCACATCTTTGATACTTAAAGAGGGATCCGGCTCCCCTGACAGACAACAGGAGGTTTAAGTGAGGTTCTAAAAATCGACAGGTTCTCATACATTTAGAGCTGACCTCTATTTCTTCTCTATTATTGATCCTACTGAATACCATATATACAAAAACCTCATATTATTGACACTTTTAACGTTTAACGCCTACAATACCTACTCATATTTTTATCAGCAACTGGAAATTGTTAACACTTTTTTGGTTCACTTTCAGACTGAAAATTTGAATCCGGTTTTGTCTTCAGAAGAACTGAATGCAGCAGACAAAAAAAAAATAATAATAATCTGTGATTTGCCAACTCTTGAATGATTAAAGTAGCAGATGGCGTCCCTAAAACTCCTTTAAATGGCTAATTCCAATTTAATTTGTCTAAATTGTCAACATGCATGTGATTTTGCAAGCTCTAGGTGTCCTTAATTGAAGGATTCTGTGTTCATTTTGTGGTTTTGCTTTTTACTTTAGGCTTTTCTTGTGAGTTTCAGTCATAGCTTCTGTAATATCACTGCTCTCTTACACTGTGTTCTCTTTATTTCCTGTCTTTTTTTACCATGACACCTGAGCCTGAGTTGCTTTGTGTTAGCTGGTCTCATATTTCTTGTGTAACTGATGTTTGGTCAGTTTTGGTCTAGTAATTGTTTATCTGATTTTCTTGTTGAGCTGGGTGGAGCAGTTGTTAGCTATGTTGCCTTGCAGCAAGAAGGCACCCAATTCCAATCCAAAACGAGTTGTAGAACATAGAATATTTGAACTAAATATTTTTTCTCCACTGGTCTTTAGCTACAGTTACCACACAGAAAACAGGCAGAGAGAGAAGTCGGGAAGATGTCCAGCAAAGGTCTAAAGGTACGAATCAAACTTGAAGGAGTTTAGCCCCATCTAACGCCCCACCTCACACCATTCCATCAGTTTTTAACGCACAACCTGCTTGCTTTTCTGCCTTGAATATAACCTATAATCCATATAATCATAAAACAACAAAAAAACAGATCTCTGTGCAAATGTTTTTAGCTATTTAGCAGCCTTCTGTGTAGTTTGATTGATCCCTGATGCTTGTTCAAGTTGTTTCTTGATGGAAAATCTAAGTTTAGAGCTTTATTGTTTGAGCACTCATGAAGTTAAATCTTTCTAACTCATTTTAGGAAGGCCCTTCTAAATTTTGGCTCTGTTCATTTAATGAGATATTTGCTGGTTCTCATCCTAACAGTCTGTTCTACCCAGATTCTAGACTCTAATACACAGTAGACTGTTGGTTTCTGCTTTATTCTAACACCTGACTTCAAAAGCTGTAATGTACAATATTCTCCCTCTAAGCCTTCCTTTTTATCCCCTTAGTTTCAAAATTCCTCTCCTGGAAACCAGTATCAGCCCCTCAACAAAGCATAGCTATCATGGTCGAAAAGGTCACTATTCATTGGGAGGACTGTAAATTCAACACATCAAAGACAATAGTATACAGTTACACATAAATGATGATGAATCACAGAAAATAGCAATCTAGACTCCCTCTTTCTCATGACTCTGTGGTAAAATACTGACATAGACGAGTCACAAGATGGTTTATTTCTGAATAAATACCAGAAACTCTACCAACTGATATTTGACATCTAGTTGTTTATCCTCTAATTCCAGTCTACTCAGCATCCCTAGAATTAGAATCTGGCATGGAGAAGGAGTTTCTTTGCTACTCCAATATGGAATAAAATTCCAGAGTAGAAAGTTGAAATCAGCTGAAACAATAATTTATTTTAAATCAAGGCTAAAAAAAAAACCCCCATCTGTTTAGATCTGCCTTTGAATAAGTTTTCATGTAAACCTTGTGCTATTTTTGTTTGAGCCTTTGACATCTTTACTCCAGTTTTTTTTCTTCATTACTTATGTATTCTGTGTTTTATGCTTTGTTGCTGTTTGTACCTTCATTTAATACACCTTGAATTACGCTGTTGTTGTTGCCTTGCATTATCGCTTATCACCCATAGAGGTTTAAAGCTAGCATGCTAATAATGATCAATCAACATTAAGGTGAAAAATTTGGAAAATTACTGTTATAATGAGATTTTTATTCATTTTAATAGAACTAATTTGAATTGGAAGGGATCACGCAGAGAATTCATTGTCTAAACAGTCAAACGTAGAGTCAAGATCACGGCTGGTCAGTCTAGGCTAATAGCTACATTGAGTTCAGCTAACAGCTATTCCTGGTCATGCTAACATCAACTTAACGCTACGCTAACAGTTGCTGTGAAATATTGGTGATTTCTGTTTGTACTCGGAACTCAGAAATTCCAATTTGATCTAAAATCCATCTTACATATATCTTAACAAAATAAAAGGTGTTTGTTTATGGAAAGTACATCTTAATACAATGTTTGTAAGAAGTAGCACAGCTACGGCTATCAGGGCGTCGCCATATTGGAATGCCATTTTATCTGACAACGTTACTGGAACACTGCTACTCGGGCGTGACGTAATCTGTTCCCTCGGTTTTTTAAACGCTGTGACCGTCTGGGGGATCCTGTCCACTTGACAACACACCCTGGTTGTTATCAAAAAGCAAATAGTTTATTTGGCAGACTGTTTAACATGCAGGATTGCCACCTGTGTATTGGTTTGAATCCCGCTCAAGCCGTCAGTTTGTACTTTGCCACACATCCACTTTTTGGTGATCCTGAAGGAAAGTATAAGCGTTGTTTAAACCGGGGACGTTTCCATTATATATAAATCATAGTTTTGTCCCCACCACATAAAAACCTGATGTAGATTTTTTTTAACTGTGCAGGTCTAACATCCATTTATGCTCCCAGCTCTATTTTCATATAATCAATATTTAAACTGATATTCCACTATCTTAAACAGTTTCTTTATGTGCGAATGTTGTAGCATTCTTTGCCGAGATTCATGTTACGCCCAACAAAGACTTGCATTCAAAGTGGGCACTGTGTCGACAAGTAACTGGTTAACTCATATATCTCTGTAATGCAAGGTGTTTATGCTGCACTACCTCCGATGCATCTACGCAGAACTGTGCCTGTATTCCAGGGGGCAAGGTGGGCATACACTTTATTCATGGCCCATTTCGAGGCCATTTTTCAGCCGTGCATCGACTGTTTTGTGTTCAAATATTGCATTTGTTGTTCATGTACCCTGCCAGGCTGCATTGGTGGCTACAAAACTGTTATTTATAAATATGACACCTACGTTTAAAGCCTATTTTCCTGCAGAAACCCAAAAGAATATGTACATGATTTCCTGTCTGGGATCAATAAAGTGTTTAACAATATGAATAAAGTACATTTGATCCGAGAGCCAGACGCGGGTGTTAACCAGTCTGGCAAAGGTAAAGTTTCAGCTACCCAGGGCACAATATGAATTGGACAGGATCCCCCACACTGTCACTCATGGTTTATGAATCTGTGTGCACGGTTTAGTAAATGAACGGTACGGATTCTTACCCCTCAAAAGTTATTTCTGCACCCGACCCCTGCCAGGCACCATAGAAAATCAATGTCTGTGCTGTTCTTTTTCTTACCTAGGTTTATAGTTAATTGTATTTTTGCTTTTGCTGTGTTTTTCTCAAAAAGACATATTTAATTTTTCTTTCTTGTTTTTTTGTCATCTGAAGCTAAGGATTATTTTTTCATTTTCTGCTTGTTTCTGTAAATCTTGTTTATTTATAATAAAACTTTTTTCTGTGTTGTTTCTCTTTCTTTTTTCTTAGCCTTATTATTTCATAAAATGCCCAGAAGACCTATTTGTCCCATATTTTTTTTGTACCCTTAAATGCAAATCAGGAAAAGGAAGAAAATGCATTTTTTTATGTTTCCTTGTAGAGTTGAATAACGTCATACATTAAAAATAAAAGCATGATATTTAAACAGCTTTAATCAACGTTTTAATTTAGTTCTTAATCCCCAGCCTTGCTATGGCACTCCCTGTGGGCCATAGTTTTACACGAGAAACTGGAGGAAATATAACAATGATGAAAAGCGTGAGGAAGTGGTTTGAACTAAAAAAAACAAAAAAAGCATTTTAAACTGTATAAGGAAAAAAACTCCAGATTTTCTAGTGTAATTAACATTCACTAACATAAGGCTTTTTTAAGTTTAATTCATTCTCTTGCTGAAATCCCAAGTCATAAATAAACTGTATGAATTTATTAGGTCTTTAAAAAAAACACTTTTTTTCTGCTTGATTGCAGATTATCATCTGAACAAAAAAAAAAACTCTGACACTTCTTTGTTTTTTTACTGACTTCCTCTTTGTATCTTTTCCCTACATAATATATTCTAATAATTCCTGAGAATGATCTATTTACACAAAACTTCTTCATGAATTATTATCAGTCGTTTGCCCAAATGTGTTACTCCGTATTGTATTTAATCTGAACAAAAACCAATTTTAGTGGGACTTGTTTTAAGTTCAGAATGGTGATTATAAGTAAGGAAATCATTATTTACATTAACTACAGATAAAGGGAGCTTATTATGTTCACATTCAGAGACACAATAATTGATAACTGTTTGGGAGGATTAGAGCATGAAAGAGAGCAGGGCCTGTTTCTTATCTCTGACTGTGTGAAATGCAAAACAGAGCGAGATCAAAACGGGCAACCAGCATATATGGAGTCAGAACACAAGATATTGTCAAGTGAATGAGAACTGGTTTAAGGTCCCTGCAAACCTTACGTCAAATTTGTGCTTGGGTGTGTGTGTGTTATCTGAGGCTAAATACGGGAAGTGGTGACGACTATCTGGTAAAGTTGGTTTCCTGTTGTGGTTTTTCACTTCTGCTACTGATGTCTTATATGAAAGTTCAGTGACACAGAGGAAGAAATCATGTACTTCTGAAAGTAGAATAGCCTAAAAAACATGTAATTATTACTCAGAAAGCACAAACTAGCCTAAACAGGTAATCTGTTTGTTTTTTGGTGGGTTGGATAGCTGGATTTGCTGTTCTGATTATGGTCTATAAATGAGGGTCTCCACATGCAGAGAGCTCCAACCATCATTCAAACAAGTCCATTCACTATAGATAAATGTTTAAAATGATTAGTAAAGTAAGAGATTTGCCTTTTGGCCCAGCTCTTTCTTCACAACGGCGTCCCGATTTGTCCAATCATCTCCTGCTTCTTCCTAGAGTCAGTCAGGGTAGAGGCACCAAGGTACCTGAACTCCAGATGTATGTTACATCTGCCTCCTTTTCAAGGAACCACAGCTTCATATCGACAGGAGCCGATTATCTTGTTTCAAAATTATCCTCTCAATTCAGTTCAAAAATACATTATCTCACATTTATCTCATCGTATTTGTGCATTGTCGTAATGCAGTCTGTCTTGCTGCACGTCTGAAAAGGCCTCTGACGAAAATCACTGTTGCTTTCATGAAATGCTAACAGCTCAATTTCCGAGCAGCAAAGGTGATATTCCAGAGTAACGTGTTGTAAAAGACAGCATCTGTTGTTGGCAAGCATTGCTAATCGCCTTCATTTGCTTTCCCCACTAAATCTATGTCTGATCGTATGATTGGAAAGCCAAGCTGAGAGATGTTGGATTGGGTTTCCACTGAGCATTAAAAAGCATTAAAAGTCATTAAATGGATTTAGCAAAAATGAAGGCCTTAAATTGAATTAAATCTTAATTATTTTGGTAGTTTAATAAAAATAAAAGTATATATTTTCCCCCTCTGTATTTTTTTACCTTACAAGTAAAATTTCTCTTTTAATGTGCCGCTCTATTCCCTCCACTGCTATGCATCAACTGTCAGCTAACTCACTCATTCTCTGGCAAATTGTAACAAGGTTGTGGATAAAAATGCCTTAAAAATAAATCTGCATATGGCTGCATTTTGTAAAGGTAAACACCAACTGAGCTAAATATAACATCAGCAAGAAGATTTGTGCGACCAAAGACAGCAACAGTTTAACGAAGCACCTCGTCGTGCATGGGACCATCTTGGGACCAAAATAGCAGATCGGTCTCCTCAACCTTTTTCCTCTGCTGCATCAGCAGCAAAAACCTTGCAGGTGACTCAAGATGAGAGGCTTGCAAAAGCATAAATATGTCAGAAAACGAACTTCCCTGTCGTTTGTTTACCTATCATTAGAAAATTTATTTTAGCTGGCTAATTTTATTTTTTTATAAATATTTTAACGTTGCACCTTTACTGTTTGCACTGAAAGTTTACTGTGTTTAGCTTTTAAAAAAATAAATAAAATATAAAAATTAAATGATTTGAAAATTTTGACTTTAAATGGTAGCGAAAAAAGTATTATTAAGTGTGAAAAATCAGGTATATAAACTAAAAGTAGTAAAATTGAGAAATATCTAACAGTACCAGCCCCAGATAGCAGTTAACTATGGCTGGTTACTTTTCTATTACCAACAGCGACATGTCTTTAGCTACTACTGTGAGAACCACAAAAGGCACAACTGCAGGTGTTGTGAACACAACCATTGGAACAACGAGCAGTTTTGGAGTGTCGAGACGCCATATGTGGTAGTCGTCTGCTGTCTGACCGCTGCCCCGTGCTGCTCCAATCCTGTTCATCCAGTGAAGATGTTTGAGTTGTTCCAGGCAGTTTCCAGATTCAGAAATAGCCAAATATTTCACATGGGGCAAGGACAAAACTAGCTCAATGATTATAGGGCCAATTCAGAAAGGACATTTACCTCAAGGTACTTTAAAATACACTGTTTCCAGACTTTTCTTTAATGTACAAATGTATGCATGCGTTGTGATGGATGTTTTTGATGACGTTTCGAATGTTCAAAAATTGCATTAAAACGGCTTTAAAAAGCATTAAATCAGATTAACTTATTTCGGCAGAAACCCTGTTGGAGGAGGGGATATGATCGATGGAGAAGGTAATTGAACTCCTTCTCTCTCCCCTCTTTGGTCCTGCTCCGCATCCACAAAGCCTCCTTTTAAACCCGCCTGAAATTTGGGGTCGTAGTTCAGGTAATATTTGAGCTTTTTGAGATGCTAATCAGCTGCTACAAGTTGTAAAAACAATACCTTGTTGCCACGTTTACGCATTCTAACTGTCCAAAAGTAAAAGAGTAGTAGCAAAAAGTCTTTCCGCCTCAACCAAAGAGATTGCCAAAGCAATGGTGCTTTTATAAAGTAAAACTAATTTAAAATGTAGTTTAAGGAAAATGTGACAAACCAAATAAAAATAGTGCAAATTTGCTACCATAAAGATAATCACAGCTTTTAAGTAAACTATTTAAGTATCTCATTGACACAATAGAAAAGCAGATTGGCTGTGCTTGAGCAAAGTAAATATGCATATCACTAAGATTGACATGTCGTTTCATTCTGAGTTCTGTTTGTCGGAAGCCTGCTAGAAACAGCTAAGATAAGAGATACATGGTGAGATAAAAATAGATTATTTTTCCTGTTTTCATTTTAGTGTTTACCATTATCAGATGTTTTGATAAAAGTCGTTCATTACTCATACATGATGTCAACTGCAGCGCTCATCCATCATACCAGCAACACCCACAGATTCTCAAATTCTGGCTCAGTGACTAATGTATTTATAGGAAACTGCTGCTGCTGCTGCTGCTGCTGCTGTTCTACTCCCCGTCTGGGAAGAAGGTGGGAGGGCCACATGACTAACCTCTCTGCTGCATCACAGCTATTTTTACGGATGTGATCAGCTCTACGTTTCACAGGGACCTGCTTGATATTTGGTGACTTTTCAGAGACACCGACATTGGTGTGTTGATAAAGAGCTGCTGTTTGCATGAACCCAACAAACTGTCACACTTAATAATATAATCCTCCATCTACAAACACACTCAGACAGAATAGACCAGCGTTTTCTTTTAATAATAAGGCGACTGTCGGCTGAGATAAAAGGGGTGTTTTTTTGACTCTGTTCATCCACAAACAAAACTGTCAATAAATTTAAAAGGGGGCATATGCAAATGTCACTTTTTGTTGGGCCGCTTAAAAAATCCAATCATGAGTAAAAACCATCAATGCAGTTACACAACTGCATTGACTACAACCGCGGAAGAAGAAGGAGAGCGAGGGTTGTAGCCTCCAGGACAAAGAAAGGAGCATTAAACACGGAGAAAACCTCTATAAATGTGACCATGTGGAAAGTAGCAGCTATGTCGGGGGTAAAGCAGTCGGTGGAGTGAGAGCCAGAATGGAGGAGAAGCTCTGCAAGCTCTAAGAGTGTTTTACGTGCTATTGCAGGTGCTAGCTCCCGTTAGCAAAATTACGTCATATATGCGACTTCTGACTTCTGATTTGTAGGTATTTTAATTGCGAATTTTTAAAATCAAATAACTCCCAAATCACTAGACAAACACAGTTGAAATGTACATCATTAGTTATTATTTAGATCGAAGACCAACATATGTCATACTTGCCATCCTTGAGACCTTGAGACTTTCAAAAGCGTATAATTATAATTATTTAGAATAATTGAATTTTAGAGTATTTATTTACTTGACAAAATAACAATCCACAGCAATAATGTAAGTTAAGAAATTAAACAGTCCCTCCACTTTTTGGTGAAAAACCTTTTGTGTAAAAAGGTTGCAATTTTTTTTTAATTTGCTTTCATATCACATTGTCACATAAACCTTAGCAAAAATGATATTACCTTAAGTTGTAATTTTAACATGATGACTGCTCAGATTGGGTCCCCACTACAAAAACATCTCCGCTTTTATTTTGGTGCTACAGTCCCATCCTGGGCCCTTTTAGCCCCTCTTCATTCACCTCCTGGATACGCCCCTGCTGAGCTCTGGGAATAGTTACTATAATCAGTCCAAAAACTCATAGGAGTCTCTGCGTCAAGAGAGAGTGAGGAAGTACAGTAGTTTTTTTCTTAGTTTGGTCACAGTGCAGCATTGAATCTGTTGATTTTCATAGACATAAGAATCGCGTAGGTTGACCTATTTTTGATTCAAAACGGCAACTTTCGCCAAAACATGTGATGGATTTTCATGTCAGTAATGCAGAAACCGTTCACGTATTTAAAATGCAACACGTTTTATTCTCGATCCCTCTCACTTTAGAAACAGGGAGCGTACATAATATGCGACACCTTCAAATATCGGGAGAAATTCGGGAGGATGGTGGCCCCGGGAGATTTTCGGGAGGGGCGCTAAAATTCGGGAAAATCGGGAGGGTTGGCAAGTATGACCTGTATGATTCCGGACGTAAGACAAAGGGGACCAGGAAATAACTTTTGTAGCTCCATTGGCTTCCATTCATAATTTTTTTATGTCCACGGGCCGACCGAAAGGGGAGGAGACTTAGGCTCCCCATATCATAGCTTTAAAGTGACAGTGTGTAGTTTTGCAGTACATCTTTGAAAATATCCATTAAAATATTATGTAATAATAATTACGTAAAGCACATTAATTGCAAAATATAGGCGATATTGTAAAATATGACTTTAAAAATTTGTTTTTTATACATAGGCGCGGGTCCTCTTTTTAGGAGAAAGCCATATCTACAAGAGCCCGGACGGACAAAGCGCACGGAACAAGCCCGCTATTAAAACATGGATTTCCCCTCAAAATGCAAAAAAGTATCGCCATAAATAAATTTTTACCCCTTCGCTAGTTCCAAGCGATGAAAGAGAGACTGATGTGCTCGTCATGTTGCTGCAAATAGATAATTTTCAGGGAATTGAGCGTTTGAAAACAGCACTTTTTGGACCTCCATTGTTGAGTTTCTTACTCGAAGACACAGATACCGCATGCTTGAGATAATTTAGGTATGCACTGCCCCCTACTGCCCGAAAATTACACACTGTGCCTTTAAATCAAACTGATCTTTTATTTCTAATCTTGCAGACCAAAAAAATATTTGTGTAGTTGTATTTTTTTTTCTGAATAAGAAGAAAATAAATCAGTTGCAAAATGCTTTAAGCTTAAATTTAAGGATTCTCTGGAAGAATATCACTTTGATTAATACTCCATGACGTAATCCCGCCTGGTACCGGCTGTTAACCCAAACATCCCAGGAAGTGGCGTCATGAATCAGAACTGTCGGACATTAAATGGTTAACAGCCTGGGCGCGTTCTCGCAGGTTCCCCGGGAGCGCGCAGAGGTGCACACAGAGAACGTGAAGCAGAAACGAATCAGACGACAGGTTCGGTCGATGAGCTGGGAGCCGGACCGCTCGAACTACCGGGAAAATAAAAATAAGAAAAAGCCGGTTGGTTTCGCTGGAGGGAAGGGGTCTCTTTTTTTTTATCTCCCGGACGTTTCGGAAGGTTGTTTTTATTTTTTCTCCAGCGGAGCGGCGGCGGACTGAGGCTCCGAAACGCCGTCCACAATGTCGGGTAGCAGGGAGGAGGAGAGGAGGAAACTGGCCGACATCATCAACCACTGGAACGCCAACCGGCTCGACCTGTTCGAGATCAGCCAGCCCACAGAGGTAGGAGACCTGTACGGGAGGCCGCGGCCCTGTGGGGCCTCTGCTGCTGCTGCTGCTGGTGACTGGGTGGAGGGGGGGGGATAAAGCTGATGATCAGGGGGTGAGATGAAGGCAGGTGGTGTTTGTGGGCAGCGTGGTTAACTCTGTGGTAGAGTCCGTACGTGAGTGGAGCGGAGCGGAGCAACGCCAAACTCCATAGTAAAACCAGCTGATTTACGCCATTCATCATGAGGCCCTGAATATTAACCCTACATCTGAGCTGCTGAAGCGAAATACAAATAGAAGAGTTACTTCTCTACAATTCAGCGTCATGCGTTTTATTGGAATAAATTAATTACGTGTAGCTAGCGGCTAGCTACCTACAGCCTCCAACTGTATCCGTGAAGCAGCTAACAGCGATACCCCCCAAAAGTTCGCTGTGTATATTATGTTTATACTGGATTATTTAAAAAAAAAATACTTTATTGGGCAGATGTTGTTAAAAAAATGCGCGTCAAGTCAAAGTCGGTCGTGATTTATCAGATTTTTTACCAGCTAGCTAGTTAGCAGGTCCATAACTGCGTTTTAACAGGATACTACGGATTTCTTGGTGTGGATTGTCTTTGTGTACATACAGGAGTTGTATGTACGGTTACGTTTATCTATTATTCAATACGTTAATCTGTGTCGGTGTTGGCAGCAACGGGACGACCGAAAGAGAAGGCTTTGGGTAAATAAATAAAAGCTTAAAGTGTCGTGAAATGGCTAGTGTGGAAACGCTAACACCTGGGTAGGGACGGCTGAAAGGACAAACGGAGGAAGATGACACTTCCCGTCTGACCATTTCGTGTCATGCATCGCCCTTAAGCAAGCAAGCAAGCAAACAAAACCCTGCAGTTTTCACCCAAAAAGCTTTAATAAATCATACCGAAATTAAAACGAAAACTGTAGGAGTAGTTTTTGGAAAGAACCCCTACCTAAACATTCAAAATCTCTGTTTCGCTTGACCAATCTGATGTTTAATACACTGAACAAGATGAAATATCATTACCAGCTTTTTATTCCCTAAAGATATTTCTAAAATGCAGTGAAATGCATCTACAGCAAAAGCCAAAAACAGCATTTTGGTAATTTAACACCTTGTTTCTTTATTGAATGGTGGTCCTTTTGTGTGTCTTTTAGTTGTTTTAAAATAGCCTATCCTCGGTTTAGCCAGCCATTCACTTCAGAGCTTTAGAAATCATAATACAATTTAACTAATATAAAAAAACTATCATAGGTCATTCCATGTTTTAAAGCATGTTAAAACAAGTAAATGCATCATTTAATGTGACAAATATTGGGCTGTAAAGTCAATTAACGTAGCCTATTATAATCATTTCAAGATTTGGTCATATAGTTTTATAATAAATAAATAATATCTGTAATGTTGGGCACAAAATAAACAAATGTTTAAACCTTTAAGATAAACATATTAAATATTCTGTTTAGCGACTAATACGGGACTAAAATCAAATTACAACTAAATACCTAAACATTCGGTACACAGCTTTAGCCTACATCGAAACGTGTTGGAAACGCTCGTGTACATTGAACATCTCATTTACGAAGCAGTCGCATTAAATTACTTTGTCATTTTGGTCAAGAAGTGTCCGCTAAATGCAGTGTAATTACGACACACTAAAAAGCATGTTAAGAAAAATGACCTTTGCCAGTACCAGGCTGTTTTTGCCACCTGGAGGCTTGTAGATGGCCGAGTGCTGCACCCAGGCACAGCAGAAAGCCTCGTAGCTTTCCAAAGACTTGTGGCTTTTAAACTCCTGCATTGTGTAGTAACTCACACCAAAAAAAAAACCACGGTAATTTACAATACAACCGGTAGCGTCTCCTACCATCATGGCCGACCAACTCGGACTCCTCACTCTCAATCTATCTTGTGTACTAATCCACAGTTTGTGGCACAGTAATTACGTTTTAAGCATGGAACTTGGAAACAGTGTAACAAAACCAACCTCCCTAGGTGAGATATTTGAGTTTTCACAATTTCTTAATTATTTCATGCACAATTATCTGTGTGAGAAATACACATCTGAAGGAACTCTCAAAGGTTTTTGGCTGCAGATTATGTTGGATTGGACATGAGGCGTGTTGTGGACTAATAATTATTGATTAACTGGAATCGTCTGGATTTAAAAGCCGTTTTCAATCTATTTTCCAAGATCTCTCTGTTCCGTCAGCGGTATGAGGCTTCGAACAGCGAGTCGTTATTTTCCATGTCTGACCAAAGCATCTACTGCGTATGAAATTATGATTCTATATTGATCGGCATCGCTGAAACCCTAAGAATCTGAGCTTTCCAATTTTATATATATTGTTTATATTTACATAGAAAAGGTCTCGGAAAAAGAACCAGCAATAATTTGATGCCCCAACATGTTGAAAAGTTGCTGCCTTCCTGGACTTGTGTTGTCTACCCATGAATTACATGTTAAGACATCATTGACCTATTGTTATATTAGCAAAAGTTAAAAAAAGATCCAAAGGTCGAATCAAATTATGAATTTCCTCTACTTCTCCTACGTCATGTGTAACTCATCACACCTTTTCCTTACTGTATGTTTTTTATTAATGAATTAAAGTGGTGAATTGTTCTAAAAAAATTAATTTGATTTGCAATCATCACTTCTTTACAACATGACTTATTAGGGCAATCGTATTCTACAAAATGTAAGTTCGAGCTGCGTGTATATACGGAGTCACAACAATATCGTAATCACAAAGGTTATCTTGTACGTTGGGTAGGGTGTTAGATTTAAAATATTAGACAATCACAATACACATAAACGTAAAATATTTTGCCGTTTGAATGGACTTTGAGTGCCTCTTAATAATAGCCTCATCGGATGCATTGCACAGAGGAACATTGATGCATGTTTTAAAAGAAATGCGGCAGGAAAAATACGGAAATTGTTGTTGATGTAGCACATTTGAACTGTTGTATTGCAGCTAAATGTTTTCCTGTCTCCATGCTGTACTGTAAGTGAAAATATTCTGTGGTAAGGTAATTTATACACACTTTCTTAGTAGGATTGTCACGATGTGATACTTTAACCTCACGGTTATTGTGACCAAAATTATCACAGTTGTGTTGAGGGTGTTTAGAAACCATAAAGAGTCCTACACAAGAAGAAATAGTTTTGAAAAAGTGTAACCGCGTTTTTTATATTTAAAATAATACAGACGAGTCTAATCAAAAGTGCAACTTTTCACATTAAAATAAAGGAACAAGGGTTGAGCATGCAAATTATCATTATTCTACTGTTCCTATCTATATACATACGAGTTTGCGTATACCTGTTTTTGTTGGTAAATCAAAAAAACGCGATTGGCTAGAAATTAATTATCTGACAGGACATATTTTAAGTTCAAGGTATATTTGCTATTGATTCCCCTATGTCTTGATAAATATGTGTCGGTCGTTTCGATGATATTACATGTGCTAACTATAGCGCCAGAAATGTGTTATAATATTTTCGGACAACTGCATAAACCCTCTATATCAGGAAAATATCGTCCCCAGTTTGTGTCCTTCCAGTGAGTTTTGCAGATTTGGGAAAATGTCAGTCAGTAATCATCGTTAAATTCATAATAATGAAGCGAGAGTCAATCTATTGCATTGGCGAGGAACTCTTATCGGCCCCCTGGGATTCCAAAGGTTATTTCAATATGGAGGTATCTGCGACACAGTGGAAGCTGCTGATGCACTACAGGGCGATTCCCCCTCAACCCCAAAGTCCCCCCATCATGCATTTAAGCTAAAACGCTAACGTTGCCTTGCATGGACGGTAGAGTTGTTGCTGATATTCACGCAGATGTGTGATGAGGTTCGAAATCTTGCTGCCTTTTGGAGACACTTTTTTCAGGATAGCTGTCTTCTATCAACCGTCTCTCTGTGTTCTTCAAATATCCAAAATATGTCCATACTTCCGACTTTATCTTCTTTGAGGGCTGATAAATTTCCTGAGCGCTGCCGTTTCCTCCTTCTGACATCATTTCAGCTTACAGAAAGTTTTGCTTGTAAACTACAAAGTGCGGCAACTTCAGCAGATGAGACGGTGGCTGGTGAGGCTCCTACACCGCGGACGCAGTAATCCATCTAGATTAGATGTTTAAAAAACAACAAATCATTAATTATTGTTAACATTTTTACTGGGTTTACAGCTACACCGGTTACCGTGGCATCCCTATTCCTTAGTTCATTTGTCAAAGCCGGAAGGAAACATCCCCCTGGTGGCTGTCAGTTGCACTGCGGTCAACAGATTTTCACTAACGGCAACCTGAAAAACGTTGGACACGAAACTTTAAGAAGGACCAACTGTGTAAGCTGTAGATTTACAGGATTTAGCTAAAATATCACGGTTCAAATCTGTTTAATATTCGAACCAATAAAAAAAATCAAGAAAATTAAATTACAATATAATGTTAATGACATGATAAGAAGATATGGAGGCAGAATATTCAGCTTAAAAGGAACCAGGTTGTTTTTAAAATAAAGATTATGGTGAA
The DNA here is from genome assembly GCA_028564705.1 of Apricaphanius iberus. Classification (NCBI taxonomy): domain Eukaryota; kingdom Metazoa; phylum Chordata; class Actinopteri; order Cyprinodontiformes; family Aphaniidae; genus Apricaphanius; species Apricaphanius iberus. Next base: position 1,333,276 of record JAPXFQ010002564.1, read on the forward strand.
ACTCTTGACTTGGATATGAATTCTTTGCAATTTGTTTTTTGGGATTTTGAACCTTGCACAGCATAAATGAAACATTTGCTCGTGTATCAAGTCATTTGATCTTTAAAATATAGTGGAGATACACCAATCAGTGGAATACTCTGATCCACTAACATCAAACAGCTTCTCCTTGCAGTACATTTTTAAACGTTATCTTTAAACATTTTTAAAAATTAAATTTGTTAGTATATTTATGTAAATTTTTTTGTTTTGTTTTTATTAATTTAGCATTATTATAATATTAAAAAGTTCCCTCCAGCTTATTCTGTAACATCAAACAGCAGCAAGTATTTTTAATACCTTTTCTTTTAACCTGTTAAATTATATTTTCAAAAATGTTCCCTTTAGCTCATCTAACATCAAACAGCATGTACTTCAATAGCTTTTAAAAAAATGAAACAAAATTATTATTTTTTTACGTTGCTTTAAAAAATAAAATACATTTATAAAATACACGTTTTCTTTTATAGTTTCTGACATAAGATACGGGTCAAAAAGTTTTGATACACGAATGAGTCTTCTTCATTTTTACAATTTTTTAAAAATAAAATTACGAAGCTGCTGCATATTTTTCCTGTTTTGTGATACAGTTCAGAGCAGGAAAAATCTGATCGTTGCTTTTATAGAGAATTGTTACTTTTAAACATTACTAAACAGATTTATTAGTTGATTGCGCTAATAGCATTATCTTTAGGTAAACCACGCCTTCTTTTTGTCTTACCAAGGCTTCAGTAACAACCCTAGATATGTTGTTGATAGGAACAGAAGAGAAATGGATGACTAATGATACTCTGGGTGTTTATTTTATGCCATCAACTGGAATCTGGTAAATCTTTCACCTACAACAGAGATAGAAGCTTCTTTTGAGAAAAAAGGGGGCAGCCCGTGAAGCTTGGAGCTGGATTGACTCGCTGATTGTACCGACAGTGTAGACTTAATGCGTTACATCAACCTTCCCTCCGACTGTTGCGTGTTATCGGTTTTAATTTTAATCTTCGGTTGCGTTGGCACCAGTTTAAGGCGGCCGTCCGACCCCCACCTCGTCTTGAGTGTACGAGGGGTCACAAGGTCCCCTGTCCTCCTCCTCCTCCTCGAGCCGATTAATTCATCCGGCCCAAAGCTGGCCAGCCGTTTGCCAGAGTGCTGCACTGCACACAACAATTCCCTCCTTTCCTAAGCAATGATTATCTATGTTCCACTTTTTTCTTGGGGCTGTAACTGTTAGCTCTGCTTGCAGGGCTGCTGCTGAAGCAAGCTCAGCGTCTTGTCCAGCAGAACGTGATTAAATATAAAGCAGATGCATGGCCGCTCCTGCTGGATCGCGCCCTGTAGGCCATATGTCAGCTGGTGGGAGCCCACTGAGCCCCACGGGTGTCCTTCAAACCGTCCAGGATGTAAGGTGCAACGCTAAGAACGCTTCAAGTGCGATTCTTCACACTCATGTCGGATCTGATCAGTGAAAGAAATGGATGTCCGGCTATAAAACCAAACAAAACAAACAAAATAAAACCCAGGATTTTTGTCTATGACCTGCCGCTGCGAGCGGTGAGATCATTCGTGTGATTAGATTAGCCGTGGTTGGCTGATTAGTCTGGAACAAAGGTTCTCAAACTTTTTAATCCTGCAAACCCAAACTGAATAAATCCCGTTTGGGAACTGCCGGGCTCATTATGACAAAACACGTTCCTCGGTCACATGTGGACCCGACTCTGCAGACTCGGCTTAAACACTCTGAGACACAATTATACCAACAGATTGTTTTATTTGTGATTCACTACGTGAAGTTAATTTGATGTTTTCTGTGCTTCTTGTGAAATGTGATACGGTAAACTCTGCTTTCAAGACTCACTTTGTCTAATTTAATCCTCCAGAACGGCATGTTCTGTGCTAGGTTTAACTAGCTGGTTCTGCTTGCTTTATTTCTTGGCATTCAGTATAAAAAAAACCCCCCAAAAACCCCAGGACAAATATTTTCTGTGGGTGTTATTTATGGCTGACCAATTTACCACACATGTATCATCATAATCCCAAAAATAAGTGTGCAAAGGACTGTTTGGAATGCAGTAATTGCTATTCAAGTGTCATGAGGTCACACTTTGTATGCCAACGTAATACTCAGTGGGTTGGATGGATTCTGACCACAGCAGATTCCCACCTGACATAGATGTGCTGGTCTGAGATGCTAAAGGTCATAAAGACAGTTGGAAGTACTGATTCCTCATTAAGGATGCAACGATACCACTTTTTTTCAAACGGATACGATACCGATACTTGGATCTGAGTACTTGCCTATACAGAGTACCAATGCTGATACTTGTACCACACAAAAAAATGCAATGAATTGGAAGACGTTTTTTTTCTTCTCGGCATGTTACAACAAATGATGGTGAATTAGAAAAGAAAAAAAAAGACAACAAAACCAAAATTACAAGTGACGAATAAATTATTGTACAGTTTCCGTTCAATATCTATTTTAAGTATTGGTTCATGGTTTCAATTAACTTAGCGAAACGAGTGCATTAGAGCCTTAAACCGGCATATCTGCATCCCTATTCGTCATCACAAAATCCATCCATTTTCTACATAATAATAATAATAATGATATGGTTATAATAACAATAGTAATGAGAAAATAAACTTAATTGTAATAATAAAATTAATGGTGAGATGAAATTATTAACAATACAAAATAATGATAAAAGATAAAGTGCAAAAGTTTAAAAATATAAAATAAAACGGTTAAACAATTATAAAATAAAATGAATTTAACGTATATAGAGTATGAAATAAAGGTATAAAATAAAGTACAAATTCCATCCATTGTCCAGGAATGTGATAAGTAACAAAATAACAATAACAATAAAAATTAATAATCAAGATGATAAAATAAGTATTAACAATACAAAATAAAGTTAAAAAAATATTATTGTTACAAAATATAGGGAAAATAGTATAACATAATTTAACCTTGATTTATTATAAATTAATTTAAATATAAATCATTATCAGAAGTAGAAAAAAATCCATTAATTGTCTACATAATAATAATAATATAGTAATAACAATAGCAATGTAAAATAAACTTAATTGTAATAATACAATTAATGATGGGATAAATTAACAATACAAAATAATAATAAAAGCTAAAGCGCAAAAGTTAAAAAAAATAAAAAATATACTTCAAAATAAAACCGTAAAACAATTATAAAATAACATTTATTTAACATATATAGAGTATGAAATAAAAGTATAAAATAAAGTACAAATTCCATCCATTGTCCATAGCAATAGAAGTAACAAAATGACAACGATAAAAATTTATAATGTAGATGATAAAATAAGTATTAACAATACAAAATAAAGTAGAAAAAATATACTATTGTTACAAAATATAGGGAAAATGGTATAAAATAATATTGAGCTACTATAAATTAATTTAAATATAAAGTAACATCCAAAGTAGAAAAAAATCCATTCATTGTCTGCACAACAAGAATAATTATGGTGATAGTAATGGGGCTGGACAATATAGAAAAAGAGCATATCGATAAAGGGAATAGTCATAATGACTGATAAGGATCATTATTGATAACTATCAACATTTTTTGAAAGTTTATTTGAAGTGCAGCCCTGGCTTTTTTTAATGGATCCTTAAATAAGCTAATAAAAAAAATCAATTCAACCTGTTTTCCAAAAATGAAAGTTTTTAAGAGACAAAAACAAATCAGAAGATCCGTGCGATTTTGGTAAGTGCTGACAGACATGAATGGAACACTTAATGTTCCTAACCATTATATTACTTAAATCGAAGGCTTATCTTGATGCTTTTTTTGATGTCTTTTAAACATGACACTTAATTATATTAATGTCCAAGACTTTTGGTTTAGTTTGTGTGCAAAAAAACGACCAATGAAGCTGCTAAAGCTAAAGCTAACCAGCTACTCATGTCACATTTTTTTCTCATACCTTTGGTGGAAACGTCTAATACATCAAATTATGCCACACCTAATCAATGCGTTTATCTTTAGTCTGGTTGATTATTGCAAAAGCGTCTTCACACGTCTGCCTAAAAGGTCAGCTGCATCTGATCCAGAACGCTGCTGCTCGCGTCCTCACTAGAACCAGGAAAGTAGAACACATCCCCTCGGTTCTAAAGTCCTTACATTGGCTCCCTGTAGCTCAGAGAATTGAATTCAAATTACTCCTACTAGTGGATCAAAATACATTAAAAGATTTGTTGTTGTCATGACCCACCCAGTTACCTCAGGTCTTCCGTTTCCAATCTATTCTGCATCCCCAGAATCAGAACCCAATATGGAGAGGCAGATTTCAGATTATTATGATCCCCTAATCTGGAGCAAATTTCCAGAAACCTACAAAACTGATGAAACGCTTGAAACGAGTTCTTGTGATCAATTATCACTGAGACATAAATATAATCTGGATTTCAGCTTTTCATTACCACTCTTTATTTAGCCTCCTTAATATATGTTTTTTGTTTTTCGCTCTTTTTTTTTTTCATTTTAGGAAGCTTTAATTGAATTTGTATTTTTCACTAAGGATTTACAGTGGAGTTCTCTCTAATAATTAATCATAACTACGGTCTAAATTGTGCTCAAATATTGATTATTAACAGCTATAAGTGGTGAAGTTTCTGACCCGGGAGGCGCTTGCTGAGAGCCAGTCTCCTCTTGATTAGCAGTTAAAGCTATGCGCTGATCCAGAACGAGCACTGAAGGATTTTCTTCATGTATTTGGAGCTCGGTAGCTGCAGTGGTCTCCAAACGACCATCTCATGCAAAGTGCGTAGATTATTAAGCCTGACGATTTCATTTCACCTCCTGAAAATCAAGTAGCTTAAAATACACTTTATAAAACCTTAACTGTTTCTGTAATCTTGTTGTATTTTACAGAAGCGTCCAACACATGTTGATTGAGACTAGAATTTTTGGCCAACTTGTGGAAAAGAAGATACTGTTTTTGTAATAACGACGGGTGTATTTTCCCCCACACATGAGCGTCAAATCCTCTCTACCTTGCTGACTCTTGCCGTCGTTAATGCCCCGCCGTGGCAGATGTGTTCGTGTTTTATTAATGTGATGCAGGTATGGGACATTTTTTATTGCTCATCTGCTGGGACCTGAGAGCTGCTGACTTCAGGAATGTCTTAAATTTTCAGTGCGAGACCCTGTAGGCTACTGACTCAAACCATCCCACAGGCTGCCCGTCTCTGGAGGGGTTTGAACTAGTACTGGAGCTAAGTTTAAGGTGTTTGATCGAGTCGTTAGGAATACAGCATTTACACAAAACTACAGATTCGGGTGAAAACGGGAGGCTTCCTGTCGGGGAATATTTTTATGTAACTGGGTTCAAATTAATTATTCCCCGTCTAAGTGTATCTAGGGTAGAGAAATGCTCACTATCACTCTATCAAGAGGTGACGTCTGCTAATATTACAGGAAAAAAAACGTTGGGGCGGAAGGAAACGCACTGACTCCCACTCTAATCAGAGCGAGTGCTGACCGGCTTTTCCACAAGTAGATTCGGAAGCTGATCTCATGCAGATAGAAGATGAACAATGATTGCTAAGCACCCTATAAGGTCTAGCATTGGACGGGTTCTGGAGGGCTTAAGTGATTTGGGTGCACTCTGTCTTCCATCTTGGCCAATATGCAGTATTAAATATCAATAACATCTGAAGGACTCTCATGTTTGTTTAAGAAAAAGTGTTTTTTTCCTTGGACTGGATGATATAGGAAAAAGAGCAAATCGATTAAAGGGAATAGTCACATTGATCGATATCAATAATATCGATAACTACCACAACATGTAGAAAAGGTATTTTAAATTCCTCCCTGGTCCTTTTAGTTTTTCTTCAGTGTTGGGCTGGATGATATGGCCTAAAATCTATATTGCGATTTAATCTAAAGCATGTGTGGTAACAAAATGTATTGTGGTAGATTCTTTTTGTTTAAAATGACTTCTTATGAGCAGTCGCTTTCCAGAAACATTGGAAAAAATACTTCAAAAAGGTTTAGAATGCCATTTAAAGAACATTTATTGTGCAAAATGTGTTTAAAAAATATAAAATTATTTTCCAAAATAATGCAACACAAAAAAACCCACCTTAAGGTGAATATATTTTAAAAAAAGTAGAATCCAAATATGAAAATGAAGTTCAAAATGATCTGCATATATGAATTAAAATGCTTCAAGTTCAAAAAAATTTTTTTTTGTACGTTAAATGAAAAACGACAATCTTTCGGTATTTAGTTAGAAGACAAAACTGAACATTAGTATCCTTGTGTATGTAGGCACAGTTTTATGACATTCAATTCAATTCAATTCAGTTTATTTATATAGCGCCATTTCACAACAGATGTCATCTCAAGGCACTTTACAAAAAGAGTTATTACAATACAATGTTAAGTGTAGAAATTACAGAACCACAGAAGATTGCGTCGTGGAATTCTCAGCAATCCCTCATGATCAAAATTCATAATTGCAGTACATTCAGCTAAACTAGCTTTCAGCTAGGTTTCAGCTTTAAATGATATTTAAATGTAGTCATTTTTCCAAACACTTTTTAAAAAATAACAGTTTGTAAGATACACAAAAAAAAATTAAGTTAAGACACCTGAGCAGCAACAGTAAATACAAACAAAAGTAATGTTTTAACTATTAAATTGTTTTTGAATGGTTAGTAATTTAAATTGAAGGCTTATCTTGATGCTTTTTAATCTTTTAAACTTTTTATGACACTATCGTAATAGTTGCTGATGCCTTTGGTCTTGTTTTTCAGTAAAGCTGATTTTAATTCAGTTCACCTGCTAAAGCTAACCAACCTGGGTCAGTGTTAATGATTCATTTGGAGTAGGTAGTGACTGTTGTGTTAAGCTACCTGATCGGCTAAAATGGAAAATGAGTGGAAACCATAAAAAAAAAAAAAAAATCAAACTTATTCATCGACCCCTTTTTTTTTTCTATCGCGCCAGATGTATATCGAACAATAGATATTTTAGTAGAACAATCCAGAAAAATTTTCTCCACGATAATATGGCACCCCAGATGGGACCTGAACCCACACTCCTTGGCTTACAAAGCCAGTGCCTTATTCATTAATGTACAGTATTATATTTGCTCTCTACAGATCAATACTACTAACCTAAAACCAGACCCATGCTTTGTCTGTGGCTGTTTTCACCCCTGATAATGCAAACCAGTTGAATTTGAGTTGAATACCGGTTTCCTAGCAGGAAGCTCATGTCCACCTTCTTCCCAGTGGGAAGTGAAATCCAACAAGTAAGCAGACTCCCCATGACATCAGTGGCCGCTCCCTCAGTTTCCCTGCCACTCAGGAAGCAGGAAGCTTGACAGGAAGTGTGTGGATTGTACAGACGTTTCCTGCCGTCTTGATAGAAAGGTGCTGTTGCAGAAAGGCAATGCTTCGTCAGAGTTTATGTATGTCAACTATGGCTAGTTATTTCTAGATTACAGAAAGTGTAGAAATTATAGTTATATATAATTAATTCTCTTACAGTGGCATACCAAACATTTTTGAAGTTGTTCTTCTGCTGCAATGTATCTGAAATGTGATCATGTTCTGAACAGTCTTTTATACGTAAATAAATAAAGATATCTCCCAATACGTATCGTTGTCACACATGCTTTAGATCAGTGTTTCCCAACCCTGGTCCTCAAGGCACACTTTCCTGAGTGTTTTAGAAGTTTGCCTGCTTAAACACACCTGATTCAGATATCTGCAGCTCAGCAAAAGCCTGTTTATCAGCCAACAAATGAAATCACCTGTGCCGAAGCAGTGAATAAACTAAAACATTTAGGGCAGTGTGCCTTGAGGACCAGAGTTGGGAAACACTGCTTTAGATTATATTGCAATATAGATCTGAGGCCATATCGCCCAGCCTTAGGGGACGGCAAATGATGCGTTATGTGGAGTGTGTTATTGAGACTGTTCTTTGGTGTGTAAAATAGAATAGAACAATCCTTTAATGTCCCACAAGGCCAAATCCGGTTGTAACGGCAGCAAAAGTAAAAGCGGAAAACAATTTAAGAGTATATAATAAAAATATATTTACATTAAGGACATATCTACAAAAACATAGAACTGTGCAGTTAAGATAATAAAAAAAATACAGAAAGTGGCATACCCAGATTGTAATGTACAAAAGAGCAGGATACTTAAAGATGTTTAAATAATTAAATATATTTATAAACATGTGCAGAATAGACCAGGGAGAAATATGTGAGCATCAAAATAGGCAGAGAATGCAGTGTTTTAACTTAAAGTGACAGTGTTTAGTTTTTGCAGTACATAGCCATTAAAATATTATGTAACAATATTTACGTAAAGCACATTAATTGCAAAATATTGGCGATATTGTAAAATATGACTTTAAAAATCTGTTTTAAAATACATAGGTCCTCTTTTGAGGGGAAAGCCATATTAGATGACGTCTTTACTTCTACAAGAGCCCGGACGGACAAAGCGCACGGAACAAGCCCGCTATTAAAACATGGATTTCCCCTCAAAATGCAAAAGAGTTTCGCCATAAATACATTTTTACCTCTTCGCTAGTTCCAAACGATGAAAGAGAGACTGATGTGCTCGTCATGTTGCTGCTAATAGATAATTCTCAGGGAATTGAGCATTTGAAAACAGCACTAGATGGACTTCCGTTGTTGAGTTTCTTACTCTATGACAGAGATACCGCATGCTTGTGATAATTTAGCTATGCACTGCTTCATACTGGCCGAAAATTACACACTGTGGCTTTAAATCAAACTAATCTTTTATTTCTAATCCCCTTTCATAACCTTGTAGACCTAAAAAAAATGTAAAATACAAAATTGTAATAAATTTAATCAATTTAAATTCTAAATAGAACGTACAGTAATAATAAATAAAACTATGTGAATGATGCATGAAATGGTTAAGAAATGCAAAATAAAGAAAATAATTATGTTTTTTCAAATAATAAACACAGTATAAAGTAATATGAAAGTAAACAAAAAAATGCAAGAATAATAGTTCAGTTGTTTGATCAGTTTGTCAACCTGTGATGGAACGAAGCAGTGAAGTTCCTGCTAAAAGATATGCTACCTTACCTTTGCATTTATCTCCGCCATGGTAACACTGATGCTGAGCCCTCCCTCAAACGGTCGCTTTATTTGACAGGCTTCTGTGAAAATAAAGATGTCGTGGGCCTTTGCTCGTGGATGCTATGATTGAATGCATCGGTTCAGGATCAAGCAGCCATTAGCAGTTAGTTTGCCACCAAACAGGATTCCTTAATCTGCACAGCTGAATTGAGGTTTGAGTGGCAGATGGTAATGTCAGGTCTGTCAGCCGAAGGCTAAATTGCAATTCAGCACGAGAGCTTTTTTTTTTTTTTTTTTTTTTATGGAAACCATTTTTGCTTGGATGCCTGCTGTTTCAGTCGGTTCCCAGAATCTGAATACATGTGCAGTTAAAGCAAAATGTAAGTGTACATTCTTAGTTATGGCTTTAAAGAATTTAACCTGCAATTTTATTGACTTTCTAAATTAATGTAGAAAAAAAATATGTTTGTTTGAAAGGTCAAAACGGTAATCTTTTGTGTCTCTCTGCAACAGATTCGCAGTGAGCCAGTAGTGGGGAGTTCTGCTTAAGACAGCTGATCATAGTTTATGTTATTGCTACATTTTAGTGCGCCGAGGATCGGTTCTAAACGGGATGCAACCTTTACCTGAGCCAATGAAACATTTATCCAGAAAAACTTCCTATACTGCGCCCTTACTGTGACATCTGACCGAGGCGAAGTTACGCCGATGGTTCACTTAGGGACAAAAACTTCTGTTTTAAGCTCAAATTATTTAATTCTTTTTTGTGGTTTGAAAGGAGAAGGGCATTTGACAGAGCTGTGTGGGTCAGCGGTAATTATTCTTTAATGATTAAGTTACCTGATAGGCTATAATGAAAAAATGAGGGGAAACTTTTTTTTCTGTTGAACTTTTTTATCTACCCCTTTTTTTTCTATCGCACCACAACTCTATCGATCGATATATATACTCTTATTGAGTTATCGTTCCAGCCCTACTTGTATTACAGTTATAATATGTGTCCGAGTGTCCAGATCTTCTCATTGACGATATCTGTTGGGTAGATGAAGCTAGATGTCACATTTCAGTGCCAACCTCTGCGGATGTGCCTGAGCAATCACACTGAGCGAGTTGTTACGATGCGGGGCTAAAGATCACGGCTGTGAGTCTTCCAGCCTGTCCCACAGCCCCGTTTCTCTCTACAAGCACACACCCAAGTATACAGACATGATTGAAGTCATCTTAAAGCTCATTTTCTGCAACTAAATCCTGCTCTTCAGTAGTTCAGCAGTTTCTGTCTTGTTTTCTGTAACTTGTTGGGCTTCCTGTGGCTTAAACATTAGCCAATCTTAGTATAAGAGCTTTCCTGACTGTATCAACTACAATTAATGCGGTTGGCTGGGTTTTATTGGCTGCTTCACATCGAATAGAAAGATGGGGTCACACCGAACGGTCATCGTTTCTTTCCTGCTCGACGCTTTTATTCCCAGACCTTTTAAACCCAACACACTTTTTTACTGTTGTTTTTGCAATGAAGTGTAAATGGTTCAGCTAGTTAAGCATCACCAGAAGCCTTTACTTATTTTATTTATATTCTTTCTTGTGCTAAAATGAGTTCAGACGATGTAAATGACCTTTTAATATGATTAAACCATAACTTCATTTGTTGTTTTGATGTTTATTTAGTTTCTGAACATAAGTTAAGATCAGGTCATTATTTTTTATACATTATAAAGAGCTTATATTCAGTGCTTTTATTTCGAAAGCGTCTCGCTGAGGCTTCAACAAACATCTGGCGTTCTGGATTTTTCAACAGTTAGAACAGCAAATAGAAACGTGTTTTGGACAGACTAAAAGTGCCTAATTTACATGAAACTTACCAACGCCGGGCCAAGAAGAGGCTCAAGGTCTGTTTCTTTTTGTTACTTTTACATTTTAGGTTATATCTGGCTCAAGTTTCGTTGCCGTTGACAGTTTAATGTGTCGTGGTTAGCCGTCGCTAGTGTTGGTATCAGTTTGTATTTAAGTAAAATAAAACTAGAATAATGCGTTGGTTGTTTTATTAATGCACAAGGGATGTATTTCGTGTGTCTTATGTAAGATCCGCCAAGCTTAGAACAATTTATTGGATTAAAGGGAAACGGTTAAACAAATATGTTAATGGAAATATAGCACTGCTTTTGTGGTCATTCCTTGTTGAACATGGATAAGAGGAGAGTGCATTTGTTTGTCTATCTGATATAAACAGTTAAAAATAATTTCTTTTTAGTAAAAAAGAAAGGGTGACTGTAATTTTTTTCATAGATCTTTTGTACAGTGCCTTGATTAATGGATCACAGTTTGCAAATAAAGGAATATGAAAAATCAGTTTGAGAGCTCTACTATCACATAGCCGGGATGCTACAGACGGTAATAGAAAACCATAGTAACAGCAATAATATTGTTAAATAATTTAATGGTTATATTGATATAGAGATGAAAAATGTGGTTTAAGGGGGGAAGTTTTCTCTTTATAGAATAAGAGTCTGATAATGTCGGCTGGTTTAGCTATCTGCTCATGTAGCTAGCCTGCGGCCTGTTGCTTGACGGATATCGGCATTACATTCCAGGGGATTGCAGCCAAGTTTGAGTCTTGAGTGGTCGTTGCTTTAGAGCTCTTGGTTTGAAGCCGTCCTAAATGCGTAGACTTCCGCTCAGTGGCTTTTTATTTACACGTTCAGTTTGCAAATTCTCTTCCATAATTGATTCCAGCTTTAATTCACAGGTTGTTTAAGCATCAGCTCGCTCTCCGTCCGTCTTGCAGAATCGCAGCTCGACGTTGGAGACAGTTAATTTTCCGTAATGGGCCTTCAAAGCAGGATCGATTTATGTTAAACTGCTCCCTAAAGGAGCTACTCTAAGCAGTCTGGAACGACACATCAGCAGAGTCTGTCCTCGTGTTCGTCGGGAGGGCGGGTTGGGGTGGGGTGGGGGGGAGTCAGCATTTCTCAGGGGCTACTGCTGGAATCCCCGGAATGCAAATGCAGGCTTTTAGAGGAGGATATCATACGTGGAAGAGGGTAACGTGATAGTTTCTGAGTGGACATCGACTGTTGTCTGCGGTTCCCTCCGACAGGAAACAAAACGGAAGACATTCGTGCGTTTGGGGCTGAAGCAGCAGGTTTTGGATCGAAGCACCTGCGGTTTACAATCCAAGCCCCACATTCCTGCTCTGTGATTCGGCCTCCCTTATCTATCTCTTCCCTCTGTCCTCTGCTTCTAAAACAAGCAGTGCATTGTGTGTGCTCAGCAGAGCTGCCCGCCCTCAAAGCTGCCCCAGCCAGCCTGTCAGACCACGTTAATCCCCTCCTCCCCTGCCTCGTCCCCCCCACCCTCAGCGGCGCTCATTGGCCCGTTCGGCCACCTCGTCTGCTCGCCCACCTGTCGGTCACATCCCGCTCGCCTCCATTTCTCCCCTGACCTCACAGGATCAGACGGCAATCAGGCAGGGGCCAATTACGCTGGGCCGCTTGGCGCTGACCGCCACCCGCTCCCAAGGTGCTTTGCAGCGGATCGATGTCTTAAGTCGAGGAGGGAAAACAACTAGGATCTGTCTGTGGGATCTCTGAGCGTGACGAGGAGTTAGGAGTCAGAAGTACAAGAGCTGCAAACACTAAAGTTGATCTGAAACCTTGGTTATTAAATCAGCGTACGCAGTTACACGCTGTAGACGAGAAGATGATGGGAAACCAAAATGATGGGAAGATGATGTGAAACCAAAAGCTGCTTGAAAATTAGATTCGAGAATTCATGACAACGTTGCTGGATAATTACGACTTTAGGGCTTAATTACCACTGAAACAAGCACCTTCATTATCATACCCAGCCCCACTTTTTTTTATTTTCATGAAACTATAGGATAAGTGTGAGAATTAGGGCTGCACGATTATGACCAAATTAATAATCACGATTATTTTGATCAATATTGTAATCACAATTATTAATCACGATCATTCATCCAGTCCTGTAAAATATGTATTTATGTTGCACCAATTATAAACGTACGATTTTGCAACATTTGTTTGTGAAAAATAAAACTTTAGATTAGAATAGATGATAAAAATGCAAAAAACAAACTCCAATACTTATATATATATATATATTATATAATATATATATATATATATATATATATATATATATATATATATATATATATATATAGATATATATATATAGATATATATATATATATAAGTACAAGCTAAATATGTTATTGCAGCGTGCAAGCTCAAAGTGCAATTTAACAGAAACAATTACAGATTATACAGAAAAGGCCTTTGACATTCCCTGCAGCTAAATCCTTAGTATTTACTATATGCTACTTAGCAACTATTACTCACCTGTTAATGTAATACTGCATAACAAACGATCGCGTAATAGGCATGAAATCAGACGTACTGCTCCACCATTTTGTATGTCCTTTGACCCGTATGACTTCTGTTGACCCAGATGTTTACGTTACGTTCGCCTGTGGTCCCGCCTCCTCTAGCCGTTATTTTGTCTGGTATGACTTGACAACTTAAATGTAGAATCAGTCGAAAAACTATTACAGTAATCAGTAATATTGCCTCACGTACATTTATCCGCTGAAACTGCGGCGGTGTCATTGGTTGACGGTTCGTTTGTAGCCATTTTTAGCTAGGTCCTTCTTCTTCTATGATTTCGGGGCGTCCGCTGCATTGTGGGATAGCGTATCATCCACCGGCTGCTTACTGTGGCGGTGGTACACTTTCGGGAACTTTCTGATTACTAGTCAGATCCATAATGTAGATTTGGATCTACTACATTGCTCAAATACTCCTTTTCACCTGCTACGTAGCAAGCGTAGTGCAGCCATTGTGAGTGCTGAGTGGCGTGTGCGCGGTTTTTATTTGGGCAGCTTAATTAAGCTTTAGCCATGCGTTTTCCCCCTGGTGGCTCGTAAAATATTGATTGAGTCGATGTGTGATAAAGAACAAAGCAGAAGAGCTCGCATTTTGAATGTAAATATCGTTGACGATCAGGTTCATTTATTTGTGGCCACCAAAATCGTGATCACGATCAAAATCCGATTAATTGAGCAGCCCTGGTTAGAATGGAATTATAATTTTTCGATTTCCATAAAAGCACATTTGGTCCAGTCCTTGAACACTTCAATCACATTCTGTTTATTTAAATTGGTATCGTCCTTAAAAAGAAAACCCATATCGGTCTCTCTTTAAATCTGTATCAAATAACCTAGAGAAACAATCCTGTGGCTTTGCAGTTCTAAAGTATTTTTTTGCCGGTGTTGCAGTCTAAGTCCGACGGGCCCGTTTGTTTGTCCCATCTCCACTCCCACTGTCAGCTGGTTCTCTTTAGACGCCCCCGCTCCGCCCCCGTTGGGTGCTGCACCCAGGCCTCGCCCCGTGTCAGCCCAGCCCCTTCTTCCTGGCTGGACTCTGTGGAGAATTTGACCAGAAACACAATAACACTTTGTGGGTGTCCTCAGGCCTTCCCTTCCCTCAGCTCCACCCGCTCGTATTTGTTGTTTTTAGCCGTGCAGCTGAGACGAACGCACGTTTACACTCACTAACACACACACACACACACAGTGCCATTGCGCAATAGCAATATGTCACCGGGGCTGACGTAATCCTAGACGGTGTGTGGGTGGAAGTTTCAGCATGTGTGTGTGATCTTGGGAGCTTGGGTGGACGTCTCTCACCGAAAAAAAGAGCAGATGTATTTCCCTTCGTTTTTTTTTATCATCAGACACCTGCATGTGTGCCAACAGGGAGAGGTTGCAGCCTGAGCTACTGTTACTAATCAGCTGTTTGTCCAAGGAGGCAGAGTCTGATGCAAATCCGCTGGCCGTTCGCGCAGCCAGAGTGTTTAGTTGTTGTTAAAACGTTTTCTGTGGCGCCCAGCTATCGTCTGCCGGTACGGTTTGGCTCGCACAAGCGGAAGCGAAGCTCAGACGGTTGCTCATCCTGTTCGAACCGTGTTTTTGTTGAAGCCCCACATGATGTCATGGGCTAATCTGGATGCTTGTGGCACCAGTCCCACCGGTTAGGTGCAGGATATCTGCAGCTTCCATCATGTTTAATAGCTATTCTTAATGCCAGGTCTTCTGCAGAATTCATTTCTGGTGATGAATCCACATCTATTGTTTGGATCTATTAATTATTGCCTCTATATTGATATGAAATCTTAAATAAATGTAATCTAATTTTACTCTAGCCTTCTTTTCCTTGCACAGCGTAATTGCCCTTTAAGGGATAATAATTCTGTAATATTTACAACTTATAACAGATAAACAAAATGGCCTTTTTATTGTTTTACTAATCGTAAATAACAATATTTGATTAGAAGGAAGTTATTTGGGAATTATAACACATTACTGTTAAAGATTGATGGATAGGGGTTACTTTTTTGGGGGGCCGATATCAAACTTTTTTTTTCTACCACAGGCTGTTGTTGTTTTTTTGTTGTTGTTTTTTTAAATGGTTGCCGATAACCGATATCTAAAGCTGATTATTAAGGGCGATATATATTCTTTTTAGCAGCACTTTGATGGAGAAAGACAATCGAACACTCACTGTGTGCAGCATCAATTAAAAAGTCAATAAAACTCTTTAAATATTTATTGAAGTTCAAATACAGGAAAACATGAAAAACTCAAAACAGTAACCTGAGTGCAAATGGTTTCAGAATAATAGAAAATAGAACAGATTCAAGTTTCTTTAGGTAAGCCAAGTAGCGGCTGCAGTCAGCCACTACAGGTGTCTGATCTTTTATTAAAATTTAAATATCAGCTTTTTTTTATTGGCCGATGGCCTATATAAAAAAAATTTAATATATAGGCTGAAATATCTGTTGGCCTTTATTTTTTACCCTATTTGTTTTTTTTGCAGAGTATTAAAATCAAACACTTTACCAAACTTAATCTAACAAACCAATATACTGATTAAAGGTACAAAACGGGTAACTTAAAAGAAATGTATGATTTGACATTTGTTGAGTCATGAGAAAGCGATTACTTAACGGAAGAAACTGTTAATGTGTTTGTGCTGCATGCATCTTCATTTTAATCTATAATAAATATAACATTCTCAAAACATTACACTGGTATTTAAAATGAAGGTGCGCTAAAACTATGCACTAATGTTCATTTCTTTAACTATTTGCTCAAAAATCACAAACCAAATTACTAGGGATGTTTATTGGCAAGAATCTTGCGATATATGTATCACGATACAGAGGGATCGAGACGATGTATCACGATACGATGAGTAAAACTATATATTGCGATTTTCAAAACTGAATTTAACTGTCACAGCATCCTTAACACTCCAACCTGTTTCATCCATAACTCATCCAGTTTTATTACTAGTTCTAGGACTGAAGGAAGTGAAAAAGCCAGTCCTACTGTTAATTTTACTGGCAAAATGATTGTGGTGTCAGAATGTCATTGAAATTCTAAAAAAAATTATAATTAAAAAATAGTTGCTATTCGATATCGATATATCGTGGCAAAATATCGTGATATATTGGCGTATTGGTATCGGTTTGAAAAAATGTGGTATTGTTGCATCCCTAGTGGCTTTTCCTCACAGCACACGATTTATGTAATTAAGAATACCGGTATCGGCAGATTATGAACCTCAGATATCTGTATCGGAAACAGAAAAATGTGGATCGGTGCATCTCCAGTTACAGGTGTTGGAATAGGTTTGTGGTGCTGCTGCCTTTTGACTGCGATGGGTTTAAGGCAAATGTAACAGCGTGGGGCCTCTTGCTCCACGTCTGTCGCAGCAAGCCCTTACCAATTCCTCTGAGGAAGCTCCATAGAGCCCAAAATTACACAAAAACTCAATTTAATTATCTTTTAAATTTCCTGCAGCAAATAATTTGAATTAATTCGTTCATTGACTTTCTTTGTCCAGGCCTAAATGTAGGGTTTTGGAATATCAGAAGTGAAACCTTGCTTTTTTTTCTCCAATCAAATTATTCCAAAAGTTTTGCCTCTGCTGCCGCAGATGTGTTCCAACATTTTTGTTGTGTAGATTTTGGTCATCTATATCAGCCGATATATTAGTCTTTCCCAAGTTGGAATGAAACATTATGGCCTGACCGACTGCATATTTAGACGTAAAAGTGAGAGCACACAAGTATTATAATCTTCAGTTCCAGGTTAAGCCAGAATATGGAGAGGAGCATGGAGGGTAATCCGAGGAGGATTGTAGTACACAAATTATAGTTTATTCACCTGCTAACAGAAATATTTCTAGAAAGCTGTTAAACATCGCCAGAAGAACATTTAAAGGTTAATTGATGCGCCACAATTTTGGCCTCCCGCCTTTGTTTGTGCACCTGAGTCGAAACATGAGACCCAGGTGAGGCGGTCGCCATGGCATCATGCCGTAGCTTGTTGGTGTCGAGTTCCTGTGGCAGAGAGCTACCGCTCGGGCCACTTCATATCTTTGCAGAGTTAAAGAAAACAATCATCCTTGAGTTGCATAACTTTAATGACGAGGTAAATAATTACGTTTCAACTAGCAGGAAAATGGGCAATAAATGACTCCTAATAAGTGAATAAATTTGAAAGGATCGTGACCACTTGTACATTTTTATGCTCTTAAGATAACCTCTTTAGGTCAATTCAGTAAAATACATTTAGCAACAAGTAATCTTTCGACATTAAATTAGCCTTTATTATACCAAGGAGCCTCTGGTTCCATAGAAATGGGGCTGCAAAATAAAATGCTCTTGGATTCCTAGAAAAAGTTTATCGAGCTGAGCTCTATGGCTTAGATTTTAGATTTAAACAAGTGAAGAATAAATGAAGAAGTTTGTCAATTTAAGGCTTTAACATCTTTAAAAGTCAATTAACTTCATACATCTTTTGTTGTGAATACAACCAAAGTTGGTTTAGGTCAGTTGGCACAAATGCCTTTTATACTAAAGATATTGTTAGAAGGGCTTTGATCCCGGTCTTGTGGTTGAAGTACAAACTACACATGTTTCATCAAAGCAAAAGTGTGTAATGGACAGACTGCATGAGATTTAGCAAGTAAATGTAGTAAATCTTAACCCTAAGCTACAATATCCAATGAAATACATATTTTAGGCTTACTAACAGGGCTGGACGATCATTCGATAGCAATTTCTATCGAGGGACGAGTGGTGCGATAGAAAAGTTCAATATAAAAAAAATGTTTGCCCTAATTTTTTCATTATAACATAGCAGGTAGCTTAATATTGCAATAATTACTTACTTCAAACGAATGAACGCTGACCCAGGCAGCTCCTTCAGCCACCGCTCTCTCTCCTTTTAAACCACAAAACGGATCAAACAGTTTTAGCTGAAACAGAATTTTTGATAGTCCCTAATCGAACCATCGCCGTAAGTTCATGTCTGTCGGATGTCACAGCAAGGGAGCAGCGGAGGAAGTTGTTCCAGATAAATGTTGCCGTTTTGAACCAATCCTCGTCTAGCCAAAACACTAAATGTAGCTATAATAAACCAAATAAAATACTACAGTCAGCTTACTTAAACAGGACTCCTCTCCCGGCTCACTACGAATCCCAGTTACAAGAAACACAGGAAACTTACAAAGGTCGCGCTAACCACGCCTGCAGCTTTTAAAAAAAGCTTCCCCCGGTTCTCCAGCCAGGCCTCGGAAGCTTAAAACGCTTTTAAAAAACAGAACTGGGCGTTGATAGACCTGCCGGCTTCAGTTCTGACTGGACTGGGCTTCAGTGTTCTGGGCTCCTACTACACTCTGGTATAGGTGAGTAGCTGGTTAGCTTTAGCTTTAGCAGCTGAACTGAATTAGAATAAGCTTCATTGACAAACTAAACCAAAGGTTTCTGCCATTGATATAACAGTTTCATAAAATGTTTAAAAGATTACAAAAATGTCAAGATAAGCCTTTAATTGAAATTAAAAAATATATAATATAATGGTTAATAACGTTACTTTTCTTTGTATTTACTGATGATAGTCAGGTCTCTTGATTTGTTTCTCTGTTTTACAAACATAAGATAAAAATAAAGGTTGAAAAAATGAATGAAATAAATTTTTATTTAAAATTAGTTTATCGAAGAATAACAAAATGACGGGAGCCACTTAAAAAGATTTTTTAAATATTGTGATGGTTATCGATAATTATCCATCAATATGACTATTCCTTTATGGATATGCCCTTTTTCTTTATCGTCCAGCCCTACTTACTAATATCTTTTACATGTGACCAAAATTCGGAAAGTTATTTCACACTTTAGGTATGAGGCTTTTTAGCGACACTAGGCAACTCAAGAATAGAAATGTGTAATACTGGTTGAGGCAGCATCTACATTTTCGGTTGAATTGTGGGAAGAGAAATGAAGTCCATATATTTTGATTTTTCTAGTTTTAATCAAAGGATTGCTTCAGTTTACTTTTGTAATTCAATTTATAAAACTGATTTCATATTGCAAAACAAGAAGGTGGGAGCTTATCAGACTGCAGTGAAGGAATTTTGGCGTAGTTAGCCAGATTAAAAATACTGTAATTGTGAAAAACACATGTCAATTGAGCATTATCAGCATCAGTTGGAAAAAAAAAAGTACATTTTAGGATTAAAAAGTCAGTTTTATTCCTTGGGGAATGATGCTGGGAATGATGTCATGCATAACTGGAGTGCATTGTTGTTGCAAGTTGTAAAATGGTGAGATTTGCCGTTTTTTGTTGCTCAAACTAAAATTGTCAAGAATTGTGGTTGTGATCATTTTATGTGAGAGGGATTTAATTAATATTTATTGTACAAACCATAGACTTGTTATTACTCATTTAAAAAACAGGTCCTGTTTGAAGTCTGTCTTTGGAGTACAAACCAAAGCTGTATTCCTCCCAGACGCAGGTGTGATGATTGAAGTAATTATGGTGTAAATGAGCTTTACCAGATCTTGAGGAAGCCTTTGGCCTTTAGAGGAAGATGCAACTTGGCATTATCAGCATGAAAAGAAAAATAACTAATATACCGTCTGATTTTTCTGAAACCGCACAGTGAAAAACAAATCCGCCCTAACATGGACCTCTGTGGGACTCCATAGAAAACAAATGCAACAGATTGGAGGAAGCAAACCACTGATCTCTAATCCAAACTGGCATACTTGTTTTGTTTTTGCCTGAACCTGAAGTAATCCAGGTGTTCTCACCAGCTTCCCTCGGTCATTGAACATTTTAACTACATACAAGCATAAATCTCGTTTCTGTTTGGATGACCTCTGAGTTTGAGCTCATTTTCATGGAAGATTTTTGCGCTGCAGCTCTCCGGTACGACCCATTCACGCAGGGTGACGCACTTAATATCTCTTGCGGTAATGAACAGTCGTGAAATGACCCCAGATCCCACCGCTTCTTCCTTTCAGCAGGTGGTTTCCGCTTGGTTCGGGTTCTGTTTTGGTGTGTTGGAGGCGCCGATACTTCATCTGCTCTGTTTGGTCCAAAAGTCGCTCCAAGGCTGACATCGCTGCAGGTGGATCTGCATAAATCAGCCTCGGGAGCATATTTGTGTCTGCATTCGCCGCACGTATGGACCTTCAGAAATGCCGACTTAAGGTCACAGTCTTGGAAGCTCACGCTCGGCGTTTGGACCCGCGGCGGCTCGATCTCAAGGTGCCGCGTTTTAACCAGTTATTGATCTTTCTTGTTCAGCCTTTGACCTTCCTCAGTTTTCTCCCCAGTCTTTCTTTTCCATTTGCTGAGAAGGAGAGGGGAAAAAACAGAGTAAATGGAGCAGAATTGAACGCTTCCTCTCGTTTTTCGGCCTGTTTCTGACTCTTGCTTCATGCTCCCACAACATTTGAACTAATCGCCGTCTTTTTTATAGTTTTTTTTCCCTAAACTAGTGTGCTTGCTGAAACCTTGTGAAGTTTATCTGCAAATACGCAGCTTTAACTTTGCACGGCTTCGTTTAATTTAACGCTGAATTCATGTTAAAACACCCTTTTAAATGCTGAACCACATGGTTTGATTTAGCTCCCATTATCACAGGTATACGTTCACAAATTAGACTCCGTCTTACGGCAGATGCTCCAGATGTTTCTCATTATTTGTAATCGTGAAGGTATCCTAACTACTCATCATTTTAGTATGCAAAGTAAAAGGGCTGTGTTGTCAAAATTGGAAACAACGATTCTGAATCAATTCTTGTAAAAAATGTCATTGAATTGATTCACAAGTTCAAAAAATTAATTTAATTGTTTAACATAATTTGCACTTTTTTTACAGATAAAATGGGAATAAAAATCCAGAGAGCCGTTATACAATGTTCTACTGGTAAACTGTTACTCACCCAGTATTAAGTCATTGCAATACAGCCGTATAATTAATATAATGGCTCAAAAATGTTTTTTAATAGCACTGACCCAAATCTATATCGAGCTGGATCAGATTGAATTGGATCAAATCGGACCGTGATAATCGATTCTAACTCTTTAGAATTGGAATCGATTCCTCACCATAGAAGGTGCTAAATTATATCTAGGTTATATCTGTTTTCATCATGAATCAGATTATGGGTCGCCATCAGCTTCGTGAACATTAAAAGCGTGAGAAACCCAACGGCTGTGGATACTTTTGTAAAGTATTGTGTAAATGTAGGCATGGTTGGAAATTAACCCATAATGCAGTGCTTTCATTCCACTACACGCCAGCCTTGATCCCTCGGTTAGTTATGGAGGTGTTGAAGTAACGAACAGGCCTGGAATCAGAGGATTCCTACATGATTTGTCCCCTAACCTCCACATAACTCCCCGTCTCTGTCAGAAAGAGAGGGCTGGCTTCGTCCTGAGGCTGAAACTCACCTGAAACAAAAACTGCTGCTCTTTGCCACCGCAGAGGAAATGTGTTGCATTTAGTCTCTTTATTGTTTCGGGGCGGCGAGCCTCTGCTGCCCGTCTTTGTTTTTCTTGGTGATTCAGGTTGTTTTTTGTGCTGAGCAGGAAACTGCCAAAAGCCCCAGTTAGTCCAGTTTAGTTCTGCCATATTACTGAAAGGTTTACTGTTTCTTTTATTCCATGTAAAGCATTTTTTATAGGACAGGAACCAAGCATTGATTAACGTTTTGTTCTTGTTGCGTATTGTCCTGTCCACGGTTAGCCAGTTAAGTCGGTTATCCTGATCCGACGTGTTTTAGGCTGCTGTCCTGCTGAAAGGTGAACCTCTGCCCCGGCTTCACAGAATCAATTAGGGCTGCAGCGATTCGTCTAGTTACTAGTGCTCCAGGCAAATTGATTGTTCCACACGGACCGTTGTTTTTGATGCATCTATGCGAAGCGAAATGCGTGATACAGTTTGAATTTAGTTGGCGCGATAGCAGAGAATAAAGATGCCCATAAACTGCAGAAAATGTGTAAAGATTGGTAACGTTACATTCTAAAAAAAGGAAGAGAATAAAGTGCAGCGTATTTATTGCAAAGTAGAGCTGGAGTACCACAGCACTACGAGCTCAATGTACATCCAGCATCAGAAAACATCCACATTGTATCACCAAGCGTCGCTGAAACAAGGTAATATAACCTAAAGCCTGTAAATATTGATTTTCGCTCGTTTTGATAATGTATTTGTAGCGACAATAAATGCTCCAACATCACAGTTACAGCTTCTAAAATCAACACTTAATGCTGCGCTGCGATCAAAGTAAGAAAAAAAACTTTCTCACTCTCTCCTGAGACAGAGACTCCTGTGAGTTTTTAGAATGATTAATAATTGATTATTCCTAAACGTTCAGTGCTGCTGAGCAGGGGCGTATCCAGGAGGTTAATAAAGAGGAGCTAAAACGGGCCCGGGGTGGGTCTGGGTCTATAGCACCAAAATAAAATCAGAAATGTTCTTCTAGTGGGGACCCAATCTGAGCTGGTCACATTTTAAAGCTTTCAACTGTTAAAAAGACATTTAAAGTAATTTTGTTTTGCTAAGGTTTATGTGACAATGTCGTCTCAAACTCGCTTGCTTTTCAGATAATTTAAGTGATTGGTGAAAACTTAAAATAAAATCACAAAAACTTTTCAACTTTTCACAAAAAAGTGGATGGACTGTTTAGTTTCTTAACTTACATCGTTGCTGTTGACTCTTATTTTGTCAAAGAAATAAATACTGTAAATGGGCTTAGTTTTGGAGCCAAATGTTGGAGTTGGAGTTCTTTTTTCATTTTTTTATTTTTGATAGATTAAACGGAAATGCTTGATCATTTTACAGCCACAACATTTTTGTTATGCATTATTTGTTTTGGTTGTTTAAAAACGTAAACATATCTGATTAATCGAATCGATAAAGTGCTAGATTAATCGATTCCAAACATAATCGATAGCCCTAGAATCAATCTTCTCATGAGCTGTTACCACTCTCCCTGTCCTCAGTGAGGTAAATGTACCCCCCACAGCATGATACTGCCACACAGGGTTCATGTTAACCAAATATTTAACGTATTCAACTAGAGCTTGGTATTCAAATTTCAAGAATTGATTCAGATTCTCAAAAGTTGGTATCGATTATCACAATCCAATCTGTTCTGTCTGTGCTATTAAAACGGTGAAATTTAATGACCTAACACTGGGTAGGGGTTCTTTCAGCACGGAGTAAAGGTAACTAAATCAATAAGAAAATTCTTGTACAAATTAAATATTCAAAATGAATTTAAAAAAAATGAGAATGTTATTAAACAGATTAAGAGGTGTAAATTTGGACAAGTGTTTTTGGAGCCAATCGGTTAGAATGACCCAACAAGGTCTATGAAATAAATTAAATTATTGCATAATGAATCTAAATAAGCTCAATAATTTTTCCAGCCCCAATAATTTCTATTTGCATGCATGTTTGTTTTTCATGTCCCCCCCCCCCCCAAAAAAAAAAAAAAAAAAAAACTGGATGGAAAAATGGCAAATATTGTCCCCATATCTGTAGAGTAAAATGTTTTGTTTTTTTATTCAATCTGAGTAATTTTATTGTTAGTTTTCATGCATTTACTTACAACCGTTTTCCCGTTTGAGCCATCCATCTATTTTATGTTATCATTTTCATATTTCGGTTTGTTTATATTGGCTAAAAAAATGCAGTTTGTATCGTTTATCCCAATTTCAGGGGCAATTTATCATCCAGTAAAATTTGTTAATGTACCAAGAAAAAAAAAAAAAGTCCAGTGTGACCTCTGACCTCTGTTGCTACCACACTGTTACTTCTCTGATGAACTTTCTTCCTGCAGATTGAAGTAGCGAGACATTTCTCTGTATTGTTTTAGTTGTGTGCTGTTGATGGATTGAACATTGTTCTGTCTGTCATAGACGTTTCTCCCTAACCTATCCGCTGGTCTTCATTATCCTTTTCCTTCTCTAACGAACCCCTAAGACCTCCGTAGAACAGCTGGATTAATGCTTGGTTCAAATCTGGCTCAGATAGACTCTCTTTACTGGTCAGGGCAGTGGTGGTCAAATTAGGCAAAGATTGCTGATCCAGATTGACTTTATTTTTTTAGACAAATTAAAATCTTGAAATAGAAAATTATGGTGATAACACCAATTATTTGTCTTTAAATAACCAAACTGTTTGCCGTCTGCTGCAAAGACCACATCTGTCCATTAATAACTATTTGGATCATCGATGAATCGGATCGGGTCTTAATTCGATTGATTTATCTTATTAGCTGAGAAATTATTTAAAATGCGTTACAAAAACGTTTTTGTTTCCTCTTTCGCGTTAACAACAGAACTTTATTAGAAAACAGTTCAATAGCGCACAAACAAACAACCTCTAAGGTCTTGGTTCATCAAATTGCTGTAAGGACAAATGTGCCATATTACCAACTTAATATTAGGTATTTTTGTAACTTAAAAGTGACCGGAGCTATTAGAAACATAACAAATTAACATTAAAATCCATCGCAACATGTTCTCCCCTCACATATGCTACATTTGTTGAAATATCAAATAATAAAGAATAAAGAGTTTTATATGGCTTTGCTTTATCAAAGTTCTTTAAGGACAAATTTGCTATAAGTCAACATAAAAACAAGGAGTAGGCCTTACTCACACATCCTCCACTGTCATGCATAACCAAATACCCGCTAAAATAAGCAGCAACAACATATGCGCTGCTTATGTTTAAGATGCTGCATCATCGCCGTCGTACCCCCGTTTCATGAAAGGTCTGACTTACAAATGTTACAGTTATCAAAACGTCTTTGCGTTTTTTAAGGTAAAGTGCTCACAAAGTTTTGAAGTTTTTATTGTCTTAGGTTTACCTTCTCCTGCCATGCACCACTGCAGCTTACAACCTATTTGGATAGTTGCTCGCGCTGACTGTTAAATAAAGCTTATGTACAAAAAAAAATAAAAAATTATTAGTTGCCAATGCATTTTACCATCAAATTTAACCTATTTTATTGATTCATTTTTGTAGCCCAAATATGTAACAAAAGGTTTGGACCAGGGCTGAAACGAACTAACTAATTAATCTGTCGAATATTTTTTTCGATTAATCGCTTTTATTAATAATAATTGGCTATTACTTTCACCCCTATAAATTATTACAAACAAATTTTAATAAACAACAATGAAAACACAGGAGAATTGTGCAGTTAACTGCAATGTATTTAACTGGGGTAACAGTGCACAATATTTGTCCAAAATCATTTTTAGGCATAAAAACAAAAAAAGAGGTTAGAATTCCATACAAATTAATGTACAGGGGGTGATAAAGACAACTGCTGTGTTCACACTTATGATTGTGTCCTTCATAGGCATATATGGTTAAAAAAAACAATACTACCAGCTTTCCAATGATATAAAACGTATAAATTCATGAAAAAATATAAATCAGGAGTAAAAATGGCGGGACGTTAAGGGGTTAAGCTGAAACGTGATTATAAAGCAACTAATCAATAACTTGACTACTTGTCAACCATTTTAAAAATCGATTTTTTTTTTTTTTTTTTAGCTCTAGTTTGGACGCCCCTACAGTGTTGGGGATCCCGAACAACCTTCATCACTGCAGGGTTTCCTGATTTTTTTTTTTTTTTTTTTTTTTTTTCCTCATCTGGTGATGATGAGCTTCTATTGAAGTTTAAATTTATACTCTGTAAGCCTCAACTGAACCTCCACCTGGATTTATGCCGCGGTTAATCTCTCCATTTTCCCCAGGCTCCTCATTCTTTTTGCAATCTCGCTCAAAACTATTGATTTTAGTCAGTTTTTAAGCTATTACCTGGTAAAGCTGCACATTTTTCGCGTATTAAAGGTTTCTCCTAAATCTTGCCCCTACTTAAAGAAATGGGAGGATGATTCTCCTGCTTCGAGGTTTCTTTGTTTGCTCTGTGCCCGCTCCTCGTCTGCTTTCCATCTCTTTGTCCGTCGGCGTGTCTGATGTCTGCAGGGATGACTTTCCCCCCTCCCCAAATCTGAGATAAAAACTCAGTCCAGCTGACCTTAGACACTGGCTTAGGGAGGAATCCCCCCATGGTGCTGCAGGTGGGGCTGCAACAATATTGACTCAGGAACTCAGTTCATTTTATTAGGCTCATGTTCGTGTGTGTGTGTGTGTGAGAGAGAAAGAGGGGAATGACGCAGTGCTCCTGGAATCTGTTCTCATTTTAAAGCAGCCGTTATCCCAAAAGTTTCTCTCCTCCCTTCTCTTAAAATTAATCTTTCCAATACCCCACCCCAAAAATAAAAAATAAATAATAATCTTAATCAGTGTCTCCATGGTTGCAAGGGATAATGGCTTTACTTCATCACAATTGGTACTTAATAAAAGACAGTAGTATCAGTTTTAGCTGAGAGTATTAGACTGACTATGTCTTTGGGTGAGGAATTATACTTTTTTTCTGTTAGCAGCACTGTGCCAGAAATGGTATTCACATGTGGATTCTAACAAAGTCAGTTTTTTTTAAGCACTAGCTCTAAGCAGCATGTTTTAATCTTTGCGGTGACACTCTTGAGTCGACGTAGCCACGAGCTAACTGTGCTAGCCGAAGCTAACACAGGTTAGCGTGAGCTTTTATGCAGAGAAAAACAGAGCTCAGGAGAAATGATGGAGAAATGTTCCCTGATTTTTTTTTTACTTGGGCTGAAGTGGCGCTTAATTCGAGCGTCCAGTGTGGTATTGGAGCACTGATTCAGCCTCCAGAACATCTGAACCCCAATGTGAAGTCATGAAAAGTCCAGAACAGCATGACAATAACCTCTGCAGCGATCCCACCATTTGATTACGCACAAATAGGTGGGCATTTTAGTTCCATGCGGAGCAGGAAGAAGTTCAGGGTTCCTACAAGGTCGGAAAAGGCTTTAAAAGCATTGAATTAGTGGAATTTTGAAATAAAACATTAAAAAAGTATTGAATTTTAAAATATTCAGCATTTTTCTTAAAGCGTTTAATTTGTTAACCACGATTATTTCGATTAAAAATGTTGCATAAAGAGTGGCGGAACCAACAATTTAGAACGCAACAAAGCGTCAACATACCAAGAACATGTGATGTCTTCAGTAGATGAAGATTAACATAAAAATAAAAACATAACCAATGTAAAAAACAAACAAAAAAAACGTAGATTTGTATGCAAACTTTCTTGTGGACTGCTGAAATATTCTTTGTTTTTTCATTTTCCACATTCCCCTGAGAGAGAAAAAATGAACACCAGTTCAATATTTTTTTATCTACAGGGATAAATGTGAAAAAGGCCATGAAATGCGTAGTAATTGTTTTTTATATTTGGTCTTATTTGCACATTTGTTTTTCTCAGTTTATACTCTGTTAACTTCTCGTAAATAATACGTTTACTTTCTTCTTTTTAACGCAGAACTACAAATTATTCCTATTCAATAAATATTCTGTTTTAAATTAGGGATGTTAGAAAATTTCGATATGCCGATATATCGCAATATTTTATGTCACGGTATTATATCAATATTCAAGAGCAAAGAATCTATTTATTTATGTATTTTTTCCAATGAAATGCTGACACCACAATCATTTTGGCAGTAAAATTGAAAGTAGGACTCGTATTTGGTGGCTTTTTTACCTCCTTCGTTCCAGTGGATCAACTAGAACAAGTAATAAAACTGGATTAGTTATGGATGAAACATATTGGAGTGTTTAGGATGCAGTGACAGGTTTTCTACAGTTAAATTCAGTTTTGAAAATCGCAATATATATTATTACTCACCATACCGTATCGTGTATCGTGATACATATCGCATCGCCTGATGCCAATACACATCCATCCATCCATTTTCTTAACCGCTTAATCCTTAATGGGTCGCGGGGGTGCTGGTGCCTATCTCCAGCTGTCAACGGGCGAGAGGCGGGGAACACCCTGGACCGGTTGCCAGTCCATCACAGGGCCACATAGAGACAGACAGGACAAACAACCATGTACACACTCACCTAAGGACACTTTACAGTGATCAATTAACCTGACAGTCATGTTTTTGGACTGTGGGAGGAAGCCGGAGTACCCGGAGGGAACCCATGCATGCACCGGGAGTACATGCAAACTCCATGCAGAAAGACCCTGGGCCGGGATACGAACCCACAACCTTCTTGCTGCAAGGCAACAGTGCTAACCACTGCACTGTGCAGCCCGCCAATACACATCCCTATTTTAAATTGTCCTACTCAGTTATACATTGTAATCTGAGTATACCGCTTTATTTTCCATAACTGCACAGTAATTGTGCCCTTAATGCACATATATTATTCTCAGTTATATTTTATTTTTTCTACCTTTCCTAAATGCTTGTTTTATCTGTCACTTTGCTTCTGAGGGAAAGGTTTTAAAAGTGTAATGTTCTGTAAAAAGTTGATTTTTCAATGGAAGATAAAATTGTTTGATGGCCTGTTTCCCATCCTCCAAAGTCCAGACATATTTTTCCAATCGCTTTCGTCAGCTCATGAGCCAATCTCCAACACACGTTGGTTACGTTATAAAAAGAAAAAACACTTTACTGAGGCATCGCCTCGGTTATACTTGTAACTTGATGTTTCGATGTGGTATCTCTGCTCAGGCTCAGTGGAAAAACATCGCTCTCGAAGGCCAAAAGCGGTTTGCTGGCTCAGATAAGAAGCTCTGGTTAGTTTCCCTAACACCTGATAACCCCCTGCCTACCACCCCTCTCACACACACCAAGCTTTCTGTGTGGGTTTGAGTTAAGAAAGCACCAGAGCAGCCTCTTTTTTTTTTAAACATTTGAAAGATGTGGAGGAAAGATGAATGTAAGCAAATGGTCCCGTCTCTCTGCTTTTTGCATGTTCTAAAAACAGTATTTCTCGTCGTTTTCGATGCGCAGACACAGCAGATGTGTTCGTAGCCCTCCTCAAATAAAAATAAGGGTCCCTTCGGTCTGCGTGACAGGCGGGGTCGTTGTTTTTTAATCACATAAAAACCTGTACATAGGAATGTTTTGCAGTACTGATGCGTGCCCTAATAACAGCCTGCAGTCAAAATTAATAGACCGAGCGCAAAAGAAGTTGATGGAAGATGTATGAATATTTTACATCTAACACAGAGCGTCTTCTGCTTCCTTTTTTTTTGGTTTTATATCTTCTAGAGCCTTGCCATAAAACAAAGAATCACAACTTTCTCTGTTTGATTTGATATTTGGTATTTGATATTTGATAAATGATTGTATTTGTTTTACAAAAAGAACAGACTCGAGTAAAATCAAATGAAAACAAGGTGAAGTTGGGTCATGGAAGTTCGGACACAGTTGAGCTCATTCTGGGGGTTTCCCAACTTGGAATGAATACACAGTCCCTCCAGTGAGTTTCCACACTGACTGGATAAAACACGATTCGTGAATGTGAGAGAGATTCAATTGCCTTTAAAACTTGAACTTTTAGTTTCCAAAAGTATGCAGACTTGGCAACTTCACATTATTACTGCAGGTGTTTTCACACCAGTAGTCTGTGTATGTTGGTATGAATTAGTCAGATTTCTTAAGTTAACTGCACCCGGTTGTTCGAGTCATCTTCTCGCGGAGATGACTCCAAACGAAACCTGTCTCCAAGAACCATGTGAGAACCTTCGTACGGGGGAATCTTCAGTCGTATTGTCAGTTTGTTTCTGGCTTTTCGTTTCATGCAAAACTATTTGAAAAGTAAACTCAAGCATTTCAAGAAGGTTTTCTTTAAAAGTTTCATGGGGGCTTATTTTTTTTTTAACTCTGGGAGGTTTGGGTCAGGCCTGCAGCGAACTACTGGTAGCTCGGATCAGATTCACAGCAAACACTAACCCGAGTTTGTTTTAAATGCACCGCTGGTACTTTTGGACCTAAGTGGAGCATTTGACTTTGGTTTGAACTCTCTGGCACAGTGCTTGTCTGTTTTGACTCTTACCTAAAAAATAGGAATGTCTTTTTGTCAACATGCAATTCTTCATCAGAACAAACCTACAATCGGATGTGGAGTGCCCCAGGGCTCCATCCTGGGGACCCTCCGATTTAATATCTACATGCTCCCAAGTGCTCAGATGATAACAAGTAATAAAATTTGTCGTCGTAACTATGCAGATGATGCACTGCTCCACATTTTAATGCCACCGGTTGAGTATGAACCCATTCAAACGTTGAATACCAACAAACAAGTGTAAGAAATAACCGACCGTTTTACGCGCTACCTCATTACCTTTTCTCGCCATGGATCGGACCATCCGCCTAGCGCCGCAGTGCAGTCCAAATCGGGTCAGGAAAACAGTAAAATATGTTCTACTCAAACCCTTATTCAACTTAAATGCTAATGTTAGCTCATGTATTTGTTTAAATAACGACACGGCCAGAGATTACTAAGCTAACGTTAGCCAAGCAGCCGACAATGGGGAGCCTACGTCTCCTCACCTTCTGTTCGGCCCATGGGTCCTCAAACTGAAAAAATAATGAATGGACGTCAATGGAGCGATAAGTTATTTTTTGGTCCGCTTTGTCTTATATCCTGAATCACACATATGTTGTACTTCGATTTAAATAATAACTAATGATGCACATTTCGAATGTGTTTGTCCAGTGATTTGGGATGTATTTGATTGTAAAAATTCGCATTTAAAATGCCTACAAACCAGTCGCATATATGATCCTATATGGCTAACGGGAGCTAGCACTAGCTATAGTACGTAAACACTCACCTACAGCTTGTAGAGCTTCTCCTCCATGCTGGCTCTCACTCCACCGTCTGCTTTATCCCCGACATAGCTGCTACTTTCCACAACCTAAAGAAACTTTTGCCCCCGGTCAAAAATCAGCGTTTTCTCTGCCTCAAAATTAGTTTGTAAAAATCACGGACATCATATGTTCGATCCACGGTGCATTTCAAACTGGATCAGAACATAACTTTTATCGCTGTATTGACTCACATTCATTGTTTTTGGCATTTGGGGACCCCTGGACCGGAAGTAGAAGGGCATGACTTAGGCAACCCATACTCTGCGATGTGCCCCGCCCTCTGCATTCATTATCGCAGCCAAGGACAATGCAACAAGTAGAAGTTTCATACAGAGGATCCTGATTTTTAGAATGTACCTACAGCTAATCTCACTTGATAGTATAAATTATTGTTTGCTCAATATTCTGCACCAGGTTTGCCTATCAGTGGGATCACATGCTGCCATGTTTAAGTTTCTGCAGCATCAGACATTTATCATCAGATATTTCATCAAATAAGACTTCCGACGGTTAATCACGCATTCAAAAACTGACCGAAACAAGGAATCTGAATCAGAACCGGAATCGTTCAAATTCAAAAGATGCCCAACCCTGCTGAAGAACACTTCTAGGATTGAAGGACTAGTGTCGCAACAGGACCTTGAAAAACTCACCCATGCGTTAATCTTTGTTTGGATTAATTACTGCAACAGCGTCCTCACAGATCTGTTCGCATCCTCACTAGAACCAGAAAATTTGAACACATAATCCCACTTCTAAAGTCATTACACTGTAGAATAGACTTTAAAATACTCCTACTAGTTTAAAAATCATTGAATGGTTTATTACCAAAATACTTGAAAGATTTGTTATCGTATCAACCATCCAGACCACTTAGGTTCTGCAACTCTAGTCTACTAATCTTCCTCAGAAACTTACATCAAACTGAAATAACGAATGCGCTTTATAAAACAGATTTTCAACAGAAGTTGAACCTGTATCTGTTTTTCCACTAATTAAATATTTTTCATATCTGTTAGCAGCTTTTGACCTGTAGTTTCTGTAAGTGTTTGTACAGGAATGTGTCCCTGGACTTTCCTTTTTTCTATACATTTTGGAAATATGAACTCAATCTTTTATTGGAATCGGTGATTCAATTAGTTTTATTTCAAACAGAAAGAAAAGGGAGTAATTAAAGGTAATTAAAGCTGAGATAATGGGGTTTATAATTTAGTTTGTATATTGTCTAAAATTTTGTAGTTGCTTTTAAAGTGTAAAAAAAAATGCTCTTACAATGTCAATCTCATTTCCCTGAATTCTTTCTCCCTTTATTTCTATAAAAATTTAAATACTTAGTTTATTAGAGAACGTTCTGGTTTTAAAGAATTTCAGTCTCCCTAGAATTTTACTCCATTAAACTGAACCACTGTGAGGGATGAGCACCATGTGGGAAATGGTTTCTGTTAGCGTGTGAAATCAGCTCACGTTCTCATTCGAACCGAGACCTGACCTTTGACCTCTGCTGTTAGAGAACTTTGACCTGGAGGTGTGTCCCAGAAAGATTCATCGCCGTTGCGGTTCTTTTGCTCAGTCTGACACAGATATATACAGTATATCCTCTCATGTTTAGTATAACTTTTATATTGTAAAACACTCCCGAACTGCAATAAAAAGGGGGCAAAAAAATAGAGAGGTGGCTGAAAGGTACACACAGGACATGAATGAGGATCTGAAATGTGTACTATTCAGTTTATTTATACAACGCCAATTAAAAACAGATGTCATCTCAAGGCACTTTACATGAAAAGTCATTTCAGTACAATTATACAAATATTCCAATCAGTCAAAAGTTTTCTATTTAAGGAATCCCAGCAGATTGCGTTGAGTTGCTGACGTGAGGTTGTGCCCAGAACCTGCAGACTCCAATCACAGTGATTCCTCAGTAATCCCTCTACTGGACAAGCATGTTGCGACAGTTGAGAGGAAAAACTCCCTTTTAACAGGAAGTTCCAGCAGAACCTGGCTCAGTACATTGCTTACCTGCTACGACCATCTGGGGTAGAGGGTGACAATTTTTCGGGATTCTTAACCCATACCATGAACCGATATTAACAATGTGGAAAAGTTGCAATAAATTCACAAAAAAAGATACATTTTTCACTTGAATTTTAATTTTTGTGGTAATTTTATATTTTACATGTGTTATTTTGTTATGGTTAAGTTTAGTTCGTAAAGTCTGGTGCCCTTTAGTCTGTTCAAGAAATGTGTAAGGTGGAAGTTATACAGTTTATTAATTTAACAATAGTATCGGATCTGTTTCGGTCATCGACAGATGCACACAATCTAGGTATCGGGACAAAAAAAGTCTGATCGATTCACCCTTAGATTTTTTTATTTACTTCACGATAATTTTCTTACAAGAAGAAGATAAGAAACCAACACCTGTCGTCCAATTCATTGCATTATTTTGTGTGGTACAAGTATCTGCATTGGTACTCTTTTTCGGCAAGGACACAGATCCAAATATCTGTATCGTGTCAGTTTGAAAAAACGTGGTATCGTTGGATCCCTACTGCATTCAATAATTAATTAAACTGTGTCTCCTGTGCACAAAGTCAAATAACTAGCTGCACTAATTATCACGTGGTGTGCATTTTTGTTCTTAAAAAGCCTTAAAATACAGCCTCCTTGAATGAATAAATGCAGTTATTTGTAATCTTTTCTTCGGCGCTAGGCTAATGCTAGCATTTTTATTTTCTGTTTTGATAGGACTTGTTGATAATGACTTGGTAGCAGTTCAATGACAGAAAGGAGGGTAACGTTTTTTCGCTTTCTTCTTTCTTTCACTACCAATTTCAAAGCAAGGGTTGGTACGCTAACCTCCTATTAGCAACATCAGCAATATGATCTACACAGCCTGTATTACAGTTTTGTGCACAAAAACAGGGAGAGATTTGATATATATATTTTGCAGAAAGAGGCAGAGCACGCTGCTCACAAAGTTAAAAACAATGGGCGTCTTTCAGTTCAGTTTATTGTGTTCTGCAGAAAATTCTGCTTCATAGTTGCGTGAAGGACGTTACATTGACCACATTGTTAATCATTGAACATTCTGGTAGAAGTCCCAAACTTCTGGTTTAAACAAACACTTTCTCTCCATCTCTGAGTGGTTAAATCTGACTGACAGCAGCTATCTGCAGAGTTGGCCTACTTTCTTTCTGTATCACAAATAGTTCTTCTGCAGAAGCTCTCACGTTTAGGCTGAAGCACCACTCATTGTGTGTGAATGCCTTTGCCTCTGCTTCAAACAGCGGAGACGACAGATTAAGACGCAAACACCCTGAGCTGCACAAAGCCCTGCAGCGCGTAGCACGGTCTGTTTTAACATAATTACTCCGTGTTGGTTAATTTGCTCCTCTTAGAGATGGAGATGTGTGCACAATTGGGGGAATGAATGAGTCAATGTATGCGGCAGGAGGATAAAAAACATTTACATGGTGGATATTTTGTGTTTCAAGTTGAAATACCAGGAGATAATTTTTTATCTTTTGTTTTGAGACGTTCTGGAATGGGCTGGAATCCAAGGCTGCCGGATTGTGCAAGCCCCAGAAAGTGTATTGGATATCTTTTAATTATTAAACATTATAGCCGATGTGATAAAGTGTCTTAACACATCCATTACTGCAACTTATATGTGTAGCATTGAGTATTTTAAACTTCTCTGTGCTTTTTGTGCCTATATAAAAAGATTTAAAAAAAGTAATCTGAGGCTGAACTGAAGGCCTTTTGTAAGTCGGAGCTCCAGCTCTCGTCTTCGGTTGTTCAGGAATGAGGATTGTTGCACAAAGGCATGCAAACGTGCAAGTATGTAGCTCTGTGCCAGTAGCAGGAGTAGTGTCTGCTCTACTGATCTTGGGTTAGCTTCTCTGTGGACCAGGGCTGCAAGGCAGCCTGATTTGTGTGGCATGCTTTGAACAAAAAGGCAATTCAGGGTGCTTTGCATCATTAGTGGGTAAAATAAAAGCAGCGTTAAACAAACAGTAAAAGCATGAAACTCAACGTCAGAGGCACATGACGCATTTCGGGGCTTGTATGACTGTAACCGAAGTGATTTTACCCATATGAGTATATCCAGTGTTTTAAAACAAGATAAAAGATGAGATTCAGTTTAGTTATACTTTTAGATGCCGACTGTGCTACCTTACTGACTGATTAGGTTGGAGTCACATGACTTTTCGTCTATCAAGGTTTTAAAACCCCACTCTTTAAAAAAAAAAAGCTACTAGTGACTGACCTAGCAGCTTTTTAAGTTGTTTTTGTAGACTGAGATGAAGGATGTATCCTTTCTATTCTTCTCATTGAGCAGCGGTGCTGATGTGGGCTCCTCTCCCATTCCAGATCGCTCGCAGCAGGCAGCCAGTCCACACGCTGCTATATTACACAATTAAAACACAGGACTTAGCAGCAATTATTAATATCTTACTAAAAGATGGTATTCAGTGAATTATAAACTAGTAGGAGAATTTTGAGTTCTATTCTCTGAGATACATGGAGCCAGCGTAAGGACTTTGGAACTGGGGTGACGTGTTCTACTTTCCTGGTTTTAGTGAGAACATGAGCAGCGTTCTGGTTCAACTGCAGCTGATCAGTATTTTCTAATTTATTTACTGTTCCTCTTTAGGTCCAAAAAGTTACATCCAGTTACTGAATGACTTGATTTGATGGGATCCTAGTCACCTGGCGACATTGTAATGTAAAGGCTAATTGCATTGTTAAAGGAACACTTGGTTATCACAATCGACTACACCCACTGTGTGGCCTTGAGATGTTCAATCGCTTGAACCTGTCGTAGTCTCACCTTGCTTTGTTAAACTAAACAACAAAACATGCAGCTCGCAATGCTGTGAGGAGCGCTGCGTCTGAAAAAGTTTTTTTCCTAAGCAATATTTCCCAACAGCTCTCCATACTGCCCTCAAGTCCGGCTGGGAGACTAGACTGAAAAAAATATCAAAGCAACTCTAAAGTGATTTAAAAATGATTTATTCTCAAATATGAAGGAAATATTTAAACATTTCTAAACATTAACATTGACCGTTTTCAACTGGTTATATTGAATTCTACTCGGGCTATGTCTGCTTGTACTATTAAAAAAATACAATGAAATCTGTCAGTTCTGTGCTTGAGACTTTAAGTTATATTATAATTATAAAAAATATATAAGTAAAGAGTTTCTTTGATGCTGATTAAAGTAAAAAAAAAGTCATACGAACATTTACATTTATTTTCCTTAAAGTCAAACGTACTGAACTGTTTTTTTTTCTTTCATTTTTTGTACCATTGTAGCCCTAAATAATACTTGCTAAATTATCAAACGGTTAAAAAAACAATTTATTCTGAAATATGAAGAAAACATTTAAACATTTCTAAACATCGACACTGACTGTTTTCAACTGGTTATATTGATTTATACTCTGGCTATGTCTGCTCTTACTATTAAATTTAAAAAAAATACATTCAAGTATACAGTTAGTTCTGTGCTTGAGACTTTAAGTTATAAAAACATAATAAAATGTAATTAATTTCAAGTAAAAAGGTTCTTTGTTTGATACCGACCAAAGTAAAAAAAATGTCATTCGAACAATTATATTTATTTTCCTTGATTAAAGTCAAACGAACTTTTTTTTTGTACCATTGCACCCTTAAATAATACTTGCCAAATTATCTGGATTAAAACGAAATATGTTTAACATGATATTAACATCGCACATTAAATTTTTTAGGCAAGAATTTGTTTTCATCCCAATTTTCCACACAGTGCGATCTTTTTTTTACTGTCATGCAGAGTGTTTTTTATTTTTTTTTATATCTGGGGTCTTACCTTCATTTAGACGTCAGAATAATTAAATTAAACCTTGTGCTTCCTCAGTGAAATGAATTGAGCTTTTGTGGCTGCGCTAAAAGTTTGCAGTGAGGAACCTGAAGCTAGCAGTGATGCTAGCAGCTGGCTGTTTGTCGTAGCTAGGTATTTCTTTTGGACGCATCGCGTGTAGCCGATGACCTTGGTCTGTGCGCGTGTTTTTGCGTCGGCCCTGGACGTTACTTATCCACCGCTCTTTTGCCCGCTTTCTCCCTCTCTCTCACACTGAGGCTGGCTTTGTTTGAAACCAAAAAAAAAAAAAAAAAGGACTAGTGTCTCCACAGTAACAGTTACCAACGGTTACGCAAGCTTGACAACGGCAACCCTCGATGACCCACATTCCAGCAGTAAATCACAGCACACACACAGAAACAAATACACATTCCTGACTCCACCCTTGCCGTCTATCGAAACTGTGCTCTGTGTTTCTACTCTGCCTGACTTGGGCTGAAACAAACGAGGGGAAGAAAGTGTTTTTGTGTAGAAAATTCAAACATCGCTATCCGTTTTTCCCCTCTCCCACTTTTCTCTGAGTTTTTCTGCATGTTTGCCTACTGCCTGGTTCTAACCGGCCTGTCCAGAAAGCTCCCGTCCAGCTGGAGGCCACCCAGGACCCGTTTTAATATTCAGATTCTGACAGAACAAATCTGCCTCCTCACATGTTTTCCTAGTTCCCTGCATCAACATCCTTCCTCACATCCCAAAATATTAATTTTCATAAAGGAAGCCTTAGGCTCATTTCGTTGCAGGTTATTTCCTCTTCGCTTTGTCGCTCTAAGTTAGTTTCAATGAGGGAATACATTAAAAGCAAAAGCATTGCAATGTATTTTTTTTTGTTTTTGCAGCTAAATGAAGCTCTTTTGAGGAGAATGGAATGCTGGGAATCTCCGCGGCGGATTGGAGATCTTTCTGGTGTCACTGGTGATGAAACATGAGGTCAAGTTTAACTGCCCAGCCTCTGTGAGCCTGCAGGGCTTTTGAGTTGCATGCATATATCAGGAAACGATTGGATGTTTACGTTTCGTGCTTCCCTATTCCATAGTTGTAGGAAGCGGATTTGAGCGTCGAGGTTGTGTCTGCATCTGTTTGTTTGCCTAAAGCAGAGATTTCCTTAAACAAGCAGCACAGACTGTGGGGGGAAAACTAGATAATAAAGTTCAAGCGGAGTTAGTTGATTCGATTTACAGGTCAGGAAGGAAGTGGGGTTTTCCTGGAAATGACCGTCATTTGGTTCTAATTATTAGGAAAATCTACATGTCCTCACAAAACGAGGTTTTTGACTCGATTTGAAACAATTGGAATTTAAATTAGCAGAGTCCCAGTTTACATGTCAGTCAGAAAATCGTGTTATTAAACGAAGTACATCCCCCTCCCGGAAGATAGATGGCAACATGGCCCCCGACATGTTAGCCTTATAGCGGTTAGCTTCCAGCTGCACTCAGACAGTAAACTGTAGCTGGCAGGAGTGAAGCAGACTCAGTTAAAGCAGGATATTCACAGTAACAACGCATCGCCTCCAAACGTGCACTGATTGGCCACCTACTTTGACCTTATGTCTCTTATAACACTACTGCTGTTATTGCTGGGTCGCATTTCTGTCTCTCCTAGCTTCTGGAGGGGGTGCGGGTGGGGGGGCTGGTTGCACAGAATACTGATTCAGTCGCATTATACCAGGGAGAGAAGCCGAGCTTCTAAAGCTCTGGTTTGGTTCGATTCCAGCCGGACTAAGGTGTGTATGCATTTTAAAAGTCTGATTTCAGTCGGAATAAGGCAGTAATTCGAATTTCTCTTGCTGCATGTAAATGTACTGTGTGATAAAGCGGAGGATTTTATCTAAACTATTTTAATAAATCAAAAGAAAATATTCTGTGCTTGAGACTTTAATTTATAAAAACATAATAAAATATAATTAATTTCAAGTAAGAAAATCAAAGTTTAAAAAAAAAAGTCATACGAACATTTATATTTATTTTCCTTGATTAAATTCAAACGAACTGTTTTTTTTTTTTTTGTACCATTGCACCCCTAAATAATACTTGCCAAATTATCTGGATTAAAACTAAATATCTTGAACATGATATTAATATAGCAAATTTCATTTTTTAGGCAAGAATTTGTTTTCATCCCAATTTTTTCCACACAGTGCCACCTTTTGTGTACTGTCGCGCAGAGTGTTTTTTATTTATTTTAATATCTGGGGTCTTACCTTCATTTAGACGCCAGAAAAATTTTATAAACCTTGTGCTTCCTCAGTGAAATGAAATGTAGCTTTTGTGGCTGCGCTAAAAGTTTGCAGTGAGGAACCTGAATAGCAGTGATGCTAGCAGCTGGCTGTTTGTAGTGGCTGGTATTTCTTTTGGACGCTATTTTAATAAATCGAAAGAAATTTTTTAAACATTCCTGAACATTAACACGAACTGTCTTCTAATGGGTGTATTGATTTCTACTCTGGCTATGTCTGCTTGTACTATTGTATTTCTTTAAAAAATTTAAATCAAGTCTCCAATCAGTTCTGTGTTTGAAACTTTAAGTTATTAAAAAAAATGATTTAAAAAAGAAAACATAATTTTTTTGGTACAAATCAAAGTAAAAATAAAATAAAGATTAAAAAGACATTCGAACAATTGTATTCATTTTCCTTGATTAGAGTGTATCAAATGTCCCTAACATTTATTTATTTATTGTCTTTTTTTTTTGTACCATTACACCTAGGGGTGCATCGATCCGACTTTTTTAGTGCTGATACCGATGCATGTATTTTGTATATCTGTCGATACCCAATAACGATTCGATACTATTGTTGAATTAATAAACTGTTTAACTTCCACATTACATCTTTCTTGAAGATCAATAAGACAAAATAACATATGTAAGGTATAAAATTATCATAAAAAATAAAATTTCAAGTGAAAATTTAACCTTTCTTTGTGTATTTATTGCAGGTTTTCCACATTTTGAGTATCTGTTCATGGTTTCGGTCAAGTTTAACCGATACATATACATTAGACTGTATCGGGGCCGATACCAGTATCGTATCAGTGCATCCCTAATTACACCCCTAGATAATACTTGCTAAATGTTCTGGATTGCAACAGCATATTTTTAACGTGATATTCACATCAGAAATTAAATTTTTTATCCGAGAATTTGTTTTCATCCCCACTTTCCACACAGTTTACTGTCATGCACTCACTGTTTTCTCAATTTACTCAAATTTATCTCAGTTTACTAAAACTTAATTTGTCTTTTTCTTTCTTTGTGGAGACTTTTTCAAAAAGTATGCGTCTAAAATCAATGTTGCATTCAAAGCCTGCAACACTAAGGTGGCTGTTTTCATCTTCTTTGTTCCAGTGGATCAACTCGGATATTTTAAGTATTAAACTGGTCCAAGTGTTCAGGCTGCTGTGAAAGTTTCTGTATAGTTAAAATTTTTAAAAACTAGTATAAAGTCAGTATAGACTCGCTATATATCGTACCGTTCCGTATTGTGAGACGTATCACCAGATTCTTGCCGATACACTTTCCTAATTTTTACAAAAATGCACTACAACACCAAAATATAGACCAGACATGTAGATGGCACTAACAGACTCATTGATACATTTTATCAGCCAAAAATAAAATAGAAGTGTTTCAGCTGTTTTGCTTTTTTTTAAAAGTTTGTTTAGGATAAGAGAAGCCTAGAAGCTTAGAGCTGCTTCTTCAAGTTTGGTTGTGGTTCAGTGGTGGTCTGGAAGCTTGTTTCAGGACAAAACAGCAGCAGTGTTCTGGATCAGCTACTGCTGTCTGCCTGACTTCACTGGCAGACCTGTGGGGACACTGTTGTAGTAATCAGTCTGACTAAATATAAAAGCATGGAAGAGTTTCCCTACATCTTAGTAGGACATTATTCCTTTAATCCTGGATATGTTCTTCAGGAGATGGAAAGCAGACTTTCTAATTGTCTTTTTGTCTCTGAAGGTTCAGATATATATTCAGGGCGATCACGTAGGAGTCGTCGTTAAATCTCTAGTTGCACTAATCCTCTGTTTCCTTGTATTTTTCTTGCAAAGGACCTGGAGTTCCATGGCGTGATGCGGTTTTACTTCCAGGACCGGGTGGCCGGCAACTTCGCCACCAAGTGCATCAGGGTCTCCAGCACGGCGACGACACAGGACGTCATCGAGACTTTGGCCGAGAAGTTCAGACCGGACATGAGGATGCTGTCGTCGCCGAGGTACTCCCTGTACGAGGTCCACGTCAGTGGTGGTGAGTCCAGTCGGTTTCGGCTCCTCCAAACGGACTGCTGGGCTGTTGTTTGAACTGATGTGTTCGTGTTTTAGAAGAGCGTCAGCTGGATCTGGATGAGAAGCCTCTTGTTGTTCAGCTGAACTGGAACAAAGACGACAGAGAGGGACGCTTCGTCCTGAAGAATGAGAACGATATCCTGCCCAAGGTACACTGCCCCCTGAAGGAGAACTAGTGAGACTACAGCTGCTATGAGCTTTAGTCTACCATCCATCCATGAACCTGCCAACCTGTATGAATTTTGGGTAGCAATTATGCAATTTGACATTGTACGTTAACATCAGATGGCCACATTCAGACAATTTCTTTATTAAACGCTAGCCAATTTAACTGATAATTAATTTTTGTCCCCTTTCCCTGTTAATGCTCTACCTGGCCACCTGGAAAAATGTTATTAGACACGCCGCCCCTGTATAGGTACCAGCTGTCGGCTATGTAAAAAAGGATCCTGGTGTTATTGATCTCTCAGAAACGGTTCATAACTACCCTTTTCAGCTCATTCATGTCGCCTAAAAGATAAACCTGTTTCTCCATTAACAGCATCCGACCTCCTCGGCTGTAATTGTTCCAGCCTTGAGTCTATCATTTGTTAATCCACCACCTCTCATAGTTTATAACGTTATGAAAAACCTATTTAAAAAAACCCCGCCGTCCCGAAAAGCATCATCGGCCCAACGGGCAAATGCCCGCGTTGCACTATGACCAGGTCAACAGTGGACAAAAGCCACCAGGGAGCTGAAATCAGCCCGGGTGACGTTACTATTGCAATATACAACATAAATTATTGCCTTTTTAATTTATTACATATTAAAATATTTTTGGATTAATTTTGATTAAATAAGTACCAAATAATTAAATGCAGTCAACTTGTGGCCATCTGCTTTTATAAAACACATGTTCAGTATTAAAATGTCTAGTGCTGATACCTTAGTCATGCCATATTTAAAATAAATATTTCTAACATAACTTGTGAAAATAATGGCACGTTCAGACCTTCCTTTGCTGCCAGGTGTCAAACAGCGCATATTTTAAAATTCAAACCCAGCTGCTTGCACATTTGTACTCTGCGTCACCTCAGCACATCCCCTGCACTACCGGATTTGTTCTAGCGTTAGCTAACATAACAAAGTTAAAAGAACATATTTAACTGCTTACCTGGTACTCCGATATCTTCCACCAAATAAAGTCAGATTTTTTTTTTTTCCTGAGTCTCAGACTCCCCAGCCTTCGAGCTCAATCTAGCCGACTCCCGGCTCGCCCTCAATCCTCCGCTCTCCCCGACTGGCTCCAGCCGGCGGCTCAGCTCGTCCTACGTCTTCTCCGCCCTTAATGCCGGCATCCCATCGCTGATTTGTTGCTCCCCCGTAGGGATGTGTAATATGGGTTTATAACAATACCAGCTTGAGATGAAACTGAAAAGAAATATTGGCTCTGAAAATAAAATTTGGCATTGAAAAATATAATTGTAAGTGAAAATCTTAATTTTGAATCTGAAATAAATGTAGTGAAAACTTCTGTATTAAAAGTGAAACAAAAATTGAAAGGGAAAAAAATGGAAATGTTACTCAAAATATATGCATTAAAACAATCAACTGACTTACAATCAAATGTTTGCACTTTCATATTTTTTTTCCAATGCCAATCTTTTTTCACTTCTGCTGCTTTTTGGTTTCGTTCATGCCTGACTCGCTGATAGCAAGCACCTGCTGCTCTTAAGCCCTCCCCCCCGCGTGTGTGCACGATGTGAAATGAGTACCAGCAGAACGAAACTAAAAAAGCAGCAGACTATAGATATAAAAATTAAAATTTTCAATTACAATTATATTTTTCAATACCAAATTTTATTTTCAGAGCCAATATTTCTTTTCAGTTTCATCTCAGGCTGGTATCGTTATAACCCCACAGTGTATTGGCAAGAATCTGGCGATACAATATGTATCATGATACAAAATTCTTAAATAATAAAAATTGATTCTTTGCTTTTGAATATCGATACAATATCATGACATAAAATATCACGATATATTGGCATATCGAAATTTTCTTGCAACTCTACTCCCCTGCATTTGCCGACCCAAAGTTCAATGTTCCCAACTTCATGAAGCGGCTGCGTGGTCGCCTTGAATGGCCACTCGAGCAGCGGCTGCATTGACGTGCTGATGCTAGCTGCGCGGACGCATGCAACTACCTGCATGGCAGCTTAAAGCTCACATGCTGCACAGGTACCATAGCCTTTGTATATAATCTAGCTGCCCTGCTGCCTGGCGGCAAAGGGTGGTCTGAACTAGAGGGTGACACGGG
Organism: Apricaphanius iberus; assembly: GCA_028564705.1. Lineage (NCBI taxonomy): Eukaryota > Metazoa > Chordata > Actinopteri > Cyprinodontiformes > Aphaniidae > Apricaphanius > Apricaphanius iberus. Next base: position 1,377,092 of record JAPXFQ010002564.1, read on the forward strand.
AATCAATTGTCGCTCCCGTCCCGATCCCCAAAAAATACTCACGTCACGTCCCGATCACTTAACAGTCCCATCCGAAAAAATCAAGAGAGAAAGACTCCCGACCCGAATCCCGTAGATTAGTAATTTACCTCCTATGTCGCTCCCCCTCGCCCCCCTTTAAACCATAGCGTAGCACAGTATCAAAGATCATCTATTTAGCTTTATCCGCCGTCATTAACCATATCCTGCATTCTCGTTGTTTGGCCACCTTACCACGTCATGAATGGACTAGATTCGTCTGACTACCAAACTATTAGGATACACGCGTTTTCAGTCGGATATCATATGCTTACCAGTTTATCCAGGTGGTGTAGCAACAACGTAGCAGTTTCAGTTTTGGTGCGTGCCATGTAGTAGATCCGATGGAATTGCATTTGGCATCGGAGTTAATAACCACACACATTAGTACCGCATCGCATCACCATTTTTAAAAGCAGATTCCCTTATATCTGACAAGATAAATGTAAAAAAAATAATTTAAATTTCCGTTTTCTCAGCCGATCCCGTGGATTATTTCCTGTCACGTCCCGATCACGTTACCAACAGTGAAATTGACTCCCGTCCCGCGCGAATCCTGCAGGAATCTCGTGACCCGTGGGAATCCCAAAAAATTGTCACCCTCTAGTCTGAACGTGCGATAAGAACTATGAACGCGTCTGTATGTGTTTTGGAGACTGTCAGCACCATGTGGAGGTCAAAAAAACATTTATAGATCTTTGCCAGTACAGTACAAAATTTCTTTCTTTTTTTTAAATTTTGTAATCTAACAAAATTTTATAACCAATTTCCGGCCGGTGAATGAGAAAATTACTGCATAAACAATCCAAAGAAGAGAAAAAAAAGCCGGACAACACAAGTGGTAAAAAAAAAATATTTTAACCAGGTTGGCAGGTATCCAACCATCCATCCATCCATCCTCTGCTATTTTACTCCACTGTATGTCCCCTGATTTGCTTTTTTGTTTTATTTACACCAGAAGAGTCAGAGTAATGGACCAGAGAAAGAGAAAGATGGAGTGATACAGAACTTCAAAAGGACCTTGTCCAAGAAGGAGAAGAAGAAGGAGAAGAAGAGGGAAAAAGAGTTTGCACGGATCCCCGATGGAGACGAACAGATTCTGAGCCGCGAGGACGGGTAACGCAGACACGTTGGCCGCCATTTAGCTTACTGCCCCTTCCCTCACATCCTCCTATCCCTCATAGAGGTTTTGTGTTAAGCCAAGATAAATAGGGAAAAAATTCACAAGAGGAAAGAGTAACTGCTTGAACTCTGGCCTCTATGCTTCTCCTGTCCAGTTTTAAATTTAACTTGATTTCATTTATGTGCATATTTTTGGTGATTTAGGGAGAACAATCGTCTGGCGGCGGAGGTTTATAAGGACATGCCAGAAACCAGCTTCACCAGGACGATCTCAAACCCGGAGGTGGTGATGAAGAGGAGGAGGCAGCAGAAACTGGAGAAACGGATGCAGGAGTTCATGAGCAGCGATGGAAGGCCGGAGTCGGGTACTTTAAATCACCTCCTTTCTGTTAGTTATGACCGGTTTTCTTCTGGTAAATCAAACTGATCGTCAGAGCATCCAAAGGATCGTTATGCTAGTTAAATAGAAACTTGTTACCAGTGTTATCAATAAATCAGTGCTTATGCTCTGCTGAAGTTACCCACTTTTTCTCGTGAGTTAAAAATATTTTGTCCCAACATCTACATTTTTCTGACGCGCTAGGCTAATGTTAACACGTTTCTTCTCAGTTTTGATACGACTCTTTGATTAATCTGCTGCTAATACATTCTGAAACATTTTGATAAAGAAAAACATTGAAAAAGTTGAGCCGTTTAATTGTTTTTGTTGCAGTTGAAGATATCAATTTTTTGTAAAATATGAATTAATATGAAACATGCTTTATTTTAAGTATTGTTCAACCATTACATATAGAGATTTTAATGATCAGTTATCTGACTCTTGTCGAGATTTTTAAAGCTCTGGAAGTTTGTGACCCTCTGGACGAAACTAGCATTCTTTTAATTTGGTCGCAATATAGATGTTTTACGGTCACTCTAAATAGAGCTATAATTTAAAAAAGGCTTATCAGTCGAATTCAATGTTGAAGCATTAAAAATGGAAAAAACAAGCATGTTTCCACAATGAGAGCCAGAATAATAAAATATGTCATAGCAAATGCACTGATCAGAATGAAGCTGGCCAGTACCAATTTACAGTGTTCTTTAAATTATTTTGGCAATCTAGCTCTAATTTCCTTTTTTTTTCTTCAAGGACTATAGTTAGAGATTAAAAGATTTCACATTTTTTAAACTGATGCGATCCTGATAGCTTGCTCTACGTACTTCCTAATACAGAGTACTAATGCCGATATTTCTACCACACAAAAACGTGTAATGAAATGGGAGACAGGTTTCATTTTATTCTCTGCTTGTTACAACCAATGATGGTGAATTAGATCAAGAATAAAATGTTCATAAAAAATGATCACAAAACAAAAATTTACAGGGAAAAATAAAAATTTTCTGTGAAATTATTGCAAAGTTTCCACATTTTAAGTATCGTTTCATGGTTTCTGTTAACTGACGGATACTGATACAGGTATATTTAAACGGTATCAGTCCCAATGCCCTACATCAGTGTTGGTATCGGTTAGGGCTGCAACAAACGATAATTGATTAATTGGATGGCGTCTCGACTTGATTAATCAATCGGATTAGCGGAACAAATTTTTTTCTCTCCTCCCTTTATTATTTAACAACTGAATATTGTTAGAAAACAGTTCAATAGCCCACAAAAGAACATGCTATCACCTCAAATGTCTTACAGCTGTTGAAATATTAAATAAACAATAAATTTAAATAATTTTAAATGGCTATGCTTCATCAAAGTGCTGTAAGGAAAAATGTGCCATATTACCGACATAAAAAGGGACCTATTAGAAATAAAACAAATTAAGATTAACATCTAAATCAAAACATCACAACATGCTCCCACCTCAGATATCCTACAGCTGTTGAAATATCAAATAATAAAGCATAAAAAATAACTTTAAATGGCTTTGTTTTATCAAAGTTCTTTAAGGTCAAATTTGACATAAATCAACATAAAAACAAGTAGCATAATAGATCTAAACACATTCTCCACCGTCACGTATCACCAAATACCGACCAAATACATAACGTAATCATAGTGTAAGCCACTTTTACGAGACCTTTTATTTTAATTAGTGCAGTCGGCCATGATTTGGCGCCTAACGCTTTTATTGTGAAGACAGGAAGCTGACGTATGTGAGTGATAAAACTTGACCGCTGTAAGTGAAGTGCAAGAGAGAGAAAAATAAAGCGCCTCTCGAGGTCACGGCTGTCGTCCTTTGTTCCCGTTAAGCTTTTATAACGTCAGAGATCATCCTCACCATACTGTCGATCAATGTAGTTAACGCAACGTTTGTCTAGCCATGCATGATGTGCTGGATTGGGAGTAGAAATGCACCAAACTCTTACAGACTTCTCTTGCCGAGACGCTTCGATTCTTTGCTTATAAAGTAACATAGTTTTTTTCTGAGCTCTTGCCTTCCTCACTGTTGACCCCGACATGCTTGTGTTTATGATGCAGCATCATCACCGTCGTAGTCCTGTGTCATGCAAGGTTTGACTAAAAAATTTTGCAGGTGCACGTGAGGAACACATTGTTTACCTACCTGCTCCTGCAACACTCAGCTGCAGCCCACAACCTTCGTGACGAGTTGCTCGTGTCGACTTTTAAAGGGATAGGGGGGGGGAAGTTGCTGTGGAGGCCAGTGGAGATGATTTGGGGTGAGCTGAACCGCAGAGTGAAGGCAAAAGGGCCAACAAGTACTAAACATCCCTGGGAACTCCTTCAAGACTGTAGGAAAACAATTTCTGGTGAAGCTCAAGAGAATGCAAAGCAGTAATCAGAGCAAAGGGTGGCTACTTTGAGGAAGCTAAAATATAACATGTGTATTCAGTTATTTCACCCATTTTGTTTAAGTACATACAGTAACTCCTTACATTATGTGTTCCTAGTTTAATGCCCTTAATTGAGAATCTACAATGTATTCATGAACATAAAGGAAACTCATTGAATGAAGTGTGTCCAAACTTTTGGTCTGTACTGTATGTTTTAATTATTGTTTTTTCTTCTTTTTCTTGATTTTCCATCTTTTTTCATTTATTCTTTATTGTTTTTTTTCTAAGTTTTTTTTTTAATTTGACATTTAAAGGCAGCAAATACTATCAATAAAAGATAAAAAACGCATTGCAGCTTCCTTAATAGGTAGCAGTTATAAAACATTTAGGAGAAATAAGATATTGCTCCTGTTTATGCTTCAAAGCGTAAAACTTTATATGATCTTTAATGAATATAAAACTCTTGGTACCTTAATTTAAAGTGGAAATGTTTGGTGTGATGCATTTAATGAGTAATAACACTAAAATTAAGCTCATTAGTTGTATTGGATGCTGAGTTAATCTCAATGAAACTTTTTATGTTGCTTTTCTGCATTAAAGGGCAAAAATGTTTACAGGAAATAAAAAAGGAAAGAAAAATGCTGTAAATCATGGATTGTTCAGAGTAGATACCCCCATGATCGGTGTTTTTTGTTGTTGTTGCAACTATCGACTTATAATCAATTACAATTGAAGATGCAGAAGTATAAGGCAAGAAAAGAAAGCAGCGCTCTTTTTTGGAAAGGAATCTACAGAGTTACAGAATGCTTGATGACAAAAGGTGAAACCTTGAAGCTTTGAATGTATCTCAGTTTTGCTCAGAGCAAGCCTGATGTGATCAGTAGTGGTAATCTGCAGCGCGACCTGAACACCATAGGCCGCCGCCGCCGCTGCTGCTGTCGGACTCCACCGGAGCGCGGCCGAATCTACAGGGGATTCTGTTGATTCTGTTTGCTTTTGTTGATCTTTTGACGTGGTTGTAACCGAACCCCAGGAGAGCGCCATATGTTGTTAGAAAGTCTCCCGCCGGCATGTTTGCACACATCGAAAGGCATGTTGAGTGAATGAGACAAACACTGCTGACTGGCCGGGTTTGTGACTCAGGCATTAGCTAATCTTTGTGCCGGACAGACAGACAGACAGACGGACGGAGGAGGCTTTAACCGCTGTCCGGACAGCTGGTGGGGAGACACCAGCATTCTTCCTGCAGAAAATCCAGTTTCTAAAAAATATTTCTGAACCTTTTCTAAATTGCTTCAAGTAGTACTCCGAGAAAGAAATTAGTCATTGATTACATCGGTAGCTGTTGCCATGTTTGTCTCATTTTTGTTGTTTTGTTTCTATAATGCAACAGATGCTCTGCTGTCTGCAGGGGGAACTTTAAAGATCTACGCCGACAGCCTGAAGCCCAACATCCCTTACAAGACCATCCTGCTGTCCACCAGAGACACTGCGGACTTCGCTGTGGTGGAGGCTCTGGAGAAGTACGGCCTGGAGAAGGAGAACCCCAGGGAGTTCTGCATAGCTCGGGTAAAAACTTTTACTACCCCCGTAAAGGATTTCAAACCAGTTCTGTGTCTGCTAGCTGTAGCTCCTCCAGCCGCTGCAGGAAAATCTTGGTTACAGAGGTGTGTCTAGAATGTCGCTCAACAACCGTGAAGCAGGAATGTGGTTCAGATGCTTCCTCACTGAACTCCCTTAATTCTCTTTGTGTTTGTGTTCTGACTAAGGGTATAACGGTATGTGTGTTTTTATGTACCGAATGAATCCAGCTGTTTTCTACATGGACACCTGCAGAACGTTGTGTGTTTGAGTGGAAAATCCAGCCGATGTCCACATGGCTACCAGTAGCATCCAATCGGACCAAACCCCTGAGTTTGGATGAAATAGTCAGCAAAATTCCTCCTAATGAATAGGGATTTTCCCAACTTTTGCCCATGCTGCATTCAAGTACAGCTTGGAGATTAGGCTGTCAAAATATTAAAACATCACTGAAGCAATTTAAGCTAAAACTCCGTTTTCAAGTGGTTATATTGTTTTTCTACTCTGGCTATGTCCGGTTGTACTATTTTATTTATTTTTTAACAATCCAATCAAATCTCAAGTCACTTCTAAACCATGAACTTTTGTAAGTTATACAATATAATGAAATGGAATTGAAAGGAAGGATTTCAGGAAAACGTGTTCTTTGTTTAATGTTAGTTAGTTTTCTGAAAACGTACCGAGCCGTGACTTTTGTGGATCGATTCCCCCCGTAGTTGTTACGCAGACCTGGCTGCAAGACCGCCCTTCAAAACCAAAGCAAATGCATTTAAACTTCATGCTATTATTAGAGACTATGTTATCTTATTTATAGGGATGGGTATCGTTTAAGTGTTATCCAATACCGGTGCCAAATCGGTAGTTTTGAAATGGTTTCGGTGCTTAAACAATGCTTAAAGAATGGGAAAAAAATAAAAACTTCATCCAAAAACTCTTTTTATTTTTAGTAAGGCTGTTAAACTACAATTTCAATATTATTAAAACAAAGGATAGCTGTGAATTAATCACCATTCCTAAATATGACAAAAAAAACCTAAAATTTTCAGTGTAAATAAAGGATAAATCTCGATGCCGTTGTTGTTTTTTTAAGTTAAATGTAGGAGAAATGAATAAAAAATTTTGTTTTGAACTCCACAATCCCATTTACAATGTATGTGTGGTCTCCTATGAAAAATAATAACAAATACAGGTAGAACTAACCAAAATATATGAATTAACTTAACATTTGGATACCAGCAATCTGTGTTAAACATCACATAAATCAAATGTCACAGCTTACCATTTTCCCATAAGTAAAAACTCACATTCTTCTGTTAATCAGGACAGGAAATTGACGCTCTTATTGTGAAGATGTACACAGCTACTTCTGCTAATAGTCTGCACTAATTTCAGTCTAAAAAAAACTTTAACTGAATAATTTTATATTTTTAACACAGCGGCATCTCACTGTGAAATGTACTCAAGCCTTACAGTGAACTATCATTCATAAATCAACATAAGTAGGTAGGATTTTAACTCTGCACCGCACACACCGCAGCTGATATCCGAAGCGGACTGATTATTTTCTCAGATCACTTTTGAACTTATCACCACAAAGCCGACATGCCAAAAATAATATACTGGCATGTTATTTAGGATCACAAACAGAAGCTGCTGCACAACAATCCGCAGTTTGGCTGATAAGGAAGGGCTAAACAGGGTTTTTTTCTAAATGCGATTTAAAAAAAAAGTTACTTTTAGGAATTAATCGACCCGCGTTGATGCGTTAATTTTGACAGAATCCATAATGCTTGACATCTCCGGAAAAAAAAACTACCATTTGTCAGATATCGGCACCAATCCCTACTTATTTATAGCTGACATGTTTGAACTGTGTCCTAAAATGTTGGATCCACTCTTCTTATGCGCTTGTTTTCTTTGGTTTGTCTTGATCTTTGCAGCAGGATGATAAAACGGGCAAAGAGGTGATTCTGGATGATTTAGAGTGTCCTCTGCAGATCCTCAGAGACTGGCCTGCAGACAGAGGTAACAAAACAACTGGATTCACAGAACTTACACCTGACCACCCATTTCATTGAATGCTAGTGCCCCCTTGTGCTACAGAACTGTAATCACATTTTTTATTCATCTGAAAGTACTTTTTTTATTTTTTTGCGGATGCAAATTACTTGGTCTGGTTCTGAGTCATTTCCCACATTTGCAGCCGATGCTAATTTATTCTCCCATACTTCCATTTTTAACCTCTAAACAAACCTTTGTTATGCATGTACATTTAAACATAGCAAATCCGTTCATTTTTAGCTGTAGTTGAATATTTTAGGAGTAAAAATTCTTAAATATCATCTAGTGTATGTTTTCTGAATGGGTTGCATTACACGTTTCCTGCTTATTTTGACCTTCGTTTGTTTCAGCATGCAAACATTATTATGGCTTTTGAGCAAATCAGAAAAACTGACAGCAACCTTCTTCTGATAGATATTATTTATTGGACTCACACATTTCCTCACCGCAGACTGATTAAATTTAGAAATGTAAAAGCTGGTACAAAATCTCTGTCTGGAAGGTAGGAATTAACGTATGAAAAGTCCAACAGTCGAGGACTTCAATTTGTTCCTGAAATGGTTGTGAGAAATCTGTTCCTGAGACACTTGAACAAGGTTTACTTTTTAAAAATCATCCAAAATGTTTGTGAGGTAATCTTTGAGGATCCTCAAAGATCTACAAACATTAAAGACCAGTTTTAAGTTTTACGTACTTGGAAGAGATTCCCATTATAAGGCCGTCGGAATATTAAAACATCTCCAAAGCAGTTTAAGCTTGTTTTATTCCTAAATATGGTGGCATTTCAAAATTTAAAAAAATTAACACTGTTTTCAAGTAGTTATATTGTTTTCTACTCTGGCTATGTCCAATTGTACTACTTTATTTCTTTTTTAACAATCCAATCAAATCTGTCGTCACTTCTAAATCCTGAATTTTTGTAAGTTATACAATATAATAAAGTGAAATTTCAAGAATTGAAAGGAAGGATTTCAGGAAAACCTGTTCTTTGTTAAATGTTCGTTAAAGTTTTTCGAAAACGAACCGAGCCGTGACTTTTGTGGATCGATTCCCCCCGTAGTTGTGACGCAGACCTGGCTGCAAGACAGTCATTCAAAACCAAAGCATATGCATGTAAACTTTATGCTTTTATTAGAGACTAAAGAATCAGAATAAACAAGCGATGTTATGGTAGCATTATTCTTCATCTTATTTATAGGGATGGGTACCGTTTAAGTTTTATCCGATACCTGTGCCAGATCGGTAGTTTTGAAACGGTGTCGGTGCTTAAACAGTGCTTAAAGAATGGGAAAAAGCAAAAACTTCATCCAAAAACCCTCTTACTGTTTAGTTTTAGTAGGGCTGTTAAGCTACAATTTATAGTAGTGTGATATGAAATTTAGCTCATTTCGCCAAGCAGTACCGTCATTTATTTGAATTGAAATTTGCATCAAGGCACAAGCATCCCTCCTGTCCTCCCCTAGAAACACTGGTAAATGTATACCTCAGTAAACGTGGTGCATCTTCCATCCATCAGGAGCGTTGGTGTTCCAGCTGAAGAAGCGGCCCCCGGACTACCAGGCCAGGAAGGGAAGGAAAGACGACAAGGGGCCGAGAGGAAAGGACGGCTCGATGCCCCCTGAGAAACTGCCTTACTTGGTTGAGCTCAGTCCAGGTACGACCTCGCACCATAACACGTGTCTGCAGCCTGAACATCAGCAATAGCTTCAGGGGAAGATGCAGATCCTGGTCAGACTTGGACCAGCAGGTGGCAGCGCAGTGTGAATTATTTTATATCGCCGTGGCTCTTTTTCTACTTCCAATGAACATCTTAAGCTGGTGAGCCTTTTGTTCCAAATTTTCTTTTGAAGTTAGAAAATGATTTATGGTTGAAAAAGAAAACCTAAGTAGAAGGAAACACTGAATATGTAGGGAGTTATTTGGACGAATCTGAAAGGTAAGTTTTGTCATAAAATGTTAATCCAGGAATAATGTCTAAAATCTTCTCAGGTCATGTTTTTTTTTGTATGTTTCCCTGAATACTTCCTTCTCTAACAGCTTGTTTCTTGCTACTGATCCCCCTCTCTTTTTTTTTTCTGCTTCCAATAACCCTCACCATCTGACATCATTAACCTTACCGACCCAAAGGTGACCTAAAGACTCATCACCAATCTGGTTCTGCCCCGTAGTTTTTTGGTGACCTTAGGCTCTTATTCAACGCATCTTTTAGGGTTTAACTGGTCGCTGGTTGTAGTTGAAGTGGGATTTTAAAAAAATGGAGCTGGTGACCGGCTGTGTGTTTGTGAGCGTGAGTAAAGGTTGATTTGATACTTAAGAACCTGAACATTGTTCAACTTAATGAAAAGCAATCAAGAAAGCTGTTTTACGAGCTTTTAATGAAGCATTTTCTGTTACAATACTTCCACACTGCTGATGGTTCTTATGGAGGACTAACCAGGCCAAAACTGACAAATAAATGAGTAACTAAATAAAAAAAAAAAGTGGAAATAAAGTTCTAAATAACTACATGTGAAAATATAGTTATTTCTTTTCGGATTTATTTAATTACAGTTTTAATTTGTCATTTATTTTCTATTTATTTCTGTTTTTTATATTTATTAAAATAAATATTTAAATATCTACCGTCAATTTTGTAAGGATTAGTCCTCAGTAGACTCAATTTATTTGTGGCAGCTCTAGTTATTAACCAGAGTCTCTTTATGGCTCAGTCGACTTGCCTCAGTAGAAAGTACCATTTTTTTTGTTTTTTTTAATAGCTTCTTCTGCTTGTGAATTTATTTTAAATTAAGACGCCTCACTTTCCTTCAGGACTGAGGAGGATTGTTGTTGGCATACGGCAATCATTCAGCTGTGGTGCGTTCACAGTGTCTTAAGAAATATCAGATTCTATTTACTGTCATTAATGAGGTTCTGACAGGCATAAAATCTGCTGATTCTGGTCACCAACCGGGTTCTTGTTGTGTCTTTAATTGGTCTGATCTATAATATATTTTACTGTTACTTCAGTTTTTATTTTTTATAATTAATAAGACAGTTTTATATTGAGTACATGGTAATTTTGTGTGCTTTGCTGAGTGCTTTTGGGGGTTGAATTAGTTATTACTGCATTATTTCTAGGGATGTCCCGATCAGCATTTTGGGCCTCCGATTGTTTAACCTCAAATCCGATCCAATTTTGAGTCCCGATTCGATTTTTTTGCCTTTAGTATTAAAATGAAATAGATTTTCAGCATGTATAACTTAAATTTTCATTAATAAGCATCACCACGTTTGCTGCAAATCCCATGAAATCAAAATCTTAGAGAATTAAAGGTCAAATTCAGTATAATATTTCAGACAAAACTAGGGATGCACCGATCCGACTTTTTCAGTCCCGATACCGATGGTTGGATTTTGTGTATCTGTCGATACCCGATACCGATCCCATACTATTTGTGACAGTGTGGAGGTCCTGTCACTATGGCTCCGATAGATCCTTTGCCCTGGCTGCTTGGCCACAGGGATTAAAGGCACCAAACTAAGGACTTTCCTAGGACTTTACAAACTAAATATAACTGAGACGGAAAAACAGATATAAAATTACCACAAAAATAAAATTTCAAGTGAAAAATGTATCTTTTTTTGGTGAATTTGTTGCAGATTTCCCCCATTTTGAGTATCGGTTCATGGTATCCAGTACATTAGGCAGTATCGGGGCCGATACCCGATACCAGTATCGGTATCGGTGCAACCCTAGACAAAACTAAAAAGTAAAACACTTGGTACAGTATTAAATATATATTTTTAAAGGCATTTCCAGCAGGCTGTATATATAGCCTATATACGCTGGTGCGCAGAATGCTGCTCTTCCACTTTCATGATATCACATTCACTATATTTCTGAGTAAATACGTGTTCGAAAACCCATTATTTGAATGCGGCACAGCGGTAGCTGAGAGAAGTTTTCCTCCATTTTTTTTTTCCAGATTTTTGCGCGTAATTGCCAGAAGGCGAGTTCCTATGCCTTTACCATGTAGTTTAAAGTATGGATAAGCATACTTGTTGAAATTTACCCATGTTAGAACTGTTAAATCTGCTATGCTGATTTGTGGTAATTGAGTGTCTTTGTTTGTACCGCTAAGGAGGTTTGAATTATTGTGCGATCGGTGTCAACCAACCAGGAAGTACTTTCGTAAAGATCGGTGCGATCTCCATACACTGAAAAATCAGAGAAAATCTGCCCGATCCGATCTTGAGATCAGGATCGGGACATCCCTAATTATTTCTCCTCCTTGCTGCATTTTCACCTTCTGCTATGTGTCTGTTTTCTTTCCCAACTTCTCATGGCATGTTTTGGTTGTCTGGATGGTTGTGTGTGTGTGTGGCCTGTGCACGCATCCTTCTGCTCCTTACCTGCCTGCCTGCCTGCCTGTTCGCTGTAGGCCGAGGGAATCACTATGCCTACTACGCCTATCGGCACCACGAAGGTAAAAAAACCCAAAACGCACCGCACCTCCATCTGTTGTCGTGGCTGCTGGGGTTGTTTTGCTCTGACGCTTCCCTGAGCCCAAACACACTCCCTTAAAAATGGATAATGTTTTAATAGTTATATAATTATAAGTGGTGTAACGGTACATGTATTCGTATTTTTCGGTAACGAATCCAGCTGTTCTCTACCTGAACACTTGCAGCGTCTTTATGTGCAGAACTGCAATTGCAGCGCGTTGCAAAAAATAAGTGACACCAAGTCGAAAAGGATTCCTAGCTATCGCTAAACTTTGCTATTCGGGAGCATTAATGGTTTCTCATGCAGCTACAGTAGGAAAAATAAAAGGCCGGCCGAATGAGAACTTTGTCAGCAAACACATCATGGCTACCATACCAGTACCGGTAGCATCCAATCAGACCGAATCTCTTTTTTGATGAGGAGGTATTTTTCCAAACAGCTGCTCATGCTACATTGAAGTACTACTGAAAACGAGTCCAAAGTGATTTAAAAATGATTTATTCTCAAATATGAAGAAAATGTAATTTAAACATGTCTAAATCTTAAAACTCAGTTTTCAAGCGGTCATGTTGTTTCTACTCTGACTAGGTCTGATTGTACTGCTTTATTTTATTTTAACAAAATCCAATCAAATCCCCAGTCAGTTTCAACTTTTACAGTAATGATAAAATCGAAATAATGTCTGGAACTGAAAGAAAGGAATTTAGTCTTTTTTCTTCCTGTTGTAAAGTTTACTGAAAATGTAAAAACTATTTTTTTTTGTGTACCGTTACACCCCTAACTACAACGGATCATAGACGAGACTTGAAAGAAGTAAAAAATTTACTAGATCATGAATATCTGTTAAGTTTTTATTACCAGTTTTGCCTCCTCAGCAGGCATAGTTTTGAACTAATCCACTGCTTGCTTTTACTAAACCTTTGCTTACTAATTATCAGTAACTGCTCTGTAGCTTTAATCACCTCTGCGTGCATCCCTTTGGATTTGACGGTTCATCCTTGGAACGATGCATTAAAATCTGACGGTTGTGTCTCTAAACCTGAAAGCTTCTATGCTTCCAGACGGCTCCGACTCCCGAGACAAACCCAAGCTGTACCGGCTGCAGCACAGCATCACCGAGGTCGGCTCGGACTGCACGGAGGACGGAGCCATCCAGGTAAACCCATCTACAACTCAAAACTACTCGACTTTCACCTGTCAAAAGCTTTTATAGGTTTTAAAGTCCCAGAAGACTATAGAAAACTCCAGACGTTCAATTTTTAGCATAGAGGAAGAAAAGTCTCAGATTGTCGAGAATATCGATCTATAAACCTTTTAAGATATTTTGTTGTTCTTGGAATTATTTATTTCCTTCCTTTAAACTGACTTTCAAGTCTGATCAAGCTTAAACAATCGGTGCTTTCTGCTGAGACTGACACCGTTGGAGGCGGATGAAATGCAGCGTTAGTTTAATCAGGTCAAACTCTGATTTTGGTTGAGATTAAATGATTTAATGTGAGTTATGTCACATGCAGAATTTTGTTCATTTGGACGGGACGTAGGATTTAATAAAATCACTTTTCATGCCTTTTTATTTCCATTTCAATCTCTGCTCCTTCTATAAACGCTTAAAACATGAATAAAACCGTCCATCCATTTTTTGTGTGTAAATCTTTGCTGTCAGAAATGTTCTGCTTCAGCAAGAGATTTTTAAAAAGTGCGTTACTGTGATGTGAAAATAAGTTAAATTTACATGTAAGCGCCCCTTACTTGTCGAACCCGAACCACCAATTACATGTCATTCTACATGTTTCTTATGGAGGACTGATCCTGCCAAAATAGAAAATAAATAAATGCCTGCTTGTTGTATATTGTAGATTGCATTTGCTTTTAGTGTATTTTATTGTATAGTATTCTTAAGTGGACTCCTATTGTTAATTGGCAAAGTAATCTTGTTGAAAGGGGTAATCATCTGTTGACAAAAAAGTAACTAAATAAATTAATAATGAACTTTAGAGAGATTTTCCTCATAATAAATAAATAAATGTGAGTAAGTACATTTGTTAAGCCAATTGTGGAAAAAGTAAATAAATGTGGAAATAAACAAATAAATGTGTAAGAAAAATTGGGACAGTCGCTAGATGGCGCTGTTTGCAAGAGCTCTGTTACAGTAACCGTTAGAGAGGTTTTCTTAAATAAATAAATATGGGGGGGGAGTATGCAAATGTGTAAATACAATTGGAAACAAGTGAATTAATGCTAAAACAAACGTGTAAGAAAAAAAATGGCTGTGAATAGAAGAACTCTGTTACTCCAATGAGGAGAGACGATGACGGCATACATAAAAACAAGAAAAGGAATAAGGCAATTTAAAACGGGTAAAATACAGACAGACTGTAGTATATATCACTGGTGGAAGACGAAATAAGTGGAATAAAATGTTTAAAATTAGTTTACAAAAGGAAATGCACCTAATAAATATAAAAAAAACAACAATCGGATATCACACTGTGCACAATCCACAATACTTTTACCACACACGAAAAACAGGTTTTATTTTCCTCTCTGATTGTTTCAAAAATAATGTTGAATTAGATAAAAGAAATGTGAATTAAAAATAACCACAAAACTAAAATTTCAAGTGAAAAATTAACATGTTCTATGAAATTATTGCACACTCTACACACTTTTTAAGTATCAGTTCATGGTACCTGTTAACTGTTACCAATACAGTACATAAGAGTGGCATCTGGTAAAATACAGGTAGACAGAAGAATATCACTGGTGGAACACGAAATAAGTGGAATACATTTTTTAAAATTGGTTTACAAAAGGAAATGCACATAATAAATATAAATATACAAAAAAACAATTGAATATCACACTGTGCACAATCCACAATGAGCTAAATGAGCGAAATAGATGTATTAGGAAATACATTTTTTTCCAAATAATGTATTTATGTGTTTATTTCCATTTTATTTCAGTTTTGGCAGTCAGTCCTCCATGGTGGTTAAATCTGCAGCCTTGAAACATGGGTTTATGTTTGTTTAACCGGGACAATGTGCACTAACATTAAAGATGTTTTACACCAGATTACAGCCAAAGCTAGTTTCCATCTGCAGTCACTGAGCAGGTGAGAAATACAAAATATATTTGTATTATATTATATTTAAAAAAAAACAACCACAACAATCACTGATTATATAATACAATTATGCAATTAAATCTCACTAAGACCAATATCTTAATTATTTAAGTCCTTAATGTTGATAATGCTGGTTTTCTAACAATAACTTCCTGATATTACAAGAAAAAAATATTTAGTTCAGAGCAAAGTTTTAAATAATTTTGGAATTTGTTGCATTCCTTGATGCCTACATACAAAAAAGTCGTGGCTGAACTACGTTTAGGTAATCTGCAGTCATTGTGACTTGTGGACCTGGTATTCTAGTTTTCAGCTCAGAGCAGAACTGGAAAAATCGTTTCAGAGGAGGAGGTGCCATATTCTTTAAGATTTTAAAGATGAAAAATGAACCATTTTTCAATTAACCATTAGATTATCAGAGGTTAACAAGGTATATAGCTGTTACACTGAAATAAGACAATAGGGAATCCAACATAGATAAATTGCTTTAATTTGTTACAATTGAATTAAGTTTATCCAAGTTACTTTAATTTTTTTAAGTTGACAAGTTAAACAATTTTAAATAAAGTTTTATTGACTTACATCAATTACTTGTATCAAATTAAAGCATTTTTTTCAATTGGACCTGCATTCTCTTTTTTTCAGTGTAGGGTTATGGTTGGAGACCAAATAATTCTGTTTTTACCATTTCATATATGTAATCCATATTGCATTGAAAATAAATTATATTTAATTTGCTATATTATTTTGAAGTGTTTTATAATGTACTATAGTATTCCTAAATAATGTTTATGAGTTTTAAATGGTTTAATCCATGTTCTCCATAAACTCGTTTGGTATATTTTGTAGGGATGCACCGGTACAGTTGAATTTACATGTATCGGTTAAACGTAACTTAACCGATTGGTTAAACTTGTGGAAGATCTCCAATAAATTCACAAAAAAATTATAAATTTTTCACTTGAAATTTTATTTTTGTGGTAATTTTATATTATACATCTGCCATTTTGTTTTAGTTGGGTTTAGTTAGTAAAGTCTGGTGCCTTTAGTCTCTTTAAGAAGGGTATAATGTGTAAGTTATATATTTGATTAATTCAACAATAGTATTGGATCGGTATCGGGACTGAAAAAGTCGTATCGGTCCAAAACAGGACAAGTGATCATAATTGGTCACTTTGATTTATGTGTTTTTTCCATTATTAGTACAATAATAGATTTATAATATGTATAATAAATATAAATATATCATATTTTTCTACTATTAGTATAAAAAAATGTCACTGAAGAAAAGTATTGATTAGGGATGCAGTGATAATACTTTTTTCAAACCGATTTGATACTTGGATTTGAGTACTTGCCGATTCTGAGTACCGATACGATAGTTTTACCACACACAAAAAACTTTTTTTTGTTTCTTTTCTGATTGTTACAAAAAACAATGTTGAATTAGATAAAATAAATATTAATAAAAATGATCACAAAACTAAAATTTCAAGTGAAAAAATTAACATTTTCTGTACAGTTATTGCAGTGTTTTCACATTTTAAGTATCAGTTCATGGTATCTGTGAATCCCTAGTTTTGACATATGCTAAAATAACATTATGGGGTTTAATTTTTTTATTTCAATGAGTGCCCTGTAACGGGTTAAAAACAAAGGCATAATATGTTGTCCCCTTTAAAGAAAAAAAGTCTTTTTATGTTGCAGTTTGTAGCTGGAGATCATTTAGTTTTGGCTGTTGCAGAAAATATGTGCTAAAAATAAATCTGTGGTTGAGTTTCCCCAACCATCAGTTTAGATTTACTTTAGAGCTCCAGCCTGAGTCTTTCAGCTGATGCGAGGTTCTCCTGCAGCTGCTCGGCCCGGGGATCCTGCCCCACCACTGCAACCTGATGCACAGCGAAGGCATGGTGACGGTGACGCCGCACGGCCCCGACGCCGACACCTTCGTGGACGGGCAGCGGATCGCGGAGACCACGGTGCTGCGCTCCGGATCCACCCTCCAGTTCGGCTCCGCGCACGTCTTCAAGTTCGTTGATCCCATGTTCGACCAGGGAGGGAGGAGGGACCCGAACGCCGCCATGAGGAGCCGACACAAATCCGGGTGAGGGAAGAGGATGAATGTGAGGTTAGGTGGGGGTGGGAGGAGGCAGGGATGGAGGGAATGAGAGGAGAGGAAGAGCAGAGGTCTGGGGTTATGGCAACAGGCTGCCCTCTAATCTGATCAGCATGGTGTTGGGTGGGGCCTCCCGCTCGCTGCAGCTTCACAATGAACCAGGGAGAGCCGCAGATCAGTTTGTGAGAGAGTTAAACATGGAGAATATTCACTTCATAGCTGTTTAATGGCTTTATTACCTGGTAACCATTGGAGAAAAGGAGCAAGAGTGTAAGTAAACCTTCATTCCTCTTTTAATTTAGGAAATTTTAGCTCATCTTTTGTGTTTTTATCTTATAAAAAAGTTAAAGATGTCTGCTTTTCTCTCTCATTCTGCCTTATTGCTGGATAAACGCAGATTCCGTCTCTCTCTTTAGGTAAATTTTTGAGTGTGTATATTTAAAAACATGGCAGTAATGAGTTCCTCCCTGCCTGTGAGTGTTGAGTTAATATTTACACTCCAGCCCGAAGCCTCCCATCAGGTGATTTCCATTAGCTTCTACAGGCGGGGAGGAAGAGGTAAACTGAGCCGAAACTAGAACCTGTTGGAGAGTTCTTCCATTTCTTCCTGTTTGTAAAGGAAGAGAAAGTTATAACAGGACTGGACTGGAGTTTTTCCTCTGGTTTTCAGCATCTAGCGCCCTCATTTCTCTTTTGTTTCTTGAAAATGTTAAATATCACCCACGTCTTGTGAAGCTTAATCTTTCCCTTTCATTTGATCTCAAAAATTACAATTTCATCAACATTCAGTAGTTATTTTTTTTTAAACATGGAATAATGATATTCTGCTGTCTTTCATCTCCGTGTCATTATTTGGCAAAATGCAAAATACCATTTTCATTCAACACCCTCCCTCTGCTCTGTAAGTCATCCATGGTTAAATAAAGATTCGCCACTATAGCAACAAAGACACGCCCATCTCTACAGGTTCCTCCACCTGTCGTAGTTTATGAATGAAAGCTCTTTTTTTTGCTCGAGTACTTTGAATATGGCAGGAAGTTTGATGTTTAGTTCTGTTTTGCGGTGGAAAGGGCGCATTAGACGTGGATTATTGTCTCTGTTCACCCGTTTCAGATAAACCTGAATATAACTTGAGTTTTTCCTGCACTAGTCTGTTCCCTCGCCGAAAAATTACAGAAATACCAACTTGTAATCTGATTACAGTTACTCTGTGGGTAAAACGATGTTAACTTACTTACTGTTAACAAGCTCCTGCCTCTCTTTGCTTTTCCTCTCCTCGGCTCAGCCCTCAAAACCTGAGGTGAACATGTGTCCAAACGGAAGTTAAAATCTCCAAACAGGAAGAAAGGCATAGGGGGGCAGCAGCTGTCTAATAGCCTGTTGATGACATAGTTCATCACGATTTAGTTCTGAGAACAGATGATCATTGATTAGGTGCCACATGAACCATTTCTTTCGTCTGCTCATCCGAGATCAGAAGCAACTCTACGTAGAGCTCCTCATCCTCTCTCTTTGGCTGCGTCTAAAAACGAAGAAGGTTTCTACCCGAGACTTTTATTAACAAAAACGTCAATATTAGGGCTGGGCGAAATGGCTTACATTGTTTTGTCCGATTTTTGTTCTTTTTTTACAAAATCCAAATTTCAGATTTCAATCGTTTTAATTTTATTTATATCTTATAAATAATCCCGTCTGGAGCTGACCCAAATTCCAACTACAAACAAGCTGTAAAGTATCCCTGTAAAACAAAGATGGTGGGTTGATATCACTCTGATCTATGGATGTCCAAGTAGTTCAAATAAATATATATATTTTTTAAAGTTATTTATTTTTCAAATATCAAATCTTCATAAACAGAAAATTTGATTATTATGTGAACTTGATTCATCGCCGAGCCATACATCTGATCTTCTGATGTTTCCACAAATTCAAATTTCTGGTCCAGAAAAGCGGCTGCACGGTGGCGCAGTGGTTAGCACTGTTGCCTTGCAGCAAGAAGGTCGTGGGTTCGTATCCCGGTCCAGGGTCTTTCTGCATGGAGTTTGCATGTTCTCCCCGTGCATGCGTGGGTTCTCTCCGGGTACTCCGGCTTCCTCCCACAGTCCAAAAACTGCATGATAGGTGAATTGATCATTCTAAATTGTCCGTAGGAATGAATGTGAGTGTGAATGGTTGTCTGTCTCTCTGTGTTGGCCCTGCAACAGACTGGCGTCCTGTTCAGGGTGTACCCTGCCTAACGCCTGATAATTGCTGGGATAGGCTCCAGCTGCCCCGTGACCCTGAATTGGATAAGCGGTTAAGAAGATGGATGGATGGATGGTCCAGAAAAGCGTCAAATTTAAAAAATGTAACACTAAAAGGTAATGTAACACATCTGTAGAGGATATGAGGAAATGAAGTGTTAACGACCCACTAAGATCATCTTTTGAGCTGCTTTAAAATGTTCTCAGTGGTCATTAAATTATTATTATGCTGTTATAAGCCAAAATCACAAAACCCGTGCCGTTTTCACCGGTGCAATATCGGCGCTGTGCAGCCAGAAGCCAGCTAGAACGAGGAACATTAAAGCTTGGTTATAAGTTAATAGAAGTTGGAAGTCAGAATGTCGGTGGATTTAAACGTGGAAGTTGGTGGGGTGCAGTTATGCGCCATCATAATGCTAACGCATTGAAACCCGCTGCAGCGCATAGGTTTTGATTAGCCATCTTCTGTAATCCTCAAAACCTGAGCGAACGGGTTTTTAACGACATTTTAGTGTGTGCTACAGATGCACAGAGATTTGAATGCAGAAATACTCACAAAAAATGGTTAGCAACACAAAAAACCCAGATTTTTATTGGAGTGGGTCTTTTAACCCCTCAAATTCCTACATCACCAACACCACTAACAGGCTTTTCCTCCCAAATTTTCAAAGTAGATGGGCTTAGAAACGTTTTGACAGCTAAATCTATTTTAATATTGTGCAGTCCTGATAGTTGAGTTGATTAGGGAGGATTCTGGGCGTTGAACTTAGAACCTGCTCTGCTTCTGTCTCACATAGAAACTCTTATCTCTCATGTGCAGAAGGCTTCCTGATTATAAACAGACCAGAATATCATGTAGTCAACGTCTAAATTTCCTGTTTAAATATCATCCAACCTGTTTTACTGTTTGTCATCTTCAGGCTCTCTGATGAGGACTAAATCGTCTGCAGAAGTCTCTGAGTCGTTTACTCAAAAGCCTGAGATATTTGTACCTTTTATTAAGAGCAGCCGTAGTTTCTGTGCAGCTGTGACTGCGTCTGGAGAGCGAGTGAGTGTGAATCCCTGTGGTTCTCTGGGCTGCCGTCCAAACTCTCACAGAAACCATCTTCAGGCCAAGCAGAGTCCTGTCGAGATGTTAAGTCTGATTACAGCCTCAGCTTGGCAGCTTTTTAGGGATGTGAGGTGCTTGGCGGCTGCTTTTGGCAGCGGCACAGGCGGCCGTGTAGCGACGGAGTGTTTGGGCCTTTTAATCTGACTGAGACCAGACTGTCAGCGGCGGCAGCGTTTAGCTTCACTTAGTGAGGCAGTGGAGAGTTAAAAGATCCCAGAAGTGTGGAGCAACATTTGGATTATTGCTTTGATCCAGTGAGAATTCGTGTGATTTTTTTCTCATAAATTCATCAGTTATATGGTGTTTTATGCGCTTTATTCTTTATAGTTGTGTAATTTCTTAATGAGGCTCGTTAAACAACACAAAGCAAATTTTTTTTTAAGATTTCACCCTTTTTGGCGATACTATCTGCAAGTGCATCATCAGTCATACAGTGTTGAACTTTCACATAAACTCTATAACTATACACACACGTTCCAGTATATACTGTAAGGATATACAGTATATACTGGGTAAAGTGCATTTAAGAAACACTATTTTTGTAATGTATCACACAGAGGTGTAACATTGCAAAAAATAAAATGTATTAAGGGGTCTATATCATGCTATTTCACAGCTTTCAACTTCTGGGATAGACACATATATGACAAAATGTTACCGTTGGTGTTATACAGTATTAATTTGTCCTGAAATGTAACTTGTATCATGTAATTAATGTTAAACCACGAAGTGAAACGGATCGTTTCTCTATAAACCCGCCTCCTGCACCCCAACGCTACGCTCCACTGCGCTGCAGAGCCGGGAGCAGATCAAACTCATTCAAACGGTGCTAAACTTAATCTCAAACCGTCTTCAATTCAGATTACTTATATAGCGCCGTTTCACAACAGATGTCATCTCAAGGCACTTTACAAGAAGAATTATTACAATACAATGTTTAATGTAGAAATTAGAGAACCACAGAAGATTGCGTCGTGTGATTCTCAGCAATCCCTCATACTGAGCAAGCATGAAGCGACAGTGGAGAGGAAAAACTCCCTTTTAACAGGAAGGAACCTCCGGCAGAACCAGGCTCAGCACAAGCAGTCATCTGCCAAGACCGTTTGTGGTTTGATTGTTTGTGCTAAAAATTTGCGTTTACGTGTGGATGACAGGCCAAACCGTAGAAAAATATCTCAGTTTTGTGAGATACCCGGCTTCGTGTGGAGAAGGATCTCTTGTAAACGAACGTGAATAAGTTTACTACTTAAAAAACATCAACGCTAAACATCATATCTAGTCAAACAGCATAATCACATCGCTACAAATACAGTATTAAAATTAGCGAACATCAATATTTTCGCTAATTAGGTCACATTATCTTGTTTCAGCGACGCTTGGTGAACCAGCCTGTGGATGTTTTCTGATGCTGGAGCATTGAGCTCGTACTGCTGTGGTACGCCAGCTCTACTTTACAGTAAATACACTGTTCTTTGTTCTGTTTTTTTAGAACGCAACAATCCCAATCTTTACACATTTTCTGCCGTTTGTGGGCATCTTTATTCTCCGCTATCGCGCCAAGTACATTCAAACTGTATCACGCGCTGCTGTTGTGCTTCACACAGGTGCGAACAAAAGGACTGTCTGTGTGGACCAATCAGATCAGAGTTTTTGCCTGAAGCAATTTTTAGAATAGAGTAAATTGACGAATCGCTACAGCCCTAGTAGTGTCCAAACGCTGCATTAGCTACTGATCATAGCGACTATAGAGCCCCGTTCTGGTGAAACGATCTCTGGCTGTTAATGAAACTGACGAATCAGATGCATACGCTCTCCGTTGACAGACGGATAGTTAAAAATTGGTCCTCTTCTCCGTGCGTTCTTGCGTAGGTGACTGAGAGCGTTGTGTCAATCCGTCTCCGTCAAAACTTAGAAGGAAAAACTAGGCTTTATGCTGCCGCCACCATGCTTGCGCAGTGCTGTGTGAATGTTCTTTATTCAGGCATAACTGCAACAAATTGGCAGATTCACACAAAGATAAAGTATTAAAGAATTCTGCGCAGTAAGGTCAGAATTATTAGGACACAAACCCGCATATAAACTCCTGAATGGAGCTATTTATTGTTGGAAAGGTTAAAGCCTTGCAAATGAATAAATAAACTCATGCTTTGTTTTTGTTCATGCTGCGATTGGTTTAACCTAGTTTGAACTGCCTGCTGGTTATTCTGGGTGTGATGGAGATCTTTCTGTCGATAACTGAGTGGAAATGTTCTGCTGTGTTGGACCAGACTTCTGTCGCTCTCAATAGACAAACACAGATCGGATCGAACACAGAGGCACTGCTCTCCTGGACACCTGGCATGGCTTTCTTTATACCTAATTACTCTGTTATATAAGCGCCCGTGTTTGTATATTAGGTAGTCGTCCATCTCCTGCCTCGCAGATAGAGCTCTACTCTTCCTGAGCGTGAGCTGGAGAAGTAAATGGATAACGTCTGAACTTGTTCTGCCTCATTTAAACCTCTGAATGTTTGTGTGCCATCTGCAGCAGCGTTCCAGAGACGACCTTCGACCTCCGCGGCGAAGTCCACAGTGGAGCGGCCCTGCCCACCAGCAAGGTGACTAACATCCTCTCATTTAGTCTCTGTTGCATTGAAATTGTCTGCTAAATTAGGCCCTGAAAGCGCAGAGATTTTTCGTTATGTATGTTGAAATTTAGCTGCAGTCTGGGTTCAGTTTTTTGGTGCTAATTATTAGTTTTATACGCTATTGATAAAAGCACAGTTTATGGTGCAGAGTTGATGCATATTAAGGAGGTTGTGCTGATGTTTAAAACAAAAATCTCTACTGTAAGGTGTAATCTATGTGTAATAATGGACTCAGACCTGACCCTCCAGGGTCACATAAAGACAATAACAGGATCAGCCTTCTATCACCTGAGGAACATTTCTAGGATTAAATGACGGATGACACAAGGAGACCTAGAAAAACTCATCCATGCATTTATCTCTACTTACCTTGATTACTGTAACAGTATCTTCACAGTACTACCTAAAAAAATCAATCGGACAGCTGCAGCTGATCCAGAACGGTGCTGCTGCTCGTGTTCTCCCTAGAACCAGGAAAGTAGAACACATCCCAAAGTAGAAATCATCCCAGTTCTAAAGTCCTTACACTGGTTCCTTGTAGCTCTGAGATAATAAGACTTCAAAGTGCTTTTATTAGTTTATAAATCATTGAATTGGTTAGCACCAGAGTACATTGCAGATCTGCTATTGTGGTACAAACTAGGGCGGGACGATATAGAAAAAGAGCATATCGATAAAGGAATAGTCATATTGATCGATATCGATAAATATCACAAGATGTAAAATATTTTAAGTGCCTCCCCGGTCATTTTATTATTCTTCAATTAACTACTTTTAACTAAGAATTAAATTAATTAATTTTCAAACACTTCTTTTTATCATAACTAAATTTGTAAGGCGGAAACAAATCAAGAGACCCGAGTAACATCAGTAAATACAAAGAAAAGTCATAGTAGTAGCCATTATATTATACATATTTTTTTAATTATATTTAAATTAAAGGCTTATCTTGATATTTTTCAATCTTTCAAACATTTAATGACACTTTCATGGCTGAAACCCTTGATTTAGTTTGTCAATAAAGCTGATTCTAATTAACTTCAGCTCTGTTGGCTAAAGCTAACCTTCTGGTCATCAGAGTGTAGAAAGAGCGAAGAACACTGCAGCCCAGTCTCTAAGAGGAGAAGCCAGTTGTGTTTATTAAAGCGTTTTTCGCTTCTGAGGACAGGGGGCAGAAACAATGGGAAAATCCACAGGTGTTGTTAGCACCTGGCTAAGTTTCCTGTGTCTCTCTGTAAGAAATTCGTAGCAAGCTGGGAGAGGGGAGTCCTGCTTAAAACAGCTGATCGTACTTTTATATTTCGTTCATTATTGCTACATTTAGTGTTTGAGTGCGTGGAGGATCGGTTCAAAACGGGACGCAACCTTTACCTGAGCCTCTGAAACATTTATCCGGAACAACGTCCTCCGCTGCTGCCTTGTTGTGACATCTGAGCGAGGCGAAGCTACAGTGATGATTCGCTTAGGGACTATTAAAAAATTCAGTTTTCTCTCAAATAATTTCATCCTTTTTGTGGTTTAAAAGGAGAGAGGGTTGCTGGCAGAGCTGCGTGGGTCATTGTTAATGATTCTTTTGGAGTAAGTAATGATTGTTGTATTAAGCTGCCTGATAGGCTATAATTAAAATTATTAAATAACTTTTTTTTTTCAAATCGAAACTTTTTATTGACCCCTTTTTTTTCTTTCGCATCACACGTCTATCGCTCGATATATATTGCTATCGAATTATCGTCCAGCCCTAATACAAACCATTCAGATCACTCAGGTCCTCCAGCTCTAGTTTACTGATCGTCCCTAGAACCAGAACCAGACATGGAGAAGCAGCTTTTAGTTTCTATGCTCCTCATATCATGAACAAACTACCCGGAGAATGCAAAGCAGCAGAGACACTGAACTCTTTTAAATCTACAATTAAAACCTACCTATTTAGAATCGCCTATGAGTAACTGATCCTATTATTGCTTTTTACTTGCTTGTTTTTATTTTTTATCCTAATTATTGTCTTGGTTATTGTCTTATTGTAAATGCTTTCTTGTATTTTATTCTTCAAATTTATTTATGCTTTATTTTCTGTGTTCTAATTTTAAAGCACCTTGAATTGCCTTGTGTTAAAAGTGTGCTACACAAATTTGCCTCGCCTCAAGGTTATATGATGCAATTAATTAGCTAAATGATGCAATTAATTAGCTAAATTAGTAATTGTTGGAAAAAAATGAAATCAAACACGATGCCAATTGTAGAAATTGGAAGAATCCACTTCTTTACATTTATTCAAGGAAAAAAAAAATTTAAAAAATACACATTCTCTTCAGCTTTTCAGTTAATTTTAAAGATAAAACAAATTAGTTTGTGACTGGGTTAAATCGGAGTCTCCTCTCCGTATGGCTCTGGGTGAAATGGCATCGAGCTGCATGCACTGCTGCACAGTGCAAGTCGGCTTTCTAATCTGCAGGGAATATCTGCGAGAAAGTTTCACGGTCAGAAATATCGCAAAATTTGTCGCTAGTAGCTTGTTGGAAAATTTTTTAGAAGTGGCAAAGAAGTCTGTAAGTTGGTAGCACTGGGCTTGATGCAGGGTAATGGCATGATTTCTAAACAGCGCCATCCCTTCTGCTGTGTTTCTTTGGCGTAACTGCAGTTAAATCCCGAGCATTGAGCTCGTATATTAGACCCTACGGATATCGCTGAAAGTATTTATTTATTTACATCCCCTTGGCGAGATGGTGGCAGCTAAACAATTAGACGGTGGCGGCCGCTACTGAGATCTCTACGTAGGAAAAACTCTGCCAGCTGATTTACCCGGTCAATAAAGGATCCAGTAAAACTACCCTAAAGTTCCGGTTGTGGAAATGCGGCAAATGAGTAACAAGTTAATAACTATGCAAATAAGAGCATGAATGAAAACACTTATTTCGTTGGGAGCAGTGATATTTTTAGAGTTTTACGGCCACTGGGGGGAGGATCTATGATAATACTCCTTTGTGCACTTTTGATGCAGCAGCTTATTACTCTTTTACCTCAGTTACCTGCAAGAGATCGCTCCTTGCTTTCTGGATTTTTCATGATAACCATTTCAGGATAAAAGCTCAATATCTAATTTATGCTTTTATTACACCTCAAATTCCTTCTATTTCTGTTATTTCGGTACAGAAAAAACGAAACATTCTGATTAAGTGTCGTTTTTTCCTCGTCCCGTTATAATTTTTACACTCTTTGAAAAGATTGAATTTTGTTCACCTAACATAAAATCTTGATGATTTAGCTTTCTGTTTGTTTGCAGAGCTCAGGAAAACTGGAAATGGAGAAAGGCCTGGTCAAACCCATGATCAGAGGAGAGCACCAGGACAGCAGGTTACCTTCGTCTCCTCTAACTTTATTCTGTTGAGTGTTCTGAGCGTCTCCTCACAGCGTTGTCCATGCTTCCCAACAGGTCCCAGGATCTTTCTGCAGACAGGACAGAGCTGACTCTTCCAGCCAGCATCGACTTCAGAGAAAATTGTGAGCATCTCTCCCTGCCTCTTTGGGTCAATATGTGGAAACTATTGAACCTTTTCTAGTCCCTGCCTATCTGACCTGACTGAAGTGTTATTGTGTGTTGACCAGAATTTTTTTTTTTGCGTCTGATCACAGTCTGCCAGTGAAAAGGGTAGATTAGCCTTTGATTTTTTGTTTTTTACATAATTCAAAACCTTTTTTCCCCCCACATTATACACAGAAAACATGGATAAAGAGTTCTGTGAGGGAAAAAAAACAATCAGGAAGAAGAAAGAGGTTTTTAAACATATGAGATGTTGCCTAATAAAATATCACGTTTATATTTTAAAGATCAAGTAACTGTATTTCCAGTACAGCTTTATTTTTACTCCTGGGTCTTGGAGGGGTCGTCTCATTCTCACTTTTATCACACAGTTTTTCATTCATCAGCGTTAAGCTCCAAAAATTTAGCCTTGTGTCACTGAAACTCATTCATTTTCCCCACTACAACATGCTGCTGGGACCTAAGAAGTCCTTTCAAGCAAATGATATGTATGTGGTGGATGAATGGATGAAGGTGTAAATACTGATGAACAGACTTCAGCTGCAGTCGAAATGTCTCGTTTCATTCATTCATTTACCTCAGAGGAAAACCCGCCTGCAGCTGAAGCTCATTATGGTGGCTAAACGTGAATGAAAATAATTTGGAGGGAGCAGTTATTGCTTTAATGTGATCAGTGGACGTCAGTAGGAAGGGGTATCGTTTACCTTTTATATGATACCGGTGCCAAACCGGTACTTTTGAAACGGGGCTGGTGCTTAATATGTGCTCGAAACTGTTTAAAGAGTGGAAAACTTACATCTTTGTCCAAAATATTTTATTAGGGCTGTCAAACGATTAAAAATGTTGATCTAATTAATCACAGGGTAACTGTGAATTAATCACCATTCCTAAATGAACTTTTATTATTAGGAGCTTTTTGGGAAAATAGTTTAAAGTTGTTAGTTTTTAGTGTAAATAAAGGAAAAATCCAGATTCAGTTGCTCTTTTATTACAAAATGAAATGTAGGAGGCATTGAATATTTGTTTTTAACTCCACCATCACATTCACATGTCTCATATGAAAAATGCAGGTAGAACTAACCAAAATATATGAATAAACTTAAACTTTGTATATCAGCAGTGTGTTAAACATCACATAAATCAGATGTCACAATTGACCATTTTCCCATAAATGAAAACTCAGCACATTCTCTGGTTTATCACAACAGGAAGTGAACGTTCTTATTGTGAAGATGTACACGGCAACTTCTGCTAATGAATAAGCACCAATTTAAGTCCGAAAACACGGAAAACTTTAACGGAGTAATGCGCCTTTTGAGCAGTAACTCACTATGATAAATATGCATAAATCAACATAAATATGACTCATTAATACTCTCCACCGCACACACCGAGCTGGAAGGTAAATTCCCACAGACAACTTATGAACTTATCATCATAACCCAATATGCCAATAAAAATTTAGTGTAGCTGTAAAAAAGGACAAACTATTTTAAACGATTAACATTAATTGTTAATTAATACTCAATTATTTTTTGAACTTGTAAATTGATTCGATGGTTAGAATTTTTATAAGAACTGGTTCAGGGTAGATTTTCAGATTTTATTTTTCCAACACAACCCTACCCACAATCCTCCACTGCACTCCACACTAACACGGAACGAAAACCACACGGCTAGGCCCGACCCTCACTTTCATCGGACCAATACGTAAAAAGAAAAAAGCTAATATTGACCGATACCAATAGATCTTTTGAAATAAAAATAAAAAAAAAGCTATTTTTGCTGTTGAAATGTGTTTCGGAAAATGAAGGCACTGCTGATTATTGGTTTCAGGCTTCATAGGTTTATAGAGGCTCTAGATTATATTGGCATATTTGAAGTTTTGAGCTGTTGATTTTAAAGTTTTTTCTCTGAAATCGGGCGTTTCCCACACTCTGTGTTTGCTTTGCCTAGATGCACCTTTGTGTTTGTTGACCTTCCTCAACCTTTTGTGTGCACTGTATGTTTGGCGTAGTGTGAACTCATCTGTTTTTTCCAGGCAGGGGGAGCGTTTCAGCCACTCCCCTGAACACCCACAATGCAACGGGAGTGAAATCATATGCTCCGAGAGGCAGTTGCCTGTTAAGTGAAGCCATTAAAACCAGTTTCAGACAGCAATGCTCAATAGCAGCTGCAGACAGTGACTTTAAATGCTTTTCAGAGCTGTTTAAGGTTAAAGAAAGATTTCTGGTTTTCTGGGGAATCCCCACATGGGAATGTGCAACCAAGTTGTCCAGCATCATAGTTTTCTTAAGTCAACAATGCAGAGTGGGGGCCGATGCTGTTGTTGTGGGAAACCTGAGACGTCTGTGTTAGTTTTAAAAAGAAGCAGCAAGTGAAGATTAACCCCTTAACATTCCTGCAATTTCCGCCCAAATGTTTTCAAAACGCATACCCAAATTGAAATTAGAGCTGTTTTTGAACCGTTTGGAGTAGAGCTATAATAGCTGGGGTCTCTTTGGAAAGAAAAGACTCTGAACAGGGAAAATATGTCTTAAGTGCAATTGTTGCCCACTTATATAATTTTTAACACAGTAGAAAAGATAACGTTTTGTGTCCCTCTTTATACATTTATAAAAGACATTTACGAAATATATGCTCAAAAAATTGTTTTTGATTTGTGTGGTGACCCTAAAAATGTTGTGGGTCTAAAGTCTGATTTATTTCCTTCATCCACAAAATAAAATGACACCAATAAACCAAGAAAATAACATTTTATATAATAATAATATAGTGTGTTTTGACCCAGCACTCAAGGGGTTACTTTGCGTAATCCTTTCCTTTCTGTGTTTGGATCAGCTTCTTTACACATGTCGTTTCCTACGGTAAAGATCAAGTCCAACCCCTTGAGTTACTTATTGCCGTTTTCAGCACTCCATTGGCTATTCGATACATCAATCATCACAACTCTTAGTTTTAGTAATTTTTTTTAAAATTTAATTTTCAATATTTCTACCTTTCTATTCTTAAAAAATTCAATATGACAGCAAATAGTAGGGATGTAATAAAATATTGAATATATTGCGATATTTTCCAATATACGTCAATATGTCACGATATTGTATTGATGTTTGAAAATGAGGTATCGATTTTTATTTTTAATAATTTGATTTAAACAATTAATGATGACAATAATTCTTGTAGCAAAAACGTATAACCACTAGTTGGTGGCTGTTTCCACCTTCTTCGTTCCAGTCGATCATCTAGATCCAGTAATCAAACTGGATGCGTTATGCATGTTTGAAAATCCCAATATATAGTATTCCTCAAGGTATTGCAATATGTCGCAGCATCCCCTTTGTATCGTGATACAAATCGTATTGCCAGATTCTTGCCAACACACATCCCTAGGAAATGGTTTTTAATACTTGCTTTTGTTTCAGTCACACCTTCTTGAAGTTGAACTGCATTCTAAGTCCAAAGAAATACTCACCGTAAAACAAAACGTTAACTGTTAGGTGAGCAGACATCACTTCCAACTATGATGAATTGCTGAACTGTTTATTTTCTTGATTTTGCTTTTTCCGAAAATTCTATCTTCATAAACGGGAAGTGTGATAAATTTATGTTATGGATATATTGCTAGGCCCTAGGTGTGGATACTAATAATTTGGGCTGGGTAATAAAGTCGATTTTAGCAATTTCTTGAATTTTCTATTTATGAAGATTTCATTTTGAGAATTTTTCTTTTTTTCAGTGCACTACAACCCACTCAGGGCCAACAATCTTGTTTTACTTACTTTTTTTACTTTTTTACTTTCTTTAAACTTTTTTTAAAATTTAGGTCATGTAGGATGGGATGATTCAAATAAATTCAAGTTTTTGATAAAAAATAAATTGTAACGTGTATCTCCATTTTAAGAAAACCAAGGTTGAAACAAATGGAAGGAAATCAAAAATCTGTGTTTTTGTATGAAAATAAATCATACATTTCATTTAATAGTCAAATGGCCCAGCCATATTAATATGTCAAAGTGACAGACTTCAAATTTTCAATGTTCTATTAAAAAAGGTGCAAACACAGAAAATATTCAACATCCTGATCTGAACATTATTATTTACCCACTCTGTTTTTCCTGACACTTTTACATCAACACTTTCTGGCTTTTCTGTGGTAAAAATTTGAGCTAAATGGTCTGAAAAGTCGTAGCGTCAACCAAGAGGGTTTCTTGTTAACTTAATAAGTCTAACTTTGCTCCTAAAGCCTCTCGATTTGATCTGATGGTTAAAAACGCTGAATCCCGTCTGCGCTTGCAGCTGAAGACACCTTCCTTTCGGCCATCATCAACTACACCAACAGCTCCACGGTCCACTTCAAGCTGTCGCCCACCTACGTCCTGTACATGGCCTGCCGCTACGTCCTGTCGCCTGCGTACCGGCCCGACATGTCGCCCTCGGAGAGGACGCACAAAGTTATTGCCATCGTCAACAAGATGGTGAGCATGATGGAAGGCGTCATACAGGTTAGTAACACTCCTCACTTTTCAGTCATCTTTCACTGTTTTTCGCCCCCTGATAGTCTGCCAGGTTTTCTCCATGTTGCTGTTTTTTTTTTTTTTTTGTTGAAATATGGGTATTCTGGGTTTATACATTAACTTTACTTACAGACTACGTTTCGTAGTTGTAAGGTGTGTTTGCATTCGCTCGCCGCTTGCCTCCTGTGCGCTGGGTGTTTCGTATATTTTCCCATTGATTTCAAGAGTAAACGGGGAAACCGTCGCAGCAAACAAATGCATGTTTTCTGAAGCATCCGGACATGCTTTGGATTTTTATTTATTATTTTTTCAGTGGCATTTCTTTTTATTAATTTTGGTATGTAGTGTATGAAGATATTTCATCATGAGTTATTTTCAGCTACCGCCTGAGAAGGCTTTCGAACATTTCTGCAAAAATTGTCGCACTTTAGGTAAAATATTCTCTACAATAACCCTTAAAGTTAATCAGTTTGATGTCAAAAGTCCAAAAAAACATTTTAAAACATGAGTATAAAATTTGTAAATTAACTGTTAGAGCTTTGACTGCCAATTTTCTTTTAAACAATTTGTTTTTACTATTGTAGAATATAATACATCTATTATCAAATGTCGACAATTATACTAGGAATGCAGATATATCTTGATAGCCTATATTTTGATATTGTATTGAAATTCAAAAGCATTGTCGATTTTTTTTGTTTATCTTTTTATAATTTGAATGGAACCATTTATGTTGCAAAAATAAAACTGACCACTATTTGGTAACTTTTTTTTAACCTTCTTTGTTCCAGTGAATCAGCCAGATCTAGTAATAAAACTGGATGCGTTTTGGATGAAACAAATTGGAGTGTTCAGAATTAGAAAAAAGGAAAATAAATAGTCTTATTCATAAGATTGCAATAGATCACCATATATATCATGCACCCTGTACTGTTATACGCATTGTATCACCAGATTCTTATACTATAATATAATACACATCGCTAAACATACAACCTTAAAGACTGAAAAAGAAAGAAAAAAAATTCCGACACTTTCCTAATTCTTTCCAAATAATTAACAAAAAGCAACACTTTTATACCCTTATATTTAATCACACATTTATTTAGCTATTTTTACTCCACCTCTAAGGATGAATCTTACCCTGGGCTTTTGCATCAGAATCCAGCACCGTTTTTCTACTAAAATGGTTCCAGTACTAAACTGGTGCTGGTTCTTAGCTAAGTTTTTTTCTTTCATAAAAGAAGGAGCTTGGAGCTCCGGAAAAGGTCTCCTTAGGTGTTTAAATTCAGAAATGTAGGTTACCTAGAGAAAGGTGACGTAAAATCACAGCTACTGGGGGGAAAGATCTGCTATAAAGCTCCTTTATGCACCTAGGATGCATGCTTTATCATTTTCCTGATAATAAGCTCATAAATTCTTGATACTTAACGCTACAAAATGTACTATTGGAAAACACAGGCTGACCAGCTTAGCTAAAGACGGCAGCACTTTTTTGGGGGGGGAAACACTGGTGCTAAATGCCAGATTAGTAGGCCAACTGAAGAACGCTCTTCTTTTACCCAACTTTAACCCTAAACTTTAAATCTCAAAGCTTTCTACATTATCCTGTTGTTTGATTCTCACGTCCATCAGTTTAACGTTCATGAACATCGTTCTGGGTTCCATTGTAAGCCATGTGTGAGCCAGGGTGTCTCTGTGTTTACATGCTGTGTCCATACTGTAGCTGTTGACGTGTTTTCTCTCTGTCCTGTAAACGTGTCCTCCTCCTCTTCCTCCTCCTTCCACTTCCTTCTGTCCAGGAGATTGCTGAAGGGGATCAGGTAGGACACCACAACAGCACATCATGATATGGCTGCCAAAGACTCACTCTCCTCTCTACACTGCTATTTTTCTCTCTGTTTGGGTTGGGCGATGTTGAGAAAATAAATTAGCAATCTTTCCATCTTTGTGGTTGTTTTTTTGTTTTTTTATCCCTCTTAAGCCTGTCAAGATAACAATTTAACTGGACGACAAATTGTCCCAAAAAATTGTTGTGATAAACGACAATATCTTTGTTTTGAGACCTAATGTACCCTTTGAACTATCAATTAACTTTAATTTATAAAGAAAATTTTAATATCCAATATAAATTGACAAAATAATAAAAAATGGATAAAATCTATAAGCAAAATTGCTCTTCAAAAGTACTAAGCATTTGGCTCGGACAAAAAAAAAAGGAAACTCTACCAGTTTTGAGTTCGTAAATAAGAAATCCTAACAAAAAATGTAAAAAAAAAAATCATTTCACTTTGTAACTACGGATATATGGACCGAATATGGGCTTTTTTTCCATCCATTCTCTTTGGTAGAAGGATGGAGAAAAACAGGCATGTAAATGGAAATTATTGTGGCTGGAAAATTTATTGAGCTCATTAAAATTTATCATGCAATTAATTAATTTATTGTTTATAGTGACAGACGTGATTCTTCACTGCTCCAACTAAAAACGCCATAGTTGCACCGAACATTATTGCTGAACAAACAAGATGTTTACAGTAAACAATGCAATCTTTATCCCAGCATTTCCTGGCCTCTTATAGTGGAAATAAAAATGGCAAAACTAATGTATTTTTATGAAGTATTGCCATTTTGGAGCGTAACAAATATGTTGATAGGTTAAGGATTAGGTAAAGGAGGTTCATGTTTAAGGTGTTTTTGCTTTCTAAACGGGGAATGTAAAAACGTTTTGCCTCGTCTGTGAGGGTGTTCATGGGGCTACAGAAGTCTTGGTGCGTCCCAAATTTGTTTTGCACTCTCACCATCCTAACAAACGCGGCATATCAATTATGTTAAGAAGACTTTGAACCTCTGCACGAGTTTTCTCTTCCTCCATGCCCTCCTCCATTCTCATTAGGTTTCCTGTTAATGAGTAAAGTCTGAAAAACGTACAACTTCCTTCGAACGAACAACATATGCACAATTTGGAGGCGTGTGCGCTTTCCCAAAGCTAGGAATTGTCATATCCCTCAGAATCGTCTCAATGTGGCAAGTGACGGTTAATGAATAGGCCACTACTGCTGTTGTTAAGCTCCCTCTTGCAGCAAACTCAATCATGAACTACTTGTGGTCTCCTAGCATAACGGGGAGCACACTGTGTGCGTGGTGTTCCCCAGAAGTTTGTCTCGAAGTCTCAGCAGAAACCTTTCAGTGTTGTGGTGTTCGTCCAGTTAGAGAAAAGCTTTAAGGGTTGGTCACAGTGGCCTGTACCAACGGCTGCAAACAGCCTCTGAAAGACTTTTGAATAATTTCTTACCACTTCCCCAAAGCTAAGTCGTCGGCAAGTTTGCGGCCGGCTCGCTAATCTTTTCCAAGAACTCGCCACGAAAACCCTGTTCATAGTAAATGTCTTAGGAGCAACTGAATAACATCTTAAGTTGGTTTTGTGGAGCACCAAGACTATTCTAATGTGTTGAGTGTACGAACAGAGATTCATTTGGCATTCATATGTGCCCTCTACCACTGCGGTATAATTAATGAGAAGTAAAGTTATTTTGGTTTGGGATGGGGGCGTATAAAACCTTGTACAGTGTCTCGTACTAACCACAGAGTTGGCCACTAGATCCAAGGCTACAGAGCTGCTTCGTCATCGTCGTGTAAAACTCTAGTCAGATTTTTGGAAATATTGAAGTTGCCACAATAAGGAAGGTTCCAGGTCATCGTATTTCTCTATGGTAGGGCTCGACGATAAGTTGGTAAAGATATATATTGACCAATATAGTGCAATATTAAAAAGAAAGGGTCCTTAGCGAAATAATCTGTTAAAAAAAGATTCTTTTTTTTACCATAGCCTATCAGGTAGCTTAACACTACAATCATTACTAAATCTAAAGCTACCATAAACTCAGAGCGAGGACATCAGCACTTATTATAACAGTAAGGAACAAAATGAAAAACAGGAAACGCCAACCTGTTCTCTACCTCGTCCTCGGAGGCGAAACGGGTGAAAAAAGCTGCTGGCTTCAACATTCAGTCATTGGACTCGGTTCCAGTGTTTTTGGCACTGTCTACATTCAGCCAATTGGTCGGCTTAATTCACCCAGTTTGGGCACACAAACTAAAACAAAAGTCTGAGCCATTAATAAAAATGGTTAAAAGGTAGAACAAGGCTTAAGGAAAAGTTTTAGAGCTTCTCTGCAAAATTCATCAGCTTGATGCTAGTGCCCAAAAATATTTTAAATCATAATTACAACATTTTAGGACACAGTTTTGTTGTTGAGTCTAATCGATCTGACCCATGTTTGTGCACAAAACCCAAGAACAAAGACATTAATAGTCGTAAAATGTTTAAAAGATAGAAAAAAACATCAGGAAAAGCCTTCAGTTTAAATAACTAACATAATAATATATATATAATGGTTAATAACATTACTTTTAGATTTAATTTAGTCATCTCTTTTATTCATTTGATTTAGTTTCTTACAAACTTTCAGTTATGGAAAAAAAAAATTAAATAAAGGACTGAATTTAATTCTTAATTAAAATGTATTAATTGGAGAATGTTATAAAAATCACCTAATTACATTTTCTACATTTTTTGATAGTTGGTTAGTAGAATAGTAATCATAATTATTAGTTTTGATATAACTATTTTTAAATCAATTTTATAATAATTAAGATTTTATTACTTCTTTTATACTATTTTCCCTATATTTTGTAACAATAGTATTCTTTATTATTTTTTATTGTTTTTGTATGACGACTAATTATTTCATCATCTGCATTATTAATTTAAATTATAATGCTATTATTTTTTTTTAATTATATGCTGGTTTTTTATACTGCCCAGCCCTATTCTACAGTCACTGAACGGCAGAAAATTCCTACATTTCCTAAGAACGTCTAAGTTGCTCTTTTGTAATTGAATAAAAGCCGTACCAGCTCACAAAAAAACCCCCAAAAACTGTTAGAAGCTCCACTCACTTCCATGAATGTCTACGAACTCAAATCCCATCACTGAAGGGGTGAAAGGCTGACGTTTCTATCTGTATTACATAAAAATCTACATAAAATCAGATCAGATTTAAAGTTAACAAAATCACATCGCTCAACCTTTTGACTCTTCTGCTTCCTTATTTACTCTTCTCTCTCTTTTTGTGCTTTGATATATTTTTTTCGACCAGCCCATCATTGTTGCTGCTGCTCCTTTTTATTTTTCATCTCCATCCTAACAGACATGTCAAAAAAACCCACCAAAACCATAACTAAACATCCTGTCCACAGCTGGAAAACTTAAGCAACAACAGCAACAACAACCTGACTAATCCCATTTAGCTTCCTGGAAACCTGCCTGGTACTAAAAACCAAACGAGCCGAGGAAAACCCAAAGCAACCTCTCTCTATCACTGCTGCTCCATCTTTAACTCTGACGTCTGTTTCTGTGTGTGTGTGTGACGCCTCGTTTCTCCTCGGCGGTGTGGACGAGAGACGACGCCGCCGTCCTCTGACCTCCTCCACCTCATCTGCTTTGGTTTCCTGTGTGGAAACTCATTGAACACGTTCAGCCATCCTTCTGTGTTTCAAACCTGTGTTTGTTTATTGGATGCACTCGGCTCAACCTTTCATTCGCTGGCTGTTTCTGAATGAAGGGGGTTTATTGTTTTTTGTTCTATGTGAATTGTTTCTAAGGCGCCGGGGATAGATGAGCGCAGTGAGACGAACTCTCTGACTGGTGTCGGGACGTTGGCCGATCCGCTCCTCCGACACTATCAATATAAATCTTTGATTTTAATATTTTTGTTCCCTCTGCAAGCAACAAAGTTTGTTTTTAAACATTATTAAAATGGTTCAGCAGTATGGACAACCCTTTAATAGTCATATTTTCTATGATGTCCTTGCATTATTTTTTCGGGATGTTGTATTAATTATAAGCGCTATTAATGCCAATAATTTTTTGTAGTAAAATTAAAAGTATAACTGCTAGTTGGTGGTCATTTTCACCTTCTTCATTCTACTAGATCTAGTAATTAAACTGGATGCGTTTAGACAGTGTTTCTACAATTAAATTTAGTTCTTAAAATCACAATGTGTATAGTATAACTCATAGTATTGCAATATATCACAATATCATCTCCCCCCGTATTTTTATACGTATCAGTAATACACATCCCTAAAACATACAATCTTAAACCCCTAGATTTGGACCTTCCTAGAATCAAAAAACTAAATAATCAACATGGCGACTTTGGTACTTCATTCTCTGTGTGTGTGTGTGTGTATATATGTGTATATATATATATATATATATATATATATATATATTAATTTTTTGCACTGATTCTACCTCGATTTTCTTTTATAATCAGCGAGGCAATTTTATTCATATAGCACACTTTCAACACAAGGTTATTCAAGGTGCTTTACATGATTCAGTGATAATGATACCAAATACATGGTTTCAGAATCATGATTAGAGAAAAA
Organism: Apricaphanius iberus; assembly: GCA_028564705.1. Classification (NCBI taxonomy): domain Eukaryota; kingdom Metazoa; phylum Chordata; class Actinopteri; order Cyprinodontiformes; family Aphaniidae; genus Apricaphanius; species Apricaphanius iberus. The sequence goes on from JAPXFQ010002564.1 coordinate 1,414,923, forward strand.
CAGAAACATATAGGTTTAACAGATACACAATTAATAAGAAAAGATGATATAAGGAACAAATGTATGCAATTAATATAGATTAAAAACAGATAAAACACAATCGGTTAAAAAGGAAATAAAAAATAAGAATAAAGAGTGATCAGAAAGCGCAATTTAGGGCTCAAAGGCATAGAAGTTGAAAGCTGCCTCTCCTTGTTTAGTTCTAATTTTAGGAATGCTAGGTAAGCTCGAATTGGAGGACCTGAGTGCACTTCATTTATACGTAATTACATAAAAATTTTGCATCAAATTTAGTTTTTTATACTCTGAATTAGGGATGTCTTGATCAGCATTTTAAGTCTTCAATCTTTTAACCTCAAATCTGATCTGAGTTTGAGTCCCGATCCGATATTTTGCCTTTATTATTAAAACTGAAATATATTTTTAGTATGTAACTCAACTTCACTTTTTATAAAACTAATTTCATAAATAAGCATAACCATTACTGTTGTAAATCCCATGAATTAAAACATATTACAGAAAATTAAAGGTCGGCTTCAGTTTAATATTTCAGACAAAAGCAAAAATGAAAACACTTACTTGGTACAGTATTATAAAGAAACGTATTTCCGGAAGACTATATGCTGGTGTGCACATTGCTCTCTATATGTTTGAGTTAATACATGATAGAAAGTTGTTATAAGTTGCTGTATTAGTGGTGTTTTCACTGTAAAATGTAATATCTTATTTTCCTGAACGCAGCATAGATTACCGTCACTATTTGAATGCACCACAGGTGCTGCCGAGCTAAGAGAGCTTTTTTCTGTTTAATTCGGTTTAGTGTTGCGTGTAAATGCAAGAAGGTGAGCTTCTATGCCTTTTGCTAACTAGTCTTAAGTGTGGTTAAGCATATTTGTTGAAGTTTACTTATATCAGAATTGTTTAATCTATGACAAATGTAACGAGGAGGTACTTTCGTATTAATCTGTGTCAGCTAATGTAGCGATCACTGAAAAATATGAAAATATCCTGATCCAATCTCGAGATCAGGATCTGGACATCCCTACTTTAAATGTTTGTTCACTGAGAGCAAAGTAGAATCTTTCATTTAAAATGGTTCTGATGTGTGGAAATTCAAGGGTCATGACAGTTTATTAAGGATCTTTTTAATCAAGTAAAGTGAAAAAATGAATGGAAATCAAGGTGATGGCTGGAACAGCATACGTTGTGGTGAGCTTTAAAGGCTTGAAAACAAACTGAGGTACTTCATATACTAAATAAAAAAAATATAAGAAAGCTGAAATCAATCAAGACGTATTACATTTTATACCTTAAATCCTGCTTCGTTTGCTATAATTAAGATTTAAACTGCAACATGGTGTATTTTTGCCATACACATTATTGCTCCTTGTGGAAGATTTGAGTTGAATTGTTTTAAAGGCACCACATTGCTTGCAGCGTGAACATGTTCTTTAATGCTCTCTGTTTCTGGTGACCTTGTGTGTGTTGGAGGGAAGAGGAGAGGTCGCCATCCTGTTGAGCCGTTACATTTTCACGTAAACAGAACGAAGACGCTGTGTTTTGCCGATCAGCTTCTTCTCTACTAAGGCTTGGCTTTGAGGGAAGGGGCGTTTGAGGCATGAATCTATCTCTGAAGTAACAACTGCTCCTTCTGGCTGCCACTCAAACACAAACCTCCCTCTGTTTCTGACCTCCTCTTTAACATCTCCGGCGTCTCCCTGCAGCCTGCCGCTCTAACGCCCTCCTCTCTTGTGTCCTTTTTCTTTTTTATGTTTCGTTGTGGTTGTGGTCGGTACGTTGCAGAAGCAGAAGAACATCGCAGGAGCTCTGGCTTTCTGGATGGCCAACGCCTCCGAGCTGCTGAACTTCATCAAGCAGGACCGGGACCTGAGCCGCATCACGCTAGACGCCCAGGACATCCTCGCCCACCTCGTCCAGATGGCCTTTAAGTCAGTTTCTCCGTTTATCACGCCATCATTGCTCGTTTTTAGTTGAAAAATCTCGTCCTCTTTGGGATTTATTACAGTTTTAATCTTATTTTAAGTACAAAATAAACCAGATATTTCATATATTAGTTGCATAAATCATCGGATTTGTTTTCTGTCAGGTACCTGGTCCACTGTCTACAGGCTGATCTGAATAACTACATGCCAGCCTTCCTGGATGACCCCGAGGAGCAAAATCCACAGAGACCCAAGATAGGTAATTTGAAGGCGAAACAATTAATTGGAAAGTTAATAAATGTTAAAGAAAATTAGCTTGATCACTATTGGGTAGGGGTGCCCAATAGTGGGGCCCGTGAGCCAAACTTGGCCCCCCAAGCCATTCCTTTTGGCCCGCCAGGGGATGACCCTGACCTTTATATAAAAATCTGCATTGATCGGACCGTCAGCCTAATATGGCCAAATATTATTCTTTCACTTCTTGAACCACTTTTTATAAATAGGCCCAGTGAATATATATGTGAAATACAGATGAAATATCATAAATTAGGTTTAAAATTAAAATACAAGCAACTATAAGGGGCTTATAGAGTAGATTTGTGCACATATTTACATTTGCACACTTTAAAAGACCACAAATAGTTATATTTGATGTCCCATATGCCTTTGCTGCAACGCCAGGCTGGATCAAACTACCTCTAAGATCGTAGCTCACCACACACTTGCTGGTTTAAGCAGCAACATTGTCAGCGGCACACTGACAAAAGAATATTAAAAAAATGTTGAGAGGAAGATGAAATTTTCACTGACATCGATACTAAATCAATCAAATACTGATGGTCAGATGCGTGTTCTGAATTCCTATGTATGACTTTTTGGTCATATTCTTTGTTGTTTAAACGGAAAATAATGTTAAATAACTTTATAATAAATAAACGCAATTTATCATAGTATTTGTATTTTGTGTAATATATTGGATTTGGCCCACGGCGCTATGACAGAATTCAATTTTGACCCTCTGAGTAAAAAGTTTGGCCGCCCCTGCTATTGGGGGAAGCTGTAGCTGTCGTCAGTGGCATTCTGATTGAGTTAGAAAAGGAAATAGTCTCTTTTATCAAAAGGCAGCACTCGAATAACATCCAGAACTTCTCCAAAAGAGTGTCTTCTAAAGCTTCATTGATCGGGTTGCCACCGGTGCAAAGCTTGTTCAGTAGTGACAGCAGGGAAGAGTGTTTCTGCACGATCCCCGGTGTCGACGACGTAGGCGGAGGAGCCACCTCTGAGGCGCTCCACGTTCCTGCCATAAACTTAAACGGGCGTGTGAAGCCATCATAACACTGCGTTGATTAGTCGAATGAGCTCTTAGCTCTGACCGCTGGGGTTTCCATTTATTTGCGAGGCCACAGATCTGATCAGAAGTTTCTAGCTGGATTAGCTGAATCTTAGTGCTCACTCTTGATCGTTCCCCTTTAGGTGCAAAAATAATCACTTCAGTTCTGTTTCTATTCAGCTGGAGAATGTCCATCCATTTATTTTCTCGATACATTCAGTTTGGGTTTGGATGGGTTAAAAGTCACCTGGTGAAATTGTAATGTACAGTTGAGTGTCATCGGCATAGTTGTGGTAGCTAATCTTATTGTTTGTTATAACCTGGGTTGGCCAGAGCGTGTGGATATGGAACAGAAGGGGCCCCATGAAGGAGCCCTGCGGGATCCCACGTCCGATATTTTTTTTTTTTTTGAAAAATTTCCTGTTGAGTAGGGCTGAACGATTAATTGCATATGCAATTAAATCGCAATTTGGTAAAATGCGATTTCCTAATCGCAAAGGCTGCGATGTGACTTGATGTAAACATATCTGCTAAAGTCATGTGACTTGCAAACAGCTCAAACAACGCAGGGAGAAAAGGAAACGCTGCACTTTAACCTGTTATAAAATGACCAAAATAAAAAAAAAAAACGGCACACTGAAATTCGTGCTATAACGGGTTTTAGACAACAGTATGCTTTGTTAACCATGATGAATAAGCCAGGATTCAATCTCACACACACATTATAGCCACATTTTACCTGCGCTGTATAAAAAATGCCGACAGAAAGTTAAAGCCTCACCGAAAACAGCGGAGTATTTTGCAACAACTGACCTGAGATCAAACCGCTCCACGGAGCCATACCAGAGTCTGAAAGTGCATTAGATCGATGGAGAATAAAAAAAAGAAAGCGTCCTACTTCCTGGATAATTCCACGGAGGAAAACATGGCAGCCGGAGGGAATTACTATCTGGGATCAAAAGGAAGAAAACCTTGATTGCAGAACGACACCAATGACCATCGAGTGTGATGATTAAAAGTAGATAAAGTTTTTAATATTTGCCTTTGTCTTATGGAATAGAATAAATTATGTATAAAAATCTGTTTATAATACACAATATTTTTGCTTGCATTAATTAAAAAATGCATGACAAAAGCCCCATTAAAATAATGGCATATTAAATCGCAGTCGCAATATTGAAGAAAAAAAAAATCGCAATTAGATTATTTTCCAAAATCGTTCAGCCCTACTATTGACACAAGGAAGTTCCTGTTCTTTAGGTAAGAATCAAACCAGCCAAGTACTGTACCAGAGTCAGACCCAGTTCTCCAGTTGTGTTAATAGTATATCATGGTCAACCGTGTTGAATGGAGTCCAACAGAACCAAGTTCGGGTTGGGATTTTAGCTGCTAATCAGAAGAGTTATCGTCCACTATGAATTTATCCATCAAACATGGTGAACAAAGGAAGGTTTTCCTACGAGAACGTATAGATTGGATGGACGGGGAGTGTTTTCTAGCTCGCTGCTCTGCATTCATGGACCCACACATAAATGGAGATGCAGGCACTCAGATATGCGCTTTCTTTGTTATGATTGCCTAATACGGCTTTAGGCAGGAATGTGACGCCATACACCTCTCTCCTAATGAAAAAAACATAAAGAACGGGAATCCACTGGGAATTTATTCTGAATTAATGAAAATATCTTCAAAAATTCTGATCTGAATAAAAAGTTATGCATGATTTCCATAAACTTGATGTAATTTTCAGCCTTTTACGTTTTAAACCTCAGATAAAATAAAACGGAAGAAGAAAGGTAATGAAAAACATTCCTGTCGTTCTTAAAACTTGAATAATAATGACATTTATCTACTTTAATCCCAGTTATGTTAATTTCAGAGGTATAGAGTCCCCCTCTCACCTGCTGCTTCTGCTTTCCAGAGGATGTCCTGCACACTCTGACGGGCGCCATGTCGTTGCTTCGCCGCTGCCGGGTCAACGCCGCCCTCACTATCCAGCTATTCTCACAGCTCTTCCACTTTATCAACATGTGGCTGTTCAACAAGCTGGTGACGGACGGCGACTCGGGGCTTTGCTGCCACTACTGGGGGGCCATCATACGGCAGCAGCTGAGCCACATCGAGGCCTGGGCCGAGAAGCAGGGGCTGGAGCTGGCCGCTGACTGTCACCTCAGCCGGATCGTCCAGGTAAAACCAGCCGCCATCCTGCTGATCCGAGAGTTCCCTGCCTGGTCAGGTTTGTTGTAGAAAGTAGATATCGGTCGGACAGAAGGGAGGTGAGTAAGATGTGGAACAGCTCGGAGCCGGAGTCGTCACTCGGCGTGGAATAATTTTAGCTGCTGGGAATGTTTACCAGGACTGGATGGATGATGGGAAAATGGTTTTCAGAAACATTCATTCATTCATTATTATATTTATTCATCCATCCACCCACTAATTTATTCATTCATCCATCAATCATCTATCATTCTTAGTTCATTCATCTTCATAATTCTTTCTTTCTTTCCCTCCTTTTTTCCTTCCCTCCTTCAAATTTTTGTTGATGCTTTTTCAGGGGTTTTGGGATGCAATTTTCACATTGTCTTTTTATCTATGGTCCATATTACACTGTAAAAAAGAAAGCTGTGGTTTCATTGTTTAATTTTATTTCAGGTATGGCTAAATTAGCCATATGGAAAACAAGGAAACACGTGATACAGGGAGAAGTTTTACAGGATGTTCTGGAGTTGTTTAGTAGACAAATAGCAGCAAGGCTTAAGGTGGAATTTGAGTTTTATAAACTAACAAAGAAAATTGATGTTTTTGTCACCTTATGGGCTGTAAAAGATGTTTTATGTTCGGTTAATGATGAACATTTAGTTATTCATTTCTAGTGAATTCTTGTGGTTGTAATTTTGTAAAGTTGGAATAAATGCTGTTTTAAACCTCAAAATCTTTCTTTCTTTCTTTTTTCTTTTCTTTCGTTTATTTCTTTTTCTTTCGTTTTTTCTTTTTTTCCTTTTTCTTTCTTTATTTCTTTCTTTCTTTTTTCTTTTTCTTTTTTTTTCTTTTATCTGTTCATCCATCCATCTGTTATTTCATTAATCTTTTCATCCTTTCAACCATCATTCATTCATCCATTCATTCTTTCTTGATTTATTAATTCATCAATCATTCATTCAACATTCATCCGTGCATCTGTCCGTCATTCCCCCATCTGGTCATCCATCCATATGTCCATCTATCATTCATTCATTCATTCATCGATTAATTTGTTCACAAATCTTCTCCCTCACTGGAGATTGTTAGAGCCTGAATAAAGTTAGATGCTGAATGCATTCATCAGTATGTCTGCCCTGTTGTAATGTGTTTTTCTGTGTGTTCCCTTCAGGCCACCACCCTGCTGACCATGGACAAATACTCCATGCAGGACGTGCAGAACATCCACAACACCTGCTTCAAGCTCAACTCCCTGCAGCTCCACGCCCTCATGACCAACTACCGCTGCGCTCAGGACGAGCCCTACATCCCGCCCGTAAGATAAACTCACGCTCACAGACGGAAGGCGCAAGAGTGCGTCCGCTTTACCCTTCTGTCCGTGTTGCCGTTTGTGTGTTTTAGGAGCTCATAGACCATGTGGTGGCAGTGGCGGAAAACACAGCAGATGAGCTGGCGAGGAGCGACGGCAGAGAGGTGCAGCTGGAGGAGGATCCGGACCTTCAGCTGCCCTTCCTGCTCCCAGAGGACGGCTACTCCTGCGACGTGGTGCGCCACCTCCCCAACGGTCTTCAGGACTTCCTGGATCCACTGCTGCAGAGAGGTACGCTACATTCGTATCACAGAATCCACATTTCCTCCTTTAGAGTCTGATCTAACAGGATGGGACGCTGTGTGTTGCAGGGTTCTGCAGACTAACGCCACATCCACGCTCTCCTGGTACCTGGACCGTCCACTTTGAAGGAGCCGACAATGACAACCACTTCTCTGCTGCTGACAACAGTGAAATGGTATGATCCGGATTTCATTTTGAATTGTATTGTTCTAGAAACCACAGCAAACCATTTTTTTTCTTATGACTTCTAGAAAAATCTTTAGACCTTTAGAAAACCTGGAGATCACCTCAACTGAATTCCTTGAATTCTTTTCCTAACATTAGTTAGATTTTATGTTCTGTGACTTCAAGAAGTTGAAGGTATATAACTTACAAGAGATCTGATGTTTAAGAATAATAGTACAACCAGACCTAGCCAGAGTAGATAACAACATAAACACTTCAAAACAGTCCGTTTTAATGTTTAGAAATGTTTAAACCAGCCTTAGATGAGTCCAGCGTTTGTAGCTTGTTCATAAGTTTGCTGCCTTTTCCTAGTCTTTTATTCTACAAACCCTCTTAGTTAGTTAGAGTAAAATATTTAATCGTTTGACTGCACTACTGAAGGACAGCTTATTTTTCCTCCTCTTTGATCTGCAAGAGATAGTGCTGCGTTGAAAAAAAATTAAAAACTAGATTATTATTCAAGTTCCTGATAAATAGGGGTGCACCGATACTGGTACCAGGGCCAATACCGTTTTAATGTACTCTAATGTATCAGTATCTGTTAGTTAACTTATACCATGAACACAGGAAATGTTTGTTTCGCTTTAAATTCCAGTTTTATTGTCCTTTTTATTTTATTTTTTGTCTAATTCACCATCAACTGTTGTAACAAGCAGAAGAGAAAATAAAACCTGTCTACAAATTTATTGTATTTTGTGCGGAAGAAGTATCAGAATTGGTACTTGGTTGTCGGTATCGTATCGCTTTTTTTTAGAGCTAAAATATGAGGGGTTAAAACGGTTTACCTAATGTACTATTACTCACCCAGTGTTGTCATTGAATTACAGGCATATAATTAAGGTAACGCTAAAACAATTACTTTAAAAGCACTGACCCATATCGGTGTCGACCTGGAACAGATTGGGTTGTATCGTGCTAATCGATTCTGCTTCTTCTGAATAGATACCTATTATGCTGTTTGTCTTCTCTGATTAAAGCAGTTAATTTTTTTAGACTTTATTTTGCTGTATCAGGGTAGTAGGAGTTGAGTTCATAGGAAAGCCCTAATTCAGGTTTTTATTCGTACATCATTTTGTACAAACAAAACTCTCCTATACTGTTGCCGTATCTTGTATATCTAAATAAAAACATTGAAGTTAACGGGGTATTCAGACTCTACACTGTAAAAACAAGGGTGAAATATCCTTTGGATTCATTGGATTCCACCGGTTTTCCTGCGTGAAAACACGATGTGATTCTGGGGTCTATAAAAGGTAAAATTCCTGAACAGAAGCGAAGCGGGAGACGGGCCGACGACACGTCTGACGCGGCACGGTTGGACTATTTTTAGTGGCTCGTAAACCTGGAGGTTGCTTTGATTCGGGTCCAGAGGTTCGTCTGTGTGGTCCTCCAGTCGAACGGCGGCAATTACAGAGACTCCAGAAGGAGCTGTTTACCTCTGAGAAAGCGGCGCGAGCGCGCGCGGTTTAATCAACACCGACTGCAGTGGAGGAGTTAGTTAGTGAGCACTCTGCAGTAAATGATAGACTGCACTCACACGCAGCCACTTCCTGTGTAATTGGTCTGTTTATCCCTGCTCCACTTCTTCATGACTGTAGTCTCGACATAACACAGGCGTCTCTGATTAACGGTTTGTTCAGGCAGCCTGTAGGACTCAGCCAATCTCATTCAGTGGTGTATATAAAGGTAAATATGGGATTCTGTGAGAAACGAATGTCCTTAATATGAGCAAAATGCCAAAACCAAACGGCACAATAACCTGCCTTATTAAGTCTGATTAGTTTGCTTTCACCAAGACTGTTTCAAATTATCCCAGTGGCTTCTTGCTTGATCAACCTCTCCTGTAATTATCTTCTTTGGGGCTAAATATTGATTTATTTTGTATTTATTTAAAAAAAAAAGTATATATACCTCTTTCATGTGGAATTGGATTACAAGATGTGACAGAGGCATTGCTTTTGCTTCATTCTCTCTCTTTTAGGGGGCAGATGTTGCTCCTTTTTGTCCCTGGTTTTATCCCTAGTTGTCCGAGGCGACGTACCCCGAAAAAAAGACTATAGGTTTCCTTTACAGCCCTGAGAAGTTTGGAAAACTGAATTCGGAATTTGTTTTTCTAAGTCTGCAAAGTTCTAAAATCTGAGGAAAGAGCTCCCTTCCCTATTCCTTTTTCTAAATGTTTAACCCATCCCTCCACTTGTCCACCTCACTATCGCTCCAGCCTTTATAATATTTCTGTCTATCATAACTAGGGGTGTAACGATACACAAAGGTCACATTTTGGTCGATTTTCTGTAAACTTTCATTGAGAAAAAAACTTTAAATGACTTTAATCAGCAATAAAAATATAACTTTTCCTTTAGTTAAAGAACTGTCTGGAGATTTGATTGGATTTTAAAACAAACTAATAAATAAAATTGCACAAGCAGACATAGTATGAGCGGATCTAGCCAGAGCAGTCAGCGATAATGTTAAATTTTATTGACATTTTTAAATTAAACTTTGCCCTCAATTCTGAATAAAACATGATGGAGTTGTTTTGATATTTTAACAGCCTAGTCTGCAACTGTCGGGAAAATCCGTAGTTTGAGCTGATTGGATGCTACTGGTAACCATGGTGACATCAGTTTTTCACCCAATATTAGTGATGTTTACATTCAGCTTTACATTATTTCAAGTGAGTCATTCGGTTAAGTGCAGAGCGGACTTTATTGCTGTTGAAAGATGCGTTCACTGACAAAGTTCTGGTTTGGGCCGTCTTTCTTTTTCTGCTGTAGCTCCAGGAGAAACCATTAATGTTTCCAAATGGCAAAGTTTAGTGATAGCCGGGAGTCACTTTTTGTAGTTACACTGCAGAAATGTTTCGTAAATATTAATTATTTATAAATAAACATTCTGCAGGTGTTCAGGTAGAAAACAGCTGAAATTATCCGGTAGCGAAACAAAAACATGTACCGTTACATCCCTAATCGTAACCCTGTTGTCCATCCTTCCGCCTTTCTGTCCCTCCTAATGATCTATTTTTCATTTCTACATAAGTTTCTTTCTTTCTGACCAACAATCATCTGTCTGTCCCTGTTGATCGGTTACTGCTGGGACCGGAACTTTGAAGCTTTAACACCTGACATCCCTGAATAAATCGCCTGGACAATGTTGAGGCTTTATGCGTATTGTAATTTGCCAGTTTAACCCTCAGTTTCATAGCAGTAGGTTGTATTTGAAAGCAGAAGAAAATCATCAGAGAAGTCTGGCGGGCCTCCATCAGTTCCCCTTCGTCAGAAAACCTTCGTCATGACGTGGGAACCGTTCCGTTTCTCAGTCTCTTCCCCACCCAACAGCACTGCCCTCCCTAAATGAGCCCCGCTGTGTACATAAGTGTGTGTATATATGTGTTTCTGGGTTGCCATGATGTGGTTTTCATTCTTGACTTGATTCCAGAGACCACAGGTCCCTCTGTGGTCTTCCCCTTCATCCATCCTTCCTTCCCTCCCTCTTCCTCATCCCTCCCTCATTGGTTTTCTGACTCCAGTCAGTTTCAAGCGTTTCTCAGAGGCGTTCGGACGTTCGCTCCATCTCATTCAGGCCTTTTCAGATTGTCGTCCTCTTTTACAGTTTGTCTTTCCTGTCTGTCTCTCTCTCTCCAGCCAATGAGGAAGGAGCCGGAGGTTGTCACGGTAACCCTGAAGAAGCACAACGGCATGGGCCTTAGCATCGTGGCTGCTAAGGTAGGAAACAACACCTGGAGTTTGTGTTTTTGGTTCTAGAAGAGCAGGGGGAAAAAAGGGCGACTTTTCTTTGTTCCACCCTGAATGTGAGCGCACTGTTTGTTTTGGACCATTTAGTGTCAGGTTGAGAGGCTCCTAGCCGAAAAGAACAGTCTGTTGAGTCTGACAGCAGAGCGTAAACTAAACACTGACGCTGCACAGAAGCTTCTGGACAAAAACCCGCTCTGTTCATTTTGCCGGTGTGCAGTAAAGGGAGGGGGGCTAACCTGGCGGCAATCAAGGCCTGTTTGTGCAGTAGTCTGCAGCCTTTGTTTCCCCCAGTCGAGCTTCACAAAGCTGCTAATGTTGCGTGAACCTTAAGAAATATCTACTGACGGAAACACTTATGATTTTGGTTTTTTAATCACCATTTTTAGGTTTCAAAAGAAAAAAAAAGAAGTTTCCTACCAATTACAAGAAACATATATGTAAAACATAAAACTGGTACTTAAATCAATACTGATTTTACATTAAAACCTGCTAAATATTTTTTTTAATATTTGCATTAGTTATTCAGTTACACTGAGGAAGGAGCCAGGTTTTGACCCCTAATTTAATGTAAAGATTTAAAGGAACAATCTACTAAATTATTTTTTCTTCAGCCGTAATCAGCTCATAATTCACGAAGACATCGGTGTTTGGTTGTCTCTCCCATCAAAAAATGTTTTTATTCAACATACTCCTTTAAATTTAACATCACTGCTGCTGTTGACGTAAAGCAACTTAATATGACTATAACAGCCAACAAGTTTTTGGTCTTCTCTTACGTTTTCCAAATAGTTTGCTCGAAGTTGCCCCTTTTCTCCTAGGGAGGCAGTCAAAGCCAAAGTAAAACTCTTTTTATTCAGATCTGCTGTCGTTTTCCCCGGCATGACATTGAAATAGTTTTCTGACGTGATTTTTGTTCATGTCGACGCCATAGAAGCTCATCCATGATGTAAACTTCCCAGGTTGTGATCCGGTGATGTTGTCAGGGATGCATCAAAACTCAGGTTGGTTAAGTTGGTGCTGAGGGGCTAAAAGTGCCCCTAGAAATGACACGCTACTAGCCTGAGCTATTATTCATTGACATCATTTGAAGGAACAATGAAAGCTGAACAATGAGGATTTCCACACTGACGCCGAACAGCTACGGAGCTACTAGAACTTTCCAAATAAAGTCTATATTTAGCGACGATAGAAAATGATCAAAGCACATCACTTAGTACCATTTCTTAAAAAAAGCTAACTCAATTTCAATATTTAAAAAAAACAAAAAAGATTTAGTTAAACAATATAACAAACTGTATAAAAATGTTTTGTAGAGCAAGCCGAGTGAATAAATAATGTTCAGCACAAGTACGAGAAGACGAGTGTCGCTCCTCTCTAAATATGTACTCTGGGTTTCTATAGGGTCATAAAAAGCCTTAAAAGCATCGAATTTATGAATTTGAAAATAATAATTAAAAAAGAATTGGAAAAACATTTGAATTATAATATCTGGGTCTTAAAATCTGTACTATATTTAACTTCTTCATGAAGCAGTTTTCCTCAAAAGTAAAATTTTTCCAGTACGATTATTTCGCTTATATTGCATAAATAGAGTGGCAGAATCAATAACTGAGAACAGAAAGGCGCACCGGGTCAAAATGCTCAGAACTCAAATGAATTCTTCAGTAGATGAAGATTAACATATAAAAAGAAAGTAACCAATGTTGCTGAAATGTTCTGCTTATAACAAGAATTTTGTTGAATTTCTCCGCCGGTAAGGCTGTAAAATGGGTGTTAATATTTTTTTTTAAAAACATAAATGGTCTTAAAAAGACTTGAATTTAGCTTTAAGAAACCCGTAGGAACCCTAGTACTTGTTTTGGAGTGTACCACAAAGAGTTGACGCTCTCGCTGGAGCAAATTCCTTGAGACGTTCTGCACACAAACCGCAGTCGGTGTGAATCGCAGTCCGTACGGAAGCTGCACCTCATCTGGTTTGAATCAGGCACATTTTCTCACCTTCAGATGGTTAAAATTTGTTTTTAAAGTGTACTTTAAAGGGAATTTGTTTTTGTTTTTCTGATTTAGTGCTATTTAGAGGTGAACTTTGAATTTGCAACCAAACTAACTTTCCTGTTCTGAATAATGCTAATGTTTGTTTACGCTGTTGAAAAATAATTTACAGGATCTTTTAAAACGATGTGTACCAGAGTCAAAATCCGCCGAGATTTTCTGTCAAAAATGCCTGAAAATGATGCGTTGCCTCGCAAAACACAAAGGGAGAGGGCTGGGCGTGGTCTGCACTGTGAGCTGAAATGACTGCCCGCAGTTTGTACAGCGGGACTGAGCAGGACACACTAAGATATACAAGAAAGATGCAAAGCAGTAGCGACTCGTGCTCCATTGCCTCAGAAGCAGGCAGTTATGAGGTTGAATATTTTTCTCCACCTCATTCAGAAGGAAGAGACTAGAGGGAGGAAGGTTCTGTTGAAGAGGCGAGCGTCCCTGAGCCGTATCGCTTATTGCTCCCTAGTTTTCAGCAAATCGCTACAAAGGTGTGGCCGAGACCGAGCGTCTTTTATGCTCCGCAGCGGCAGGACGCCGTCGTCAGAAACCCAGGCTGAGCCGGTAGCAAACCCTGATTCAAATTCAAGTGCAGTGTAAAGTTTTAACCAGAAGAGGGCACTCTACTAACTGTTTGTGGTAAAAAATGAATATCATTAGTAAAATGTACTAAAATAACATAAATAAAAATTAACAGACATGTACACTGCTCTATTTTTTAACAAAAAAGTGTGTATTTGGTTGAGTTGCTCTTCGAATAGAATATGAACCCTTTATAAGCTATATTATGAACATTTGATGAAATTTAAACTCTTTTAATCCTGATTTACTCATAAACATTGGATTTATTTATGTTTTATCTTTTCTGGCTGTTGAAGAAATTAAATGATCATTCTGTCATTAGTATCAGTAGACTCAGTTCATCCAAGACTTGCATATTTACGGATGTTTTACATAATGCAGCTTTTTAGACCACAACTTCTGTGACTCTTTAATCGGTGAGAGCTGAATGTGCGAGATAAGGCTGGAAGTGTCAGCTTTGTGCTACACATTAAGACACTTTGTCTTTTTGAGGAGAGCGCGCTTCCTGCTGGGGTCGAGAGCTTTCCTGTGCGGCCGTGTGCGCGTGTTGAGTCTGTGTGCGGAGAGGAAGGACGCGAGGAGGTTTCCTCTGCGCGTTGTTTATTTTCGGAGCCGTGCGCGGACGTCTGAGGAGGAGGAGGCGAAGTAACGGGGGTGTGGGATGGGGAAAAAGGCAGGTAGAGCACATTTTATCAGGCAGCTGCTGGAGCTGACGGTAAACTGAGCTCAGCTCTGGTCTGTTATATAACTCTGTGTGTGTGGAGCTGCAGCGGGGCTCCACTTCAGCCTGACCAGCAGACGTTTCACCTCCTGGAACAGCGTTGGACAAACTCTCTACAATTAGGAACATGTGGAGGACTTTGGCTGCGCTGTGGAGCATTTGTGGAATTCGCTGCACATTTTTGGACGCATTTATGGGACTTGCCACCACTTTATCATAATCAACACTACATGTTTTGGGTTTTTTTTCTTCCTCTTTCTAACTTTTTAACATGAACTTCAAGAAAATCCTTTTATTTTATTTTATTTATTTTTTTAATCCTTTTTCGGGGAATTCGTCGTGCTTCGCTGTCCCACGTCTCTCCCTGTAAACGGTGATTTTAAAACAGCCGAGCGGATTACCTCCAGCTGGTGTTAGCTGGGAGGCGTCTGACTTGTCGGTTCATGTCAGCAGGCTGAGCTAAAAGCAGGTGTGCCCAGTTCGTGTCCCTCCACCAGTCTGGACGTGGCAGCGTGAACTGGTTTTGGGGAGGGAGAGCTTACCCAGCGGCAGCAGCATGTGGTTCTCTGTGGTGGGCAGGAAAAACCAGGTAATGGCTACCGTATCCTTAACCAGTTTATTTCTCCTCCTAGAAATAATAGCAGGCTATTATGATGCACCTCAGTTTTGCCTTTTCTCATACTTTAACTTGCCTTTGGTAGATTTGGACACATGTAGTTTTTATCTGTCTTCAAGTGCAACGACCTCCTGGTTTCACTGTTTGCTTTGAGGGCCGTTCTCCTGCTAATGGTTGGACTAAAGCGCACACGAGGCTGAATATTTATAGAGTAGTGAATCAGTTCCTCTCGATTGTCTCCAAATCTTGATTGCAGCTTAATTAACCCCAAAACAATACTATTAATTTCCTGTTCATTAAATGCGGCTAAACTTTAAAAAATTTCAGAGTATAAACATGTCAACAGACGGCATGTCCAGTCAGGGTCCGAAATTAACACTCAAATCTTCAGTTTGGCGAGTAAAATTTGGAGCGCTAATCTGCCACGTGGCGAGTAAATGTTTGCACCGAATTAGTTATGTATTTTAATCCTCATTTCTAAGGATTTCTGTGACGCCCCTCTGCTGTCTGAATGCGATGTAAACAAGCGTAAGTGAAACTTCGAACGCCAACATACGTAACTCTCCTCATTCCGGACATGAAAATACTCCACCAGTTGGCGAAATTCATTGTTTGAATCCAAAATACGGCACCTACGTATTTCGTGTGTCCGATGAGGAAGACAAACGGCTGTAATTAGTGAAGCACGCCGCCGCAGCAGCCATGTTGGAAGGAAGGTTACATTGAAACATATTTCGATCTCAGCCGGCTGCCTCGTTGTAAGTTTTTGTTATTTTAAAATCGCCGCTACAGGTCGTAGTAATTATTTACATTATCTGGGTAACAAAGGTGCATTTAAGTTCAAGATCACAGATCAAAAAGCCAAGAGGCAACAACAAAAGAAAAAGTCACGAGGCAGCTGCAACACAAGTGGCAACAGTACAAAAGCAACAAGCTTAAGATAAACGCGCTAGCTTAACGCTACCATTGTAGCTTCTGTATTTTGCTGACCCTTCTAGGCTACTGTACTTTTGGGTCTCTCTCGTTGCCGAGTCCTGAACACTGAGCCACGCTGCTTTGTGACCTCCTGGATGATTCCCCAATGCACTCCTCAAGTAATTTTGGTAGGTTGATCACTCTAGGGAAGGTTCTCCATGTTTTCTCCAAGTGTGGATAGTTCTTCTCACCAGGGTTTGTGAGAGTCCTTGAAATCACTTTTTCAGGCATCTGTATGTAAGGAAGAGATACTTAGAAATAAGTACTTAATAGCATCAATGGGGAAGCGGTAATCTCTTTTTCTGATTATGAAAACGATAACTAAGATCTTGATTTCTGTTCTACTTGATTATTGTCCATTAAAAGCTGAACATTCTGTACATAGAAAAAGATAAAGATGGATGCAGAATGTTTTATGCTAAAATAGCAGATATTAAACGTTGATTTTTAGGAAAGTGACTGGTGTAAAGTCACTAATTTTAAATGCTTGGACATTTAATATTTGTTTTTGAAAGTTTTTTTACAGCATGTTGATCCCCCACATTTAAGCTTTGCTCGCATTTGTTTGTTGACGGGTATCATTTGTTCTTGAGGTGAAACAATGACATGAGAGCGTTCCCCCCTGTGAAGGCAGGGACAATGAGAGGATGTACCACACACACACACACACACACACACACATTTTGCTTTCCTGTAAAGCTGCAGGCTGGACAGATTCACAGCGTGTGTGTGTGGTGGTGGAATAAAGTGTGTGTAGAGGTTTGTGTGAAAAAAAAAATGCCATCATAGTTGCATGAAGTGAATATTGCAAACTTGCAGAAACAAAGCTGTGCTTGTTAAGAAATTTAACGTCGGTGTCCTTGTTTATGCGCTGAAATATTATAAAAAATATTTTCTTTTCAGTTATTATTGATCAAAAAAATAAAGCCCATGTGCTTTTCTGTTTTTCCCTTCCATCACATAGTTTGCCAGGAACACACATTTTATTGCAGCCCCATAGCACAAGCAGCTGTTATATTGAAATAACATCCCTACTTTATGGCTGGTCTTTATAGTACATTCTGACCATGTTCTGTTTCTTGAGGGTTTTATCGGCTTGTCACAATTTTCTGAATGCTGAAATTTTTTTACTTTTCTTCACCAGTGGAGTCTTGTGCAGTGAGTGTCTTTAAAAAAACTCTACTTGCTAATTCCAGTTGTTACTGAAGCCCTCTATGAACCCTCTTGGAAAACGTTTAGACTCTTCTGTCAGAAATGTTGTACTTTTGTAACGAGGCACCCATCAGAGTTAGAATTAGCTGATATTTAGCTGCCCTCGTAGAACCCTGATCACTTCTCAATACTGAGAGATTTCAGCTGTTTTTTTTCTTTGCCTTTTTCAATGGCTTGTTCAATACTTTTTCCATCAGTCATTCCAGTTAATTTATTCATTATATATGTTAATTACTATCTTTTAGAGTGAAACTTTAAAAGTCAAACCAAACTGAAACAAATTCCAGCTATCGCTAAACTCCTTAACACGTAGTGCACTGAACTGAATGACTCGCCTGAAACGATGTCAAGCTGAATGGAAACATCACTGATGCTGGTTAAAAAAATGGCTGACGTCCACAGTAGCATCCAATAGGAGCAAACTCCTGATTTTCAATAAAACGAGAGTCAAAGCAATCTCTATTGATGCTGCCCATGCTGCATTCAAGTACAGCTGGGAAACTATTTTTTTGGAATATCAAACGAACCCCAAATTTTGAAATGCTTCTAAGCATGAACTTTTTTTAAGCGGTTATACTTTTTTTTCTTTTCTTTTTTTCTACTCTGGCTATGTCTGCTTGTACTTTTTATACAGAATAAAATCCAAATAAAATGTCCATTCATTTCTATGCTTAACTTTTTATAGAACATAAGATTAAATTAATTTCAGGAATTGAAAGGAAATGATTCTGAAAAAAGGTTAATGCTGATAAAAAAAAAAATGAAATGCACAATTATTGATTAAAGTTTGCCGAACAGTGATATTTGTTTACTGTTAACCCCCTAATAATTACCCGGGTTATTACTCACACCTATAGAAATATTTCAAAAACTATTTTCTAAGTAAATAAGTTTGCGTACTATATTTTCTTTCTCCTGTGTACATATTTTCCCACTTAAAATAAACATCCTTATCTGTTCATTTCATCCAAAAATGTTGGTAGTTAAAAATAAATCCCAGAGATAAAGGGGTAGATTACAGCAAAAAAAAAAAAGCAAATGTTTTATTGCAGTTACGGGATTTAAACTCTAAACCATTTTGCCTTTCTCCCCACTCCTTGGATGTCGGTTCACCGGAGGTCGCTGATTCGCTACAGATCCCGACCAAACGAAAAAAAACGCGCTCAGCCTGATTTTATTGATGTTTTCTCCTTGAACCCGTCAGCATTCAGACGCCACTTCAGACGAGATCAGCGCTCCAGCACCTTTGCAACGAGCGGATAGCTGTGGAACTAACTGTGGATTCAACAAGCTCCAACAGACCGCTGAGATTAGATGGATGTTTATATTTGTCTTCTGTTTTCTTTGAGTTTGTTTTGGAGACCTTTTCTGCCAGTTGTATGAATGGAAAACGTTTTAACAGAGGAAGGAAGTGCCTAAGTATATATTTGCTGTTTTCCCCTGGTTTATAGCTGCCTCCTTCTATTTGCAGCGTGGGAGTTTTCTAAAACGGCTAATAGTGTTTGACATTTTTTGATCGATCTTTAAGGTGAAAGACGTGTAGTTATTAATATTTGTATACAACCACAGCAGGATCTTAAAAGGTCTAAGAACTGAAACCTTCCAGAGACGTCAAACTGATGTTTTGGTGTTTTTCTGCTGCTGTTTATAGTAAAACCACAGTGGCCATATTCATCATAATGAAAGCTTAGTGATGTATCTTTACCGCCAATGGCAAGAAATTCTGAATCACCACTCTTGAAGGATGTTCATGTAAGAGTTGAGCTCTGAAGAGGAACAACAACTTTCCAGGATTACACTTTAATTATTGGTTTAACAGCAGAACATTGTGTATTTGTGGAACATAACTCAAGGTTAACACAAATGTTGTCATAAATGTTTGGGGGTTTCTTTCCCCGAGAAAATTACAATTTCTGAAATCACTATTAAGATTAATGATTGATTGAAATGATTTTAGACAAATTAAGACCATGAAACTCTCTAATCGGTTTAGTAAACTCTTAACTTGGTTAGTATTAACATGTTTTAAGAATAAGTTTGTCTATCAATTATTGACGCCTTTAAACCAGGAAAAGTTTTAGTTCTCTTTTGCCGGCTGTTGGTTTGGTTTCTCTACCACGTGACTTTAAGTGCTATCGCTAAAGGGAAGTGCAAATTTTCAGATTCTTAAGGTAGAAGTTGAAGATTATGAACCGCATTTGAAGCTTGTGGCCAAAAACGGGAAAGATAGCCATAAAACCCACGAGATCCATGGTCAGATTTGGCTCTAAAGCCGCTGCTGTGTCACCTGTGAGTTCACCACTCCCCAACGCGACCGCCTCCACATCAACGACCTCAGCCCTGTCGTCTCCCGCATCCTACCTCAGAGTGGCGCTAGCGGGCCGAGCTGATTTAGTATTGACAAACAGAATTTAACAAACAAATGCAGAACTCTGACAGCGGAATACAGGAAACTTTATTCTACATTTCTTGATTTGGCCATTGCAATAATAATTTAAAAACTAAATAGTGTAATATTAGTAATTTATTAGTGGTTTTTGATAGTCGTGATTTTATTTTAGAAGGTCTAAGGTTTAAAAAATGTATTAAAATAGATTTTGAAATCCATTTTTTTGTATGCGGTTATCAGTTCAAGTGAGATTTTAAATGTTTAAACCATAACTTTTACGGATGTGTATTGGCAAGAATCTGGTGCTACGATATCTATCACGATACAGGGAGGATGATGCGATATGTTACGATTAGGACTGTGTTGAAAAAATATAGATTCTGAATCAAAATCTAAGAATCGAATCGATTCCCAAGTTAAAAAAATCGGTTTTCTTGTTTAACATGGTTTGCCCCTTTTTTACAGCAAAAAACAGGAATTATAAATCCAAACAGCCATTTTAAGGCTTCGTTTTGAAAGTTTCTAGTTTATTCTTGGGAAACTGTTACTCACCCAGTGTTAAGTCGTTGAATTAAATGCATATAATTAAGATATCTCCTCAAAACAATTGTTAAAATAGCATATACCCCAATCATTTTGAATCTGAGAATCTCTTGAATCTCTTGAGAATCGGAATTGAATTGATATCCAGGCCTGATTGCGATACTATTAGTAGGAATTTTATTTTGTGATTTCTAAAACTGAATTTTCCTTTAGAAAAACTCACAGTACTCTAAACACTCCGACTTGTTTCATAAATAACACCTTCAGTTTTATTACTCGGATCTAGTTGATCCACTGGTACAAAGATGGTGAAAACGGCCACCAACTGTTGCTCATACTTTTAATTTTACTACACAAAACACAAAATACTGTCATCATTAATGGTTCCATTCAAATTCTCAAAAACATACCGGGAAAAAAAAGAATCATTACTTTGCTTTTAAATACCGATACAATATTCTGACACAAAATATCATATATTTTGTGTCAGACAAATATTTTCTTAAATCCCTAGTTTTGTTATATTTTTCTATTTAATGAAAGCTACAATCCCTAAATACTTGAGAGCCACTCTAAAAATATTTATAACTGCATATTTAACAGCTCTAACACCAAATTTAATTTAATATGCAGTAATACGCACGGTGGAAGCCATCTTAGCTCCACTCTTGAGGTTATAGCCGATCAACGACAAGGAAATGTTGAATGAACGGTGCTTCTGGGTTGGTTTGCTATACAGACATCAACCAATAGCGTGTCAGACCGCGTTGCATCTAGATTCAATTTCCCCAAGCTGCATTTTCTTTTGTATATCTGAGAAATATTCAAGAGAAAAATCTGAGTATTCGGGAAGTCCGCTGTAATATATAAATGTAACAAATTCAGTTTTTTTTATTTGCATTGAATATAAACAGAATTACGGTGAAAGTTAAAAGATTTTCTTGTCATTAGGTTTTAAACTATGTAACTTTTTTAACATAAATTTCCATCATCCTGTAGAACAAAATGCATCCATGCTTTTTGCAAAAGTTATCGTTCCTTCGTTAACTCTATTGTCCAAGGTTTGGATAATACAAACTAAAATAATTAATCAGGTTTTGCCATATAAGTCAGTTCAATAGTTATGTTCCCTTCAATGTCTCATTAAAGACTAATATCTACTTTTTCTTTGTCTATTTTTCTATCTTGGATATATTCCTCCAAATAGATAAAAAATATATTGATATTTCTGCATTAGTAATTATATATTTTTCAACATTTTTCCTCTGAATTAAGTAAGCAAACCACCATCTTGGTTGCTTTTAAACTGTGATCATACACAGATGCAGTGTAATCGACTGAAGTGCTTTCAGATACCTGTGTGGGCGTCCTGGCTGCTGAACTCTGCCAGCTTTTTAACGGCCTCCTATGGATTAGTGGTTTTACAGCCTCAGAACGGCTGCAGTCAGACAGCAGGTTGACATGCCCCAAGTTTGCAAGCTGTAATTGTGGTGCGTCGTCAGCCTGCATTAACAGCGCTTTCTGTCAGCCGTAAATCAGGCCTACGTGATTGTGTGGGTCTGATGTCGATGGCGGTTTTCTGAGTGGTTCTGCCGCAGAGGGTGATGTCCGAGGAGGATCTGTCATGTACAGTCAGCAGTCAGGATCTCTGTTAGCCATCTCGCAACAAACAGAAAGGAGAGCTGCATATTTTTTCTCTTCACACATCTAAATCAGATGAATGGGTAATGACCTGCTGCCCCGTTTATAAAACTACAAAGAATCCTCACTGAAAACTACAATAGCTCACAAAAAAAACAAGTTTCTTTACACAAAGAAAATATCTGATCTATCATACTTGGATTACGCACACCTGCATGTAATTCCCGCGTTATTATTACTAGTCAGGCTCTCCCTAGAAATGTTTAAGTGATTATTGGTCATATCCTGCCTCCTTTATACCCACTTTCTGCCATAAATGGTCAACACAAAGGAGCTTGTGAATATTCTGCATGCAGATCACACAGTTGGTAATTCAGGTACATCTAACACAGGGTCCATTTCAGCACCTAAATGTAGTAGGACTGCTTTGGGGAATCTACATCAGCTCCTCCATCCAGATGTCGCTTGTAACGTGATCTTCAGTCAGCACAAGCACAACCGTTGTGCAGTAATATGCATTTCTATCGATCGTATCTGTTCTGTTAACAATGAATTCGCCAATAAGTGTGATTGCTATACAATTTGAACATTTACATATGGAAATACTGCGATATAATTTCATGATTTCAATCAGATTTTTATTTTCAGTTCAGAGTTGGTTGTGTGTTCGAGGGTCCAAATGTCTGATAATCTGGCTTAAATTCACGATTTCTCCATCTCACTGGCTGCACATATTATAGTTCCCAGCTGTAGATGTATTCTGTTCAGTGGTTATACAGATGTCAGAGTCTTGACTAACGAGCTGTTTGTCTGTTCACGGATGAGTGATTGAATTTTAAAAACGCGTTTTATGTAAAGCACTTTAAATTTCCTCATCTGTCTAGAATTATTTGTCGGGGTAACAATGAGGATCTCAGGAAAAACCCCTCTAACGTTTTGAGGGAGTTCCTCCAAGTGTCTCTGGAAGCTTTTCCAGCGCCTCATTTTGGCCACAAGCGTGAAGCGTTGGCTCCATATAAGACAGAGGCTGCAGTATTCAAACGGGAAGTTTCTGGCTTTCATCACAAATACATGCAATACATGTTTTGTTTTTTTACTGGACAAACTGGTCTGTAATGAACAAATTAAGTATCTGTGGTTTTGTTGCAATTACACAAGCTCTTGGCTTTTATTTGACCGATACAAGTATAAATAACTTAGTTTAAAGTTGTTTCAAAACCATTTAAAGGTCCACTTCTGTAAAAAAAAAAACCAACAACATGAAAATGTTTTTTAATATTAAGCTAATTTATCTTTAAATGTTTCTACTGATTATGAGTCGAAAGAGGGGGGAAAGTGGAGTGGGAGATTGATCGATGGGATTGGTGCAATGAAAGCGCTGAACTAGTCTGTCGTGAAGTTAAAAGGCAACAAACTAAGATATTTATAATATATTTTACGGTTTTTATCTTTGTGTAAATTTATTTGCTGCTGTTACACTTTGATTTATCCAGTATGGGACAATTATGGGAATCATTATGGTCATTCTACACAGTACAATGAGATTAGAGCCGTTCCAAATGTTGGTGATATGAGGCAGTATGACAACATATATAAAAGAGATTAAAAATATGTTTGTGTACATATATACTTTCATATTTTCTACAGTGTTATAATGATTAGTCAGTTTTTGCAGAGCAATACGAATTATCAGTCCAAGCGTATATAAAGAACCATCTAGTACTTTATTTGTTGAATTAAAATTTTGACAACCTAGTTGATTAAAGTATACTAAATTAATATATAAAGCTCCTATGAAACCATTGCCAAAAAGTATTCAAAACGGGTTTGAAAAGAGAGAAAGTTAATATAAATAACTACGAATACGTAGTTATTTATGAATACGTGAAGTATTCATAAAAACTAGTGTAAAACTGAGTGAATTTTTTTAAATCAAAATCAATAATTGTGTTTTAAAAAGAACGTTAAATGTGGCATGATGGAAAAAAAAGGAATGATGTCGAGGAATTTTAGATGACACAAAAATAGAAAATTAAGTTTCTGTTTGTGTCTAATTTTTTTGTCGCATTTTATTAAACATTTTATTAATGATTTAATTACAGGTGTGCGCTAGGGCAGATTTAATATATGATTTCCTTCCTTCTGCCACTTTTAATTCAAGGGATTGAAAGTTATGTATTTATTTTGTTTCTAATGAACAAAATAAGTTAATAAAATAAAAAAATAAACCATATGTATTCCATCATTACCTAAATTAATCACAGTCCGTAAATAATGCACACATCTGCGTATTAAATACATCCACACGAATATAAATTAAGCTAATATGTTAGCATTTTCACTGAAATGAACACATTTGAAAATATTTTGTTACTGCTGGTTCGTTGTATGCATTTCTATCATTTGTCTGTGTATTTAAGGAATGAGATGCACTGGCGTTGGTTATTTATATATATATATATATATATATATATATATATATATATATATATATATATATATATATATATATATATATATATTTTTTTTGTACCAGCAACCTTTGTATCGGCACCGGAATGAGCGCAAACGTTACCGTACCGCCCTGGGTTCAGCATGTTCTGAAGCTTAGAAGCCAAATAAAGAGCCATCCAAAACTGTTTGAAAACTTTTTTTTATTTTTATAAATACTTTATTTTAACTTTTTACTCTCAGTGAGCCTCATTTAGTTTAATCCCAGCCTTTCTTTTCATGGACGTGTCCTGAAAGAGATAGTTAACCCTCATGTTGGCTGCCTGGTTTTAATCCACTCTGCGGTTTTATGTTGCGGTTCTCCTGTTTTAATTTAAGACTGAAAGTAATCAAAATGCTTCTTAAGTCATTTATTTGATCTTTACAGTCTTGAACATAAAAACTTAGAGCCCCTCTGTTTATCTGGGCTGAAATGTCCAAAAAGGCTCCCCGAGCGTTTCTCTGGAAATGTTTTCCTGGTTTCTGTTTGTAGCGTTTTACAGATTCCAGGGATGAAACATGCGGAGGAGGTGGATGGAAAGTTTACGATCTGTCTGAAAATATCTGCACCTTCACAGGAACTCTACTCCTAAACTCGTCAGAAGCTCTGGGATGTCTTCGCATATCAATGCTGACAGTGCACCCTGTTTGGCCGAGAAAGGATTTCTGTTTGAGCAAACTTTGTGAAAGGATAAACATCAGTTTAGATCCTCAAAGCATCAGACTAGAGGTTCAGCACTCAGGTCTGTTATTTCTTGGGATGTTGGCTGTTTTCTGTCAGCTTTTCAGATGGTTCATGTGTTCATAACCATCATAAGGCAACTTTTAAGCTCTCTTATTACAGTTGTTGTGTGTTTGGATTCCAAACATCCAGCGAAAGTCATTAGGAATTGCCTTGAGCAACAGCAGGAATGATGAGTCCTGATTAGTGATTTACAGCGCGAGAAATTCGGAAACTTTGTGGCAAGTTGTGCAAGATAACAGAGAGCGACAACCTACTCTCCCGGGGTTCAGCAGCAGCCGTTGCTGAGCAGTGTTTAAATAATTTACAATGCAGCTCCTCTAAACATTCATTTGTTTCTTTGTAAACCAAACTTGTACCTTTTAATAATTTTCTCTCTTTTGAAATGATAGATCATAACCTACATATTCATAAGTTTAATCACGAGGTGTCCTTAACTTTATGTTGATTGAATAAAAAGGAATAATTAGGCTACGAAATTGTTAACCGATTAGAAACCCTCTAAACCAGTGTTGTACATCCATAGTCCTACACCTTTTGGATGTGTCCCTGCTCCACCTGATTCTGATGAATAGTTAATAAACGGGTCCTTGCAAAACTTCCTGACCTACAAAGGTGGCATGTTGGTGCAGCGGCACTCCAGGACTGGAATCTCAGACTCTTACTCTCATTGCAATAAGACTGGGAGAGTAACTGTACACAAAAATCACAGTTAGCTACACTTCTGCTACACTTAAAATAAAGAAAATAGATACTAATATGCATATATATATATATATATATATATATATATATTTATTTTCTTTGATCAGCAAAACAAAAAATAGCTTTTATCCTGTGTTCCTCCTTTCAATTCCTGAAATTATTGAGATTTTTTGTTTCACAACGTAAAAAAGTTAAAAGAACTGACGTGAAATTTGGTTGAATTAAAAAGAAAATAGTACAAGGATACCTAGCCAGAGTGGAATACAATATAAAAATTTAAAAACCGTCAGTGTTAATATTTAGAGAAATGTTTAAATAAAACTTTTGCCATATTTGAGAATAAAATATGTTTGGAGTTGTTTTGATATTTCGACAGAAAATCCCTTCTCATGAACGGTGATACCAACAACTTGCGTTTTATCCAGAATCAGGAGTTTGGGCTGAATTGGATGCTACTGGTAGCAATGGTGGCATCAGCTGTTTTTTCTCCAGTATCAGTGATTTTTACGATCGACTTGACGTAGCTTCAGGTGAGTCATTCAGTTCAGAGCAGAGCGTGTTATGGACCGTATTGCTGTTCAAAGATGCAATCGTTGACAAAGTTCTGGTTCTAGCTTCATGAGAAACCATTAATGTTGGCTAGAAGCAGAGTTGGGAGTCCTTTCTGGTTTGTTTTGCATTTTAAAGCTGCACTGTGCTCCAAGTTCTGAACATGAACAGTCTGCTTGTGTTCAGGTAGAAAACAACTGGATCCATTCAGTACTACAATGCCCTATGGTTACACACTTAATAACGAGACATTCTCATGTCAAATCCGTACATATTGTGAAGTTCTTATGGCATATGATAAACTTTTGGCTAGAATGAACCAGGTTTTTGTCCTTGTTGCATGGGTTTCCTTTCTGACTTGTCAGCGTGCCGCTGATGTAGAATTACGTGCGGTTCTGGATGTTATTTTAGTTTTCGGACTGAAATAACACGCACGTCGACCCATTTGGTGGGCAGACTGGGTAACTGAGTCTCTTTCTGGCTGAGAAGCGCTTTGTTGCTCACTGAAGGTCATGAAATCCGACACCAAATAAACCGAATCTTGTGCAGAAGTAAATCTAAAACCTTGAAAGGCTGATGAGAAGTCAGAGTTGCACTGAAAATGAGCTGCAGTTTATCTCAAGAATGCAGAACTGGATAAAAGCGATCCGTGTGTTTCCATAACACTTTAAGCTTTCTCTGCATCACCAAAACAAATCTGGAATGAGCAATCATGTTTCCAGCAACATTGTTAGGGTAAAGAGTCAGTTTGAGCCTTCCGTTCAGCAAGATAACTTCCAGTTATTTGTGAGATTTATTTTACTAATAAAATAATATTTACTTTAGCTTTTTCTTTTGTACAAATAAACTAATTTGCAACCAATTTTGGTTTATATCCTTACCTGGGTGGAGAAAAAAGTATCCAACTAGACTCCACAGAGGACTAATTAAATATAATTACTTCTTTGTGATGCATCAAGCTTTTTGTGAAACTTTACCTCAAGTGAAGAGAAGATTGTTAACATGAGTGTGCGTTTCTGTGTCTGCAGGGTGCCGGTCAGGAGAAGCTCGGCATCTACATCAAGTCTGTTGTGAAGGGCGGTGCGGCCGATATGGTGAGTGTTGGCAAAGAATAAAAATCAAGTAAAAAAAAGTCACTGCTGAAGCTGGAGTTGTCTTATTGTGTGATGTTTGTTATTACAGGACGGCCGTTTGGCAGCAGGTGATCAGCTGCTGAGTGTTGATGGACGCAGTCTGGTCGGTCTGTCACAAGAGAGGTAAGAACGGGAATGGTTTTACTGCATGGAAATTATGTAATGCTAAGCTAAATGAATGCAAACTGGATGATGTGTTTAAACTAGAAATAAACTTCTGCATCCAGGGGTTCAGTTTTAAAGAAATGTGAGGTTTTTATTTACGTGAGAGGGCAGCTTCACCGTGTTTGTAGCCAGGATCTGATGAAGCTCTGCTCTGACGGTAGGATGAGGATTAAACTGAAAGGGAAATTATGTTGATTTGACGTTTGATGAGCACATGTTCAGAAGGCTCAGGGTTAATCCCATCCCGAGACAGATTTACACACAATGTCGCTACAACAGGAATAAAAGACGTGTTCCCGCATGGATAATACAGTTCTTCCTCTCATCCAGCATGCACAAGCTTGGGATTCAGTGTTCTTTCATTAGAAAAAATTAAATATCGTGCAAAAAATCTAGTGGGAATGTTGTAAATAAATTTAGAAAATTACTGAAATATTTGAAGTCAATGGCAGAAACCTTCCTGGAATGTAATGCACTGAATCAGTAGGAAAAAAAAAACTTGTCTGCAAAATTTCGCACACGTTTCTTCAAAGAGTTGGCTAGCAAGAGAATGTTAGCTAAAATGCTAATGTTTGCTAAAATCCTAGTTGCATGTTAGCAGACACTAACATGTAATTTTACATTAACTCAGTCAACACAGTATATTAACTTAAGTTGTTAGGTTCAAATATTAATGCTAACTGGAAAGCTAATGTTAGCTTAAAGGCTAGTAGTATTGGTTTGGCAAACACTGAAATGTTGGTTAACATAAAATCAAGCCTTTCAGTACGTTTAAAAATGAATTGAATCAAAATTGCAGCTAAAGTGAGCTACAACGGTAGTTCCCAGAGTTGGGGTCGGAACCCCTCGTAGGGTTCACAGATAGATCAGTCTGGGATCATGAGCTATCCCTCATAAACTTAGATATAAAAAATAATGATGACCAAGCATGTGCATTTTAGAAATGCTGCAAAAGATAAACAGGAAGATAAATAAAATCAACATGTTGGCCAATATAGTGGCTTTCAATGTTGATTGTGTTGTCAATAAACTACTTTAACTACTTATTTTAACTGCTTCTGTAAAAATCCTTACAAGCTAAGCGAGTGTTACGACCCTTTTACATTTTTTATTTATGGGTCAGAAGCTAGAACGTTTGGGAACAACTGAGCTAAGATGCTAGTGGCTTGTTGGCAGATACATTTGTTAACGGTAACTAAATCCATTCTTTGTCAGCTTTAGCTAAGTCAAAATTAGCTTAAATACTAATGCTAGCTTAAATTCTATTGGCAGCATGCTGGTGCTGTGATATATTTTAATATAAATTAAATCTACTCATTGTTTTTAAATTGAGGTGAAATGGAAATGTTAGCTAAAATGCTACCATTGGCATGTTGGCTAACACGATTTTGCTCCAGTCAGTGACTTTGGCTGTTAAAATGAGCTAAAATGCTAATGTTAGCTTAAATGTTTAATGTTAATGTTAAATAAATGTTAAATGTTTAATGCCTAAATGCTAGTGCTAACTTGTTGGCACACTATTATTTTCTTTAACAGTTGGTCAATCCATTCAGTATATTAGCTTTGGCTTTTTTCTCAATATTAGCTCATATGTTAGCTTAAAAGCTAGTTTTGGTAAAATCGATAACAATACAAAGTTAGCTAACAATATCTTACTCCTTGTATTATGCTCACAATTGCCTAAATGTAAAAGTCTGTGTATCTTCCCTTTATTAGTAATACTTTTCCAAATTTTGGGACAGCAGTAGAAGGTGTTTGGGTAACAGAAAATATTTTTCAAATGCATTTTGGTGCGTGTTGGAGATTTTTCCAGTAACTTCTCAATGATTCATTCACTTTAAGCAAGTTAAGAGGTTGTTAAAACAAAAATAAAGACACTGGTGGAAGCAAGCTACAATTGTAGCCACAGCTGCCCTGGGGCAGACTGACAGAAGCGAGGCTGCCATATCGCGCCATCGGCCCTTCTGGGCAACACCAGTAGGCGGTAGGTGAAGTGTCTTGCCCAAGGACACAACGACTGAGACAGATGGATCTGGGGCTCGAACCAGCAACCCTCCGATTGCAAGGCAACCTGAATCCCCTGAGCCACAGTCGCCCTAACTTGTGGAGCTGGATTTAACCCAAATTACAGTAGAAGGACAAATCTGTAATCTGTGCCTTCTTTGGTTGGTAATGAAGGTGTTTGCTCAGGTTCAGGTACTGGCTATTTAACTCTAAACATTTGAAATGTCAAAAACACAAAAAAATTATTTACGCATTTTTTATTCTCAAATATGGGTAAAAATATTATTTAAACATTTCTCAACATTAACACTGTAAATGGTAATTTTTTTTAATCTACTCTGGTGATGTCTGCTTGTAGTATTTTATATTTTAAAAATCTATCAAAACTTTAGTCAGTTCTATGCTTTTACAATTTTTTTAAGTTATATAAAAAAAAAACAGATAAGGCATTCAAGAAAAGGGTTCTTTCTTTAGTGCTGATTCAAATAAAATATTTTTCTTGATTATAGTGTTCAAAGATGTACCAAAACTTGATTTTGTTTATTGTTACACCCATATTCTAAAGATGAACAGATGAACTCTGGTGCTGTTTCATTATATTTCAAATTGCAGCTTTTGAAATTAATTTTAAGCAGGTATTTAACATACTTTTCATTAATCCATCTTTTTTCATCAGCTATAATTGAAAGACAATAATCATAAATAGCAGAAATGAAGCATGAAAGGGTGTTAAGATCATGTACATTACTATTTATTAAATAATTTTACAAACTGTCTGGATCTGTACAGCAATCCTGTGCCAGTTTCCTCATGTCTTCTGCTGCTTTCGGCCAGGATTTTATTTACAAAATACCAGCTGTCAAATGATATAAATTGGATTTATTACAAAAGTTAATCTGAGTGAGGTGAAGAAACTAAAGTGAATCCATGAGACGGTTGAATCAAAGATGGAGGAGCTTATTGAAGCTCAATACTGGAGCTATAAAGCCTCAGCGTGTGTGTTGCATCACTTTAAACGGCCACATCAGGGAGAAAAATGTTCCTTGAAGTTGGAAGATTGATGGCCTTAATGCGCGCGTGTGTGTGTGTGTGTCTGTGTTCAGGGCTGCAGAGCTGATGACGAGGACGGGCTCTGTTGTAACTCTGGAGGTCGCCAAGCAGGGAGCCATCTACCACGGCCTGGCGACGCTCCTCAACCAGCCGAGCCCCATAATGCAGAGAGGTGAGCGTTCCTTCTACCGGTTCATGCCTGCAATAGGTTTTTGTCGCAGTTTTGTCCGATTTTATTGCAAAATGAGTTTAAATCAGGGTTACAGTTATGTTTTTTGTTCATTTTTTTAATGTATAAAAGAAAGTGTTTTCGCTGATAGCTAACCTGTTTGGGTTTTGTGAAACCTGTCAGAATCCATCTAGAAGTTGACAACAGGGTGTTCTTGTTGTCCTGTGTGCAGAGGTATAATGAGCTGTTGTAGCCAGCTGTGTGAGAGTGTGTTCATGAAAAGCAACACACACACCATGTAGTGGAGGTTAAAGGGTCGTCTGGCTCTGAGCTGGTCTTTGTGTTGATGGAATGCGACCCCGGAGTCATTAAGGAAGTCCTCTGGTCCGGTCAGGCTGCCGTTTCAGGACAATAAACCACAGAGTAAAAAATGAAGCAGAATGATTGGTCTCAAAGATATTCTATTCAAATCTACAGTCAGTGTTGCTCAAAGTTCAAATCACCGTGAATAAAAGAGTATTTCTCTCTCTTAAAGATCCGAAACCACAAAAATTTGGCAGTAATACACCACAAAAAGGAGTGTTTTGCCTGTTTCTCTAACTAAAAGTGCAGGGATGGCAAAAGTGTATCAGAAGATGCGCCCTCGCCAGGGTGAAAGCATAACACCATAATGAAAAACCTCGAAATGTTTTCTCCAACAGAACTCTCACCATGTATTTAGCTGAATGTCTGGCCGATTTTAATTTTGTTCCCCAGACTACTGCCGGAATCAGTTAAATTACTCTGTATCTTATTTAGATGATTGAATTCCATTGTATAGTATGGAAATCACTTTATTAAATTGTACAGGTGTCAATATTAACTGGAAGGCCTCCAAACATCCCACAAATCCCACAACCATTCAAGGCAGTTGGTAAAAATCTATAAAAGGCATCGTTAGCAAAATTTTATTCTTTGTATGTCTGATGTTGGTTAACACAAGCATTCGGTTTTATTCATTAAAGTTACTCGCTGTTGGTAGAGTAGCCAGAAACTTGACTCAAGTACAAGTAGAAAAAACAGTCTAGTAAAACTATTCAGGAAGTAAATTTTTTTCAAAAAGTGTAACCGATGTAATGCAAATAGTTACTACCTGTGTCCACCGTGTGGCACGCTAGACTTTTATGTTTCCTGTCATTGAATTATCAAAAAAAAAAAGAAATCTGTTTTGAACTCTCATTAATCTCTATCGATTAGCTTAACTTTGGGCGTAAGGTGCTTTCAGACAAACCAATCCCTTGTTTTCACTCACCACCGCACGCTCATTTGACTAAAATATGCAGTTGTTTTCCTGTCAACCCCCTCTCCAACAAAACAACAACTTATTGATAAAGAAATGCTCAGAAATCCACATAAGATCAATACATATTTGCATTATTTGACGTTAATGACGTTATCTTGTTCTTTTCCCATTTTGAAAGAGCTCAATTGTGTCGATTAGTTGCATTTTCACTTTATGAAGACTTAATTTTTGGGAAATAAAGATTTTCTTTTTTATACCGATGCACTACTTCTCAGTAGAAGGTCCAAAAGGTTTAAAATGGTACAGGCTCATTCAGTTATCTGTACACAATTCACTTTAGGTAGCACAGATAACCATTTTCATGCCATTTGGCTTTGCTAACCAGTTCACTCACTATTGCCCCATTTCCACTAGTGCCAGTACAGAACGGGACGCTTTGGCGTGTTTCTATTACCTGCCTCCGTTACGAACCGACCCCTTTTTTCCGATTACCTCTGCCTCAGTTCCAAGCGTGCCGAAGCGACCCTAAACGCCCACCTATGGACTGATTGGTACGGTAACATGATATCCCTCTCACTCCTACGCAGCAGCGGCAGCCGCTGATTGGTCTGGAGTTGTTTATTTGTCTCAGAGTGAGCTATAGTTAAAGTTTCAAATAAGCAGAACACTGCAGATAACTGCAAAAAGCCTACAATTAAAAATAAACCAGTGTGAGTCGCAAATTATATAAGTTTTAAACAACGTGGGGATCTTCTATGTATATATACTATTGAATCCATGTATTTCACCATGTTGTCATGTTGGCTGAGTGGTTAGTGTTGGTGACTCTCATTTGGTTGGTCCCGGTTCACGTCCTGCTGCTGGTGAAGTCTTTTTCACAGTACATTCAGGTTCACGGATATTCTTCCTGGTTTCAGAAAATACTTTTTCTAGAATTGTTTTTGAAAATGTTATTTATATTTTTTTTCTAAATTGTTTTAGGCTTGTTTAGGTTTTTGTATTCCAATAAATTAAACCAAAAACACAATATGAATGGCAGAACAGTACTTTTAATTTTAGATTTTTCAATGCAGTATTTCTTCTATTTATTTTTGTGTCAAAATATGATTGCCCTGGCTAAAATTATTAAACAAGGGTCAAACCCCTTTTAATTTTACAGGATTAAAGTTTCAGAATAGAGGATGAATATTTACATCTGATTTCAGATTTTATGAAATGTTTTCCTACCTGATTTTTTTTTTTTCGTAAGGAGAAATTGCAAGTGATGAATATTTTTAAAAACCTGCTTTTATTGCAATCATCCTGTCCTGTAGCTAAGTGGAATTTAATGTCCAACTAAAAACAAGCTGCAAAGTATGCTTGTAAAACAAGATGGCTGGATTAACATCACTCTGAGCTAAGGAAGTCTAAGTAGTACATTGGTTAAAAAAAACCAAACCCTCTGCTTTCCAAAAATGAAATCTTCAACAACAGAAGAGAGATGCTTGTTGCTGGAGCTTTTGTTAACCAATGCCCGCCCACATCCTCGCCCTCTACAGTTCTTTTGACATCGTAAAGGAAACACAACCTACCCGTTCCAGACCGTACTGATCCTAGTGGAAATGAGACATTAGGTTCACTGTTGCTAAGACACTTTCCACCATCCTGGGCTGCAGAGTTTCAACATCAGCTTCACTTTGTCTTCTAGGCGATCTCTCAAAATGAGTAATTCCATCCAAATTCAAAAATCTGTTGTTCATTTCTCTGGCTGCTGCTAAGGAATTAATCCTCCAAAACTGGAAAGCAAAGACGTCACATTACTCACTGGCTTAATCTAATATCTGACTATATATTACAATGGGAAAAAAATAATGCTCAGAAAAGGAATCATATGTCAGCCTTTGAAGAGAGCTGGAATCCATTTTTAACCTTTCTCTTAAATTCAAATAACATATAATTCATTCCAGGCACACACAATCACCCACCCACAAAACTACAAAAATAACTACCCAATGTCGATCTTAAATCTTATTTTTAGCCTACTTAATCATGTTCATATCACTAAATCTTCTTTTGTATTATCTGTCCATTTTATTCTGTGTTGTCTATTTGTTCTACATGTAGCATATTTTAGGTGAACCCCCTCTATATTCCCTAAATATGTTTCTGTATACAACGACTGGAAATTATCACAAATTTTAACTGAAAGTAAAGTTGTCCACCTTCTGAGTAAAGCCAATTGAGTCCAAGTACAGATGGGCGATTAATCAATTCGACTAATCAATTGTGTCACTTAAACAAATGTTCTGTTCATGAAGATTTAAGTTTTGGAAAATTGAGATTTTTTTGTTTTTATACCAATGCACTACTTTGACTTCCACATCTCAGAATGATGTCAGTCTGCACAGGTCAAACATTTAGTTTTTAAAAGATATTTTACAGCTTGTTTTTAGTTGGACTTTGAATCCAGGTCAGCTCTGGGACAGGTTGATTGAAAGAAAAGCAAGTTTTTGAAAATATTTTTCATCACTTGCAATTTTTTTTTAAAGAAAATACAGCTAAAAAAAAAGGAAGATAAAAATCAGATTTGGTGTGAAAAGATGTATTTAATTTTTAAGCCATATTGCCCAGCCCTACTTTAAAATTCTTAATTTTATGGTTGATTTTAATCAAAATTATTAATTCCCAGACTGAATAAATGTTCTCAGGTTTAAGGTCAGATCTAGGATTTTGTTGCTGCATCAATTAGGGCTGGGTATCGATTCAAATTTCAAGAATCGATTTGATTCCGATTCACAAAAGTTAGAATCGATTATCACAATCTGATCCAATTTGATCCGATTCAATCTGATCCAGTTCGATGTTTATATGGGTTAGTGCTAATAAATGTTTTTTTAAGCTGTTATTTTAATTATATACCAGATATTCAATGACTTAACACTGGGTAAGTAACAGTTCACCATGGAAAACTGTATTAACCCTTTCAGAAACAAAACTTAAAATGGCCGTCTTTTCCTTCCTATTTCAGTTTTAAAAAGGGCAAACTATTCTAAAAAATAGGATCGATTTTTGAACTTTTGAATCGATTCGTTTCGATTTCTAAAAGAATCGATTCAGAATCGATTTTTCGATTATTTCAACACAGCTCTGGCATCAATATATTTTTGTGATAGAAAATAAGAAAGGAATTGTTGTTCCAAAGCGACCAAATAAGACGAGACGGACGCTCGCTTTGAGCTTCTGCTAAGTATCGAGAATCAAAACCGGTCCGATCCTTCTGTCTGCCGTCTCCCAGCGTCAGACCGGGGCCGCGACAAGAACGGGAAAATGCGTCCGAAGAGCGAGGGCTTCGAGCTGTACAACAACGGCGTGCAGAACGGCGCTCCGGAGAGCCCGCAGCCCGGCTGGGAATCTTACGCCGAGCCAAAGAAGATGAGCGGAGAGGACCGGCTGCTGAAGAACCGGGCCGACCACCGCTCCAGCCCCAACGTAGCCAGTAAGCCCTCCTCAAACGTTTCCCCCTTTTCATTTCTGTCATTAGTGAATCCAAACTGAAACTGCGACTGTGTTATTTTTGGGCTCCTCCACCCTGATACAGAAACAAACAGCCAGAGAATGTTTTTGGAAAAGTTTTACCGTTTCCATTTGGAACAACAAACATTGCATGTGTGTGAGGTTTTTTTCTTTTTCTTGCTCCCCCACTTTAAGATCATGGCCAAAGTCCTGCAACCAAGTCGGTGTACCCTGGAGGACCGGGCACTAAGATCACCTCCGTCTCCACTGGGAACCTTTGCGCAGACGTAAGTGGCTGCAGCATTCGAACTTGTCGCACGTCGGCGAGGAATTTTTTTTATTTTACAGCAGGAGGGTGTGGAGAATGTGAAAAAATGTCACGCCCGGTGTAGAACAATCTGTTCCTGCCGTCCTGGATGTTCAGTTTATCTCCCCTCGGTCCCTCAGGACGAGCCGTCCCCGCCCCATCCGGAGGCCTACCCCATCCCCACCCAGACCTACCCCAGAGAGTACTTCACCATCCCATCCTCTAAGAGCCAGGATCGGGTGGTGGGTCCCGGACAGGGGCCCACCCAGCACTGGCACGGCATGGATGACAGAGAGCGCCTCCCTTTGGCCGATAACATCCACAACAGCAGCATGCAGGTATATCTGAGCTTTCCCTCCAACTTCATGAACGTTATCCTGATGTTTTTTTAAATCCTCAGTTTTCTTGTTCTTTCAAGCATCTTTCCCCCTCACTTTTTTTTTTAAATAATTTGTGTGTTTCTGACATGAGAGTCAGCTTTCTAACTAATCGAATGTTCACATCAACTCAAATCCTCATTCATGAATCGATTCAATTCCACAATACTTTCTGTTTATCCCAAAATTAGATGTCATAACTCATATCATACAAGTATATTCTAAGAGTCGTTGTGAGCAGGAAGGATCTCCAGTAGCAGTCAGCCTCTGACTGAAGACACTGTTTCAATCATGACACGCAACCAGCTCGATTTCCAATCAGCAGAGGCAATATTTCTCACTAATTGTTAGTTAAATTAGGTGCACACTGTGTCCCACAGGTTAGACGCATTTAAAGTAAATCGCAAAATCCATTTTAAAACAAGAAATAGAAGGATCTAAGTTCCTTTTGTATTATGGCACACAAACAAAAGTAGCTTCGTAAAAATATTATGGGGTTTCTAATGAGTAGAGTTCAGCCAAACAAGCACGTTCCCATTTACCAAAGTTGTTATATCAGTGAATGAAATCTAAATCTAAACGGACAATAACAAGAACGTTTTTTTTTCTTCTGGTAATTTTACTATTTTCCTATCTTAAAATAGCACAATTTGATCATGTCCCTCCGTCTTGTTCAACCCTTTAACAGCATACTAATCTCCCTCTTTTTAAAAATAATTGTCAACACCCAAAAAGGAAGATCCCTCAAGTCTTTTCCTGCTCATATAGTAAAGGGAGGTAAGTATTAGGATACTTTCCGACCTATTTTTTTAATCGTTTTTATCATCAAACTCAAGTTATTCTCAAGCTCAACCTTTCAACAGTGTTGAAAAAATTTGTTGCTGCTCTACACAGTAGCTAATGTGGATTCAATGGCTACTTTTAGCTGAAATCTTCAACCCTGTAACAAAAAACTGCTTTTATGCAACAAAAATACCAAAAACTGTTCTTAATAATATTTACAATTTAATGGCTAACGTTAATAAACATAGTTTCTCAGCGATACAAGTACTCCTTCGTTAAATGCAATGTTGTGAAACGATTTCTTCCTCCTTCCATGACGCCTTCTCTTTTCATCTCCTCTGAGATTTCGGGTCAAAGTTCAGGCATTATTTGAGCTTTTGAGATGCTAATCGGATGAAATTATTGTCCAAAAATATAACCCCTCAACCCAAAAAATGAACTAAAGTCTGGAAAGAGAGCCAACCTGTTTGGCTCTGTTCTAGAATAACGATTGAAATGTATATTTAGAAAATGGAAAAAAATCATGAAAAAAATCAGAAAATTTTGTTCCTATAAAAATGTGATTATCCATTTTTTCTTTTCCATCCTTTGTGGAAATATCAGATCTATTAATCTACAGTAATGCCAGTTCCCTCATCTTTTTATCTTTTCGTTAAATGTAAATCGTTTTCTTGTTTATCGGATATCTTTTTTTTCGTGTTGCTGCAGCGGATTAATCACTCCCAGGAGGATCTGTACCCTCCAGTGGGGATTATGAGGCCTGACGATCGGATGCAGCCGCTCTACCCACAGGACTACCAGCACCGGGAGTTGGAATACCAACACAGAGGTCCGCCAGGAGGTAAGAGGACGCAAAACTGAGCCAGAACCAGGAGGAGTGCATAGAAAGGCTCCCAGTTAGACATTTACTCATTATTATTCAAAATAACTCACAATCACAGAGCATAAAAATATAACCCCAATCCATGAAATCAGAATTAATTCTGGGCAAAATATCAGCTTTGACTTAAGGGGTCAGATGACGTCATAATGAAAGATTGATTGCGGAAAAGGTCTAAATAAGTTGGGTATTCTAACCTCAATGCTTCTAATAGAAATAAATGCACCAGTATTATTTATTCTAATAATAATTAGTATAACGTAACCTATTTTCTTAAAAGTGAAAGGTTTTATAGAAATAAAATCTGATTAGCGGACTGAACACTTTCACCAGCCTAAATGACTGTTTGCGGCACATCTCTAACAAGTGATTAAAGAAGCATGTGAACCTCTGTAATGAACCTATGAAGCATGTTTTAGATGTTTTACTGCTGACTTTATTCACAAACCAGTGCGCTTCTCTTGTGATGGACACTTTTATTTGAGTTAAACCATTTTTTATTTTAAATGAAACGAAAACTGCCTGACAAAGTCATCGCTGCTGCAGAAATCTGTCAGGACATTGATATATACTTTCTGAGCTTATCAATTACTGTCCAACTCTACTATGTCCCACTTTCATAAATGTTCTGATTGTGGAACATAAAGAACAGCGAAAATCCATCTAAATGGTCTAAAAAAGTTGTTTTGATTGTACTAATTAAAATACTAATTATGGTTGCAATTTGAATTTCTAATAAACTGTAGTTTATGGTATTTACAAGAGTACACAAAATCATGGTTTTGTACGTTTTCGGTACACTTTAATCAAGAAAATAAATTAAATGTGCACATGACTTTTTTTATTTTATTTTAATGATCAGCATTAAACAAATAACTTTTATGCTTCAATTTCCTGCATTCAATTTCCTTAAATAAATTTTTCTATGTTCTCTTCCTTAAAGTTAAACGTATACAACTGGCTAGAGATTTGATTCGTTAAAAAAAAAATACTACAATCAGACATGGTACAAGCGGACCTAGCCAGAGTAGAAAAAATTCTAGAAATATAGAAAATAGTCAGTGTTATGTTTTGAAATGTTTAAATAATAGTGTGCCTATATTTGTGGATAAAACAGGTTTAAATCACTTGGGAGTTATTTTGGTATTTTGACAGTCTAGTCTCCCAGCTGTACTTGAATGCAGCATGGGTAACTGTTGGGAAAACCCTTCTCATCAACCAAATGTATCCAAAATAATGGTCTGATTAGATGCTACTAGTAGCTATGTGGACGTCGGCAGGTTTTTCTCCAATTCTTCTTCTGGTTTCTACCATAGCTGGATGAGAAATCAATAACGTTCCCAAATTTGCAGAGTTTAGATATAGCTGAGAGTCCTTTTCACTTTTTAAAGTTGTCCTGCAGACATGTTGTGATGGGATGGTAACCATGGCAAGGTGGCTTTGAGAGAAAATGTATCTGCTGTGTTGAAAGATGATCTGGTTTTTATGTTCAGGTATGGGAGCTCCACAGGACCACTGGACGCCTCAACCGCAGGTTTCCTCTTCATTGGAGTCGTCGACTTCCAGCCAGGAGCACCTCAACTTCTCCGCCTCCTCCACGTCTTCAAACAAAGGCCTGAACCAGAAGACCGGTCCAGGCCGGTGGAAGACTCCCAACGCGCCGCATGTCGTGCCGCCGCACTCAGTGCAGCCACCGTCCCGCTCAGACCTGCCGCCGCCTCCTCCGCCGCCGCCCGCCGTCCACCCGGACGCCTACGACGCCCAGCCCGAGCTGCCGCTGCCGCCCCCTCCCGCCACCATCAGCCCGGTGTCGGCCCAGCAGGCCGCCGACCGCAAGAAGCGGGAGGAGCAGCAGCGTTGGTATGAGAAGGAGAAAGCTCGGCTGGAGGAGGAACGGTGGGTTTCGTTATTGGGATGTTTTACCTTGAAGGAAACTAGACGCATATTTATGTGTTTAATTTCTGTTTTCCCAGAGAGAGAAAGAGGAGGGAGCAGGAGAGAAAGCTGGGTCAGATCCGGGCCAACCCCGTCATGCCCGTCCAACCCCACAACGGAGGAGCCATGCCTCCTCCTCACCACCAGCCTCCCATGGCCTCCATGGCCCCGCCCCAGCCGTACCACCCCCCACAGCCTCAGCCTCCACCATCCAGACCCGAGAAGCTGTCCAGCCTGCCGCGGTCGGCGGCGCCTCCTCCCACCGCCTCCAACTCTACGGGTAAAACATTTATCTGCTCTCAGGAGCGCGTAGCTTCCTTAATTGATTCCCACATTTAAACTACATTCCAAAAGTCTTCACATCTCTCTCTATATATATAATAAATAAAAAAAGTTACAATAAATAATGCAAATAATAAAGACAGAAAAAATTAAGTAAGTAATAAATATGGAAACAATAATAAACAAAACAAAAAGTTAAAAAAATTATACAAGTAAAATTAATGGATTAATAAATAATAGTTAAAATAATAAAGTAAATATAAATAATAAAATCCAAGAATTGAAATACATGGAAAAATAAAGTAAAATAGCAAATAAATTAAACAAATTACAAAGCTTGATAAAAGATAAAGAGCATAGGTACATATACAAATAAAGAAAAAAAAAGAATGAGCCTAGCAAACTATCGAGGCATTCGGCTAATAAAGACTAAAACTCTGCAGTCTGACATCAAATTGCTCTGTGAGGAACATGTGGAAAAATCCGTTTTAAACAATGTTTTGCTTTCCGCAGCCATGGACACGGTGATCAGGGAACTGCTTCCACAGCAGCAGCCTCGGACCATCGAGAGGCGAGACCTTCAGTACATCACGATCAGCAAGGAGGAGCTATCGACCAGCGACAGCCTGTCTCCTGATCCCTGGAAGAGAGACGCCCGCGAAAAGGCCGAGAAACAGCAGCAGCTCCACATCGTCGACCTGCTGGACAAAGAGATCCAGGAGCTCCAGGTGAAACCCTGCAGGTGGTTCGAGACGTGATCACAAGCCGTCTGGAAACTAAAAACTTCTCCCCGTTTCGCAGGCGAAACCCGAGCGGACGGCAGAAGAAAGCGACCGCCTCAGGAAGCTGATGCTGGAATGGCAGTTCCAGAAGCGGTTGCAGGAGTCCAAGCAGAGCGACGAGGACGAAGAGGAGGAGGACGACGAGGACATGGACACCATGCTGATCATGCAGAGGCTGGAGGCTGAGAAGAGAGCCAGGGTAAGGACGACAAGAAAGGGATGAATAAAAGTGGTGAAATGCTAATTCTTTTGGTGGAGGAAGGAGTAGAAGAAAGTGGGGGTTACATTCTGTCATCTGCACAAGGCTTCTTTTTCAGCATTAAACCTGACTTCTGTTTTTTTCAAGCGACCCTACCCATCAGCTCAGACTCCATAAAACAAATCTGCAGTAAAGTGCAAGAGGAAGGGCGAGTCGCAGGAAATTAGGCTGATGGGGAGAAAAACAGAACGGCTAGAGGGAGGCAGCAACGCTCCCACTATGAATGTCTCGCAGTGTGCATCTGCAACATGCTTCTGTCATCGCTTTGCCATGCTGAGCTGCTTCAAATTGATTGGCTGGAAGGGTGGATGGCAGGAAGGAGGGAGGGGCAGCAGTTGACTTTATCTTTCTGCAAAAACCGCCAATGATTGTTATGATTATAGGGAAAATGTGATTTAATTTACATCATGAGTTAAATTAAAGACTGACGCTGCTGCAAGATTGCAGCAAAATTATGTTAAAAAGTTGTAGTTGGACCATTTACTAGGGGTGTAACGATACACAAAAATCGTAGTTTTAAAGTCACGTTTCAGTAAAATTTAAGTAAGAAAAATAAATGAAAGTGTGTGTAGGCCTGTGAATTTTTCGATCAGCATCAAACAAAGAACCATTTTTTTCTCAAATTCCTTCCTTTCATTTCCTGAGATTATTTGGAGTTGGAAGAGTTGGAAGTATGGTACTGACTGGAGATTTGATTGGATATAAAAAAATAATAATAATTAAAAATATTACAAGCAGAACTAGCCAGAGTAGAAAACAATATCACCACTTAACAGTTAACTTTAGAACATTTTATCGGCATTAAACAAATAACTTTTATGCCTCATTTTCCTGAATTCAATTACCTTAAATTTATTTTTCTATGTTCTATACCTTAAAGTTGAACGTAGAGAACTGGCTAGAAAATTGATTGGGTTTAAAAAAAAAAGTAAAATCAGACATGGTACAAGCGGACCTAGCCAGAGTAGAAAACAATATCACCACTTCGAAACAGTTAGTTAATGTTTAGAAATGTTTAAATAATACTTTGTCCGTATTTGAGACTAAAACATGCTTCAATAACTTTGGAGTTGTTTTGACATGTTTTGATATTCTAGTCTCCCTGCTGTACTTGAATGCAGCATGGGCAGCTGTTAGGAAAAACCCTTCTCATCAATGAGGTTTCCTGTGACTTTTGTTTCATGGAAAATACACTGTACTGAACCTAGAGGGACGTTCCGCAAAATCCAAATACATGCACTGTTACACCCCTACAATTTAGATCCGTCTCGTTGTAGATATGCTGATGTGTGCTTTTGATGAACCAGCATCTTGTTCTTGAATTGTATCATTTATGGTAGTAACACGTTTTTGTAGCTCTGAAAGGATTTTTGCTCATTCTTTTCGACTTTCAGTCTGTAATAAAGCATAGCGGTTTCAACAAGGTGTTTTTTAGAAAATCGAGCAGCTGATTAGTGTCTTAAAAGCTCCATAAATACCTGACTGATGACCCTAAATCCATGAGGAGTCTTAATGGATGCAGAGAGAGGAAAAGGAAGTGCAAACCTACTCTTCGATGCATCATATCCCCTACTCCAACGTCTCTCTGCCCGGCTTCCTAACCACAGAGATTCAATGAGGTGCATTAGCAGCTGCTGGTGTCATCCAGGACATCCTGCCGTGGAATATTATCGTTTTCAGCTAGAAATAAAACTGTTAGTATTTTTATACAGCAACATTCTTCAGTCAGAGGCATCTTAATATTCGCTGCTATACTGACTGATACAGGAGATCCTTTCTGCCCAACTTTTTGGAGATACTTTTCTAACGAATTTAGACAAGAAGTACTTTTTGATTTTAATTTTAAACCCGCTTTTGGACAGATTTATGATTAACTGTTTGTGTAGATCGTGTTGATCTAAATTAGAACCAAACAATCACTCCTTTGCTCTGATCTGCAGTGTAAAAAGAGAGAGAGTGGTCAGACGCAGCCTTGCTAAACCAACTCTTGCCGCCGTATTCCTTGCAGAGAAGAAGACACTTTGGTCCTTAAACTCTACCAAACACACCAACAAGTTTTTTTCTCTTGTTGACCTGTCATCACCTTAAATATTTTATATGCTAATATAGGCATTTAGGTGTCACTGTTTCTGTAAAATGCAGTCAAATCCTGAAATATGTAGAGATTTTAAAATGCATACTATTTTCCCATGATTTTAATAAAATCTGTTTTCTATTTAGATGTTTATTTGACACACATCTTTGCTCCTTGATGAACCTTAGCCTCGTTACCGTACTTGCTGAGAGCGCAAGTCAAAAATCGAGTATGTAAAATAGTGGAAGGACATAAGAGTTATTAATAAAATGTCGGTTCTGTGGAGTTTCCGTCTGAGTTTAATGAGAATATTCAGGGTTTTTGGCCGCTTTTGCTTTAAGCGGGATGTTATTTTGTATGAATCTGTTTTAGT
This sequence comes from Apricaphanius iberus, assembly GCA_028564705.1. Lineage (NCBI taxonomy): Eukaryota > Metazoa > Chordata > Actinopteri > Cyprinodontiformes > Aphaniidae > Apricaphanius > Apricaphanius iberus. Next base: position 1,458,539 of record JAPXFQ010002564.1, read on the forward strand.
TGTCGCAGTGGAAGAGGCACAAGTAGAAGGAAACATATATTTGATTAAATCTTATGGACTGTTCAGATTTTCTTCTGTTACTAAAGAACCACATAAGTAGATGTTAACCCCCATAATGTCTTTTTGGTAGGAACTTAAAGTTGTTTGGGACTTTTGAAGCATTTCCAAAAAATAGGAAGGCGACATGCTGCCAAATTGTGTGACGAACAGTCAGAATCCTGAAGATGAAAAGGATCTGCATCCCAAATCAATAATTCATCCGTTTGACGGTTAAATTTGCTTTTACAGCTCAGATGGGTTAAAATGCTTCAAATTTAAGTTTCTCTTTAAAAGGTTTTGATAAAGCTCCTTTAAGCCCGCGACTCTAAATGCGTATAAACCTGAGACAGAATAAACGTATAATTGGGTTTAACTAGTAGATATGTTAATAATAAATCTTAAACATGTAAATGAGCTGGACGACGTGGATTAAGGTCGCACCAATCAGCTCTGTGTAAACGACAACATTCAGTAATGTTTTTCACTTTGCTGTATTTCCTCCCCTTCCTTCTGCTCACATATCTTCCTCCTCAGTTTCCACCTCCTCTCTTCCTCTTTATTGAATTTATAAAATCTACCTCACTCCTTCCCCCTTTTATCAGTAGTTTGGTATTTTCTCCTCCCTCCTTTCTGTCACCCATCGGCCCTTCCTCTCTCACTCTTGGTTCTCTTCTTCCTCCTCAGCAGCAGACTGCTGTCCCAGCTATCTCTGTTCTAGACTTGGTATGTTCTTCCTGTTAATGGCGAGTTTCCCCATCCCTGCCCCCTGACATCACTTCCTGTTTTCTGTCTTGGCTGCACACCTGCCCTCGTTTCCTTTCCGTCTCTCCCCTCCCCTACAGATGCTGTTTCTTCGGGGTTGGGTTGAGTGATGTTGGGGAGGGATTAGATGATGAGCTAAAGAGCAGCCGCGTCTGGGATGCTTGAATGTAGGAAGCGGTGCATCTTTCCGTCCACTCAAAACGTCACTTCAATCTGGTGAAGTTTGGGAGGTTTTAAAAAAAAAAAAAAAAGGCACAAAAACGTATCAGAACTGCTGGTTGTTTTGAGTGAATATGGAGGTGACACCTGCATGGCTGAGTTCATCACAATGAGGGTAACCCGACGGAGACCCATGCATGAAACTCCGACCTAGAGATCACGTTGTTGCGCCGTCCTTGACTCCATTCGTTCGTCTTTCTGTTCATCCACCCGTTTGTGCACGACTGGCTGAGCTTTTCCTCCAAGGGGTCTGTTCAACCACCGGTTTGCACACTTCTTGTAACCACTTCATGTTTTTATTAACACAAACCTGCGCAACCGACCAACTAACAGACCGATACCAGGCATAGTTTGTTCTAAAAACAATACATATTTACAAAAAAGAAAAATCCCTTTCATTTCGCCCTTTTTTTAAGGTATATTTATACGTTATATGTTTAAAGCAGAATTAAAGTCCAAAAACTTGGTGAAAAAGGTTTTCAAAATCTCTTAATTTCAAGATTAATATCAGAAATAATAAAGGTGATTTTGAACTTGATGTATAAAAAAAGTAAGAAAACTTTTTTTCTAAAAATGTTTTTATATGAAACAAAATAATTAGAAAATAATTTTATTTTAAAAATCTGATTATTGAAAATTTTCTATAGTTCTATTATAATTTCTTTTACACATAAATTTTTTTCAAATTCTTTCCATAATTTTTTTTTACAAATTCTTTGAATATTTTTAATAAAAAAAAAAAAAAGAATTTTAATAAATGGCAATCTAAGAAGTGTCGATGTAAATATATTTTTTGTTTACTTTATTACATTAAGCCTAAAATATATAAAGCAGCATCAAAAGAAGAAAGAAATTCAAAGCAAGTAAAAGAAAATATTTCTGTTTCTTGCACTGTTTTTGTAGATATTGATATACAGGCTTGTATACATTTTGTCCAACCAATTATTTTTGCAAAGCTCGTACAGACTGGTGGGTGGAGCCTAAAGTTGACCAATTAAGCATTTTTTTTTTTTTGTAGGAAATAAGGCAGCCTTTATTGATCTACATTCACTTAACATATTTTCTCAGTTCAAATATAACTAACATTCTTTTGCTGTCTTTTATATTTTACCTGCGCATGAAAAATAAGTCTTCTATTGTAAATTGGTTGAACTGACCCTTTAACCACCATCCAGCCCAAAGATATGGGCCCCTTGTCATTTTAAAGGTTTTAGGTTAATTTCTGCAGGCGTCTGAGATCATTGTTCCATATTGAAGTCCTGAACTAATGTCGAGGACGCCTTCGGTATCCGAAACATGGGGGATTTCATGTTGTTGTTGCTCTGCTGCCTTGTTGCTGCTGTTGCTGCATGTTGGTGTTTGCATGGTCGGGCGTGTGAGTTGTGTGTTTGCTGTGCATGCTGCTCCGTCCCTCAGGAGCAGCCCATCGAGACGAGCCTGCTTTACATCATGCGACGCGTTGCTTCATGTTAGCGTCCAGGCGGTTGAACGGATCGAGCTTAAATGACGTCAGATCGCTTGAGTTGGACTCTGCGGCCGTTGTTCTAATTGTTTCCCTTTTTGGTGTGTCCTCTTGGTGTGTTGTGTCTCCGTCTGTTGGCGTGTGTGAAACATCAGTTGCAGGACGAGGAGCGGCGGCGTAAGCAGCAGCTGGAGGAGATTCGGAAGAGGGAGGCGGAGGAGCGAGCGAAACAGGAGGAAGAGAGGAGGTGGAGGGAGGAGGAGAGAGCCAAACGGGAGGCGGAGGAGAAGGTCGGTTATTCTCTCTGGGAAAATGCAGATATTAATGCTTCGAGATTTTTCTGAATTCAGAAGAAAAGAGCTTTTAAAAAAAATGCAGTTTTTTAATTAATATGTAATATGAATACCACTATTTTTTTCTTAAAAAGCACTGTTTTTTCTGAATTTACAAGCTACATTTTTCAAAAGAAATTTGAATAAATCCTATTAGTTTTATAATTTCTTTAAAAAAAAAATGTTTCTGTATTGAGTAGGACTACTACGGAAAAACATTTTTTTTTCGGATCTAACAACATAATTTCACAAAAATAGAAAATTTTCTGAATTAACGAGATTATGTTTACTTTTTTTTTTTAAAGCTCTGTTTTAAACCTTAAAAAAAATGCCTTTATGTGAATATGCTAGAGGATATTAATGCTTCGAGATTTTCCTGAATTCACATTAAAATTAAGACAAAAATTATCTGGGATTGGACCAATGCAGCTTGTTAATACTCAAACTGTTTAATCAGAAGGAATTATTTCATGCATATTTTCATAATTTGGTGATTAGGACACTAGTGACAGTCTTCAAATAAACGTATGTTTTAATGAGAAGCTAATATTAGCATGTTTACGCTCTATTTTATTTGACTCAATAATTGGGCTTCTAACATATTTTACTTTGATTCTAGTTTAAGACAAATAAAAAGTTCTGATACAGCTTCCTAAAGTTCTGCTCTGGACGTCGTCACATTTAATGATTAGTGTTTTCGCTGCTTTCTGCTGAGCTCTCCCTCACATGGACAATTTCCCAAGATGCAGAGCAGGACAAGTGACTTAAACAGACAAGATGCTGCCGAAGCCAGTACAGTCTCTCTCGAATACAGTAAACGTCAGTAGAAAAGGTTTGCCATACTTGCTGCTCATAGTAGACAAACAGGTTATATTTAAAGGCATTGGTCTAACCCTCAGCGTTTCAGACCCCCTCAGCTTGTGTGCACTTTACTTATCAGCAGATATGTTATTGTTTTAAATGCCTAAAATGTTATTTTTTCTCTTTTGTAGTTCAGATTAGGCGACTTGGTTTTTTTGCGTATTTTGCCCAATTTCTTATTCAGTATTCAAATAACATAAAATATTACCTAAGATTGTCATAATTGATAGGATATTTTTCTTTTTGAATAACCAGCAGTTTGGTCTTTCATACCATCATCTGCATTTGTGCTATTTATGACAGATGTCCTCCATGTTTGGTTGTTTCACCATATGATCATAACTACTTCTGGTTATTTGAAAGTATAATTCTCTTTATATATATTCCGATAGATTTTTTGTGGTTTTCACGATAAAAAATGTCTGTCCTGATGTTGTTTTACTTACTGTTAAGTTGTCCAGTTGCATGTTGTCATCCCCAGCACCCCCCACCCTCTGTAACGTGTTGCTGTCATGTTCTGTGCTCCCACCCACCAGAAAGCATGAGTTTCTCTCCCCTCCCCCCATCATGTCGTTGTCAGGAAGTTGCAGTTGTTCCCGTTTTTCAGGGGGAGAGCTGTTATGAGTTTTGATTTTTATTCCCATTCCATCCAGCATCAAAAAAGTGTGTTAAGGGGAATGCTGCCCACATTTTTCCCTACACCATATGCTTCGCATTCACCTCGCACACACGCAGAGAAGCTAGTTGCCTCTCTGCCTCCCTCATCCATATCATACATATTCATAGACCCAGCCATTCATCCAGAGCCCACACACCCACTAATCCCTCCCAGTTTCTTCAGATCCCCACCGGGCTGATTGAACTGTCCAGGCAGCTCGGATTCGACCCTCCCCACATGAGACGGAAGAAAGAAATGTGGAGATGATCTCACCTCAGAGGCCCGGGAACTGCCCGCGTGCGACCCGAAGCAGCTGCTCGGGCTCCAAACCCTGAAATCCGAATCTCTTCCCCACCAGCGTAGCTTCATCTTCGCCACAGGCCTTTCTCCCTGAAGTCTAGATAGTTGGAGGGCTGGGTGGGCTGGAAGCTGAGAGACGAACCCACAAAACCACATAGTGTAAACTCAGGCCACACAGAGATCCAATACATATAGACTGATGGCCGATGGTCTGGTAGGAGCTGGATCCAAGTCTTTGTGCATTTCTGCAGCAGTTGGAACAGTTTATACTCACATATTTAAAAAAAAAAAAATCAAGTTCATGGGTTTTTTTTGTGTGTTTTTTTTAAATCCCGTAGTGGGTGATATGAATGATTTTAATATTTAGGACCATCAGAGCTTCCTAAAAGAACACAGACTGGAGGTCTAGCTCGGGGGGCTTTCTTGTGGAAATTTTCTTCAGATGTGCTTTAAATAACTGAAAACAAAAATGCAGGTTTAATAAAAATACATTATTCTACATAAAAAAAAAAAAAAATTTGGACTAAATTTAAGGAGCAAAAATCCTAAAAGGATGATATTCCACCCCTAAATAAAAATACCCAAATTGTCCGATTCTCCTGATCTGGCAAGCAGTCAGTTTGCTAAACAACTTATCTTAGCATAAGCCAATGTAAGTGAATGGGATCGACTAGCATGGTAGTCGATCCCATTCACTTACATTGGCTTATGCTAAGATAAAGCTGCCAGATCAGGACAATAACTGCGCTTAGTGTTTAATCTAAACAGATATAAAAGCTCTGGTATATAATTTAATCCATCTAAAAATCAATTGTTGGTAGAAAAACTAAACAATAATTTCAGTAAATCCACTTAATTTAAAAAAAACTAATTGGGTGTTTTTTTATTTTGGTTACAAGCATAAAACTATACGTATAATATAACGTATTCCTTTATGAATGTCAAGTATTTTTATTCATTTTAATAAAAATGATGCATTTATGTATGTTATATTTGTATTATATTGGTTAAAGTCTGAGATTGTTCGAGTTTTTAGTTAAAAAAATTACCCAAATTGTCTAACTTATTGATCTTTTGATACTAGTTTCATTACATCTACATTTTTTTAAAACCTAATTTAATCCCCTGAAAAAACATTTTAACTATACACATTTGGAATTAAACAAAATGTACAAAATTATACATTAAAATAAAAAGTAAGTTATACTTCTAACTATGTTATAAATGTTAAATAAATATACTTTTGAATGTTGGTGTGTAGAAAGTTTTTCCAAACATTTATTTTACTGCATACAAACTTAAAAACTGAAATTTTGACTGAATTACCTTTGCAGAATTAGTTGTTTATACCAACTCATTTAATTCAGGTTTAAGGAGTTATGTTAATAGCTATATTAGAGGACCTTCAGGACAAACCAATAATCTAATTCAGACCTAATTTAATTTAAATCAGTGCAGTCGGAGTCATATCCAGACATGTTTTACATCTTAAAGTAAACTTATCCTGATCACTCTGGGGGGGACCATTGCAAGCATGTGGTGACAGTGAGGAGAAACCTTAGAACTAAGCTTAGTATTTGGATAAAGATCTTAACGAATGTTCAACCTGGTCATAGAACCCTTTCAGAAGACTGTTTGTTGTCAATCTAATTTGGTAGAATTGTCTTTTAGGTCAAGTAAGCACCATTAATCAAGTCAAAAATATTTTATTGATTCCACGAGGGGAAATTCATTAATTCAACAACAATCAGAACTTCACATATAACAAAAACCTTTAGAGAACAAGTTGACTAGTTATTGTCAAGAAATCCCAATTGAGGCCCTCGATGTTGGACCCTCAGTTCTGTGACGTTTGCAGAGGAAACTCTTGGTTTGGTTGGTTAAAGCCAGTAACAGACAGGTGATGGCGTTGGTAGTAGAAACTGTTTAGTAGTAGTAGTAGGTGTGTTTCTAGCTGATTAGCCTGTTAGCATCCAGTTTTGGTGACAGCCAATGGGAGTGGAGCTTACTAACAGGTTGTCCCTCCCCCAGAGGAGACAGGAGGAGGAGTACTACACCCGCCTGGAGGCTGAGAGGCGGCGGCAGCACGAGGAGGCCGAGAGAAAGCTGCTGACGCCCGACGAGCCGGCCGGTCTGTATCGGCCCCCGCTGCCTCGGGACTACCAACCCCCCGCCCCCAACAACCCTACTAACACCCCCCCACCCCCGCCACAGAGAAACACCTCCTACCTCAAAACACAGGTCATCTCGCCCGACACGCTCTACACAGCCACGTTCGTCTCCTATGCGGGCGACGAGGAAGACGAGGAGGAAGGCAAGGATGCCGACCCGGCAGGGAGCGGCGGCCCGTCGGCCCAGGCGAAGCTGTCGGCGACCAGGAAGTCGTACGGCGACCTCCCGGCGTCCGCCGCGCCTAGTCAGAGCCGGCCTCGGCCGCCGCCCGCTGCGCGCAAGCCCCGCCCACTTTCTGATGGCATCTTCCTATCTGGCTCGTTCCAGCCGCCACTCAACAACTCCAACAGTACAGGCCCCCCCCTTCCTGCCAAACCCAGCTCCGTCCCCCCGCCAGGAAGCTATAAAGGTAGAGCCGGAGAGAGGAGCGAGGAGTCAGGCTCCCCGAGGCGCCCTCTAAAACTCCCACATCTCCCTCTCATCCACTCATCTGTCATTTCCTACCCTTCATGGTTTACAGCTCTTAGTTCTTCCTCTTTTACACCTCTGTTTCCGTTTTTTTGTTTTAAATCATCAATCAAATCTTTGTAGGAATCTCTCCGTCTCTCTTTAAGCCAATCGGGTTTTGTTTGTTTTGTGTTTGAACACTTCCTTTTCCTCCCAGGTAATTTTCTCCCTCCTCCTCATCTTCCTCCAATCGCCCCCCCCCCCCTTCGAATAGAAAAAAAGCAATCGATAATCACGCCACCTCGTTTGTTTCAGACGATTGAGGCCCATCAGAGCCAATCATAGTACTGTTGGTGTTGTCGCTCGCCGCCTCCCTTCTGTCTGGTTGGTTGCTTCTTGGGAACAGGGATGGAGGAGTTACCTCCACTTCCTGCCCCTTGGCTCTGCTTAGCGGTGTTTGCTTTGAAGGGAAGGAGATTTGGCTTTTCACATCCATCTACAACTGTTAATAAAATAATTCTATAAAACCACTGTAGCACTTTCAGCAGCAGTGAAATTTGCCTTTGTCTGAGGTTGTTTACATGGTGCAGAAGTAGATATTCCCAACACATTGCTAAACTTTAGTCAGTTAGATCCAATATGCATCATCTTTGTGCCTTAAGGTTGATTAGGAATCTGAAACCTATGTTATTTGTATAACACACTTTTAGCACAAGATAATTCAAGGTGGTTTACATGATTCGGTGGTAAAGAAACCATATCTCACATATATCACGACACATATCTAAAGGTACCTAAAAATTCAATTCAATTATACATAAATTCCAATTAATCTTTCTATTTATTATTCCAATCCTTTTAAAAGTTTTCTATCTAAGGAAACCCAGCTAAATAAACCATTTGCAGCATTCACTCCTCCTGAATAAGCAAGTAGCAGCAGTAGACACTATATGCTACTATTGGCATGTCTGCTAACAATAACAGCATCTTATATGCTGCAATAAGCTAAAATGCTAACATTAGCGTTTGAGCTAACAGTAGTTTGTATGACACTATTTGCTGAAATGATAATGTCGGCTAACAATATTTTTTATGCTAAAAGTAGCATATAAGCCATCACTGGGTAAACAATTTAGTAAAAAAGCTAGCAATAGGGAAAATTATGTAAAAAGCTAAAGTGAGGTAATATGTTAGCATTTGTCCATCTGCTAGCATTAGCTAAGCTGCTTCTAAATACATGTTAGCAAACAACAACTAGCACTATCTGCTATACTAACAAGAGGTGAATTCTAACATTAAATTGTTTAATGCAATATGCCACAATAACAGCAATTTATATTCTGCACTTAGCAAAAATGCTAACAGTGTTAGATAACAGATACCAAAACTGTTTCGTAAGCTAAACATGGCATACAGGCTTAGGTAATATGCTAAAACTAGCTTAAGTTTTTACTAAAATGTTAGCCAACATGGTTTTTATGCTCCAATTAGGTAGAAATGCTAACAGTAGCGATTACTTTGCCAGCCGTAGGTTTCATACAAAGATGATAAACTATAAAATACATTGAGTGGCAGCTGTAGTTTCCCCATAACGCCTAAATAGAGTTGTAGGGGAATGCAGCAGAGCCTATAGCAGCATAGCTACAGAGATACGCTTAGCCACTCGAACAAAAGGCTTTCTAGCAAAGAAAAGTTTAAAAGGTAAATCGGTAGATGGTGATTTTAACGCCCTCAGACAAACGCAGAATTAACTTGAGCTACAATCCATAGCTGAGGTCGTTATTTGATACCTGCCTGCAACTGCAAACATGATCCACCTTCAACTCATCACACACCTGAGACCTCAGAGACACTCACTCATTAAACAAATCATCCCACTAATGCCCCCCTGCCCCACCCCACCTACCTCAGACACCACCACCAATCCCACCCTGCTACCCCTCCCCCAGGAATCAAATCTGCATGCTTGTCACGTCACCCACAAATCAAAGCACGATGCTGCACGCTGGCTGCCAGCAGCTCACCTCAGTAACTGGCTTGATGTCTATTGCTTTTTACTGCCTGTGCGTAGCTTCCACCAGGCTGCTGTCTTCATGTTTTTGCTTCTTTTTCTTTTCTTCTTCCAGCTTTTTGGTCTGTTAGTTAATTCGCTCCATCTGTTTCAGCTCTGATCCTTCCTTTCACCTGTTGCTTCTGTCTCTGCTGCCCGACGCTGCAGCTTTACCAAGCCTCGCTACGACTCCCATGGGGCTTTGCTGCAGGTTCAGGCGGTTTACACAGCGCCTGAGCCTCCGGCTTTCCCCTGTGGACTGAATGCCAGAACGCTTTCAGTGGTTCTGAGCTGGCACCTCCACGAGCTCGACTCCAGCTTTAATAAAACCTGGCTTTTTTTTTTTTTTTTTTTGTCGAATCCGAGAAATAAAACCAGTAAAAATAACAACAGGTCAAATTCCTCAGAGAAGTTTTCATCTGTTTCGGCTTAGTAGAGGAATGTAACTGGTTTTCTCTCTGTGTTGACTTTGTTCTCCACTCGTTTTTGTGTTTTTTCGGGGGGGGGGATTTGAGGAGCTCAAGAGCTGCCAGCTGGATGAATGTGTTTGGGTTCACCATTTGTCACTGTGTCTGTATAGTAACTGTTCCAACCAATGTGGGGATAACGTCGGATACATTGCGACCTGGTAAAGATGTGAGAAAACACCTTTAATACCTATACGCTAAAGAACATCTGAGAAATTCAGCAATTTGTTATGATTAAAGTTATTTAGGTGGGACAAAATAGTGTTTTTTTTGCAAGATCATAAACTATTTTGTATCCTAAAATCCACTTTACAATAAATAAACACAATGCACACCTTAGTTTTTTTATTAGAATGTTTAGGAATTGGTAAACCTTCACTTCTGGTTACCTTTTGTATAAATATGATGATAAATATGATACACTAGATTATTTTATAAGCGAGAATGTAGCATTCAAGTCAGGAAATGGCTAGAAGAAAAACTTAATCAATAATTAAACCTTTAAAAGTTTTCTAAACTAGGTCCGAACGAGAATGAGAGTTCATCCTGCCACCGTTTAGAACCACGAGAATGCGAACAAACTTTAAACCTTTGGACTTTTGTTAAATGCCGTCGGGAATTCAACTGGAACAGTTTGCTTTGGTCAAGTGAGACTAAAAGTGAATCCGCGGCAATCATTTGTCCTTTTAAGAAAAACAATACAAACGAGAATGCGATTTTCCTTTTTATTTGTTTTCAAATCACAACTGAAAAACAAAAAGAGGTTAGTTATACAGATTTTAAATTTCTTTTACCGCACAACCCATTTAGTTAAGCGTTTTAATTGCTTGGATGTCCCTGAACGGGTGTTCCACCTTTTCCCCCCACCGACTATCTGCTTCTGTGACTCTAGGGGGCACTGTTTTGCCTTACAGCCTGGTACCCCTGGAGCACCCTCTACCAGAACTTCATCGGGTCGTTCAGACAAAATCTAAACAGAAATGGTTCTGAAATGCTAGAGGAAACGTCACCTTGCTGTTTAAGATGAGTTCATTTTGAGGGTTTTTCCACATCTTTACCTCTAACTGTTGAGGGAGCTGTTGTTGACCGAATCAGTTTATTTAATTTTATTTTACCTGATTCTAGATAAAACTATGTAGCCATTAAGATTCTAACTGCTCTGAAAGCTTCCTGCTCTCAGGTTCAAGCTAAAAGTTGTTTCAGCTGGAAAATCCCAACATTTATTTTTTTCTAAAACAAAAAAAGGAAGTGGTTGGCATACTTCTGTGTTGTTGTTTTTTTTTCCAGCTGTCATAAAAAGACCAAAACCATCAATGTGGCTTTCACTCTTACGATGCTGGCTTAACTGAATCCAGAGAGGGAAGTAAGGATCTTCTTTCAAATACAGAATCCGTAAGAGATCCAGCAGAATCGTGTCGGCTTTCTTTAGGATCTGCTGCTGGTGGGTGAAGAGCTTTAAGAACCGATGAGTTTTCGAGCGGTTTGGGTGTTTATTACCGAGATTTGTTGCTTTTTGTCTCAGTTGTTAAATATAACGAAACATGCACCAGTTAAATGATGTACTAGTTAGTTTAGGAGGGTTTCCTTCACTCTGTAGCAGATCTTTTCTTGCATCCCTTCAACACGTCAACGTCTCGTTAGCCGGCTTCTGCAGAGCTGATGACGCGTCGCAGCATCTACAATTAGCAGGAATATACCGCAAGAGCTAATTATCTCATTTTAAGGAATTTAATATAAATTCATTAAAGATAATTTTAATGGCAGCTTTATTTATTTTGAAGTTAAAGTGTGAAAATATTCAAAATAACATTTTTAATCCTATTTTATTTTGGAATTAATTGTAAAATCTGTTGGGTTTCTCTTTGGCACCAGAGTGACATTCATGAACAGGAAAAATAAAAAAATTAAGATAAACAACTAAATAAAATCCATTTTTAAAAATAACTAATAAATTTGTGAGGAAAAAACAACAACAATTATATGAATTTAGAAATAAAAAGTGAAAGATTATAACATTTTAAAAACGTATTTATTTGCTGCCCTCTAGTGGTTAATATTTTGTTGAATCTCAATTCTTGGATTCAAAAAAACATTTAAACCAATTAAATTATTTAGCAATTGATGAAGGATGTTTTCCTTCACTCTGTAGCAGATCTTCGGTATGGAGGACCAAAACCGACATAATTAGAAGAAGAAGAAAGAAAATATATATATATTTTCCTTTTCCTAATATGTTCATTATGGCGAGATCATTTTTTATATATTTAGTTTTTCCATTTCCTTATGTGTGCATTCCTTGTCCTTACATTCCCTCATCTCCTCTTTTTACTTTACCTTATGTTTTTGTGCCACAGTATGCGAATGAGGAGGGCGCCCCTTCTGGGTCCAACTCTTCTACTATTGGTCAGTAAACAGGAAGGATCCATGTGCATATGGCTGCCATTTTGGCCATTTCAGGAGAACGCCTCGGAAGCAAAACATGAGTCGGCTAGTTTATATATTTTTAAAAAACTGAAAATGCATGTATAACGACAAGGAAAAACAAACTATATTTTTCTAGATGAAAATGTACGTAATAAGGAAAAGGAAAAACAAAATATATACATTTCTTCGTAAAAATGCAATATAAATATTTCTGCTTTTATTTTTCATTATGTCAGTCTTGGTCCTCCATATTTCTCATGCATCTTAACGTTGCAGGAAGTTACTCCAGCGAGCAGGTAGTAATTTACTCTAATTTTAAGGACGTTTTCTTCAGTAAGTTTCCTGAAGAACCACTGAGTTGGTGGTTTTAAAGCGAGGCCTGCGGCTGTAAAACGGTTGGTTTTTGTGTGTTGAGAAGCATCCCGATTTAAACGCCGCTGCGCCTCGTCGAGTCCGGGCCGCGTTGGGGGGGAGACACAGGGACACATGAGCGGAGTGGTTAGAGGTCGGGCTCAGGATCTGGTTCTCCAGACGCCGGTGAGCTCGACCTCTGCTTCCACAGACCTCCTTCCTGCTCTGGAACGGCCCTCTAACAGCCTGAAGAGATGTGAATGTTTCTGCTTTAACGCTTCTCCTCCTCCTCCACTGCTCTTCTTTCTGCTGGGAAAGATCGGGATGTTGTCTGGAGAGGCTGCTGGGTCTCAGCTCAGAGAGCCGTTTAAGAAGGGGGGGTGTTAAATCAGAGACTCTCTCAGCCATCACCCAGCAGCATCCTTCAGTTTATCAGCGTCTGCACACCATCAGTGCTGACTCATGTTTTGCTCCTGAACCTGAACAGGTTTTAACTCGCACACTGGAAACTCGACAGGAGTTGTAGGATCAGGAGAAGTCTACAAGGACCCGAGGGACAAATGGACCAAGAGGTGAGACAATAATGTTAACACAAGAGCAGATATTAACCTGTAAGGTGAGAAAAATATGAAGAATTTCAACTGCAGTCGATTTTATTTCACAGTTAAGGTGCCTTATTATTCAAATTATCATAGAGTTAAATTTTCTGTACCTTTTCATCATTTTACTCCTATTTTAGCTTGAGATTTACTGGAAAAACCACGTGGGCTTCTCCATGGCAGATTTTATGTTGCTACATTTATAATAAACGATTAAAAAACCCAAAATGAATGTAAATATAAAAGACATTGAAAATAAATAACTAAATACATTTAAAAACTAAATAACCACATAATTAGATAAATACGTACAATAAATTATTAAAAGAATAAGTAAAGATGAAACAAAATACATTTAAAAACATTAATGAAGAACAAATTTAAAATAAATTTAGGCAAATATTTCATTTAAATGGAGAATAAATTTAAGATCAACTAAATACATAAAGAAAACATAAATTTTTTAAATAAATCAATACATTTTTAAAGAAAACAATAAAATTAAAACAATCCAAATAAATAGGTAATTAAAAAATAACTGCAGATTTAAAATGGTCAAGCTTAAAAAAAATACTTAAAAAAAAAAAAAAAAAAACTTCAAAGATCAGATTGATAATCTGCCCTCTAGTTGTTGAAATATTATTCTTGTGCAAACTAATTTAGCTGTTGTTTTTTAGGCGAATCTTGCATATAATTAATATATAAAATTATCTGTTTGTTGTTTCTGGTGTCTGGGTGAATAAATATATGCACTGAAAATACAAAACCAGCTCAGGTTTCAGGAACCAAGTCAGAAAGAAGCTGCAGATCACAAATCAATCAGGACTTTTAAGGCCCACTATAAGAACAGATGCATTATTTTATTTTGACTGGTTTCCAGCAACTATCCTGCAATTTTTCGATGCAGCTCTTTGGTTATCCGACTTTGGAGGAGGTAAGCCAGACATGTGGTTCAGGATGCATCTAAAAGTTGCAGGATAGCAACTCTAGCAGACTAAAGTTGGGCAACCCAGATCCAAAGTGAGGTAAGGGACTCTATGTCAGTCATTACTTTGGTTCGATAATCATTTTAACTCTTATAGATTCAATAATTTCTATTTTATGAATGCAAAAGGTTATTTTGTGTAATATATTATGTATAAAGAGAGGAAATCTGGTCATTCAAAGATCTGTAGATGATTTCTTTGCTCATTTTTCTTTAAGCGAAGCTCAGAAATGGCCGACAGCCACCTTTAGTTAGTATTGATCGCCCCCTGGTGGCAGCCTTCCCCTCCCGTCATCTCTGCAGCTCCTGAGCCGTTGCCTTGTTTCTGTGTCCGTGTTCAGTCAGGAGCAGGAGAACTCGATCCCCGGCGAAGCTCCGGAGAGTCTGACCTTCAAGGAGCGCCAGCGCCTCTTCTCTCAGGGCAAAGAGGTTTCCAACAAGGTCAAGGCTTCCCGCAAACTCATGGAGCTGGAGAACGAGCTCAACACCAAGCAGTAGCCCTCCACCTCCCAGCGCCACCTTCGACCCACGTTAAGGGTGGAGCTGGGAATCGTCCAGACGGAGCGAGCCGCCTCTTCGCTCCTGTTGCTTTTGAGAAAACTGGACCGTTCAGCTTTTTATTTTCACGACGGACGGTTATATGTCAGATTCCCTCTTCGTCGAAGTCTCTCGGTAATATAAAGATGAAGCACTGTAAAAAAAAAAAGTTTTAATTATATCTAATTAGAATAAGAAAAAAACGCAACAAAGGGGGATATATTTTTGTTTGTAAAGTGGTTCTCGGGGCGAGGGATTTAGAAAGATTTATTCTCATTCATTTTATTTTTTAAATGGCTTTCTGAAACATGAACAATTTTATGATATTTTATGCTCTTTTTTTTTTTTTTTTTTTCCTGCATCATGACTTCACTCTGAGTTCCTTCTTGCCAGCGGAAAGAAAACATATTTTTATTAATTTTATCCTTTTTAATTATTTTTATTGTAAAGATTTCTCAATGAGAGGAAACACTGTTATTTCTCTCGGTAGCGACAAAGAGCGGGATTTATTTCGTTTTTGTGACGTCTTCGAGGAACTGGCGGATTAAGGTAAAGCCGTCTGTAAGTGCACAACTTTACTGTAAATATTCCGGTCCCCAGCTGTCTCTTTTTACTACTGTAGAAACCTTCCAGGAAACTAAAGAAAACCGGAAAGCTTCCGTGATCTAGCTTTTATTTTCAACGAACCTCGCGGCCTCTCATTTTAAGTGTCCCCCCCTTTGTTTTAGGTTCTTTTAAAAGTAGTTTTTTTCTGTTTTTTTGCAGAGTTGTGTGAATTTAATTTGACCAATTTGTTCTCCAACTTCAAGAAATGTGACTAATGTTGGTTTTCACAATATTAATAAAGAAGAGCTTCACTTCGAATTCTTGTTTGCTTTACAGGTATTTATTTCAAAAACTCGTTGGGAAAAACAAAATATAAATGCACATAGTTGAATATTTACTCTGTATCTGTGGACCTTTTATTTTGGAGAGGTGGATTATATTTGGGACCTCTTGACTGTGGTTCACATAGTGAACAATTTCCCAAAGTCTCAACGCCCCTCAGCTGAGCTTTAAGTGACCGTACTGCGTGTTAACGGATCTCTTTTCATCGGTCGGAGATGAAACCGATTTTATGTGACGAGATAAAAACGCTGTTGGCAGAATCACTACGAGCGTTTCCTCCTCCGACTTCTCCCTCAAGGTTTCAAAATGAACTGAATCATTTAAATGGTTTCATGTTTAGCCTTTTGTAAATCATTAATAAATACAGATTTTTCAACAATAGAGGTTGATGGTGTTTCTTTTTTCATCATTTATTAGATAAATATAAATATTTAGTTGTTTAAGTCGTGTGTTCTTGTTTTGCCGCCAAATATTTGTTCGATTTTTGGAAAATTTTTGCTAATTTTTGATTTGACAACAAAAATATGGTGTATTTATTTAATAGATTTAATAGTTGTCCAAACTGTATTTGTATAATGTCAGCTTGTTTGAGTATTTTAACGCAACTCTGCAAACATTTTAAATGGGTTATGTTTTTGTTTGAAACAAAATGAAGCGTTTTGCTCTTTTTTTTTTATTATTCCTACATTATATATAAACGTAAATGTAATTCAATAACCTTTAAAGGCTTTATATAGCGCCAATTCACAACAGATGTCATCTCAAGGCACTTTACAACAAAAGTCATTTCAATACAATTACACAAACATTTAAATCAGTTCAAAGTTTTCTTTGTAAGGAATCCCATCAGATTGACATGAGGTTGTCCTCGCAACATGCAGACTCAAACCACAGCAATTCCTCAGCAATCCCTCATACTGAGCGTTTATGTAGCGACAGTGGAGAGGAAAAACTCCCCTTTAACAGGAAGAAACGTCTGGCAGAACCCTGGCTCAGTACAAGCGGTTATCTGCCACGACCGTCTGGGGGTCTGAGAAGACAGAGAAGAGACAGCATGGAGGATGCTCGGTGACTTTGAGCATCATCTGGACCGATGTTCCCCATCCAGCAGGGGGCGCTGTAGTTGAGCAGGGCACCAGACCGTGTGGAGCTTCTATGAGGAGAAAAATACTGAGAAAAAACTGGGTTAACAATTAAAATAACAGCAGAAAAATATATCTGGAGAGTAGTAGAAGAGAAAAGTAGAAGAGAGAAGAAAAGGGTTCAGTCTGTTCTCCAATTGTCTAAGCCTATAGCAGCATAACTACAAAAATAGCTCAGGATAACGTAAGCCATTCTAACTATAAGCTTTATCAAGAAGGAAGGTTTAAGCCTAGTCTTTAAAACAGAGTATCTTCCTCATTGACTAAAACTGGGAGCTGGTTCCACAGGAGAGGAGCCTGATAACTAAAAGATCTGCCTCCCATTCTACTTTTAGAAATCCTAGTATCTACCAGTAGACCTGCATTCTGAGAATGAAGTGCTCTGTTAGGAACAATCAGATCTCTGATGTACGATGGAGCTGATTATTAAGGGCTTTATGAGTAAGGAGGAGGATCTTAAACTCTATTCTGGATTTAATGGAGCCAATGGAGAAAAACCAAAACGGGAAATGTGATCTCTCTTTTAAATATTCATCAGAACTCTTGCTGCAGCATTTTGGATCAACTGAAGGCTTTTAATTGTGTTTTGTGGACTTCCTGATAATAAGGAATTACAGTAGTCCAGCCTTGAAGTAACAAATGCATGGACTAGTTTCTCAGCATCACTCCTGGACAGGATGTTTCTAATTTTAGCAATATTCCGGAGGGGAAAGAAATATTGGAAACCTGTTTAATATGGAATTTAAATTTGATGTCTTGGTCAAAAATTACACCGAGGTTCTTTACATTGTTACCAGAGACCAAATTAATGCCATCCAGATGAAGTGTTTGATTTAGCAGCTTCCTTTTTAAAGCTTCTGGTCCAAAGACAACTTCTGTCTTGACTGAATTTAAAAAAAGAAAGCTTAGAGTCATACAGGTTTTTATTTCTTCCAGACATGCTTGTTATCTACCTAACTGATTGGTTTCATCAGGTTTTATGGATAAATATAATTGTGTATCAGCATAACTGTAAATTATTTCTATCATTCTTAATCTACATTTCACTGCATGCTCCATCCATTTTGACTCTGCCATGAAGGGGAAAAAGTAGTTCGGGTCTCTGGTGTTCATCACCAGCAACTAGCATCTGCTAACAGAAGTCTGCTTTTCCTGGCCAGCTGTGTGCTCTGGTAGCTTGTACTGGTGCTGGTCCCAGTAGCGGTACTGGGTGCTCTTCCACTACATGCTGTGGCCTGGTTCAAACCACCGCAAAAATACAAAGGCCAGAATCCTGTTTGAGCAAAAGTTTGTTCAGTAAATTATAATAAAATACATCTTCACTTTATTACCTTTTTAGTGTGAAAACCACACATGCACTTTGGTAGCACTCCTAGCACCTCGTCGACTGCATCAGACATCTTTCAATCTGTAATATCACACTTTTAATATAGAATACATGCACTTCTAACTCTTCAGAATGAACGTCAAAGTAATGTTATTTTAAGGGGAGATGCAAACTGAAATTGGAGAGAAATAAAGCAAGGATGCTCCTTTAAAAGTAGAGGAACTTCTCACATCTTCACATCCCCCCGCTGTCTACAATCTGCTTTTCACAATGCAAAAAATTTTCGTTAATGTATTTTTTGTTTTTTCAAGACTGTCAAATCTCAAATGTCTTACATTTTTACATGACTCGTGGAATTTTTTTAAAATGCATAATAAATAGAACAACCTGTGATGGGCATTATTTTTCTAATTATGTAATAAACTGCCCTTATCCTAATGTAACAAAAGCACACTCGCTCTTTGATGCATGTCATGCCGCTTTTTAACCTCATTTGGTGGCCAAAATCCCGTGCTAGCAAACGCTTTAAGCCTAAAATCCAGTCAGCATCGGACATGGCTTTATTGTAGTTTTCTTATTTTTTTGCCAGACATTTTTCTCTTTTTTTCTGTTTCTGAGGGGAGGGGAGGGATGGGTGGTTGGCTAGGTTAAGTCGTTTTGGACAGAACTAGTATTAATAACAAACGACATATTATGCGTTATTGCCTGTTGTACGAAAATACAATAAAAGTAAAAAAAAAAAAAAAAAAAGTTTCACCGTTTCACCTCCGGGACAAGTTTCTTAAATGCCTAATATCTACTGAACGTTTTTATTTCTGACAAGAACCCGATGATTACGTCATTACTTTCGTACACCTTCGGTAACTTCATTTAAATAATGTGCCGTCGACGTTTCCACGTCGTCTGATTGGTCAAATGTTAAACAGTAAAAAAAAAAAAAAAAACTTACGAATGACGCGTTCTGATTGGCTGTACATGCAGAACTTCTTGGCGATTGGCTGTTGAGTCCAATATTGTTTAACATTTTCTGGAATTTCGTCAGACAATAC
Source organism: Apricaphanius iberus (assembly GCA_028564705.1). Classification (NCBI taxonomy): domain Eukaryota; kingdom Metazoa; phylum Chordata; class Actinopteri; order Cyprinodontiformes; family Aphaniidae; genus Apricaphanius; species Apricaphanius iberus. The sequence goes on from JAPXFQ010002564.1 coordinate 1,477,610, forward strand.
ATAGCGTGTACCAGTCAGGATGGCCGAGCGGTCTAAGGCGCTGCGTTCAGGTCGCAGTCTCCTCTGGAGGCGTGGGTTCGAATCCCACTTCTGACAACACTTTTTCGAAGTTTACTTTCAAAACATTTTCTTTTAGTTTTAAGTTCCTTTTAAAATTAATCCAATAAAAATGTCTGTGTTCATTTTTATTTTATATATATATGTGCATCCTGTCAACATTGAGCTTGCCAAGAAATATGACAAATACACTGTGAATGTGATATTTTTCTGTTGTGCAATTAAAAATAAATGAAAAGAGAAAGTACCTGTTTAAACTAAATAGCAGAGGAAGTTACATAGGTAACATAAGTATTGTTAACCAGCGTAACATGATATATTGGCTTGTATTAAGCAGGCTTCATTTAGCTAATAATATTGTATGTAACAGCATAACTAAACTTACATCTTACTTGACAAAAAATTGCAATGCTTTTTGCTCTTTGCTGGCTCTAGCTGGTGGATTACTAGACGTACTCTGCGGCTCTGATTTTGGAGCTGTCCGCAAGGCGGTGCCGTGTGTGATTAAGGTGCGTTTAAAGATTCTTCGTAAAAATACGTTACCCTCTATTAACGGACTTAACGGCTGGGATCGCAGAAAAAAACAGACATAACATTTTCCAAACATATCCCGCGTTTGTCAGCGTCTGATTGGTCAAATATTACAACATGTCAAGAAATTATTAGGAAAGACGCGCTCTGATTGGCTCTAGATGTAATAGTCTATGCCGATTGGCTGTGGCGTCCAACATTTTGTGAAATATCGTCAGACGTTGCTTAACGTGCACCAGTCAGGATGGCCGAGCGGTCTAAGGCGCTGCGTTCAGGTCGCAGTCTCCTCTGGAGGCGTGGGTTCGAATCCCACTTCTGACAACACATTTTCTTTTCTCAATAGGTCTAAATTCTTTGAGTTTCATGCTCCTTTTAAAATTAAGTCAATACAAATATTTCTGTGCTAATTGTTTTTCATGTATCTGCGTATTCTGTCAATTAGGTTTGCCAAGAAATATGATAAACACAAGCAGAAAGACTCCTCTGCAAGGTTTTAAAATGTTCATTAGTTTTAAGTTATATTTTAGTTTTAACCAATATTCTAGGAGTAAGTAATCCCAAAATGGACTCTGGCGCTTCCTCTCAACCTTGACATGAAGCTAGGCGGACCGCAGCAACACAGACGACTTTACTGAAATGTTGGAATAATGCAGCACAGCCAGTAAAAACCACCAATAACTAGAAACTAGAGAGGGATAATTTATCCATCAACACGGCAGATAAACACACAACCTACACCAGCTACAAAACTCCGGTTTCCATTGCTGTTATTTCCAGTTGCAGTGTTAGCTTGTTTGTTAGCCGCCGTAGCTCACCTGTTATGAAGTTTTTGCTGCAGACTGTTTAATCATCGTTTCAGTCGTTTCTTCTGATGGCTTGTAATCCTAAAAACGTCTTTTATTTGTCTTGAAATGAGGCGAGTCGATGGGATTTTGTGCAACTTCCCCCGTTCTGTTGATTTTTATCAAAGCGATTTGTGCAACCAAAGAATCGCATCTGCTTCTGGTGACGAGCAGACAAATGGCGGAGAGACGTAGAAATAATTATTCTAGACTTTTTGAAACTTTATGAAACGAAAACTAAACACATTTTCTCCATTAATTCTGTTATTTTCCGTTCGTTTTGTTGCAAATTCTCGTTTTTATTTCAGTTAACAAGCTAGTTTTTGTTTTACTTAAAGTTTTCGTTATTTAGTTAGTTTTCATTAACGATAACAACCTTGGTCAAAGCAAACATTATGTCAGAAACATGTCATTGAAAGGTGTTTATGGAGTTAATTTGTTTTGGTATATTACTCTGCAAGAAAAGGAAATGAGTTACAAATAATTTTAATTTTGGGGCCATGTGAATGAAAGAAAAATATTTTTGGAGTGAATTTCCGCACAGAAAACTCTATTTTCCAGAAAAAGCTTGGAAATTCCCTGATGTAAAAAAATAGAAAAATTGTAATAAAAAAATAAATCAGAGTATCTGAGATTACTTGCACATATTTTCCAGAAAGAAAAAGAAAAAAAACTCTGAAAATCTCTGTTTTTTAACTCATAATTATACAACTTTTGTGACAGACATTTTGAGATTAATTTCAGATGTTTACATCAGAAGTCTCTGATGTAAAAAAGAAAATTTGCTAGAAAGAAAATGAAGAAATTTCTGTGATCGGTGGCATACGTTTTTTCTTAAATTTTTCTGACTTTACAATATCAGAAAAATATATAAGTTTAGATATCGAAAATGTTTCCTTTAATTTAATTTAATTTAATGACTTTCGTAACAGAGAATTTCAGAGTTTTTTTTTCTGGAAAATATCTGAAATTAATCTCAGAAATTCAGAGTTTTTACTCGTAATTTTTCTACTTATCGACATAATAATTTCCTAGTTTTCAGAAAAATATGTGACTTTAATGTAAGAATTATTGTGCTTCTTTTGGCAGAAATTTACTCCAAATATATTTTTTGTTTACAATGGCCCTAATACTCTGTAGTAGGAGGTGCAACAAGCTGGATATTTAGCATCAAAACAACCTAAACCAAAATGAAAGAAGCAACTAGATAAACTTGTTTATAGTTCTTCAAAACAATTTTATTTTCATGAGGAAACTAAAGAAGAAAACTGAAGCAAACTGTTATATTTATACTGTTTTATAATATTTTTGTCTTATTTTCTTTTCTGGAGAAAGACGAAGCAACGACCACAACATCAGTTACGACTAAACTGGATAATCAACACAAAGGTCCATCGGGTAATAAATTATTACGCTTTAAACGCTCTGATAAATATATAAATTACATGAAAAAAGTGTTTCAAAGAAAATGTAAACTTTTGATCCTTTTTTGGCAAATACAAAACATTAGTTATGACTAAAAACCGTCAGACCGTGCTCACACCAATGTTTCAAACCCGTTTATATTCAGTGATGCTTAACAAAAGAAGATCAGAAGGAGTTTTAAAGCTTTAAATACTCCAAATTAGGTCTTTAATATAGATAATAAATTTTACATGGATGCTGTTATTAGATGCAGTCAGTGATGTTCCACCAAACCAAGCCGTTGTCTCCAGTTTCTCTCCTTTCTCTCTGAGCAGAACATGTAACAGACTGGATGAGGTTCCTCATTGGTTCTGTGGCTTTAGCTGCTCTGATAGCAGCTGCTGTGATCATCAACATCTGGACAAGAACTAAAGGTGAGAGTCTCCAGAGATCATCGTGAAAACTGGATAAACGTGAAGGTTCCTCAGAAAGCTGAAGCTTTGCTCTTCTTTTTAGGGAGAAAATCTCATCTGGATGAAAACCCTGTGAGGTTTTACAGTAGATATGAACAATCTGATTTCAGTCTGTTTTTCTTGCATAGAATAGGAAACGTGATCAGACTAACTGTATCTGCCAGGATAAGGAGGACAATGTAAGGAGCTGTAGTTCATTAGTTCCTGAGAAAAGTTAATCATGCAGGAGAGAAACTACCTAAAAAAAAACATCAGCAGCAGCTGGACTTTAGCAAGAACTTAAAGAGCGCCTTTCACCGGGAATATCATTTAGTCCCAACCAATGCATTGTGTGTCTTTTTCCTTTAGAAATAGTTTTCAACAGAGACAGTTGTGTAGTTTAAACATGAAACAGCGCAGCAGAGATGAATTCTGGTTTTAATTACAAACCTGTAAATCAGGTCGTTGGTTTGTTTTTTCAATGTTTTCTGCTAAACGAAAGGTCATAAGGTCACAGAGGTTCCTCTGGATTTATCATCTCCTCATACTCCAGATGTTGTGTTATTTTATTGTTTGTGTTTCTTCCAGGTGTGTCATGATGAAGATGATGGTGCAGAGAACTATGAAAACGTCAGAACTTCTACAGTTTGACCCTCCTGCCTCAGTCAGACTGAGATCATCTATGAGCTCAACATCAGCAGGTTTATCTGTTAGTTTCTGATTCTGTTATTTCCCATCCAGCGTTTTCTGCACAGACATTCTTTACCTGCACTGATCTAGCAGCCAATTTGCTCCCAGGAAAGTTTCCACATCAGCATCTGAACAGAATTTTATTTAATTTACTCCTTTTTCTTATGCGGTTATGATTCTTTCTGCTCATATGCTACATTCTTTGCAGTAGATATGTCATGTTTTAAAAGACTGGAGGTCAGCTAAAGGGCGGAGTTCTACAATGCCACTGGTTACCGTTTCTTGATGGAAAAAATACAGTTACAGTATATAGTTCCCTTGCTATTTATAAAACGCAGGTCCATTCTTCGCTGCTTCGCAGATTTTTTTAATAGCACAATTTAAATGCTTTCTTTACAGTGTATTAAAGTGCAAGCACAAATTTATGTCTGGTTATAATTACAATCTCATCCAGAAGGAAATACAGCACAAACAACTACCCATAATTATGTTCCTCACTCGGAAACGATGCCTGTTCAGAGACCTTCAGTGGAGAGAGACGCACCGAGCGGCGCAACAGCAGAGAGACCGTACTGCATATTAATACTTTTATGTTTTTAATCTACGAAGGTCTGAGTATTAAAATTAGTGAGAAATGTGAGTAAATGTTAATGTCTGGGAAATGTGTAAAAAACAAGGGTGTGGTGAGGAGTTTTATAGCCTTAAAACATAATAATTGTAAAAAATAAAGATGACTACTTTTCAGATTTTGCCTGTTGCGGGTTATTTTAATAATAAATGCGTTTGGGTTGCCAAAAAAAAAATATCATGTAATATTTTTGCTTTTTTAAGTCTCCCAAAGATAATTTGTCGACATATTGTGTTTGTGTAGAGAGCATAATGGCCTCCATTATATCAGCCTCAGTCAAGTAACAACTGAACAGCATCTCTTCTGCCACCTAGTGTTAGTTTAAAGGGACTGTATCATGCTTCTTTACAGCTTTCAACTTCTGGGATAAACATATATATGATAAAATCTTAATGTTGGTGTTATACAGTATTAATTTGTCCTGAAATTTAACTTGTATCCTATAGTTAATGTTGAACCACTAAGTGAAACGGCTCGTTTCTCTATAAACCCGCCTTCTGCACCCCAACGTTCCGCTTCAGAGCCGGGAGAAGATCAAACTGAAGCAAAAAGAGCTAAGCTTCATCACAAACATTATTCTCACAAGAATTTGAAAATCACGAAGCACCACAATGAAACTCTGTTATGTTAAGGGCTCAGACGTTTGGTTTATTTTATTTTGTAAAAAACAGAGTCAATAAAGCCTATTTCATTTGCCACATCTCCAGGCTTTAGACAGAGCCCAAACCAACATAGCTCCGTCCAATAAGCACATCTTTCCCAACCTGTATATGAAAAAACCATGGGTGTTGTTTGCACCTTTTTACTGAACATTCTGAGATGCTACGGATCAATTAATTAACCACACAATGCTTTTATAAGATCACATAGCAGCTTGATAAATGGCTAACCCACATTAGCATTAGCATGTAGCCACTTAGTTCTCTGTCCATCAGGCGTCTTTGTACTTTGATCCAGCTACTGTTCTTTAGGAATGTAGAATAAAATCCTGTAATCCATGCAGCCAAACAGCCATTTTCACAGAGAAAGTAAAAAAACAAACAGTTTTAAGCTGCCAAAAACCAAAGCTGCCATGAACTGTGAGAAGAATGAGGGTGTGTTTGAACATCTACCAGGGGTAAGCCGCTCTGCCTGCAGGGGGGGGGGGTGCAGACACCTCTAGAACTCAACTTTCAACTTGTGATGTCACTAGTTGAACACTCGGTCGATTTTTAGGAGAGGGAGGGGCAGCTGCTCAGAGAGCAGAATTCAGGTGGATTACTCTGACATGGATGAATTAAGCCAAAAGCCACTCTGGTGGGGTTTTTTTATGAGGAAATTGCATTACCAGATGTTTGAAAACTCCACAAACTTGATTTTGCATGATATAGGCCCTTTAAAGTTACCAAATTACCACTTTTGCATTGAAGCAGTCTATTCGTTTTTACATAAAATGACCACATTCTTGAGAATAAATAATGCTCCATCTAGTTCCTTTAATATGTTATTCATAACATTTCCCAGTGTGACAGGAAGCTCATGTTTATCCTGGTTCAACTGGAAGTTACATCGTGTTTAAAGGAAGTTTTTCCTCTCCACTGTCACCACATGCTCCCTCTAGAGGAGGAACTGCTGCAAAAGCAACTGACTTAATGCAGTCTGCAGGATTTCCTTAAATAGAAAACATTTTATTTACTTACATTAACTAAAATGAGTTGATACTTGGATATAAATCTAACCTGATTTCCTTGTAAAGCAACTTGAGATACAAATAAACTGAACTAATATAAGATGGACGGGCCTTTTAGACGTAGTATTTGCTTCTTTATGAGCTCATGTGACGTCTGATCAACCTTGGCTTTCATGTTGGGAAGTAAACAGAACTTATTATTTATTTACAGCTAATAGATCATCATGTTTGGTGTTAACTATCTAATCTTCCTCTCTTGAACTTTAGACCAGATTCCGTTTTATTCTGAGCATCGATCTATTACCAGATTACCAGCTTTTTAATGCAGCTTTATGTTTGCATGTTTGCTGCAGTTACCAAACTCAGACCAAAGTGATTTTAACGGATTCAGAGCTCTGCTGCTTCTGTCACCACATTCTCACTCAAATACTTCCTCTTTTATTCATTACTAAATTAATGAAGACAAAAAAATCTTTAGAGCCCCAATTAATCAGCCCCAAAATTTTTATCTCCGTCTTCCATCAATGAAAACTTCAGCAGAGAGAAAGAAATCAGAAAATTTACTCTTCATCTGTCAAAATTGTTCTGCAAAGATTTCTATTTTTGCTACACGGGCAAAGAGAGGGAAATTGCTCAAATAATTTATTTTGAGCAAAACATTTTCACACATTCAAACTTCCTGTTTCCAAGTAATGACAAACTTTTAGTAACTTTAACACCATGACAATCAATAGTGATTAGTGGTTTAGTACAGTTTCGCTTTTTAGTTACTTTAAAATGTTTTACGATAAAGTTTAAGATGTAAATGCTCTATATTATATATTATCTGCTTAAATTACACACAAGGGGGCGCCGACTACTTTTGTTGACTTCTGCATAACTTGTAGGAAATGTTGCAACTCTGTGGATGTTTTTATAGTTTAAATGCATTTTAATGAACTTCTGAAGAAATGTTCCTTAAAACCATAATTTGTGGTATTTCTCCATTATAACTTTATTTATAATGTAAATTTACAGCAGATCAGTAAGAACAGCAGCTGCTGCTTTCATAGAGATCATCAATGGTTGACCGAACCTTTCTGCATTAAATCATTAGCCGTGGTGTGAAGCATGATGGGTTTGAATGACGAATTCAAAACCTCAATAATTACAGGAAGTAGAAACATTGCAGTTCAGAAGCTCAAGTTCTCACAGTTCTACAGGAAGCAGAGAGAGACGATGAAGCAGAGAGGAGCCATGGAGGACTCTATATGGAGGAAAATGTTGCTATTTGTCATCCTGTTGCTGCAGTTTACAGGTGAGATTCTGAACAACTTCTGCTGATGAAATTCTCTTCATTTCAACATTAACAGAACTGGTTCCTCGATGTATCATGTTGTTAGTTTTATAAAGCAGACCCAATATTTAGTTCCCTGTTGATAATCTGATTATAGAAGATGTAAAATGTCTCTACAGTTATTCTTTATGTAAAATTCTCATGTGAACATTTCTGCTTTTAGTCTCATCAGGAGCTCTAAGCAGAGTTCTCTACTACGCTGTCAGAGCTGGAGATGACGTCACTTTGTCCTGTGAAAATGTGATCGATGGTCACAGTAACTGTGATACCACCACCTGGATCTACAGTAAATCGGGACAAACACCAGTAGAGTTAGTTGGTCTTGGGAAAGTTATAAATCGTCAGCCTAATAGCATATCTGCCTAACTCATTTTTTCAGGCTTTTGGAAAAGAAGAAAAAACACCTTTTTTTTCACTCAATTAGATGACTAAAGCAGATAGTGTTTTTGAATGATGCAAGCCTTCTGATTGGCTGAGAACATAGGCAGTTATATAGGTTGGTGCAGCAGTGAAAGGAGAGTAGAGTTAGGCCAATATCTCAATTTGGCCAAAAAATGAGTTAGGCAGAAATGCTATTAGGCTGACGAAATAACAGATCAGACAGACTGAGTGTTTCTCCAAACTGTTCTCTGGTTCTAAAGAAAGTAACAGCTGAGGATGTTGGTTCCTACACCTGCAGACAGTTTGTATCATACAAACAGAGGGGTCCAGATGCTGCAGTTCATCTTTCTCTTGTTACCTGTGAGTATTAACAATATTTTCAGCTTCAGTTTTTAGTATCAACAAGCTGCTGACAGCAGAATCAGAATAATGACTGAATTAACAGAAGTAACAATAATTATTCTGATTTTCTCTTTCAAATCATTCTCAGTGACAAACGATGAGAACCTGGACAAGGTGACATTAAGATGTTCTGTGATGACAGATGAAAAGTGTAAATACACAGTGAAGTGGTTGTTTACCGGTAAAAATGTTGATAAAGACATCAAACAAATAACAGAATCATCGTCTTCCTGCTCTGCTGATGTCACCTTCCAGACGAATCATTACATTTACCAATCGAGGTTTAACCTTTTTAAGTGTGAATTAAAGACAATAGATAATAAAGTTCAGTTTTTTACCTTCAGCTCTCATCTGTCAGGTAAGAAATTATAATATATTTAAAGACTTTGGTAAATATATTAATTACATAAAGAAAATATTTCTGAGAAAAATATATTTGATTTATTTTCTTTTTTGGAGAAAGACGAAGCAACGACCAAAACATCAGTTACGACTAAACTAGATAATCGACACAAAGATCCAAACACACAATCAGTTACCAGCCCTCATCCACCAGGTAAGAAATTATTACGACTAGTTAAAGACTCTGATAAATATATTATTGACATGAAACAAATGTTTCAAAGAAAATGTTGTAAACTTTAGTTCCTTTTTTAGGCAAATACAAAAACAAGAACTTTAATTACGACTAAACTAGACAAACCATCAGTCCGTACTCACAAAGGAACAAACACACCAACGTTTCTAACCTCCTCATATTTAGTGACATTTTTAACAACAAATAAACATCAGAAGGAGTTTTAAAGCTTTAAATACTCAAAATTAAGTCTTTAATATAGATAATACACTCACCTGAAGGACTATTAGGAACACCAAACTAATACGGTGTGTGACGCCCTTTCGCGTTCAGAACTGCCTTAATTCTACGTGGCATTGATTAAACCAGGTGCTGAAAGCGTTCTTTAGAAATGTTGGCCCATATTGATAGGATAGCATCTTGCAGTTGATGGAGATTTATGGGATGCACATCCAGGGCACGAAGCTCCCGTTCCACCACATCCCAAAGACGCTCCATCGGGTTGAGATCTGGTGACTGTGGGGGCCGTTGTAGTGCAGTGAACTCATTGTCATGTTCAAGAAACCAATTTGAAATGATTGGAGCTTTATGACATGGTGCATTATCCTGCTGGAAGTAGCCATCAGAGGATGGGAACATGGTGGTCATGAAGGGATGGACATGGTCAGAAACAATGTTCAGGTAGCCCGTAGCATTTAAACGATGCCCAATTGGCACTAAGGGGCCTAAAGTGTGCTAAGAAAACATCCTCAACACCATTACACCACCAGCCTGTACAGTGGTAACAAGGCATGATGGATACTTGTTCTCATTCTGTTTACGCCAAATTCTGACTACCATTTGAATGTCTCAACAGAAATCGAGACTCATCAGACCAGGAAACATTTTTCCATTCTTCATCTGTCCAATTTTGGTGAGCTGGCGCAAATTGTAGCCTCTTTTTCCTATTTGTATTGGAGATGAGTGGTACCTGGTGGGGTCTTCTGCTGTTGTAGCCCATCTGCCTCAAGGTTGTGCGTGTTTGTGGCTTCATAAATGCTTTGCTGCATTCCTCGGTTGTAACGAGTGCTTATTTCAGTCAAAGTTGCACTTCTATCAGCTTGAATCAGTCGGCCCATGCTCCTTTGACCTCTAACATCAACAAGGCATTTTCGCCCAAAGGACTGCCGCATACTGGATGTTTTTCCCTTTTCACACCATTCTTTGTAAACCCTAGAAATGGTTGTGGGTGAAAATCCCAGTAACTGAGCAGATTGTGAAAAACTCAGACCGGCCCGTCTGGCACCAACAACCATGCCACGCTCAGAATTACTTAAATCACCTTTCTTTCCCATTCTGACATTCAGTTTGGAGTTCAGGAGATTGTCTTTACCAGGACCACAGCCCTAAATGCATTGAAGCAACCGCAATGTGATTGGTTGATTAGATAATTGCATTAAGGAGAAATTCAACAGGTGTTCCTAATAATCCTTTAGGTGAGTGTATATTTTACATGGATGCTGTTATTAGATGCAGTCAGTGATATTCCACCAAACCAAGCCGTTGTCTCCAGTTTCTCTCCTTTGTCTCTGAGCAGAACATGTAACAGACTGGATGAGGTTCCTCATTGGTTCTGTGGCTTTAGCTGCTCTGATAGCAGCTGCTGTGATCATCAACATCTGGACAAGAACTAAAGGTGAGAGTCTCCAGAGATCATCGTGAAAACTGGATAAACGTGAAGGTTCCTTAGAAAGCTGAAGCTTTGCTCTTCTTTTTAGGGAGAAAATCTCATCTGGATGAAAACCCTGTGAGTTTTTACAGTAAATATGAACAATCTGATTTCAGTCTGTTTTTCTTGCATAGAATAGGAAACGTGATCAGACTAACTGTATCTGCCAGGATAAGGAGGACAATGTAAGGAGCTGTAGTTCATTAGTTCCTGAGAAAAGTTAATCATGCAGGAGAGAAACTACCTAAAAAAAAACATCAGCAGCAGCTGGACTTTAGCAAGAACTTAAAGAGCGCCTTTCACCGGGAATATCATTTAGTCCCAACCAATGCATTGTGTGTCTTTTTCCTTTAGAAATAGTTTTCAACAGAGACAGTTGTGTAGTTTAAACATGAAACAGCGCAGCGGAGTTTAATTCTGGTTTTAATTACAAACCTGTAAATCAGGTCGTAGGTTTGTTTTTTCAATGTTTTCTGCTAAACGAAAGGTCATAAGGTCACAGAGGTTCCTCTGGATTTATCATCTCTTCATACTCCAGATGTTGTGTTATTTTATTGTTTGTGTTTCTTCCAGGTGTGTCATGATGAAGATGATGGTGCAGAGAACTATGAAAATGTCAGAACTTCTACAGTTTGACCCTCCTGCCTCAGTCAGACTCAGATCATCTATGAGCTCAACATCAGCAGGTTTATCTGTTAGTTTTTGATTCTGTTATTTCCCATCCAGCGTTTTCTGCACAGACATTCTTTACCTGCACTGATCTAACAGCCAATTTGCTCCCAGGAAAGTTTCCACATCAGCATCTGAACAGAATTTTATTTAATTTACTCCTTTTTCTTATGCGGTTATGTTTCTTTCTGCTCATATTCTACATTCTTTGCAGTAGATATGTCATGTTTTAAAAGACTGGTAGTCAGCTACAGGGCGGAGTTGCAATGTCACTGGTACCCGTTTCTTGATGGAAAAAATACAGTTACAGTATATAGTTCCCTTGCTATTTATAAAACGCAGGTCCATTCTTTGCTGCTTCACAGATTTTTTTAATATCACAATTTAAATGCTTTCTTTACTGTGTATTAAAGTGCAAGCACAAATTTATGTCTGGTTATAATTACAATCTCATCCAGAAGGAAATACAGCACAAACAACTACCCATAATTATGTTCCTCACTCGGAAACGATGCATGCTCAGAGACCTTCAGTGGAGAGAGACGCACCGAGCGGCGCAACAGCAGAGAGACCGTACTGCATATTAATACTTTTATGTTTTTAATCTACGAAGGTCTGAGTATTAAAATTAGTGAGAAATGTGAGTAAATGTTAATGTCTGGGAAATGTGTAAAAAACAAGGGTGTGGTGAGGAGTTTTATAGCCTTAAAACATAATAATTGTAAAAAATAAAGATGACTACTTTTCATATTTTGCCTGTTGCGGGTTATTTTAATAATAAATGCGTTTGGGTTGCCAAAAAAAAATATCATGTAATATTTTTGCTTTTTTAAGTCTCCCAAAGATAATTTGTCGACATACTGTGTTTGTGTAGAGAGCCTATTGGCCTCCATTATATCAGCCTCAGTCAAGTAACAACTGAACAGCATCTCTTCTGCCACCTAGTGTTAGTTTAAAGGGACTGTATCATGCTATTTTACAGCTTTCAACTTCTGGGATAAACATATATATGATCAAATGTTACCGTTGGTGTTATACAGTATTCGTTTCTCTATAAATCCACCTTCTGCACCCCCACGCTCCGCTTCAGAGCCGGGAGAAGATCAAACTGAAACAAAAAGAGCTAAGCTTCATCACAAACAGTATTCTCACAAGAATTTGAAAATCACGAAGCACCACAATGAAACTCTGTTATATTAAGGGCTCAGACGTTTGGTTTATTTTATTTTGTTTTGTAAAAAACTGACTCAATAAAGCCTATTTCATTTGCAGGCTTTAGACAGAGCCCAAACCAACACAGCTGCGTCCAATAAGCACATCTTTCCCAACCAGTATATAAAAAAACCGTGGGTGTTTGCACCTTTTTACTCGACATTCTGAGATGCTACAGATCCATTAATTAACCACACAATGCTTTTATAAGATCACATAGCAGCTTGATAAATGGCTAACCCACATTAGCATTAGCATGTAGCCGCTTAGTTCTCTATCATAGGGGTCTTTGTACTTTGATCCAGCTGCTGTTCTTTAGGAATGTAGAATAAAATCCTGTGATCCATGCAGCCAAACAGCCATTTTCACAGAGAAAGTAAAAAAACAAAAAACAGTTTTAAGCTGCCAAAAACCAAAGCTGCCATGAACTGTGAGAAGAAGGAGGGTGTGTTTGAACATCTACCAGGGGTAAACCGCTCTGCCTGCAGGGGCGGTGCAGACACCTCTAGAACTCAACTTTCAACTTGTGATGTTACTAGTTGAACACTCGGTCGATTTTTAGGAGAGGGAGGGGCAGCTGCTCAGAGAGCAGAATTCAGGAGGATTACTCTGACATGGATGAATTAAGCCAAAAACCACTCTGGTGGGTTTTTTTTATGAGGAAATTGCATTACCAGATGTTTGAAAACTCCACAAACTTGATTTTGCATGATATAGGCCCTTTAAAGTTACCAAATTACCACTTTTGCATTGAAGCAGTCTATTCGTTTTTACATAAAATGACCACATTCTCTAGAATAAATAATGCTCCATCTAGTTCCTTTAATATGTTATTCATAACATTTCCCAGTGTGACAGGAAGCTCATGTTTATCCTGGTTCAACTGGAAGTTACTTCGTGTTTAAAGGAAGGTCTTCCTCTCCACTGTCACCACATACTCCCTCTAGAGGAGGAACTGCTGCAAAAGCAACTGACTTAATGCAGTCTGCAGGATTTCCTTAAATAGAAAACATTTTATTGACTTACATTATCTAAAATGAGTTGATACTTGGATATAAATCTAACCTGATTTCCTTGTAAAGCAACTTGAGATACAAATAAACTGAACTAATATAAGATGGACGGGCCTTTTAGATGTAGTATTTGCTTTTTTATGAGCTCATGTGACGTCTGATCAACCTTGGCTTTCATGTTGGGAAGTAAACAGAACTTATTATTTATTTACAGCTAATAGATCATGTTTGGTGTTAACTATCTAATCTTCCTCTCTTGAACTTTAGACCAGATTCCGTTTTATTCTGAGCATCGATCTATAACCAGATTACCAGCTTTTTAATGCAACTTTATGTTTGCATGTTTGCTGCAGTTACCAAACTCAGACCAAAGTGATTTTAACGTATTCAGAGCTCTGCTGCTTCTGTCACCACATTGTCACTCAAATACTTCCTCTTTTATTCATTACTAAATTAATGAAGACAAAAAATCTTTAGAGCCCCAATTAATCAGCCCCAAAATTTTTATCTCCGTCTTCCATCAATGAAAACTTCAGCAGAGAGAAAGAAATCAGAAAATTTACTCTTCATCTGTCAAAATTGTTCTGCAAAGGTTTCTATTTTTGCTACACGGGCAAAGAGAGGGAAATTGCTGAAATAATTATTTTGAGCAAAACATTTTCACACATTCAAACTTCCTGTTTCCAAGTAATGACAAACTTTTAGTAACTTTAACACCATGACAATCAATAGTGATTAGTGGTTTAGTACAGTTTCGCTTTTTAGTTACTTTAAAATGTTTTACGATAAAGTTTAAGATGTAAATGCTCTATATTATATATTATCTGCTTAAATTACACACAAGGGGGCGCCGACTACTTTGGTTGACTTCTGCATAACTTGTAGGAAATGTTGCAACTCTGTGGTTGTTTTTAGTTTTAATGCATTATAATGAACCTTTGAAGAAATGTTCCTTAAAACCATAATTTGTGGTATTTCTCCATTATAACTTTATTTATAATGTAAATTTACAGCAGATCAGTGAGAACAGCAGCTGCTGCTTTCATAGAGATCATCAATGGTTGACCGAACCTTTCTGCATTAAATCATTAGCCGTGGTGTGAAGCATGATGGGTTTGAATGACGAATTCAAAACCTCAATAATTACAGGAAGTAGAAACATTGCAGTTCAGAAGCTCAAGTTCTCACAGTTCTACAGGAAGCAGAGAGAGACGATGAAGCAGAGAGGAGCCATGGAGGACTCTAGATGGAGGAAAATGTTGCTATCTGTCATCCTGTTGCTGCAGTTTACAGGTGAGATTCTGAACAACTTCTGCTGATTAAATTCTCTTCATTTCAACATTAACAGAACTGGTTCCTCGATGTATCATGTTGTTAGTTTTATAAAGCAGACCCACAATTTAGTTCCCTGTTGATAATCTGATTATAGAAGATGTAAAATGTCTCTACAGTTATTTTTTATGTAAAATTTTCATGTGAACATTTCTGCTTTTAGTCTCATCAGGAGCTCTAAGCAGAGTTCTCTACTACGCTGTCAGAGCTGGAGATGACGTCACTTTGTCCTGTGAAAATGTGATCGATGGTCACAGTAACTGTGATACCACCACCTGGATCTACAGTAAATCGGGACAAACAGCAGTAGAGTTAGTTGGTCTTGGGAAAGTTATAAATAACAGATCAGACAGACTGAGTGTTTTTCCAAACTGTTCTCTGGTTCTAAAGAAAGTAACAGCTGAGGATGTTGGTTCCTACACCTGCAGACAGTTTGTATCAGACAAACAGAGGGGTCCAGATGCTGCAGTTCATCTTTCTCTTGTTACCTGTGAGTATTAAAAATATTCTCAGCTTCAGTTTTTAGTATCAACAAGCTGCTGACAGCAGAATCAGAATATTGACTGAATTAACAGAAGTAACAATAATTATTCGTATTTTCTCTTTCAAATCATTCTCAGTGACAAAAGATGAGAACCTGGACAAGGTGACATTAAGATGTTCTGTGATGACAGATGAAAAGTGTAAATACACAGTGAAGTGGTTGTTTACCGGTAAAAATGTTGATAAAGACATCAAACAAATAACAGAATCATCGTCTTCCTGCTCTGCTGATGTCACCTTCCAGACGAATCATTACATTTACCAATCGAGGTTTAACTTTTTTAAGTGTGAATTAAAGACAATAGATAATAAAGTTCAGCTTTTTACCTTCAGCTCTCATCTGTCAGGTAAGAAATTATAATATATTTAAAGACTTTGGTAAATATATTAATTACATAAAGCAAATGTTTCTCAGGAAATTTTTTTTGATTTATTTTCTTTTCTGGAGAAAGACGAAGCAACGACCACAACATCAGTTACGACTAAACTAGATAATGAACACAAAGGTCCATCAGGTAAGAAATTATAATATATTTAAAGACTTTGGTAAATATATTAATTACATAAAGCAAACGTTTCTAAGAAAAATATTTTTGATTTATTTTCTTTTCTGGAGAAAGACGAAGCAACGACCACAAAATCAGTTACGACTAAACTAGATAATCGACACAAAGGTCCATCAGGCAAGAAATTATTACCACCAGTTTAAAGACTTTGCTAAATATATTAATTATTTAAAACCATTGTTAGAGATAATTTTTTGTTGTTCCTTTTTTTTAAAAATACAAAACTTCATCAATTACATCAAAAATTGTTGAAACAACAGACAGTGGATACAAAGGTAAAAACACAACAAATTTGTCTAATAATGTGAAACCAAAAAAGTTTTAGCTTTTCATATTAAGTGATGCTTCTGAATACAAACACATCTCAACATGAATTTTTAAGCTTTAAATATTTGTATTGACGTAACATTTCCTTTTCCAGGGTTTGTGTGGCTGTACATCACTCTGCCTCTAGTGGCACTGATCATTATTGCTGCTGTTGTGTTCATCGTGTTAAAGAGAACTAAAGGTGAGAGATTCCATCTTTCATTCACTATAAGACAATCAGTTAAACAGAAATGTAAGTTCTTAATAAGTTATAAGTTTTTGTCATTTTACAGGCAACAAAACAGAAAAGAGTCCCAGTGATGTGAGTTTCCAACTAAGTTTGTGCACTAAACTAAAGCGGCGACCTTTGCTCAGATAGATGACAGCTGCATGCATTTAGTTGCGAAATATCTTAAACATCATGTGTAATATCTGACCCAGATTAATCTGATTGTACATTTCTACAGGCTGCAGCCCGCGGGCCTGTAGAGAGTCTATCTGCGTCTGAAAACCAAAAACCTGAGGTAAAAAGCAACAGATCTTGTTCCCTAAAATGTATGTAAGTTTGTATGTTTTACAAATAAAGCTGAAGTTAGACGTTGCTGGTCAGTGATAGAAAGAAGGAAATGATAAAGGGAAATGAAGAGAGAAGTATCTTGAGACACAATTCCTACTTCTTTAGAGAAGTAGCGGCTCTGTGTGCATCGTCTTGTTACTGAGCGGTTCTCACTCTCTGCAGATTGATCCGGAAAACAGCATCGCCTACGCCACCGTCAGCTACACCAAGAGATCCAACAACAGCAGGGTAACTCGTCTCTATTCAATCAATATTTATTGGTGTATCGCCCTAACAACATCCAAAAGGTGCACAAGGTGCTTTATAGTGAAAAGAAAGAAATCTAAAACATTTTAAAAAAGAACAGAAAAGCATATTTGGGCTATTCTTCATCGTAATTAGTGAGGATTGAACAACCCTGGTAGTTCCTCTACCATCAAATAAAGTATTTATTAAAGAGATTCCCTTTTACTCAGATCAATTGGGAATTTCAAGCAATTCTGAAAAATAGATTTTTCATAAATTGGGAATTTTTGGAGCCATTTCTGAACAACTTGACATTCTAGTATCAACAGTTCCAACCACTGTAGATAAGTTATTCAGAAAAGAACGGGAAAATAGCAGATTGTTGCTGCGCCTGGAGTGATGCGAGCGTTGCACTGGTCTGTTGTGGTGAAAAGAGAGCTGAGCTTAAAGGAGAAGCTCTCGATTTAGCGGTTGATCTACGTTCATACCCTCATCTATGATCATGAGCTCTGGGCGGTGACCGGAAGAACGAGATCCTGGATACAAATGGATGAAATGATGGATTCCCATGGAGGAGGTGGATAAAGTAGCTGTAGAAAGGGAAGTTTGGGTCTCTCTTTTTTCGCTGCTCCCGAGATCTGACCCTGGATAAGCAGAAGAGGATGGATGTTTCCCCTAATTCTACAGATAGATGGTTGAATATGGATTTATTCATGTGTACATTACAGTTATCCAAAACAATCATTTAAACTCGTATTAGAAGAGCTAAATCTAGTGAACTACGCTTTAAATCCAAATGTGATGCAGTAAACTAGATCATTTCAATTAAATCTAACAATTCAGCCAAAACAAAGTGGTCATAAGGGGCGATTTAGCCAGAAAGTGTAAGCAGTCTGTAATTGTTTTAGCATGTATGTATAATTTTGATCCAGTGTTTATCAAAATTAATATAAATCCAGGTAAATTAATATGACCTTAACTATTGATTGGTGTTTGTAAACTTCTGACCACAGGTTCAACCTTCTTTTTGGTTTCTGCAGGTAAAAGCTGATGATGAAGTCGATGTGACGTACAGCACTGTGAAAGCTCCCTCCACAGATCCCAGCTGCTTCTATGCTTCCATCATGAAATGATTTTAAAAAAAGGTGCTAAATGTGAGATATGCTTTTACAGGTTTGCACTGTGGGAAAAAAAAGGGAATCAGCATCATTATTTATATGGCTGATTGCATGAAAGAAAGAAAATAAGATATTTTACTTGGTTAGACCTGCTGCTGTTAATTACCATGCTTTATTATCCATGCTTTGTGAATGTTTTTTATTCCCTTTTCCAACTGGAAATAAGAATATTTATTTTATTTTTTTGCAGTATTAGTGTTAAATATTTGCCTCTTATGTGAGTATTTATCTGCATCTGACCAAATAGATGAAACATGATTAGTTTTTAACGCTTGTAGTGGAAAAATTATTTCAAGATGAGTTCTTTTTAGTGATTAGCTGGAGGACACTGCCATCGTTGTTATATCTGTAGAGTAGCTCACTCTGATAGAAGTTCACAGAGCTTGCGCAGAAGGAACAAGAAATAAAAGTTTCATGCACAGGCCAGGTCTGCTCCTATCCTGTGTGTTCCCCATCCCTAAAGGTTCTGCATGGGCTAAAGGCCCCTCCGTTAAGGGGATAGGTCTGGAATTGGGGTTTCAAATAGATAAATACATCTTGTAGGGATAAAAGGTGGTTATAACAGGGCAGGCGGCCAGGGATTAAGTTTGGGCAAGAGGTCACATGGTTAGGATTAGGGTTTAGAGATCAGGGGTAGAGTGAAAAGTTTGGAGGTCAAAAGTGAAACGGGTTAGGGGTCAATAAGTAATGTTAAAGGTCACAGGTCAAGCCCCAAAACAGAAAAGAAAAAGGCCAGAATTGGAATTAAAAATTGACCCACCTTAATTTGGTTATTGGGGGGCTTTACCCAACTAAAATTCTTTTATATTTAATTCCCTGGGATATACAGTGTCAGATTTAGCAATCCAAAACCTCTCAACTCTCCCTCTTTGAGGTGCAGTCCACCTGGGATTGGTCTGTGTGACTGCTGCACTCACTAATTCCCAGCCATGAGACGAGAAATGTTTAATTAAGTGAGTGTGGGTCTGTTTTTCCCTTTAGAATATTGTCTGTGCTGGGTAAATCTGACCAGAAGTGTATTTCCAGTTTCTCCTACATACTATGCACCACATTTTGTACTGTTTATTTTAAATATATGGGATTTTTGGAGTTTGGGTTATCTTTAAATAGTGACAAAAACGTGTTTGTTAGAAAGGCTTTGCAACCACTTAGAAAACAATGTCTGTGACCTCTGGTCCAAGGCTCTACCAAAGGTGGTACATTGGCTTTAATCAGGAAATCCCTCAGATTCTTGTTTCTCCTGAATGCTCAGATAATCCTGTAGTCTTAAAATAGGTAACAATTCTGGAAAAAAAAAATCTGAAAATTCTTTCTGATGCCTCTCACCATCTGAAGGGTGGATGGGGAAAATGTAGTGACAGATGGTAAGGGAGGAGACACATCAATAGGTTTTGCCTACAGGAAAAATGTGATACGCTTTCTTAAAAAAAGAGCGATGATACCCCCTGCTGGACAAAGCACCAAACAGTGTCTTTGCGGCTGCTTTGAAATCAGATGGATGCTGGGATTTAATAAGACCTGCAAAGATGTGTTTGGAATGAAATTATGATTTAAACAATAATGCATGGGTATCAGTTGATTTGAAGAATGTAGTAGTATTCAGAAAATCGACAGAAGTTTGACTGATAGTGAATTTTAATCTTATAGAGGGATTGTGACTATTGAGAGTCCTCAGAAACTCCTCAAAGTCCTGTTCAGAATATAACCACACTTCCCAAATGTCACCCAGAAGTCCAAAAAATTGCTAGGGCTTTTTGTGACACTCCTCCAATGCGGTGGTCTCCCATTCCGGCATTAATATATTGGCATAAGATGGTGCAAACCTTTTGCCCATTGTGGTGCCCTTAATTTGTAGGAAAAATTCCCCATTAAATTGTAAGTCATTTCTGGTCAAATTTAGCTCCAGTTTCTGCAGTAATTCCTTGTCTGGTCTTTTTCTGTCAGGATATTTCATAATTATTCTTTTAACTGCTGCCATCCCTTCCTGGATCCATATGTGTGTGTACAGACTGTCAATATCAATGCTAAAGAGGAAAGCATTCTGTTGCATTTCCAGAATTCTAATTTTATTAATGAAATCAAATTTATCCTTGGTATAATTGTTATGTTTGGTAGATGGAGGATTTAAAAATATAATCCAGATATTTGACTGTGTAGTCCGTTTCACTACTGTCACAGTCCAAATGCTCCACTTTGAGAGCTCCCTTGGATTTTAGGCAGCAGATAAAACAATCTGGGTCTGGGTTCTGATTAATTTAGTAACTACTGTTTTTGTTTAAAATTCATGTTTATTTTTTTCTGGCAGAGATTATCAATAGTTTTTTCAACAAGTGGTAGTTTCCTTATAAGTAAGAACCTGCTTTGCCTGAGTATGTCGGTTCCAGAACACCTGATAAGAATCTGGTTAATCAACCTACTCCTGGTAAACCCTGAAACATAAAGACCCTCTCAATGGATCACCGAATTCAATAGTTAGAATGGAGACTGGAGAGAAAAAAGGACAGAAAAACTAAAAAAAAAGGGAGTTGGAAGTACTGATGCTGGCCTATGAGGAATTCAAGCCAATCATTATGAAAAAAAACAACAAAGCAAAAGAAAGAATGTTGGCTTGGCAAAAAATAACTGTGTGAGTTTCAAGTCCAACTCACCACCTGATCAACTTTTTCTGGCTTTTTTGCTGATAAAGTGTATAAATGAGTGTTTTTAATGTCTTCATTGTTTTCATATTTTTAGTATTTTAATAAAAAATATTGTCTACCAAAAAATCTCAGTGGAGTGCATTCTTCCTATCATGTAGCTATTCAAAAGAAAGCTGATGCCTAACTGGTGAGGAGCCAAAAGCATCTCCCCCCCATCCCAGCTGTGAAGTTGGCTCTGTCCTTTAATAAAGACCGTCCAGTGACTTTGTTAAATGGAAAGTTAGAACACATACTAATATTTTCCATCATATTTTTATCATTCACAGTGCATGATTATTTCATTCAGCTGCATGTGTTCTATAATCTTATTTGAAATACTCTTACATGTTACCAATATAAAGGTGAAATAGTTTTTTGTTGTTTGTAATATGTAATGGGCTTTGTCCTACAGTTTCTGGTGTACGTATGGTCTTATTGGACCTTCCAATCTGCTGTGACAGAACTGGACAAGGCTTGGGGACTCGATGCATATTATGTAATACACAGAAAAAGATGGATTTGTTACATGTTGAATATTATACCAAATAATTAATTAAAGAATCACATTTATTTTGTTTTAGGAGCTGAACAAATGAGACCCTATTTAATGTAAACATTTTATTCTAATGAATAAAAGAAGAAGAGATCACCATTCCCCTGTTTTAGCTTCTCTTCACTGGCTCCCAGTAAAATCTAGAATAGAATTCAAGATCCTCCTTCTGACATATAAAGCTCTTAATAATCTAGCTCCATCATACATAAGAGACCTGATTGTATTATGTTCCTAACAGGGCCCTTCGCTCTCAGACTGCAGGTTTACTGGTAGTTCCTAGGATTTCTAAAAGTAGAATGGGTGGCAGATCTTTCAGCTATGGAACCGGCTCCCAGGGTTGGTTCGTGAAGCAGACAATTTCTCTGTCTTTAAAACTAGGCTTAAAACTTTCCTCTTTGACAAAGCTTACAGTTAGAGATATGTTAATAGGTAGTTAGAGACAGGTCAGACAGGTAGATAGGAAGAGACAAGTTAATGTTAGTAGTCAGGTAGAGTGTCAAAAGCTAGGAAGAGATAGGAAGAGGTAGAGTAGCTAGGTAGAGATAGATTAATGTAAGCCAAGTAGAGAGTGTTGGTAACCAGGTCTCCTAGTAGCTAGGAGACAGGTTAATGTTAGTATCTATGCTGCTTTAGGCTAGGCTGTTGGAGGACATTATTAGAGACAGTTCCTACTTTTTATCCTACTTCTCTCCAACTGCATGATGTGTTGTCAATTCAAGCGCTAACCTGTTTTCTCTTAGTCTCTTCCTACAGTAGGTGATCCTGAACCCGCCCTGCTTGACGACCCTGACTAAGATGGCATTCCAGTGGAGGAACGTTCTCCACGTCCTGCTACCAACTTCTGCTTCTGCATCAGTTCTGTTGCTCTTTCTGTGTCTCTGCTGCCTTCTCCAAACCCCAGACGGTCTCGGCAGATGACCGCTTATGCTGAGCCAGGTTCTGCTGGAGGTTTCTTCCTGTTAAAAGGGAGTTTTTCCTCTCCACTGTCGCCTAATGCTTGCTCAGTGTGAGGGATTGCTGAGAAGTCACGACGCAATCTTCTGTGGTTCTCTAATTACTAAATTAAACATTGTATTGTAATAACTCTTCTTGTAAAGTGCCTTGAGATGACATCAATCAAACTTTATTTATAAAACGCTTTTTCAAACAAAGTTACTCGAAGTGCTTTACAGATTTAAAATAACCCCACAACCCCTCCTTCAAAAATAAAATCATCAACGCAAATACAACCCCCTCCCAACCCATCAGCCATACTCACACACACTTAAAAGCTACAAAAAGCGGGCTGAGTACAGATGAGCCAGGAAATGCCATCTCCATCGGCAGCAGCAGATCAACAGCAGCAGCCAGGGCTCCGACCCAGGGCGCCCAGAGGAGGGAGGGCTGGTACCCCCACATCCAACCATGCGCTACCTGGGGGGCACCCAGTCAGCCACCGCCGACCACCGCCCCCGATTCAGCAAAACCTGGTCTGATCTTCTGGTGATTTAATTCAATCTAATTAAACTGTGACCAAGTTGCATAACTTAAAATCCAAATTATCAATTTAAATAATCATATTAAATATGAAAAGTCATATGTAATGTCTAATTATGTAAGTTTGGTGTAACTGAGTTATGAAGTGAAAGTTAGTGATATTTTCCTCCTTTCTTCCGGAACAGATCATATACCGATTATAACTGCTTTAAAATAGGCAAAATATGTTTCCTTTAAGTTCCACCAGGGGGGCCAGATATGTGCTTAAAACTATGTTGCCTCTTCTTTTCACTGGTTTAAACAAATAAAGAAAATAACCAGCATTTAGAACTCAAAACATTAATCCACCCAAAAAAAATAGAATGTTATGTAAAATATACGTAAGTGCATATTTTCTAAAGATGAAGACTGACGTTTCTGACATACTGGGTTAATGCAGTACAAGTAAAAACCACAGACCAGAAACTAGAGAGGGATTACTTTTTTTTTTATCAACACAGTGGATACAAACAACCTACACCAGCTACACAGCTCTGGCTCCCATTGCTATCATTAGCAGTTTGCAGTGTTAGCTTGTTCGTTAGCCATATCTTACCTGTTATGAAGTTTTTCTGCTGACTGTTGAATCATCGTCTGAATCGCTTCTTCTGATAGCTTGTAATCCAAAGACTTCTTTTATTTGTCTTAAAAGGGATCGAGTCAACTGAATTTTTATTAAACTTTCCCGTTGTTTTTAATGAAAGTGATTTGTGCGACCAACAGCGCAACACATGATCGCATGTGTTTCTGGCGACAACGTGCAGTAGGCAGGGAGCGTCGTAGACCAATAATGCTGCATTCAGACCGCAGGCTTTGTCAGCGACAGGCAACGCTAATAAAGCGACTAGTTCGTCGAAGCTGAAACTTGCAAAGCTCCTCTGGATGTTTTAAATACTCGCGCACCGTGGTTGGCTAGGCAGCATCGACGTTGGGCAATGTCACTACAGTGAGTCGCTCTGATTGGTTGCCTTGCTGCGTCAAGAGCATTTAGACGGTCAAAAGTTCAACAAGCTGAATACCTGCGTTGCTAGCATTATGCGCTTTGAAGCTTGAAACGCAGGAAAAGCTTGAAAAGTGAACGGAGCCAATGCTCACAAAGCACCGCAAAGACAGTGACGCTCCTCCAACGGCCTCAACCGTAGGCTTAACATGTAATCTTGACGATGCTGATGCTGATAAAGCCTGTAGTCTGAATGCACCATAATCCTTCTAGCTTCTGTTGTATCTTATTTTTTGGGGCTAATATCTTGAGTAAGAAGTCAGAGGTAAAAGTCCGTTTTTACCAATATTTTAATTGGGCACTTTTTGAGGAGCAGCAGAGGCCGTGGATAAATAATGGGGAGTATGTGTGACCTTTGAGGACCTCTGAGACAAAGAGTTTTATTGCAGGCTGTAAAAACAGGATGTCTGTAGATTTAGGATGCCAGAACCAAGGCCATAAAGCTGGGAGTTTTGCTTAGGATCATAAAACTCAGAATGAACTTTTGACTTGGATCCAATCATTGTTAAGACACTGTTTAAAACGTTCTGATTGGAGCAGATTAATCCTGGGAGGTTTTGGATGTTTATAAAAGTTATGACACGGAAACCATTCTTCGTCAGAAATCTTTGTCTGGCCCAGAGAAACTAGGGCATCTTTCTCTGTAAACTGCAATTTGTTAATCTGTTCAAAATAAATGTTAAGAACTGGAAATTGGTTCCTTGTCTCTGTTTTGAACATGCACTGAATTATTTTTGATAATATTTAATTCAACACTTCCAAAAGAAACAAAAACTAAACACATTATCTCAAATTTAGTTCATTTTAGTTAGTTTTGTGAACACTCAATACAGTTTCAGTTCATTTTGTTGCAAAAAAATTCTCGTTTTTGTTATTTTGTTCGTTTTCGTTAACGATATTAACCTTGCTCCTCTGAACAGAAAATGTGTCTATATTAACATAATCAGATTTTAAATATTTTTTTTTAACACCATGTACACCAAAATCTGTAACGCTGCGTACACACCAAATGCAATAGAAGCGACTAGAGCTTCAGGTTTACATGTAAAATCAATGGAGGAGCGCGATGAAGCTCGACTTGGGGTCCCGCGACACTTCAAAAGCAGATCTGCGTCGCTAAAAAGCTTTACTCCCTGATTTACGTGAACAATTCGCGCGACAGATGTGATGGAAAACTGGCGCTGCATTTTATGTGCATATTGTGCTTTCGTGTTCATATCATCTACCGCTCGAGTTGGAAAAATCTGAACTCCAGCGTCAACTCCCGCTCAGGGGACAGAGTGTCAGTGATTCTGTGACTGTCATGGAGTCAGCCTCAGCAGGACATGGAGGAAATACTAATAATCACCGTAGCTAATCCCCCCGGGCTACATGACACAAGCTGTTTGCTATAAAGAGATACAGGGAAAAAAAATAATAAATAGGTTAAACTATTTAGACTGGAATGCTCTTAACAGGTTTATGGGTGGCCCTTAAAGGCACATTGTGTAATTTTCGGCCAGTAGAGGGCAGTGCATACCTAAATTATCACAAGCCTGCGGTATCTGTGTCTTCGAGTAAGAAACACAACCTCGGAGGTCCGACTAGTGCTGTGTTCAAGCGCTCAGTTCCCTGAGAATTATCTATTTGCAGCAACATGAATAGCACATCAGTCTCTCTTTCAGCGCTTGGATCTAGCGAAGAGGTAAAAATGTATTTATGGCGAAACTTTTTTGCATTTTGAGGGGAAATCAATGTTTTAATAGCGGGCTTGTTCCGTGATCTTTGTCCGTCCGGGCTCTCGTAGAAGTAAAGACGTCATCTAATATGGCTTTCCCCTGAAAAGAGGACCCGCGCCTATGTATTTTAAAACTGATTTTTAAAGTCATATTTTACAATATCGCCAATATTTTGCGATTTATGTGCTTTACGTATTTATTATTACATAATATTTTAAAGGCCATTTTCAAAGATGTATTGCAAAAACTACACACTGTCACTTTAAAAGAGCCGTTGTTGCTGTAAAAGCACCTCTCGGCCTAGAGGTAACCTTGAAACGGCCTCCTCACATGGTTTCCTGTTAGTAGCTCCCGCACCACGTCCCATGCTGCTCAAATACTATAAACTTTTACGAACCGCAGACAGATGGACAGCTGCTCAGAAAAGTAGTTGTTGTCGGCAGGCGAAGCTTGGACCTTCACAGCACAAACTGGGTGAGTAGGTCATGTTCTCCAGGCGGCGAGGAGCCTGTGTTTATGAGAGGCTCGCAGGTGTTTATGGATCCCTCGGCCGTAACTAGACTGTATCTGTAGCTCACCAAACCCCCAGTGCAGCGGTCCCAGCTCTACCGGAGGCCAGGCCGAACACGTAATCCACTCTGTCCTCCGTCAGCTCGGAGACCATAGTCCATAATCCACCGCCAGCTGCACTCTGGCCGCAGCTCCGCTGAAGGCCAGGTCGCGGGTGAAAATGCCATATTTCAAAGCGCGGGCAGTTCGCTTTGTACATGCTTCAAGGTGCGAATGTGCGCACAGCTAGGCGCGTGTCGTGCTTTTTTGGTCGCTTCTATCGCGTTCTGTGTGTACGTACTGTAAGGTTGCGCAGCATAATTTTTTTATTCTGGCTGTCATGCACCATCAAGTGGAGGAAAATAAAGAGGCGGTTCACTGTAATAAAAATAACTTTATTTAGAGAAAGGAAACCAGAAAAAGTTGACATTTTTAGAAACGTTGCGTCACTAATTGCATCACTCCAACAAAAAATCCTCATGATGATATAAAAAAAGCCTTTAAAATAATTATTGAAAAGTGTAACCAATCCAAATGATCAAAATTGAAGAGCATCTAATACCTGATATACTTCAGAGTAACAAACTTCTACTTTCAGGAATTAGGAGGGTTGACTGAGGAACTCATAATACAACAAAACCTTCTCAGCCACAAATTAATACAACCACAGTAAAACACATGACAAATTAAAGGTAAACTTCTGCTCTGAGGCTGGTTCAGAAAGAAAAAAATAAGGTAGCAAAAATTTGAAGCTTTCTTCACATCAGGAGACCTGTTAAAGAAAACAAGATTGAAAGTGTCACTGTATACGGGTAGAAAGGATTCCAGAGTATCAGTCTGTTTAAACCACGCAATAATTCTCTGTATTTCGTTGAAAGCTAAAAAACAGCATAATATAGTCCCTTTAAGGCAAGAAAATTTAACATGTTCCACAGTCTCTTGTTGAAGACAAGACAGAAGACAGACTGTATCCGGTAGTGGCCAAATTTACATAATGTTCTTTAAAATGTGAAAACTGTGTAAAATGTGTGTGGGTCTCTTGCTTTTGAACAGCTTCAAACAATTCTGTGTTTGATTCCCACTCTTTTCTGTATTTGATAAGAGTCCAGTTTAAACTCAGAAGTGATCACACAGACGCAATGAGGCGAGGAAGTGACGGGGCTGATTGAAATAAGTAATTTTAGTGTTCAGTCGTTTATTTTAGACAGAAAATATTAACATCTGAGCACAGGTGGGAACAGGCGGCGGATTCAAGCAACAACTCGGCGGGGTTAATATCATCTCCGCCTGCCCAAGACCTGAACGGGCAGAGCTGTTGAGCTAGAATTGCTCTGCAGCAACAAACATACGTGCTCCACGTTAGAGTCTAAGTATCCATTAACACCATAAAAAGTAACTTTATTTGTAACTAACAAGGGGCAAACTCCGCTTGAAAAATGTGAAGCCAACCCAGAAGTGTCAAAAATTACAGTTCCTCCCTCATCCGCTGGGGGCTGGCTCCAAAAAGGAACAACTTCCCATTGACTCCCATGTTAAAAAGACCAACTTTACAGCAAAAATAAACATGTTTACAGCCTGGTTCAAAAAAAACATTTTAGGTTAGATAGTTCAGGTTTACCATCATGACAAATCTGAGGGGGGTAAATTTTTTTCTAACTTCTCCGTTTATTTGTAATTTAATCTTGAAATTATGAATAATTAGGGGCGTGTCATATTGATTGACAGGTCCATCTAGGCTAACGCTAGTGGCTAATGGTGGCTAACTGTAGCTAATAGCTGCTCCGTAGTCTGCTGTCCCCCTCTGCTTGCGGGGAAGCTCTTCTGTGCCTGGGACTAACGTAAAGACTACAGTCATTTGGTGTTTCTGAACTCCACTATCAGTTGCCTCTGCAGTTTTTATTCAGTTTTGGATGTTAATCTGCAATTATTGGACAAAGACGGCTTGCTGTGGTGTCGATTACAGTAACAGACCGTCCAAGAAGTTTATGTTTTGGGGGGAGGCTTTATACTGGCTGATGCTTCACCAGATGTGGGGGGGGTTCTGTCAGGTGGCCGAGAAGAATGCTGTTCTGGTCGGAGCTTTTATCTCTTTCTACAAGCGAGTTGGAGCAGGCGATCGAGGTAGATCAGGCTGGAAGACTACAGAGTTGGACTCTAGACAGACTGGATGGTCGCTGGCTAGATCAGTACTGGTGTGAGGAACACAGCTGGAGGCATGAACTAATGGATGAGATGTGAGGTGAGTCAAAAGCCTTTTATTTTTTGAGGATCTGAGTTTTCATGATGTGATCTTTGATTTCTTTGTGACTGCTTTTTGCTGGATGTGTTGTTAAGATAAGCAGTCTATGTCCTCACCCTCCACCGATGGTAATTGGAATAACAGTATATTAGGCCGTATTGACCCGACCCATTTGGGTCTTATTATATTGATCTGTTTTCTCTACTCGAGATGTTTCTGGGTCTAAAGTGATCATTGTTGAAAAAAGGGGTAAAAGCATCTCAACCGCGGTCTTCTGGCTAAAACCGGATGCAGCCTACGTTAGCTTCAGTTAGCTACCAACTAGCTTCTGACTAGCTTGTAGCTACGTCGGCTCGGAGCGTAAACCCTCCGCCCCCAGCCTCACAGCGCCACTCTCAGCTCCACCTCTTTGCCAATTTTTTTAGTTTCGGAGAGTGATGAGGCGAGTGACACGGACAAGATGGCGGCGGTGGGAACCGCCCAGTTGGCTTCATTTTTGCTCTTCAGAAACCTATGGGTGATGTCAACGAGGGTTTGTCTATTGTATTTACAGTCTATGGTCACTAGTCACATTTTTCTAAAAAACAGCTGGTAGAAGAGTCCAAACTCTTGGTAAGTATATCTACAGTAGCTGCGTTAGCAGGCTTTCCCCTCACTTGGGTATTATTGCCTCTCTATGTCATATGACTGTGTGTAGCAGAGGTGTGACCAAGTCATTATTGTACAAGTCTCAAGTCTTTGTCCTCAAGTCCGAGTCAAGTCTCAAGTAAATTACAGGCAAGTCCAAGTCAAGACAGGACGAGTCAAGTCAAGTCCAATTCGAAAACTTTGAATTTCAAGTCTCTTCGTGTTGCATTTTTATGTTCAATGTAAATCATATTCAGTGTATTCTTTTTAAAAGCTGTATTTATTTCAAAACCGCTTTAACATAAACAATAAGGTCTGCAGTTTTGTGATTCATATACTGAAACAACTGAACCATCTTCTTTTACTGTACCATTATACTTGATTTTTGGATACCATTCAAGCGAGTGGAGATGACGTCACTGCTTTGGTTAGGTGTAACGCGTCACTTCCTGTTATTCACTGTTATGTAAACTACTCAGTGCTCCCGCTGGCTTGAATGGATCTATTTTCTTTATTCAGATGCATTTCTGAGTTATTCTAACACACAAGCACGTTAGAACACTTATTTTCCTCTGATGTTCTTTACGTTTTTGGAGCTCGTGTATTACACTAGTTTTCTGGGTGCGGTAAGGTATTGCTAGGTTAGCTTAGCATGGCTAGGGCTCCTAACTCTCCTGCTAGGTCTCTCTCTCTAAACCTGCTCCTCTCTCTTGCTCTTTGTCCCTTCCTGTGGCTGTGTTCACCAGGTTTTCTGTACTCAGCGACACACGCTGAGAAACAATTCTGCCAGCTGAGCTGCCGCAGCTCCATAGCTGAATGTGGCTCTAGAGTCACATACGACAAAGTTAGCTTAAGTTAGCCGTGACATTGTAGCAAAAACGTTGCACCTACCGTTCTTTATGCAACTTTAAATGACGTACAAAGTTGGATGTTGTTCCATCGGCGTCCATGATTTTCTTTTTGTTCTACACATTGCTGTCAATTTTTTTTCTACTCTTTGTAGTTTGTGAACCCAAATGCGATCACCTTTGGGAGCATACCGATAGTCTTTGTTGACTGCGTTCTGCGGGGCTGAATGGACGGTTAGACTGGCATGTTTTTAACTTGTTATATTTTCTGTTGTTTTCAAATCTGATTAATTTGGTTGGCTCTTCGTGGCTCTCGCACACATAGAGATGGACTTCGCTTGTTGATACGGGATGAGTGAAATAATTTTACTAGTTTTAAACTTTATTTATTGGGTAATATAGCAAGTCTTTGTCAAGTAAAAGAGTTCAAGTCCGAGTCAAGTCCGAGTCAAGTCCCAAGTCTGTGGCCTTCAAGTCCAAGTCAAGTAAAAGTCTTTGAGCATTATTTCAAGTCAAATCTCAAGTCATGAAATTAATGACTCAAGTCATGTGACTCAAACGCATCTTTTAATTTTTTTACATAGTGAATTTACCGGCATGGGCAAATGGTACCGGTACATTTTCGGTATACCGCCCAGCCCTATGCTGTGCTTAATCTTCCAATCTCAGGGTGCCAGGATTAGTCGATTTGTCACAACGATGTCGACAAATTTAGTAATAAGCATTATCATTTTTTTGTTTAAGCTTTGCTATTGTCTTAAAACGGCCGTTGTAGCTTTCTCTGCTTTTCTGCCACAATCATGCAAAGTCGTGACATTCTAAGTCAGCTGTGGTGTCACCGGAAAACCCCAAACAGCAGTAGCATGTTGAGCAGACAACGTAGCTCTAAAGTTGTTGTTATTTTTTGTTAAATATAAAGAGAAGCATGAATAATACAAAATTCACAAGGTAGAACCTGCTTTCCATGGCAGTACAACACTGACGTTCGATCATCTTAAAAGGAAGCCCATAGTGGTGGAAAAATAAGAGGGACAGTCATCTCTGTAAGCTAACTAGCTCGTTAGCTGCTAACATTAGCATCGTCAGTAGAGCAATGTCCTCTCTTCCCTAGACACGTCGGCTTTCTATGTTTTCTCTAGGGCTTTCAGGGACACGCAAAGATTGATGAAAATGTCCAGATTCTCTCATGTCACGGCCACCATGGCCCAAACTGCTGCCTAGCAGCTGGTTCTGATCCATTCATAGAAGGAACAGACAGTGAAGCACTACTGCTGTGTACAAGACAAAGCGCAGGTCTCGCAGCTAAATAACCCTTGTTGTTTATTAATTTTATTATTACATTGAAAATAAAATACTTATTATGTCTGACTTTAGATGTTAAATAGCTGTGGGCAGGAAGGATCTTTCTAGAAGGATCATTTTGTATTACAGTGGTTTGAACTGTAGTGATGGTGATTTCATTACCTTTGGCACACGTCATGTGTCTGCTGTAAAGCTAATGTTTTATTTTATAATTAGTTCAGAAATGTTATGCTACCATTTTAATAGAATTTTAGATTCTATATGATACACACAGTTAACACACAAATATTATGATGCATTCAAACAGCACGCTTTGTCAGACAACGCTCACAAAGCAACTAAATTATGCATATAATACAGCAATACACTTAAGATAAAGCTTGCAAAGCGTGGCGGTTGGCCTTTCTCTAGCGGATGTTTTAAACACTAGCGGATCATGGTTGGTTAGATAACGCTGATTTTGGATGAGGTCCCTACAGTGAAACGCTCTGATTGGTTGCCGTGTTGCGTCAAAATTTCAGATAGTTGCTGGCTTTTGGCGCTTTGAAGCATGAAACGCAGGAAAAGCTTGAAAAATTGAAGCGGCAAACGCACACAAAACACTGCAGAGACTCCGACACTCCTCTGATGGTCTAAACCATACAGACTTTACATGTAATCTTGCCGCTCTTGATACTGACGTTTGGGATGGTGTGAACGCACTATTAGTGCAGCTGCATAAATAATAATTTGTGGCAGCCCTACTCCAACTAGGGATGCACCGATCCGACTTTTTCAGTCCCGATACCTATGGCTGGATTTTGTGTACCTGTCGATAGCGATCCGATACTATTTGTGACAGTGTGGACGTCCTGGTTAGCACACATAACCTTCACCTGGGAGTCGTGGGGTCGATTCCCGCCTGGGCCCTCGTTGTGTACCTTGCCACATATTGTTGAATTAATAAACTGTATAACTTCTGGTGCCTTTCTTGAAGAGACTAAAGGCACCTAACTTTACAAACTAAACATAACTGAGACAAAATAACAAAAAGAAAATTTTAAGTGAAAAATTAATCTTTTTAGGTGAATTTGTTGCAGATTTTCCCCATTTTGAGTATCGGTTCATGGTATCGGTTAAGTTTAACCGATACCGATACCAGTACATTAGGCAGTATCGGGGCCGATACCAGTATCGGTGCATCCCTAACTCCAACTATGCAAAAAATTAGAATTATAGGTAGAATATGCTGTTTCTTGCACCCAATCCCATGATGCAATGTGTAGAAATAAACAGACGTCAACAAAGATTGGTCAATTAGGATGATTTAGATGCGTAAGTAAACGCACAGAGTGAGGCAAACTAGAGAAAACTGGATTCCATTTACAAGGGACCATAAAGATTGGACTCTGAAACAATATGGACTGATGGGTACAGATTTACTCTGATCCAGAGCAATGGGAACATTAGGATCAGAAGAGAGGCATACTACAGGATAAGAATAGCGCTGCTGTACCAGCCTGAGGGGTTAGAGCTATTATATGGGGATACTGCTGGTGGTTGGTTCCAGGTACATTACATAAAGACTGGTTCAAGAGGCACCAGATGGGCCTTAAGCTTGGTTTATGCTTGCCGCATGAACATTCCGCGTGGAAACGAGACGTGCGGAACTGGCCGATTCGCCTTCGAGCAGCGTTTATACTTTCTGCAGCTTGTCCCTGCTGAGAACCAATATTCTTGACGACTGTAGGGGGCAGTGTAGGGCTCTACAGCATGCATACAACACTACACCATAGTAGAAGTAGTAATCACTGTTGTTTACAAGACGGCGACACCCGTGAGCTTAAACAAAGCCGAACTTTTATGCTGTTTACTTAGGAAAAAAGACGAAAAAAGAGACTCTCCACTCGTCCATTAAAACACAGTGATCTCTATCGGCCGAATCATAAAGATCTCTATTTACAAACCTCCGGCAATATGAGCTCTTGCCAGTCCGCCATGTTTTTCCGCGCGGGACCGCGTAGTTACAAATTTTCCTCCTCCCGGCCCGCGCTGAGAGGCGTGGTTGCTGAAATGAAGTAATTTGACTGCGTGGAGCAGTGCGGACGTCGCGGACGCGGCATGCATAAACCAAGCTTTAACCCCACTGGAGAAGACTCTCCCATAATCAGTACAAAATCTTGGTGAAAACGGCAGATGGAAATAAAACTTGTGACATTGCAGAAGCTGATATAAATAATGACGCAGCGAATGCAAAAGGTGGTCTAATGAAAGGAGTCTCGATCCTCTGTTTTCGTTACAGATTGTTTCCCTGCTGACCAATGTGAAGTTTTCTCTTACATACTGGTACTTTACCAGAATATTTTGTATCTTAAAATATAATATATCTCTATTGAAAAAATAACGACTAGTTTCTTACATTGACTTGATCTGGGCTTGCTGCTGACTGAGGTATTGCCATCTGTGGCCTCAGCTTCATCGCAGACCTCGTCTTCATCAGCATTACAAACTTGAGGTTGTTTACAGGAACTCAACACCTGAAACCTTTAGGTACAATAAATACAAAGCAAAGACAATCTCTTAATCTATATGAATATCTCAAATTTACAACCAGCCATAAAACATGTTCTTGCCAAAGAATCTACATGTGAATTTGAATAATAACTCAAGCAAGCTTACCTGAGCCCAAGCATGACATCTATGTAGTTGGCATGTCCAGCATCCACCAGCTTCTTGGCAACATGGACTCCATCAGCAAGAATGTCCACTCTCCAGATGGAGTCGGAGCCAAACTCTCTGAAGAAGATCTGCAGGTTCTTCTGGTACAAACAATGCTGGAAGAAGACTGCGGCCACGTCGCTCCATTGTCCGTCTACTCCAATTGGCTTCATCCCTCTCAGAGTGCATGGGTACGTCACCTTTGGAATGTTTGCCAGATCTGCAGGAAGCTGCTTAAGCTTGGAGAAGTCCTGGTACGGTATGCACTCATGATATCCATAATCAACGAGATTTAAGACCAAATTGGTGTCGGTGTGTACGATTTCAGCCCTACACCACTTGTTCTTGGACTCGGACTTCAACAGGCAGCAGGCACCTGGAACAAGGTGGGACTCGGGAAGAGGAGGCATGTTCCCCTGCAGGTCGTCCAACATGATCGATACTTTGTTCATGGTGAGGAGTAAATCTTCAAGGACAACACAAAACTCAAAGGGAGTGGTGACTGCAGCTGCAAAGCCAGAGTATGCTTTGTCCATCTCCAGAGGAGCAAAGAAGAGCAGATGAGGGGTGCTGGTCTCTGTGGTGAATCCCTCTGGTACGCTCTCGATTTGGGCTTCAGTTGCTAACAAAGTTGTTTGTCTATTATGCTGCTGAGAACCCTTGGTTTGACACATAAGTAACAGTCCGTTCAAGATGATTTCAACCAGCCAAATTTCATCAACCTTGGAAAAACTGACGAATATCAGCGTGACTTCAGTACCCAATAATGGTCTAAGGGTTTCATACCAGCACTGAGCTGCTTTCCCCTTACTGAAACCAAGACTGTTCATTTTGCACAACAGAGTAAGGTTTGTGATCTTCTTCAGGTAGTCACACTGCTTTGGGACAGGTCCTCTTGGAATGTCTTCTATTATTCCATGATCCACCAGAAGGACCTTAAAGCTTTTGTTGTGTATCCGGTGAATAACAGCTCTCCGCCACCTGCCATCCTCAGCTTGGACTAAGCATTTCAGGTCTTGCTTGACATCCTCCTCTGGTACAGTCTTGTACTCTGCGATATTGCTTGTTATGTGTCTTTCCATGGACATCAGTATGTTGTTGTTTTTTGTGAGTCTCACATAAAAGCTGCCATCACTCTGCAAGGAAAGGATGGTTCCAGTCTCTCTCAACTGAAGGGTTTGAGGGAGAAACACATCTTGACGGTCCCCTGAGACTGTGACAGACGATGTTTTGGACTTCTTGGACCTCTTACTGTAGCAGCGTTTTCGTCTCACCAGCCTGGTGGTTCGGACATTCTGTTTGGCAGATGGTTCTGTTGTCAAGCTCT
The DNA here is from genome assembly GCA_028564705.1 of Apricaphanius iberus. NCBI lineage: Eukaryota > Metazoa > Chordata > Actinopteri > Cyprinodontiformes > Aphaniidae > Apricaphanius > Apricaphanius iberus. The sequence goes on from JAPXFQ010002564.1 coordinate 1,512,961, forward strand.
TTATTTTCACAGTGGACCCCGCTTCTCTAGATTCCTCACTTTGGTGACCTCCTTCTCTGAGGTTCTCCTTACAGGGACTTGTGTTCTCGGTGGATTCAGATAAAAATGAGGGAGACTCTTCCTCTTCTGTTACTTCATACTTGCTTGTTTCAGCTTCTCCATCAAGAACCTCAACCTTGACTTGCCAATGAACCCCATCCTGACAAACAAACTCAACCATCAGTGGCTTCTCCATCACTGCTTCAGCAAAAGAAGCTTCATCTTTATATGTGCTTGCGTTCGTCAGTGAGCATAATATGCTGAACCTTGACTGAGACAAATACTCTTCTGGTAAAAAGTAGATCTTTTCCTTTTCCACAACTGCTGAGTTTCCATAGTCCACAAACTCCACCTCGTAGCGGGAATCGTCTTGCTGGTTTTTCACAACTGAACGATACAGAGCGCCATCTTCCTCAAACTCCGACAAAACAACATCGTTAACGCTCAAGGGTGAGGCCACCTTCAAGGACTCTTTGAAATAGCTCAAATTGAGATCTTCGGCCATCTTCAGGATGACAGATTCGTCCTCTGACAGCTGGAGGAAAAAGCTGCGGATGGAGTCGATGTGGGACACAAAACATTTATCCCTAAAGCCAGGATTTATGCTTTTATCTCTTAGCCACACCTGCTGGGACCTTTCTCTTTGCTGTGTTTGTTTGTTGTATGTACTTGTATGTTGGTTTACATTTGCAGACCTGATTTGAGGTTTTAACGGACCAGACCTCCTTGCGTTGTGTTCATTTTCTTGTTTTGCTCCTGCGTTCCTGTTCAAGGACCTACCAAGCAAAGGATTTTTAGAGACTTTCAGTTTTGCTCCAATGAGGGTTTTAGATGGAGATGCACCCTGCCCTTTAAGTTGAACTTTCTTGTCTTTTGGCTTCTCGTTCTTCTTTTGTGTTTTTCTGCCGCTTGTGGCAAATCTGACTATGGTCTTGGGTTTCTGGGAAAGACTCAAGATGACCTCCTTCACCTTTTCATTGATGTTGATCTCTCCATCGAACATCTCAACATCAAATGATCCATCGTCCCTTTTTCTTCGTACAACAGCTCTCACCTGCTTGTTAAGGACTGCGGTCAGGAGCCACTCCAGGGCGTCTGCGTAGAGCTCCTCTCCCGGCACAGAATGGAGGTAAAATCTCACGGCCTGCATCGGTGTGTACAGCAAATCCTCAGAGCTCCTGGGAATGAACACGACTGATTTCTTTTCAGTTATGTTTGTGTTTCCGTAATCAACGAAAAACACGCCGACATGCAGGGACGACTGAACAGGTAACAACACGCCTCTGTACCATTTTCCGTCCAAGTATTTTGCGAGGCACAGCTTTTTAACAGCACCTGTCTTGGCTTGCATCAAGTTTTCACTCTCCTGTGAGATCTTAGTCTCAAGCTCCTCAATGATTTCTGTGTTCCTTGCAAGGTGGCAGTAGACTTCACACTGGCTGCTGACGTGCGTAACGTAGACCTGTTCTTCATCTCCAGGACCCAGGTCAAAAGAGGAGTATATGAACGACTCTGGGAACACGTCAGAGTTTTGCCTGGTTGACAAGGTAGCTACTCTTGCAAGTCCCTGTTCTATTAATATGTTTGCAACACTTTCCTGTGTTTGAATATTGTGGAGAGAAACAACGCTGCACAGGCCTTTGTTTTTCACATTCAAGAGGGATAACACCTTACATTTTAAAACGTCTGCACTGTTGAGGGCAAAACTTTTTAGCAAGTTGCATGCATGTGGACTCCAGTCGCCACAGTATTTTGGATCTGCTGGTTCAATCAGGTTATATAGGCTGCACCTGAAAGCTTGTCCTTCCAAAATAAGATATTCTGGAATGATTGCCTGAAGATGATTGCTTCTGACCTGGATAACAGAGCCATAGTCAACCAGCATTACCGTGGCTTGGCTCTTCCTGTTTGCGATGACAAAGCCCCTGTACCATTTTCCGTCTTCGGGTGACTTGGCAACACAACACGCCGCCTCAGGCTGGAGAGGGACCTTGTGAACAAAATAATAGTGCTGGATGTCGTCCATTAGCTTCTTCAAAGCTGGAGTTCCATCTAGAGGCTGGCACCAGAAATCAGATGGAGAGTTAACGTGGGAGCAACGTACAGGGACTTCAAGCCCTGGCTTTATTTTTAGAGCTTTGTAGCTAGAACGAGAGTCAAACTTTGTGGTTTCATTTTTCCACAGGTTCATTTCCCATTCACAATCTTGCCCCTGCATTGACGTTTTGCTCGTCTTTGCTTCAGGACATTTTAGCTGTTTTGTTTTATCCAAAACCTCTTTGGGTTTCTTCACAGATACTTGGGGAATATATTCAGCCAGTTTGGAAGAGATCAAGAGCTCAGTGATGCTGTTGTCACTTCCCATCTCAAACAAGTCAACAACAAATGTGTTTTGTTTGATCTGGATTAGGTGGATGAGTAAGGCTTTTCCAGTCACGGCTTTTCTGAAGAGCTGACACGTTGTGCTGGGCCAGATGTCGTCTAAAGGGAAAATGTTAACAAGCGTGCAACATATGGCAAACGAGGGCATGCGGGTAAACGTCGTGGGTATATTCTTAATCAACTTGTGCGGCACTTTTTCAACGTTCCCATAGTCGATAAAAAGGATTTCGGCTCCGTGCTCGAGTACATCTATCACTACACCCCTGTAGAAATGCAGGTCTTTGTCGTAGAGAGCGCAGCACAACGCCCCTACTTCTGGATTCAGAAGGACTTCTTCATCCAGCTTCACCTGACTGAAGTGGTTTCCTATTTTGGTCATCATTTCCTCAAACTCTTGATTACGCTTCTTGGTTCTGATCCAAAAGTGGTTTGGATCCTGAGCATACTCAACGTATCCCACAAAGACGGAATCGACTTGAAATTCCTCTGCTTCTCTGGTTTGGCTCAATGAGTCACCCAGAATTGTCTTGTAGTTGTCGTATCGTTGCTGAGGTGATGGTTCCTCAACATCCGAAAATGTCTCCGATGAAAGATTTTGAATTTGCTCTGGTTCTTCCACATTTGTCTCTTCATCGCTTAGCACTGTGATGGTGTGCAAATAACTCTCTTTATCAAAACCAGTGATCTCCACATAGAGAACTGATCCAAGCAAGCCTGCCTTGAGGAGACTGAGCTGCTGAGTTCTGAACGTCTTGTCCTGGTCAGCCGAAGGGGGAAGTGTGCACGGAAATGCCATTATTTCCATCGAGTAAAACAGAGGTGGCAAGCTGTGGACGTTCTCAACTTTTGCAGTCTCAAAGAATCCGTAATCAATGAAGAAAACTCTTACTTGAGAGTTGGCTGGCAGGAACTGCACACAGCCTCGGTGCCATCTCTGATCTTTTCCTTTGACTGCACACAGAACACCCAGGTTCTCTGGAGCCTTCTGAACGTATCCTTTGGTTTTGCTCTCACAAATTTCTTCCAGCTTCTTAGAAACTTGCCACAGCTCTGCTGCTGCGTTAGCCATCTGACAGTAAAACAGCCCGGGGTGCAAACCAGCGGTTATTCGCACTTTAGCACGTGTCCCGAAACTAATTTTGGGCCCACAGAAGGACAAAATGTCTGGATATCCCTGCAAGCTGGATGATCTGTAGCAAAATTCTTGTTCTCTTGATTTTTCAACGAGCAGGTCAGGAACAGGCTCCATGTTTTGTTTGAGTGGCACCTCTGTAAGCATGCTAACCAGGAAGAGGAAAGTATCTCTGTCCACATGCCTACCAAAGCCATGTCGAACAAGGTCCGAGTTGATGTCGGGTGCCTCCAAAAGGAGGACCTTGTGAGGAAGAAATGCTTGGATGAAACCAGTGACACTTTTGCCAATCAGGCTTGAAACATATTTCTCAACAACGGAGCGAGAACAATTCTGGAGGATCAGCACATTTGCAAGAAACCCACTGACTATTTTTGGCGGAAGGCTGAACAGGTCATCCGAACAGGAAGATATGTGAGCGACGTCGAGACTCAGGACATTTCCACAGTCTATGAGGAAAACATCAAGCAGGTCCTCCTTTCGGTTCTGAACTCTCCCCCTGAACCAGCGAGCGGAAGTCACATCTTCAACCAGGCAGAAATCAGTAACGTCCACCTCAGCTTTAGTCTTTGGTATGTTCTGAAGCTCTTGCTGCAAGATGTTGTAGTCCAGTTCACAGATGGAATGATACTGGCCCTGAAAGTGTATGAGGGTGGCTTCAGGGCTCCAGTCCAAGTGAGTAAATCTGAGACCCACTGACCAAAGTGCATGTTGTGTCACTACACCCGAGTCTTGTGACCTGCAAATTAAAATAGCATTAATTAATAAAATATATTCTCTCTGTAATGCTTTATTGGATAATTTTAGTTTATAGAAGCAGGAGCCCCTTTTCCAACAAGCCCGTTGTAGTGCTAGTTGGGTTCTACCAACTCTCTTTGGTTTTCAGCTGCCTAAGCATCAGTTTCTTGGTTTCAAACCAGTGCTTAACTAGTTCTGTCACAAACTTTCCTGGACAATAAATTGCCCAAGAAATTATAGCAATAAGTGATAATATTATTTGGAGAAAACTTTCTATTAATATGTTAATAGTACATGTACACCATTTGAACAATCAATACCACTTTCTACAACAAAGGAAAGACATTTTACTATCCGTTATGAATTGGATTATTATAATAAAAAAATCCAAAAAGGGATGAACTCAACAATACCACCCTTCAGAATTATAATAATCGCTAGGCTCAGACAAGAAAAACAGGCAAAATTACCATTACAAGTTCTCTAAGAAATAATTTCAAATTGGCAACAAGTAAAAAAAACAAAACAAAAACGAAAAAGGCATTTTACTTTGCCACTTTGAATATATGGATCACTAACGCAAGATGAATGTGATTTTTACCCATTAAAAGCGCCAAAGCCAAAAACACATTAAAAAAAAGAAAAAAAGAGGCTTTGGCACGCGCTATCCTGAGCCGTGTTACCATAGTTTGATGTGAGGGTATTTTTGTGTTTGAATTTTAGTTCTTTTTTAGTTTAAAATATCTCAATTGATGTCTTGGGTCTTGGCACTTTGGCTTTTGGCACTTCTTTGTTTCTATTACCCTACATTTCTATTTCTTCTACCTTTTTTCTATAGTTTTTTTGTGTTCTACCTTATTGCTTTGTTCATTTTAACCCTTTGTTATATATCTTATCTTTAGTTAGTTTCTAGTTTCTTGCTTAAAAAGAACTGATCCATCCATTCATCTTTAGTCGTATTGATTACTGCAACAGCGTCCTCACAGGTCTACCTAAAAAGACAGCTGCAGCTAATCCAGAACGCTGCTGCCCGTGTTCTCACTAGAACCAGGAAAGTAGAACACATCACCCTGTTCTTAAAACCTTATACTGGCTCCCTATAGCTCAGAGAATAGACTTTAAAATACTCCTACTAGTTTATAAATCAATGAACAGTTTAGCACCAGAGTATGTTGGAGACATGCTGTCACTATACCAACCCAGCAGACCACTCAGGTCCTCCAACTCAAGCTTACTAAACATTCCTAGAATTAGAACTAAACAGGGAGAGGCAGCTTTCAGCTTCTATGCTCCACAAATCTGGAACAAACTTCCAGCAAAATGCAATAATGCTGAATCATTAGGCTATTATAAGTCAGAGATTAAAACTCTACTATTCAGATCTGCCTTTGAGTCCTAAATTGCGTTTTTTGATCACTCTTTGATTCTCGTGGTTTTTTCGTTTTTGGTTTTTTTAATCTGATGTGCTTTCTCTGTTTTTAATCTACATTCTTTTGCATAAAATTGTTTCTTATAACTTACCTAAATTGCTCCTTGCACAGTTCTCCTTTTATTTTATTAATGGCTTCTCTTTTTTTTTTTTTTTAAATGTCATACTCTCATACACATTTTATTTTATGCTTCAGTTACTAAATGCATTTTTTTGAGTGGTGATCTGTTTTAATTTTTGTATTTTTATCATGTATTTGGTTTCTTTACCAATGAATCATGTAAAGTGCCTTGAATTGCCTTGAGTTGATAGTTTGCTTTATAAATAAAATTGCCTTGCCTTGTTGAGGATTGTTTTCTGTTTATTTCTTGTTCCCTCCCCACCTTTCCACTCCCCGGCCCAGCTTATTGAATTTACCTGTTTTCTTCCCTTCACCTGCATCCGTTTGTCATTAATTAGTTCTCAGCTTTCTCAGTTAATTCCTAACCCCCCATGGCTAAAATATTATATCCTGATATAGCTCAGTTTATATAATGATATACTTCACGATATAGCAAATTTTCTGTTCTTTTATTTCAACATATTCAAATTTTTAACCTGGACCTATTTTTTTTATAGCATTTATTAAGTTCAATTTCTCACCCAGACACGGAAGATTTCACAAGACAAGACTTCGGAAGAAGTTTATATCCGGTACGAACAGTTTATATTAGGACTGCCAAAAACGATTATTTTGATAATCAATTATTTAGCCGATTAATCAACTAAACAGATCACGTTTAAAATGCATGTTATTGCAGGAGCAAGCATCTGCTCTAATATTTGCGTGTTACGAAGTGTTATGTAGTATCTAAAATAGTGATTTTTTAGATGATAGCTCGTTTAACATTTTTGTGAACTATATAAAAAACAAGTGTTGCAGCAGACCAGGGCTGGGCGATCTGGCTAAAATATTATGTCCTTATATAGCTCAGTTTATATAATGATATACTTCACGATATAGCAATTTTTCTGTTCATTTATTTCATGAATAGTTTATAAAAATGTACAACACGGAAATGCGTTTTTAAATGATAGATGACAATAACATCACTCAGACTCATCATGTAGTGATCTTCTTTCATCTGTGGGAGCTATGGATAGATGGATTATTATGGATGGACTATTTGAAAAGCATCCAAATTTTGCTGCGATACCTGCTGTCACTCATTTTGGTAACTTTACAGCACGTTTTTGCCGTAGTGTTTTTTTCTCCCTCCTCATGCACCCTCTCGTTTTCATTTGTTTAATCAAGTTATGGTTATCGATGCAATTTGGATATAAGAAGACCGACGCAGATCAGACAACAGTTGTTTGTAAAGTTTACCAGCTCCCGGTCCGACTATTGGAGACCAACACTATACATTTATTTTATCAGCTGTTCAAGAACCACAACAACGAATACAGAGAGTCAATGAGCAAAAGCTGCAAAAGCAGCATCGAGTCGTGGCGTAAGGTCTGATAAACTCCAGATACAGACGCTGTATTACACCACTGAGGTGTTTCTAGCGAACGAAATGGCTTTTAGAGCCGTTGTCGTTCTGTCTGAGGGGAGGTCAGACACACAGGGAGATCAACTTTGGGTTTTCTGATAATCTTGTTTAGATCCCTTGTCTGAAACGTGTTGGTTATAGTCTTCCTACCTGTTTGTTCATGTGTTGCAGCGCAGGAATCCCATAAGGTGCATTTTCACGCAATTTGCTGCTTTCAAAACATTTTGGTGCTTAAACGATAGTTTCATATAAAACGATAGACATTTTCTATCGTCCTGACGATATATTTCGTCATATCGCACAGCCCTGCAGCAGACATCAAATAATCAAGCAATACAACAGCCTCTTCAGTCAGGAGCTTAATCAAGACTAATAAATGATCCTTACAGAAAGATCCTTCCTGCCCATTGTAATGCACATTTTCTTTGTGAATTGTGCATTACACAGAACGTTACTGCTACATTGTCGATTTCTAAAAATGCTTCTGGTGACACTGCAGCTGAGCCTGATTGCCACAACTGCGCATTGGCGTGAGGGGCAGAAAGGCAGACAGATAAAGGGACGGCGACTATTTTAAGAGAAAAACAAAGCTTTGAAAAAATAAACGATAACATTGATTACAAAGATTGTTGTAGACATTTTTACTCGTCAACGTTATTCTGATGAATTGACGAATCTTGGCAGCCCTAGTGTATAGCAATATAATGGGAGTGGTGGAGGCAAGAGATTTGTCACCTGTAGAAAGGAGTTTTATGGTAGATTAGGGATGTCCGATATTATCGGCCTAAAGTCATTATCGGCCGATATTGGCATTAAAATGTAACTAGTTGAATTTCACATAATTGTCCTTCTTGCTTCTATTTGTGTAAGCTACAGAGCAGCACGTATTAACCACACTGACCAGACTTTATTTCACTAGTGTTTAACGCAACCTTTGATAACTGATGGCTAACAGCAGCTAGTCTGGACAGATCAAAGTCTTCAGTGTGTACTGCAATGTTTCAACATACCTTTTGTCTCTTTGGTGGAAAGATGGAGACACACGAGGAAAACAAACAAGCATGCAAATCGAAATTATTGTGCCTGGAAAAAAGTTTATTGAGCTCATTTGAATTTTTAATTCGATACATTGATTTATTTTGACAGGCCTATGCTTAACATAGCACCAAACGCTTGCTGGGCCAGAGCTGGTGCTTGATAAGAACTCTTTTGTCTCTCGTCTGCACGGTGATACAGCCAAGATGTTAGTGGTGTGCAGATTCAAAAGTGCTCGAAATCAAAAATAATTCCAGAATCATTTATTGTAATTGTTAAAATGACGACAACATTAAAGTCCAGCGTGCAGCCTGCACATTTTTAGGGAATGGACCAATGAAACGTTATGGCTGCAGCTTCAGTCATGCAGAACGAAAATAACAAACTACAGCAAATATTTTGCACTCAAGTTGAGTTAAATTTTAGAAGCATTGTCCTCTTTCCCCCCGGAAATGTACACTTTTCAGCTACTGTTTATGATTGAACTGTTTTACTTACTTCTGTTGTTCTGGTCCTAGCTTGGACTGCATTACAGCAAAATCTCGTCCTGGTCAAACCTCCAAAATAATCTACAGGGAATACAAATATTACATTCACGGTTAGTGCCAAATTCATTACAGCGGACCCCCAGGACTCTCAACCAAAACCTCGACCAAAGCTGCCCGCAAAATAGAAACAATCCATGTACTGAGACCCCCTCTAAAAAAAACCCTCAGAATTGCCTGTTTTAAAAGTTCTGACACCAAATATCCACTGTATTACTGTGATTTAAAAAAAAAATTCCACAGAATGGCAAAAAACATAAAGAAACTAGAATATGAAGCATATAAACCCTGCATTAGAAAACAGACGAGAAAAAAAAAAGTTTCTGAACAATATGAAGCTTCTCAAACTATCAACCACAATATATTACAATGTCACTTTAATGTAGTAAAAAACAAGATTTCACAACAATAAGGTGCTTTTCTTTTTAGTAGCTTTTAAATATTAACCTATTTAACTTTTTTGCACGGATGACACAAACAGTTTAAACAGCAGCACTTACAAGCTAAGTAAAATTACTTAAATCATGGTTATAACAATAGTAAATAAGTTATAGTGAGTAAACTAAAGAAATATTGCTCTGAATTAATCAAATACCTAAATAAACCAGCTTTAATAAACATAAAACAATGAGCCATTATGAAACAGGAAATAAAATAGGGATTTAAAGAAATGAGATGTAAAAACTGACTCAAATATAAATCTGAAAGTATTTTCATGTGCACAAAGTGGAAAGTATCCCAAATGATCTAAACCAAACAAACAAGTAAAATATTTATGTTATAAATTGGACAAACCAGAAAAAAGTTATCATCTCTAAAGAAGATAAGTTAGAATTTTCCCTCCCTTTTCCACTAGTAATATTTAATTCTAACTCTGAAGATTGGAGTAAATGTCAAGATTGACTGACAATGAGTGGATGCTGGGATCTGACTCTACCTTCAAACTTTATTATACTTTAAATTCAGCTTGTGTTTTCTAAGTTAATAACCTACCCTCGATTTTAGGTTGACATCTGACCTTCCTGCAAGTGGTTACGATAAAGTTACTGTGGTGTAGCATAAAAATGTCGTTATCTGGTTAGTCGGCTGTTAAGTTTTCAAGGACTTATGTAGTAAAATAAGCAGATTTAATAAGTTAGGAAATCATTTTTCAGCTTTATCTACCCATCTCTTATATTTGAAATATATCAATTGTACAGGAATCCTTTGGAACGTGTTTTTATTTTTGGGATTTACATTTTTTGAATATCGCAGTAAAATAGTTGCCTTTTGACATTTGAAAAGCAGACAACTGAAAAACGGTTGAAAACAGTGACTCAGCGAATTAGCTTCGTTTAGCGGGAGCTAACTGAGCTAGCACAGGCGACCCCGCTAACGTTTTACCGGAATCCAGTTTAAACTCTGGTCGGATTTAACGTGAGCCAATATCGCTACATAGGAACAGTGGTCGAGTGGTGACACGTTCCTGACCGCTATTGTTGACCCGACTCACCTTGGCGCCCGTTTCCTGCTAGCTGTGATCCCCGTCAGGTCCAATTTACCAACGGCTGTGAACAGAGCTAGCCTCCAGCTGGGCTACAGTTGATGCAAGGCAAATTTCTGCGGGGACTAAATCAATACATAATTGTGCATCTCTTGCACGTTATAATAATAAATAACTATAATAAAAATAATTATAAATAATAAAATATATTCATTTAGTTCATTAAAATACACAAACCGTATTAACTCGTTTTTTTAAAATAAATAAATGAACAACTAAAAATAATTAAATCAATTAATTCATCATCTTGCCCAAGTTACACAAATAAAATAACGCTAAAAAGTAAATACATTAATAAATCACCACCTAGTTCGGGTTATGAAAAAAAACATTTAATTAATATTTACCTTATAAACATACGACCCCCATATTACCCCTTTTTTTTACCTTATAAATTAATATATCCATTGTACCTGTCTTGAGCTGTCGTTTTCGTTTTTGAGATACAAAATTAGGCAATCTGGGCCCCTTTTAATTCAAATTAGATTATTTAAAATATACCGAATTCATGCCAAGGGGAATGTAAATGATGTCATAACTCATCAAATCTAAAAGATAAATAAATATGCACAAGATAAATAACAAATATCCTTTTAGACAATTCAAATACCCAAACATTGAATCGTGTTTTTTTGTTTTGTTTTGTTTAAATAAATACATTTAAATAGATAAAATAATTAATTCACCTTTTCGTGCAGGTTACAGAAAAAATAACTAAAATAAATAAATGACTACGTATTTCAGGTAATGATTATTAATGAATTATTAAAAGTAGTGCTGTGTTGAAATTTCTTTTTACTCTGAATCGATTTGTATAAAAATTCAAAGAATCAAAGCATTTCACAAGTCCAAAAATCTATTTAGTTGTTTAACATAATTTGACATTTTTTCTCAATGACTCAGCCAGTTTTGTCATTGCATTATAGGTATATAATTAAGGTAAAAGCTCAAAAATTCGTTTTAATAGCACTGATCCATATCAATATCGAATTGGAGCAGATTGGATCACATTGTGGTAATCATTTTTAAATCTTGAGATTTAAAAGCCATAAAAAAAAAATAACATCAAATTGGGTTTGTCTTTAGTTAGAATTCAATTTCATATCATTTTATTTAAATGAAATTCTTGCAACGTATCTGAAGAGGCTTCTGACTAAAAAACTGTTCCTGTATGACAACCCGACGACTTTCATGACGTGCCAACAGCTCATAATCCAACAAACAGAAACAAAATTCTTAAGATTTCTTGGATTTCACAATCAATTGTTACAAGCACTGCTAATCAACCTCGTTTCCTTTTGCTTCCCATTTTAAAGACTGGCTAGAAGACATGGTTATCTGTGACACATATGTACGTCCCATGGAAACAGAAAGTAATACTGTACTTCAAAGTTAAAACCAAGAGAACACCTCAGATATATTTACTTTATGATATACCAATTGTAAGCAATACCCAATGATCGGTTTTTGTGATTTTGTTGGAATTAATTAATTTTAATTAGTATCAAAGCTACATAAAATTACCCATACATTTTTTTTTTTTTACTGTAAAATGAAACTCCTGGAATAAAATAGCAATAATTGCACTTTAAGGCTTTTTACGCAGGTGTGTTGTGGGTGCCTGTAAGTGCGGAGCCAAGTCTAATTGAGCTCACATTTAACCCAAAGACAAACACAAACATTTCCAGATATTTCAGATATAAATCTGTCCTGATCAAACAAAAACAAAGTGAGTGAAATCTGTGTGTGTTTAACCTGAAGGAAAAGGCCAGCTGACTGTGGGAGGTATAGGTAGATGGATGGATAGACAGATGGATGAGGGCTTTTCTGTTAATCATTAATAAAGTGGATTAGCTCAGTCTTCTGTAAATATGATGAATGCATCCACAGCTTCATTAGTTCTTCCCTACCACAGCGCAGCTTCAGTTCTCCAAAATGCTGAGCCTGATGCTTGTGATCTTCATCTTTAGCTGAAACGTAGCGTTTAAGGATTGTTTAGTCCTTGTTCAGAACATTTATGGACCAGTAGATGAAAACGTTCCTTTTATTCAGTAAATTAAAGAAAACTTTTAGAGTTTTTCTATCCCCCTCATCTTGCCAATGAACCGCAGCAGTGAGAGTTCAGCCAGAGGGGACATGTTTCTTATTCACTCTTTTACGAAGACTTTGCGCAGCTCACCAGATGTGGCACACTCAGATTTTAATGGACAAACATCTTTTCATCAAGCAGATGATTCTGGGATTAAATCAGGTATGTATCACTCTCTGATTACTCTTCTCAGAGGTAAAAAAATTGCTTTTAGATTAATAAATGTTCAACTGATTCAACTGTTTTTCCCTCTTATAACACAGTGATTTAATTAAAACTTGAATTAAAGCAGTAGCACCAATTAACCACAGGATGGTGCCACAATTTGACAGATTTATGATTATTTAATTAATCTGTTTTTTGTTCAAATAAATATTTTAAAGGTTTTAACTTTGCTGTCTATATTTACTGAGTTCATCCGCAGCTTTGAAATAAAATTTTAAAATATCTCTACAGAAGTGTATTCAGCTTCATTACTGTTATTTTCCTAACTTTATGAAGCTGTTGTACACTTCAAATGTCTGTAAAAATATTTTATTCATACAACTTTTTCAGTATAAAGAAGCAACATCAGTGTTTGTTTATTATTACCAGAGAAAATGTTACTTTACATTAGATGGTAATCTGCAGAAAATACACTCCACAGAGTTCATTATCATCTTTATTACACCTAAATGTTGTCATTTTTACTAAGGTAGGTACAAATGACACCAATTTGTGGTAAGCTGCCTAAATCAATTTACTTTTCAACTCACTTTTATTTATATATTGCCAATTCACAACAAATGTCATCTCAAGTCACTTTACAACAAAAAGTCATTTCAATATAATTGTATTGAAATGGCCTAATGCAATGTCTCATACATTTTTATTTCCCCAAAAAAACATTTATAATTTTACTTTATCCGTGTAAGATACAAAAAGGATAAGGAAAAAATATTCGTGAGGATTATAAATTATAAAAATAATACAAATTCATGGTTATTTAAAGTGAAAAAAAAAGAAAATTGGATTTAATTTACGGGAACCTGATGAGAAAGAACAAAAGTTTACGTAAAACCTCTAAAAATCTTTGTTTTTAAGTTGAACTTGGTTTTCTTTTTTGGTTGTGTCTTTTGAAATAAATGTCTCTTATGTAATTTACACACCATTTTAAATTCTGCTCTTCATCATAAAGCTTCTAAGAAATAACAGACACGATAAATTAGCTAAGAATTGAAATGATGTTTTGGTAATTAAGTCAACTTTTGATTCTGGATTTTTGGAAACTCTTGTTTCCTCCACTATTGGCTCCATCGCCGGTTTATGTTCACATTCGGCTGTTCTCCCTTCTTTTGCATCACTGTGCTTTGCTCTCCTTCAGTGTTGACGCTAATAGATCACATGATTGGATTATGCAACATGTGCTGGCTGTTTGTTTTAAATGTGCCAACATAGAAGCCTTGGCTCAACTGTCTTAATTTAATCTTCACCCCTGAAATTATTTTAAAATTTGAGTATCTATAATCTTTCTTGCTCATTTAGTAATTGTGTACAGTGGCTCTTAAAAGGCTGTTTATTCAAAAATAAATTGAATAGATAAATTTGCCATTAATGTGATTTAAATTCTGCAGAATTTAACTGAAAAAGAAACTGAAAGAGACAGGGTTCAGAGTTTAGAGAGAGACCAATTCATCTACCAGTCATGTTTTATTAACTGATGGATAATGCCAATGAAAACCCAGACATGCACAGGGAGATGGATGCAAACTCTATGCACACAAAAAACCCAGGCTGGGATTCTAACCCAGGACCTTCTTGCTGCAAGGTAACAGTTCTGGGGACATGCATATTTACCAATGTGAAAAACCTGCGTTACGTTTGCTTTCGTCAAGTTTGAAGAAATAAAGGTGGTCAGAGCTTGCTATTATTGATGGAGCAATTAATTATGCTTCTTACCAGAATATCCTCAGTGCTGATGGTACATCAATACATCCGGCTCCAAATAGCTAAAGAAGAAAAAATAACAATTGTCAAAGTCTAGATTTCTGACTGAACAAGCCGGAGAAATCTCCAATGTCGCTGATATGAAACAATCTTATGATAAAAAGTGGGTCAAAATTCCTTCATAACCCAAGAACAGGTTGGTAAGAATAACCTTTTACCTGAATAAATCAAATGTTCATTTAAAATCAGCATTTTGGTTTCAGTCAGCTGATCTTTGACTGATTTCTGAGTTAATTAGAAGAAATGTGTATTGGCAAGAATCTGGTGATGTGATATTTATCACAATACATGTGATATATTGCGATACTATGTATAAGACTACATATTGTGGTTTTAATTTAACTGTAGAAAAACTGTCACAGAATTGAAAACACTTCAACCTGTTTCATTAATAACACATCCAGTTTTATTACTAGATCTAGCAGATCCACCGGTACAAAAAAAGTAAAAACAGCCACCATCTAGCTGCCATACTTTTAATTTTACTACAAAAATGACAACATATCAACCTCATCAAACATGATACTGATGTTTTAAGTTGCAGGAACATATTTTAGGACTTTAATCAAAGTTATTTAACACATTCGTTTGTAGAAAGGCTTATTCTTTAGAACATTTACTCTCTGTCCACACAAATAAAAAAATGAATAAAAAATTTCCAGGGAATACAACAAGTCATTAAAGGGTCACAGTAAAAGTCCTAATACTGCAATATTCAGAAACTATGGGTCTGCTTATTGGTTCTTTTCAGTATTTTCTACATCATTTTTTTTACCTTTGCTCCGTACCACTAAGCAATTAAACTTGAGGGATAAATAAAGGTAGAATTGTTTTCATGGTCGAATAAATGAAAAATTTATCACAAGCGGCGTTCAGCCTGAAATGACAGCTGCAAAGTTAAGAAGGAAAACCTTGGAGGCTTAGTTAGAAACACTGAACCTGAAATTAATTAAGAAACACTCATGAAAAATTCAATTAGAGGAGAAATGTCAGATTAAATTCTATTGAGAGCACATTAACAAACTATTTTAAGAGATGAGCAATATAAAGAGTTAAAAGAAAAGAGCAGATTGTCGTTCTTTATGCCTCCTTGCTTAAAAATGCCACGTTTTTAAATTACAGAGAAGGTTTAAAATTGTTAAGTGCAGTAAAAGTTTATTAGGTTGCTTCAACAGGACTCCCTTCTGCTTAGCGAGCACAAACAAATCTATATTTTAATCCTATAGCGTTTTTGTCTGACTTAGATTAGTGGGCAAAGAAAGCCAGAAAGAAAAGCCAAAAAGTTCATCGCTGTACGTGTCATTCTGTCTCTTCTATTCATGAAAAGTCCAACTGAACCGAATTATTTCCAACTGAAGTTTTGGGTGCATGCTGGAAAATGCATTCTTTGTCTGTGCTGTAAAATGCAGAACCGTCCGCACATTTTTCAGGTGAATTTTAGCCGAGGTTGTGGCTTAAACATTCCCACTGTTCTACAAATGAAATCCAGACAGTTGTGCTCAGTTGTGTTTCCATGCAGAAGATGGCAATGAGACGCCGTCGTCTGAAGATGAGCACGATCTGATGGACATGAACTCTGACCTGACAATGAAGCAAGGCATCGGTGCCTCCAGAAAGACCATCAGTCAGATCATTAAGGACAAGAAGAAACAAACGCAGCTAACTCTACAGTGGTAAGAGCTTCATCTTCTACTAATGATACAACTATCCTGTTTTTCTCTCTATATAGAACATAAATATGTTCTGTTTTAGGGGATTTTAGGATTAGCAAAGGTTTCTTTTTGCTAAATGCCACAATAATACGGGAGAGAACCTGTAAGATTTATTTATTAATGTCTTCAATATCTGAAATGTACATGCAGAATAACTACTGTCTCTTTAAACTTTGAGGTAAAGACCAGATGATGCATCCTATAGGTCAACTGAGATATTTGACTTAATTTTAGACACGCCTGGATTTACATTGCTCGAAAAAATAAAGAGAATGCTTAAACAACACGATGTAACTCCAATTTAATCACACTTCTGTTAAATCAAACTCTCCACTTAGGAAGCAACACTGATTGACAATCAATTTCACATGCTGTTGTGCAAATGGAATAGACAACAGGTGGAAATTTAAGGTAATTAGCAAAACACCCCCAATAAAGGTTTTAGTTCTGCATTTGGTGACCACTTCTTAGTTCCTATGGTTTCTGGCTGATGTTTTGGTCACTTTTGAATGCTGGTGGTGCTTTCACTCCAGTGATAGCATGAGACGGACTCTACAACCCACACAAGTGGGACAGATAGTGCAGCGCATCCAGAATGGAACATCAATATCAGCTGTGGTAAGAAAGTTTGCTGTTTCTGTCAGTGTAGTATCCAAAACATGTAGGCGCTACCAGGAGACAGGCCAGAATATCAGGAGACGAGGAGGATGTCGTAAGAGGGCGATAACCCAGCAGTAGGACTGCTACCTTTGCCTTTGTGCAATGAGGAACAGGAGGAGCAGTTCGCAGCCGAGTGTGAAGCGGCTGGGGTGAGGACCAGCACCTCCAAATCCGAGACCATGGTCTTGAGCCGGAAAAGGGTAGAGTGCCTTCTCCGGGTCGGGGATGAGGTCCTTCCTCAAGTGGGGGAGTTTAGGTATCTGGGAGTCTTGTTCACGAATGAGGGAAAAATGGAGCGGGAGATCGATGGACGGATTGGTAAGGCGTCTGCAGTTATGCGGGCGCTGTACCGGTCTGTCGTGGTGAAGAGAGAGCTGAGCCGAAAGTTCCTACCCTCATCTATGGTCACGAACGCTGGGTGGTGACCGAAAGAACGAGATCGCGGATACAACGGCTGAAATGAGTTTCCCCCGTAGGGTGGCTGGGCTCTCCCTTAGAGATAGCGTGAGAAGCTCGGTCATCCGGAGGGGGCTCAGAGTAGAGCCGCTGCTCCTCCACATCGAGAGGAGCCAGTTGAGGTGGCTCGGCATCTGGTCAGGATGCCTCCTGGACGCCTCCCTGGTGAGGTGTTCTGGGCACGTCCCACCAGGAGGAGACCCAGGGGAAGACCCAGGACCCGCTGGAGGGATTATGTCTCCCAGCTGGCCTGGGAACGCCTCGGGATTCCTCCCGAGGAGCTGGTCCAAGTAGCCGGGGAGAGGGAAGTCTGGGCCTCTCTGCTTAGGCTACTGCCCCCGCGACCCGACCCCGGATAAGCGGAAGATGATGGATGGATGGATGGATGGCCAGGAGGAGCCCTGCAGAACGATCTCCAACTGGCCACAAATGTAAATTTTCTGCTCAAATGGTTAGAAACAGACTCCATGAGGGTGGTATGAGGGCCCGACATCCACAGGTGCGGGTTCAGCTTACAGTCCAACACCTTGCCAGAGAACTCCAAGATTGGTAACTTCTCCAATGGCATCCTGTGTTCTTCCCAGATGAAAGAAGCTTCACACTAAGCACATTTTATAGACGTGACAGAGTGTGGAAACGCCGTGGAGAACGTTCGTCTGCCTGCAACATCCTCCAGCATGACCGGTTTGGCAGTGGGTCAGTAATGGTGTGGGTGTGGGATTTCTTTGGGGGGGCTGCACAGCCCTCCATGTACTGTCAGAGGTAGCCTGACTGTCATTAGGTACCAAGACAAGATCCTCGGCCACTTGTGAGGCCACATGCTGGTGCTGTCGGCCCTGGGTTCCTCATAATGTAAGACAGTGGTAGACTGCATGTGGCTGGATTGTGTCAGCATGTCACCATGGGTTGATAGAGTTGATTTCCATCGATAATTTTTGTGTGATTCTTGTTGTCAGCACATTGCACTGTGTAAAGAACGTATTTCGTGAGAATATTCCACTCATTCACATCTTGGATGTGTTATTATAGTGTTTCCTTTATTATTTTTTTAAACAATGTACTTTAAGGCTGCACCTGGAACACTCTGCTGTATGGTTTGACACAAAGATGTCAGGAGGAGGAGAATCGCTAAGCTTCTCCAGTCTGGGTCATCTTTGGGAACAGTTTCTAGAAGCTTAAAGGCGAAATGGTGGGAACGTCAAAAAGTCATAACACTCAGAAAAGAGACAGGTTCTGGTCCAAAATGTGCAACTCGAGCCCAGAAACAAAAGTTAAAGACTTTGTGGAGATGCTGCTAAAGCTGGTTAGATAATGTCGTCATGCAGAGTGAAACATGTCCTGTAGCAATATGGGCTGACAGGCCACTCAGCGAGGAAGAAGTCGTTACTCCAAAAGCCAGATTTTAGTTTGCAAACATACAGAGACAAAGATGTTATTTGCTGGAGAGTTGTCCTGTAGTCTGATGAAACTGAAATGGAACCTTTTATAGAGAACAACCATCTTTACATTTGGAGGATAAAAGGGAACAGAATCCCTACTGTGAAGTACAGGTGGGGCAGCATCATGCTGTGCGGCCTCATAAAATAGATGGCATCATGAGAAAAGATAATTTCCCCATGTTTATGGGGAAATATTGAAGCAACATCTAAACAGATCAGCCCGGAAGTTAAAGCCCTGGTCCATATGGGTCGTCCTGACTGATGATGATAAGGCGCATTGGAGCAAGACGACCTACAAACCTGACCCCGTTCTACCAGTTCCATCTGGCGGGAATGGGCCAGAACGCCAGCAAAATATTTAGAAAAGGAAGAAAACCAAAATGATTTGACCCAGTCACATGGTTCAAAGGCGACACTGCAAAATACTGAGGGAACGCATGTAAACGTATAATTTCAACTGTACAGTTGTTATAATATAATTCAAACCCTCTGAGGACCACTGTGGGTACTGCAACAAATCTTCTGCTTTATTTATAATAACGGTATGAATGATGTTAATTATTTAGCTATCACTCAGAGAAAATAAAGAGAAGAATGGGCGATACAGCCTCAAATCTAAAGCAGTATCTATTACAAAATGTTCTTTCTTTATATGTCCATTCTCACCTTCCAGACACATTACAGCAGAACAACTTCCAAAGGGGTTACAATACCACTGAAAGAAACTATACTACGCAAAATGCATTACAACAATTGAAACCTTTTTTCAAAATGATTAATGCACAAATATTCTCACAACATAAATTAAAAAGGAAGATATTTTGAATTAGGTTAGATAAAATCTAAATGTTATGAAAATAAAGTTTAAAATTCTTTGCTTTTCTGGTTATTTATTTATACATTAAGTATCGCACAAAGAGGAAATCTGCACATATTTGAATAAAAAAAACAACAACTTCAAAGTTCAACCGGTTTCTTTACCGTTAAATAAAAAAAATAAAAACAGCTAGTTTTAACCTTGCAATATCTTGTGTAAAGACGAACACTTACGTCACTATTTATCGTCCCAGCATACCTGGTACAAAGTATGTAGGCACAGCTCAATGACATCATCCATCACGGTATGGCAGTATTGTTAAAATCTCTACTTTTGGCTAAATTTATATATTTTCCACCTTATACCTTTGATATTGCCCTTTCCTAGAATAATTCTCGTGATTTTTACATCTTTGCTAAAATCTTTTGCAGTGGTTGAGGTATTTTTTTTATCTTTAGTACCTCTAACTAAATACTTCATCTCTTGTTTTTTTTTTTAAAACTAGGCTTGAGGAGAACTACATCGTGTGTGAAGGAGTGTGTCTACCTCGTTGTATCCTTTATGCTCACTATCTGGACTTCTGCAGGAAAGAGAAACTGGAGCCGGCCTGTGCTGCTACCTTCGGAAAGGTGAGTTTATTTTCCTTTAATGTATAAAGAAAATCTGAGTTCTTTTAATTTCACACAAAATGACACACAAATAAGTGGATATTATGGATGAAAGGCACATTTATTTGTATCGAACCACTCTTGCACAGGGGAATTCAAAAATCTTGGAAACATGTTTCTTTATTTTGAGGCATTTGGCCTAATTTGTTAAATTTACAAACCTACAGCCGTTTAAAACTTGAGTTTTTCCTTATGTAGACTTCTTAAGAACAAAAGATACTCCTCAGGCAAAACACAACTGCAGTGTGTGAACAACTAAGTCTATTTTTCTTCCTTTGTAGTCATTGGAATTTGTTGCAGCCAAGTGCTGCATGTTCTGGTAAATGCATGTTGTATTCATTGCATAGTTCAATTACAGCATTTATAATTATGCTCTAATTATCAATAGGGAAACCAGGGATCAATGTTTCAGAAAATGAACCCCGGATGACACAATCTAATTTATGTTTGCTTTATTTGTAGATTTATCAACGATTAGGAATGGTTCTTGGCGTATAAAACTTTGAATTCAAAGGCTTTCATACTCTATTTCAGTGAAAATGATGCACTGTTTTAAAATAAAAGAGTTTGAAGATTAACCTGTGTAAGCTCTCTGCCTCTTCTCTTCATCAGACGATCCGACAAAAGTTTCCTCTTCTGACAACAAGAAGGCTCGGCACCAGAGGACACTCCAAGTAAAGAGAGAATTAGAAAGATGGGAAAATTTGAGAAAAAAATATAATTACAGGTTGTTTATGTGAAATTATGCATCATTTTGACATTTCCCAGATATCATTACTATGGAATTGGGATCAAAGAGAGCAGCGCTTATTATCACTCTGTGTATTCAGGTAAAGGATTAACCAGGTGAGTTTCAAGTCTCTCTAATCCTGCAGTGAAGTTTACTTCAAACCTTCTGCTATTAATTCCGTAAAATAATAAAACAATTTGAACAGCCGAACATTTTTCTCTTTAATGCTTTTTATTTTGGATTTAATCATTGACGTTTTTGTGTGCTTTTGCTTGCAGATTTTCAGGGAGCAAGCTTAAGAATGAGGTAATTTTTCCCAAAATGCAAAGCAGGGTTTTATACTTCCACTCCTCACGGGAACTCTGTTTCAGCCTAAATCTACGGCCTAAAATTATTAAACATTAGGTTTATAGGCAAAATCTAAACTGTTGAGACATTTTCAATTAATAGATTATACAAGTGAGTAATAAAACCAAAATTCCCAGGATTTTATTCAAATTCAACATTAAATGCTTTTTTTATGTGCTGCTACAGAAAACATATCCAGTTGTTGCTGAACCCATTCAAGTGTTGAGTTTTTGTGTAGATCAAATAAATGTGTGAAGGTGTCATCATTTTCTTTCACTGAACAGAAACAAAACTGAAGTAATTATTATTTTTTAACCTAAAGAGGAAAGATCAAGAGTCAGCACACAGCTTCAGTATTAAAGCTGGAATCTACTGATCAGGAGTGAAATCTGGGTGTAATAATGGAATCAGATTTGAATCTCAAGGGTCATATAATCATGAAGGTCAGCCTTCTATCACCTGACGAACGTTTCTAGGCCAAAAAATACAAAACAAAAACAACTCATCCATGCTCTCTTTAGTCAGCTTTTAGGCAGACCAGTTAAGACGCTGTTACAGTCAACAGCGTCTTCACAGATCTGCCTAAAAGGTCAATTAGACAGCTGCAACTTATCCAGAATGCTCCCGCTGGCATCCTAACTAGAAACAGGAAAGTAGAGCACATCACCCCAGTTCTGAAGTCCTTACACTGGCTTCCTGTAGCTCAGAAGATAGACTTCAAAATACTCCTACTAGTTTATAAATCATTAAACGACTTGGTGCCAAAATATGTTGAAGACCTGTTGTCATTATACCGACCACCCAGACCAATCAGGTCCTCCGACTCTAATCTATTAATCATGAATGAGAAGCAAAGATTCAGAAGCAGCTTTCAGTTTCTGTGTTTCTCTAATCTGGAAAAAACTTCCCGACGACTGCAGATCTGCTGAAACACCGACTTCGTTTACATGCAGCCAATAACCCGTTAAAAACCCAGAAAATTATCAATAACCCCGGTCACGCACTATGCTCATATTCGGGTTTTTAAAACCCAAATATGATCCCTGGGGTACCGCTTTTCTAACCCAAATATTTGGTCATGTTAACGCGAATCGGCATATCCCCATCAAAGGGAACATTGATTTCGGTTCTGCACATCTTCTATTTGCAAGGAATCTTGGTCTTTGGAGTAGAGGAACTTCTTGTATGCGCTGTCTGGCAAACAAATTCCAAGTTATACAGGAGTAACTCTCTCTGCTCACGTAATCAGCTTAATCCGAGTGTTTCAGAAACCGAATAGCGATTTTAACCCGACCATAACCCAGATATTGGTTGCATGTGAACAAAGTCATTGAGTTCCTTTAAAACTAAGCTAAAAACACATCTCTTAAGAGCTGCCTTTGATTTATAATCACTGGAACCTCCTTAAATGTAGGTTTTGATAACTTATTCTGTTATTTTTTTATTAATGCTCAGGGTTTTGCAGATACATTACTGCCAGTCTAGTTCATCATTAGATGGACTTAAAATGATGAACATGTTTCTTCTTGAATCTGAAAGAGAATCTGCAGAGCGGGCTATATTTTAGGATGATGACAGGGAGGCTGTTTAACCTCAAAGGTGTATGATCAGAAATATCAGTAGAAAGAAGCAAAAGCTGGTCCCAGCTACAGGGAAGATTTTTTCTACCAATTATTGAGAAGGTTTCTAGTAATCTTTAAAATAAAAATGTTTTTTTCCAGAGTGGATACTCCTTTTATATTCTGTTATGCTTTATTGGATGTTTGTGTATTTTCTTATCAGAATCAAAGTTCGTGGTCAGATTTACATAATTCTATGAATATTTTGTGTAATTAACTGCAGGGTGGCTTCACCAGGAAATACTCTTTGAGCTCTAAAACCGGAACGCTGCTTCCAGACTTCCCCAGCGCCCAGCATCTTGTGCTGCAGGGAAACATTTCCAGAGAAAAGGTGGCTGATGCATTCCTCTGATATTTGTTTCTTGTAATCAAACACTAATCTTTGTGTTTTGAACAGGCATTTTGATTTAGATTGAAGAAGACTGAATTATCTCTCTTACAGGTCGATACTCTGATCATGATGTATAAAACACACTGTCAGTGCATCCTGGATAATGCCATCAATGTCAACTTTGAAGAGGTTATCATCCATCATGTAGCAGTAAAATACCTTAAAGCTCAAATGTGCCCTTAAACCGATCATTTGATTTTATTATTTTTACTTTCAGATTCAGAATTTCCTGCTCCACTTCTGGCAGGGAATGCCCGACCATTTGCTGCCGCTGCTAGAAAACCCGATTATAGTTGACATCTTCTGCGTCTGTGACTCTATTCTCTACAAGGTTTCCATTAAATACTTTTATTATTTACATTTATTGTGTTTTATTAGATTCAAAAAACTTAATTTATACTAAAATCCTTTCAGCTTTTAGCTGCCTTGTGGATTGATTGAACTTTTACTGCAACAGCACAATTTTCTAGTGCTTTTGAAAGAGGATAAGGGTGTCTAAAAAAAATAATCAGATTTTAATCTCAAATTATGACTTTTCATTTTTCTGAGGAAAAAGAAAACATAACATAACATTTTGAACATAAAGTCAAAATCCTGATGTAAAATTTCAGAATACTAATGAAGAAAAATAGAATTAGAAATTAAATTGAGAATTTGCTGAAAAAGCCACAATTTTAAGAAAAAAAGACGAATCAATTAAAAGTCAAAATGTCGGGAAAAATATGACTGAGAATAAATTCAAAATCCAAAGAAAAATTTTATAATATCAGATTAAAGTCAAAATACTGAGAAAAATGACTTTAAAAAAAAAGAGTAACAGTCAAAGTTCTCATACGAAAAGTCAACATTATAGGTATAAAGTCAAACTCCTGAGGGGAGTAGAATAATCAGAATTTGATATTTAATTTAGAATTCACAGAAAAAAAGCCTTTAAAGAAAAAAGCCGTAATTTAGTGATTGTCATTTTGAGAAAAAAAAGTTCCAATCCTGAGAATAAAGTCAAAATCTAGAGAGAAAAAAAGTTTTAACTTCAGATTAAAGTCGAATTCTGAGAAAAAAGGCACCTTTTTAAAAAAAAGACTTTTCAAGAATTTCAAGAGTAACAAAGTTCTCACACAAAAAGTCAAAAATTTGAATAAAAAGCCAAAACCTTAAGAAAAAACAATCAGAATTTGAGATTTAACTCAGAATCTGCTGAAGAAAAACATATTCTTTTTAAAATAAAAAGCCAGAATGTAGTGATTGAAAGTCAAAATTTTAAGAAAAAAAGTTGGAATCTTGAGAATAAAGTCAAAATCTAGAGAGGGAAAAAAAGTTTTAACTTCAGATTAAAGTCATAGGTCTGAGAAAAAAGACGGATGTTTTTGAAAAAGAGTAACGGTCAAAGTTCTCATATAAAAAGTCAAAATTTCTTTTATAAAGCCAAAATCTGAATTTGAGATGTAACTGAGAAATTGCCGGAAGATAAAAAAGACAAAGCAATTAAAAGTCAAAATGTTGGGAAAAATATCATAACTTTGAGAATAAAGTTAAAATCCAGATAAAAATGTAGTAATTTCAGATTAAAGGCAGAATTCTGAGAAAAAATTAACTTTTTAAGTTTTTTGTAAAACAGTAGCGGTCAAAGTTTTCATACAAAAATACAACATTATGGGTATAAAGTCAAAATCCTGAGGGGAGAAGAAAAACCTGAATTTTATATTTAATTGAGAATTCAGTAAAAAACCAAGAATATAGTGATTGAAAGTCAAAATTTTGAGAAAAAAAAGTTGCAGTCTTGATAATTAAGTCAAAGTCCAAAGAAAAAGAGTTATAATTTTAGATTAAAGGCAGAATTCTGAAGAAAAAAAATTCTTCTTACTATGTCAAAAGACTATTAAGTAATAATTGTTATTCGTTTTATTGTTGCTCTGCTTTAGCCAAGCATTTGTTCTTTATTTTCTCAGGTTTTAACAGATGTTTTAATTCCCGCCACGATGCAAGAGATGCCTGAGAGGTACGCTTGTAAAACTTTACCTCAGAAAAGTCAGAAAGGTTTTATTTTTAGACTTTTAGTTAAATGTTGCTGTTTGTCAGTCTGTTGGCAGATATCAGAAACTTTGCCAAACACTGGGAACACTGGTTGGCCTCGTCTTTGGAAAACCTCCCAGAAGGCCTTGCAGCTAAGAAGCTCCCAATAGCACGCCGCTTTGTTTCCTCCCTGAAGAGACAGACATCTTTCCTACACCTGGCACAGGTACAGTAGTATTATAAGCTGTCAGATGTCTGAAAACGGACCTGGTAATGAGTTGTATCCTCTCCTCATTGTCCCAGATAGCCCGCCCGGCCCTTTTTGACCAGGCAGTAGTGACCAGCATGGTTCTTGATATCGAAAGCGTGGATCTGAGCAGCATCAACTCTCAACCTCTGCTCAGTGTGTCAGCAGCTGGAGACCATGACTCAGATATTTACTCAGAGTGTAAGGCTAATGACAAAACAGAGGATTATGATGAAGAGTCCAGCTATGCTCACAGGATGCAATCATCAGGATTCCTATTGCTCTTGTATGCTCAGCAAAAATGGCAACAACCAAAAAAGTTTAGGTCTTCTTAGTTTCATCTTTTTTATTCTGGTGAGAAATAAAACAAAATTATTTTATAAAATATTCACTTAATTATTTGCAAATTATATCAGAGGTTAGATTAAAAATTAAAAAAACTATTCAAAATCAAAATATAGATTAAAAAAACAAAATATTTATGAATGATTGAACAGCTATATAAATAAAAGGATCAATAACAAGATACAAGTTTACAATGAATTTGTTTAATTAAAACAATTGAACAGATTATAGAAAGAAATGTGAGTAAATCCATAACAAAAAATTTATTAATATACAAATAGATTATCAATTGACCCTCTGATGGACTGGGAATCCTTGACCTTGCACGAATAAGAGGTTATAGATGATGGATGGTTTATAAAATAAATTAAAAAAGAAAAACAGGGAAAATAATAAATACGTGGGTGGAAAACAGATTAAAAAATTAATTTGCAAATTACAAAAAAGTGACTAAATAAGAAAAATTATCTAAATGATTTACTGAAAAAATTACAGAATGAATTAATAATAATAAAAAAATCTTATCCAGAATAAATGACAAAAAATAGCAATAAGTAGGTAAACAAATAAAAAATCTTAACCTTATGTTTTTATACGTAATTTTCCCGTATTTGATTTCTTTTTTCCCAACTTTTCAAATACAGCATTATAAGGAAATTTAAAGATAAAAAGTTAATACAAAAAAAACCAAAAAAAATCCCGAAAAGTCATTAAAATTGTTTCTCATTAGGGTCTGACCTGATTGGAAAAGGTTTATCTTAAATATTGTTGCTGTTTAAAAAACAGTTTTTAGGTTAGTAGTGGATCTCTGCAAATAATAATCTCAGTTTTGGGAAAAGTCTTGATGTTCTTTAATTCATGGAAATAAAGTGAAGATTTTTCCCATTTTTGACATTCTAACTCTGGACAATTTCTGTCTTTAGTTTACTTTGACCACCCCTATCAAAGTCACCTTAAAAATACCCAGAGAAACATTTTGTAATATTTTCTCAATGCTTTTTCTCTCTTTTTTTTCCCCCTCCCTCAGACGACTCCATCAGTGTCTTTCAGGAACTGAAGGAGCTGCTGAGGAAAAATGCCACCGTTGAATCGTTCATTGAGTGGTTGGACTCTGTGGTTGAGCACAAAGTCATCAAGGTAGAGACAGTCAACTCATGTTTTACTCCACACGAAACCAACTGAAATTGTCCTGCAGATCAGCAGTTTTTTCAGTTTCGTTCTCTGTTCCCTGTTGTGTTTTCATTAGCCTGGTAAGCAGTGCAGTCGATCGGTGAAGAAGCGAGCTCAGGATTTCCTCCTCAGGTGGAGCTTCTTTGGTGCACGGATCATGCACAACCTCACACTCAACAACGCCTCCAGCTTTGGTAGGGAAACATACAGAAATGAAGTTATTAAAAGCTTTGCTTGTGAAGTTTACACCTCAGCAACCAAATTCCTAATTTAATTGAATCTGACTACTGAAACTGACCAATCGAAGGGAAGTAGAGAAGGCTTTGGAAGATAATGGATGTGATGGGTGCAGATTTAATGAGGTAGATTTGACCAGACAGTAGGTGAGCAGTTAAGCAAATACAGTTTTTCAAAGCTAATTACCCCAGTAGTTGTACTATCTTCATCATCAGCGATGACTTTGGGAATCATGGATAATCTAGTTGTTAACATCTGGGTATATTTTTTCACTTAAAGGAGCAGATGTTGCTCTAAGAACTCTTCTGTGCTAGACATCACATCCATCTCCATCTGGTTGATGCTATTTTTGCTACACAACATGATTAACCTCTGATATAATTCATTTTAATAAAATATGAACCCATTGCCAGGCTAGATTTTCTTCATTTTGAAATCTTCTGGAATATCTTGTGTGTTTAACATTCACGATGGTGATGTAAGTAATTCTGCATAATTTTCTTTCCACTTCAAATTGATGCCTTTCTTTGTGTTGCTCTTGTTTAAAATCAACACTTCCTGTTGTCACTGGTGAGCTCTGCTGAGCTGTTTGGTATTCAGACTCTCTTTGATTGATATATTTTTTTCTGTGTTGAGGTTTTTCTAAGTTATTTTAACACATAAGACTGAAACAGCACTGGTGACACGGTCAATCATAATACTCTCTTAGAAAGGCTCGAACATGTTGCAGGGATCAAGGGAACAGCACTAGGATGGTTTAAATCATATGTCCAACAGAATCCAGTTTGTTCATCAGTTAGGTAGATTACAGGCATGTCTCAAAGGCATAAAAACCTGGATCACTCTAGACTTTCTGCTTTTAAATTCAGTCAATACAGAAGTTGTTGTCTTTGGACCAGAACCTTTAAAAAGGAAACTGCTAAATCAATAACTTCATCTGGATGGCATTAATTTGGCCTCTGGTAATAATGTAAAGAGCCTCGGTGTAATTTTTGACCAAGAAATGACATTTAAATCCCATATTAAACAGGTTTCTAAGATTTATTTCTTACACCTCCGGAATATTGCTAAAATTAGAAAAATCCTGTCCAGGAGTGATGCTGAGAAACTAGTCCATGCATTTGTTACTTCAAGGCTGGACTACTGTAATTCCTTATTATCAGGAAGTCCACAAAATGCAATTAAAAGCCTTCAGTTGATCCAAAATGCTGCAGCAAGAGTTCTGATGAATATTAAAAAGAGAGATCACATTTCTCCTGTTTTGGTTTTTCTCCATTGGCTCCATTAAATCCAGAATAGAGTTTAAGATCCTCCTCCTTACTCATAAAGCCCTTAATAATCAGCTCCATCGTACATCAGAGATCTGATTGTTCCATATGTTCCTAACAGAGCACTTCGTTCTCAGAATGCAGGTCTACTGGTAGTTCCTAGGATTTCTAAAAGTAGAATGGGAGGCAGATCTTGAGCTACTTTTGTAGTTATGATGCTATAGGTTTAGACTGTTGGAGGACAGACTGACCCCTTTTCTTAGCTCTTCTACTTTTCTCTTCTACTACTCTCCAGATGTAGTTTTTTTGCTGCTATTGCGATTGTTAACCCAGTTTTTTCTCAGTGTTTTTCTCTCCATAGAAGCTCCACCTGGTCTGGTATCCTGCTCAGCTACAACGCTCTGCTGGATGGGGAGCATCGGTTCGGATGATGCTCTCAGTGACCGAACATCCTCCATGTCCTGCTGTCAAGTTTTTACTTTCTTTAATATACATGGTACTCTTAAATCAGTTCTTTTTGTGTCCCTGTTCTGTCTTCTCAAACTACTGAGCCAGGTTCGCCGGAGGTTTCTTCCTTTTAAAGGGGAGTTTTTCCTCTCCGCTGTCGCTACATGCTTGCTCAGTATGAGGGATTGCTGAGGAATTGCTGTGTTTGGAGTCTGCATGATCCGGGCACAACCTCACGTAGATGACTCATCGCAATCAGCTGGGATTCCTTAGAAAAAAACTTTCAACTGATTGGAATGTATAATTTTGTGTAATTGTACTGAAATTACTTCTCTTTCAAAGTGCCTTGAGATGACATCTGTATGAATTGGCGCTAAATAAGTAAACCGAATTGATTGCTCATAATCATGTATAAAAATTTTACTCGTGCATAAAATTAGATTTGAAATTGTTGTGCTTGCTTAAAATCTAATTGACAAATTTTACTCTCTTAAAATCACATTGACAAATTTAACTTTCACATAAAATTAGATTTAAAAATTTTGCTGTCACTAACATCATATTGAAAAATCTTACTCTCACTTAAAACTACATACTAAAATTTAAGCACTCGCTTAAAATTATATTTGAACATTTTGCTCAGTTAAAGTTGTATTTGAAAATTATGCTCTCACATTCACACTAAAAAAACTAGCTCGTGCTTAAAATCATATTTGAAAAATGTTTTGCTGTCCTTTATAATCAGATCGTAAAATTTAGCTCTTGTTTAAAATCACTTTAAATTTTTTTTGCTCTTGCTTAAAATTTAAATTCATTTTGGCCTTCACTCAAAATCCGATTGAAAGACTTTACACTGGCAGAAAATTTGATTTGAAAATGTTGCTCTCACTTACAAACTGCGTTTAAAATAATATAGTTCTAATCTAATTGAAAACGTAATAATCTTATGGTACATCCATAACTTTATGCTATTTAAAGTGATATATTTTTTATTCCCCCTGCCCGTTTACATAATATATTCACAACGTACTGCTCTCTTGCCCCATAAACACCAAAGCTGAGTATCCACAGAAACAACTGGATCTTGTAGGGTCCAAACCGTGGACTTCTTGAATATTTCCAAGCCCTACCACAAAGGAGACAGTTAAAAGATGTCCACACACTCAGAGACACACAGGTCCGATACGAGCCAGCTCAAAGCAGATTGTTACAATAGCATCATAAATTGTAATGGCCAGCTTTGCTTTGATTACACAGGGTCTTATCTGCGGTTGGTGTGCTCTCTGTTCAAACACGCGCACACAGGCTACGTGTGCATGAATAAACAATGACCATTTGGTGGCTCTCGCTCTCTCTGAAGGCCCACTTAAGCTCAAACACAAACGTGTGGCCCTGCAGGTCAAACAAAGAGCAGTCGGGCTCTAAAGGTCGCAGAGCTGTCGAGTTAACGTGGACGAAGGTCTGATCTCCCTTCTGTTTTGATGCCGACAGGTTCCTTCCATCTGATACGGATGCTGTTGGACGAGTACATCCTGTTGGCCCTGGAGACTCAGTTCAACAACGACAAGGAGCAGGACCTGCAGAACCTTCTGGAAAAATACATGAAAAATGCAGGTATTAGGCCTCAGCTGAACCCTTATCTGTGAGTTAGTGACCTGCAGTGAATATCAAATTCTAGTTGTAAAGCAGAACAGATATTAATGGTAAAATCAGGCTTAATTTGTTCTAAAATTAAAAATATTGCTTTCATTAAAGTACACTAATGTAAATTAGGTTGTTTTTAAGGCCTACATGTCTGCTGAAGCCTTTAAAGACATTATTTCTTTATTCATTTGCTGCTTCTTATTTGATTTTCTCTTAAGTCCTTATAGCTGACCATAGCTCCATTGTTTTTTCACGGAATAGTTAACAGAATTAAAACAAATAAAGTATGTTAACAAAAATCTAGAAAAAAGAGCCCAAACAGTTAAGTCCCTTCCTTCCATCAGCCTGATGGCTTCCTTCACTTCCTGGTTTTGTGTCATAAAAAGTCCTCCCCCTTGTTTTTTTATAAGATATATAAATAACACTACGATCCCATCAAGCATAAGAACTGTTTCACCAAATGTGTGAACCTATATTCACACACAGTTCTTTTAAACCAACTTTACAGGAATTGGAATTGTCCAAATCAGATGTTCTGATGTGAAAGTAGATGCAATTTAATGAATAGTAGCACTGAGAAATGACAAGTTTTTTATCACTTTTAAATGGCTGCTGGAGTCCTTAAAATATAATTCTTTAATTGCTGGACCTCTCCATTTTTTTGTAGCAAAACTAATCCTTGATTCTTTTACAGTATATTCCAAATATTACAGGGTAAAGATGGAACAAGTTCTTAAATGTATTTCACAGGTGCAGGATTCAGCGTCACTGAAATAAAGTTACGTTTCCATTAAGCCTTAAAATCTCGTTAATTAAACACGTTCCCGGTGGTTTGTGGTTGTTTTTTTATTTACGCCTCACAAGTATCATCAAGAAAGCTTTAAAATCCAGGATAATATTACGACTGGAGGATTTATCTGTTGCAACTGAAGTTAGCAGAAAGCATCAGCTGTGGATTAGTATAAAATAAGAAAATTAATCAGAAATGTTTAGCACTCCTTTCTCCAAAAACCTCAGACCTGAGGGTTCGAGGTAATATCAAAAGCTCTAGGGCCGTTTGCTATGACATGTTTTTACTCGTTTAATCTGTATTTAGTCTGGTAGATACAAATACAGATAAATCTTTATGAAGTCTGACCAGATTTCTGATCGTCGCCTTCAGATGCCAGTAAAGCGGCGTTCATGGCGTCACCCAGTTCCTGCTTTCTGGCCAACCGCAACAAGGCCTCCGCCTCCGTCGACCAGTCGGTGAAGAACGAGTCTTTGGGAGAACACGCCTACATGCCTCTGTCCGCCAATCAGCAGCAGGATCTCAGCGCTAAAGCTGTCCTCTATCAGGGAAATGACAGTTCTGGGTTCACGTCTGCAGGTAGTTTAATCAGGAAAATGTCTGAACGTTTCTGTCATGATGCCTGAATGTGTTTAAATCTCCCCATTCATCCTTTTTTGGCGCCCGATCAGGTGGTCAGATGGATTTCTCCCAGACCAGCTGCCCACTCATGACACCACCCATATCCCCAGCTGCGTTGGTGCACAGGGGCTCTGTCATCAACCAGGGACCAATGGCACGGAGGCCCGTGACCCCATCTTCCTCGTCGTGCTCCTTCTCCTCGTCCTCCTGCCTCTCTACTCTCAGTGAAATGACGCAGCCAGGCCCCTGCACCACATACCCGGAGACCCTGTACCACTGCTTACCCCAGTCCAGCGGCTATTTCCCTCTCAGCAGCAGCGGCTCCTCGGCTCAAGGCTACCAAACTGCTCCCAGGTCAGCTTTGATCACAACTCTAGGTGCTTGACTTATTAAGGATGATAAACCCATGGGCTGCCGTTTGTAAAGTTACACAATCAAAAATGTACATAAATAATTTAGGTAACTTATTCCATCATAAGTGAAAAAAATTGTTTTTTATAGTTCAAAGTCATATTTTCAATGTGATGTTTTTTCATTCATAAATTTTAACCAAAATATTTAGTTTGCAAACTAAATATATGAACATTTTTGTAAATAAATGCATCAATCTGGTGCATTAAGGAGAGTTACAGTCCAGGTTCAATGTATATTATAGTATCTATAATTGTGATGGCTCATTTTTAGCTAAAAATTATTGATCAAAATATATTTATCGGTAAATTTATAAGAAATCTAAACATTATATAGTTATATTTAGAACTGGGTATCGATTAGTTAGAATCAAATATCATGTTCCAATTCGATATTTATATGGGTCAGTGCTATTAAAAACATATTTTGATCTGTTACCTTAATTATATAGCTGAAATTCAATGAGGAAACACTCAGTGAGTAACAGTTTTCCAGGAAAAAAAACTGTATAATCCTTTCAGAACTAAGCTTTAAAACAACTGTCTGGACTTTTAATTCCTATTTTAGCTGTAAAAAAGGGGGCAAACTATGTTAAACAATTAATCAGATTTTTGGAGTGGATTTTTCAAAAAAAGATTTCCAACAAAGTAATAATTTTATTATAAATGTGCCCCTGGGAATTAAATGCTATTCCTTCATACTCTACTTTTAATAAACAACATAATCAGTTAATTCAATTAAACCCTTAGTTCAACTAACTTTTCTTCAGCATTACTGAAAAATATAAAAATTAAAATAAAAACAATCATTTTTGCAGACCTGAGTGACCTCAGTAAATACTGACCAGGGATGTACGTTCGTAATACTGGTGATACGGAGGTTGATGTTTTTGTAGCAGGCAGTAAAAAGTTGTACGATAAGGATAGAAAGTAAATTAATCCCTTTAAAACCCAAATGTCATGCGGTTTAAAACACTTAATAAAAAGTTACCTAGTGCATAAAGACTGAATGAATAGAATGGAATATCTTGAAACACAACATTTTAATTAGTGCAAAAACAACAAAGTTATCTCAGTAGTTTTTATACATTATGTATTAACATTACACAGATATGAAAGTACGCTTTGTCTCCCATGTATAACAAGTTTTATACTGAACATGTGGTTTTTCAGATCTTTGCTACTTTGGTTTATCAGTTTCAATATATCAATATGTTTCAATAATTTTATTTAGAATGTAATACTACTTTGGTACTCAGTAAATCAATCAACACTTTAAATATTTAGCAGAATTAAGATGTTACAATGTCATTGTTACATCAACCTAAATAAAATGGCTCTTTAAATGTAGTTTTAATAGGTGAAAAATACAAAATGTGTCCAGCTCAGATTGGATCCCTTCTAAAAAAAACCCATCTGCTTTTGTTTGGTGCAAAAGCCCAAGAGACCCACGTTGGCCCCTGAAAGCCCCTCTTTATAAACCTCCTGGATACGTCCCTGCTCAGCAGCACTGAGCATTCAGGAACAGTCAGTCATTAGTAAAAACTCACTGAGGAGTCTCTGAGTAACTTTCTGATTGAAGAGAAAGTATTTTTCCCCAAGCATCCAGTCTGGTAAATTATGGCGCTATAACTTTGCTTTTCGCCTGACCAGAAGTGTTCTCAATCTACTAATTTCTATTTTATTATGAGTGAAGCAAACATTGTGTTTAAAATGGGCTTTGTTCCGCCCTGCAGACATGCACTCGAAACAGATATTTGTCCTAAATAACTCCACGGGGGGTTCAAAATGACTAAAACTCCTGCTCCTGTGGGTCACATGAGGACTGTCGCTCACTGCTGCCCCCCATAGGTCACCCATTTAGGATTCGAAATGTCTAATATCGTCAAAAGGTGAGGGATTTTTATGTCTGAAGCTAAATTGGCAAGCTAAATATTTAGCCACTTAGTTAAATATTAGCGTTTACAGCAACTCCTTACAGAATAAAACAGTATGAGCTGCAACACTTACTTTTTCCAGAGATCAATTTTCAAGTTTCTTTTTAATAAAACTGAATTCAAATATTTAGTTTAAAGCTAAATATTTATCTATGTAGCATTTATCTATAAATGGGCTACCAAAATAAAAGATGGGTGTTGTGGACTGAATGTTGTTACTCATGTCACCTCTTTATGATTATTTCCCCCCAACATGTCTAACATTTAAGCTTAAAACATAGGACGAGCTTTTTTTAAAGCCAACACATGTTTACCTATGTATTTAGTAGGTTGAAATTTATATAAGATTTTAAGACCCAGTTTTTATGCAGTCCACTTGTGCTTATCGGCTAGTGAATTTGCATATTAGCTAAATACTTAGCTCAGAATAAAATATAGTTCAAAGCTATGTATTTAGTTAGCCAGTTTAGCTTGCTAACAAAATATTAAGCTTTAAACTAAATGTTTAGCTCAAAGCTCAATATTATGTTTGTGAAATACATAAATATTTAGCTCTTAAATGTTGAAGTTTATAAATGAATGTGTAGCTTGGTGAAAATATGACTTAGAAAAAAATTAACCATAATTTGTGTCTTTCATGTCGCAAGCTAAATAACTGTTAATTTTTGACTTTGTAACTTCATAAACAGCACTGCATTATAAACCAAATCAGACACACAGCATCAATCCATGTGGCTTCCACATTTAATAAATAAAGCATATTGTTGTGTATTGATATTAAAATGGAAAATAACCATGTAATCATTCGGAGCATTTGTATTAATTTTTGAAAAATTAGCTTGCTGATATTTGAAGTATTGCTTTATTTAAGCTTATTGAGCTGTGACTGGGTCCAGAAACATCCTTTTAGCCAAATGATACTTTTGATACATTTGTATTTTTTTCTGATTAACCTCAATTATTGTAAATCTAATCTATGATTTTTACTCCAATTAAATAACTTTCCTTAGCTTGAGTAAAAAATCTGAAGTTATCCATCTTTTGAGTTAATCTTAATTTCTTTTTTCAGATCTCAGGCCCAGAATCTCTGTCCAACAACAGTTCAGACTCACAATTCACCTCTGGGTTGTCATCTGCCCCGGTACCCGTCCCTCAATGATCAGCCACTGAATAAGGACGTTTTTTACACTCCATCAATCCATCACTCCTCTGGCAACTCCGACTGCTCCCTGACGGCTTACGGCTCTGTAGTACGGCCTCCTTCCAGGTACACTCCGGGCCCAGAACCGGTTCAGACTGAGCAGGGCCTGGACCAGCAGACAGCGGTTCAGATTCTGGATGCTGCAGAAGGTTTTGGCTTCATGGGCGCCGGACTGAACCTCAGTGGTGGTGTCTGTCAGGGACAGACGTACGGCGTCCTGGGACACAGTGGTAAGGATTCTTAGAATCTAATCCATTTAGATAAAGGTTATTTTAACTTGCAAAGCACAAATGAAAAGACTTGTTAGATGCAGAGAAGTAAAGACGATGATTAGGAACGTTGAAAATAGTCAGAATTTTGACTTTAGCTTTGTTTTTAGAATTTTGTAATTAAATTCAGAACTCCATAAAAAAGTTTAAAGAATAAAAAAAATGTCTGAGATTCTGAGAAATCTGAAAATTAAATTCTGTGAAATAACACAAAATTCTGAAAGGTAATTTAGAATTCTGGAAAAAAATTATTTGAGAAAGACCACGAAATTCCTAGATTAATATCAGAATTCTCGACCTGTCCAGGGTGTACCCCGCCTCTCGCCCGTTGACAGCTGGAGATAGGCACCAGCCCCCCCGCGACCCATAAAGGATTAAGCGGTTAAGAAAATGGATGGATGGATGGATATCAGAATTCTGAGAAAAAGGAAAAATGGTGATCTTTTTTCGAATTATGAAATTAAATTTGTAATTCTGGAAAAAAAAGCCTTTCTGACAAAAAAGTTCTGAGACTCAAGTCAGAATTCACTGACAAAAGTCAGAACTTAAGAGTAAAATAAGACTTTTCATGTTTTTTTCAAAATTGTAAGAAAAACACCCAGAAATTCAGAGATTAGTCAGAATTCTGAGAAAAATATTTAAAACCTGATTCTGGACTTTTTTCAGAAATCTGAGATCAAAACCAGAATTTTGAAACAATTCCAAACTCAGGATTAAAATGTGAATTCCCTGAAAACAAAAAGTCAGATTTCAAGCTTAAAATCTGAATTCTGAATTGTTTTGTTAGATATTTGAGATTCATAAATCTGAAAGACATTGTGTGAAAAAAACAACACAAAATTCAGATTGAAATCATACTTGTCATACAAAAAATTAAAAAGAAATTAAAAATTCTGAAAAAAACATTTTTTGAGAAAAACACAAAATTCTGAAACTAAAGTCAGAACTATGTGAAAAAAGTCAAAACTAAAAACAAAAAAAAAGTATAATTTTAACTTTTTTCAATTTTCATCTTAGTATCCTGATTTCTTTCTGATAATTTTGAGATTAAAATCAGAATGATTTTTTCATGGTGGTCCTAATTCTCCTCTTAACTCCAGAAAACTTTTCTTATTCTGCTGATGAATATTTACGTGTTATAGTAATTAAGCAGAATTTGTGATTCCCATCAATTAACAACCAAAGTCTTGCTTGAAAAAAAAAAAAATCAAAAATCACTCACCTTAAACCTTGATTTTGTTTTTGCCGCAGGTTTCTATGGCAACAGCAGCTTCTTGGCCAACCAGCGAGCGAACCCTTTGGTGGATCAGCACGTGTCCGTCATCAGCAGCGTGGGAAGTCTTCGCCCCTTCAGCTCAACGTTCTCCGAAGTCCACGATCCGCTGAACATCTTGGATGAACCAGGGAGGAAAACCACGGGAAGCTTTTTCAGCGAGGCCGAATCTGGAACAGGTTGGTGTCAGAACCAGAAGAACCACTCGCTCGCTTTATAACTTTCATTTTGGCAAAAGGGTCGTGGCTGAGAAGCTAGCTGCTGCTGTGAACACGCCAATCGGAGCCAATTAAGGAATTTGGCCTTTTTAAAGCACATTTATATATTATTCATTCTCATAAGATAATATGAATGGTCTTGTATGAAAAAAAATACAGTTAAATACCATATTACCGATATGTTTTTTAAAAATACCATGATATAAAAATGTTTCCATACCGCCCAGCCCTAAAATCCACTCCCATTAGGTGTACCCCAAAGGTCAGGTTTAGGATCCTCGTAGTTTTTGTCATAAACGTTCTTTTTTCAACGCATTTGAAGCACTGTAAAGCACATTTCTTATCACAGATGCACTATTTTTCTGTCATAACTCTGCAAAGCTGCATGTCTTACATTAGGGGCTGGATTTTGTAAAATGTGAACATCGTTGTACAGACAAACTACCTCGGATCATGGACAATCTTAGTTCAATTCCGGGTCAACTTTTGATACGCTCTTACTGAGAACCCTGCACTGTCCAGTCTAACAGCCATCGTTGCATTTACAAGAAAACGGTTGAACCTCGTAAGCTGGAGAACCCCATTTTAAACGTGAAAACATTGTGAAAAGCTTAGGGAATAAAACCCAGATCGTTTGACTCCAGCCACATGGTTTAATTTTAGGCAATTCCAAAAAAATACTCAGGAAACTAATAACATTTCTCTCTCATTATCCTGGTATTCAGTTGAAGTAATTGTACGAGACCTTGCTGATTCTGATGTAATTCTGATTCTGATTGAATGTATCTCGTTTTTGTCCTCAGTTCATTCAGGATCCGCCACCTGCATGTTCGGTCTTCCCTCTCCCTTTGGCTCACAGGACACTCTGACGTCTCTGCAACGTGGGGCGATGTCCTCAGAGGTACAGGACCTGGTTTCATCGCTGCCGCCCATCAACACGGTCTTTATGGGTGCAGGGGGGCCACAGTGACCCCCACAGGGGGGAATCGCTGCAGGAAGTTTTGGGGTGAAAATGAACAGAGAGGGGGAAGGTTTTCCCAAAGCTAAGACCGTATTAACAGTTTTTATAAATGAACTTTGCCGTTTATGTTATATATAAAAAAAATAAATA
The DNA here is from genome assembly GCA_028564705.1 of Apricaphanius iberus. Taxonomy (NCBI): domain Eukaryota; kingdom Metazoa; phylum Chordata; class Actinopteri; order Cyprinodontiformes; family Aphaniidae; genus Apricaphanius; species Apricaphanius iberus. The sequence goes on from JAPXFQ010002564.1 coordinate 1,551,449, forward strand.
AATACAATGTTGGAAATGTGTACAAAAAATTAAAATAAGTTCAGCTACAGTAATAACTTTGTCTCCTCCTGATGCTATCATTCCTTGTGTGTATAAATAAAAAGACCCTGAGTGACCGCACATGTGAATAAACCGCCCAGATCGTTTTTGTCGCTGCTGGTTCACTTTAGTTTTGACCTTCTATCTCGTGAACCTTTATCCGACTATTCTTAAATCAGTGGTTGCAGATATTTGTTTTCCTGGAAGCTCCAGTTCTATATTTCATGCTCTAAACTTGTGTGTGCAAAACAGAACAAAGGATAATATGTAAATGTTATTAAAATATGTTTTTAGAAGATTTTTCTTTTAGCTTTTCCTCTAAAATGTTTATAAAAATCGGTTCAGGGATGAAATGTCAAGTCTGATGTTTGCGATTGTTTAGAGGTTGTCATTTTATTGTTATGAGTTGTTAATGGATGAACCTGAAGTTGTTACTTCTGAAGCTCTCTGCAAACTGACAAGCAACAATAGATTTTAAATGGTGTGGAAATTATTGACACTTTTCCAACTCTGATTAGAATTTGCACATAACCGAACGTTTGGATTCAGGAGGATGAATCTGCCTAAATGGACAGCGTTTAGAACCAAATGAAATAATTTTGTCGAACATCTAAAGGTCTGCGTGGTAGAGCAGTTCGTAGAGCTGCTGTTTTGCAGCAACAAGGTCCTGATTTTGGGTTTTTTAGTTGCAAAAAGTTTGCATTTTCCACCGTTATGTATAGATTCTCACTGGTCCTCTTGCTTCCACATGCGTAATAATGCATAAAAATAACGATTTGGTACATTTTCAGGACTCTGTAATAAAACAAAAATACAAATCTGCATATGACTTTTTTTTTCTTTGATCAACATTAAACAAATTTCTTCTTTTCAACTCCTGAAATTAATTAAATGCTATTTTGTTTAATAACTTAAAAGTTGAAACTGAGTGGGGATAAAATAACTAATTAAATAGTACAAGCAGACATAGCCAGAGTAGAAAACAATAAAACTTGAAAACAGTCAGTGTTTCTGTTTAAATAACACTATGCCCATATTTGAGAATAAATCATTTCTAAATCTCTTTGGAGTTGTTTGGATGTTTCAAAAGTCCTGTTTCCCAGATGTACTTGAATGCACATGAGCAGCTGTTTGGAAAAGCCCTTCTAATCGATGGGGATTCCTCTGACTTGCATTTTATCCTGAATCATGAGTCTGGTCTGACTGGATGCTACTGGTAGACATTGTGACGTCAGCTGGTTTTTTCTCCAGTATCAGTGATGTTTTCATGCAGCTTGACATTGTTTCAGGTGAATCATTCAGTTCTGTGCAGAACCTGTTATAGACCTTATTGCTGCTGAAAGATGCATTCACTGACAGAGTCCGTGGTCTGTCTATCTTTCTTTTTGTACTGTAGCTGCATCAGAAACTATTAATGGTCCAGACTAGCAGAGTTTAGTGTCAGCTGGGAATCTTTTCTGTCCTGTTTTGGTGTTATTTTTTTAAAGTTAAACATTCTTCATGTGTTCAGGTAGAAAATAAGATGGACTCCTTCACCTGGTGTTAACAGGATTGCAATCCTCTTCATGAGACTGTTGTACAGCAGTGTGTCTTCAGTCAGAGGCTTCTTCTTTTTGCTGTAATACAGATTGCTACAGGTGATCCTCCTGCCCACAATCATCAGCTAAAACAACTCTTTGAAGAACAATGAATAATATAAGTTACAACAACATTTAGTTTCCCTCTGGGATTAACAAAGTCTTTCCACTTTTAATGTTACACCGTCGTTTGTCAGATTGCAAAACGTCAATAAGTTCATAGCGTCCTAGGAGTAATTTAGCGTGGGCCCCTGACTGCTGTTCATGGATAGTAAGAAAATAAGTCATTAGAAAATAATGAGATAAGTAGATAACTAATAAAAGATAAAAACAATAGAATAAAAGTAGAAGTAGCCACAGAACCTAAAATGGATAAGAAAGACTAATGACGACTAACTGAGATGAGACCTAAGTAAATAAGTAGAGAATGAGCAAAAGCAAGAGAAACTCAAAGTAGAAACACCTGCGAGTGAAGCAGGAGGAGAAAATGTAGTGGAAGGAAGAACACTAAGTAGAAGGAAACTCAAATCACAAAACCCTGAAGACGAAAAATAAAAGAAAGAAACCAAACAAACCCCAAAAATAATGACACAAACATTGAATATCTAAAGATCCAAAGAATCAGGTTTTTTTTCTGACAATATGGTCCATCTTTTTTCATCCACAGCCCCTCTTCGATATGGTGTCCCACAGGGTTCTATTTTGGGCCCACTTTTTTAAATTCAGGGTACTTTGGTGAATTAGGTGATGGAGTAAAAACAGCAATAAAGAAAAAGACACACACCAAACATATGACAAATTAAAACATTACTCAACGGTAGCTCTAAACGGATGGATTTTGGCCTTGGTTGAATTTCTCAAAACCACAGGGTTTCTTTTAATTTTTTGCAGATGATATACAGATAAATATAGATGAACTGTTAAACTGTCTCAGTGACGTTAAAATCCTTTAAACTTGCAGATTTTTGCCCGCGGTGGAAAACATTTAGACAAACCTGATGATTATCTTGAGACTTTCATCCTGGAGCCGCTCATGAGTTCAAACCTAGTGTTGAAAACCTTTCATATAAAAAACTTTATTGGGAAACATTTGTGTCTGCCTTTCAAACTGGAAGGCGGATATTTCTCTTTCTGGTTACGCTTGATCGTATACATATTTGCTCCTAAAATATTCATTTTGTACAATTTCAATAAAACTTAACGTTTAGTCTTCAGGATGAGAGAATTGCAAGGGAAAGTTTAGGAACTATTTCAACCATTCACCTCCATTTCCCATCTGTGTTTTAGTCCTGTCTCAGATGTTCTATGAAAGCCAGAAGTTGTTAGAAGTGGAAAGCATTTTAGGAGCCAAAACTCAAAACCAGATGATCTTGAGAAGAGCTTGAAATCCCTTCATTTTTACAGAGCAGTCATATGGTGCCTTGGATGCATATTATAACCTCAAGAATCAACGCTTTATATAAATGACGCACCGGTATCAGATACTAGTACTAGTACTTCTAATATACTCTTGCCGGTTAAAGTTACCCGATACCACAAACCGATACTTAAAATGTGAAAAACTCTGCAATAATTTTGCAGAAAATGTGTATTTTTCACTTGAAATTTTAATTTTGTGTTCATTTTTTATTCATATTTTATTTTTTATCTAATTATCCATCATCTGCAGAGAGGAAAATAAAACATGTCTTCCAATTCATTTCTTTTTTTGGGTTGAAGAAGTATCGGCATTGGTGTTGGGTATCGGCAAGTACCCAAATCCAAGTATTGGCATATCATAGGTTTTGAAAAAAGTTGTATCGTTGCATCCCTACTTAAAATGGCTGTACTGCATTTTATTCGGCGTCAACAAAGAAAAATGGGCTAAATGCATGCCATATTTTCATATTTACATCTTTTTGCTCTCTTTCCCCCTTTGCTTTTTGTCTCTTCTTTTTTTTCCTTTCTCTCTTTCCTTTCTTTTTCATTTTTCTCATTTGCTTGACCTTTTCTTTGTTTCTTCCTTTTCCTTTGTTTTCTCTTTCCCCCCCATTTTTTCTCATTTTTTCCCATTGTTTCTTCCTTTTTTTCTCTTTAAATCTCTCTCCCCCTTTTTGTTTTTGTTCATTTTTCTCTTTCCATTTATTTTTCCCACCTGTTTTATTTGTTTAAATTCACTACTTTGTGTGTTGCTTTGTGGTTGTAAAGTGAGAAGATTCAACTCTTGCATTATTGTTTTACTTCTTGTACAACAAACGTCTAAACAAATCTGGTTGCTTCCTTACAAACTGAGATCAGCTGAGATCAGAAGGGCAACCAGCTGGCCTCAGACTGGTTTAGTGAATGGTGGTGACGTGGCCGCCCCCAGCTCCCTGACTGGCTTTTATAAGTTATCTACTCAGGGGGAAAAATCCATTTCAGGTGCAGCCGTGCAGGAACAGATGGCGGCGTATGTAATGATTACTGAATCCCCACGTTAAAATACTTTAATTACTAAGTCAATAATGCCTGCAACAATTGCCGGAGCTTTAGCGTAAAAACAACAGAAGGCTGAAGGCAAACTTTGGGCCAATGTTTAACCAGAACTTTGCTCCAGGAGGCGGCCTCCATGTTTGAGCCGCTGATGCAGGTCGTTTTCTTTGGGTGTAAGGAAACAGTCTTCATCGAAAACAGGGAGGGAAATAAAAGCTCTTTCTGTTAGAGTAGAAGAAAAATTCATCATGAAATTAAAAGTCTCATCAAGCCTAGGAAATTGTAGGAAATTATAAACAAATTATATAAGAAAAACTGTTGCCAAACTTTATATCAGTGTCGCTTGTTTTAAATGTGGTTGAAGATGAAATATTATATGCTTTAATGTCATTACTTCATTGGCTTGAACAATTCACTGACAAGAGATTAAAAGGATATGACACTAAATTAGTGTCTGAACTAAAAGATAATCTACCAAAGCATTTTATCAACATGATTTCTTGAAAAACTTCACAGAATAATTTAAACAAAAAAACATGTAAAACAGGTTTAATCAACTTTTGATAAGTACATTATTTCAGAAAGATAAAGCTAAGAAGCTAAACAAAAACATAAGAAATTAAAGCTCCTCTCTTGGTGGGTGATCGACCCTGCGCTGATCCGCCTGTGGACTCGGTACTCTGTGGGACCCTGGATGCATACATCTCTTGCCTCCTCCATGTCTGTGCCGATTCCTGTAGGACGGATTGACGGTTCCTTACACCAGCTATCAATCACTTGCATGGGGAAACCTTATTCAGACCTGCATGCTCGCACACGCATAGGTGTGGGGACATTGGTGAGGACGGACATATCTTAAGCTGAGGTTATCATCATTAGTTAGTTGTTCACAGGAGCTTACCAGAAACATTTGTATTATGTTCATTAATCAATGCTTGTGTGTAGTGAATGTGTAATTCTTTGTTTATTCTACTAGATCCGAACTATTGGTTTGGTTCTGTACAGTTTGTTGTTTTTGTTTTGTATTACTGTTTCTCTGCCGTCCGGCAGAGGTGGAGGACTGGGATGTTTTCTTGTTTTCTTTATTTGCCTCCCTGTCTTATGTCGTCAGTTCGCGCCTCTGTTGGTCCGGTTTCTTTTCTTCACCTTCTTCCTTTCTCCCTTCTTGTCTCAGTTTAATGTCCATGACGTCAGGAAATTGAACCCAGAGTAATCACTAATAAAGATTTTTCATACATATACATCAAGTGGCGTACTACGGCGAAGCTGTAATACTCTGCTTGGGAAAGTAAAACTGTTGGGCTTGTACTTGGTACTCAGACACCAATTCTGAGTAGCATACTGCTGGACAGGACACGTTAAAAAAAAGAAAAAAAAAAGAAATTAAAGCACAAAGACAGGAATTAAAAAATTGAATTGTCTGCACACTTTGTGCCTAAATAAATAAATAAATGAATTACTGGATATGTTAATAACTTTATATATAAATAAATTAAAGCCTGATATAATAATCAAACCATAAAACTCTCAAAGGTTTCTCTTTCCTAAAGGTTTCTGTTCTTTCTGCAGCCGTTTTGCACTCTTCAGGAACTTACTGGTATGTCTAAAAAAATCTTGGAAAAAATATATTTTGTCATTCATTTCAGAAGTTGAAATTTGTATATCAAATATATTCATCACACAAAGTGGAACATTTCAAGTTTTTATTTCTTATAGTTTTAGTGAATGTGGCTGAGACATCATAAAACGGCCTCATTCAATGTTTTATAAAACTGGAAAATTTATGAAAAAGTTAAGATACTGGAAAACTCGTGGTGTCAAACTTTATTCAGCTAATTATCTCAAAACACCTGCAAAGGTTTGCTGACCCTCTAAATTGTTTCAGGCTGGGTCAGTGGGACACAATCTGAACACTGACTGGACAGATGTCCAGATGACAGTTGTTAACTAATTCCACAAGGAGGGGAAACTAGAAAAGGTCAAAGCTAAAAATGCTGGTAATTTGGAGCGCTATATCCGAACATATTTATAGAAAGTTGAGAGGAAGGAAAAATATGGTTGGTAATAGTGCTACTTCTATTAATACATCACACACTACTCTGTTAAAGCATGTTTTAGAAGTAAATGAGTGCAAGGTGCTGATATGTAAGGTCTATCTATCTATCAATCTATCTATCTATCTATCTATCTATCTATCTATCTATCTATCTATCTATCTATCTATCTATCTATCTATCTATCTATCTATGCTTAATGAGAATTAATGCATTAATGTGGGTCGATTAATTTATAGAATTAATGTGATTTTTTTTAAAAACACTATTAATGCATACACAGTTATCCTCACTAAACAACATAGCAGGCATCTGGATGGTTTAGTCTGTATAGTTTATAGTTTATTAGTGGTTTAATGGGAATTCTCCTTATTTGATTCTATCCACTTTGCGCCCCCCCCCCCATCTAAATGCATAGAGTATAAAAGCAACATATTAATATTTATTTATCCATGTTAGTTCTTTGTATAGTTTCAGTACATTTCGTAGTGTTTTACCGCTGCGTTAAAATGTGCGTTATTCAGTTAAAGTGATGTTTTCAGACCTAAATTAGTACTTATTCATTAGTGGAAGTAGCTTGAATGCGCATTTTTGAGTGAGTGTTCACTTATGTTAAAATGGTATGTTGTGACATTTTATTACTAAGTCTATATTATACCTGATCTGTGATGTTTAAATAAAAAGCCAAATGCATGACTGTTAGTTTTTCTTCTGTCTTGTTTTTTTCGGGGCGTAATTTGTTATGCGGGTGTGTCATTATTGTTGTCTATGGGTGGAATATAAAGGTATTGATGTCACTGTTGATGTCAGGCATTATTCTGGAGGGGGAAGCAGGTTCGAGAGGGACCCAAATGCAGTTACAATGTCTGACATGGGCGCCACCATATATCCATAATCCACATCGGAAAACCAAAAACAAAAAGAAGTCCCAAGCAGAAGTTTCCTCTTCGTGTAATGTATGATTTGCTTATTCGCCGTGCATAGCATAATGTATACAGTCTACAATGCATACCGAACAGTTTAGTTTCCCCCGCTACAACTTTATTGAACAGAGTGCAATAATACAACAAGAAAACAAATGAAGAACTGTATAGAACATACAGTTTCAAGAACAAACAGGCAGAGTGGTTACTAATACAAACAGATGCAGAGATTCACGAATATTGATTGTTTTGAGAGCATTTTTGTTTAAGGAGTGTGATATTAATTTGATGTATAAATCTACCTCTGATTTATTACTAATCCTAACATTCGAGGAGCATTGCCTAAACCAGAAGTGATCCATCTTTTTATTTTAACTTGTAAGAGCAGTTACATGCATAAAAGGCTGACATTACAACCTAATGATAGCAGTGTTTAACTAACTTTTTATGGATGGATATCTGGCTGGTACTCTTGGCAGGTTTTGATTGCTGTGGTGTGAAGACGCTGAATTGGAAAACATGGAAATGAATTATTTCAGTGTTTATCACTTTGGAATCCAATCAACATTAAAACAGGACGTCACCTCGACATAACCACGCTTACTGCTTCTTATTTTAACTAAGTAATTGTGTCAACCTGGTCCCGGATGATCTCATTCATTGGTTCAGTTCTCAGACTTAGACTCAATTCTAGGCCTTGGAATACTGTATTTTCTATTTAAAAATAAGAGCAATCACATCCAGTTTTATCCTTTATTTACACTGAAAGTTTAAGGTTTGCAGTCACATTTAGGAGTGTTAATTTATCGTAATTAATTCACAACTATCTTGTGATTAATAAGATCAAGATTTTTTAGCATTTGAAGGCCCTAATATATGTACGATCATCTTGATATGCTGTGAGCATAAAACTGTCCCTCTTTATATACAAACTTACACCTGTTCACCAAACAGCACTAGTTGTTGTCCACTAGGTGGCACCAAAGCATCTATTTTAACCTACTGATCAGCAGCGAGACCAACCTGCATTAGTTTGCTTCAACCTGCATTTAGCACATTTTCAACACGTCCTAAAAAACGAGTAAAATGTTAAATAACACTCAAGAGAGTCCAGCTGCATTAATAAAGCACTCATGAACAGCATGGACTGACCAACTTGTTGAACAAAAAAAGTAAAATAAATGAACAAAACTAAAACCCAATCCAAGTAGCAACAATAAAATACAACATTGGCAGAAAGATTAAAAAGCGTATTAAAAATAAAATGGTAAAAAGTCAAAGGCAGTAATAATAATAATAATAATAATAATAATAATAATAATAATAATAATAATAATACAAACTAATTGGCACTAAATCTCAAGTTCGTCTTTGCTCCCCATATGCGGGAGATTTGTAAAAAAATCAGCTATTACAATTTATTAAACTTTTTTTTTAAAAACATTAACTTAAATTAACTAGATGGAAAAATTGTAAAATGACAAAATAAAAAAATGTTAGAAATAAATATATCACAAAATAAAATAAACATTTTTTTTGTGACATTTGTTACATTATATTATATTATATTATATTTTTCTAAAGAGCAGAAGTTACCGTGATTTTCTGTGGATTGATTCCTAAACATCTGCATGGCCATATTTTTTTTGGTGCCTTGGGCAGCCTCATGGATTTAATTTCCCCATTTATTCTGTGTCATTGTGCCGCTATCCTAAGATATCAGTGTGCGGATGTTTCGCCGCCACACAGATTTTTCAAATGACCAAAAGGACAAGATGAATAATAAAAAAATGCTGTTACTTTTTGCAGGAATTCACCAAAGCGAAATAGCTTAAAATCAGGAGCAGGTAACTCTCTCATTTAAAATTTGAGCAGGATCCGCGCCAAAAAAATGTGAGCTCGTATTGATTCGTGTTAGCGTTTAATACAACATCATTCTTGACCTCTTTTTGTGGAGAAAGTTTGGAGAAAATGTTACATCACTTGAATTCTTCAACATTTAGAAGCTAAAAACTGTGGAATGAAATTTTGATTTTAAAATACCAGATCACTATTTGAAAACACCTCTTTAGCACTCTGGGCAAAAAAAACCAACAACACTGCTTATGAAATATATCTAACTGGAAATAAATGTTTAAAGATTGTTTGAAAACTACAAATCATGCTCCAATTTACAGATCTACGTTTCATGAAATAAAGTATTTTTTGGACCTTTTTTTGTCTAAATACATTTGACAGCAGAGAGGACTCTTTCTTTCTTTCTTTCTTTCTTTCTTTCTTTCTTTCTTTCTTTCTTTCTTTCTTTCTTTCTTCGAAAAAGGAATAATTTGGTGGATGCCATTTTTTAAAATGAAAGGTCAAAATTGTCGAGTATCAAATTACTTTAATTATTTCACCCCACTGACTTTAACTCACCTGTCAACTAACATTGATTTTATCATGACAGTTGGTTTGACTAAATGAATTAATTTGTATCCAGCAGCAACTCAAATGCAGAAATCTTAAATGTCCAACCAAAAAAGACTGAAAACAGTATAAATGTGGTGATGACTGCTTTAATCGATCTGCCAGAAATCCAATTAGATGTTAGTTGTAGAACGTTTCTGTTTATCTGCAGCACAGAAGCCATAAAACAAACTCTGAAACAATCTTACTTTTCAATTTTTGTTAACATTTGGATTCACACTTTATCTACTTAATCTGAGGCCTAATTATTTTTCTATTGTAGTTAAAGCAGTGCACAACGTTACAGAACTTAACTCTAACCCATAGTTTTAATTTCTTAAAAGTCGAAATAGATATTTTTTTGGACAGCAAGTAAGAAAATAAAAATACTGGAAAATGGAAAGTGGAAAATACTGTACATTCTGGGAAGGTAAACTGTAGCTTTTAGAATAATACTTTTGGTTGGTTCCTTCTTATTCTTTTTGAAGTGACTTGTAAGTTCTGGCAGAATAAAATAATAAATAAAAAAATAAAGCTTGTGTGAAAATAACCTCTAATTTTTTTAAGTACCCCCCACCTTTTGCTGATATAACCTGTAAATTCTGGGAATGTCACGACTGTATTAAATGGCTTTATTCTTTTATTATCACCATCACAAATTCACTTTAAAAAATCTCATCTGCTGATTTAAATTTTGTATCTCTAAGAGCTTAAAGGATTTTAAAACAAAACCAAAAACTAAATCTTCGCATTTTATTTCTTAAATTTTCTCTAAAACAGTATCGGTTTCAAAGTTTCCTCTGCTTGCACAAGCAGGGAGAAAGATTCTAGACCATAGCTTTTAATTTTCCTCCTTTACAAGAAAAAACGAAGACCTGGCTGTAAAAACATTTCCTTTCCCCCCCGTATTTTTAAGTGTATTTCCCTATTATAAACTAGAAAACATCTTAATCTTTAAAACTTAAAAATTATAGTTATGTAACGATACATGTATTAATTTTCTGATTTTTCAGTTGGACCCTGAACAAATCCATCTGTTTTCTGCATAGACAAAATGATTATGTGCAAAACTAAGAGCGCAGTGCAACGTTTAGCAGCGCAACTTTAAAAAGTGACACCAAACAGAAACAGAAAGGACTCCCAGCTATCACTAATCTGCTATTTGGAAACATTAGAAAAAGAAAGATGGACCGAATCAGAACTTTGTCAGCGAAGGCATCTTTTAAGGGCAATAAGGTCCATAACACGCTCTATGCTGAACTGAATGACTCACGTGAAATAATGTCAAGCTGAATGGAAGCATCACTGATACTGGAGAAAAACCAGCTGACGTCACCATGGCTACCAGTAGGATCCAATCAGACCCAACTCCTGATTCTGGATAAAACTCAAGTCGAAAGAATCCCCATTTATGAGAAGGTTGAGAAAGGATTTTCTCAAAAGCTGTCCAAGGTGCATTCAAATACAGCTGGGAAACTAGGCTGTCGAAATATCAAAACAACTTGAAAGTGATTTAAGCATGTTTTAGTCTCAGTTTCGGGGAAAGTAGGGGAGACTGGGGCTGGTTGTCTCATGGGTTGGTTGTCACATTGCTTCTTCCAGACACACTAGATGGCGATGTGGTACAATTTTGATATCAAACTGGTAGCCGTTGATAGCTTACTCATTTGCAGCTGCAATTTTGCTTAGCAGATATAATTTTTAATTTTCTTGGGTCAGAGTAAATTTTCATGTTGACATTGTTTTTTTTATTGAGAGCTTGTGGGTTATAAGTCATTCGAAAACAAAACACCCATTAAAAAGCCAAAAGCAGTAGCTTTATTTTGAGTCATCTTTTAGCTATCAAGTTAAAGCCATGTGGGAGCTAGCTTAACGTGTTTGTCAAGAAGTCAGTCGGGGACGGTCGTGTCATAGCTGGTGGGGTTGGTTGTCACGTGTGACTCAAGTATTAGAATTTGTTTTCTTCAACTGAGGATGTGCAGACAGTCATATCTTTTGTGTCTTTGTTGCTAGAATGATCAGGAACTTCACCAGCGGAAATTATGCTTTTGAAGGCAAGGTTAAGGTTAAACTGTTGGTCAGGTGTTGTTTGCTGTTAGGCAACTTGCATAATTAAATGATAATTTACAGGTTTTAGCACCGAAGATTCAAGTAACTAATCACCTACTTTAATCCCACTGTTTAAACATATGGGTATTGATGACAACTATCATAGGGGTAGTATTCATATTAAAACTTATTTGCAGTTTCCATCTTAAAAAAAATTTGAAAAGTTACACATCATCTTCTAAGATCCCAATTTATCTCTGAAATCCTATTGAACCTCTATACGGAGAAGCAACCTCATGATGGGTCTCGTTGATAGTTAATTACTTCCTGGTACAATACATTCTAAAAGTAAAAAGTATACACATTTAAAGCCAAGAACCCAAGTTTTCATTTCATGTAGGAATTACTGGTGAGAGATTTTTTGAAGATGACCAATTCATGCATGAGTAAAAATTGAGACAACCAACCCTAGTCTCCCTTAATACTTAAACATTTTTCAAAAAATGGACACTGACTATTTTAAGTGGTTTTGTTGTTTTCTGCTCTGGCTATGTCTTCTTGTACTATTTGATTTATTTTAGAGAAATCCAATCAAATATTCAGTCAGTTTTATTCTTTAAATGTTTTGAAGTTATAGAACATAATAAAATCTAATTAATTTCAAGAATTCACACCCCTTCTCCTTGGCCTTCAACCCAAAGTGAGTTTTTATATAACTTTTATACTGTTATTTCTTTTTCTTTGAATGCAGAAATGTTTGTGATTTTATTTCATCCATCTATTCTTTTAAATTTTTCAGAGCTCTTTTTTAAAGCATTTTGCCCAGCTGTCACATTGTTTTAAAAGGTTTCAGAAATAAAATGGAATGGAAAATGAATTTAAAGGAAGAAATTCAGAAAAAAATCATATTTTTTTGAATGCCGATTATAGATAAAATTTCTTAATCTAAAGTGTACAAACCCATATTTTGTGTGCCTATTACACCTTGGCGTATTAACGATGACATAAAGTGATAGTCTTTTAAATAAAACTGCAATTGATTTTGACATTTGACAGATTTCTAATTTAATCTGCTGTCAATAACAATCCAAAGAAATTTAGTTTTAGTTACACTTTCAATTACAGCATCATTTATTTTTAATTGTCTTCTGAAATTTCTGGGCTTGTTCCATCATAATACATGTGCTTTTACCAAAATGAAGAGAGTTACAGTATTTGAACTCAAACTGCTGTTCTTCCTCACATCCAGAAGCTGTTGTCAAGGATCTCCTCTACAAAAACAAAAAACTGTTGTTTCATCAGCAAACAAAACAGATTCTGAGGATTTAGACACCAAACAAATATCATTAATGTACTGTATAACCAAAACAGTAATGGACTGAGGGCAGAACCTTGCCGCACCCCACAGGGGATCTTCAGTAATTTTGAGTTTGTCATGTTAAATGAAGAAATATCAAAACAAAAGCACAAAATGAACAATCAAGGTGGGAACAGAAGAATTTAGAGTTCAAACAGAAAAAAAATCTCAAAAGAACCTAAGATTATGACAGAAACTTCTCCAGTGAAAGCTCTAGATAATGTCCTGAAGCTGCCAACAGGTCGAAATCATCTCATAAAAAGCACTTTGGTTTTAAATAAATATTTTTTTTATTTTTTATCATCATTTTGTTCAAATTCGTTGTGGATTTTACATAAAGCTCCTTCCTGTTCCCTTTAAACATCAGTTATTAGGAGTAACGTTGGAGGGCCTAAAGAGCAAACAAATGCTGAATATTTCTGTCATATATTTTATTCTGAGGTTTTTCCTATTTTCAAATGAGTTGTGTTAATAATTGAATGCCTAAACTCAGTTGGATGAAATGCTGCTCTTTCAGTCTGATGCTATAAATCAACATGAGATGACTTTATTTCATTTTTTGTTGCTTTTTTTAGCCTTTCCACTGCAGTCCATTTGCAACAGTTTGGATAATCAATAGAACACCCTGTTAGTTAAAAAAATGGCAACAACTTTTAATGTCTAGCTGATTTTACTAGAAGGTAAATTTCACATCGAGGCACACTTTGACTAATTATCTGCTTCAAAGAGAGTATATTGTTATAGTTTTCAAATTACTGACTGCATATACAGATGGAGATGGTAAAGCAACGGTGGAACTGATTTTCATCTTTCTCTACATGCACGAGCACTCACACACAGAATCCTTATCATCCTTAGAAGAAAAAAGAAACTAGCTATTCAGAGCTGCCGAGCCCTGTCCTCCGTAGAGAAAAAAACAGAAAAGACTAGATAAAAAGACTTTGGTGGCTTCTGCTCTTATGCAGCCCTCTTCCTAACTTGTCTCACCTTGGCAGGATTGACATTAATAAGACTTCTAATTGCGTCCTTTGCAGCTCCTCAATAGCTTCAACAAAGAGTCTTGCATCAAAGTTAAATTTAATTTCTGCTTTAGAAATTTTGAAGCTCTCTGCTCCTCATTGTCTGATTTTGGTTTTGCCTTTTACGACCTTGCGATTTAAAAAACCCCCAACAGTATTTCACATTTCTGTGGGGGTTTTCAGCATTTAGTTGCTCCTTTAAAACATAAAGAATTACCAATGTTGATTAAACACCAGAATGTAAAAAAAGTACAGGCATATTGTTCAGGCAAAACTCTGAAAAGCAGATGGAGAGTGTTGTTGCTGCAGCTTGACCTTGACTGGGATTTTTTTTAAGCCTTATTCAGTCAAAGCTAAAGACAGTGAAGAGAAAAAGGTTCAGAAAGGGAGAAAAGTTGTGAGTCTGTTATCACAATATGCCATTTCCTCCCACGTGTATTCAGGCCTTAAAGTGTCCAAGGTAAAAGCCTTTGTGGAGTTAATTGCATCTTTTATGTGTCTGGCTGAATAAAAGCAGAAAGGTTTTTGCTTATATGTGTCATAACTGTGTTCAGTCAGAAGTTTACAAAAGCATTAATATGAAAACAAAAACCAACAGAATGTACAGACTGAAACTAATCTAAAACATTATAGGATTACTTTGATTGTTCTACAGTTTGTTCATTTTGTTAAAGAGTTGAAAAGCAAATTAGAGAGAGCAAATCCCGTTTGTAGATTGCTGCATAATTGTGACGTATCCAAATGAATCAATGAAATAAAAATATAAAACATTGATTTGACGTTTCGTTAACCGGTGATAAAATAGCTTATTCTGTCAACATGAGTTCAAAGTTTGGTGTCGAGATGTATTCAAACTCAGTGGTATGACTAGTTTCATTCAAGCCTCTTCAGAGTTGTTGTAGATGCTGATGGCTGTTAGCAGGAAGGAGCTCCTGTAGTGGTCTGTGTTATAACGCTTCTGAAGAAACCTCTGCCTAAGACTCTCCGTCGTAGTTGGATGAAAAGGATTCTCAGAGTCTTCTGTGATTTCCTTGATTTGATGAAGAATTCCATCCTCCCATCATCATCTCCAGTGGTTCCACTGTTGTCCCAAGAACAGCACCAAATGTCTTTATCGGGTTTTCAAACCACTGGTTCAGATTTAAGATAAGATTAATATTTACACCTTGTGCAACAAACCGGTCCACTGGCTCTCTGTACTCAGCTTCATGACCATCTCCGATACAACCAACGGTTACAGAGTCATCTTAGTATTTCAGGAGATGACAGGAGTCTGTTTTGTACAGGAAGTCAGAGTGGAAAGAAATGGTGATAGCACATTACCCTGTAGTCCTCCTGTTTCAGCACAGCAAAACCAATTTCTGTGGTGCAAGAATCTGATATTTTGGGGGAAAAACACACAAAATGCACGCTAGATTAGCACTAGCCATGGCTCAGCACAGGAAATATATTGGTCAGAAAACAAAATCACAGTTTTGTCTTCTGAAAACTTTCAAACTATTTTGTGCTGATTTTGACGATATAGTACTGTGCAAGCAAAGTAAAGAGGGAAGGACTGAGTACACATCCTTGTGGGACTCCTGTACCCAGTTTCATGAAAATCAATGTTTCTTTTTTTTCTTCTTTTATCGTTTGGTAAACAAGTAAAAATGACTTTTACAGAGGTACAGCAGCCCACTGACAAGAATTTAACATGCAAGATCTGAACTCACTAAGTTAGTGACGCTTTTCTCCAATACAACACCTGCAGTACCATCACAAACCTTCGGTTTTAAGTGGTTGGACTCTCACTTGGGTAATTTGATTTAAGCATGTTTGGATGATTTAATTTGGTATGTTTGATATGTTAATATTTTAAAAAAAGACAAAATTCAACATCTAATTGTATTTTTTCATTAGTATTTTTTATTTAGTTAAAAAATAAAAAAGTAACCGTAGGCCAGGCAGCAAAAAAAAAATTTTCATACTTTTTTTGAGTTCCTTTGCTGCTTCTATAACAATGCAGATATAAGCAGTTGACACGAAAACCATCAAAAGTTTCACCTGTAATTTACATATACTTATAAAGTTCAACAAGAAAACAGAAAAAAAGTTTTTACTGATGTTATTTATTGTGATATATAGGTGAGAATTGGATTTAGCAGGCTAGATACTGCATTATATAATGGCAAAATATTTCTATTAAATATTCTTGTTTACTTGAAAAAAAAGATTTCATCCATTATATTAATTCAGTGTAATTAAATTGGCTATAAATTTTAAACTCAATATGAACTTCAAATAAAAAGCCCCATTCAGTAGACTTGAGCAGGTTGAAATGCACTCTGTGTAGATGTGTGAAGAACTATTTTTTTTTATTTCCATTATTCCATTACTGCTCAGTCAAGCAGAAACCATGTGAGTGAAATCTCAATCTGTTAAATAAAGAAAAGTTCACATTGTGTACATCATAACCTTGACGAAGATACAACGCTCCAATTTGTCGCCGTTTAAGATGTTTTACCTCAGTCGTTCTCGTAAAGTTTCAAGTTTGCACATTCTTCATCGTTTTCTATTTCTTCAATTTTTTTCTCCTACCTCCTCCAAGCTTAAACTAGTTTTTTCTCTCTTCTATCGAGAGGATCTTTGTCTGTTAGTGAGCTTTTGTCAGATTATTCCATTCATGCAGCTCGAGCCGCAGCGCTTAAGTCTCTCCTTGAAGGGAAAAGAGGAGAGTAGTTTAGGGATGACAGTAAGTTTTAATTCTATACACACAAACAACAGAAATAAATAAAAATACTTTTATTCTGGTTTCATCAGTGGCGGCTGGTGATAAAAATTTTTGGGGGGGCGCACTGGCAACAATAAACTACTTGCTGTCACGGTGGTGTGTCGATGTGGACCCAAAGGCAGGGAGGAATGGAAGGAGGCAGACAGGTGAAAGGTTAACAGATTTAGTGATGGATAAACTATTTACAACAATAAACTATTTACAACAAACTATTTACAACAATAAACTATTTACAACAAACTATTTACAACAATAAACTATAACATTAAACTACTAGCAACAATAAACTATTTACAATAAAACTATTTATAACATTAAACTATTTATAACATTAAACTACTAGCAACAATAAACTATTTATAACATTAAACTACTAGCAACAATAAACTATTTATAACATTAAACTACTAGCAACAATAAACTATTTATAACAATAAACTATTTATAACATTAAACTACTAGCAACAATAAACTATGTACAACAATAAAACTATTTACAAAATTAAACTACTGGCAACAACAAACTATTCACAACAACAAACTATTCACAACAACAAACTATTTACAACAACAAACTACTTGAACAAAAATTTTGCTCTCCTCTCTTTCAGGCCAGCAAATCTTTCAAATCTTTCAATGTCCACAACACTTCCGTGCCAACACTTTGAAAAAGCAAGCAGGGAAAGCAAAAAAAGAGCATTGCTTACTTCGCATCCAGCGAGCCAACTGTGTTTAGCATAACACAGACCGGAGAAGCCTCGGGTGTAACTCCGCCCACGGTCACTTGCCTGCTGCTGGATCTGTAAACCGGGTTTCTCCGGTCCAAGCTCCTTAATCCTTTTTTTTTCCTCCAGCGAACGTCTCGTGAAAGGATTGAGTTGTAAAGAAACAACCGAATTTTCTTTGGCCATGTCTGCTGTTTTGTTGTACGTCTATCTCGCTTCTTCGCCTCCGTAAACCCGCGCGCGGGAGTGTCTATGTTGGAGTGACAAGCGAGTTGCCAGTGACTTTGACTGACAGCCAGGTATCATGAATCAATCAGATCGCAAGAAAAATTAGCCTAGCGCGCTGATTCGTCAGGGGCGCAGCTCTCTGCGCCCCGAGGAGAATCTTTAAGTGACCAATTAGAGACCAGCATGAAGTCACATGGTAGCCGCAAGTTTGGAAGATACATACACACTCATTTGGCCGGCGCCCCTTGATATTAAAAACTAATAAAACAACCCAAAATAAATCCGATATGAAATGGAAAGGCTTACAAAAATAAAAGTAACACCCATTGTATGAGTGAACACTGAACAGACGTGGTAATGACTTTTTATTACATAATTTATGTTTACTGTGTGTATTAATTCTTTATGAAATTTTGATGGGGGCGGCGCCCGAGCGCCCCCTATTGACAAGCCGCCACTGGGTTTCATACTTCTTAAGGGTCTTTATCTGCCTCCTCAGCTCAGCTATAATTAAGGTCTTTCATCTATCTATCTATCTATCTATCTATCTATCTATCTATCTATCTATTGTAGAATTTAATTTTATCAAAAATAATTCAGTGCATGTTCAAAACAGAGACGAATGGAGCCAATTTCCAGTTCTTAACATTTATTTTGAACAGATAAACAAATTGCAGTTTACAGAGAAAACATGCCCATTTTCTCTGGGCCAGACAAGATTTCTGACGACGAATGGTTTCTGTGTCATAACTTTTATAAACATCCAAAACCTCCTAGGATTAATCTGCTCCAATCAGAACGTTTTAAACAGTGTCTTGACCATGATTGGATGTCAAAAATTATGCAGTCATATGGGACGTGTCTTTTCTCCTGGATCCAAGTCAAAAGTTCATTCTGAGTTTTATGGTTTATGGTCCTTCTAAAGCAAAACTCCCAGCTTTATGGCCTCCATCCTTATCTATACAGACATCCTGTTTTTACAGCCTGCAATAAAACTCTTTGTCTCAGAGGTCCTACTCCCACCATCTCCAAGGCCTCTGCTGCTGGTAAACAGTGTGTCTTTTTACCTCTGAATAATAAATGTTTAAAACATATGTAGAAATAATACAACAACTCCCTCTTTCAATCTATTTTTGAAAATAGATTGATATCTTCTCTGTACTCTCCTTCAGGGTTAGTGTTTAAAAACTTAAGATCTAAAAACATTTGAGAATGCAAAAAATTCAAACCCAAGAAATGTTATCAGTTTAAAACATGAAGTCTTTCATATGATACCACAACAAGACTTCCAGATTAAAATTCAAAACACAACCTGTTGAAATACCTTTTTTAACCTTAACTCCCATTACTCAAAAATGTCAATCTGTTAATTATAAATTCACCCTCTTTTGGCATTATACAAAAAATATTATTTTAACAATTCCCACAAACTAAATTCAAAACCCAAAAATGTATAAGAATGTCTTACATGTGAAGAGATAATTAAATCTGACTTGATACATGTTAATACTGTGGAAGAAGCTTAGAAAATCCATGAACATATACATTCTTACTATGTTATATTCTGAAATAAATCAAACTTAAAGTGGGAAGAACCCTGTGAAACAGAAAAAAATAGTTAGAAGTAACATTTTTGTTCTTTTAAAAGTTCATATCTTCTCTTCCGCACCGCTGGCATTCCGTCCAAGGCTGCTGGGAGCTGCATTCAGTAAATGTCTTTAAAGGAACTGTCTTTTCCAAATGAAATCACAATCAGATGATTACAATAATAATCCCTCTTTAATGGTAAATTACTCCCGTAATTGACCATTTCCCAAACACAGCCAATTCATTCAGGTGCAGGAAGATGCGATCTGATGCCATTAAGAAAACCTGGTATGGAATCAAATGATTAATTTAACATTCACGCATTGTTTCTGAATTCTTCCTTACAGCTTAAAAAACCCATAACATGTGTCAGAAATAGCCAGAAATCTATCCCATAAAATACGCAAAAACTAACCTAGTTAGCCTGAGTTTTTCACACTTTAGCTGTCAGACCCTGTAAATTTTCCAAGTATAAATTAACAAAACTAAACCTATAAATTTAAAGTATCCAATTATCTTCAAACTCACCAAACCTGAGCATGGGAACAGAGCCATGTTTTCCCATCCAGCACCCGACAGGCCTGTCCTACTGGGGCAGCAGCTTTGTGCTCTCCCCATTTTCTCAGGTGCTTGCTGTGGATAAAGCCAAGAACGTTTGTTAATCTCAGCAAATTGTCTCCTGCATTATTGTCGAAAGGCAGTTATGACAAGACATTCCACAGATAAGCAGACCAGACATTCCATCCAGTCTCAACACAAAGCACCGAGCTTCCTTGCAGCCATTGGAGTGCGTCAACAGTGGACAAACAGCCATAACCATGTCCCATGCCCTAATTTGGCAAATCAATATAATCTTATTTAGTTTTACCAAACATGTCCAGACAAGTAGATCTATGGTCTGATCACAAATACAATCAAAAGTATAGAAAAACGCAGGTTAACCTCTATCAGTCAGTCACCTACCACTCTGCAAATTCTTTCATCACCCCCATAACTTCCTTCCTGGGCAATACATTTCAGTCTCAGCAGTCTCCCAAATCCTTGAGGTGAGTAAAATATCTGAAAATTAATCAGTAAGATCAGTAGGCTCTATGTTGATGTCCTACAAAATGGTGTCTGAGAGCAAACATAACTTTTATGACATAATGTCTATTCCTCAGATATAAACTGCATTGATACCATTCACTAATTCTTTTCTTCAAAGTTCAGTGGTCTGTTCACAAAGTAAATAGATAAATAAAATAAAATAAAAAAAAAACAAAAAACAAAAAGGCTGGATTTTTTCTGTTAGATATTGCTAAAGCACCACTAAAACATTGCAATAACAAAAATAAAGGCAATAACCATCTGCAAAGGTTCTATCCCCTTTTTTCTGTCCCTATTATAAACAGTCTCTATGGAAAAGTGGCTCTCCTGGTTTCGCTTCACTGAGGTTGAGACGAATAGCTCATATTGAACTAAACCCCTTTGAAATTCAGACTTCACACCACTTTTCCCAGACTCTGTCCCTTCAATCAATTAATAATTTCTGCTAATATCAGTATGCTACTTACAGTGAGATAAAGATGTCCAACTAGGTTCCCCTCCAATTATAACTGTTGTTGGTGTTATCAAGGTTACCTGTGAAGCTCCTCCCATCTGAGCAATTACCAATAACGATCCAGTCTCCAAACTCCCCATCACTTAAGTGTACTGGATCTCTATCAAGCTGGCTCAGACAAAAAAATATCAAAATTAAAAACATCAAATGTTTAAAACAAAATCAGAGAACAGTACTGACTGATAAACACAACATAGTTTACAAAAATAGTCTTCAGTTTGCTATACTTCAAATTCTATCCATATTTCTAAAGAAAAATCCAAGATTTAAATCACTGACAAAACAGCTTCCCTATAAATATTTCTGTGGGACTTTAAGACCGAAGTGCAAAACATGCACGTCTCATTCCCTGATCAAATTGATGTGAAAGTAACCAGGTGGTTGCTTATTGTTAGAAATTGCCAAACCTAAAGTACTTGTTTTGTTTTTTTAACACAATCCAATCTGAATTCAACCCAAATATTCAGATTGTAAATGCAAACATTTCATACTTCAAAAACATCTGTCCGATTCTGTGAAGTGAATCAAACATAGTCAAACTGATTTTTGCAACTAAAACTCCTCTTAAATGTTTGTAGGATACATAGTAGTCTAATTCCCCTTAGCAGTAGAACAAAAAAAAAGTCAATAAAAGAGGTTCAAGAGATAAGATTTCTCTAAACACAAACTAGTAGCATTAAAATAAAAACAAAAACTAGCATTTTTCAGTATCCCAATTATCCTCTCAGGCTTCTTTTTTTTCCTTTCCTCCAATGATAAACACCAAATTGAATTGAAGCTTCTAGAAATGTCAAATAAATTACCACTGAATCATGTTTTCTTTAATCCAGCTTCTCAAATTAACATTTTCCAAAGTTCTTATTAATAAGCAGACCGCAGTTCAGAAATCTGGGTCAGAATCCAAGTCGAACCAAATATATAAAGGTTGAGAGAGAAAGAGAAAAAAATAAAAATAAGAAAAAATAAAATCAAAAAATCTAAATAAATTGTCAGTTACAGAGTCCCCACTAATCAAATGATATATTATGCCATTATTCTATGATCAGAACTGTTCCAAAATGTTTTAGGACCTGTAAATTTACTCTCAGCATCAAGTAGACTAGCTAACAATTAATGAATAACATCTGAAAGATTAATCTTAAACTTTTAAAACTAAAACCAATTCTTATTTGTCAAAACAAAATGTGCATTCAAATATATGGTAAAAATTATTTCAATGTAGCTGGTCCAATCACATTTTGCTTCTACACGATCAGAATAAATGAATTAGAATTTACTTCTTACTTCTAAATTAAACCATCATTTCGATCACCGCCGATATTCATTACTTTCAATCCTTAGACCAATTCCAAATTTATCCCCAGCCTGTTTAAAAACAAACTGATGCCTTAAAGATGACTCTGTGTTTTAATGTTTTCTTTTTTTTTCAAACTCAAACATTCAAATCCCACTAGTTTAGAAAATATACTATGATAAGTATTGTTTTGCATGGTAAAAACATTCAATTTGTAACGGAATTGAAATATGCTGGGTTACTCCTTGAGCCCCAGTTGAAATTTGATAAATCCAATAAGCATTTAGTGTCCAGAAAATCCTTAAGAATGTTCGATTGTGTAAATAATTTTTAACACCAGTCTCCTTTAGATCATTTATTCAGAGACTAAGCTATATTTCTAGAGTCTATAGAGCCATCAGAAATAAGCCAAACATAATTTTAGCATAAATGATACTTATTTAAATCACAGAAAGAATTCATTCTCTGTACCATTCAACACGGTGCTTAAAAAATAATTTAAACCAGTTTGTTGCTTTCCAATTAACACCGTTTGCTTTTCGTTCCATTCTTATAATTACTGCTCATAGCTTTATCTTTATTTAGACCAACTTAATCAACTCCTGCTTAGATCAATCAAAAGCAACAAATCCACCTAATTAAAGATTATAAAATGCAACTTTTATTTTTACTATACACTCCCCTCTTTTTAATTTTAAAGATGAAATCAAAAATTAAAACTCCACCAAGTCAGAATCGACTCATGAGTAACTGTTCTTAGTCATTTGCGTTTAATTGTAACATGCATAATTATCCCAATAACTGTACATGCTCTCCTCATGTGATCAATTGAGCCTTCTCAGTTAAAACCAGTTAACCAAATTCAGCATGTACTTCTTAATCTTTAATCTCCGTATCGTAACAGTTCAGTTAAATGTGAAGCACCTTAAATTGCCCTTCGTAGAAAATGTGCTAAAACATTGCCGAAAGGGAGGAGAAAACAAAATTTATCTGAACAGTTATCTTGAGGCCGTTTTACATCCTAATTAACCAGAAAAAATTAACAAAATCCAAATTCGTTTAAGTCTTAACAAGGCAATCGTCTGCAGGAGTCTGTAATCACTTTCTATCCAAAATCAACTTTTAGCTTGCAACACACAGAACATGCATTTAGTTTCAACCACAAAACATATTGACACACAAAAGCAACAAACGCTAGCATAGCAAAGCAGCCTGCAGCAACGTGCTACCGTAAAATCTCTTTGTGCAACGAAACCTAAAACAGTACAAAACGTACGGCGAAAACACTCAAGAAAATCGCAACACACACTTTAGAAAATGACTCACCGCAATACCAGGACTTTATCCGCACAATTTATACCACTTTACCAAACTTTAATTCGGCATGAACAAAAAACATCTCCTGTCCGTCCAACACGGACTGAAACATATGTTTCCAACACAGCCGTCCCGCACAGAAAACACTGAATCTAACGTCCGTTACAGCCCAAAACCATTAACAAAAAACACAACATTATAAGCGGTGACTTTTAGACCTTATTAATTATTTTATCGCGGAGGTTTAGACCAATCTGTGACAATTTTCGTAGTCCGCTTTGAGAAATTTCCCGGCGCTGGCCTCCAGAAAAACCACTCAAAAGACTCGAACAGATGGCAGAAAACCGCCTATTACCACTAATTTATTTATCAAAACATATAGTCAAAGCTGTCGTATGTTAGCCGTGCTATTAAGCAGAAAATCACACAGAATTAGCTCCGCCATAGCACCTAGCTTAGGGCGGCCACCCTGATGGCCTGTTGTAAATGTTCACAACTAATTCTTATAGATTTTTAATTTCAGTTATCCATCATATTTAGTTATATATTTATTTATCTATTTTAATGATTTTATTATACTCGAGTTCGTTATTCATACTATAACATTCTAACAGAAACACAACATCTCCAGCACGTCTCGCAAAGCGCCTGCGAAAAAAACCATCTCATACACATACGCACATGCGCACCAGCTCGTCACCTCAAAACACCAAACACAGTACTTGTATAATATTATTAAAAACTATCCTAACAACACTAACCTCAATCGGACCACACCAAAAGTCGGACCATCACTCACAACCCAATTTGCTTGGCTCAATCGCGCGTTTGGGGAATACCCCGGCTTCAACAAGGTAATCCGTACATATTACGGAGGGCACACAGGCTCTGCCGCAATGTTTTCCGTTTGCCAGCCCTGAAGAATCTTCCGAAAGTGTCCTTTCGAAATTGAGAATGCCAATTCTCGAGCCCCGATCCGCACTTTGGCTCCGATTTTATTCGTTGAAGGGACCGCTCCTTCCGGTCCATCTGCTCCATTGTCCTGCAGAGTAACAAACTCCATCTCCCAGCAGGCACCGGTGTTTCTCTGCGGAGCGCAAAGCAGGTCGCAGTCATGCGCAGAACAGAGACACAGACAAGGGAGCAGCTTCAACACTACGGGCCCGCAACAGTTAATCTGCTCAAAAAAAATAAATAAAATAAACATATTTAACTTGCATGACATTACCCAATGTTAGATTAACCAATCAACAGAATTAAAAACTACGGAACTCAGCGCAAATTGTCAATAGAGCAAATACATGTCCGTTAATTAACTTAAAAAATAACTGGATCTTGGTCCAAAACTCTGCACACGGTCGAGGTCACCATTTGTAGAATTTAATTTTATCAAAAATAATTCAGTGCATGTTCAAAACAGAGACGAATGGAGCCAATTTCCAGTTCTTAACATTTATTTTGAACAGATTAACAAATTGCAGTTTACAGAGAAAACATGCCCATTTTCTCTGGGCCAGACAAGATTTCTGACGACGAATGGTTTCTGTGTCATAACTTTTATAAACATCCAAAACCTCCCAGGATTAATCTGCTCCAATCAGAACGTTTTAAACAGTGTCTTGACCATGATTGGATGTCAAAAATTATGCAGTCATATGGGACGTGTCTTTTCTCCTGGATCCAAGTCAAAAGTTCATTCTGAGTTTTATGGTTTATGGTCCTTCTAAAGCAAAACTCCCAGCTTTATGGCCTCCATCCTTATCTATACAGACATCCTGTTTTTACAGCCTGCAATAAAACTCTTTGTCTCAGAGGTCCTACTCCCACCATCTCCAAGGCCTCTGCTGCTGGTAAACAGTGTGTCTTTTTACCTCTGAATAATAAATGTTTAAAACATATGTAGAAATAATACAACACTATCTATCTATCTATCTATCTATCTATCTATCTATCTATCTATCTATCTATCTATCTATCTATCTATCTATCTATCTATCTATCTATCTATCTATCATTATAGGAAAAATAAGTCGAGACAGAATCATTCAATTCAATTCAATTCAGTTTATTTATATAGCGCCGTTTCACAACAGATGTCATCTCAAGGCACTTTACAAGAAGAGTTATTACAATACAATGTTTAATTTAGAAATTAGAGAACCACAGAAGATTGCGTCGTGTAATTCTCAGCAATCCCTAACACTGAGCAAGCACGAAGCGACAGTGGAAAGGAAAAACTCCCTTTTAACAGGAAGAAACCTCCGGCAGAACCAGGCTCAGCACAAGCGGTCATCTGCCCAGATGAAAGCATTTTAGATTATTTATCATGAAAAATTGTGTTCTGGCCAGAAACAAAAGTAATAGGCTTACCCCGTACATTCCCTAACTCATCCACCCTAAATTACACCTTAAATACTTAAACTCAATCACAGTCTTAATCTTTCAGTATCTCTTCGCTCCAACTCAAGTCTCCCAAAGAGGCAGCATGCGTCTTTGCTGTTTGTGTTGATTGCAGAACGAAGCTCAGCTCTTCAAGAATCAGAAAGGTCCCGTGGATGTCCAGTGTCAAGCAGTGGTTCTTCGTCCACATTTTCTTGTTCTTGACAGTTTGTCCCGTGTTGCTCCCGATCCAATCTTCCTTCTCTGACGAGGAGCTAATCCAATCTCCTTCTGATTAGGACCGTCCCAGCTTCAGTGAGTCAGCATCAACAGCCTTAGAAGGGTCACTCAGAAGAGGAATTTAAAGAATTATAATTCAGATCCAAAAGTTGAATAACACTATCTATCAATAAATTTCAGTTAGTTTTTCTTCATCATTAAAATTGATATAATAAAAGATAAACTCAATAACATAACAGTTTAAATATTTTTTTCTTCAGAAAAACTACATCAGCATTTTTACCTTTTGTCAAAGTCAAGACAATTTGAGATATTAAAAAAGAATATTTGAAACTGCCCTGCTGTCTGTCAACAGTATTAATGAGTTCATCTGCGGTTAAGCTGTTACCTGATCCAGCTGACAGGATTTTGCATCAGTAATACAGGTTAGATAGGAGGGATTACAGTGCACTGCTACTCTTATTATGGTTAGATTAACGCTGCAGAGTTATTTTTCTAAGCATTCAGGTTAATCTGGCCTGCAGTTAAAAAATATACCTAAAATGATTATAGGCTCTGTATCAAAGCAGTGCACCTTCACAGCATGTGTTTGCCTATTAAGGGACGCCACAAAGTTAGCTCAATGTGTTTTATGTGAAGTGCTCAAAGTTAATGGTTCGGCAAAGACAAAAAAGAAAAAAGACTCGAAGACTGCTAAAAGAGACTTTTGTTGCATTGCTAATTTAGTCAACAGCACTTTTTCTTTAGGCTTTGTCCCAGCTTTTGGCTGATTTCTAAGTTTCCTTTTTTTTTTTAGATCTTCAGATCATCATCAGCCTTGGTTGCAAAACTTCCTCTCTAAACGTTGTGTGCAGTGGGATGTTCTGAAGGTGATTGAAGAAAACAAAACCTCTGTGCTCCTTGCACATCCCTCATTAACGCCTCCTTAACCATCTGTAGGGTTTTATAAAGGTGTATTCTGTATTTTGGCACTGTTGTCTCTCCCCCATCTCCTCTTTTCTGACCTTCTATTGTGAGTTGCTTGGAGACTGACAGAAAAGAAGCACAGTCCAACCCTTTATGCTATCCTTCCCTACCCTCCACCACGCATCCATCCATCCGTCATCCATCCCGACACCCCCCCCACACACAGATATGTCTCGGGCTCTTTACCTCCTCTGGTCTTTGTTTCTTTCCTTCCACTTCAGATATCAAATGCGCGCTCACTTTCTTCCGGCATTCATGGAGCACAGTCGGCCACACTTACAATGTCGGTGTTGTGTGGGTAATGGGCTGTGCACACAAACACACGCGCATCCTTTTATTCCCTCCTTTCATTGTCCCCCCCCCCCATCATTGACGCACTATGCTGGCCTTGGGATGGGTGCACACTAGACCGTCTCTGCCCTGTTAAAACATTTTGATTTGTACTAGTTGCACGTCTTCATGCCTTCAACAATCAGCCAAATCGTTTCTGTATGACTAAATATTGAATTGATCAACCCCCCAAAACTGAGCGGCCATCATCGTTTGTGTACTAATAAAAGCACCAGCTTTATCTTGATTTGATTGATTCTCATTCGCCTGTCTGTTTTGCACCTGTGCTGCAGGGACTGAATGGGAGGAATATGTCACATAGTGATCTTTGTCCTATTAACAAGCCAATTTATCAGGTGGCTCCGAGGTCCTTGGTGGACACAGGGCTTTTCATTATCCAGCTTCTACCTCTTCTTCTTTCCCTATTTATCTTCCAAATCAAAGAAATCCTTCAGCAGAAAAAAGAGAACTTCATAATGAAAACCATTCCTCTGATAGAAAAAGCAACTCTCTGCTCCTTCCCAAACAAATCCTTGAAAAGAGGATACAGATGAATCTTTCATTTAAGAGCGTGAGTTTGACGCTAACGAGACGTTTTAATTAAAAATGTCCTGAAAGGTGATGAGGTGATGTACGAGACTATAGAGTAGCAGAAAGAAAAATACATTGCAAATGTCGCATCCCAACAGTGGGGCATTTGAAATGTGATCATTAAATGTTTTGCCTTAACATAATTACAGTTTTTTTTTGTTTTTTTTTTTGCTGCGTGAAAGGCTCTGGTTATTTCCCTGCTCCAGCTTCTAGGTTTGGACTCCCAGGTGATGGAATATATTCCCCCTGGCAAACGTTGAGCCTTTTCCTTCTCCCGCTTGGTGACACCCGGGAACAAGAATGTAGCTTCTGCCCCTTCTGCCTTTTATGTCCAAAGCTCATTCAGATAATCAGCGGGAGGTTATGCTGAGAGGTATGAAAGCAGCAAGATGGGTGGAGTAGTTGTGGAGCAGGACAGATGATTAAAAGTAAAAATCTATAATCAAAGAAAGAAACCCCCAAAAATCCCCCTCTTAGAGTAACCAACGCTCTCATTGGGTCTTAGCCTCTCCAAATTGTTTATGTTCCAGTACAAAAACAGCCATGAATGCACCACCTTGGTGGAGTATCATAAACTGCGGTGCCCACATTTTTTGTCTGGTTTGGATGTGTTTGAGAATTAAAACATCCAACTAGGTGAAAGGGGATTTTTTTTTTAAATCAAATTTTTCGTACAAAGTTTTCATACTCACCTGGGAAAAAATGAACTTCCTTTTTACTGGACATTTTCTTGGATCGTAGTTGTTCAAGAAACTACATTTTAAGGAATTTGTTTTTAGCTTGAAGGAAACACAAACGTTTCTTAGACTAGACAAAGTACCTTGAGAGGCTTAAAACACACACACACACTTCACATACACAATAAAAAAAAACAATGTACGTGCTTGCAGGAAAAAAGGATTCACAGAGGATTTAATGTGTGACATTTTTTTTTTTAGCATTTATTCCTTATTTCCTCCTGTCTGTAGATATAAAATATCTATGCAAATATATTTTTCTTTAACAACTACTAATCCATTTCCTTACTGAATACTACTTATCTGTCTGGTTTAATCACGGTGATGTGCTTTGGGGGTCAGGTCAGTTTAATATGAAATATTTTATTGCTTACAGATCTATCAAAAAGTTTTGGTAATTATGTTTCTGCTTCAAACCTGATTAAAGAATAACAAATTACATCTATACCTTTATACACCTACACAAAGGTCCAAAAATAAACACCAATATGTTTTCAGTGAAAGTACTACATTTCTTATTAGTTCAATAATTTCCTTTAATTACCGCTCAGATTTGCCCCTGGATTTAGCTTCAATAGTTATGACCATATTTTGCTCTGGTGCACCAATGAGTCAACCAGTTACCTCCTGTGTGATTCACTGTAAACCTCTTCATGACCTCAGCCTCAAATAAGCACAAAAAACATATTTTCTCCATTATTCGCTGTCCTGTCCCCCTGCTGCCTTATGAAGGTTTTCAGCTGTTGTATTCTCTTTTTTTCGTTCTCCCTTCAAATTTTGAGGACAATTACCTGCAAAATGCATTTCAAAGCCCCTCGCTTTAACCTTAACGCAACTTATGATTAAATTTTTATGTGCCCTCTTTGGTTAAAGGAAAGACAAATTAATTATTTGCGACAACCTTGCTTTCTTTTACTTCTGTATATGTTTATTAAGTTTGTATTAATTTTCATATCTCATCCTGCTTTATATTAATTTCATTGCCATCCATGATTGGTAATGTATTATGCAACTTATTACCAAGGCATTGCTGTAATCGTTCAAGTAAAAATTGGACCAAAATCTCAGACCACAACCCAGGAATAGTTCAAAAATCTTTAATTAATATTTGCCCCGATATTGGTATTGGTTGTCGTTCTAATGTTCTTGAATTGGTCAGTTAATCATACTATGAACCATACTTAAAATGTGGAAACTCTGCAATAATTTCACAAAAAATGTTAATTATCCACTTTAAATTTTGATTTTGTGGTCATTTTTATTAATATGTCTTTTTTTTAAAGTTATTCACAATCATTTGTTTTAACAACTTCAATTAATTGCATTTTTTGTGTGGTAAAAGTATCGACATTGGTACTCAGTATCGGAAAGTACTCAGACTCAAGTATTAGTGTCATATCACTTTGAAAACATGGTATCCTTGCTCCCTAATCAATAAATAAATGTGCAATGTAACCGAAAGCTTTTATCTTAAATCTGCTTTCTGCGCAGACTCCGTGGAACAAACAGGATGGTGAGTGAAAGCAATGACAAATAGTAAATGTTGCCAAAAGAGGAAGTAGTGGATTAACCAGCATAGGCCGTTTCCAAGGAGTTCCTCCACAGAGAATTGGGCCACAACAAGCTTTTATTCTTGTAGATGTAGCTGTGTAGGAAAACAGGATGTCCATTTATTGGGGTTGTTGCACCCGCAGAACTGTACAGAAGAGTTAACTCTATACGTCAGAAACTATTACGTCATGGAGTGGGGAAATTCCAGTTTGGAGGTAAGTCAATGAAAACACTCTAATATAATTCTCAGGAAAAACCATAGGAATTATTGTTTATAGCGTCCACAGTCTAATACAGCAAAGTTGGACCGGGGCAGGCAGGGAAGACAGAACAGGAACAGAATCAGTGAGGCAATAGTCAGAGGCCAGATACAAGAAACAATGTTCAGAGCCAGAATCATAGTCCCTCCAAACAGATACAAGGAACAGGCAAAACCGATGGTCAGGAGGCAGAAAACAGGACTTTGACACGCATGACGACGTATGATCTGGCAAATAGTGCAAAGTAGATGTTTATATAGATACAGGGAAATGACAGGTGTGAGATATTTTTTTAGAACAAGGTACAAACCAGATAGACAGTTTTGTTATAATAAGGGTATCCTCTTTATTTAAAACTGACCATACGTTCTTTTTATACCCAACTAAATTCAGATTTGGTTAATTCAACAAGTAAAATGGCTTTTATTAAAACCTGCGAGAAAATGTTTGAGATTTTGTTTGAGTTGACTTCCACAGAAGGCACAAATCTTTGCTTTTCACGGAAGACCTTAAGGATGTTCACACAGACAGAACCAGATCTAACTTTGGACCGCAAAAAGAAACGGAGCCACATGACTTTTGATTCATGAGGAGACTCATAGAGCTGTCAAACTTGAGGCAGGTGTCTGTTTCTCAAAGTGCCGCCCACACACCCCAGCAGATAAAAACAGGAGCCTGACCTCATCTCTAAGCACTGCAATATAGCAGTCGGGTAAGCCAGCGGCGGGGTCCTGTTGTGAGTCACAGGACCTGAACTCAGGCTCACACTGACGTGGACGACCCGCTCTAAATGTTGAGCTGAAACCTGATCTAGATGGCGAGGCTGCAAAATGATGCCCAGAGTTATGGCCTGTCGGGGTGATGGATGGCCCAACTGTGGTGCAAGTGCCAGTTCTTTCTGTTGCCACATTTGTATCTGATACCTGTACAATTTAATTACTGCCAGGCAAAGCTTTGCTGCTCACAGCTCTAAAGACTCTAAAGGGAGAAGATATTTTCGGCTGACGGCTGTGTTTCTGTTAAAAGCTGTTGGGCTGCAAAAAAAGTAGGTAAATCGGTTTGCCAGGCTGAGGCTAAATTTATAACGATTTGCAAGTTGTCTTAAATAAACAAACAAGCCTCTGAGTAATTATAGAAAGAGCAGGAGATATACTACACCCTCTACATTTAAAGCCCCAACAACAAGAAAAAAATCTACAGCTGCACAAGAATAAATGCTTCAGTAATCATGGCCAATAGGTGGCGATAACCTTGGTATCCGCAACACATCCGAGCATACAGTATATATGCAGAATCATATGTGTGTTGTTCTTTAATTGGGGTATACTAAACTTCCCTAGAATCAGAACCAAAGATGGAGAAGCCGCTTTTAGTTTCCATGCTCCCAGTATCTGGAACAAACTTCCAGATGACTGCAAACCAGCTGAAACACGGAGTTCCTTTAAATCAAGGCTAAAAACCATCTGTTTGGAGTTTTCTTTCATTCATCGATTAATAATAATTGAAACGACAAAGGTGGTATGTTTTAATGATCTTTAAGTCCAAAGTTGCCATAGTTACACTGACAAAAATATATGATTATTGAATACTGATTACTCCTAAAGTATCTTAGTTACTTTACTTATTATTTTAATTTAAAATTAAGTACATTAGATTACAAGTTACTTTATTAGTTACATTCAGCAGATGCCAATAACAGCCCCCACTGCCTCAACATAAACACAATAACCAGTTTTGCCAATACTCATTTGATTGGAAGTACATTTACATTAACCTCACTGCATGTACTACTGGAGAGTTCAACTAGGGGGCAGAATACAAAACTCAAACTCAGGCCGGACATTTAGGGTGGAAACAAAACAAACATGGCGACCGTAGAGGAGCTATTTCAGATTACGACAGAAAAAGACGTCAGCAGTGTTGTAGAAGGTATGTAAGCCCGTATTTACCACTATTGTTGCTTGTTTTCCTACTGCTTTTGCCTCTGTGTACACAAGATATCTTTTTAATTAAGAAAATTACAAAATCAGTCACGCACAGTGGCTTGAACAAGTAACTTTAATTTGACTACTGGTATGGAAATAGTATCGCGTTAGATTAGTTGTTGCAGAAAAAATTGTGATATTAGGAGTAACGAGGTTCTACAGTAAGTAACGCGTTACTTGCATCACTGTTTAAAGCTTGGTTTATGCTTGCCGCATGAACATTCCCCGCGGAAACGAGACGTGCGGAACCGGCCGAGACGCCTTCGAGCAGCGCTTTCTGCAACACTTTCTGCAGCTTGTCCCTGCTGAGAGCCAATATTCTTGACGACTGTAGGGGGCGGCGTAGGGCTCTACGGCATGCATACAACACTACACCATAGTAGAAGTAGTAATCACTGTTGTTTACAAGATTGTGACACCCGTGAGCTTGAACAAAGCAGAACTTTTTTGCTGTTTACTTAGGAAAAGAAGACGAAAAAGGAGTCTGTCCACTCGTCCATTAAAACACAGTCGATCACAGTGATCTCTTTTGGCCGAATCATAAAGATGTCTATTTACGAACCTCCGACAATATGAGCTCTTGCCAGTCCGCCACGTTTTTCCGCCCGGGACCATCCGCGTAGTTACAAATTTTCCTTGGTGCGCGGTGCAGAAATTTTGGGGTGGGAGGAGGCCGCGCGGAGAGGCGCGGTTACTGAGATGACGTAATTTGGCTGCGTGGAGCAGTGCGGACCTCGCGGACGCGGCAAGCATAAACCAAGCTTCAGTCTTCCATGAAGGGTTTTACAGTACACCAGCCCTGTTCACTCCACTTTAATCAAACTTTAAAACTATTGGCCCAGTTCGTTTGGAGAGGTGTGAATGTGCAATCGAATTCTGGTGAGGACCAAAAAAATAAATGAGTCTGCTCCGCCTAAAACTCTAAGAGCCTGATTTATCAACGGCTTGCACTTGTTAAAACCCGCGTAAACCGCACATCGACGCAATAACGGACTCTGGCTGATCTATCAATATGGCACATTGCGCCTGTTAAACCCCCAGCAAGACACGCATAATCCATTTAGCGATTTTGCCCTTGATGAAACTGCATTGTGGGCATTTCTGTATTGTAAGGAGAACAGGCAAAGAAGTAGACGTTCCAGGCGCAGTGTGATGTACTAAGCATAAAAAGGTCTGCGCCGGCTATTTAAGCGTCTGTTTTTAGCACTTCCGAAAAGCATGTCTTAATTTGCGCTACCACATTCAGCATAAGTTTATTATTGACAAACAAAAAATGAATTATCACACAATATAAACTAAGTGTAATTAACACTCTAATGGGCATACACCTGAAAGTTACAGTATGTAAATATTTACCTGTGTTTCTCCCAAAAACGAACATCGAAAAAACTGATTTGTGTCACCAAAACGTTTCAAAAACACGTGTTTTTCATGGCATAAAAGTTATGGAACGGGTTGTTAAGTCAGATATGTTTACTCCTTTTGTTAAGATAGTTTGCGATTGGGTTTTTTTCATAATTATTATTTTCCCCTCGTCATAAGCTGTGAATCCAAAAGTTTTCCACACTCTCCTCCTCCTTTTTTATTATCAACAAGTGGATTTACCAAATCAGCTGCACCACCGGTCACCTGGACGCCCTCAATGCATGCATGTGCATCAAGGAAGCGGGTATAAATCAGTCCTCTGTACCACCAGTACTTCAGAAAATGTGGTTTCGTGACATCTACATATTTTTAGGACCGATTTTGTACCAAAGTAGCGGGTCTTTTAACAACACTACTTTGAAGACTGGAGCTCGGGAACACGCGCTGACTACTTACTCTCTGGAGACTTTGACTCAGGATCAGGATCAGACTCTACAGAAGGCTGACAAACTAATGCTGTGGTTGGCAGCAGAACTGCTGTCACAACAGCCTTTCCAGCTTGGATGGGCCCGCGCTGGTTTCCTCTGTAGGAGCTGGCTGAGGAAAAAAAGGAAGGTCGAATTCTCAAATTCTATTGGATTAAAAAAAATCTACGATCAGTATGAATTGCATAGGGGTCTATGCTAGGAAGGAGGGAAAAATGTTATGGAGCCTTATTCTTTTATCATAGTACTGAACTCCACTGTCATTTTAGGGGTATATAAGACTTTGATACATAAATAAATCCTCCAGACTGCAGCTTTAAGTAACTAACGGTCCAGTTCAGTCCAAGTCCTCTAATGCCATAATGTTGGCCACGCTATTGAGACCAGGTCGTGCTGAGGCAGCCAAAGCAGCACCGGGTCAGGCCAACTAGGCTGTTGTGGAAAAGGGACTGTAGTTATCTTTGTCTGATAGGGAAATTTGTTTAATAATGAAAGAAGACACATTTTCTAAATGCTCTTTCTTTTTTGTGTTATTACACAGCTATCAGTTGTATTTATTTGTAAGATAATCTAGATTTTTCTAGCAACATGACTCATCTCCTCATTAGAAATTGTGCTTTTCTATGTATAAACTCTGAATTACTAAAGGTTGTGCTACTCTTACAGGGTAAACTCAGCCTGACCTGGAACAAGTGCCTGTAGAGGGTTTGAGTGTCTCATATTTCCCTTTAGAAATGAATTGTGACAAGCTGTGAATTCCTCCCCTTGCTGCACCAACCTGAATTCCTGAATTATGGACTGTGCAGTTCAACTTTTTATTGAGACTCTATCGGAGGATTTGTCTCAGGAATCCGTGTCATGTAGGACACAATCCGACGAATGTGGCTTGGTTTTAACACTGGTAACCCAATAATGCAGCTGTAGCTCAGATTTCTGGAGTCAATCCTCTACGCTCGTCTGCATTCTGCTACTTTCAGGTTTTATTAACTGCTATGAACTGATATTAGCACTTTGTTAAGGAAGTTATAGTTACATTAGAAGGAATGCTTACAATGTGGGACAATGTACTTTCATTCATCTTACATTCTTGCATTTGCAGCTTAATGCACAGTCTCACTGTACATGCTGCAGCACAGTTGATGTGAATCTTTATTACACGTCATGTTTCAGTTAGGCTGATTCTTCCTCTGGATGAGGGTTGACATTTTGAGTAGAGTTGATCCCCCATTAATTACAGGGATTAGCAACCACAACCACCTGCGAATGAGAGCCCCCTCTACAAACACTTATAACTGCTTATTTTAGTAGTTCGAACACCAAGAACGCCTTAGTGGCAATAAATCGGGCTTGTTTCGGGTGTTGGTTGCACTCCACCAAGGCTGCCCTCCGTTCATAGTTTTCATGGACAGGATTTCCAGGCGCAGCCACGTTGTTGAGGGGATTCGTTTTGCTGGCCTCATATTAGGGTCTCTGCTCTTTGAACACTTTCTAAAAGCACCTGGGTTATTTCTTCTACCCAGTTCTTGGGTTATTCACGTTGGGTTGTATTTTCTGTTTATTTTTTCCGAGCAATGCACATTTCTCGGGTTATATGAGTTTAATTTTAACCCAAATTTCTGGGTTAGAGAGACTTGTAGGGTAGACAGGCAAACATGGCAACCATAGAGGAGACAGTCAACTGTTTAATTTTCAGAATATGACAGAACAAGAAGTCACGTGTCGCAGAAGGTATTTCAGACCACATTTACCACTATTGTTGCTTGTTTTCCCACTGCCTTTGCCACCGTCGACTCTGTGTATCAAATATATCTTTTTGCAAAAGAAAATTACAAAAATAGCTACTCACAATGGCTTGGACAAGTAACTTTAATTTGATTACTGGTATGGAAATAGTAATGGGTTAGAAAGGTCGATACTGAAAAAGTGCTCATAGTAGGAGTAACAAGCTACTAAGCAACGTGTTGCCAGCATCGCTGGCTGTAAATTAGAACTCAGTCAGTACTTCCAGGAGGTGAAGCCCAGAGAAAGTTGTATGGTGCAGTTTTCAGATTTCATGGATTTATTTAATAATAAAACCAAATTTTATTATCAAACGTTATCACTACTCCCTTCCGAGAACGTCTCAGAAGTGTTTATTTGTTCTGGTCCAGGGTGGTTTAGAGGCAAAATATGACCACAACTACAGTTGTAATGGCGACAGGTGCGATGTCATTCAAATACCAGGTTAGTGTAAGTTGGAATCGGTTGCACTGAAAGCCTGTGAAAAGCTCAGATAATAATACCTTAGTACCCCTGATAGGTTCTGAACTCACAAGGGATATCGCTAACTATTCATAACAAAACATGGTTAAATAAAGGAGTTTTGGAGCAGACAAAACCTTATTACAGGCGCCGAACTCCTGCCCCCATTGACTCCCATTATATGGATATATGCTGATCGCGACCGGATATAAAGTCCTCCTGAATGGCTCCAAGCAGCTCCAAACTTCTCTGGGTGAGTAAATGAATGTAATATTTGCTGGTCCATGTTCAAAAGAACGAATTTTCCATTTAAGTATTTAGGATTCTTGTTCATGAATGGGGGAAAATGGAACAGGAGATTGATAGGTGGATTGATACTGCCTCTGCAGTAATGCAGTGAACAAAATGACCAAGCTCTCGATTTAACAGTGGATCTACGTTTCTACTCTCTTCTATGGTCACAAGCTCTGTGTAACGACCAAAAGAACAAGATCGACGATACAAATGGGTGAAATAAGTTTGTTCTTCTGGGTGTCTTGGCTTTCCCTTAGCAATAGAGAAGTATTATTTAAGGTAACATTTGATAAAGGTTTTACATCTAAAAGTAATTGAGTTGATCATCTGGCAAAGGCCATTTCCCCTTTTTATTAGCTGATAAACTTCATCGTAATCTTTACACTGACTTCCTGCTCCTGATAAACTTCCTGTTCATTTCAAAGATTCTTAACAGTATCACACCTCCTTATTTATCTGAACTGCGAACGACCGGCGACCATTGCAGGGTTTACCCCACCTCTCACCCGATGAATGCTGGATATAGGCACCAGCCCCTGCAAACCTGCATAGGATGGACGGTATAGATGATGTATTTTCCACATTTTATACATTCGTTTATAAATAAACAGTTGAAAGCTTCAGTTAAGAAGCTAAATAATTAGATTCCTAAATAAATATTTTGGAATAAACTAAAATTTATAAATGAATGAATAACATGGATGCATATATGACTTTGAAAAATGAACCCTCATCTTTTTCTTTTATGATAGGCTAGATAACCCAAATTATTGCTGTAAGTTTTTTGACTGTAACTTTACAAACAGGTCCCCATATGCCAATGAAGCTAAAGTTTTCAAGCTACGCCAGAAATCCCACAAATCTGACTTCTATTTCAGTTTTTAAGCTTGCACTCCACAAATTATTCTCATTCAGTGGTTTAATTTGTCTCATGACTTTTATTCTCAAAAGGTGCAATTACAGCTAATGGGTTGCAGTGTTATTTACAAAAATCCTTCAAATGTTGTTCTGGCAAGCAAAAGAAAAATAAACCTCCTAGTGTTCAGATGTTTAGAGCATTTCACTTGAAATGTTGTTGGGTGAATTTCTTTCTGTACAAGTGATGATTCTGATCACGGTGAAAGTTGGGGAGTGCTCGTCGGCAAAAGCCTGAGGATTCTCGGCATTCCCCGCAGCATAGCAGCCGCGCTTCGCGGTGTTTCTACAGCTTGTTAAGAGCAAATGCCGGGCATGGTTCTGCCCGTGTATATTTTCATTCACTCTGAATGCTTGGCACACTGGGATGGTAAACAGAGAGGCAAGGTGGGCATAGATGGCATAGTTATTTGCACTTGTATGCGATGAGAGAAAACATTCATTAACGGATCTAATTTACATTGCTCAGGGTCTGTAATTAACAACAAGCGTGGCTGTTTTAAACAAAGAACCACTGAGATTGTTCCTTTTTCTGTTACTGCAGCTTCGGACTATATATGTGGATATTCCCAATCAACAGTGAGTGACACATTCTGCCTGATATCACTGACCTTTTAGATAGTTAAAGGTACATAAAGTTTGATTAAAATATATCTGTCCTAATTCCCCTTGACTTTACGTGTCCTTTTCTTCTATGCGTGTCCGTTGAGCACCTCTTTTCCAAGTATGGTCACTATGAAGGAGAGCTGTTGCTTGAGCGGCCTTTGGTGGAAATTAATGGGCTCCAGCCAAGGGTAAAAAAAAAAGAGGAGACAGCTGGGCCTGTCAGCACCCCTAACAGGAGCACCGAGAGGCCGACAAGGAGGCGAGGCTGCAGGCTGCAGAACAATGAAAGAACCTCAACACAACGAGAGGCTTCCAGAGGAGGTAATTTTACTCCCAAGAATCTGTAAAATAGAGGAAAAATGCTTTAATAAAAACATTTGCAGTTTACAGCAAACACTTTTAGAAAGAAAAAAAAAACCAATATGATGCCAAAGGTCAGTTCGTGAAAAACACTGAAAGTATTTCTAATTTAATCTAGAATTCTTCCTCTACATGCAACAGGTTGGCCTCTATAGATGGCATGTAAAATTATAACCTGGGAATCCAAACAACACTTTTATTTATTTATAAATTGGTTCATTGCACATTTTAAATCATTTCTGCCTCAGTGCCTGAGAGAATCAAAGCTTTTGATAGTGAATTGCATGGATCATTTTTGAAGATATATAAGTTTAAATGAGGCTGGAAAATGTATTTTTAAATTGTTGCTTTCAAGGCATTAGATTTTCTTGTACCATTTTTAAAATGGTCATAATTAATAGTTACTGATGTCACTCAGGTCTCTTAATTTGATTTCTGAATAGAGTGTTGAATTTAATTTCTGTTTTTTTGTTTGCTTTATTAAAGAATAAAATAAAATGACCAGTGCTACACTTAAAATGTATTTTCTACATTTTTTGATCGTTGCCAATCTTTAATAATACCCGCCAATATGCTTTTTTTCTGTCGTCCATTTCAAGCAGGTGATGGCCCTGTCACTCTGGGGTCCGGTCTTGTCTGAGACTGGCTGTTTTGATTAATTGAAGGCTAAATATCGGCATGAGACAAATACCTTAAGGGAAAGTTGAAAATAACTATGAGAGGGTGTAAAACCATGTAGAGGTAAATGTACGGGGTCCATGCTGTCTCTCCTGTGGATTCATCTCGCAGGGTAAGGAATGGACGCTTTGTGTGGGATAATTCCCTCATCGGACCTTTCTCTGGCTTCTGCTGACCTTCGCCAGATGGATCGGGGGACAAACAAAACATGCTAAAAGTCCATGAAAAAACCTAGGAAAGCCTGAGGAAGTAAGAGAAGACTGAAGAATTTTGCACATACAGTACAGTGGGGCAAAAAAAGTCTTTGGCAGCCACAGATTGTGCAAGTTGTTGCATATAAAAAGATGAGAGAGATCTTTGATTTTCATCGTGGGTACACTTCTCCTGTAGGGGACAGAATGTAAAAAAACAAAAAAAACAGGAAATGACGTGTGATTTATGAAGAAAATATTTTTATAATTGTGCATAAAATAAGTATTTAGCACTTACAAACATGCAAAAAGAAACTTCTTTTTAAAGAAGCTCTTCCATCCTCCACTTGTTCCTTGTGTAAAAGACACATTTCCACATCTTAAAACAGTCAGACTCCAACCTCCACCATGGCCAAGACCAGAGAGCTGTTTAAGGACGCCAGGGACAAGATTGTACACCTGCACAAGACTGGGATGGGTCAATATACACCTGACAAGCAGCTTGGTGAGAACAAGATTAAGAGCCTGATTTATCGAGATCCCTAATAATCGCAGCAAAATTGTGCGGTGCTAAAAGTTTGGAACAGTGGGTTTACCTTCATTTGCGGGTGATCTACTAAGATTGCGTGAGAAATTCATAACAGGCGCAAGGAGCAGTATTCAGATGAATGGTTTGTACTGCTGATGTGAGCTGCACCACGGCTAGAGAGAGGAGGAAAATGCGCATCGATTCCTGATGCGTCTTTGACAAAATAAATGCAAAAAGACGACGTACGCATCAATTCAATGGCTGTTACAGCGTTAATTGCGCTTAGGCTAGAATGTTTTCAATTATATTACTGTCAACTATATTGTCAGTAATATACTTACATTATGCTTACTCTCTGCTCCATTTATGCATCAAAATCCAGAGTCAGATTTATTAAAGCTCCAGCATGTCCGGAACAACATCCAGAATATCCATATTCTACTAATGTTGTTGAACTGTACTGTACTTCATTATGGCCTCTATTAAATGTTAAGTTGCAGTCGAAATTTTTTTTATCTTGAAAAAGAGTAATCTGAAATGTATGAATTTTGATTTTATAATGTCAGATATTTCTTTATTAATTGGAACCCAGGAAGATTAACCACACTGGGGGAAACTAATGAGAATCCACAAATCTACAGAATCTCACTGTGTTGTCAGCGCGTCTTCAGCAGGTGCAGACCAGAAGCGCAGAGAGCGCAGTGAGTTATGATACGTCTATGGGGGGAAAAAAGCGGCAAAAAATTTACATAGCTGCATGTTTATGGCCATTACAGTGTTAACTACTTTTAGGTTTTATTGTGTATGAATTACATTTTTCGTTTGTCAATAATAAACCTATGTTGAATTTGGTGGTGCAAAGTTAAGGCATGCCCATAGAAGCACTAAAAATAGACGCTAAAATAGCTGGAGCAAACATTTTGATGTGAAGTAAATCAGACTGTGCCTGGAACGCTGACTTAGCCTGTTCTCCCAATATTTCTTCTTCCCATATTTCATATTCAGCATTAGGAAAAGCACTAAATGGATTGTGTGCATCTAGTTCCTGGTTTAACAGGTGCAATGCTATATGAGCCATGTTGGTAAGTCAGCTAAGTTAGAGCATGCTTTTGCAACGCTGTGCTGTTTGCACCGGTTTTAACAAGTGCAAACTGTTGATAAACATTAAAAAATGGGCCTGGGGCTCCATGCAAGAGCTCCCCCTGTGGGCTACACATGAATTGTGAAAAAACAGTCCAAAACTACACATTCAATGACCTGATGAGAGCTGGGAACACAGTAACAAAGGTTACTGTTAGTGAAGCTAGTTTTTGCTTCTCCAACGTATTGACGGAGATGTTTTCTGTTTATAGTACTCCGCTCTTCCACTCCATTCTCCATTGTTTTTTTCAGCGTTGCTCGACCAGAACAGCAGGGGGTGCTAAGTTTTCATGGCGTCTCTGCCTACAACACACAGTGCCGCTTCGGTTTTTTTTTAGGCTTGTGAACGCATTTCTTCCTAAAGGAGCAATGAACGACAAACAGTACGTTTTCATTAAGCTGTAAAGCTTTTTACTAGAAGTGCGGATTATAGAATACTCTAGAAACACATGGAAACAAACACAGCAGCCGTTTTTTTGTTGTTTTCCTACACCTCTTTGTGTTCAAAATCGCCAAAGGAACAGATTAAGTTATCCTTTCAATATAAGACATATAGTGGCCAAACGTTGCATTAACTACTGATTACAGTGACTATAAAGCCCCGTTCTGGTGAAGCGATCTCTGGCTGTTAGAGACTGACCAATGAGATGCATACGCTCTCTGTGGACAGATAGTTAAAATTTGGGCCTCTACTCCATGCGTCCATGCGTAGGTGACGGAGAGCCCTCGCGTTGCCTGATAATGACGTTGCGTTAATCCGTCTGTCAAAACGCAGAAGCATAAACTAGGCTTAACACACTACGTTGTCATGGACTACAATCCTGCAGCATCCGGAAGGTCCCCCTGCTCAAACCAGCACTTGTCCAGGCTCGTCTACAGTTTGACAGTGACAATCTGGATTATTGCAAAAAAACCAAATAAGTTTAAAGTCTTTTTGACTTATTGAAGTTAAATTATAAATTTAAAGTGCTTTCCAAAACTGAATAATTGATAAATGTACCTATAATTAGATGTTAGTTCAAAATTTTGAGTTAAATGGTTGTTTAAACTTTTTAAGGTTTGTATGCTTTAATTTCTTGATTAATGTGAAATTTTAAAAGCAAACAAATGGTACATTAAATCTTGTATCATCTCATGTATTTAAATTTTTGGGTCTGTAAAATTATATTTCATAATTATCTCATAATCTGCTACTTCTTTAACATTTAAAAATTTGACCAATAAAAAAAATTTACGATTATAAACTTTAGTTAGGCAACCATTCATCTACATTTTTTTAATTACTGCTAAATTGTTTGGGTTCGCAGTGTGGAAGAATGGGCCAAAATAACAGTAATAGAGCGTGCCAAACCTGTGAAGACCTACATGAAATGTTTTACCTGTGTCAATGTCAACCAGCTTACATTACAAAGTATTGGGGTGTACTTTTGTTAATGACAACAGTTCTGTCTCTTTCAGTTTAAGTATACCTATAAAAATTACAGACGTCTCTTATCTTTTTATGTGGGACAGCTTGCACAATTTGTGTCTACCAAATACTTTTTTGCCCCACAGTAGTTACATGTATGTAAGATGGAAACCGAAAACCTTGCAGAGAAGTCCAGTGACTCACCTCCATCGTCCCTACTTCATTTTTATCCCTTCTTTGTCACTCCAGCAGTAAAGCGTTTGTTAGTTCACCTTGTATTTTTATGACTAAAGCTTGGTTTTCATGTTTTTCATGTTGCCTTGTGAGTTGCTCTTTTTGTACCTGAGCACTGAAAGTGACACAGCAGCCTGAATTTGGCCTTTTTAAACATGTGTTCATCCAAAACCTCTCTTTTGAGTCATGTGTTGGTGGCCTTGCGTAACAAAACATCCTTTCATGAGCATATGAACGTTCCTGTCAAGGCATCAAAACAGAAAAGCCTTCTTTATATCATTTATATCAATCTTTATGATTCAACTTAATGTTTCACTGAGTTCTACCTTAACTGAGCTCAAATGTAAGTGGAGCAAGAAACTGCAAAAATAAAAGAATTTTGAAAAGAGAAAATACATAGAAAGAAGAATAATTAATAATAGAATTATTGTGAGAATATATAATAGTTTGATCGTTGAACTTTGTGTCCCGTTTTACTGCTACTAGCTCTGGCTTTGCTTAGACATCTACTAAGAAAAAAAACTACACAGCCTACAACTTAAAGCTTTTATTTTTCAACAATAGGACCTTATTTTTACCAAATATGTTCATTTACTCGACCAGACAAGTTTGTAGCCACTCGGAGTACTTCGAAAGAAGTTTAAATCCAGTCGGAAAAACAGTGTATATTCATATATTGGAAGTCAATTGGGGCAGGAAATTTGCCGCCTGTAAAAAGGCATTATCTGCCAAAAAATCCTTGATTTAACCATGTTTTGTTATTAATCGTTAGCATTACCCCGCTCCAAGTTCAGAACTTCTCGAGAGTGTTTATTATTTCGTTTCCTGGATGATTTAGAGGCAAAAATACAACTACACTATCGCGCAATTTCAATGACGTCATTGCTGTGCTCTATCCCAGCTGTAGTCTTACAAGGACTTTCACTCTGTGCTCTACGGCGAACGGTAAACAGAACTTGCTACTGCAGACACCAACATGGTTAGCATCTGCATGTTTCCCAATTGTTTCCCTGCATTGTTTCCGAACTGAATGACCAATATAATTAATTTCAGCTTTAACAGTCTCCCTACCTAAGCAGACTACAGCAGTAAAGATGGGCGGCTGCGACCTCATTGAAATCCCAGGTTAGCGTAAGTTGGAATTGGTTGCATTAAAAGCCTGCAAAAACCCCAGAAGCCTCAGCACCTTAGCACCTCTGAGACGTTCGGAATAGAAACTCCTCCAGAAGGACTCTAAGTGGCTCCAAACTTGTCTGGGTGAGTAAATGAACATAATATTTACTAAAAATAAGGTCCATGTTGAAAAACATAATACAAACTTCCCCTTAAATGAGGGAAATATATTTTTTATTGTATTCACTGCAAAAAATGTCCTTCTAACAAGTCCAACAATCTTGTTTCCAGCCAAAAAGTTTCTTTTTATTTTGTTTTGAGACCAATATACTAAGCAAGAACAGAATGTCTTAGATAATTAATATTATTTAGAGAATATTTCAATTAATTTAAAAAGTTTTAGACTTATAGCCAGTGCAATGAGACAATTTCACTTGGTAAGAATTCTCAAAATAAGACATATATTCTATAAATTAGATTAATAATCTAACACTTTCTGCT
Organism: Apricaphanius iberus; assembly: GCA_028564705.1. NCBI lineage: Eukaryota > Metazoa > Chordata > Actinopteri > Cyprinodontiformes > Aphaniidae > Apricaphanius > Apricaphanius iberus. The sequence continues at coordinate 1,595,983 of JAPXFQ010002564.1, forward strand.
CTTGCTTAGCATATATGTCTCAAAACAAGGTACAAAAATATTTTTTGTCTGGAAAAAAAATTGTTGGACTTGGTTAGATGGACAGTTTTTTCAGTGTAGAATTCCTTTAAAAATGTATGATTTTCCTGCAGCAAGAAGGCATTTCTGTCTTTCTTAGTAGAGTTTGCATTTTCACCCCTCCATTGTTGAATTTAACCTAGTTTAATTATGTCTCTTGTGTTTAACCAGTGATCTGATCAGGGCGTACCCAGACTCTCGGTGATACTGTTGGCAATAAATATAGCCCCAAGGTAAGCTCAGCAGGACAGAGTTGATGCATGAGTAGATAAATGGATGCTTAACCATAGTTATCTCCATACCGATTGATAAAGTAGGAAAAATTATTTGGCAAAGAAAAACGTTTGAATACTTGCTAAAACCATTCTGAACTGGAGATAGGAAATCCTTCTGAGGAACTTTGCTGGTACAGTTTTTCAGGTCGGAGAAGAAGGATTAGTTCCAGATAAATTGATTTCATTATCTGTGATCATGCTTTCCATGAACATATTTGCAAATGGTTTAGTGAAGAGGACTTTCAACTTAACCAAGCTCATAAACTGCATTTCTGATTAACTTGGCTGGGACAAGATCATCTTTAGCAAAGAGCACAATGGTCTCCTTTTATGACCAGACTTAAAACAAGACTTTTAAGTCTGTAGCTAGAGTGATTTAACTTATCCTAAGGTATCTCTAACCACTCACCAATTTGCCCTAGTTATGTTATGATTCACGGACTGAAAACTAAGATCACAAGCCAGAAATACTCAATAGAATGTAAGAGAACATTTATGATACTATTAGGAGTTGATCGTTTATTCTCTCTCTCACTAAGTACGTCTAACTAGTAGGTCTTGTAGAGAAAACAAAGGCCCCCTGTGTGTAATGTTCTAAGTAATGTGTCAGACTACCAGGAAGACATCAGTAAGCAGCAGATATCAACACTACGTTTGGACTTTGTCAGATGGACACCGAAGCTGAGCTCATGAAGTTATAGGATAAACATCCATTGCTAAATACTATTTAAGAGCTTGCATTCGAAGGGTTGGGTTAGGGATAAGAGGGCAGAACGGTTTTTTATTCACCCTATCCCTGAATGTTTGGCCAAATATGTCACATTAAACTCTATAGAACGCGTGAAGAAATTATTGTGTGAAGAAACAATTTTTAGCTGTAACAATAATGTAAATGTGAAAGATGTAAGGGAGCTTCTCATTTGGACCCGTTTTCTGGTCAAACTCTGTAGAACAGACAAGCAGGGCAGTGCATGGACAACTGGAAATGTTGCGGAAACATGAAGTAAAGCTTTACCCAACAGAGTTAGCTCCTAGGAACTTCTCCTTGGTGATTCTTACCTCAGCACATTGGTACATTTGGAGAATTGACTGTAAAGAAATTAACGTTGCCAATTTACTTGGGATTGTTTTACCCGCAGTACCTTAGAATCAAGAGAGGATCTCTCTATGGAGCCCAGGAACAATTAAATTAGGTAGAACAAATACTCTGATAATGTGGTAATGTGCTGTACACACTCTGCTAAGATTCACTGGGTAAACTATAGGAGAGAAAGGGGATGGTGTATCATTAATTCAATATTCAATAGTAAGGAGAATTGTCCAGGTCATTGACAAGGCAGGAAGCAAACGCAAAGCAGTTCTAGAATTAGTGAGGCAATAATCAGAGTCCAATTGACTCAGTGCAGAGCAGGAGTTTGAAAGGACTGCATCATAGGTGACAGAAATCAGCTAATCAGCAGAAGCTAGTGTAGAGGGGCAGAGATCAGTGGAGCAACGTGAAACATAACAGGAAACAGGGAAATCATGACAGGCCAGCGAAGTAGCAGTTGCTACGATGTCCTTTCTTTCTTTTCCACTGTTCCAACGGTACTGTTTTCAGAGACTGTTAAAGGGAGAACCCTTCAAAGCCATTCCTTCCCACTGTCACCACATGCTCAGGCTAACATAATGTCTACAAAGGTAATCAAGTGAGTTTGACTTTTGTATTTTTTTCACCAATTTTCTCATATAATTATCAGAATTTGGACAGAATTTTATCTGTTGATCTTGTAAAGTCGCTTGTCAATAACTCACAAAAATGTATTTGTTTAATAAAGAATAGGTTCTAGACTTTTCCACTGGTTGAACATGGTTTTAGATAGATAAAGACATTTATAAAAACTTTTCCTTTTATGTTAATCAGTGACCAACACAATGGCAAAATAAGGTAATCATACCTGTGTTGGTATGACAGGATGCTTTATTTGTGTAAAAAACAAAAAAGCAAATCTCTACTTTAAAGTTTCTGTTGCATGGCACATTTTTAAACAAACAGGGCTTTTGTTTAACAAGGGATTTAAATCTGACCTCAGATACTACATTTTGCTTCACTTATGAAATAGAAACAATGTCAAAATGAAAAAAAAAAAACAGTTTTTCAAAGCTTAGTACAGCTTTGAAAAAGCTAATTTAGCAGAAGTAACTTCTCAGTAAGTGTTTCCTGTAGGATTTTATCAGTCTCTCACAACATTGTAGGAAGTGTGCTTCTTGTTCCCATCGTTGCTCCAGTTAATTAAGGCTTGTACAAGTTTTTGCCCAGTTCTGTTAAGTTCTTACTACAGTATTTTTAATCATGTTGAGATCCAGACTTTGACTGGACTAGTAGAATCTTTTTCAGGCACTTTCTTGTAGATATGCCTCTGTGTTTGGTATCATTGTCCTTGAAAACCCATTTTGGGCCAAGCTTCAGCTCTGTTGTCTTCTCTCTTGAATACTCAATGACTGTTTGTTGCCAGGTTTTTGTAGCTTTAAAAAAAGCCCAAATCATCATTCCTCCTCCTTTATGCAAGACAGTTGGTATAAGGTGTTTGTGCTGGGATTCTGTGCTTGGTTTACCCCAAACATAAGTTCTATAAATTGGCCAAATATCTTAAGCAAACATTGTTCAGAACTTCTTAAGATTAATTCAGATGCATTTTTGCTATCTCAAGTTGCCCTGTGTTCAGGTGACTTAGCATTCCTGATGCTTTTCAAACAAACTACACTTGAGCCATAACCTTTTTATTTACCTTTTAAATTTTTCACAGGAACCAATTATCAGCAAGTCTGATGCATCTAATTAGCACCACCTGGTTCATTTTTTTTTTAATCCTGTGGCGTGTTATGGAGCATATGCTTAGTTTTTCGACATACAACCATATCTCCATTTTGGCTTCATGCTATTTCTTTTTTAAAAATCATGATTGTAAAAGCAGTTGCATAAAGTTGTTCTGGTTGAACACTTACAGCACTTTTTTTCTTGAGGTGACAGCTGATTCAGGGATTCCCTGATCACATGGTGTTCGGTTCAGACTCTAATTTTCTTTTACTGTACAGTAAACCCCTGCCTATTCATGGTTCAGTATTTGCAGATTTTTCTGTGCAACAACTTCAATTTATTCGAGGAAAATTAGCCTACTATTTTCCCCTAGAGCATACCCTAAATATTCGAAAATTATGTAGATGGAATGCTATTCAACACACTATTGGCTGATCTTTGCAAAGCAGACAATTCAGAAGCAGCATTTATTAACTCTATTACCTTTTGCTGCAGTGCTAAGAAACTTCCCATTGTGTGAATAATGCATATTAGGATATATTTGGTGGGTGAACTATTAAAATACGCACTTTTATAATCATGTTTATAGGCGGCACAGGAAGCTGTGGTCCTTAAGTAAGTAAATACTGTATGTAAAATGAAATGATTTGTACAGGAAGTTAAAAATGTTCAGCATGATGTCAAAACTTGTCCTACAGAGTAAAAATAAAGTAGGAGCTTTTGTTCCTGCTTGATCAGTCGATGTTTATCAGTTAGAAAACTAAAGGTATTTTGGCAAAAGCTGTTTATTTTCTACAGGAGGTTAGTTTCTAATAAGAATGCTGGCCTTGAAAAAAAAAAAGAAGGCTTTTTACTGATTAGTTCTCAGCTGAGGTCAGTGAAAAAGATCCTTAGAACCAATATGTCTTTATTTACTATCAAAGCGGAAACAGTCAGAAATAATAAAGAAAACATACAAACAAAGAGAGAAAAGTAAGTTCTTTATTTTTTTTATTGTTTTTAGATGAGTCAAACACAGGAAAATAAAAATATTTCTCCTACAGGAACAGCTGTGCAGACAGTTGGACTTGCAGCAGTGGGTGTGATGGAGTGTCAAAAGCATTTCTTTTTTTTTATGGCATGACTTACCCAACCTATTTTTAGGTGTGTGAAGGACAAAATTATTCAGAGCACATCTAATACATGCATGTATCTATATTCAGATAGCTATATGAAATCATTTGGATACAAAAGTAATTATTTTTTTTAATCTAATGCAAAGACATTGGATTTAATTATATTATATGTGTTAAGCTGAACCAAATCTCATGATTTGCGGACATCAACACACTTAAATGCACACAGACTGACAGGCGACTCAAATCCGCACAGAAGAGCCGTCCTTGATGAGTTGCTGGTAGGCTGGAAGTAAATGGAGGGTCACGGTCAGGTCTTCCTCCTCATCTGGTTGAACAAAACCTAAGGAGACTCCATCTGAGGAGAAAGTCAGCATTAAAGCATTGAGAAGGTTCATTGTGCTAACATTTGAAGACTATTCACTGCTGCTCAGGCTTCTTTATATGTCCATCTCAGAGTATGGACATGCAGAGTTATTATGTATGTGTTGCAAGAGGTGGAAGATTATAGTATGCTTTAATACATAATGAAAAGTCAATAAGTTCAGGAACGCAACTTTATTGATTAGTGCAAGGTAGTATGTTTGATGAGCTTCTTAAGATAACAAAGGAGACTGTGTACCACAGCAGACAGTGACCCTGAAGAGGATCAGTCGTTATTCAGAACAGATTTTACTGAATCTGCCATGTAAAATAAAAGTACCTCAGTCATGTTCCTTTTGAGGATTTTATGGCCTGAGGGCTGCCATTTGTAAAGTCACTGTCAAAAATTAAGAGTAATAATGTGGGTTACCCAGCCTGTCATAAAAGAAAAAAAAAGGCTATTAATTTTTTTTCAAGTCATATTTTCACCACATCATTGTCAATTTATAAATGCCACATTTTATAACTAAATATTTAATGAGCAAGCTAAATAGTTAAATTCAAACCAAATATTAATTAAGTAAGCTAAATATTTCTCTTAAAAATTTAATTTCTAGCTCAAAATTAAATATTTAGCTAGCAAGCTAAACTGACTATTTAGTTTGAAGTTAAATATTTGGCTATCTATTTAGCTAGCTAGCTAAATATTTACCTTACAATACAAACTAAATATTTAGCTTCAAATTAAATATGTAGCTGATATGCAAATTAACTTACCACTAAACTGAATTGAAATACCAAAATAAAAGCTGGGTTGCACAAACCTTCACATAAACTGTTGGCAAGACTGAACTTTGTTGCTCATATCATATTTTTTCATTGTTCAGACAAGGACATGTCCAACGTTTCACCGTGAAACGTAGTGTGAGCATTTTTAATCCCAATGCAGATGTTTACCGATGAATTTAGTAACAGGTGTTTATAAGATTTTCAAAGATCTAGATTTTTTTCTTGATAGTCCACTTCCTTTTTGGCAAGTGAATTAGCATATTAGCTTAATATTTAGCTTGAAGCAAAAATATATAGCTGCACAGTTAAACATGCTAGCTAAATATTTAGGCAAGGCAATTTTATTTGCATAGGACACTTTCAACAATTACTCATAAGCGAGTTTAAATAGGTATGTTTTTATTTTAGATTTAAAAGAGTTCAGTGTCTCTGCAGTTTTGCAGTCGTCTGGCAGTTTATTCTACATATGAGGAGCATAGAAACGGAAATCTACTTCTCCCTGTTTGGTTCTGGATCTAGGGACGATCTGTAGACTAGAGTTGGAGGATCTAAGTGTTCTGGACGGTTTGTACAATGATAGCAGGTCGTTAATGTACTCTGGTGCTAAACCATTCAGTGATTTATAGATTACTAAAAGCACTTTGAATTCTAATCTCTGAGCTACAGGGAGCCAGTGTAAGTACTGGGGGTGATATGAACTGGGGTGAAGTGTTCTACTTTCCTAGTTCTAGTGAGAACACGAGCAGGAGCATTCTGGATCAGCAGCTGTCTGATTGATTTTTAGGCAGACCTGTGAAGATACTGTGTAAGTAATCAAGGCAGGTAGAGATAAATGTATTGATGAGTTTTTCTAATTTTCCTTGTGTCATCATTCCTTTAATCCTAGAAATGTTCCTCAGGTCATAGAAATCTGACTTTGTTATTGCTTTTATGTGACCCTGGAGGTTCAGGTCTGAGTCCATTATTACACCTAGGCCTGGTTGGTAGTTTCTAGTTTGACCAACTGAAGTTGTGTAATGATATTTAATCAATCTTTTTTGGGTCCAAAGATAAGTATTTCAGTTGTGTTTTTGTTAAGTTTTGTTCAATTATGGGACATCCAAATGTTAAATTGCTCAATGCATTTATTGAGGATTTTTGACGGGTACAACATGACCTGGTGAGATTGAGATATAAAGTGGAGTGTCGTCGGCATATTGGTGGTAGTTAACATTATTGGTGGTTATAATTTGGCTTAGTGGGAGCATGCAGATGCTAAATAGGAGGGACCCTAGGATGGAGCCCTGGGGGACCCGAATTTGATTTCTGTGTTTTGTGATGAGAATTGACTAATCGGCACAAACAAGTTCCTGTTTTTGAGGTACGATTTGAACCAGTCGAGTGCCGTACCAGAGTCCGACCCAGTTCTCTAGAAGTTCCAGTATTATATAACATGATCAACGGTGTCAAACGCCGCACTCAGGTCTAATACTACCAGTACTGTGGTTTTACCACCGTCAGTATTTAAATGTATGTCATTGAAAACTTTGACAAGCTGATTCTCTGTGCTGTGTTGCTTACGAAAACCAGATTGGTAAATATCAAAGTGGTTGTTCATTTTTAGGAGGCTGTTTAACCGTTGGAACACCACTTTTTCAATAATCTTACAGATAAATGTGAGATTAGAGATCAGTTTGTAGTTTTGCATCAATGTGCTGCCTAGGTTCTTCATTTTTAGTATTTAGTATTAGTTGGTGCGATAGCGGCGGGTAAAGTATTGTATATACAGAAAAGTAGACCTGGCGTACCACAGCAGTACAAGTTCACTCATACAGCATCAGAAAACATCCCAAGCTTTTTCACCAAGCGTCACTAATACAAGGTAATGTAACCTAAAGCCTGAATACGTTGATGTATGCTAATTTTAATACTGTTTTGTAGCGATGTCACAATTCTGTTTGACTAGATATGATGTTTAGCTTTGATGTTTTTCAGTAGTAAACTTATTCGCATTCAACTGCAAGAGAACCTTGTCCACACGTATCCAGGTATCTCACAAAACTGAGATATTTCTCGATGGTTTGGTCTGTCATCCACACATAAACGCAGATTTTCGGTTAAGTACCGTAACGTCACTATCTGTGACAATTTTTTTTTTTCCAACATGACATTTAAAATCACAGACTTAATGCTGTGCTGCGACCAAAGTAAGAAAAAATACTTTCTCACTCTCTCCTGACACAGAGACTCCTGTGATTGTTTAAAATGATTAATAAGTGATTATTCCTAAACGATCAGTGCTGCCGAGCAGGGGCGTATCCAGGAGGTGAATAAAGAGGGTCTAAAGGGGCCCAGGGTGGGTCTGGGACTGTAGCACCAAAATAAAAGCAGAGATGTTCTTCTAGTGGGTATTGTCTAGGTTCTTCTGTTTTAGTATTGGTTTGATAACTGCTGTTTTTAAGGCTTTGAGGTAAACACCTGATAGGAGGACTATTTGGGTCAGATCCGCCCTGATGGCTGGGAGGACCTCTTTTAGAAAATTTGTTCGTAAGATTTCCAAGCAGCAGGTGGGAGAGCTTAGTTTGTCAATAATTTAATCAAAGCTCAATCGATTTATTGTTTGGAAATCGGTAATTTTCTCTGTGTGTGTGTTAAGTGGGCTTAGCATTGGTATTGGGGTTGAAACTGATGTACTAATTGACCTTCTGATGTTCAAGATCTTTTCATTAAAGAAGCTGGCAAATTCATTGCAGGCTCTGTTGGAGCTTATATCAGGGGATCTTCCAACTTATTCAGCTTGCTAACTAAATATTTGGTTTAACTAGATATATTTAGCTGTATAAATGATTCAATGATTTTGCTGACATACAAAGGAGGTAAGTTAACCTTTACATTCAGGTGGAGCAGGGATGCCTCCAAAAGCTGCAGAACAGTCGCACTCGAGGAGTGTAATTGCAGACCCCTGCTTACAGGTATTGTCATTTTCTTTCTCCTGAGCATTTTAACAAAGACTTGTTTGCTACAGATCATCAAACTACCAAAAATTCCTGCTTTCATGGAGGTGGTTACACTGATGATGATCAATTAATCATGTGCATATAATTTGCAGAACTTGCCTAAAATCTGTGGAAATAGTTTGGAAACCTCCAAATTCTGAATATGTATATATGTACGCATGTATGAATATGTATGTATAAAGCTTTCCTTGCACAATATAAAGTTTTCAAATTTAAGAAAAGATCAAAGGGTCATGCACTGCCTCAAAATTACTTAAAGCTAGCCCTTTTTAAAGATAATTTAATTTGAAGAGCATCAAACTTGTGCTTCTTCCAATAACCTTCTCTCAAATCCATCAAACTCATGATTGACAGCAGAGACCACACCGAAAGTCCTGATTGAAAATTCCTCATTGAGCCTTGGCCGACCCGGTTCAATAATACCCTGAGACTGATCGTTGAATGGAGCCGGTGAGATGAGATGAGCTGTGTTTCAATGGGAGATATTTTAGGTTTTAATAGCTTCTCTAGGCCACTCCTGGAGGGGAACAGGTGCGCTGGTTTCAGGAAGGGGGTCATCCGAGTGGACGTTGAGCGCCAGAAGGACGAAGATCAGAACAAGGCCATTACATTTTTTGATTATTGTACAAAAAAGTATTTTTAGTAATACAAAATTGTTTGCACTAATTTACAAAAATATAAATACAGATATGTACTTCTGCAGTGAGAATGTCCAGACGTGAACAAATCAGACCATGTAAAGAAAATATTTTTATAGGATAAATTGAATATCCTATACATGTTTAACTATTATTATTTTGCATATTATTGACCTCAGAGTACTAAATATGATACGGATAACTTTGTGTAATCTCAAGTAGGGCTTTGTGCCGAAACTGTTGTGAATTACAAGACAATAAAAAAGTACTGCCATATATGTAAATATTTTAACCCTTAAGCCCGCTAGCCCCTATTTTTGGGGTCATGCCTCCTAGAGTAACATTTAACTTTCAACTTCCAATTATGTGTCATTACAGACACCAATAGTTGGTCTAAATTCAATGAGTGAGTAGTTACTATTTATGATGTTTATTTGTTTCTTTCCAATGAAAACAAGCTGCTAATATGTATTTTTGAAGATGGAATTCATGTTCACATTTCTGTCTTTCAACCTCAATTACTCATGCCCACTATGATTTTCTTGAGAATTTTCAAATTCACAGTATCCACATAGACCTTCCTATTACATGAGAGCAATTTGAACATTTTGAGCCTTTTACAAGATGTAAAAAGCCTTCCAGAGTGTAGGTAAGCCTAAAAAAACAGCGTCAGGTTTAAGAGGTTAATCTAACGTTGCTAATTTAGGCTTGGTAGAAAGTTAAACCCTCAACCAAACTTCTAACCAACTCCTTATTCCAAAATTTCATCCCTTATTTTAACACATTTTCTTATCCTACTCATACTCAACATCATTTCCCACTAACAATTTCATCCCACTAATCCTCCTCATTCCTTATGATCAGAGTTTAGCTGAAAAATCTCCACTATTCCTGATGGGAATTGCAATGAAACCCTAATCTTTCTCATTATACCTTGCTAACAGTCCATCTTCAATCTCCTCATCCTTTCTTTCGAACCTTTCAGCTCGTTTTTTGTCCTCACCTTTTCAAATACCATTTACTAATCCTCATCTCACTTACGACCATCTTTTTTACCTCTCATTGAGACCATTTTTTTTTTATCAAACTCATCTTCCATATGACCATTTCATATACTACTCACTTTTCTCTTCTTTATTTAAATCCTATTTTAATCATCATTGATCCTCATTTCCATCCAGTGTTTTAGTCAAGTCACCCTTACACTCTTAATGTTCAAGTCGAAGTGCAAGTCGAAGTTGAGTCGCTTGGTCCTAGAGTCCAAAAAAGAATATTCCAGCCCAAGTCAACTCCTTATCACCTGAGAACAAGTCAAAAATAAGAGAGCAGGGTGTAGATTTTTAGACGAGAATAATGGCAGCCATACTTTATTTACAAAAGCTAACACAGTTTCATGTGCAAAATAACACATGCTCAAAATACATGAAAAAACATAAGTAATCCACATCTCAAACCTAAGGTTAAGAAAAGGCTTTGGTTTATTAAATTTGACCTAAAATAATAGGCTAACATTAGCATCGGCTACATGTGCTACCTAATGATATAAAAAAACGGGGTTTTGATTTTTGAGACATGGCAGATCCACCAAAGAAAACAAAGAAGACACTATCAGAAGAAGCGAGGAAAATAAACTGGGCTGCAAGAGCCGAAGCTTCACAGCTGGAGAAGGCACCCCTGATTCACAGCGGGAGCTTCCGTTCTGTGCTTGGTATGAATCAAGGGTAAGGAAAGTTGGAGCATACTTAGCTGCAGAGTTGGATGCTGCAGCTTATGGACAGGCTGTTCCCTCGATAACACCAGACCTCCCGTGTAGGGCTGCAGCAATTCGTCAAGGTTACTCGATTTACTTGATTCCAAAAATTGCTTGAGGCAACAACTCTACCTCGAAGCCTTGTTAAATTCCTATGATGCACACTCTACGTGCAGGAATATTGTTCCACACGGACCGTTGTTTTGGATGCTCCTATGCAACGCACACCCCTAGCGGGTGATACAGTTTGAATTTAGATGGTGCGATAGCGGCGGGTAAAGTATTGTACATACAGAAAAGTAGAGTACGAGTTCACTCATCCAGTATGAGAAAACATCCACATGCTTTTTCAACAAGCATCGCTAAAACAAGGTAATGTAACCTAAAGCCTATATACAGTACATTGATGCACGCTAATTTTAATACTGTATTTTTAGTGATGTCACCATTATGTTTGACTAGATATGTTTAGCTAGTTGTAAACTTACTCGTGTTCAACTGCAAGAGAGCCTTCTCCACACGTATCCGGGTAACTCACAAAACAGAGATATTTTTTACGTTTTGGCCTGTCATCCACACGTAAATGCAGATTTTCGGTACAAAAAAGAAATATATTTTTTTAAACTCTGGCCAAAGTAGAGAACTTTGTTTCGTCTGTTTTTTTAGTATCTGCGTGTGGACAGAAGAAAACAGAGTTTTAAGTGCCGTAACGTCACTATATGCGACAAAAAATGCTCCAACATCCCATTTAAAATCAACAGACTTAATGCTGCGCTGCGAACAAAGTAAGAAAAAATACGTTCTCACTCTCTCCTGACACAGAGACTCCTGTGAGTTTTTAGAATGATTAATAAGTGATTATTCCTAAATGTTCAGTGCTGCTGAGCAGGGGCGTATCCAGAAGGACTAAAAGGGGCCCAGGGTGGGTCTGGGACTGTAGCACCAAAATAAAAGAGATGTTCTTCTAGTGAGGAGCCAATCTGAGCTGGTCACATTTTAAAGTTTTCAACTTTTAGAATTACATTTAAAGTCATTTTGTTTTACTAAGGTTTATGTGACAATGTCGTCTCAAACTTTGCTTGCTTTTCAAACAATTTTAAGTGATTGGCGAAAAATAAAAATAAAATCACAAAAACATTGCAACTTTTCACAAAAGCTTTTTCACAGACAAGTAGACGCACTGTTTTGTTTCTTAACTTAAATTATTGCTGTTGACTTTTATTTATAAAAAATTAATAAATAAATAAATACTGTAAATGGGCTTATTTTTGGAGCCAAATGTTGGAGTTGGAGTTCTCTGTTTTTTTGAGAGATAAAAGGCAAATGCTGGATCATTTTACAGTCAAAAAATTATTTGTTATGCATGATTTGTTTTGGTTATTTAAAAACGTAAAAAAAAATCTGATTAATCGAGTAATTGGATCGATAAAATGCTAGATTAATCGATTATAAAAAGAATCAATAGCTGCAGCCCTACTCCAGTGTTCCTCCTGCTCCCTCATAGAGCAGCAAGATGGGATAAGACACAGATCAGAGAACATGTTCTTCCCTTCACTGCTGTGGAAGATCTTTTCTATCAAATGCTTACTCAGTTTAGGTCAACATAGCATTAGCTTCTAAAACCCACTGTTACTACTTTTCAGTGTTGTGTGACTACCCGCAATGAATGAGATGTTGTCCTAGGTCAGACGGAGAATATGTAGTCCCTCCAGCAACCTCATTGTCTTCCCTGGGATCTCCTCTTGGAAAAGCCTCAAAGGGAGGCACCCAGGAGACATTCAGATCAGATGCCTGAACCACTTCATCTGACTCCTTTCCCGATGTGGAGAAGCAACAGCTCTCCCTCCGGATGATAGATCTCCTTACCCTTAGCTATCATAAGGAATAGAGCAAAATTCGTATTAAAAAAAGGATATTGGTAGCTTGGCAAGAATTATTATCTCCAACCAAAATTTCAACAAACAACTTGACATAAAATACCTCAACACCTCTTTACAGATATAAAAAGTCACTGTAACTAGTAAAATCTCATTATTTTTGTGAACATTTTATAGTTCATATAAATTTAAGAAGCTTTTAGCAAAAAAAAAAAAAAAAAATATTTTCAGACATGCATTCCAACGTTAACCATCTATTAATGTTGGAAGATTTTTAGTAATCATTGTTTTCTAAGGTTTGACTGAAGCTGGATTGAAAGTCAGAGTGATTCTGAGATCAGATTCAAAGTATTCTGAAAATTTAGAAGTTTTTAAATGGACCTTCAAAAGTAATAAGTCATTAAATGCATATTCTTATTTAAGGAAACGGATCAAAGCAGTGTCCTTTAGTTGCCCTTACCCTCCACCGTGCAATCAGAGTGACTCTTTAGTGCGATAAGTGGTGACCAGAAACTCCAAACTGGGACCGAACAAACTGACCTCTTGAATTCTGGAGGCCGTCGAGAGATCCCAGGAGTTTGTAGCTTAACATTCCTCTCATTGGTTGGTTTAATTTGTTTACTCTTTCAATTAGCAGGTGGTGGCTGTGACATTCTTTGCAGCTGCTTTGGAAATCTACAACTAGAAGGAATGAGAGCAGCACTGCACCCCTTCTAAATATAACATTTCATTTGAAGGGACGTGTTTGTTTGAGGTTGAGATGACCAAAATAATCAATTATTTTTAATTTTGCGGAATGTTGGAGCTCTCTGTCCCATCCCGACAACTGATCAAGATCTTCTTTGATGATTTTTCAGGACGATCCTCCTGTACAGACTGAGAACTCATTAGAAGGGATTGTATATCCTTGTCTGGCGTGGAAAAAACAGCTCTGTAGGAGGACCTGGAGCGCATTGCTGAGGAGAGCGAAGTTTGATTTTCTCTGTAACAGATTTAGTCTCTCTGCAACTAGACCTTGGATTAGAAAAAGTGTGGGCGAAAATCTTGTGCGAACCCACATTACACTATATTTCTCAGAGCTGCGCATTCTTGTAATGGTTTACATTTGTCTCAGTTAAAAATTTTTAGATTTCTGAAGATCTTTTAAAAGTTTCCTTGGCATTTTTTTTGCAACCCGCTCATTTACTTTCAACTCAGTGGATTACAATTTTTGAAAGAAATTTTCTTGTTAAATCAGTTAAGTTATATAGGTGTAAATATGCTTAAAAACCCTAACTTTGATTCGAGGTTTTGCTTGCACGCAACTGAGTTTATAGCCAAAAGTATTATTAGCTCTTATAGCCACACACTTCAAAGTTCTTTATTGTGATTTTAGGTGGTAGATCCACACACAGTAGGATAAAGTTGTAAATTGGAAGGATAATGAGACATGGTTTTTAAATTTCTTTGAAGATGCCATCATCCACATTCTTCAACTAACCCACTATCATCTGAACAAAGCACGCAACACTGTGAGGATGATGGTCTATGATATCCCCAGTGCATTTACCACAATTCAGCCTGACTTTCTTTGTCAGAAACTCCTGAAGACACAGCTGGAGGCCCCAACAGTCAGACGGATCAATGACTACCTGACAAACAGACCACAGTTTGTGAGACTGAAGGATTGTGTGTCAAACCAGCCGGTCGGCAGCACAGGAGCACCACAAGGGACTGTACTCTCACCATTCCTTTTCACTCTGTACACCTCAGACTTCCACTATAAGACGGAGTCCTGTCATCTGCAGAAATACTCAGACGACTCTGCAATTGTCGGGTGTATCAGAGATGGAGAAGAAGCTGAATACAGAGAGGTGTTGGACCGCTTTGTGGCATAGTGTGGAAACAATCATCTTACCTTGAATGTGAACAAAACAAAGGAGATGACTGTACATTTCAGAAGAAACAGGGATAAGTCAAAGACTGCATCATTGGTGAAGAAGTGGAGGTGGTTCAGGAGTAAAAACACCTGAGTTCACATGGACAGCGGACTGAACAGTCGTCTACAAGAAAGGACAGAGCAGATTGTAGTTTTTTTAAAGAAGCTTAGGTCCTTCAAGGTTTGCAGCAAGATGCTGCAAATCTTCTACATGTCTGTGGTGGAGAGTGTTATCTCTTTCTCCATCATCTGTTGGGGTAGCAGCATCAGAGCCAGAGACTTAAAAATGGCTCAACAACCTGATGAAGAATGCTGGTTCTATTCTTGGTGCTACTGTGGAACAACTGGAGATTATGATGCAGAGAAGGAATCTTCATTAAATCAAGAAAATTATGGACGACCCTGAGCATCCTCTTCATGAGATAATCCAACAACAAAGTGTAAAGTGTCTTTAGTCGGACGTTTCTTCAGTTTTGTTGCAACACAGACTGCTACAGGAAATCCTTCCTGCCGACAGGAACCTCTAACAGGTAATACTCTGACCAGCTTCCCAGCTTCTACCAGCAGGAATTTACTACCTTTAAAAAAGCATTATCTGCCCCCAAATTCCTTAATTTAACCATGTTTTGTAATGAATAGTTAGCGATATTTCCTTGTGAGTTCGAAACGTCTCAGAGGTGCTAAGGTATTATCTTCTTCTTCTTCTTCTTCTTTTTCTTCTTCTTCTTAAGGTTTTACAGGCTTTTAATGTAACTGATTCCAACTTACAGGGATCTGGGATTTCAATGACGTCACAGCCGCCCTGCATTACAGCTGAAGTCTGTAATACTGGGCGTGGGTTGTGGAAAGCGAGCCTGTAGAAGCTGAACTTAGTCCAATTGGTCAATCATCTAGTGCAGTTCAGGAACACACAAACATGAACCATGTTGATGTCTGCAGTGGCAAGTTTTGTCTAACAAAGAGTGAAAGTCCTGTTCAGACTGCAACAGGGATGGAGCACAGCAGTGACGTCATTGTAATCGCGCAATAGCGTCGTTGTATTATAGCCTCTAAATCACCCGGAACCAAACAAATAAGCACTTCCTAGACGTTGTGTACTCGGAGCAGAGTAATGCTAACAATTAATAACAAAACATGGTTAAATGAAGGAGTTTTGGGGCCGATAATGCCTGATTACAGGTGGCAAATCTCCTGCCATGATTGACTCCCATTATATGGATATATGCTCATTGTAACTTGATATGAACTTCTCCCGAAGGACTCCAAGTGGCTCCAAATTTTTCTGGGTGAGTAACTGAATGTAATATTTGCTAAAAATAAGGTCCGGGTTGAAAAAAAACAAACCTTTAATAGCACACCCTTATCATGATGTTGTCACCATCATGTTTTATACTGGATATGGTCTGTAAGAACAGAACACTTTCTTCCATTTGTTTGCTGTATCTTCTAGAAGGCTAGAGGTAAACTTTAAACAGGAATACCATCTTCAACAACAAGAAAAAGTACGAGGGGTTTGAAGACATGCCATCATCATCATCATCATCATCATCATCATCATCATCATCCTTTATTTATATAGCGCTTTGAGTGACCAAACTGGCACCCAAGGCAACAATAAAACAATGATAAAAACAGAGCAGACAAGCAATATTTAGATATTCACAAGAAATAAAAAGGGAGAGAGAGAAAAGAAAAATACTTAAATTATCAATCAGCCCCAAAAGCGATAGTAAAAATAATTAGACTTAGATTGTCAACGTTAAAATGTCATTTCTCTGTAGAAACGACCGGCCTGTAATCATCTGTTCCCACTTCTTTCATTAAATCTATAAGGTTCTAGAGGAGCAGACAGATGATCCACTGGAGGGGATTGGCATATTGCATTTGTAATTTTTTTCTAATTTATTTATTATTTTTCCAGGATTATCCCCAGTTTAATTTGTTCATCCGAGTTGATAATTAATTTCAGAGCTGAAACTTCTTACTTCTTGTTTAAGCTGTGAGGTAAGGTGCAAGAACGGTTCACAACATGGGTGAAAAAAACGTCCAAAGAAAAACTTTCAAAAAGACGGAATAAGTCAGAATCTGTCCCATCAGAAGGGAAAATGTACAAAAATGAGCAGGGATCCGAGAAATCTGCTGATAATTGAATAAGTGGAATTCCTTTTTGGGAAACAATACTGTAAACTAACCTTTCAGAAAGTGTTATGCTGCTGGAGCCTCTGGGGCACTAAATGTCTCCTAATTAAAATCCTATTTAAACAAAGGCGGAGCTCTGGCTCCAGATTGGTGGGTGTATGCAGTGGGAGGAGAAAGCGTGGAGCTGTTCCTTCAACCCGGGCCGCAGTCCGGTGCGTAAAGAGCGCAGAGAACGCGCGCTCCGGCTTGGATTTTTACCGACTCCCTCTCTCAATGAGAGTCCCAATGAAGCTTGGCTCTTTCCCGTAAGTTCTTCGCCATGAGCTGCCTGGATGTGATGTACCAAGTGTTTGGTCCTCAGCCTTATTTCAGCTCCTACAGCCCTTATCACCACCAGGTAGGGAGCTTTTCTCTACGGATTGCTTTTATCGCGTCGCGTTAAATTAGTAATAAAGTCCTAAACGAAATTAGTTTCAAATTCATAAAACGTGCTCTGCGGCTGCAGACACAAACTACGGTTTGAAATCCGTTAAAAACGTCAATCTTTTAAGACTTCCCCCAAAACAATTATTATTATAAACTTATACACAGTTTTCTTGACTATTTACGTTCCTATTTTATTCGTTTTTTTTTTTTACCTTCTATATAGCACTTTGACTGTCATGCCACGTGTAAAGTGCTTTATTAACCAAGTGTAACTTAATCGAACTGAACTTAAAATATGATCATTTAAAGAAGTTTGTAAATGCGCAAAACTCGTAAAAAGTGCTGCTGGCACAAGTAGTAAAAGCTCAACTTTTTGAATCAGTTTAAGGGATAATTTTAAACACTATTTCTAAATTGCCTGCACTTTAAATTAGGAAATGAAACTGTTAATCAGATTCTATGTATTCTTTCATATATTTAAGTTTTATTGCAGATAATCTGATTAAAGATGACTAAGAATATCTAAATTAAATTTAATAAATTGTTATTTTTGAGGTTTCATATATATTGACTTAAATCTACATTTAATATGTTTATTCATATATTACCTACTTCCTATTAGCCTGTATTAGGAAGCATGCAATTTATTTTGATGCACTTTTTATTGAAATAAAAATAAGTCATTTTCATTCGGAAATCGGTTGAATTGTCCTCATCATATTGATGTGTCAGTGGAGAGAAGACTGAGTCCCAGCAGCAGGTTTTTTCAGGACTTTTCACACTTTTTAAGTCTTTCCTTCCTCCAACTCCGTATAAAACCTCCCAGTTAACACGCAGACATATTTCTCATAGTGTGAAAACTCACTGCTTCACCCATCAAAACACTCCATGGCCAAACCTGGCGTCATAAACAACTGTTTCACAGCTGATTTGTAATTTCACAGAAGGTTTGCACATGCAGCTGTAGGAATCCTGCATCCAATTTGCCTTTGGATCAGAAAATCTGTGCAACAAAAGGAGTATCATCAACTTGCGCCTTGAAAAGTGATTGGTTTATAATTCATCAGGGGACACAATATTTTAAGTTTCTGCCTTGGTGTTACTGTAGGAATTCAGAATAAACATCAGTCATCGCTTCCTGAAATAAATCTTTAAGTGGTTTGAAGGTTTGGTGTCAAGGCTTTTTTAGGTTGGCAAAAATAGGCAGGAAGTTGAATCAAAACAAAAGAGAACACACACTCTGTGTCTATATGTGTCCCTTCTAGAAGCTGGCTTTGTATTCCAAAATGCAAGACCCCCAGGAGAGCAGCAGCCGGCTGGGCCCCCCGGGGCCGCCAGCCATCAAAGAGGAGGACAAGGAGCTGCCGCCGGGCGCTGAGTACCTGAGCTCCCGCTGCGTCCTCTTCACCTACTTCCAGGGCGACATCAGCACGGTGGTGGACGAGCATTTCAGCCGAGCCCTCAGCCAGACGACGGCGTACCCGGCACCGAGCGGGCACAAGGCCGCAAGAGGTGCGTGTATCGGTGGCTCCTCCGTTTTCACCCATCTTCAGTAATCTTCATGAACAGAACTGTGAAAAGGAAGTTTAAGTAGAACTTGGACTCAGTGTGTAATCACTCAAACATTGCTACCACAATATGGTTATAATTCAAACCTTTAGTCAAAACCGCAGATCCTAAAATAGTTATTTTTTTGTACAAACCTTTGGGGTTTTTGCACTGTAGCTGCAGATTTTTGTCTTATGATGCAAAGTGTTCTGTTAAAACAAAAGCACTGCGCTGAGTTTCATCCACACACACCAGGACAACAAATGAAATGTCCTTGGTACTACTAGTAAGAAACAGGGAGTACTTTCAATGTACTTTCACACCTGCAAATTTGGAAAAACGTCATTACTTTAGATAATCCTGGGTGTTGAGTGAGAGTAGAATATCAGAAAAAACAAAATTACAACAGATATCTGCCCCTTTGTGTGTTTATCAACTTAAATTATTTTTTTTAATGTGGCAACACTGGCACAAAAAAATAATTTTCTGCAGTTTAAAAAGAAAATTCCCTGTAGATACGGATTGATCAGCTTTTCCCTGCAAGATACGGAATTCTGGTTTTTTTTTTCTGTGGTCTTAGCTGCAAAATAATTGTTTTTCTTGATTCAGAATTGTTATTCCTAAAGAAAATTGGCACATAAAATAGAAATAATGTGCTGTAGTTTTGTTTATGAGCAGCGATCCAAGTCGATCACAGGAAAAAAAGCATGTATAAAGGTATTTACGGATTGAGTGATTTCAGATTTATCGCCTTGTTGCTCTATACTCCGTTACCTGTTGATGATTTCTGTGAAAATAATTTTATGCTTCAATCGAGCCGCTCTCGCAATACAAATCAAGCTTTTCTGTTCAAATCGTGACAAACCGATACTAAAAATTCAATCAATCAGTCAATGAAACATTATTTCTAAAGCATTTTTGTACAAAACTGCAACTCATAGTGCTTTATAGATTAGAAATGACCCCACATATAGAAGCCCCTCAAATTAAAAGGGACATTGAAAAGGACAATGGGCTGAGTACAGATGAGCCAGGTTAGGTAAGGAAATTATATAGAGTTCATTTGTTTCCATCAGGGAGGTTTTCTTTTTCAATTTGAAACTTTTTAAAATAAAAAAAAATAAAAAACTTTATATTCCAGATGGGCTGTTTGTTGAATAAATATATGTAAAAAATAAACTATGACAGTTTCATTCCTTGGTTAATGCTCACGTGATTAATTCTTATTGGGATACAAAATGCAAGGAGCCGATACAATTAAATGAAAGATTAAACAAGAGGTAAATATTTTGCTGGCTTTTTAACATTGCAAATCGCAATCTGCATTTTGTTTTTATCGGCACCTGGTGTTGTTAAACGTTTTACCCCGTGATTTCTGTCTTGTCAGATGGATCCTTCCCAATGAGTCAGAGAAGTTTCCCTCCATCGTTCTGGAACAGCTCCTACCAGCCGTCGGTCTCCTCCACGCTGGGCAGCGCTCTGTCCACACCCCACGCCGAGATCTCCTTCCCTGGCGACCCTTATTCCTCCACCTCCCTGCACAGCCACCTCCACCAACCCAACCCCGACAGCTGGCACCCGTCGCACCACCACCACCATCACCACCACCACCCTTACTCGCTAGGGGGCGCCATAGGCGCTCAGGGCTCAGCCTACCCTCGTCCCGGCGTTCACGAGATGTACGGCGCGGCGTTTGACCCCAGATACGGTTCCCTGCTGGTGCCGTCGGTGAGGTCGCACCACCGCCTGTCGTCTGGCAGCTCTGTGCCTGGGCCCAGCACCTCGCCGTGTGACCTCGGGGGGAAGGGGGAGTCGGCGACGGGATCGGCCTGGAGCGGCACCTTCGCCGGAGCTGGAGCAGAGATCGGACTCAACATAGACACAGGTACTTTCGCCTCTCAAGGTGTCGGTGGCAACATCTTTCATGCTCAAAATCTCAACTTTCAAAGGGAAAATTCAGTTTTTCAATTGGGGTTGTGTGAAGTAAAATTTGACGAGAGAGCAGTCAGCATGATCTCAGTTTGAAAAATCAGAAAGACGTTGATGTTGGAGCTACTCAATTTCTGCCAGGATACAGTCAGCAGCTTCAGTTTAAAGCCTAATTTACACTTCAGACGTGTTGATGGAGATGTTTTTCCTTTATACTTCTCCGTTTGTTTATCGGAGTTGCAAAGCAATTTTGCACCAGGACAGCACGGGGTGCTGACTTTTTACATCCGGTCTGCCTACCTTGTGACATTTTTGGTTAATAGAGTTTATTTTCTTCGGCTTGTGAATGCATTCCCCCCTCAGGGAGCAATAGACGACAGAAAGTATGTTTTGATTAAGCTGTAAAACTAAAAACGCTCAGAAACAAACAAAGCAGCCTGTTTTGTTGTTCTCTAAAGCTCTTTGTGTTCGATACCACCAAAAGTCCATATTAGATTAAATATACTGTAGAGCACCATTCTGGTGAAATGATTTCTGTCTGGCCTGTGAATATTCTCATTCATCCAGGTCATGGTTATCTCAAGGAAATTTCAATCAAACGCAACTGGACTTGGTAATTTGTCTTGGAAGACGTTTCACCTCTTATCCAAGAGGCTTCATCAGTTCATGCTCGCCGCTGACCAGGCTGGGACTGGTCAGCGGCTCGGACCAGTCCCAGCCTGGTCAGCGGCGAGCATGAACTGATGAAGCCTCTTGGATAAGAGGTGAAACGTCTTCCAAGACAAATTACCAAGTCCAGTTGCGTTTGATTGAAATTTCCTTGAGATTTCTGTCTGTTGCTGAACTGACCAATGACAGGTATACCGTTTCCGTTGATGGAGACGGATAGTTAGAAAATTGGGCTCTACTCCATCCGTCCTGGTGTAGGTGACAGACAGCCCTTGCGTCGACCTATAATGGGGTGCATCAATACGTTTCGACGTAGATGGAGAAGTATAAACTAGGCTTAAACCAGCTAGCTTAGCAACATCTACGTCATCCGGGAGAAAAAAACTCTGACAACAAAATAAATGTTTCCTGAAAAAGTGAGGAGTTGTACTAATTGGATTTCATAATGAGGTGATGATTTCTCAGACATTCTCCAAATTCGGATAAGTCGGAATCCCGTCTGCTACAGATCATTAATTGTTGGGGGGAAAAAAGAGATCAAATTTGAGAAGGATTCTGTGTCCATAATCAGTTTCAGTCCCAAAGTACATTGCCTGGTTCTAATTTAAGCTAGTGAATGCTATTTAGAAGGCGTAGTTAAGAACCTAAAACTGTTATATTTTTGCAAGATCAAGTATGAAGTTATAATACTTACTTATAAATAAAATAATTAGTTTTCTTCTTGATTCATATTTAAGAGGCTGTGGAGATTATTTTTCCGCTCTATAGTGGGAAACATCACGTAAAGAAGCACGTTTCTCAGTTTTATCCACAGTATGTTTTTCTGTCACTTTCCAAAGTGTTTTCTTAGTTTTAAGTCACAGTTACATTTTTTCTTTACATCATCTGCTGTCAATCGAAATTGAGTTATCTTTTTTAAACAAGCTGTCTCCTTTAAGTTTTGACCCTTTTATTTTGAAGAAATCTAACAGTGTAGGAGAATATATTAAAATATTTACAGCTTTTTTTTTTGGAGTCGATGTAGGTAACTGCAACTCTGGTCAAACAGTGTGAAACTAGAATTAAATGAAGATCTATCTCCGTCTCCCTTGATCGGATCGACTTACACAAAGTGCTTTAAAGCAACAAAACGGCCGTCAGTCAGCACCTTAACACCAGCTGTCAGCTCCCTTTTCTGCTGCTGTTGCTTTTTTTCATTCCTCTTCGCCTCGGGCCACTTCCTACTGCTTTTAACAACAGGCTTTATCAGTGTCTAATCTTCCTTTTCTTGCCTTCATCTTGTTCTTCCTCCCTCTCTGTCTCGTCTTTCTCAGGTCTGCAGGCGCAGGATAAGAGCAAGGATTTGTACTGGTTTTAGACCGCGCTGAGACTCTTCCTCGCCTTCCTCTTTCTTTTTTTCCCCCTCCACTCCTGCTCTGCTCTAAGTAACTGTGAGGCGGAAATCCGGTTTTTAAATTCTTTTTCATGGGGGGGTTTAACAGATTCTGGTCTGCTTGCAGCTCTGCGCTACGGTGGACTGTGCAGCAGCGGCGGTGGCAGCAGCAACGTGCAGCCCTGCTGAACTGAACGCAGACAGCGGGGATGCTAAGCAAGTGCGGACTCCCGGAAAGCCAGGAGGGAATCTGATCTGGACGGACACGGACAAAGACAAGAGTCTATGTGCTCCTGTGACAGGCAGGGACCACATTCCTAAGCTGGGGAAAGAAAAAAAAATGTCTTGGGGACAGACGGACAGAGACACATGCTGGGGTCACACTCCAAATTGGAGCACTCGAAGGACTTGGCAGAACCTTCCTTGCTGAGCCAACTGGGCTCAGACACTGGGAGTGTGTTATGGCTGGGGGAAAATCTGTGTTTGTGTTCGGGAGAGGACCTGGCAGACGATAAAGGCAGGAGTAGTCTGGACACTTTGGGTGTTTGTGGAATCACGTTCCTATTGGACATATCAGCTCAGCACCAATTTATGAAAAAATAAATAAATCTGGATTTATTGGACTTTTTTGTTCAAATCGCGAATGCAACATCAGACCTCATCTGAGTCCAAACTGTACGGCACGTAAGCCATTTAAAAAGGTTTGAAAACGGCATCAAGATAAAGCATGCTAAGTGTAAATCCTGTTTTATGAGTGTAAATTGACATTGTCCTTAAAGGTATTGCACAAAGTAAATAAATTTGAAATCTACAGAGTCAGCAAGATTGTATATCTATCTATCTATCTATCTATCTATCTATCTATCTATCTATCTATCTATCTATCTATCTATCTATCTATCTATCTATCTATCTATCTATCTATCTATCTATCTATCTATCTATCTATCTATCTATTTCAAGTAAATTTTACAAACAATGGCCTAAGTTAAGTTTTGAGGACAATCATCGGGATAAAATCTTTAGAATGTAACCACTAGTGTGCAAAGATATTGTCAATAAAAGAATAAAATTGTTGCTAAGTTCAAAACGTAATATTTCATATTGCAGAGGAAATAAAAAGAAGCAAAGATAATAGGGATATACTGTTATGTGCATTTCAACCCAGATATCAGTCACTATTAAATGGTAAATGCCCTGTATTTGTATAGAGCTGTATTTAGTCCCTACGGACCCCAAAGCGGTTTATACTACATTCAGTCATTCACCCATTCATTCACACACTGGTGATGGCAAGCTACATCGTAGCCACAGCTGCCGTGGGGCACAATGACGGACACCGGTGGAAACTTGCACCTCTGACCACCACTAGTAGGCATCGCCAAGGACAGTGAGACAGTCAGAACCGGGGCTCAAACCGTTTACCTTCTGATTACAAGACGAACTCCCAGCTTCTGAGCCACGATTGCCCCGCATAAGAAGTAGTGAGATCCTCATCCCAAGGATATCAATCTAGGCATCGCTAAATGAGAAAGAGAAAAGGCACAGGGGGAGGACCGCAGCGGAGTGTTGAAAAGTGCTTATTTATATGCAAATATCACATGTCATCTGAGTTGTCCATATCTAGTGTCTGGTACGCATCAGTATATTAGTTAACTCATAGCTATTGGGCGTAATGCTTTTTTTTTGATGGGGGGGTAAGTCCTTCAACGGTTGCAGTCATGTCTCTGGTCAACAACAGTGTAACTTTAAAGCCATCAGGCTTTATTTGAACAACTCCTTCTTCTGTCAATACTCAACGGAGGCTTTCGTGCGCAAATATGATTTTAAAAAAAACGCGCTGTCGCCATGGTAACGTACGCTGATCCCTCTCAAAGTCCCTCGATATGCTCCGTGTTTGTGGTTAGATATCTTAAGCACAGTTCTTTTTTGGAAGTGACGGTGCTGTTAAGGACTTTTGAGGAAGTAGTGTGCTGACCAATCACAGGCTTGTGCTCTCCTCAGCAGCAGAGCGTTTGCATCGACGGATGATGGTGCTAATGCCGGGTTGTGTCTCCACACTCCTGCTGATACAGAAGTATAAACAAGGCTTAAGTCTTTCTGTTGGCAACTGCGTTACACCCCAGATTTTTTTCTGACGGTGTTTGCTGTGCATGTCGACTGAATGCAGAGTCCTGTCTAACACGCAGCAGATAAAAAACGTCTGCTCTTTTAAATAAACTGCGTAAAAAATGGCATTTTATCACCCCTAAGAGGCTGAATTGAAAACAGGTTGTGTCTGAAGACAATTTTGCTGTTCAGCTATGCTACGATTAGCGTAATTAAGCTGACATGCTTCTCCGCAACATCTAAGGAGTTTCACGGTGAGATATGTCAAGCCTTAGGGGTATACTGGGATATGCTTCATATAACCCGAATTGGTGGCCTCTTAAAAATACAAAAGTCTGTGGAAAAGAAAAGGAACATCTGGATGCATGTTTGTGGAGACAAAAACAATGAAGCAAAGAGCAATATTTGCTAAATTTAAAATTAAAACAGATTTTTCTCACGGTTATTTGAAAAATTTTAATCATGTTAATTTTAAAGAGCTGTAAATCTCATCTGTGCTTCTAAAGCGGTGGGTGGTTTGTCATTTTTGAGTTTACAGAACAAGCTGTTCAGAAATATGGCAAACCAGTAAGTCATATATTTCACTTTTACAACATCTGATAGGATCTAATTGACCCAGTGAAATATGTCATGAATGTTATAATCTCACTAGATAAAGACTTACTCCCAGTTGCCCAATAATCTACCAACTGTTGGTGACCAACCAAGGAAGGTTTGGGTCTCCACATATTTCTCTCTTTGAATACAGATAATAGTATTCATTCTAGTTTTGGATCAGGTGAATGAACAGCGCTACGCTCAGAAACGTGAATTCTCACTCCAGCCACTACAGTAAAACAGAACAAAAATAAATAGGACTGACTGTCATTTCTACAGGAACCTGACATTTCCTCCTCTTGAGAGATTAATTGTTCAAATGGGAGGAAAAAAAATAGTAAATATTTCCACAGCATGTTCCCCAAAAACAATCAGTGTTGTCTATTTCTTTTAATTCTCTATGTATTTGATGCTTTGAATAGGAGCTATATCATCACACATAGTCAGTGTGGTCACAAAAATCAGGGCTGCCCAAAGATGTCCTGGCAGACCCCAGACAATAGGTTAGACCAGGTTTATAATCCAAATTATTTCTAATTAGGGCATATTTTTTTTCCTACAACTGGTATCCTTCTTTTTTGCAATTATAGTAAATGGGAATGATTTATCCAGGTTTTTCAGTAGTCAAATCTTTTTTATTAATTAAAAATTGCCTTTAATACAGCAAGCATATCTATCTATCTATCTATCTATCTATCTATCTATCTATCTATCTATCTATCTATCTATCTATCTATCTAGTTTATATTAATTTATTTTTGCGCAAATCCCATCCTTTCCATCCATTATTTATTAAAATAATATGGTGAACATTTTATTAAATTGGATAATTATTGAGTCAATAATTTTTGACTGCATAACTTTATAAAAGCTACCCCATAGTTTAGAAATAAAAATGGCAGACTTTGTTTTAGATGTTTCTGCTCTCCTCTGCAGCTTCCATAGGTTTTAGGGCGTCCCGTGTCTCCAAAAAAAGCAATAGAGCAACTAGAAATAAGTTATTTGGATAGTGTGAGATATTTCTCTCCAGGTCTAAACCTTCAGGATATAACTGAAGGAGAACAGTAGTGTAACAATGTTGCTACCTTTCCCAGCCGTGTGCTTCAGTCCCCTTTTTAGGTCTTTGTTCTGATCATTTTCTGAGTTATTACCTTAAAAATATTTCCGGGACCGTGTCAACATGAAAAAATGTAAACTTCACACCATTGGCTAGTGAGAGGAAGAAGAGCATGATGAATGAAAGGAACGTCTGTTATTTGAAGCCACTTGACTCTTTCTCTCCTTGCACTCGTGCAGCTGTCAACAACAACTGGTCTTCAACTTGCTAAACACACACACACACACACATCATCCATGTGTGCAGAGTGCAAGCTGAGCCTCCGACCTTAATAAAGGGGCCATTTAGTGTGGTGTCCAGCCCTACTGGGACAACTGGTATGATGTAACTGGAAGGGGGAAACAAACCACTCTGAAAAATCAAATTAATGTTTATTTTTTGCAGCTTTTATGTCTGTAACACAATTTGGACTTGATTTCTACTTACAAATGTAGAAGTATGTATGTAAAAGTTTTATTTGAATCAACTAATAAGATGTTCACAAAGCCATGACATCATACCATGCCCTCATGCTAGTAGTTCCCATTCAATTACACTGATTTATGCTAAGCAAGGTTGGAGTATCCTTTTAACTCAAAGATTTGCTCATCTAAAACAATGTATTAAAACAAAATCCAACAACTTTGGTTGGTACGGTGCGTAAAAAAAAAAGGTAATTGTCTTCGTATTGTGACATGGGCCCTTGAGCATCGATTCCAGCTTGACAACAATATCTCCTGCTGTTAACAAGCTGATTTATTGTCTGCTGAGGTGTGGCATCCTACTATTCTTGAAGAACGACCATTAGGTCTTTGAGTTTCTGGAGTCCAGAGTTACGAGCCTCTACACGGCTGCTCAGCTGATCCAAAAAGGTTTTATTTGAGATTCAGCTCCAGAAAAAGTGCAAGCCACTCCATTCCAGGTATCCCAGTCTCCAGCGGCCATTCCCTAATGATGCTACCTCCATGAACTTGAGATTGTCCGTTCAGGGTAACGATGACTGGATTAATAATGTTATTCAGGTAGTATGGGCTTGTGGCAAAGAGCCTAGCCTTCATGTTCTCTGTCAGCAAGTTTGCACTCACACGCCCGTGTCGACAAAGAATTTTTCCATTTATACTTCTCCGTTGTTGCGAAGCAGTTCCCCACCAGGACAGCAGGGGATGCAGACCTTTTCTGGTGCGTCTGGGTACCACTGCGGTGACAGCGCTTGGCAACCACTGTGTAAAAAAGTGTACATCCTCTCCAGGAGTAATGGTCGATAGACGGCGAATTCTTATTGAGCTGGAAAGCCTTTTATTAGAAGTGTAACTCATAGAATACTCTAAAAACGCATGCAAACAAACAAACACAACGGTCTGTTTTGTTGTTCTCTACACCTCGGCACAGAATGGCGCTGGGTGTCTCTGCACCTCCGCTTACAGAGAGGAATAAACTAGGTTTAACATCTCCACCACCAACAGCTGCTGTAGTGACAACAATGGCTGATGCACAGCATCCTTTTTGGCATCTCCAACTATCATTTCTGCTCAATGTTAGAGCTGGGTGTTGATTCAAAGGTTAAGAATCGATTCACATTCCGAAGATTCATAATCGATTACAACTGGTACATTTTTGGGATGCCTTCTTCAGGAAGACACCAGAACGTAGTACGTCACTGCTGCTGTCATTAGCCGTTTCAAGTGGTTAAAGAAACTAGCAACCCATATGCAGTTGTTTTAAGCGACAGCACAGGCTGATATAATGGCATATATCCAGTGTACACCACTGGAAGGCAAAAACAGCTTCTGCACCCGCAACCTTTGTGCAGATATTTGAAAAAACACCACAAAGCTAACCGTATTTAGCACAGATTTTCCAGACCACTTTTTGAAATAGCTAACGAGCTATGGGATGATTGCCTTCAGTATATCTGTTTAACATGTCTGGACTTTACACAGGAGAAGCAATGAAGGCATTCATGTCATAAAATAACTACACAGTTTTGTGTCTGGATGAAGCGTGTCTGTCAGTTCTGTGCTAACTATACCAGCACATCAGGTGTCAACGTGGGCTACGTATAGATCATTTTAGGTTCGTCCTGGAAGTGTAGCCTGTGTAAACAATGAGAAAGTTCTCATTATTTTGGCATCTAAAGGTACAATATCTAATTTTGACATTAACATTTTGTGGTGAAATCGGAGTACGGCAATCCATGAAGAAACCCAAAGCACTCTTTCACCCCCTCCCCTTCGTGATTTCATTGAGAGTTGCAAGTTACTGATTAGCTAGAGCATACACGATGACATATTATGATAGCCTACGTTATATATGTACAGTAAGTTGATGAGTAGATATATACATTTCAACGCGATATTGAGTTGTTGGTAATTGAAAAAGTAGCTTGAGATATTTTTAGAGTCGACTATTTAACTGTTAGCATTGTGAGCTCATTTCAGGAATGAAATGAGCTCAGCCCAGCTCAGGGTGGCTGGGCTCTCCCTTAGAGATAGGGTGAGAAGCTCGGTCATCCGGAGGGAGCTCAGAGTAGAGCCGCTGCTCCTCCACATCGAGAGGAGCCAGTTGAGGTGGCTCGGGCATCTAGTCAGGATGCCTCCTGGACGCCTCCCTGGTGAGGTGTTCCGGGCATGTCCCACCGGGAGGAGACCCAGGGGAAGACCCAGGACCCGTTGGAGAGATTATGTCTCCCAGCTGGCCTGGGAACGCCTCGGGATTCCTCCCGAGGAGCTGGCCCAAGTGGCCGGGGAGAGGCAAGTCTGGGTCTCCTTGCTTAGGCTACTGCCCCCGCGACCCGACCCCGGATAAGCGGAGGAAGATGGATGGATGGATGGATGGCATTGTGAGCTCATCGTTAGCCTTTAGCCAGATTACAAATGGCGGTGTACTGTTTAGTGTTGAGGAGTTCACAACTTTGCGGGTTCACATGGGATTTGCCCTGGAACCAGGAAGTATGGTAGCGGGACAGATCAGTGGGGACTCTGTGCCAGTGCCACCCCAGATATGATAGCTCTACACATGATGTGATCATCTTCAGATGTTGAAGATATATGAAAATATAATTTGCCAGAGCAAATTGTATTTGAATGCTGTTGAATTTGTTTGGCAATTAGTGGGACAAAAATGATTGGACTTACTATTAAGTCTGAAAATACTACAATTTGAGGTAACCTGGTTGTTATAAAGCCTAGTTTATACTTTTCCAACAGCAAATTTGCATGCAGACGTAGGTGTATTGACAGAGACATTTTCAGTTTATGGTTTTCCGTTTCTTTCTCTCCATTCTCCATTGATTTTTCAGTGTTGCAAAGCAATTCTTGTCCAGGACAGCATGGGGTGTTACCTTTTCATGGCGGCTATGCCTACTATCTGCCTACTATCAATGCATACCCCCTTAGAGAGCAATGGACAACAGAAAGTAAGATTTGATTAAATCTTTTTACTAGAAGTGTAGCTCAATAAATACTCTAAAAACGAATGGAAACAAACACAGCAGCCTTTTTTTGTTGTTTTTTGTCACACCTCTTTGTGTCCAAAATCACCAAAATACCAGATTAGACAAATTATCCTTTCAATATAAAGCATTTAGTGTCCAAACCTTGCATTAACTACTGATTACAGCGACTATAGATCCCCGTTCTGGTGAAACGATCTCTGGCTGTTGCTGAGCTGACCAATCACAGGCATACCCTCTATGTTGATTTAGAATGAATTGTTAGAAAATGTGTCTCTAATCCGTTCATCCTTGCTTAGGTGACAGAGAGCCGTTGTGTTGGCGGACTGTGGCGTTACGTCAATCCGTCCCCATCAAAACGGAGTAGTATAAACTAGGCTTAAGAACTAACTGGATATCATGAACTGTTCAGTTTATGTTAGGAAGATATATTCTCTTCCTCTAAATGTTGCCTCTTTTACAATTAATCGCTGATAAACAGGATTCTACAAAAATATATATATAAAGTGATGTCATTTCTACGGTGTAGTCTTGATTAGTGTCATTCCCACAGGTATAATTAACAACAGGGACATGTTAAATTTGTATACACAAGTTTTTTATTTACCCTTTTTAATAATCTTAAAGTCTACTGACAAAGATGAGTCTGTAGCTATGTACAAATAACTGATGCTGGTGACCCCAAGGTTCCTTTAGCTGCAACAACACATTCTTCACCATCTGGTCCCCATGATATATGTAAATATTTCCTCTTTTCTACATAAAACTGGCAACTTTTAATCTAAGTTTTGTCAGAACTGTATTTTTTGATCAATATTTTTGTATAGATTCCATAAATCCTTTAAACATCCATACATTTTGAGTAATTTTCTGATATTTCAGTCTGTAGCTGCTGGTCCATCTCTCAGCCACACTTGAGTCATTCCTACTACAACGCAAGGCGACCAGTAAAATATGCTTCAGCAATGACGGGTACAAACTGTATCATTGGCTTTCATAATCACAACGTTTCTTGAAATTCACAGGGATGTTTTCCATTCTCTCTTTTTCTCTCTAGCAGTTTCACCACCAGTAAGTACAGCAGCCTGTCAAAGAAGCTTTCCAGCTCTAATCATAACTCGTTTGTGCACAACTATGTCTAATGGGAGGCTGTGGAACTGGGGTGTCCTTAGTGTTGAGGCTAGAATAGCAAAGTCCATTGATATGTATTGGTTCATATAGATTTTTTAAAAGTGTAACTAAACCCCAAAACAACTTTTTTTGGCTTATAAACTGTATAAATGGGTCTTTACCAATAAAATATTTCAGTTTCAGGGCATTTTTTTGAGATTTTCGTGTAAACTTGCTAAATTCTACATTTTCTGATCCAAAAACGTCTTAGTGCTGCCACTCATGGTCCTTGTGTGGTACTGCATTACAGAATTTTGTGACTGGCTAAGGGTGGTACATCGTTTACATTGTCTGCGTCAGAGACATGACACAGACATGACGCATCACAGAGACGCCCTCCCTCTCTCAGACACACTCGCCCCGCCTTTTGGCGAGCTGGAATGTGTATCTTGTGTGTCTAAGAGAAATAGAGAATACCACAACGGCGAGGTGGTTTAAACCAAAAAACGTGGAAGTAGTTGGAGCAACGGCTATGGGGAATGTTTTGAACGTGAGCCTCTGTTAGCGTTACCACTCAGAGGCTGGACCGATCCTGTCTCCCTCTGCAGCTCTGGCTCCAGGCAGTGCGAGCCAACAGCTCGAACTGATACGGCGTTTGGCCACTGGGCTCCATAAAGCCTCCCTTTACCTGTGGTGGATGGCGGAGAAGAGACATCATGATTTCTCCGGTACAGAGAGGCTTTATGGAGCTCAGCAGTCAAATGCCACATCAGTTCGAGTTAGTTCAGCCATGACTTCGACACATACCTCCACCCCCCATCCAGCACCACAACACCTCTACCTCCTCCCGCTCATTGCGAATGTTGCCTGGAGGCAGGATAATGCTTTTTCATGGGGTTCAGCTACAGTTTAAGCAGTGACTAAATCAGGAACATCTTTTCTTATCTATTTTAAGATAGATAAATGCAAGTTTGTAAAGTTAATATGTAAAAAAAAAATAACTATTTGTATAACAGTTTTACATCTGTGCCACATTAGGAATTTGATTTCTATATTCTATAAAGTAGACATGCACTTAAATTATTAATCTATTTTCATTACTGTTCAGTATTAATGAGTAGGATAGTTTCGTGTGTGGCATATCAGTTGTACATTTTCTTATATTGGCCACCCCTCATTTAGTTTGTGGCCCATTTCGGCCACTACGGTAAAAATATTCTCGATATGCCACTGGGACAGATATTGTAAACAACGACTACGTTCTGTAGGAGCGTTTTTATAAAATAACAAAAACTTACAACCAGTCAGCCGGCTGAGATCGAAACCTGTTTCAGTGTAACCTTCCTTCCAACATAGTAGGGACGTTAGACTGTTGTGTAATTAATTCACTGTAAAACTCTTACATATTGCAGCTTTAACACTCAGAAGGAAATTTGTATTAACTGAATTTATTATAACTGACCTGAAACAAAAAAAAATTGGCTGACATATGTGATGAAACTATGAAAATGTGAGAAAAAAGATAGACTATTTCTAAGGAGCATTTACATATCTATATTAGATTGTAAAGATAAGTATAAAGATAACAAATTTTTTATTTTATTATTTTTTGCTTTTTTAATGTTGAGATGCAGAAAAATAAAGAAGCAATTGCGACACCAACTGAAATACATTTCTTAAGTTTAATGATTGCCCAATTCAAACTCAGTTTCTGCTTTGTTTTATGTTTCTTGAGAAAAATAAAGCTTTCAAAATTCGATATTGGTTTTCCACACTAATTGGAGGAAAACCGTGATGAAGTCAAACAAAAGACGCTCCATCTGAGCCATATGTTCTGTTTCTCAGACGCAGTGAGGCAGCTGTAGATTGATTTCAACCTCTGTCTTGAGCGATGACAGACATGCAAAGGGTGGATGGTTCCTTTCCTTTTGCTGCAAAAACGCAGAAACACTCTTATATGTAATTTTCAGTCTCTCACTACATCATTTTACCGCAAACCGAAAGAGATTTCACAAAGACCAGAGCGCTAATTCAGCTGCCTGGCAGCCTGAGAAGGTGTGTGAGGCGAATTTTAGAGAAACAGAGCTGAGGTCAATGACAAGAGCCTCCTCTTTAATCAGAGCTTGAAGTAGAAGGAAGGACTGCCATTGATTCAGTATTTTAATAAGTCGTCAACATTATGTATGAATCAGGATATAATGCGCTGTTTGTGCTTCTTACCTTACATATTTACTTTCATTTATCAGCGTGGCAAATCTCGCAAATGCAGTCAATTACAGTCCAAATATACTGTATGCATTTATTACAGTTTTGTTGTTCCAATCGTTTTTATTCACACTGTCTTTGCTCAATTTTTCAATTCATGTAATTTAGTAGGGATAGTGCACATTTATTAGCATGATAACTTCACACCTATATACAGTATGTGCAGCCAAGTTTCCATCTGCAGTTCCTGACAGTGTAATGATACAAAAAGACCAAAAAAATATGACATGAAACGGTTGTGAGAATGCACGATAACGGATTAAAAGGGGTGTAAACAGCACACAAAAATCACAGTTTGGTATGTATTTAGGGTTTTTAAAGTTCTTTTTTTTTAAATTAATAATAATCAATAGATAAACATGTGACAAATACATTTTTTCCTTAACTAATTCATTTCAATTACTTTTGTTTTTATTATTTTGTTATTTCATAACTGTAGCATGGGCAGCTGTTGGGAAAATCCCTTCTCACCAACAGGGATTTCTCCGACCTCTGCTTTATCTGAAATCAGTAGTTTGCTCTAATTGGATGCTACTGGTAGCCATGGTGTTATCAGCTGTTTTTTCTCCAGTATCAGTGATGGTTTCATGAAGCTTGACATTGTTTCAGGTGAGTCATTCAGTTCAGTGCAGAGCGTGTTATGGGCCTTATTAATGCTGAAAGATGCCTTCGCTGACAAAGTTCTGGTTTGGTCCATCTTTCTATTTCTACTGTAGCTGCACGATAAACCATTAATGTTACCTAATAGCAGAGTTTAGTTATAAAAGAGAGTTATCTCTATTTTATTTTGATGTCACTTCTTAAAGTTGCGCTGGGAAAAACTTAATAATAAAGTTTAGTTTAAAGCAATGTTAAATGGACTGAACTTATATAGCTAATGTAAACTTATATAGCTAATTAATGTTTGGAGTAACACGTTACAAAAGTAACGAGTTAAAGGAATATATTACTTTTTTAATGTAACAAAGTAATGTATCGCATTACTTATAAATTTTGGGACAATATATTCATATTTACAATTTAAGTTACTCGAGTTACAAGCTCATTTAAAGGGGATTTTTACCCAAGTAACGCAGCGAGCAAAATCATCGTTGCATACCGCCGAAGAAGCTCCACGTTGGACTTTCTGTTGCTCAGAACCAAAACATCAGAGAATCAGGATGGCTGTACTTTTACATGATGTGATTATTCACACTATTTCCATGACCCCCTTACCTCCTGTAGAAAGACCGTTTAGTCTCATGTGTCTCATATTTGTCAACCATCTCAGCACCTCCTTGTGATATTTAACAAATATTACCGCGAGGAAAGCAGATAAAAGCACTTGAGACTTTAGGTCTGATAAAATTGTGTTAAGAATGCAGTATTTGTTGCGTAAAACTTGTGTGAAA
Source organism: Apricaphanius iberus (assembly GCA_028564705.1). Lineage (NCBI taxonomy): Eukaryota > Metazoa > Chordata > Actinopteri > Cyprinodontiformes > Aphaniidae > Apricaphanius > Apricaphanius iberus. The sequence continues at coordinate 1,630,660 of JAPXFQ010002564.1, forward strand.
TTTAAATCTATAAGTTACACTATTTAAAAATCATGTTACATATTTAATATATTTTGCCAAAAGTAACTTAAAGTGTATTTCAGTAACATTTTTGAGACAGCAATGCTTACATATTTTTTTAGGCTGTAACTAGCAGAGGTGGGACAAAGTCATTGTTATGCAAGTCACAAGTAAGTCTCCAGTCTTTGCCCTCAAGTCCCGAGTCAAGTCGAGTCAACGATGAGACAAGTCCCGAGTCAATTCCAAGGTCAAAGCCATTAAGTCTCAAGTCGAGTCCAAAGTCCTACCATTTTAGTTTCGAGTCATTTCAAGTCCTCTTACCACAGAATTAATATAAATCACGTATGTCTGTAAGATTTGTATTTATTTAAACATCATTTTATACAGCAACATTAATAAAATACAGAATACTAAAAATCCCTATTTTTGTAGGCCTGAACCAGCAAGTGCATTTACTGTCTCGTTAATACAATAAATGTGCAGCAACTAGTTGCATCCGATAAGGTGCGTAGCATTCGTTCAAAACGTACCTTTCTTTGTGCAATTTCAGTTGTCAAACAAACTTGGATGATGTGGCAGCTCGTGTTGTTTTTTGTCGACTACTCATATTTTTTATAGCCAAATGAAGCTACCTTCAGTATGATTTTGCCAACTGGTGCTTTGTTGCTTGTTGCGCTTCATTGGTTATCTTGCAATGTGCCTGCTTAGATGCTGTTGAATCAAAAGACCGTGGGACTACAGTGATTGGATGACGTGCAGGCTGCGTGCATGCTCTCTGCACATCATAAGTCACGCCCTTCTACTTCCGGTCCATGGGTCCCCTACTGCCAAAAGAAAACGAATGAGTCAACGGAGTGATAAAAGTTATTTACTGATCTGGTTTGTAATGCGCCAAGGATCGAACATATAATGTCCACAAATTTTAAAGACACATTTTGATGCAGAGAAAATGCGGATTTTTGACCGGCGGCAAAAGTTACTTTAGGTTTTTTGTAAAAACACTTGGCGTACTACAACCAAAGAAGAAGAAAGAGACTGAGGCCATGTCCAAACGTAGCTTACAGCAATTAAAGACTCTTGGGAAATATTTGTAAAACGCACAGCTAATGATTTCAGATTTTCCCACCTGAGCTGTGGATCAGGCATGTCCTCCAGAGTGACATTTAGCTTAATCAATGCTGTCCTTGCCTAAGCTTTCAGTTTAGGGGGACTTCCGTACTGTTCTTCATGATGCAGTTTGTTAGCTCAAATGCTCTCTAATAAAACATCTGAGAACTTCACAGAACAGTTGGATTTATATGTAGGAGGAACCGGGGCTGCATGCACAGGCCAGCGATGTCCAAAGACCAGCTATTTACGGCTTTGGAGTGATTTTGCACAGACCTTAACCACCATTTAAGATTGGTACTTTCTGCAATTGGCACCAAAACACAAATGATTGATGCAGTTTGAGACTTTCTTTAATAATGGTGTAATTTTTGACAAATTAAAAGGATTAGAAAATGATTCATTGCACAAAACCAGTTATTCATCTTTTACTGATCATTTTTTTGCTTTCTATTTAATTTAATTGTGTAAACAGTTAACACCAAAGCAGACGTAGAGACAACCAAAAATTTCTAAAAATAACATGTTTTCAAAAAGTGGCACAAACCCTGTTGTTTCTGCTGCGCAAAAATAAATTATCCCCTTGAAATATTTGAAAACTATGTGAAAAATATTTATTTTAAAAATGAAAACCTTACAAACACACATTAATTAAAAAAACATTCATTTTTTAAAAAGTTTGGACATCCATGTTTAGGTTTTATGCTATATTTTGTGTTGGTCTATCACATGAAATCTAAAAAAAAAACTCAAAACATTGAATTTTGTGGTTGTCAGATGAAAAACTTGGGAGAAATCCGAACAGTTGAAATAATCTTCTAGTTTTGGAATTTTCCTGATCATCTTTTATTGATTTTGAGCACTCTCTCTTCAGCACCTGCTGGACAGAAGTCCAAATGGCTAAACGTGATCGCTTTCTGAAAGAACTGAACCTGGACAGCTCGCTTCTCCTCTACCTTTTTGAGAACAACTGCAAAAATCTGTGAAGGTTAAAACTAACTATTTGCAGAGGGAATGTCCAAACAGTAACACAATGAGAAGAAATGGAAAGAATGAAAGGACTTCAGTCATTGTTGATTTCATTTAGATGTCCTTGTCTTTTTTATATTAATCAATCAGTTCCTGCTGTAGTGATGCACCTCCACCAAAAGCGATCAATAAATTCGTTTTTATCTCATCAAGCTCTCTCTCGTCGTTCTGCATCCGCCTGCCCCTCTGAAATCCTCATACCCTGTGGAGGAATGCGAAGCCTGTTAATTCCTCTGAGCTGCAGAGCCACCGGCTACCACGTTCGCTCCACATTAACAACTCATTCAGATTATTACTAACAATAAAAAAGCTGAGTGCACTCCATTTGTGCATGGGAATTCTTCTCAATAAGATTATTGTCGTTCAGGAGAAGAATTTACAGTTTTAATTTACTGCTGCAGCTGATTAATATCTAGAAGGGTGCTCGTGATGGCAGCATGTAGCAGCTCTGTCCTTTTTGTAATCTTTTTTCGGTCGAGGTTTGTGTGTTTGAACAATTGTTCCCTCTGGATTTGAATAGTGTGCTGCTGGAAGGATTTTGATTCCTATTTTTCACTTTCAGACAGTTATTATCCACAACCGTGGCAACAAGGTATCATTTTCGTAGCAATCAGCAGGTAATTAGCATCTCAAAAGATAAAATATTACCTGAACTTTGACCCAAAATCTCAGAGGAGTTGAAAAGTAGAAAGCAGAGTAAAACAAAAGAGGAGAGAAAGGAGAAGGAAATTCAAAATATTTTCAGAATCATATCCGCTACTCCAACGTCTCTAATCATACGGTCTGATAGAGGGGTGTGGCAAAAGCAAAGGAAGTGGATTACCACTGCTTTAACCCTGATTGAAATTGAGCTGTTAGGATCTTGTGACAGACTGTCATAGATCAACAGTCTTCAGTCAAAGGTTTCTCCTGATTCCTTCCAAGACTGACTGCCACCGGATATCCTTCCTACCCACAGCATCACCATCCACAACGATACTTGGATTATCTGAATGATAACATTTAGCTTTCCTGAAAAATGATTTTGTTGTTCTTTGTTGTACTGAATTAAGTATTAACAAAGTCTGCTAATTTATATTAAGTAAATCAGCTTTTATGCCATTGACATGCTTGAATTTTAAAGCTTTATTTAAAAACAATGTTGAAAAATGTGGCATTTAATGTCATCTAGGAAATATTAGTTTGTTTTTTACGGACATCCAAGATGAAATATTTCCAACAGCCTGTAAAAGTTTGGAGGGAGTATATTCATTGGTTGAATACTTTGTATAGATTTAGGTATTTATATTTTAAAGTTTAAGTACTTCTTGTTGGCTTATGCAAGGGGTCTTAACTTTGGCTAAAAATGGTAGAACCAGCTAATGTTTCTAAATATAGATATAATAGCAAATGCAGATTTTTTGCATTTTTTTAATGCAGTAACTAAGTTGAATTTATACAATAGAATGACATAAAAGGTCTAGTAAAGTTTTGTGTATTTATATATATATTATGAATTTACCATTTAATATAGTAATTATTATTTGTATGTATTTATTATATATATATTTTTTAATATACAGGTGCATCTTGATGAATTAGAAAATGATTGAAAGATTAATTAATGTCATTAATTCTGAGTAAAATGTATTGTACAGATCAGTTAACAGAGTATGTTTCTAAGACCTGCTTTTATTTTTAATGATTTTCTGTTTACAGCTGATTATAACATGACTTCATGACATCATTTAAAATTAGAGATAGATCAGCCAATTTCAAAAAAGATTAAATACAGAAATGTAGGCTTATTGGAAAATATGTTCATAATCTGCTTAAAGGTTGTTTTGAAAAACATTAATTTTAGTCTGACCAACTAAGTGCTTCATTGATTTTAGTCTGATATACTGAGGGCTTTTTTAAACATAATTTCCCACCAATAATAACATTTAAAAAAGGTTTACAAATTTTATTAAAACACATTTTCATTGTCGGATATTTCTCATAAATAAAAAGTTGTCTTTTTTTCAAAAGGTCATTACGTTTGTGGCTTTAAACAAGTTTCATTTAGCTGGACTGGGAGCCAAAATGGATGTTGGGATTGTAACGGTTGCAGACTTCTCTCTTTGTCAACAACAGTCTTTAACTGCCAGGTCTAGAAAAACAGATTCAGGAGGGTTATCTCGAGAAAACTAGAAATTTTCTCACAATACTGAGATGCTAAACCCCTTAAAACAACAAACTGTCTAGTTTTAACCTCCTGAAACCATTCATTTGTGTCCTTTGTAGTGGAAATATTTTTCACCACTATATTCTTTTACCATTTTGAGTTATCCTATTAAGCCCCAAATAACTATTTAGAGGATATCCAGGCCTTTCCAGTGATGTGTGATTTGATAAGTTTTTACTGGAAAAATCTCCTTTTTTCCTCATTCGAAATAGCTGGCTTACCGGCAACCACATCTTGTGGAAAGATGAGAGACGAGTCAAATAACCTTAATCTTTTGCTATTTTTTACCATGATAACTATATATATTATTGTTTGTTAATATGTAAATAACAATATTTTGACTTCTGAAAATTGTTTCAGGATTTAAATGTTGAAATAACAGTATTTTTTGGAATGTCTATTGTGGAGGACAGCGGGACAGTTTTAGTGAATTGAATGACTTCAGCGCAGGAGAAATGATGAGGTTCAGTATCAGCCTGTGATTGGGGAACACGATGAAGACAGAGAGGAAGAAGATGCAGGAGAATCTAATGAAGGGACAGACTCAGAACCAGAGAAGGAGCAGGAAAGTAGCTCATACTTTCTGCGAAAGACAAATCTCATTAAAATACTTATTTTTATCAAATTGAATGTATGACGTATATGCTGTTAATTTTGGTTTTAAACTCAGTTGTCTTTTGACATGAATCGTGCTGTTGTCCTTTACAGTGGAGATGGTATAAAGTAAAATTTAAAAAATATGTTTTAAAAGAATGTAGAGGGTAACGTGTTCATTTGGGCCTAAGTTGATAGGAATTCACATAAAAACTGAAAATGGAAAACACTTTTTCTCTTTTCTTTCATTCTCAGGAGGATAATGAGGCAAGTTATATTTCATCATTTTGTGACATCGAAAAGTTCACGAGAAGTGAAGCAAACACACTTCTAATTGAAAACGTTGATGTAAAATTCTCATCAGGAAAATTAAAAAAACGTCTTAACTCTGCCACTATTACTTAAATTAGCATGTTGGTGACTGATGACTCCATATTGATCTTAGGTGTAATATAAAAACTACAAAAACAGTACCGTACAGTTATTAAGGTTGAGTACAGATAAAGTAGTAAACCCAGATTGTGGTGTGCAAATGGAGCCGGATACAGAAAGATGTGTAAATAATTAGAATATTTAGAAAGTACAGATTGTGCATTATACTGTGCATTAAAAAGTAAATGTTTAACTTCCAATAAGTTGGTATATATAGTTTGTGAAAAATAATATGCAAGGTATAACAGTATATTTTTTGGGAGCAGTTCTGTTGCGGAAACGCTCCTTCATGGATCTAGGATGCTCCTTCAATCTGTCTCTGAAGGAGCTCAGCAGTTCATCAACATTTACATGCATTCGATTCAAATCGAATCATGAGTCTTCTGAAGATACACACCTCTAGTGTACATGGGTCCCGAAAATATGTATCCAATTATGACAAGCATTTACATCCTTCACTCATGCAATCAATAAGAATACATTATTTTGACATGTGCAGAACCAGCTAACATACTGGTAAACAAAAATGGCAGCGTGCATTTAAAAAGGAGCAGTTTGATGTTCTTCAGAGTGTGCTTTTATTTTTTCTGGTCACGGTTTTACATCTACAAGCCTTTACTGTTGTGTACACACTCAAATTCTTGACCGAGTCATTTTATTGTTTTACGCCGACATACGTCTACACTGACGTAACAGACATGCACAGCAATTACCCACATTCGGGATAACTGTTTACATGTACTGAAATTAAATGAACAATCAGCATAACCCACCCGAGTGTCATCGGGAGTATTTCAAATTGAATGTTTACATTAAGCATTTTAATTTCAAATATCGCTAATACATATATACATATTTTCACCTAACTTGGCATCAGCCAGATCTTTGTGTAGTCCCGCCCCGCGTTGAGCCTACACATGTATTCTCCTGAGTTTGGAAAACTCCAAATCTCATGACAATACATCTTGCAGAGCAAGGTTAACTCTCACTAGCTCTCATACAACACACTACAACACCTGGTAGCATTTGTACTTCCTGTATAACATCCCCCGTGATCAGAGCACATGTAGAAATTCTCATCAGGGAAGTTAGAAGTCTTAACTCTGCAACTATTACTTAACTGAGCATGTTGGTGACTGATGACTCCACATTCACCTTAGGTCTAATATTCAGTTTTTTTTGAAGTAGGGGTATGTCTAAAAGCTACGGGATTGTAGTTCTTAGGGACTGGACGTGGGCATCCCTGAGCTGAAAGAATGTTTCCGCTGCCACCCGAGCTTTTGTCAGCAGAAACATTCCTCTCAAAAGTGGCCACAAGTTCAGGCGTGCTCCGCACTCCTTAGAAATGGAAACATCAATAATCAAATTGCAACATTTTTGTTCCATTCTGGGACTGATAAGAAAATTGCAGACAAATTGTTAAAATTTAGATAGATGGGTTGTTGTGCATTCCTTACTAATTTTTTCTTTCCTTCGCTTTATTTGGTCGGATAATTTCTTTTTCTTGTCCTCCATCGTTTAGTCTCTGATCTCTGCAGTTAGAGCAGATCCGAGTTAAGTGAGGCTCTCGGATTTCTTCAGTGTTGATGGCTGTTCATAGAAGAGATGGAGCGGAACAGCTCCAAGACAAAGCCGAGAGAATCCTCCTGCAACATTCCCCACATTTCTACAACTGCTTGTGACAATTAAGTGGGCAAGGAGAAAGACGCAGGGCAACAAGGACTAAAATAAGAAAAAGTATAGTTAAGTGTTAAGTTTCACCTTTTAACCTTTCTGTTATTAGACTTTTGTTTGCATTTAAGCACAAATTGCAAGAAAATCAGGATAGTTTTCCCTGTTTCTGTTGTTTAATCCAGGTGATCCATGAGTCTAAATACCAGCCTGTGGTCTTTCAACATGGAGTTTACATGTTTTCCAATGTGTGGGTTCCCTCTGGTTTAGGCTTCTGTAGGACATAATGACCACAATGCAATGTTCCCTTACTACTCTGCAATTTTGCTGTATTTGCTGTTTTTTCAACGTTTTAATAGTAGTAATTGTAATAGTGTTTAATCGAGCGCGTCTGAAGTCTGGCTTCTTTCTCTTCCTTCCTCCTGTTAAATCGAGAACGCGCAACAATTGTAGATTGACGTACGATCCGCGTGTGAGTGCGGGAAATTCGGCCGCCGATACTAGGACTACACATGGGTGGGATCAGTTTACTTAGTTTAAAACGCTTCATTACCCAATACAATTACCAAACTAAAAATGAATATAATTTATTTTAGAAATCCAGCCCCCTGCTCCTTTAACTGCCTGTATCACATACCCCCCAACAAATACACAGCACATTAACTGACACTAGCAAGTAGCTATTGGCTAAGCTAAAGCTCGACCACAGCTAGAAAAGATGAAGCAGTGGGACCAGAGCTAAAGCCGCTCCCTCTACTCCCAAATACCCGGTGAGGAAATTTTGAGTTCCCGGCGAGTTAAGTCCACATTCGCATTGTAAACATGAGGACCGCTGTTAGCTGCATTTTCCTTGGTACGATGAACTATCTGGTCTGGAGAATTGCGTCCCCACTCGTTTTTCTGCAGTAACTATAAAGTTAAAATTTTTGTCTTTTAAAATAAGATTTACTGTACAAAATGTAATGAATAAAACCAACAATCATAGACTAGTCTAAAAATGACAGGGCTGTGTACTGTCAAATAAAAAAAATGAAAATCGAGAATCGAATTTACCCCATAAACCCCATAAACATGTAAACGAAGCCACTGAGAGAAAACAAGGTTAACACAATCACACTTAATAACAGCAACTAACACATTAACAGCAACAAAAAAAAACAAACGTATGGGGAGTAGTAAAAGAGTGAAGAAAAGTGGTCAGTCTGTCCTCCAAAAGTCTAAACCTATGGCAGCATAACTACAAAAATAGCTCCGGATAACCTAAGCCACTAACTATAAGCTTAATGAAAAAGGAAGGTTTTAAACCTAGTCTTAAAAACAGACAGAGTGTCTGCCTCATGGACTACTACTGGGAGCTGGTTCCACAGGAGAGGAGCCTGGGTCACATAGCGAAGTGCTCTATTAAGAACATAAAGAACAATTAAATCTCTAATGTACAATGGAGTTTGATTATTCAGGGCTTTATACATAAGGAGGTGAATCTTAAACTATTTTCTTTTAGCAGGGAGCCAGTGAAAAGAAGCTATGGTGGGGGAAAGGTCATTTCTCTTTAATATTCATCTGAACTCTTTCTGCAGCATTTTTGGTCCAACTGAAGGCTTTTAATTGCATTTTGTGGACTTCCTGATGATTAAAAATTACAGTAGTCCAGCCTTGAAGTAACAAATGCATGGACTAGTTTCATGTCTTGTTCAGAAATTACAGTACACCGAGCTTCTTCACACTATTATCAGAAGCTAATTTAAGGCCATCCAGCTGGAGTGATTGACTTACCTACCTAACTGATTGATTCATCAGGATTTATAGATAAATATACTTGTGTATCTTCAGTATAACTGGAAATTCATAACATGCTGTCTAATTATTTTACCAATTGGAAGCATACATATAGTAAAAATAATTGGTCCAAGCACAGAACCCTTTGGTACTCCACAGGTAACCCTTGAAACGAACAAACTGCAATCGATCAGACGGATATGATTTAAACCAGCCTAGGGCTGTTCCCCTGTTCCTGCAACATGTTCAAGCCTTTCTAAGAGAATATTATGATCAACTGTGTCAAAAGCAGCACTGAGATCTAACAAAACCAGAACAGTCACAAATTCATTATCTGAGGCCATTAGAATATCATTAGTAACTTTTACCAGCTCTGTTTCAGTGCTATGATGAGCTCTAAAACCTGACGGAAAATTCTTCAAACAGGTTTTTGCTGTTTAGATGCTCACATACTGGATTAGCAACTATTTTCTCAAGAATTTTGGATAAGAAAGGAAGGTGGCGAGCTAAGCTGATGACGAAAGCAGCTACAGATGAACACCAGTTGTTTGAAACGGCTTTGGTCGCTACAATGAACGAGTTAGACTTGGCTTTTCATCAAAAAGACGAACAGAAAACCGCGCTCGAATCGTTCCGTTGCAAGAAAGACGTTTTTGCTTTTTTGCCGACTGAATACGGCAAGAGTTTAATCTATCTGTTTGGCTCCGCTGGTAGCTACACTACCGCTCTGGATATGTCACACCATGTATTGTTGTGATTGGTTTTGCCGTTATCCAATTGCGTGCAGTTAGTTTCAAATGCATGCTTGGTTCTGCATCTCGAGTTATGCCCTTATCATTACTGCCAGACCCTTAATTTTAATAGTTTAGGGTCTGGATTTTTCCAGGCTAGGTTATTGTCTTTTTCAAGTGGATTATAAGATTGAGTTTTGGAGTACTTACTTGGAGTGAAAGGTGAGGTCGCTTGGGGGAGGTAAGTAGGGAGACAGTGGATGGGCCTGGGTGTTTGGGATCTTGATGGGTTTTTTCCTTCTCTTTCCCTTTTGTTTAGGTGGATCATTGGAGGGTGGACAAGCAGACGGCAGCAAGGAGCGGCGACAGAGGTGAGTATGACGAATCTTTTCCAGGAGGAGAAGGAGAAGGCTGACCAGCACGGACTTCGAAGGAGACTTGGTCCAGGAAAAAGGAAGATTGGCGGATCAGTAGGAATTTAAGGATACCTGGATCAGAGACAACCAACTCGGCGTGGACGGTATCTGGAGTGAGGGTCTGAGTCGCCGAGTGATTCGGGAGCTTGCAACCAGGAACGGATCTGGTCCAGCAGTTACAATGAGGAAGAAACCTTGGAAGAACGAGAACAAGGTGACCCTTGGAAACAACTCAGGAAACAAATCACAGGCCTGAGAGTGAGAACCATCTGGTGTCAGCCTCCTGAATCCCTTTTCCTATGATGTAGCAGGGTAATGAGAACTGATCAAGAACCGCTGTGGCTGCTGCTGCCAATCACACTCTGCAGGAAGACGTAAAAAAAACAGTCACACCTAGAACCCAGCACACAGCCACTGGAACCAGCAGCTTTTACCCTGTCTTCCACTGTTTTACCTTTAATTGTGTACGCTTGTTTTTCAATGTTTAACTCACATCTTTATGTGTTATAGCTTTGTCTTTCAGTGTGAAGCTTTGTCTTTAACTGGTTACCCATGTTTTTCACTATTTATCATCGTCTTTCAGTATTTAGCTCTGTGCTTTTCAGCATTTAAACCAGTCTTTCACTGTTTTACTTTCAGTGTTTAACTCCGTCTTTCAGTATCTAACCCAGTCTTTCACTGATTAACCCTGTCTTTCAGTGTTTGACCCTGTCTTCAAGTGTTTAACTTTGTCTCTTACTGTTTAACCATGCGTTTCAGTATTTAACCTGTTTCAGTGTTTCAGTATTTAACCTGTCTTTCACTGTTTAGCTCCATCTTTCAATATTTAACCCTGTTTTGTTTACCCTGTATCTTTAACGTTGTCTTTCATGGTTTAACACTGTTTTTCAGTGTTTCTCTGAAAAACAAAGCTGAAAGTTGATTGAACAAAGCTGAAAGTTGATTGAACTTTTGCTCTCATTGTATAAGATCTCTTTCATCTCGAAAGATTGAAAATGGACTCATAGCGGATCTGTTTAGCTGTGTTTCTTCCCTAGATGAATCCACTTAAGGACTTACGGCTGCCAGTAACTTTTTACTTTTCTATAACATAGCAAGTACTAGAGAATCTGTATTTCTTTTTTTTTCTATCTGCCCTTCGGTTGCGACAGATGGACATTCAAACTGAATCAGGTTCTGGTTCTGCTGTTTTTTTCATCCTGTTAAAGGAGTGAGCAGTCGTCTGTACCGACTGAGCTTTGTGTAGACAGAACAGATTCCTAAAAAAACAGAAAATTGCTGATTCTGGAGTACTGTATATGTTAGCGAAATAAGAGAAGTAAATGTCAGTATTTGCTTTATTGTAATAGTACCCTTGAAGGTCGGTTTATTTTTTAGGGAGATTTCACAAGACATCAGAATACTATTTTCTAATCATTGTGATGTTATTTCTGTATTTCTGTCGGCATTCTTTCAGCTTGGAATATATCGTCCAACAGTTAACGCATTCACATCTGTGTCCATTTCACAAGAATCTCGTCATTTTATGCGCGTTACTGAGAGCCAAACTAACCAAATGTCAAAATCATTTAGTCTTCTCCAGTGTCAGTAAATCAGATGACAACACAAAAACCTGTTGCCAATGCTTACATCAACAATCTCAGTGATGGGAACCAATACAAAGTTCTTTAAAACTGTCGATCAGCTTGTCATGGACCAACCAAGCGCTCATCGGCTGAGAACCATGTCTGCTGGAGGCACAGCTGCGGTTCTTGTTATCCTGCCTCCGGTAGCCAAGCTGTCAGCTGGACGGCTAAACAAATCCTGCTGCTGAACTCACACTGACTGACTTTTGTTGAGGTTTGTTTAGACCACACAGGATTTCCATTGATTTAAACTAGAGGAGTGAAAACTGTAATGTGGACTGAGCCATGACAAAAAAGTAAATACAACCGTGTTGGAGTGATGTGGTAGTTCTTTGCCAAGCTCCAGATTCAAAAGATTCATTTGAGTTTAATAGTACCCTCGGATTCTATGAGGTTCTTTTTAAGTTCATGCAGACATTAAGCTCACTTTACTGGGCTGTTTCTTCTACAAAAACAAAGCAAGAAAATGGTTTAAAGGTGAATCAGTTAGATTTTGTTGCATGTTTTCTATAGAAAAAACATGCACTGGTGAATATAAAGTTTAGAAATTTGCTTTTTGAAAGTGGAGGAGTAGATATGAAGAAATTGTACTCTACCTGCAGTAGACTGTGGTCAGATTAATGTTATTTACTAGGGATGCAACAATACCACTTTTTAAAAACTGACACAATACCGATGCTGGGATCTAACTACTTGCATATCAAGTGCAAATTCTGATAGTTCCACCCAAAAAAATGCAATGAATTGTAACACAGGCTTTAATTTTCTCTCTACTTTAAAAAAAAAATGACGGTGAATTAGATAAAAAAATACATATTGATAAATATTAGTATGTTAAATATGGTAATAAATATTGTTAAATATCATTAGTAAAGTGAATATTAATAAAATGACCCCAACTCTAAAATGTTAAGTGAAATAACAAACATTTTCTGTGAAATGATTGTAAAGTTTTCCCATTTTAAGGTTATGGTATTGGTTAACTCTGCGTTTGTCCCAACCCTGGTCCTCAAGGCCTACTGACTACCCTACACATGTTAGATTTTTCCCTGCTCTAACACACCTGATTCAGTTGACTGCACTTCAGCAAAAGCCTGTTAATTGGCCATCAATTCAAATCAGGTGTGCTAAAGCAGGAAAAAAACCCAAAACATATAGGACTGTGTGCCTTGAGGACCAGAGTTGGGAAAGATTGGGTTAACTAACCGATACCGATAGGACTACACTGGAACGGTATTTGCCCCGATACGAGTATCGGTGCATCTCTATTATTTACATTGAAGTTGAAATAGTTTGGTACATGTACTGGCTCCCTTTTCAGTCCAGTATCCAGTTCAAAGTCCTCCTGCTAACATTCAAAGCCATCCGCAACCTTTCCCCCCCTTATCTATCGACTTCCTCCATGTTGCCACTCCATCCCGCTCGTTCTCATCCTACTCCAGATTACACCTGTTGGTTCCGCCTGCCCGTCTCACCACAATGGGGAGCAGAGCATTGAGCCGCTCTGCCCCTCGCCTCTGGAACTCCCTTCCACTTCATCTCAGAAACATGGACTCAATCCCTCATTTCAAAACTGGACTCAAAACATCAAAATCTGTTTAAACCAGCCTATTTATTGTAAAATCCATTCATCTGTGATTTTAATCTATTTAATCTATTTATTGTATTATTTTATCATTGTTTTATATGTTCAACTGTAAGTATGTCTGTATGGTGACCTTGAGTGTAAGAAAGGCAGATTTTAAATAAAATGTATTATTATTATTATTATGCTTTCTCACCACTGTAAAATGAGGTAAGCATTTATTACTTATCAATCCAGTAGCAACGTGGCTAGTTGAGCATCCATACATCCTGCTGGATCTCAACCTGTCATTCACAGCGGCTGACCAAACAAAACTGAAAAGTTGTAATACTGGGTTTTAAAACCTAATCTTACTTTGACCTAAACTGAGTAACCGTTTGACAGAAAAGATATTCCACAGCAGTGAAGGAAATGTTCTGTGACCTGTGCCTCCCATCTTGCTGCCCTATGAGGGAGCAGGAGGAGCCACAGGAGGTGCGTTGTTATTGTGGACGACGTAACAGGGGAGCAGCCTGGTCATGAGCTGCAGCGTTCAGCTCCGTGGCTCAGCATGCTGCTACTTTATTTACCCCTGATTCATACCGGGCACAGAACAGATGCACATTAGAATTAATCAGAGGTTAACAAGCCTTCTCCAGCAGTAAAACTCCTGCAGCTTTCAGCTCTCGCAGCCCAGTTCCTTTTCCTTGCTTCTTCTAATAGTCTTTTTTGATTTCTTTGGCAGATCTTCCATGCAGTGCGACCCTCCCATGTAGTGACAGCTCTGAAAAACGAACATAAAAAATGTTTTTGTGTCACGTGTTTTTATGGTGTAAGAGTTGCGGAGTGGGTCTTTAACACTATCTATAAAATATTGAACATCATTTTTTTATTGGTACGAACTGTATGTGCATGTTGACGAGCATTGGGGAGTCGTTCAAGCATACCTTCATGTGTGATTTCTGGAGAACTTTAGCAATGCTGTTTCTCACACAACTTGTGATGACGCAGATTAATGTGGGGTCATTAAGCAGCACTCCGTTTGGAAGTGAACAACAAAGAAACCTTTAGGTCAAAATTGTTCATGCATAGATGGGTCATGTTTTTCCCCTCCAATGTAAGCATGTGGTGACTGTGGTACTGTATATATGTGTTTGTGTTCGCTAGAAATGTTACCAGCTTGTTTCACAAGGTTTTGACATCTTTTTTTCCCTTATCCATGGCTAAAAACTGATCCATCTTTTTTGAGAAAGTAGACGGGTTTTATCTCTGGCTTTAACTTTGTCTGCTGTGCTGCTTGGGGGTCGGTAACTTTCATGGTCAGAAAAGAAAGAGAATGATCTGGAGGGTTGCCATAATAGGTCTGAGCTCTCAAACATCAACAAAGTTTCAAACAGTCTGGGTGCTCTCTGGACGTCCGGCCTGTTGGGAGGTAGCGCTAAACAAACAGCCTTACCTGGACAGGTAACCTGATATGAGGAACACCCCCCCCCCCCTTCCTCCTCCACCGCCACCTTTCCGACAAGTGTTAGCAAGCAGCCTTGGGCCTCAGGGCTTCGCTGTTTGTGTGTGTTCCTAATGGAGAAGAGGACCAACAGGTGTGGGAGAGGAGGAGACAGGAGGGGATGAAGAGTGATTGGTGAAGTATGAAGGCCAGTAAATCTGGTTGGATGGTTGATCTATGGCTATGGTGAAAAGAAGGAAGCAAAGTCCAGTAAAAGCCGGGGTTTAAAGGGCTCCGGCTTCTTTTGTTTGGGGTATTTTTAACTTGGATGGGGGCAACTGTGGCCGAAAGGTTAGATAAAAGGACCACTTGTAAAAATCCAACAACCTGGGAGGAATGTTTCAGTTTGGGACTCAAGTTTGTTTTTTAAATCACAGTTGAGGAGATGTAGGAATTATGAGTGATGATTTGATTGAAATGTGTTCACTAATGCTGAGTCTTTTAATTAAGTTTAAACTGCTTCAACCAAAACTGTTTTAGCTTCTATAGCTTCATTTAATAGGCCATGCAAACAGCTGCAAATATCTAAAACACACAACCCAAATCTTTAATCCATCCTAAAATGCCGTATATCACAAGCTGTGGAAAGTTCATTAACATTTAATGGTTGTATATGAAACGGTTTCATAAAAATGTTTGTTTAAAAAAACCTTTTCACGGTATCAAACATAAGCTGAAATGCCGACTTTCCTCCTGGATCGATAAGCTAACTCACTTGCTAACTTGATTAACGTTTGCTGTCAGTTAAACTCACACAGTTCAGGTTGGTCAATGCGTGTATCGGCAGCGAACCAGAGAACCCAACAGCCGGAATGATGATTTTATTGTTGTAACTACAACCTAGATAAATTAGATGTCACTAATGTGTTCATGTTCCAAATCCAACCTTTAAGACTTGACTCAAAATGTTTATTGTAGTTTATAGTTTAGGGTTCACTGAAGTGAGCAGATAAACGAAGCACTTTGAGTCACCTTTTTTGTGACAAATTTGTTGCCAACTGCATACCTCAGGATCCCAGATGGATTCATACTAATCCTGGCTCTGCTGGAGGTAATATTCTGTTTAAAAAATAAAGGTTTTCTTCCCCATTCTTTCTATATATTTGCTCAGGATGAGGAATTGACAATATATGGTTTTCGGAACCAAATTTGTTTATTCAGAATGGATTCTGTTATCTGATTAAATGTGAATAGAACTGCCATGACTGGATTAGAATTGACACTGCAGTTTCATTCAAGTGTCCACTTCTTTAAACTGAAGTCATTTCCAACTCCTCTCCTAAAATGTAACAATTTTTCCACTTTCTTTTAATAATTGTTTAAAGTATTTCCTACCTTTTGTAAGAAACTAAGCTAAGCTGCTTTAACAATAAAAACAAAACCCGAATGCAGCTTTATTAAAGCATTTTACAAACACTGGACAATCAATGGAATAGAAACATCCTTAATTGTCCCACACAGGAGTAATAGCAACAAAGTCATAGATTCAAAGATAAAATTTGTTCTGTTCAATATATCATTGTGACCAAGTGAAATAAACTGACATACACTGATTAAATTATGGTTAAAATTACATTTATTGTGAATGAGTGTGATTTAAAGTAACTGGATCAAACTAAATCTCATAGGTGCCAAATAGTTTCATTACAGGCTTAAAAGTAAAGATAGATTAAATGGAATGGCAATTTTGCTTGTTTGTTTACTTTTTTACTCCACTTAGAATCAGTGTAAGTAGTTTTGATTAGTACAGACACAAAATTAATTGAAAGCAAAACAAAACAGTTGTGCTGTTTTTAAATTGATAAATTGGGATCTATCCTTACGTTTCAGCATAATCCATTCAGTCTGTAAACAGATAAACTCCATGTTATGTAATGTTTTCTGCCTGCTGGAGCTGTTTTCAACATTCCACAGTTTTAATGGTCTGCAGGAGGTTTGTGTGGAACCTCACAGCCGTGACAAAACAAACTGAGAAGCCCGCAGAAAGTAACCTGACACCTCCTGTCCTTAAAAGCTGCTGCAGATGACAAGCAACAAGTATATATATAGCAGAAAGGTTTTTTTTTTTTTTTATGTAATATGTCCTCTTCTGTCAACTCAGTCTGATGCAAAATCCTTTGGTTATTTGCACAAATGTTTATTTTCCCAGATATTGTGGTAGAGCAAAGAAAATACCCTGTTAAATACTACTTTCTAAAATATCAGCATGCGTACAACTGCAATATACACAGAGATTAACAGTATTTTGAGTTAGTAATAAAGTAAAGCTTTATAGTTGTTACCTAACTGGGTAGGAAAATGGCAAACTGGCCTCATTCAACCTAATCATGAGGCCTGAAGTGACTTGAAGTGTGGCCTCGGCGGGGCTGTGTGTGGACTGTGGGAGAACAGGTGGGCATAGTTTCTGTCAAACAGTGAGAGATTGATGGAGTGGGTTTGAGCGCTGACTGGGGGTATTCCCTTACAGTAATGGCCGAGACGCAGACAGCTGGGCATCGGACTCTATACGTGCACGTTTATGCAGCGCCCTGTTCAAGGCCTCTTACATGGAGATGTATTGTGTTCCTCCTGAAACAACCGAACATGTGTCGCTGGGAAAGTACTGATGCAGTCTTGCTGAATAAAAACTGGGGTTGAAAATATATGTCAACAATGATAATGCACTATGTGTTAATAATATTAAATAAGACCTGCCGGGGTGTCTAAAGTGTGACCCGATGGCCATTTGTGGCTTTTCAAATGATTCTATTCTATACGGCTTTCCGACCCCAAATCAAAAATAGTATACAACTGGTTTGTTTATTAAAATATTGCATGTTTAGGTATTTTTTAACTATAAACAAAATATAAAGTATATTTATGTACTTTTTACTTTTAGAAATAAAAATCTTTATGACAATCCACATAAATACACACTATACTATGGACCTCAGTGCAGCATTGGACAGCTTTGATCATGAAATACTATTGGAACGACTGGAGACCTGGGTCGGACTCTCAGGTACAGTACTCGCCTGGTTTGAGGCAAAGTAAGGCCATTTTATTTGTATATCACACTTTCAACAAGAAAGGAATTCAAGATGCTTTATATGATTCGGTGGTAAAGAAACCAAACTGTGGACGACACGTGACTCTCAGAGCGTAGCCGGCATGCTGGCAGGAATTAAACTAATGAAATGAACGTCGCAGGCTGAGATTTTGCTCCGTTAGAGTTTACTTCCCATTGTAAAAAGGAAGATATTATTTTATATACCGGGAAATTAAAAGAATTAAACATCTCCGACCCTTCCCATGCCCCTGGGATACTTTTGGAGCTGTCGGAGCGGACCTTTTATCGGACCTGGGATACCCTGACATACAATTTCCTGGGTAAGTGTAGCAACAAGCAGCTAGGTTATGTCTGTGTGCTTTTTATGTGTGTCAATATCTGACCATTAATCAATCATTGCTTCAAAAATAAATAAATAAATTACACCTTAGTCCTCGCTGTGATCTCAAGATATGTAAACAGTAGAGATCGTTATGATTCAGCAAAGTTTTATGTGATCCTTACTTGTTCTTATGTGAGGAACAAGACAGAAAAATCTAGACCAAAAATAACTGTATGAATTTAGCTAAGAATCTTAATAAAAGCAAAATTCTTTCAGTTTCCTGCTCCTTTTCTGTTACACTGTAACGGATAACCTTTCAGCGTTCATCGGCCATTTTCATTTAAGCTGTGGACATATTCTGATTACAATCTTTAGAAATAGTAATGTAAAAGTTAACTATAAATTACGTGTTCGGGTGAAGTTACCTGAAATGAAATGGAATGTGATAAAAGATTCTGTTTTTAACTTGACCTCGGTGGTTTGTACACCCAGGAGCACAACCCAAGTCAACCATTTTCACGAAGCTGTAAAACTCTGGAATATTTGAGTATTTTAAAATCTATTCTCCGAGCTACAGGGAGCCAGGGGAAAGACTTTAGAACTGGGGTGATGTTCTCTTCTTTCCTGGTTCTAGTGAGGACGCGAGCTGCAGCATTCTGGATCATCTGCTGCTGTCTGATTCACTTTTTAGGTAGACCCGTGAAGACTTTGTTGCAGTAATCAATCCGGCTAAAGATAAACCCATGGATGAGTTTTTCCAGGACCTGGTACAACATTAGTCCTTTGCTGGTTCTGTTGGACCTCAGTGCAACATTTTGCACTGTTGATCATCAATTACTACTGGACCGACTGGAGAGCTGGGTCGGACTGTTGTTCTCCCCAAATCATGTAAAGCACCTTGAATTGCCTCGTTGTTGAAAGTGTGCCATTTCCCTTCAACCTGTAAATTATATCATCCACTGAGGAGACCAATGTATAAAATGTATACAAAAAAGTATGATTGATTAATTAAACAATTAAACAATTAAGAAAATCCTTTCTAAGTCCTTATTTCTCAACAGCTTTCATTGTAGTATTTCATACTGCTAATATTATTGAATACAGTTTTATTTTCTACAGCAAAATATAGTCATAAGCTTCTATTCCAGGATGTTAAAATACTATTACCGATTTTAGCTTTATAGTTGACATTAACCTTCATTGATGTCTTTTTGTTATCTTTGTGTAGATGTGTAAGAAGAGAATATTTCTAGAGATGAGTTAGAGCAAATAAAATAAATTTTGTAATTTTAGTGCAAACAAATTATAAAGATTCATAGATGTGCAATCCCATCAGTACAGCAGCCATGGTTAGATTTAGTTTTCAGTTGAAATATAGATGCTTCTAAAACAATGTAGTCTGACTTTCTTTTGCTGCCATCCCAATGATGAAGTGAAATTTATTTAGTCAGATAACTAAAGGAAATGTGCAAAAACAGATATAAATAAAAAAAAAGTGTTTTCAAGGGCTGAATTAATTTGTTATCCCTAAAGAAACAACTTATTGTGCAATAAATTATCATTATTCTCTTGTATGAATGAATGCCTTGTGAGTAGTTTTATGTGGGATTTTTTGAGGAGGTTGAAGTTTTTTTGGAAGAATAAGTGGAGGAACTGTCAGGATTACGAATTTTACTCATTAAATTCCATAATATACAAACGTCTCGCCTCTGATTAACTTACAGAAACCCAAAGAAAGATTCTGACTGTTTCTTCCTCAGCTCTTGTTTCTTGGGTTAAAAAAATGCAACACTCAGTGTTATCTCCACAAATAACAGAGGACTAAAGGTGTTCCGTCATTTTGTGGAGTTACCAATGGCTAGCTCCTGCTAGCGTCTGTTATCTTGTCAGTGCGCACCTGGGCAGCTGTGGCTATAATGTAACTTGACATCACAAGTGTGTGAATGTGTGCGTGAATGGGTAAATGACT
The DNA here is from genome assembly GCA_028564705.1 of Apricaphanius iberus. Classification (NCBI taxonomy): domain Eukaryota; kingdom Metazoa; phylum Chordata; class Actinopteri; order Cyprinodontiformes; family Aphaniidae; genus Apricaphanius; species Apricaphanius iberus. The sequence goes on from JAPXFQ010002564.1 coordinate 1,650,655, forward strand.
GTAGTATAGAGTGTAAAGCTCTAGGGACTGAGTAAAACGCTATACAAATAGAGGCTATTTACCATTTATTTCAGAAAGAATAAAACAGAAGAATAGAACAATCCTTCAAAGTCCTACAAGGGAGCCTTCAGTTGTACAAGACAAAGTATTACATGGTTTCTTAGTAAACAATACCTTTAATAACTATTTCATTTTGCCACAAGGTTCATCCTGGGAAAACGGGTGGCGACAGTGGAAAGGAACAACTGCCTTTAACATGCTGTCTGCCTCAGTGGGTGCGAGTGTATTTTATTGAGATTTTATATATTTTGTCTTTTCTGTTCAGTTTGTGTTGTCTGTCACCGAACTGATCAAGCCTTTAATCTCCGAATCCTGCTTCATTTATTAAAAATATCAAATAACCTTTATGTAGCCAACAGTTTTCAAATTATTTTCTCACAAAGGTTTTTGCAGATCCAACCAATATGGAGAAAGACAGACTACAACGAGCAAAGCAGCTTCACCAGAGGCCCTCTCTCCTATCTGATGAGTTCGACACAATAATGCCATTGTGCTGCACACCTTTATCTATCCAGAGGTGGACATGCTAAGCTATTTCTTTACTGTTTTTCTTTTCCAAGTGCAACGGCGTTGTAAAAACCCCAGGCACGCAGAGCATAAAACACCGGCACTGTTTGGAGTTTGAGAGGCGAAGCAGTGTTTAATCACACATCCTTCAAAACCTCAGCGCTGCACAATGGGTCCAGTCAAGGGCAAGGCTCTTAAGCAATGCTTTAATCAAAGCAAAAATGCACCCAATTTAAGGAACAATGTCTAAAAACCATCATTCTCTGTCTGTCTGTCAGGACCTTCTGTCCGATGAGGTTGTCACTGAAAACTCACAAAGCGCTGATGTTTTGAAAGAGCAATAAATTAGTTTTTTTTTTTTTCAGCCCTTAATACAAAATGACCATGATATGTTCCTTGGTCTTGATAGGGATGGTCTGTGAGGACAAAAATGAATTGATATGCATTCACCTTAGGATAACTATTTGTAGAATAGGATGTATTAATGTGGCATTTAAGATGAAAAAGATGAACAGTTTATGGAATTTTCTCACCTTAGATTTTACATTTCCTCCATACAGATGAAGGAAATCCAGCTTTTAATACATTCATAGATCCGTAATCACCTGCAATAATCTCAAGAAGTTTCAGGAACTGTCCAAAAGGTGGCACTACTGTATTACATTTAAACTCAAACAAATAATGGGAACTCTTTCGGCTTAAGTTTTCCTCTGAGCCCTAAGACATGTTGATAAAGAGTTTAAAACAGATAACTTAACCAGACCTCAGTGGATGTCTAAAATACTTTTTACTAAGGATCATTTTAAAAGTTCAGTAATAAACTGGGATCTAAACAAAACAAATTTCAGAATGATAACTGAGCATATTTTAAAATTGCGAAATAATTTGACAGGGAAAAGTTGTTGTTTTGGAATACCAACAGATGAAGCTGATATTTTAACTAATATTGCAAAAATTATTCAGCATCCGGAGCTGACACCAGAGAAACCAGTATTTCTAGATGCTCAGTTCTCACAAGGGAATATCGCTAACTGTTAATGACAAAACATTAGTGAACTGAAGAAGTTTTGGTGGCAAATAATGCTGTATTTAGAGGGTCCATGTCAGTGCCCCCATTGACTCCCTATATATTGACATATACGCTGATCATTATTGGATATTAACTTCTTCCGAAGAACTCCAAGTGGCTCCAAACTTGTCTGCGTGAGTAAATGAACTGAATGCATGCATAAGACGAAAGAAATGAAAAGTCTCAGAACGGTATCAAATGGTATCAAAGGGAACATTTGAAAAATAACTTTACATAAAAGAGAGAAACTGATTTGTATTTCATTGAGGGAAATAAGTATTTAAACTAGCCAACTTTATAAAAGACACCTGTCCACAAAATTTATCAATCAAGAGCTGTCCAATGATGTCAGAGATACATTTTTAGACCTGCACAAGGCTGGAATGGGCTACAAAACCATTAGCAAGAAGCTGGGAGACAAGGGGACGACTGTTGGTGCGAATGTTTGAAAATGGAAGGAGCACAAAATGACCATCAACCTCAGTCGGGGTCTCCATGCAAGATCTCACCTCGTGGGGTGTCAATGATTCTGAGAAAGGTGAGAAATCATCCTTAAACTACATGGGAGGAGTTAATTAATGACCTCAAAGTCGCTGGGACCACATTCACCAAGAAAACCATTGGAAACACATTACACCGCAATGGATTGAAATTCTGCAGAGCTTGCAAGGTCCCCCTGCTCTAACATGCACATTTGCAGGCCCGTCTGAAATTTGCCAATGAACACCCGATTGATTGAGTGGGTGACTGGGAGAAAGTGCTGTGGTCAGATGAGACTAAAATTCAGCTCTTTGGCATCAACTCATCTCGCCGTGTTTTGAGGAAGAGAAATCCTGCCTATGAACCCAAAATACTGTCCCCACAATGAAGCATGGAGGTGGAAACATTTTGCTTTGGGGGCATTTTTCTGCTAAGAGGACAGGATAACCACATCAACACTAAAATGGATAGAGCCAAGTATCGTAAATTCCTGAGTGACAACCTCCTTCCTTCTGCCAGGAAACTGAAAATAGTTCATGGATGGGTGTTCCAGCACGACAATGAGCCAAAACATACAGCAAAGGCAACAAAGGAGTGGCTCAATCAGAATAAGGTCATGGAGTGGCCTAGTCCGTCTCCTGACCTTAATCCAATAGAAAACATGTGGAGGGAGTTGAAGTTCAAAGTTCCAGAGACATCCTTGAAACCTTAATGATTTAGAGATGATCTGCAAAGAGGAGTTGACCAAAATTCCTCCTAAAATATGCGCAGACTTGGTCATCAATTACAAAAAACGTTTTATAGTCCTCCATAACGTTTGACCTCTGCAGGGCAAAGGTATTTGAGAATAAGATGCAAAGGTTTTGCAAAAGTCTTGTTCTTGTTAGAATGTTCAAATACTTATTTTTTTCAATGAAATGCAAATTGGTTTCTATCTTTTATTTAAAGTTTTTTCCTTCAATTTTCCTTATGATGTACTGTCTGTCACTGTTAAAATAAACCTACCATTAAAATGATACAGCTCTGAAACTTTTCATTTATTTGTCATTGGACAAATGTACAAAATCAGCGACGGGTCAAATCATTATTTCCCCCACTGTATATTACTGCTTTTGATCTAAAAAACAAAAATAAAAAAACATTTTAGATTTAAGCCCAGTAGCTGCAATTATTTTACTTGCATTTAAACTGGAAATTTGTCTCCGAAGTAGCTGCTGCCGGCTCCTAATCCACTATAATTTTGAAAATAACGCAATGTGTTCTGGGAAATTTTTGACCAAGGGAAGGCATCAAGGCACCTCCCATATATCCTTGGTCTGTTAGCTAAACAGCAGACAAATGGAGGTCAGAGGCTTCGGTAGCACATGAACATTAAAACACGCCTTGGCGGTCGCTAATGAAGTATCTCCTAGGCAACGGGGTGGGACCAAGGCATCAACGTTCCTTGGCATTGATAAACAGTGTTGGGAGTAATGCAGGAATAGATTACCTTTTTCAGTAACTGAGTAATGTAATGAATTACTTACAAAATATACAGCAATATATTGCTAGTTACAATTTCAGTAACTCAAGTAACAAATTCATTTTAAATTGTTTTTCTGGCCAACTAATTTCACAGACCAAATCAAGTTGGATACGGTAGAACAAGATCCACTTCCTGTTGCTAAAAATGAAAACATCAGAAAATCAGGTCGGCTGCGGAAAAGATCGATTGTACATTTAAATAGCGGCATTATTCACACTGTTTTCCTAACCATCTGTTGTAAGACTTCAGACATCGGAGTCTCATCTTTGTCAACTATCTTTGTGATTTGCACTTTCAGCACCTTTTTTTGATTAGATTTAACAAACATTACCATAAAATAGAATGCGTGCAAAGGAACTTGAGTATTATTTTAATAAAATAGTGTTAAAAATATAGTATTTGTGGTGTGAACCTTGTGTAAAATGTAAATTGATAGTTATGGTGGTTAGAAGTCGGGTTAGATATTTAAGATATTTTGTCAAAAGTAACTTAAAGTAGTGTAACTCAGTTACACTACTTAAAGACACTAACATGTAATGCAAACATATTACATTTTTGACATTGTTACTATTAATGTGAAATATATAACAATTTCTTTGTAACTTTGTAACTTGTAACTGCTAGCATGGTTAGCTTAACATTAGCGTCGAACTACAAGTGCTGGCGCAGTGTTTGTGTTGAAGACTTGGCAACCTTATGGGCTCAGATGTGATTGGCTCTGGAACCAGGAAGAATAGAGGCGGGACAGATTGGAAACAATGACTAATGCTGCGTTCACACCATGCCCATGCGGCAGCGTCAGGTACGGCAAGATTCCATGTAAAGTCTATGGTGGAGTACGTCAGAGGTCCGTCAAGGGCTCTGCGTTGCGTTGAGTATGTTGGCTCCGTCAACGACGCATGCGTTGAGTACGGCAACGTACCAACGCATGCGTTAAGAAGTTCAGCAAGCTGAACTTTTGACGGATTCAACGGAGTCAACGCAATGCGGCAACCAATCAGAGCGCCTCACTGTAGTGATGTCACTATACACGTAAATTGAACGAAGCGCGGGCTGAGTGAAAACATTTTGAACAAACGCAGATTTAAAAGATCATAAATAACACTTACCGAAGACAGATGGATAGGCGCTCATAAAGAGGAACAGAGAACCTTTAGTTTGTCCCCTGGTAGGAGATTTGAGCTCCGATGCGGCCGAGGAGGTCGTAAAATTAGGCGCGGGACAGACAGCAGCACTGAAAGAGAGCCTCATCCATACGCAGCTCCTGGAGCAAATAGGTAAACTCCCCGAACTCAGAACGCATCTGAATAGTGGGCGCTGATGCACCCGATGTCAATGTTATCTATCTTTATCTAGCTAATAAAGCCAAGTGCCTCTCTCGTTATGATCCACCATAGTGCAGAATGTGCGGCCACGGAGGAAGCCCCGCCCATGCGTTGCTTTTTCCTCAGAAGCAGGCTATGGAAGCCAAAAGGTACATACGTCAAACTTCATCCGTTGGATGCGTTGCTCGACGTATCCAACGGATGCTGTGTGAACACAGCATAAGTCCCCCTGCTGCCTTTTTAAATGGATAAAAACTTGCTACCACCCAGCTGTTTTAATTTAACCAACCTTCAAACATGATTGAGACATTAGACTGTTGTTTGATTATTTCACCATAAAATTCTTTCATATTTCACCTTTAATTTACACAGTATAGTGATATGTATACAGGTAGGTCATTGGGTGCTAAAATTACTTGTCTGACTCTGTTTTACCTGAATATGTTTTCTCACCTGTGATGGACAAATATTAATTAAAAAAAATAAGAACTCTGTTGTGAATTGGTCTTTCTGAGGGAACTCTTTATACTACTGATTTTCAGTGCAATTACAGCTGCAAGCCTCTTCCAGCTTTGCATGTTTAAAGACAGAATAACAAAAACATACTATTTTTTGAAGGGTTGAATGGAAGTATCACAGAGCATCCTTCTTTTCAAGATTGCATGAGTTCTCTTTTGGATTAAGGCTTGGTTCGTCCTGTTTATGTCTAATTGATGCAGTAATGAGATGTTTCTGGCTGGGAAACAAGCATCCATCCATCCATCTTCAGCAAACAGTGGGCGAGAGGTGGGGTAACAATGAAAAAATGTATTTAATAATGATCTAAACCTAGATTGAAGAACAGTGAAAAAGCAGCCAAAGTCTAAAAAAACAAGACAAAATAAAACACATTGTCAAAATCTCCAGCAACTGTGTAGCACAATATAAAATTGGACTTTGATAGTGGAGCTGGAGAAGTTGAAGTCTTGGTATCCTGATGTTTTTTAATTTGGTTCATAATTTTTTACAATTCTCCAGTTTTTGCAGATTTTATCACATGATTCAAACAATACTCATGCTCATAATACTGTACAAAGCAGCCAATGAAGTGCGTTAACAACAAACATCAGATATATAAAGATATAGCTGTAAATAAATGCATTTAGTGTGTTTAGTTGTCATTGTTTAGTCCCGCAGTTCAAAAGAAAGAGAAGCAACCCTGAACTGCAGCTGTAGAAAGAGACCCTGCTTTTCTTTTTGGAGGATGAGGGCGGCGTTTCTAAATTGAGGTCTGACAGTCGGATATTGATGGAGCTGAAACCTTGGACGCTGCAGAGCCCACACCTCTCGCTCGCAGTCTCCTGGATTTGATATTGTTGTGGTCCATCATTCTGGAAGACACCGACCTTCGACTTGCAGGAGCTTGACTGATAATCGGTTAGCAAAACAATAACTGAGAGCTGAAACCTTTCTGAAGAAAAAAATTGTTTTTACTTGACTGACTGGGCTAGAATCAGAAATAATTGCTATGATTGAAGAGATTCATTTAAAAATTTGTTTAACATCTGTTTGATCAAGCAGTTCATATTTTGGAATAATTTCCTTGCCAAAGAATACGATATGAATAATAGATGTAGGTATATAGCCTTAATTTTGCAGTGCTTTTCTAGTCATACTGACCACTTCAAGAGTTTTACTTACAGAGAGTCGCACTTACAGAGGTGAGTAGTAACTTCTGGTACAGTCACATTTACTCAGTTACACTGACATGAATAACTTTTTATAACAAATGTATTCTCAATAATGGTTTTACCATACTGTACTTCTTACTTTTACTTGATGATACATTTAAAGGGTATAATTTCTGGCTACTCTACCCACATCGAGTAACCTCACTAAAAGAACGTGTTTGACTTAACCAAAAATGCACAACTCACATACGTACAGGTTGAGTTGAAGTTAGACCTCTTGTTTTTACTCGAACTTCATCATTTTCACATTATTCTCTATCTGCTGAGCCTATTTGGATTAAAAATCTGGAGGTAAAGTGGGGGTACCTTAACCTGGTCAAACATATAATAGTAAAATTATTTGGTTCTGAGATCAATATTTAGTTTGCAAATTTGCAAACTATTTAGCTCCAAGCAAGATATTTAGTTTTCAAGCCAAACATTTAGTTAGCGAGCTAAGTATATAGTTAGGATAATTCTGGCCAAATACTACCCTAGCAAGATGGTAGCAAGCTCCTAGCTAAATATGAAGCTTCAAACTATTTAGTTCAGAAATATACATTTAGCTAAAATGCAAATTCACCAACCGATACGTGGAAATGGAGTATAAAAATAAAAGCCAAATGTTCTATATATCTTCTTGCCATTAAAACCACCTCCTCTGTTGTTTTAGACTAGAATTAAATATATTTAAAGCTATTAATTTGGTAGTGCACTTCCCCTTATGGGTAGTTTTGGTAGTTTTGCTCCATCGCAGTTCTGTTGTCATCGTAAAAAAAAAAATAAAATAGCTCCACTGTTAGCGTTTGTCTAGATTCCTAGGTATGGCCAGATACACAACGAGGGCCCGGGCAGGATCCAATCCCCAGACTTCCACGTGACAGTCATGCACTCTAACTAGTTAGCAAAAGGGATATCCTGGTGGCCAAGTAGCCAGCGCACATTATTTGTTGGAGGCATAGTGACAGGACCCCACACTGTCACATTGTCTATGCTTGTCTGCCTTCTAAACTGCAGGTGGGTGTCTATCAAATGTTTAGCTCTAAGCTAAATATTTAGTTGAAGCTAAATGTTAAGTGTGGTAACAAAAAATAGAGCATACAAACTTAATATTTAGCTACCTAGCTAAATGTTCTGTTGACAACTGTGACATTTTTAAGTGAATGAGTAAAATAGTGAAAATATAACTTTTAAAAAAAGAATTCTCATTTCTTTTCTTTTAAACCAGGCTAAGTAATTAATTTACAGTTCATTTTTGACTATGTAACTTTAAAAAATGGCAAAAAAAGAAAAAAAAATCCTATTTTGCATGGTTGGATCTTAACAAGTTTCCAAGTAGAGGTTCAGCATGCAACAGGAAGACACTGGAGTGAGACAATGGATGTTTAGGGCTTGCAATTTAAAACACCCCCACCCCTCTGTGAATTTCGTGGAGAGTTGCCAGTTAATGATCGGCCAGAGCAAAGACGAGTTTTACACTGTAAGATGATAAGTAGATAAAATACATTTTACCGCAATATGGAGTTGATAATAAAGTAGGTTTCCAACATTACTGGCAGGACAAGCAGATCCCACCTAATATCTTTACATGACTGTAAAGCCCTCGTCTAAGTGGTAACACCTAAGCCCTTCAATAGGACAAAGCTGCAGTGAACAAAGAGGATAACATCACTCTTTTTGACCATCCTGCCTGTTCCCCTGAGCTAAATGGAACTGGGAACCTTTGGGGATGGATGGGAAGGGAAGTTTAAAAAAAATGGACTACAGTTCCAGACAGGAGATGCCCTTCGTGCGTCAGTCTTCCCCAAATGGAGAAATGTTCCCATTTACAGTACTTCACAGAAATGCTTCCATCAAGCATGGGATTAACAATAACAGTGGAGCTACTCATGGGCAGAACCTTTAAGTAGATGGTGCTCCTCATGGGGAGCCTAAGTCTCCTCCCCTTCCTGTCGGCCCATGGGTCCCCAAAATCGAAAAAATAATGAATGGAAGTCAATGAAGCGATAAAAGCTATTTTCTGGTCCGCTTTGTCTTACATCCTGAATCACACATATGCTGTACCTAAATTTAAATGATCACTAATGATGTGCATTCCGACTGTGTTTGTCAAGTGATTTTGGATTAATTTGATTGTTTGATTTGCAATTAAAAGGCCTACAAATGACATCTGTGGCTAACGCTAGCTGGCACTTGAAACACTTAGTGAGACCTTGTAGCAGAGGTGTGGACTTAATTTTGTGACTCTAAACTTGACTTGGAAAAACGTTAAAACATTTTCACTTGCCTCAGACTTGAACCTATTTACTTGAAAAGACTTGATATTTTACCCTATCATTATAGTTTAAAATATATGGTATTTCAAAGTTGTGCACTTTTATGTCATTTCACTCATCTTGTGGCGCTGATCCTGTCTTAACAAGCATAGATTGTCTGTGTACACATGTGTGCTGGAGCTGCAGAACTGCCAATCAAATTGCTAGATTTAAAAAAGAAGAAGCCATCCTAACCTGCAGTCTGCGGTATACAGTAGGTAACACCTCTTTTTGCAGCATTTTTCAAACCGTAAATTGGGGTTGAGTAAGACTCTGTAAGGGGGTGAGTTGCTCTTTAAGTAAATACCTGTGACTCTTAAAAATCTAAATATCTTGTAAATCACATCACCAGTAGTCTTTGGTAAAATCTCTTTATTCTTTGAAATTATAGTTCAAAGGAAGACTATTCTTTAAGCTAAATTAGATTAAATTGCACAACATGGAGGTTCAAGTTTAATAAAACCTTTTTCTAAATCTTCTAATTTGAGTTGCACTTGTTTAATATGACAGTCAGTTAAATAAAGATTTCAAAAGGAACAAATAGTTTATGATTTACATTGATAAATTTAATCACATCGTTTTTTTAAAACGACTCAAAATAACTTGAAATTTGACGTTTAAGACTTGAGATTTGCAAAGCAATGACTCGGTTCAACAATGCAAAAGTATTTTTCTTTTTGTTTTGCTTTTTACCATTCTTCAAGTGGTCTTAAACTTTTGATCTGGATTGTATATGGATTGAATTCTCTCTTCTGGTAAAAAAAAAATTTACGTTGACAAAAATCAGCCTCTAAACCGAAGTCATTTTGATATTTAAAATTGAATTGGGCTGCTACTCTAGTATCATACATAAGTTTTACTCCTGATGTGCACTTCAACCAACATACTTCTACACGTCTTCTTTCTTTAATGCTGCAAATGTTCGTTAATTCCTGAAGGAATTTAAGAGCTAAGCTTCAACCCTTTTGTGTCCAGTAATTTCAAATTGCAAAATAAATTTGCAAAGTTTTTAGAGAATCCGTCATGCTCTTTATGGAGGGAAAGAAGCACCTGGCGCCTCTCGAATACCTGTAGAGGGTTTTTTTAGGTTACAATTGAACAAAGAAAAAAAATTCCTCCGCTTGAGTTTTAAATAAAACTCTGACTTTTGATTCCTATAAAATGGATTAACCGTTAAAGTTGAACAATAGTTATTACAACACCTAATTTAACTTTGCAGATCCTTTGACCCACCCACTCTCACTCTGATCCTTTTTGGGTTCTGTTCAGCACTTTGACCTTCTCAACAGCAACACTCAACATTTTGCTGTGACTGTGGCTCTCATCATCAGTGCTGTTTCCCTTCCCATCCTCGACACTACATTTTCGACTTCAGCTGTGTTTGTAGTCACTTTCTTTCCACACACAGATGCTGTGAAGTGTTTTCTCTCTGCTTTATTCATGCCTCTCCCACTCTCAGCTCAGGGTGAAGCTGGAGAGGCTTCAGGATGTCATTCACAGAGCAAAGCACCTCAAGGTTACCAATCAGTAGCACCCTCTAGAGGCCATGGGTTCGACTCCAATAATCTGCATTGTCCTTTATGCATTTCAGTCAGCTGATGGTCTGCAGGCTGCACAAAACTTTTACCTTCCCAAACTCCGTCAGCAGTATCTTAAACCTTGTGCATAAGTGTTCTTTACTTAGTATAACATTAAACTAACTTATACTAAGTGTGCTTTACTTAGTGTAACTTTGAATAATGTTATTACACTAAGTAACGCACACTGACTGAGGGAAGAGGACACCTGCTCAATAACAACACTGATTAAAAAGCCTAAAGTCTATTGGAGTCGAACCCATAACAATAGGTTTTTACCTCTAGACCTCTGTGGCACTATTTAAACCAAAATAAAGGATGCAAACAACGATTAACTTAAAAGTTATATCAAAATAAACATTTAAGAAACTATAGCAGTGGATTTTGTTGTAATATGTGGACATTTTAAGAATTAAATATATATAAAGGAACTATAAATGATCTTTACTGGGTTTAACGGGTATGAAACAACCTGACTCACGGACAGCTGCAAGCAAGCACCTGCGGCTCTGAAGTCCCGCCCCCTGAGCGCGTGCACGACATGAAATGAGTATCAGCTGAATGAAGCTGAAAAGCAGCAGCACTGAAAAAAGATTATCATTGGAAAAAAATATGAAAGTGTAAAAATTCAAGTGTGAGATTTTTTTCTCTTAGTCTCTTCCTACAGTAGGTGCACCTGACCCGCCCTGCTTGACGACCCTGACTAAGATAGCATTCCAGTGGAGGAACATACTCCACATCCTGCCACCAACTTCTGCATCAGTTCTGTTGCTCTTTCTGTGTCTCTGTTCTGTATTCTCCAAAACACAGACGGTCTCGGCAGACGACCGCTAATGCTGAGCCTGGTTCTGCTGGAGGTTTCTTCCTGTTAAAAGGGAGTTTTTCCTCTCCACTGTCACTTCATGCTTGCTCAGTGTGAGGGATTGGTGAGAATTCATGACGTATTGTAATAACTGTTCTTGTAAAGTGCCTTGAGATGACATCTGTTGTGAAACGGCGCTATATAAATAAACTCAGTTTAATTGAATTAATTTTTTTGATGCATGCATTTTGAGTTTCATTGACTTTTTTTCACTTTCAATTTTTATTTCACTTTCAATACAGAAATTTTCACTACATTTATTTCATCTTAATCTGATATCGTTACAAGCCCATCATTTACTTGCAAACAGAAGCTTTTTGTTCCACCAATGTTGCAGCTGACACCAAGCTATTAATAATTACAAATCAATCAATTATTGTCCAAGATGTAGCCATGAATTCATCATACTGTCCTGTCTAAATGTGTGAAAATAGTACCTTGACACTGTTAGAAAAGACAACAAAAAACATACATGTGTAAATTGAAATTCTGTGTTAATGTAACTTTACATTTTAAAGACTTGAAAATGTTCTTTAGTTGTCAACTATTTTCTGTCATGTTTTATATTCTGATTTTAATAATTCACAACAGCCTCCAGATTATCTTGTCCCATCCAATGAGGTAATATGATTTATTAAGGTGAATTTGGAAGTTTACAGTTAGAAGTGCTTCCCAGCACTCAGTGTCACACTAAACTGTTCAAGAGTAACATAATCTAACTTACATTATCAAACAAAGTCTAACGAGATTTTATATGCAGCTGGTGTTCCCCTTATTAGTAATGACATAATTTTGAGATGCTCATAAGCTGCATTAATAAGTCTTTCTCAGACTCAGAGAAGAACACAGCTTTTTCTTTTCCTTCTTTACTCATTCATCTAGCATCTATTGACAGAGGCTGCCTGTTGACGCACATGAGCCTTGCTTAAATCACGCGAATTGAATTCACCTGAGCTTCGCTGGTGGAACCGAATGAGCCTGGACTGAACTGTTATGCTAAGTTAAACAAGGATATTTCAAAAAGCCACGATTTGTTGAGCTTGCTACGTGGAATACCCCCCTGTTCTGGAAATGGTGCTTTTGATAAATGCTGAAAAAGAATTCAATAGAGTTGAGGGCCTAACTACTTTTTCTCGTTGCTGAGATTGTTTTTACACCTAATGGTCCGGTAGATTCAGTTCAATTGGGGACTGAAATTGCAACTATGTTTTCTGTTCATTTTGCTGGTGTGTTTCAGTTTCAAACTGCTCTTTGACAACCACACCAAACGTCTTGTGCAACATATTTACCTCCTCTCCAGTAGTGGTGCTTCACCAGGATCAAAGCACTGAAGACAGGGACACTTCCTGCCCCATGAAATATAAAACAACATTGAGTGGCATCAGATTTAAGCGGTTACAGTATTTCTCCGATGTCTTTGGCAAATGTGGCAAATACATTGCAGCTACGAGGCTCAGCACGAGCAGAGAATGGGTTGTTGTCCGGGTGTTTTGATTGTATTTACCCAGAATGCCCTCCGCTACAGTCCACGTCCTGCTTTTGGAACATCCCCCGGCCCACTTGGCATTCTTATATCCAATCCAACCCCACTAGAGCTTACTTAAACTAAACCGAGACCTTGGTTTTGGTTCACTTCAACTAAACCGAGACCTTGGTTTTGGGCGGAGCTGAGTGTTTTTGTTCTGTAGAGTTCAAGAGGGCATTCACACCTCTCCAAGCGAACCAGATCTTCTGGGGAAATTAGAGTTCAATTAAAGTAGATTTAACAGGGCTGATGTGAAAGCACCCTAAAAAAAATTGGATTTTAAAACAGTCAAAATTGACTTGTCAAAATGATTGTGTTACCAAAGTTTCCTTAATATTTTTTTCCAAATATCCCAAACCTAATGAAGAAATAGTTTAAATCTTCGCACCAATGTATAGCCGCTTTTATATGAAACAGTAAACTGTCATTTTTGCAGATAGTCAAACTCAGAGGGCAGGAAAGATTTCAGATGGATAACACTTTGTAGTTAAAATAACGATTTATTTCAAGCAGGTTCATATGATCACAGGAGGAACTCAGGAAACGGGAGCGGGATGTCGGGAGCTGGGAGTAACTGTGATGAAGACTAGAGTTAGAGGTGAACTGAATCAGGGTTGGAGAAGGGGAGTATAGAAACGGGGACTTGAGGTAAGAGGGATCCTGTGATCTGAGAATGGCAGGATTTAATACGGATTCGTATGTTGTGTTTTCAGGTGGAGCGGGCAGACGAGAAGGTGAGCGGAGATCAGATGGAACAGCAGAGGACGCGGTGCAGATGCTGACCGAGAGGACTCTTCCAAAGGAGAGAGGAGAGTACGCTTTAATGAAGGAAATTTCCAAACCAGGAACTTGATGAGGGAATCCAGGAGGTCAAGGAAGGGGCGAACTATGGATCTAAGCGGAAAACAGGTAAGTCAGGAGATCCAGGCTTGAATCTTAGAAGAACTTCTAGAATTAATCTGAGAGCTGACTTTTGGCCTTGTTACCACTCATAGAGAAATAATCATCGGGCGCCAGCTTGCAGTCTCAGTTCCGCTTTTGAATGCTTGAGATAATGAGCTCAGATTAGCTGCACCTGCCGCCAGCAGCATGCCACGCCCCTGCAGAGAAGGTAGGAGAAAACAAACACAAACCTCCAGCACTCAGACAAAGAATCCCAACATAAACCACATAAGATCAAGACGCAATTAATGGAAAGACACAAGAGGCTGGCTGGCCTGGTCCGCCCCAACTTTATCTGCCATTACATGTTATTCTGGTGAGTAGATTGTCATCCTGACTGAAGTGACTCCTGACAACATTTTGAATTGGCAAGATTTCCTATCTAGCTTCCTTTTTTTTTCACTCCTTCCCTACTGACCCCATTAAGTCTATATTAAATCTATGACAATAGTCATTCCACAGTTGTTGATAAGCGACACTTTCCCCCTTCCACCTTGGACTGTGCTTATACAATCTAGTAAACTAAGAGTATTTCCTCCATTTCAAAACTTTTCCTAGGTGAATTTGGCAAATTTTCTTAAATTTCTGATAAGTTTGACCTGTCTGAATGCGCTACAATGTACGGTAAATCCCATGGCTTGAAGATGCCATCAGAAACATTACCTGCAAAAAGCAGGAATGCAACATTGAGGTTTTCAAAAAATATGTACTCCTCTCATTTGCCTTTTTCTAGGCTACTGAGCTATTTCCAATGCAATAGTCTAACCTGTCACCGGTTTATTGGTTATCCACTGCAAAAGCATCCATTTATTGGTTACAAAGCTATGCTTAACCAGTCACCAACTCCTTACTGGGAAAGAGCTGGATCTTGTTAAGAACCGCTTTCTCCCTCACCCACATGGTGATGCAACCATGGTGTTGGGGTGGGATAAAGAAAAACATTAAAGGCCTATTTTCACTTGTAGCACTGGACAATGCCAAGAACTGAAATGTTATGTACACAACTTTACTAATCCAGTAAAGTGTAGAAGCACAAAAGCAGCAAGAGCATAATTAGCTCCTCCATTGCTAAAATCTATCCGTTCGCACACCTTCTATTTAGGTTTCCCTACAGTGGGGCAAAAAGGTATTTAGTCAGCCACCAATTGTGCAAGTTATCCCACTTAAAATGATGACAGAGGTCAGTAAGTTTCATCATAGGTACACTTCAACTGTGACAGACAGAATGTGGGAAAAAAAATCCAGGAATTCACATTGTAGGATTTTTAAATAATTTATTTGTAAATTATGGTGGAAAATAAGTATTTGGTCAATAACAAATTCAACTCAATACTTTGTAATATAACCTTTGTTGGCAATAACAGAGGTCAAACGATTACTATAGGACTTTACCAGGTTTGCACACACAGTAGCTGGTATTTTGGCCCATTCCTCCATGCAGATCTTCTCGAGAGCAGTGATGTTTTGGGGCTGTCGCCGAGCAACACGGACTTTCAACTCCCTCCACAGATTTTCTATGGGGTTGAGGTCTGGAGACTGGCTAGGCCACTCCAGGACTTTCAAATGCTTCTTACGGAGCCACTCCTTCGTTGCCCGGGCGATGTGTTTGGGATCATTGTCATGTTGGAAGACCCAGCCACGTTTCATCTTCAAAGCTCTCACTGATGGAAGGAGGTTTTGGCTCAAAATCTCACGATACATGGCCCCATTCATTCTTTCCTTAACACGGATCAGTCGTCCTGTCCCCTTAGCAGAAAACCAGCCCCAAAGCATGATGTTTCCACCCCCATGCTTCACAGTAGGTATGGTGTTCTTGGGATGCAACTCAGTATTCTTCTTCCTCCAAACACGACGAGTTGAGTTTATACCAAAAAGTTCTACTTTGGCTTCATCTTACCATAAGACATTCCCCCAATCCTCTGCTGTATCATCCATGTGCTCTCTTAGCAAACTTCAGAGGGGCCTGGACATGCACTGGCTTAAGCAGGGGGACACGTCTGACACTGCAGGATATGATTTCCTGTCGTTGTAGTGTGTTACTGATGGTAACCTTTGTTACTTTGGTCCCAGCTCTCTGCAGGTCATTCACCGGGTCCCCCCGTGTGGTTCTGGGATTTTTGCTCACCGTTCTCATGATCATTTTGACCCCACGGAATGAGATCTTTAGTGGAGCCCCATTTCGAGGGAGATTATCAATGGTTTTGTATGTCTTCCATTTTCTGATAATTGCTCCCACAGTTAATTTTTTCACAACAAGCTGCTTGCCTATTGTAGATTCACTCTTCCCAGTCAGGTGCAGGTCTACAATTCTTTTCCTGGTGTCCTTCGAAAGCTCTTTGGTCTTGGCCATAGTGGAGTTTGGAGTCTGACTGTTTGAGGCTGTGGACAGGTGTCTTTTATACAGATAACGAGTTCAAACAGGTGCCATTAATACAGGTAACGAGTGGAGGACAGAAGAGCTTCTTAAAGAAGAAGTTACAGGTCTGTGAGAGCCAGAGATCTTCCTTGTTTGAAGTGACCAAATACTTATTTTCCACCATAATTTACAAATAAATTCTTTAAAAATCCTACAATGTGAATTCCTGGATTTGTTTTTTCAAATTCTGTCTCTCACAGTTGAAGTGTACCTATGATGAAAATTACTGACCTCTATCATTATTTAAAGTGGGAGAACTTGCACAATCGGTGGCTGACTAAATACTTTTTTGCCCCACTGTATGTGGGTGAAAAAAGTTGTGTTTTAACGCTTTAGATCAGTGTTTCCCAAAATTTACATCTTCTTATTCCCAAAAAGTAAAAAAGGAAGATGGTTGTGAACCCAATTCTTGGTTGAGCATTTAAGCCTTTATACAGTCAGTTAAAAATGGGTGTACAATCAGCCTGATCAGCCAACATATTCCCCAACATGTTTCTTCTGCTTATGTCAGTTCTTGTTCAGTGCCTATGTTTTGTCATCATCACTTTTGTAATCAGTTGAATTTTTTAAGACAATGATTTGCATAGTTATGACTCCACGTGGGTCCCGACCCTAACTTTGGGAACGGCTACGTTAGACAACGTTATGACGCAGCACACAATTGGCCCCGTGATAAAGAAAAAGCAAGCAGCATTTTAAAGAACTAGTTAAGAACCGTCTAAGCATTGGTTCTGGGTCAACAGCATCAAACTAGCTCTGGTTCTCTTTGGGTGGAAAAGCCCTACATGAGGGATTTTTACTACTAATATAGCTTTTCTCTCTTTTGCCTCCTGTTGGCTGCAGAATTATAGCCACTCGTATGGAGCTTGGACCTACAGATGTTTTTTTCGTCTGGAGACTGTTTTTCACCTGTTTGGTCAAAATGAGAGATTCCTGCAAAGTCAAGGACTTGATGAAATTACTAGTGCTGCCTTAGATAAGATAGAGATCCTATACTGGGACGAACGGGATTGAATCTGGACCAAATTAGATTAAGATAAACTCTTTCTTGTAAACTGCCTTGAGATAAGATTTGTTCTGAATCAGTGTAACATAAACCAAATCAACTGAGTTAAAAGTATGACTTTTGTTATTTTTAAACATATGAAGTTTATAAAAACTATAGACCAATTTCAGATTTCAGTGCTCTGAAAAATAAACTCTGGATGTTCCCGGCTGAAGCTGGTTGTTTTGAAATGATTTGTTTGCAAAAAAGGGACACTGATCTCTCTTAGCTGAAGATTAACAGTAGATATCGATCCTGTCTCATGTAGTTCACATAGTGCACAGAAGCAAATCTCCCATTCTGTCCTCTAAATATGTGAAAAACAAGCATTGTGACAGAGTCAGATTCATGCAACCATTAGATTTTTTTTTGTTGAATATTCAGTAGAAGACTACAGAGTTTTAAAAAGAGTAATATGCAACCAAATAACAACAAGTAAAAAATTTTAATTTGACATAAGTTCTGTTTATTTGTGCTTGAAAATAAAATCACAGAAGAATATGCAGATTAAATCAATGGGTTTAAAACAACAAAACTGGAACCGTACTCATAGACCAACCTCTCTCTGTCTGACTGTGTTCTTCGTTCCCAGAACAAGGTAAGAACTGAACAGTGAGTGACTTTGAATTAATGAAATACGTTCAAATTGGGATGCAGGACTGTTGCTCTGGTCCACAAATCTACCATAAACAAGGAGTTTGACCCTTTGCTCTTTGCTGTCCTTGTCAATGATTTATAAAATAATTGACTGTCCTATTTATCCTCCCATTTCTGCTATAAGGAACCTAAATATTCAACAAAAGGGACCTCTTTGTGAGTTGATGATGAGCTGCTAGTCTGAAGCCCTCAACATGGATTTATACAAGACAGCTCTTCTCCTTGGAGCCTTCATCTGCTCTGGTAAGGCACAAGGATATTTTTGTATAATAATGTTGATTTCTTGAAAAAGTCTAATTAGCCACACTAGCCATAGAATGAGAAAAGCCAAAAAAATAGTTAGCATTTATCAAAATATATCCTTGAAAGTTTATTCAAACCAACACGATTGTTTCAAATACTCTTGGAATGTATTTTCACTATAGGATACTTTCCTATATACTGTATAAATTATTCAAAATGAGACCTTTTACTGTTATTCATTCAAATTTCTCTTTATATATGTCTTCCTGCAAGCAATGTGCTTTTGACTGAGCAGATTCCATTCATTGCATCTGACATGTAATGTGTTAAGTCAAATAAGGAAAGTAAAATTATCCATCTTTATGTATTCAGTGTGGTTTACAGCTGTTTTGTTCCAGTCCTATATATCGTTCTGTCCTTGTGCTATAGGGGCATGGTAAGGCTAAAGCTCTGCGCAATTACATTTTCTCTCAAAGCCTTTGTGAGACGATTTTAAATTAGTGAATATATTTCAAATAGATCTAAAATGACACATTTGATCAGATCGAAGCAAAACATAATGCTTGATGCTGTCTGTAGCTTCTTTTTGCAGAAAAATACCAATTTCAGTCTTTTTTATACAACTAATTTTCTTAGCGTTGATCACTAGGTTGAAGAAGAATGTCCTTAGTTTGTCTTGAATCTGCCCTATACCAAGGTCAACCTAACAGCACTGCTTCTAAGCTTCATAAGTGGTAATCACACACATTTTAGCTATCTACTTAGATAAATCCATTCAACACAATTTGACAGGTGGACAACATATATCTAAAAAAAATTTTTATTGAAGCATATCTGAATAATCCAATAATAAAGGTGAAACACAAATTAAGAACCACTCAAAAGGACAAAATATTCTGCTTCATCACAACAAGAAGATGTTTCTGTCCTCTTCTCCATCGGATGAGCAAATAGAACAGAATTAACACAGAAGAGAAAGTTGATTCCCATTTCTGAAATCAGACTACTTTTGTTCAGCTCAACAATAATTTTATGGAAATACAGAAACAAACAATTTTATGATTTGAAAATTGGTCAGCTGAAGCTAATGTTATTACCTCTAACAAGACAGAAAGAGAAATCATGGTGAACGTAAAACTTAATGTAATTAAGATATATAGGTTGACATCATTAATTCTAATCAAATCTTGTTAAAAAAAATATGTTTTCTTATTTTGTTTTACATTTTTAGCTAGGAGCTCAGGAAGTGCTAACATATTAGCTAGGAGTCCTGGAAACATTTGCATGCTAATGGCATAGCAGCTAGTCAGAAGTTCAAAGGTTTCTTTAAGAGCAGTATTAAGACGATTAAACTGTTCTTTTTAATATTTTTCATTATGAGGTTTTTATTTATTTATAGGCTATACATTAGTTTTTGTCTTGATTTCAAAATGTGCTTTGTTAGCTGTAGTCAAGCATAATTTTGCTAATTTTGTCCAACTGTAGAAAGCAAAACTGGTTATCCAAATCACTAAACTTTATAGACTGTACCATGACAAACATTTGCCCTTTCACAGACGTAATTTTGTTTTTCTTCCAAACCCAAATGTTTCAGAACATCAATACATTTTTATTTCAGACAAAAAATGGAGGGAAAAACTAACCAAATTCACCTAGCCCTGTATGAACATATAATTGTTGTATACCTCATACGATAACTCCAACAGTGGCTCATCCAGAAGATCAGAAAAGCCCCGTGAACAACGTCACTGCAGGCCTCCCTTGCCTTTTTGCCTCATGGATATTAAGACCAATATCCATTAAAACAATAAGAAACATACATTTCAGCATTTTAGAAAAGCATACTTGTCATCCAACATTGGGGTGGTAGTGTGGTGTTCTGGTAAACCTAACGTATTTACCACAATTGATGGAACCATTGCTGGAGAAGTACGGAGCCCCTCTGGTGACATTGGAGGAAAAAAATAAATAACTTGTTGCCACTCATTACTAATACATTAATGCGTGGCCACGACTCATTAACACGTGGGAACGAGATACTTAATGCGTGGCCACGAAATTACATGGATAGAGGCAACTTCAATTCTAGCTGTATGAAACTGTTTTGTACAGCAGCTATAAAACAATATTGTTTGCAGGGAGCTTTTTATATTTACAAAAACGATATGCAAGGATTTTGGCATTAAAAGCTTGTACAAACGGTCTTGTCTCAGCATGGAGATGACTGCGTTAATTATCTCGTTCCCGCGCATTATTATTTCGTGGCCACGCATTAAGTATCTCGTTCCCACGTATTAATAAGTCGTGGCCACGCATTAGTGTATTAGTAATTCATGGCAACGAGTTATTTCTTTTTTTCCTCCAATGTCAACAGAGGGGCTCCATAAATCTGACTGGCTCAGAAAACAGAGAGAGATTTTGGATTGGCCAAATCAAAGTCTGGATTTCAACAGGTCGTTCAAGTTGGAAAATCCAAAACTGCAAAGAATAGTGGGTTAAAAATTCCACCTCAGGGATATTGAAGACACATTACCAGTTATCTGAAATGCTTTATGGCAGTCGAGGCCTCTAAGGGTAGCACAAGTAGCACAACATTGGATCTTTTTGGTTCAGACTGCTGTTATTCCTCCTAAAACATGAAGATAATTTTAAGAAAGCTGAAGTTAGTATTTCTTGTGGGTTTTTTTTGTTGGTATGATACAATGTTGGATCTGAAGAGTTTAGGTGTGAGGAAAAAAGGCTCAAAAAGAGAAAAAAGAGATTTGTAAGGAGGAAAAAATAAAATATAATAAAATAGGAATTTTCAATGGGTTGCACGAAACCCTGAAAAAAAACTTAGTACGACTAAGCTTATTACCTAATTTTATTACATAACCAGGGGCCCACGGGGTGATGTACTTGATCCCTGCAAACTCAATTATGTCCGTACAACTATAGTGCCGATTATGTTTTGTCTTAAATATTCCCTTTAAAATAAAATGTATTATCGGATGCAAGGTTTGGTATCCACCGCATTCTGCTTATGAAATATTATGTTTAGGTTCTCTTACATCAAGGTAACGTGGTTTATCATCTCATTCCAACCTCATTGGCTGTCATTAATTCATCAAACGTTTTTCTCAGTTGGTGGCACAGAGGTGGAAGGCTACGCCAAAACTGAAGGTGCGTGGCTTCTCTCCTTGAACAAAAGGCAGTACATGGTAAACAATGTTGCCGACTGTGCAGACAAATGTGAAGCTGAAACATCCTTCAATTGCAAGTAAGTTCAACTTCTAAAAAACTCCATCTTCTCCAGTCCATGCAGTTAATTTAAAGTTGATTTAATCTTTGTCTTCCAGAACGTTTGCGTATGTGGAAAAGGATCAGGAGTGTTGGACAGCAGCTGGAAATTCAAAGACGGAGATGGTTATACGCAGACGGAGCTCCGCTTTATATGAAAAAAGCAGCAAGTTTCTTTTTTTTTACCCAAAAGATCTCAACCCACTTATTACACTCATTGCACATTGTTAGTGTTTACACTGGTGCAACATCAGTGACGTTTGAATCATGTCTGCAAACACAACAGAGATCAATGATAAGTTTAACACATTTGTTCTTGCTTTATGGGCCAAAAACATGACTGATTGGTTACATGATTCATTCTGGGAAAATGTTTTTGTCCTGTCTAGAATTCCTCCTGGAGTGTGTAAATGGAATCGGAGACGATTACACTGGGACCAAAGAAAGAACAAAAACAGGAAAGCTGTGTCAGAGATGGGATGCAAAATTTCCACACAGACCCAAGTATCTATTCACAGACCGCACATCTATTGCACACACAGTATTTTTTCATTTTAGATCTTTTATTTCTAACTGCTCCCTGTCATGTCTACTGAAGTTTCTCACCTCAGACCCATCCCCTCAAAGACTTGGACTCAAACTTCTGCAGAAATCCTGATTCGGATTCCCGAGGACCCTGGTGTTACACCACTGACCCAGAAACCCGCTGGGAGCATTGCAATGTGCCCAGCTGTAGTGGTAGGGTTAATGTTGCATAAAACGCAAAGAGTCCTTATGAGATGTTGACACTGATTATTTCTTCATTTCTTTTTTTTTGGGAGGGGAGGGTGGGGGGGTGCTACTATAAGAAGGCACAAGTCTGTTTTGATATCCAAAGAGAATAGTTTTAGTGATGAACGTTTCTGGAGTTGTTTGCAGTTGTTTCATAATGCTCCTAAATTATTTAGTGGGTGACAAATCTTTAACTCCCTTAGGGATATTTTATCCCTTGTACACTTTTTGGTGCCTTTTTAAAGTTGGGTAAGTGTTGTACAGTATGTGAGGAAAAAAACAAGTCCTTCCCTGCAAAACAGGCACTCAACATCTCAGTGGATTGAGAGTTAAAAATGACTTCAAAGTTGTTCAATAGTATAATAACGGAAAAAAATCACACCTTTATGTTTGTCCTTTTTTTGAATTGGTTGTAGAAGACTGTATACACTGCAGTGGTGAGGACTACAGAGGCAAAACATCCACCACCGAAAATGGCTTCACTTGCCAGCGCTGGGACCTCCAGGAACCTCACAATCACGGCTACAACCCTTCAGCGTAAAAAGAAATATTTTTTTATCTTTAACAAGGTTTCATTAGCCTAGTCTCAAATATGTATTTTAGATTATAAAGTAAACCTCAAGCATGTTTATTGATACTTGCTATAGTCTTCCAGAGAAGTATCTTGAGGAGAACTACTGCAGAAACCCAGATGGAGATCCACGACCGTGGTGTTTCACCACCAGCCCGTCCAAAAGATGGGATTTCTGCTCCATACCTCGCTGCAGTAAGTCCAAATATTTCAGTCATTTGCTGTAAATCATATTTATTTTGCACATAGGTTTATGGGGTGTCATTTGTAAAGTTACAAAAGTCAACAATTAATAGCAATAACCTGGATTATTTAGTCTGCCTTTTGAAAAGAATTGAACTTTATTAGTAATCAGTAATCAAGTAATATTTGCATCTATGTTATTTAAATATTTATAAATGTCACAGTTTCAAACTAAATATTTGGTAAACAAGCTAAGTATTTTGTTAACATATTCAATATTTGGTTTTAAACTAAATATTTAGCTAACAAGGTAGATATTTAGTTAATTGAATATTTAGTATTTTAATATTTAGCTAGCAAGCTACACTGGGTAGCTACATATATAGCTTTGAAATAAACATTTAACTTGCCGCTAAATATCTAGCTAAAAAGTGGAAGTGTACTATCAAAATAAAAGCTTGGTCTTGCAAACCTGTATGTAAACTCCTGCAGCTGGTGCAGTTACTGTCCCTGTAAATCCATCTTTAAATGGCTGCATTGCCGTTAAAACATGTTATCCTATACGTTAAGCTTAAAGGTTGGCTATGTCAGGACAAAAATAAACGACACAGAGGTCACAATCCGTTTCGCCAGCACTTTATATAGAGGTTCACAAGACCCATCTCTTATTTTAGTAGTTTACTTCCGCTTGTAGGCAAGTAAATTTGCATTTTAGCTAAATATTTAGCTCGGAGCAAAATGTTTAGTTCAAAGCTAAATATTTAGTGAGCCAGTTAGTTAGCTAGGTTGTGGATTGAATATTTCGTTGACAAACTAAATGTTTCGTTTAGAGAAATATGTTGTTAGATTTGTTTTTAAATTAACATATGTAGCCATTTACATAAATATTTGGCTTGTTAACTAAACAGTTATTTGTATCTAAACATTTAGCTTGCTAACTAAATATTTAATTTGAAACAGTTTATGAACGAATAAATCATATGGATGCTAATAAGACTTTAAAAAAATAATCACAATTTCTTTATTTTATGACAAATGCCTACAAAATGCCCTAGTTGAAGGCCAGAAATAATTGCAAAGCTTTAAAGTTTATCTGGACCAATGCTCTCCATTCGGTCTGACTCGGCTTGAGAACGCTGAAGAAAATTTCAGTCAGTAGATGGCTGAAGCTGGTGATACTTCAAAATAGATTAATTATCTAATAGCAGGAAAAATTTTCTTTTACAAAGTATTGACTCCATGGGGGCTTGAACATATTTGCACACCACACTTTTCTGAAATTAATTTGCATTAAATTAAAACCATGTACAATTTTATTCCACTTCACATTTAAGCTCGAGTTGGTCTATTACACAAAATACCAAAAAAGTACATAACAAGTTCAGAGAATAATGTGAAAGATGTAGTGTATGAACAATTTAGCAAAATACTTCCATTGCTAGTACTTGAGCTCTGCTAATTCCTCCTGCTTTTAGCATCAGAGCCTCCCACCATCGTCCCTGAAACCACCTGCATGACTGGCGAGGGTCAAGCCTATCGAGGAATAATTGCTGTAACGGAGACTGGTAAAACCTGTCAGAGCTGGTCAGTTCAGACGCCTCATAAACACAACCGTACACCTGAAAACTACCCCTGCAAGTGAGCAAAAAACATTGTTTAAATAGCATCTCTAGTTTAGTTGGACCTATTAATGCTCAGGATACTCCAAACACATTCCTAAATGCTTTGTCTTTATTCTTTTTTAGAGATCTACAAAACAACTACTGTCGTAATCCTGACAACGAACGGAGGCCCTGGTGTTACACCGCCGACTCTGAAACTCGCTGGGAGTACTGCAGCGTGCCACGCTGCGGAGATGCTCCAGATCCAGGTATAATGAAGCAAAAAAAAAAATTTCTAAACTCACCTAAAAAGTAACAATATTATCGCTGAATGCAGGGTAAGAATCTGATAAGGACTCTCCCTTTACCCCCTTTATAAGTTTCCACCTGATTCTTTTGTCTGGTCTGTTGGAAGTAATCAAAAACTAGAGAAGCAAATACTCTGTGTGTTTCATAAAAGATCTAGCCGTCATATAAAAAGTCTAAAAACAGTCAACCGAGAGATAACATCAGCTGTGGCTTCTGAGTTCTTGTTCCTATCAAGTAGACCTCCCTTAAATTGATTCTTTCCAGATTCTGTTGCCCCCCCTTTTCACCCCCTCTATGTAAACACATTTCTATACTCTCCTGGTGTGTGTAAGTCCTCACTTGCCTTCTCGTGAGCTAACAAAATATTTGAGCGTTTTCTAATATACAGTTTCTTGAATATACAGTTTATATATCATTATATCATATCTAGCCTCAGTACAGTGACCTAAAATATTCTATAATATCCAACAGCAGGAAGTACTTGGCATTGGCATAAGACAACAACAACAAAAAAGTACTAAGAGTAAAACCGTTAATGTGTCACTGTGCAGGTGAAGGTGTGGTTCCCTCTGGGGAAGAGGACTGCTATGAGGGGAACGGCAGCAATTATCGGGGGGTAACATCTGAGACCATCAGCGGGAAAAAATGCCAGTGGTGGAATTCACAGAGCCCTCAGAAACATAACAAAACTCCAGAGAGATTCCCCTCAGCGTGAGTATTAATCAACATGCAGAGCAATTAAACAGATAAGAATAAATGATCATCAGTTTAAAGCTAGGCTAAAAAGGTGAGTCTTGAGCCTGCTCTTTAAAATATGAACATTTCGCCGGGGCACTGAGGTCCTCTGGTAGCCTGTTCCAGAGGCGAGGGCCATAATAATGAAAAAATACCTTAACATGACTCCTGATTCACACCAGGTGCACAAGGATGTGGCCCGGTATCCTTACAGTGTATTTATTCATTTATTTATTTATGCATTTATTTATGCATTTCTTTAGTAACTTATTCATTAATGTATTTATTAACAATTTTATTTAATCATTTATTCTCAGATGTATTTATCAAATGTAATACATTATTTTCTATATATTTATGTATTTACAGTTTTATTTTTTAAATTTATTTAAAACGTATGTATGTATGTATTCTAATTTATTGTATTTTTCATTAGTGAATTTATGAAATATATTAACTCATTAATTTGTGTATTTAATATATATTTAGTTTTATTTCCTCATTTAATAATTTTCATATTTATTAATTTATTAAATCTATTACCTCACTCATTTTTGCATTTATTATTTACACTTTTATTTTCACATTTATACATTCTCAAATTAATGTATTCATTCATCAAATTTGTTGCCTCATATTTACATATCTCTTTCCTAATTTATTTATCAAATTTTATGTGAACTTCTTCATTTCCAAATATATAAATTTCTTGTTTCATTCATTAATTCATTTTCAAATATAACCAATAATAAGATTTATTTACATTATTATTTTCTCTCATTTGTTTTTATTTTTTTATTTTTCAATTTTGGCAGGATCGGCCCTCTAGTACAATATGATTTTTTTTTTTTAGAAATCTTCAACAGGTGGGCGGATATGTACAGAACCGTAATCAAGTGATTGCATTAAGCCCTTGTTTTTGGTTCCCTTTTAACAGGGACCTTAGACGGAATCTGTGCAGGAACCCTGATGGAGACCAGGCACCATGGTGTTACACCACTGACCCCAAAGTCCGCTGGGAATATTGCAACCTTGAAAAATGTTCCCCCAAACCCACAGGATCAAACAGGCCAACGGTCGATACTCCCCAGGCCTCACAGACTCCAGCAGAGAGAGGTGCATCTTCTTTTTCATGCCATCCTTGTCGTGTATTTTCATCTTTTACCATCTGCTTTTTCACACCACTGTTTCAGACTGCAAGGATGGTAATGGAGCAACGTACAGAGGCCCGACCTCCATGACAGTACTGGGTGTTACTTGTCAGGCTTGGAGTGCTCAGAGCCCGCACCGACACAGCAGTTTCACACCAGCTAGTCACCCAGATAAGGGTCTGGAAGGAAATGTAAGTATGTTACATTTCATACGGGGCCATGCAGAACTATTAATTTCCCATCAAAACCACAAGCTACACCAGTCTTTTGTCATCTATCCCCTGCTCCCAAAGAAGAGGAACATGACAGAAATAGGAGAAAGAAAAACACCTTAATACATTAAAGCACTTATTCTTATTCATTAAGCATACAGAATCATACTGATCAAGAGCGTTGAGATAAGGGAAGGTCTGTGTGTCCAGTTGAGGTGAACATGCATGCCTGTGTGCGTCAGTATCAGTAAAACTCCTTCAACTTTGTCTGCGAGAGTCTAAAGCCGTTCTCAGATAGATGTTCTGGAATATTTGCAAACAATCCATCCGGTTTTTAACCGTAGTTGTCTTTTCAAATACACCACTTTTTTACCCGAACATTGTCTTTTGGCTGTTTTCACATTGAAAGAAATCTACCAGAGGATCCTTAATGTCTGGGGGAGTTGTATCCGGATACGACATAAAAAGCGCTATGGGCATATAAGTAATTTCCTCAAACAAAGTCATTCTTGCAAAGAGGGCAGACAAGACAGCAGAACTCCTCACAGTGCTTGTCTTTTGTGTGCAATTCTGCGCAGATATGCTTAAAAACGAAGCTGAATGGAAAAAAGAAGCAAAAGGAAAGGAGTGTGAAGCGGCCTTTTATTTATATTATCAGTGTGCATTCACAGCTTTCCCTGTCCCCTCACCCCCTTGTCTGAAACTTTACCTGCCATTCTGAATGCAAACGCTTTACCTCAATAAGTCTGCTCTTGTAACTAGGAGGTATGCCATAATTAACTGGTAAAAGTTATCTGCGCAGAGCTTTAAAGTAAAAAAGACAAAGTCCGAAAAATTACAGTTTTTAATTCAATTCCATTCACTTTTATTTATAAAGCGCCAGTTCACAACAGATGTAATCTCAAGGCACTTTACAATTAAAGTAATTTAAATTCAATTATACAAACATTCCAATCAGTCAAAAGTTTTCTATGGAAGGAATCCCAGCAGATTACATTGAATCGTTATCATTGATGGCCGGTTTGAAAGGGGCTTTAGTCCAATGTGATGGGGTGGGGATAGGAGCAGCTGTCAGCATATTTCTCCCTGGGGGGAGATTAGCTGAGTGCCATCCAAGATCACCATCCATCCATCCATCCATCTTCCTCCGCTTATCCGGGGTCGGGTCGCGGGGGCAGTAGCCTAAGCAAGGAGACCCAGACTTGCCTCTCCCCGGCCACTTGGGCCAGCTCCTCGGGAGGAATCCCGAGGCGTTCCCAGGCCAGCTGGGAGACATAATCTCTCCAACGGGTCCTGGGTCTTCCCCTGGGTCTCCTCCCGGTGGGACATGCCCGGAACACCTCACCAGGGAGGCGTCCAGGAGGCATCCTGACTAGATGCCCGAGCCACCTCAACTGGCTCCTCTCGATGTGGAGGAGCAGCGGCTCTACTCTGAGCTCCCTCCGGATGACCGAGCTTCTCACCCTATCTCTAAGGGAGAGCCCAGCCACCCTACGGAGGAAACTCATTTCAGCCGCCTGTATCCGCGATCTCGTTCTTTCGGTCACCACCCAGCGTTCGTGACCATAGATGAGGGTAGGAACGTAGATCGACCGGTAAATCGAGAGCTTCGCCTTTCGACTCAGCTCTCTCTTCACCACGACAGACCGGTACAGCGCCCGCATGACTGCAGACGCCCTACCAATCCGTCCATCGATCTCCCGCTCCATTTTTCCCTCATTCGTGAACAAGACCCCCAGATACCTAAACTCCTCCACTTGAGGAAGGACCTCATCCCCAACCCGAAGAGAGCACCCTACCCTTTTCCGACTCAAGACCATGGTCTCGGATTTGGAGGTGCTGATCCTCATCCCAGCCGCTTCACACTCGGCTGCGAACCGCTCCAACGAGAGCTGTAGATCACGTTCAGACGAAGCCAACAAGACCACATCATCTGCGAAAAGCAGAGACCCGATCCTGAGGTCACCAAAACGGATCCCCTCAACACCTTGGCTGCACCTAGAAATCCTGTCCATAAACGTTATGAACAGGATCGGTGATAAAGGGCAACCTTGGCGGAGTCCAACTCTCACTGGAAACGAGTCCGACTTACTGCCGGCAATGCGAACCAGACTCTGACACCGGTCATATAGGGACCTAACAGCCCGTATCAGAGGGCCTGGTACCCCATACTCCCGGAGTACCCCCCACAGGACACCCCGAGGGACACGGTCGAACGCCTTCTCCAAGTCCACAAAGCACATGTAGACTGGTTGGGCGAACTCCCACGCACCCTCCAGGACCCTGCCGAGGGTGTAGAGCTGGTCCAGTGTTCCACGGCCAGGACGAAAACCGCATTGTTCCTCCTGGATCCGAGGTTCGACTATCCGTCGTACCCTCCTCTCCAGAACCCCTGAATAGACCTTACCAGGGAGGCTCAGAAGTGTGATCCCCCTGTAGTTGGAACACACTCTGTGGTCCCCCTTTTTAAAGAGGGGGACCACCACCCCGGTCTGCCAATCCAAGGGAACTGCCCCCGATGTCCACGCAATATTGCAGAGCCGCGTCAACCAACACAGCCCTACAACATCCAGAGCCTTGAGGAACTCCGGCCGAATCTCATCCACCCCCGGAGCCTTACCACCGAGGAGCTTTTTAACAACCTCGGCGACTTCAGCCCCAGAGATTGGAGAGTCCGTCCCAGAGTCCCCAGACTCTGCTTCCAAACAGGAAGGCGTGTCGGTGGGATTGAGGAGGTCTTCGAAGTATTCCATCCACCGACCCAAAACGTCCCGCGTTGAGGTCAGCAGCACACCGCCCCCACTGTAAACAGTGTTGGCGGCAGACCGCTTCCCCCCCCTGAGACGCCGGATGGTGGACCAGAATCGCTTCGAAGCCATACGGAAGTCGTTCTCCATGGTCTCTCCAAACTCCTCCCACGCCCGAGTTTTTGCCTCAGCGACCATCCGAGCCGCACTCCGCTTGGCCTGCCGGTACCTATCAGCTGCTTCCGGAGTCCCACAGGCCAAGAAGGCCCGATAGGACTCCTTCTTCAGCTTGACAGCATCCCTCACCGCCGGTGTCCACCAGCGGGTTCGAGGGTTGCCGCCACGACAGGCACCAACTACCTTGCGGCCACAACTACGGTCAGCCGCTTCGACAATGGAGGCACGGAACATGGCCCATTCGGACTCAATGTCCCCCGCCTCCCCCGGGACGTGTTTGAAGTCCTGTCGGAGGTGAGAGTTGAAACCCCTTCTGACAGGAGACTCCGCCAGACGTTCCCAGCAGACCCTCACAACACGTTTGGGCCTACCAGGTCTGTCCGGCGTCTTCCCCCACCACCGGAGCCAACTCACCACCAGGTAGTGGTCGGTGGATAGCTCCGCCCCTCTCTTCACCCGAGTGTCCAAAACATGCGGCCGCAGGTCAGATGAAACGACAACCAGGTCGATCATCGAGCCGCGGCCTAGGGTGTCCTGGTGCCAAGTGCACACATGAACACCCTTATGCTTGAACATGGTGTTCGTTATGGACAATCCATGACGAGCACAGAAGTCCAACAACAAAACACCGCTCGGGTTCAGATCGGGGGGGCCATACCGCCCAACCACGCCTCTCCAGGTCTCACTGTCATTGCCAACGTGAGCGTTGAAGTCTCCCAGGAGAATGAGGGAGTCTCCAGAAGGAGCACTCTCCAGCACCCCCTCCAAGGACTCCAAGAAGGGTGGGTAGTCTGATCTACTGTTCGGTGCATAAGCACAAACAATAGTCAGCACCCGTCCCCCCACCCGTAGGCGGAGGGAGGCTACCCTCTCACTCACCGGGGTAAACCCCAACGTACAGGCGCCGAGATGGGGGGCAACAAGTATGCCCACCCCAGCTCGGCGCCTCTCACCGGGAGCAACTCCAGAGTGGAAGAGAGTCCAACCCCTCTCGAGGAGACGGGTTCCAGAGCCAGAGCCATGCGTCGAGGCAAGGCCGACGATGTCCAGTCGGAACCTCTCAGCCTCGCACACCAGCTCCGGCTCCTTCCCCACCAGAGAGGTGACGTTCCACGTCCCAAGAGCCAGCTTCTGCAGCCGAGGATCGGACCGCCAAGGTCCCCGCCTTCGGCCACCGCCCGTCTTGCACGGCACCCGACCCCTATGGCCCCTCCCACAGGTGGTGAGCTCATGGGAAGGGGGGCCCATGTTTCCTCTTCGGGCTAAGCCCGGCCGGGCCCCATGGAAAAAGGCCCGGCCACCAGGCGCTCGCCAACGTGCCCCACCTCCAGGCCTGGCTCCAGAGTGGGGCCCCGGTGACCCGCGTCCGGGCGAGGGAACACTAGATCCATCTATTTTATTCATCATAGGGGTCGTCGGGCTGCGCTTTGTCTGATCCCTCACCTAGGACCAGTTTGCCATGGGTGACCCTACCAGGGGCATAAAGCCCCAGACAACATAGCTCCCAGGATCATTGGGACACTCAAACCCCTCCACCGCGATAAGGTGGCAGCCAGGGAGCCAAATTCAAGTTGATAAAAATTTGTTTTGGGTACAGGCCAGCACTCTTTTTCTTCTTACTTTAGAGTTTCTGTCAGTGTCCGTTACCACCAAACAGCCGAATTTAGAGTGAGTTTCCATCCAGCTAGGCTAAAATGTTTCTCAGAGTTGGTTCCTAATCTGCGCGTCAACTCCGATTTCATAGTCACTCTATGATGTAGTTCATTCAGCACATGAGTCTGAGACATTACAGCCCTACGCATCACATCCTGTTGGTCTTGCCCCTTCCCAACTCGGCTGAGATCTGTTAAAATTTTCGATATGCCAGGATCCTACCCATTCTAAACAGTTGAAATCTGGTTACCATAATTCCACTTAAGTAAACATCTTCAACATCCTCCACAGAAAGCAGCAAAAGGCACATCATATTCCCATTTGGGAATACATTGGGGAATGTTCCACTCGGGACGGAGGGGTCCCCGGCACCAGCCCTCCGATTTGAGAATAATATTTTATCACTTGCATTCAGAAACCATCTGACTAATTCCATAATTCCTTAAATTAAGATTAAAAATACCGTGAGTTGCTCCAAAAAATAGGCTCAGATAGGACAGAGAGTGAAGACTCTTTTTGGTGAAGGGAGGAGAAGAGAGAAGCATCGGCTCTCGTCAAGTGCAGAAACAGAAGAATTAACAGTGGGCCTTAACTCAGCTTCAAGTTCTGGAGTAGCTTGCTAATGACACATTTGTTTGACCGAGGCCCATTGAACAACAAAAAAATATTCAAAATATGCAGCACACCAGTCCTCGAGGAATGACTTTGAACACCAGAGCATTCCGTTTCACCAATTTAGCCTTTATGGAGGTATGAGGAAAGCCACTGTAAAAAGAAAGTCCTAAGAAGTGATGTTTAAAGTTCATCTTAGATCTTTTTTGACAATTACGCACAACTTTTTACAGGTTTTTTTCACCAACTCCATTGTGTTTTGAACGTGATAATATGTGAATAAGGTCAAAGAGAATAAGTGTTTGCAAAATGAACTGGAGGGGGCAATGAAAGGGCACTCACTTTGTCTTTCATAAAACTTGATCAGAACTGCAGGAACCCAGACAACGATGCGAACGGACCATGGTGCTACACAACAGACAGCAACCAGAAGTGGGACTACTGCCAGATCCCTGATTGTGGTGCGTGAATGTTATGTTGTGGCTCGATTTGTTGGTCAGTTCACATCCTAAAATCAGGACGTTACTGACTCAAAAGGGGATTATTATTCTACGGGTTTATCTGGAAACATCGAACGTTAAGATCGAAGTTTATGTTCAGGACTAAAAGAAAGCTCTGTCTCCAGACAGTCCGGTAGCCTGAAATGTGCTTTTAAGCATACATTTTTGCACAAAACATGTTGCTAATTTCTTCTAAATAATGTCAAACCAAATCGTCTGCCAAATTCAGCTGTATAGTTGTGCTTCTGGCTGCTAATCTGATTTGTCACCCACTTAAAAAATATTTGGTGTGTTATGAAACAAAAAAATAAGACAAATTGGGACATAAATTGGGCAGCAGAAAGGTCAGTAATTTCATTTAAGAAAGTGTGACAGCTGGCTTCAAGTCATATCTGCTGTTTGTTTAAAGAAAATCTAGTTAAAAGTCAGAATTAATTGGAAATAGAAAAACTTTGAAAACAAAACCCATGTTTTTCTATAGTTTCTGGAAAGGCTCAGACATGTTTTCTAACTATTGTTGTGAAATGTAAGGAGTGTGAAATTTTTGTGTAGCTGGAATGGACTGTGGGACGCCGGTGATCAAACCAATGCGCTGTGTTGGACGTGTTGTGGGTGGCTGTGTGTCCAGACCTCACTCATGGCCTTGGCAAATCAGCCTCCGAACCAGGTGAGCAGAACAACACGGAAACATGACATAAGGACCTTGCTGAATAATTGTAAATCAAATAAAGCAACGTTTTCATGATTATTGTCTCATGGTTTTTGTGTTGTAGCTTATGTTGTCTCTTCTTTTAACAGTTCAGGAATCCATTTCTGTGGCGGGACTCTGATTCACCCACAGTGGGTCCTCACGGCTGCACACTGCCTGGAAAGGTCAGAAAACAGTAACCTTACAGCAGTTTACTTACAGTACAAATCATTATAGTAAACGGACACCGGATGACTGGTTTGCATGGATTTGCTCTGCTGTTGTAGGTCCAAGCGGCCCTCAGCCTACCAGGTTATACTGGGTATCCACAAGGAAAGGGCGACGGAGCCATCAAAACAAATAAGGCAGCTGGAGAAACTGGTGTTGGGACCTAATGGAGCGGACATTGCTCTGCTCAAACTGCAGACGTTAGTAAAAGTCTAATTATAATAACTAGAGGTGTAATGGTACATGTACTCGAAATTGCCTTTCGGTATGGCTCTGTCGGTCCGCCACGCATGTGTATCCAACAAATCCAGCTGTTTTCTACCTGAACACCATCAGAATGTAGATGTGTTGAGCTTAGAGTTAGGGATGGGGGTTGTTTAGATTCGAAACGGTCCCGGTGATTAAAACTGTGCTTAGAAATGGAAAACATACAAACTTCAACCAAAAACCCACTTATTTTCTTATTTTAGGGCTGTCACATGATTAAAAATGTTGATCTTAATCATGTGGTAGCTGTGATTTAATCACCTTTCCTAAATATGACCAAAAAGATTACATTTTTAGTGTAAATAAAGAACAAAGCCAGATGCTTTTAAATTTCATTAAACATAGGAGAAATCTATAGATTTTTTGCTTTGAACTCCATAATCATATTCAAAATGGATGTGTGGTCTCATATGAAAAATAATAAATATAACTAAGGTAGAACTAAGCAAAATATACGAATAAATGTAACATTTGGATATCACCATTCTGTGTTAATCATCACAAAAATCAAATGTAATATGGACTTAATAATCAAATGTCACAGCTTCCACTAATGAGTTAGCAATAATTCAAGACCGAAAACATAACTTTCACTGAGTAAGGCACATTTTAAAGCAGCGGAAGTTAAATAGTGAACAACATAAATAAATCAACATAAATACGGAGCATTTATACTCTGCAAAGCAAGCTGACATGCCAAACAGACAGTAAGGAAAATTCCCACAGACATCTTATGAACTTAATATGATATCAACACAAACCCAATAAATCAATAATAATAAACTCACATGTTATTTAGGAACACACGCACAACAATCCGTTTAGTTAATTATAGGATTCAATGCGCTATTTTTAGCAGTTTTTTGGCAAAAACATAGCAATTTTAGCCTTTTCTGGTGATATAGGGCATTTTTCTTGACTGATGGTATGCTTGGAATCCATATTGCTTGACATCTCAGAGAAAAAAAGAACTGAAGTGAAATGTGCATTGCTTTTCGATCTGGCTACATTGGAAAAATAAAGATGGACCAAACCAGAACTTTGCCAGTGAACGCATCTTTCAGCAGTAATAATGTCCATAACATGCTCTGCAGTGAACTGAGTGACTCACTTGAAACAATGTCAAGCTGAATGGAAACATCACTGATACTGGAGAAAACCATTGAATGCTACCAGTAGCATCCAATCAGACCAAACTGCTTATTTTAGGTCGAATGCAAGTTGGCAGAATCCCCGTTAATGAGAAGGGATTTTCCCAACATCTCCAAGAGATTTATGCATGATATATTGTCAAATATGGGAAAAGTATTATTTAAAAATTTCTAAAAATGGACAGTTTTCAAGTGGATATATTTTTTCTACTCTGGCTATGTCTGCATGTACTATTTTATTTATATATATATATATATAAAAAAAATCCAAACTCCTGTCATTTCTTGAAAATAGATTAATTAATTAATTTCAGGATGTAAAAAGAAGAAATTTAGTAAGAAATTTTATTTTTTTCAATGCTGATCAAAGTAAAAACAAACAAAAAATGTCTTGATTGAAGTGTACTGGAAACATTACAAACCATGGCTTTTGTTTACTGTTACACAGGGTTGTAACAGTGTATAAGGGAATACATGTTAAACTATTGAATCATAGAGTGCATAGTGAGATTTTTCTTTCCAACATGTGATTAGTTATCTGTTCCTAATGTCACATTATTTTCATGACAAAATCTGGACAGACTGCCAAAATTATTATTATGTAGGCTACTTAACTCTAGCCTGGATGTGTTTAAGATGCTGTAAAGTATCATGTTTATGAGTTTTTCTGTGTTTTCAGCCCAGCTCTTATAAATGACAAAGTGCTTCCTGCTTGTCTGCCAGAAAAGGACTACATTGTTCCGAGTGAAACAGAGTGTTTCGTTACTGGTTGGGGTGAGACTGAAGGTATGTCACAAAACGTTCGGAGGTCATGGTGCAACACTCAAAAATATGATAACTAAGATGCAAAACATCCAGAAATTTCTCCCCTTGTGTAAAAGCAGAAGAAAAAACAGTTTCCTTTTAGTAAAATACTGAAAACTTGTGTTGAAGGTACTGGGGGTGAAGGTTATCTAAAAGAAGCTGGATTCCCTGTAATAGAAAATAAGAAATGCAATCGTCCATCTTTCCTGAACGGAAGAGTTAAAGAGCACGAGATGTGCGCCGGAAACATCGATGGAGGAGTCGACAGCTGCCAGGTACAAAAATCTTGCATCACTCTAGAGTCAGTTTCATGTCTGGGCAGGGTCGGCCCAAAGTTTTATGGGGCCTTAGACAGATTTTGGCCCATTTTGTGTTAAGACCACTACCGACAATAACAGTGTTTCAATCAAGATTTGGTCTAATCTGGGAAAGGAGGCAGAGTTTATTCAGATGATCCTGAAAATCAGTCAGAGGTAATTGTTAATATTATAAAACTCAAACAAAATAGAAAGGTTAAATTAAAGCATCAGATTATAAAAATGGTAACACAAATATCAAAAAAAGGAATGTTAAAAATACATTTTACATTTTAATTAAATTCAAAATTTCAGATATAAATAACTTTCTTTGTACATTAAAAGGTACAGTATATATATTTTTTATTCTTTGACATGTATTTTCTTTTTTAATCTCAAAAATAAAAATACAATTTTCATTTAAAATAATATTAATAAAATTATTATTATATATACAAAAAACTTGCATAGTTACCACAAAATGTTAACAGTTTTAAATAATTTACAATGAATCAAACCTAAATCAAATGAAGTAATATTAAAGGAGACGTATTGTGAAAAAAAATCACTTTTCCTGGGATTTGGGGTGTTATTGTGTGTCTCTGGTACATATACATGCATACAAATTTGAAAAAACAAAACATCCATGCTGTTTTGAGTGAGATAAGGTTTCCTAATTGATCCTGCCTTCAGTCTCTGATTGAGCTGTTCAAAATCTGTCAGGCTTTCTACGTCACAAGCCAGAATATTGGAATATCCACATGTACTCAGAGCGCTGTCTCCACCCACCAGGAACAGCAGTAAACAGCAGTTACCATTCATATTAGGAAACGCCATGTTGAAGCTCCATGCAAAAGTTCTTGGATGGTCAAAAGTACGGTGGCCGGGAAGTGCAAATCAAAATTACATTATCCTAAAACAGTTTTACATTTTACTAAAACAAAATTACATTTTTACCGAAACACTTTTACATTTTTACCTAAACAAAATTACATTTTTACCGAAACACTTTTATATTTTTACCGAAACAAAATTACGTTTTTACCGAAACACTTTTACATTTTTTACCGAAACAAAATTACATTTTTACCGAAACAAAATTACATTTTTACCGAAACACTTTTACATTTTTACCGAAACAAAATTATGTTTGTACCGAAACACTTTTACATTTTTTACCGAAACAAAATTACATTTTTACCGAAACAAATTACATTTTTACCGAAACCCTTTTACATTTTTACCAAAACAAAATTAAGTTTTTACCGAAACACTTTTACATTTTTTACCGAAACAAAATTACATTTTTACCGAAACACTTTTACATTTTTACCAAAACAAAATTAAGTTTTTACCGAAACCCTTTTACATTTTTACCGAAACAAAATTAAATTTTTACCGAAACACTTTTACATTTTTACCGAAACAAAATTAAGTTTTTACCGAAACACTTTTACATTTTTACCGAAACAAAATTACATTTATACCGAAACAAAATTACATTTTGACCGAAACACTTTTACAAATGCATGACCCAGAAGTGATAATGCGGGGAACGGAATCAGTTGCCAAAGTTTTTTTTTTTTTTTTCTTATCAGTTGCCAAAGTTAACACAATCTTATCAGCTCAACCTGTGGAGATGTTCACTCATTAGTTCACTCATTAAAAAAACTACTTTTTGTGAGTTTTTTGGACGGTCCCTTCATGTCCCAAAAGATATTGAGAGGAGATGGCGGGGCCGATTAATCAGGGGGCATGTGCTAAACCACGTGAGTTATGCATTTTCGATAACAATGTGTTTGCATGTGGCTAAAGTTATGTACAGTATGCAGGACCACTCTACATAATGGTTAAACAATGTCCAGTGTCTCTGAGATCAGCAAATAAGTCCATCCAGAACTGCGACCTACAGGACAGTATAGGTATCACTAAGAGGGTTTATTTATCCAACAAATGCAATACCTGCCCACAAATAAAAATACACCAGAGTACACCACTGAGATAGCCCATTTAATTAGATTTTCTGAAGATGGACCACCAGGACTCGATGCATTGATTTGCAGTTGATGTCCCATACATGTGGCTGGAGGCTCCAGAGAAGTAGTCACCGTGAGACTCGTGCAGGGTACTGTGACTAGCAGCAAGGATACCGTTCTCTGTACCGAAATCAGTCCGCAGTCTCATTGGAACAACACCAGGCTTTCTCACACATTCCAGATAATTGTGAGCGATGACCTTTGTATTGTTATTACTGGATCCACATTGGAGCCATAAAACCTTCCTGGAAAAGCCATCAATGCAACCGGAAATGGCAAGGCCAAACCGCTTCAGCTTATCATAGCCGTCCGCATGCCACATATAGTTGCGTCCCAAAGAGTGATATGTCCGTCTAACAAATTTTCTCCTAGACCTCCTCTCACAACCTCGAGGGTTAAGCTCACGCAGAAGATTTTTACATTGTCTCTTCTCACTCGAAGTTTGTACTTCTGCCTAAGCACCTGAGTCATTGCCCTGTAACCAAACAGCTGTCCTGGTCCACGAAGTTCCAGTCTGATGGCATGTCTGATTCAGATGAATAGATTTTTCTGCGGTAGAATCCGGCATTATTTAATTTAGTTTTCACGGTCCGCAAAGACAGGCGCACACTGTGAAGCCGTTCCATCATGTCAACAATCACATTGTATACGTGGCCTTCATTGAAATACTTAACGAGCCAGTCCATAAAATCGACATATTCTCCCTCTGCATCAGCGATAAAGTCCAAATTATGTCCACAATCACCACAAAATGTCCTTAAAACTTGAAAATAGATTCCGCAAAACGGGCAAAACATCTCCACAAGTTGAGCTGATAACAAAATTGCGTGAACTTTAGCAGCTGATTCCGTTCCCCGCATTATCACTTCCGGGTCATGTCTTTGTAAAAGTGTTTTGGTAAACTTGTAAATGTGTTTTGGTAAAAATGTAAAAGTGTTTTGGTAAAAATGTAATTTTGTTTCGGTAAAAATGTAAAAGTGTTTCATGATAATGTAATTTTGATTTGCACTTCCCGGCCACCGTACAAAAGAGCTCAAAACACTCAATCAGGTCCCAGTCGAAGACGGCAGAAGAAAGGCACGAGTTGAATTTTATTTCTTTTAGTAAGATGCTAACGGTAAGGGCGGGGAAGACGAGAAATGTGCCGCTGACAGAAGCAACTCAAACTGGGGTCAAAAGACAGGAGACCTGCCACCGAACTGAGCTGCTGAAAACCGGGAAGAAGACGGGAGACCTGCCGCAGAAGAACGGCATTTTTGATGTTAGTGTGCTATAGAAAATAAAATTGCTTTCCCTTACCTAGTTGTAGTTCACATTGTTGTTTATTTAGCTATACCTAAAGTTTACCTCAGTAACTATAAAAATGTTCCAATTTAGTCAAAAGAAGTATATTTGAATAAAAAAAATGAACATCAAGTAAGTATACTACTTTATACTAAAGGTAAATGTCACGGACCAAGCAGTTAGACACCAAGACAAAGGTATAAAAAATTATTCTCCATTTATTTTTCCAAAAAATATTTAACAGAAATCCCTTAGAACCCAAATCTATCAAAAAAATGTCAAAAAGCACTGAGACAACTTTAAGTAAAACTGGGTGTACACCAAAGGATTTTCACAGTCTCAGCCTAAAGACTGGCTGCTTTTAGAAATCTCAGCGCGCTCCCGTCGTCTTGATCGTTTAATGTAAGGTGATAATCTGCAGCTGGCGACCAGATTTATGCCAGTCTTTCTCTAGTCTTTTGAATCAAACAATGTTTGATATTATTGAAAGTCCTAGTTTAGTCGTTGTGACGTAAAACAAACTAGAACCAATAAAGCCGTTCTCATACAAACAGAAACACGGAGTTACAGAGCCCGGCAGGGGTCAGGTAATTTTTTTTTTTTGTGTGGTTCCTGTGGGAAAGTAGGCTATAAACATAGGTTTAATATTTGTAAAATAACAGTTTTGTAGCTGCCTATGGAGCCTGGCAGGGTATATACACAACAAATACAAAATTGGTGTGCATGGCTGAAAAACGGCCTGGAAATGGGCTATAAATTACAAAGTGTATGCCAACCTTGCCACCTGGAATACAGTCATAAACCAGCACTATCTGTGCTTCTGCATGGAGAAAGTGGTGCAGCATAAACACCTTTATTAAAAGGATAAGAGTTAATCAGTTTTTGATACAGTACCCACTTTTTAACAGTGGTGGATTTAGCAGTTTGGGGGCCCCAGGCGAACAAAGACATGGGGCCCTCTGCAGCTGATGTTTAGAACCGTTTTCAATTCAGAGTTCGAAAAATTTCCTTTATGTAACCTCTTCACTGGTCCGGAACTAATGTCCAGAATTTAGATGTTTGCAACTGGATGTGAATGAAAAAGACATTTAACAGTTTTAAGAATGTATTTTCCACATATAATAATATTAATTTTATAAAAGTATGTGCCAGGCAGCCAGGCTTTAGTATGCGCCAAACATTGCTTGCCAAGGTTTACTGCTTATATTATTTTCAGGGTTTTTTGTTTTTCTTTCTTTCTTTCTTTCTTTCTTTCTTTCTTTCTTTCTTTCTTTCTTTCTTTCTTTCTTTCTTTCTTTCTTTCTTTCTTTCTTTCTTTCTTTCTTTCTTTCTTTCTTTCTTTCTTTCTTTCTTTCTATTTATTTTTAAAAAGAAAGCTTTGTTTCTGACTGTTTTAAATGATCTGAGAAAGGTTTAGGGTTGGTCATTCGATGGAGTGCGATCGTTATGCATGCATATTTCGGAGATCAGTCCCTTTCATAAAAGCTGGAAGGATGTGAGCAGGCAGGGTCGCTAACCAACAAAGTTTCACAGAAAGCAGCTGAGGATGGTCAGTGGCATGGAGCAGTCTTTTAAGATGGGATATTGAAACACGCCTTTTGGGAGTCTGATGGCATTACAGCATATATGTTTTAGTTGTCTTTTTAAATGACAGTGTGGAATAATTTTGAAGGAAAAAAATATCTTAAAGATATTTGTCAACTCTTCATTATGGGGTCTTTAAAGTGTTTAGGGCCCTAGGCATTTGCCTACCTTTACCTAAACAGCAATTTCCCAAATGTAGAAACATGTCAACATGTGTTTGATGTTTGTTCGTCCAACAGGGTGACAGTGGAGGTCCTCTGGTCTGTTATGCACAGAATAAGTACGTGTTGCAGGGTGTGACATCATGGGGTTTGGGATGCGCCAATGCCATGAAACCAGGAGTTTACGCTCGAGTCTCGAAGTTTGTGGACTGGATCGACAGAACAATAAAAGCCAACTGAAATGTTCCGCCATGAAATATGACTGGTGGTCAAACACAGCAGCACGCCTTCCTGGTTCTGGGTTTACATGAGTCTGTTTCAAATGTAATGCTTTTAATCTACATGTTATCTTATAGGAATCTGGAACCCTTACTTGACAGCAAATATATTAAAAAGTCTACCATCTGCTTTATGAATGGATTGAATAAAACAAAAAATTGGATTGTTTTTGGTCTCAAATTTATCCTTTTTGTTTTTATCTTTAATCTTTTTTGAAGGGATGGAAGAATTTAAATTTAATTATATTTATTTTTTTGTTTATTTTTTTGATTGGGACATGTATAAACTATAAACCCGTAAAACACTACAACATTTAAAGCCAAGGTTAATTTGCAGTGTGTATATACAGACGTGGACAAAATTGTTGGTACCCTTCATTAAATAAAAGAAAAACTCATAATGGTCACAGAAATAACTTTAATTTGACAAAAGTAATAATAAATAAAAAATATATAAATGTTGACCAATGAAAGTCAGACATTGCTTTTCATCCATGCTTCAACAGAATTATTTAAAAAATAAATGCATGAAACAGGCCTGGACAAAAATGATGGTACCCCTAGAACAGAATGAAAATAATGTGACCAAAGGGACATGTTAATCCAAGGTATGTCCACTAATCAGCATCCTAGGTGTCTACAATCCTGTAATCACTCAGTTGGCCTATATATAGGACTCCAGGTAGTCACTGTGTTGTTTGGTGACGGGGTGTGTACCACACTCAATATAAACCAGAGGAAGCAAAGGAAAGAGTTGTCTCAGGAGATGAGAAAGAAAATCATAGACAAGCATGTTAACTGTAAAGGCTATAAGACCATCTCCAAGCAGCTAGATGTTTCTGTGACTACAGCTCCACATGTCATTCAGTAATGTACGATCCATGGGACTGTAGCCAACCTCCCTGGACGTGGCTGCAGGAGGAAAATTGATGACAGATCAAAGAGACGGATAATCCAAATGGTAACAAAAGAGCCTAGAAAGACTTCAAAAGAGATCCAAGCTGAACTTTATATATGTCAATATATATATATATATATATATATATATATCACCAACAGTAGGCAATGGGTCCAGTGTCTTGCCCAAGGACACAAAGTCTGATTTAGTCGGAGCCGGATTTCGTAGCAGCAACCTTCCGTTTACAAGACAAACCTTATTTGACAAAGATTTCCCCAATTTTGTTTTTCTCAGGGGCACTTTCACATTCCCATTAGCAGCTCCTCATCTGATGGCACCTACTGCTCGGATGCTAAGATGCAAAATGTAAAAGTTTTCAAATCAAGATGAAATATTTAACCTCTTTTTCTTGAATTATGTCTTGACCATGTATTATTAAATACAAGTCGAGGGACGTGATCTGGAAATAAAACAAACTGACACTGTTTTATAGACAATAAGAAGAAGTCCTGAATTTGGAGCACAGACATCGTGTCTAAGTGGTGCTGCAGCTGTGTGGTCAGGGTTTCAATCTTCCTGCCGCTCGGATAAGGAAACACAATATATCCATACATTTGGAAACCAGCTCCAGGGAAGTTATTTGGTAAATAATTGATATAAAGTGTAAAAAGCAATAGACCTAGTATTGATCCCTGTGGCATGCCTGTTTTCAGTGGTAAAAATGATTTTTCATTGCTTATTATCACATATTGTTGTGTTTCCTTCCAGATATGTCCCAAATCATTGTAATGTTGTTTTGTCAAAATTCAAATTGGATAATTTATTTAGGAGAATATTTTGATTAAGCTATGATAAAAGAGTTGAAAGTCTGAAATGCTTATCATGCAAATCTCACTCACTTTTATATCATTAGTAAACTGACATTTTTCACATCAGAAAAATAAACAGTTATTACTAGTAATGGTCACAGTCTTCAACTTTTACAATCCAAACAGCATTTTTTTTTCCAACAGTACAGCAAAAGAAACAAAAAATTTGGAGGAACAAATGTTCTGACTCTGAAAAAGACCTATAATTATTGCTAAAAAATGTACTTCATAAAATTGGTCATTTTTAAGGAACTATGATGATATGATTTTTGGGTTTGAAAATAAAGAAAAAAATGATTTTTTTTTGCTAAAAGAGGATGGGGCATTGATGATGATGTACATATTCCAACCTAATTATATATTTCTGGTACTTTGAGTGAGTACCTTTCTTTGGAAACTTAATGCAAATACTCAATGAAGAAAAGTGCTGCTACATAATTTTATTAGATTTTTTTTAAAAGCAGACAGCTTTAAAAAAAGGATTTTTAACCAAAGATAATAAGAGCCACTTTTGAAGATCAACCTCATCCAAACCGTTGCTGTTTCATTTTCAGTTGTGTTCAGGCTTGTTGCTAGTTAGTAGTTTAATGGTTTTCTTTTCATCTTCCTCAAGCTCAGCCACTAAAACCGAAAAATAATGCTGAAAGTCACCAAAGAGGGATGAAACGTTGAACTTCGGTATGAATATGTTACACTGTGGCCAATTAAAAACAGAAGTGATAGCAAATTCTTTACATTTATGGAGATTTTTAAGGTGATTCATCCAGTGAGGTGGAGTTAATGTGGAGAAAAGCTGACTAAGAGCAGTAGCAGGGAGATCTAAAAAATGGCACTCTATTACTTTCCTCAAGGTTTTTTTTGTATTGAAAAACGGCTGTTAAAACATTAATATCAGAGCCCGCCGTGCCAACTGTCAGTCCATTTTCTCACAACATGCTGTTTGTGTTGAAAGTGGCGTCAAGCTAATGCTACAGATAGGATTGACGGAGTGAAAGTTGCTGTTCTACATTCAGACAGTAGCAGAAGTTCGATATCACTGTTGGAGCGAGTTCTTTCGCTGTGAATCAGAGAGAAGTTAACGTTGAAAAATGTAATTATTAAAATGATCAAAATGAAATATGCCAGTGTTACAGGC
This sequence comes from Apricaphanius iberus, assembly GCA_028564705.1. Taxonomy (NCBI): domain Eukaryota; kingdom Metazoa; phylum Chordata; class Actinopteri; order Cyprinodontiformes; family Aphaniidae; genus Apricaphanius; species Apricaphanius iberus. The sequence continues at coordinate 1,695,092 of JAPXFQ010002564.1, forward strand.
ATGGACCTTTCATTTTTGACTCATATTTTATTTTTATTTATTTATTAGAAGGAGGACATTGCACATTTATGACCAGCATAATAACTGTCAATATTCCAGATTAACGTTTTAAGATAATTTACATCTGCAGTCATCTGGCAGATTGGTGTTGCTAAAAGAGATAAGACAGTCAAGAATATACATGTAGATATAAAAGAAACAGTAAACAACATCTTCTTCCGCTTATCCGGGGTCGGGTCATGGGGGCAGTAGCTTAAGCAGAGACCCAGACCTCCCTCTCCCCGGCTACTTGGGCCAGCTCCTCGGGAGGAATCCTGAGGCGTTCCCAGGCCAGCCAGGAGACATATTCCCTCCAGCGAGTCCTGGGTCTTCCCCTGGGTCTCCTCCCGGTGGGACGTGCCCAGAACACCTCACCAAGGAGGTGTCCAGGAGGCATCCTGATCAGACTCCCGAGCCACCTCAACTGGCTCCTCTCGATGTGGAGGAGATGCGGCTCTACTCTGGTCAGCTCTCTCTTCACCACAATAAACCAGTACAGCGCCCGCATAACTGCAGACGTCTTACCAAACCCTCTATCGATCTCCCGCTCTATTTTTCCCTCATTCGGGAACCAAACTCTGACACCAGACATACATGGACCTAACAGCCCTCATCAGAAGGCCTAATAAAGCCTAATACCTTCACGTAAACTGTCCTTAGATATGATTCAAAAGGTTTTCTAATGTTTTCATATGTTTCAGATATTTCTTATCACTAAGCTAAATCTGCCAAAGAGGTTATTATTTAATTCGGACACAAAAATATGTCCGAATGAATGAACGAATGAAAAGACTATTGATCCAACAGTGTGGAAATGTACGTTAAAGCAACACACACATAAAATGAATGAGGATAAAAGGCAAGTGAAAACATACAGTATACTATGGAGTTACATGTAAAATAAATAAATAAAAATAACATTGTTAACAAAATAACTTAAAGTTGTTGACAGATTTGGATGAAATATTCAGTAAATTTCATAAATGGACCAAGGAGGGAGTAATTGCATTTTGGGGAAGGTCAGGTATTATGGAGGAATCTGAACTGCACTGAGGTGCTTGGCAGAGAGATAAGCTTTTTCAAGTTCTGCTTTTCTAGTTATTTTTAAGATAATTTCAGATTGATTCAGTCATTTTGTAATATTTTCATAAGCAGTGACTTTTTAAGTCTTATGTTAGATGCATGTACTGATATAAAAAAGTGACTTAATTCCCATTGACATTATATCTCCTGTTGTGTTAAAATGTATAAAACTGTCAAATGTGTCTTGCCTGGCCGTCAGCTCTCTGGGTGCTCAGCACCCCTAAATCTCTGATACTAGAATCACCCGTGGTCTGAAAGGGAGCTCACAGTCTCCTCTAACAGTGGCTCGGGTTACTTCTGAAGAGACCCTAAGCGCTTTTTGCTTAATAAACTCATTAAGTGATGGGGAGCTAAACCATGAAGGACTTTATAGACCAAACAGGCAGATTTAAATTGTTTTAAACTATGGAAACTCAGTAGAGTATATTTATCAAGAATAGGGCATTGATGGTACAAATTTGGCCTATTGTCCAGAAATGTCAGTGCTCTTTTGTGGCATGACTTAAGAGGTCAAATAACAGAAGAGGGAACAAATAACCATCTGGTGATACAATAGTTAATATGAGACAGTATCATGGAATGCAAAAATGTGATTGTTGCTTCATCTGTCAGGGATGCTCATAGATTTAGAAGTATGCAAATTAAAGTTAAACGTTTTAAGAAAATTTTTAACATTGTTTCTGGAAGATAATTTTGAGTCCAGTAACACCCCAAGGTATTTGAATTGTTCAATATTTTGTATTGCTTCTCCTTTCAAATAAGCCGTTGCTGGAGTCAGGCTTAATGCTGGTTGGAAAGGAACATGCACACCATTTTTTAGATGTTCAACAAAGACAGGAGTTATCTCTGAAGGTCATCTAAAGGCAGTGTGCCGCATCACGATGGCTTTTGGAGTGTGTAAAAAGTACTTTGTCATCCGCATACATACAGTAATGGTACATACATTTTGACATACATTTGGTAAGTCATTAACAGTAACAATAAGCGTAAAAATGGCCACAGGATTGACAATTGGGTGATTTAGACACATACCTGTTCACATTGCCTTCTGTCTGATAGATATGAGTTGATCAATTTAATTGTGTGATTACATGTTGCGAGTCTGGAGGTGAGTTTAAGATGGTTCATTGCTTCATGTTCCAGTACTCTTAGAAAAGATCCTTGTTTTAGCAGTATACCATCTAAATGTAAATATGCAACACTCTGATTGGTTAACATTTGGGGGGGTGGCAAGGTGCACAAGGGCTGAATGGGTAATGCTCATGACGCTCACCCAGGAGTCGTAGGATCGAATCCCGTCCAGGCCTGCATTGTTTTCCTTGCCACATATTATTAGCACAGACCCCTTACAATTACACCACGGACCGCTAGGGTTTGCGGACCCCCAGCTTCAGGACTGTTTTGAGGACACTCTGGGAGGTGAAAAACTGCGCAGACAGTGAAAGGCAAGACGAACCAGTAAATCAGGATCTTGACCAGTCTAGCAATTGCTCCTCCTTGGATTCCCTCATGTTACCTCCTACAGATGAAAAGTTACGAAATGACGAGAACAAGCATATCGTAAGATGAAATCATGCACGTAATGCTTTGTTATGGATTGAATGTTATTTCTGACAGGTCACATGTTTCAGGAAGTCATTAAGTTATCGGAAGTCTTGGGGCCTATACTGTTCTCAGAATTGCACTGACTGCGAATTGTATGTATCTCAAGATTTGGTCAGAGGACTGCACAAGAAGGGTAAAAGTCTTTATTAGTTAAAAGAAAAATATTAGTCAGTAAAGATAAGAAATATCCATCTGATTACTTACTTTTTTGGTACTTCTTACTGAGTTATATACTGTGCTTTGTTTCTCTTTTCAAGCTTTGACTGACTGAACTTCTTGACCTTGGTGTCTGCAGTTTAAATAGTTTCTGGTAATGGGATCGTTATCTTCTAAATGTAAACGTAGGTTTCAGTGAAAGCTGACAATTATGTGTTATTGAATATAGTGTTGGATCACAGTTTTAAGGTTTTTCTTTTTAACAGTCCTAAATGAACCTTGGGTGCAGATTAACTGGGAGTGAGTATATCGCAAGCTTTCATTTTATTATAAATATACATTTTATAGCGTCAGTTTACTTTCTTTTATATGAGGGTACAGTTCACAACAAAATTAGTGTAAAACAGGTTGGGGAGAGGGTAAAATGATACTTTGGGGAGTAAAACAGTTATCACGAGCTTAAGAATTTTGTAACAGGGCGTATACAGTCACTTTTTTTCTTCACCTTTCCAAAATCTGCTGTCGCAAAACGTTCTTTCCATTTTTTTTCTTCCTACACTTGCTTCTCTCACGTGCGCCCTCCAGTGTTGCCAACTGTCTCTGACAAAAAATTCTAATTTGCATATCAATTACGCCATCACACGCTGGGCTGATGACATCATCACCAATGTGGCGGTTTTCATTTTCTTCCATAACATCCAATACAAATAAAACCAGTTTGCAATTAAAAAAAGATATATATATATACACATATATATCTTTAACACACACACACACACATATATATATATATATATATATATATATATACATATATATATATATATAATTCAAAAACAATATTTTCCTTTAAGATCTTTTTCAGATGTTTAGGGACCAGTACAGTACAATAAGAAGAAGGCTTAAAGAAAAAGACTTGGAGCCTGATTAATCAAAATTTCAAATGAAAAGAGAATACTTGTGCGCACCACAATAAAATTGCGACAGTGGGCTGTCTTGTGGATGATCTAATAAGATTATATGTGTAATTCATTCAGGCTCAGAGAGCAATGTTCAAATTAGGACTTTATGTCTTTTGCTGTGTGTGCCAGCCTTTATGCCCCATGCATTGCGCTACAGCCAGAGAGAGGACAAAGAGGCAAAGTGATTCAGGATGCATCTTTCGCAAAAAGAAATATATGTTATAACGGTAATGATATTTTTTGTTTGTCATTAGTAAAATTAATGCATACAGTGCACATTCTTTTGCTCCATGCAAGGAGTCTGATTTATTTAGGTGCAGTTTGCCCAGAACAATGCTGCTCGCTATTCTGAGATGTCCATAGTCTACTAATATTGTTGAAATGCACTGCACTGTATCAGGCCTCTATTAAATGTATTAAACCGCTCTACTCTACAGAGCATCTCAGAAATGGAAAAAAAATATCTATAATTATTAGAAAACTAAATTGTACTTATTCATTAAAATAAATATAATTGTAGCTTTGGATCTACCGAATGTTTTAGGTATTTTATTGAAGGCTGGAAAGTTAGTTAAAGTTAATAACATCTTGTTTCTGTATATAATCTGAAATATATAAATTTATTTTTGATAATGTCATATATGTAAATGCCATTGTGGTATAGTACATGATTATTACAATTATAACCACTCCAGTGTAAACGTGTCAGGATCCAAATATATAAATCAATATAAAGCAGGTACAGATGCGTTAAGTTATGATGCATCTTTGGAAAAAAAAATGGAAATTTGACGTAACTGTCAGATTTATGGCCATTAGAGTGTTAATTATGATTAGGGTTGAATGTATGCAAATTACATTTTTTCAGATGGTGCACACAGTCTGCTGTTTTATTAATCACACTGTGGCTGAAAACGCCTATTTATTTGGATATTCTCCTCCCAATAGTTTGCATCTTCTGACAGAAATGCCCAATTGCATGTTCATCGTTGGCAAAAGCTCTAAAGGCATCTTGCTGCAGGTTTAACAGCTGCAATCTTACCTGCCCATGGTTAGTAAATCAGCTGCAGCATGTTTTTTGTGCAGTTTGTATCCGTTTTTACCACAGACTAAATCAGGCCCTTAGAGTAAAGAGAAAGCTGCACAACCACAAAACCCAAAGAGGATGACTTTCTGTACATGTTGTAGCATGTAAGGAAGCTTCAAAACCTCACCTACAAATTGACCAAAAAAGTTTAACCTAGTATTTTGTTGTTTGCAAAAGGCATTTCCTTTCACAAATACTGTAAAAACTGATACCATAAAAATGGAATGGGGAGGGGAACCAAGATGCTCCGCCCGACCGTCATGTTCCACTAATAGGGTTCCAAGACATCCACGTACAACTAAACTGAACATCATCATCCCTTCTCCACAGCAAGGAAACTTCATCACATAAGCAAACATGAGCAGAAATCTGGCCGTACCCAAAAGGGAATTGGTAGGAAAAGGCAGAATTTAAAGGCTGATTGCGCCGTCATGCAAAACTACAAGAACAGACATACAAAACCGGATCGACTACAAGAGAGCCTATGAGTCACTGCCAAGCTCAGGTCCTGGAATGCTTGTAACTACAAAATCAAAACTGTGAGCTTTCATGGAAAACTAAGTGGGAATTTAAACTGATAACCCAGGATGTTCATTTTAAAGCCAGTTGTATAACTATCATGTGTGTTTAAAGTAATGTTCTTTAACCACTACTATTGTACAAAGATCTGAAGCCCCTCAGCTGAGTAGAACTCCACCGCCCATAGCTCTCTGTTACAAAAGGGTGTACTGGATCAGTTTAGATGGGATAACATACAAACTACAATTCTACTCAGGGATATTTGGGAAAATTAGTCAGATTTATGGACCATTCAAAGGTAATATAGTGAAATTGTTTCATGGCTGTTTAGGAATGATCGTCTCTGAAGGTCTGGACCCTAAATTAACCTTTCTTTCAGGGTAGTTACTAGAGTTAGGTGAATTAGCTTTTTGTCATTATGCTGCCCTCTACTGGCATCACTACAGTTTTTAATTAAGAAGCTGAAGACATTTTACTAGTGTCTAAAATCCTGTCTGACATTTCTTAAGCTTTATTTGTCTAATTTTCCTTTTTTTACTATTTTAATATTGCCTTGTAAATATGATTTATACAATATACAAGGATTACATTCCTTCGCTCACAGTAATTTTAATATGTTGTTCCTGATGCTCAGGAGGTAAAGTACTCGTTATGTTAATCTAAAGGTTCATAGTCAGCTTCCTCCTGTAGATGTGCCCATGGGCAAGGCACTTAACCCCAAGATGTCTACCGCCCTGCGTGTTGGTGCATAAATGTCTGGGTGTATTCAAAATAACTTGCTTTGCATTTTTACAGTATTGAGAACACTATGTTATTTTGTATAATTGTATATTATTTTAAACATAAGATAAAAAATGCTGTGTGAAATTCTTTCTTACATCTCCTTGTATGTACGGCCATTTACAGAGATTTTACAGTTTATGCTCAGTCAAAATTTAAGATTGACTGATACTAAAATCTAACAGGATTTTGTGTTTCTCTGCAGGAATTCCTCATGTGGCAATTTTTACCAAAAATGATGAGGCCTGTCTGAAAATTAAACAAGATGTAAAGGATGTTTACAGGAGCAAGCGGCTACAAAGAAAGGTTATTCATGTTTTTGTTTTGTTTACCTGATTAAAGATATCTATAATTTACAGTTTTTCATTCTAAACTTAATCTATTTTGAACTTATTTTAACCTGAAATGTTCTTTTAACTTTTAGACAAACAAATTCAGCAAACGTGTGGGGATCCCAGTGAACCGCATCTTCCCTGTTAAGAACTACCTGACAGAGAGAAAACTGAGCAATGACATAGCATTTCTCATCCTGAACACCATGAGACAAATCATTGAGATTGGAGATGACTTTCTAAATAAAATATAAATATGCTTAATCTAAGCAATCTGAAAACGGTTACCACTACAGCATGGTTTACGTTGACATGACATGAGTTATTCTACATCATTACCTATGTGTTTTACAAAGTTTCATTGCATGTGATTATGTATTGTTGGGCTACACTATATGTTTAATTTATTTTGAAAGCTGGTATATACTTATGCATTTTACAAAGAAATGTAATTAATCATATATTTTAAATGATAAACAGTAAAGCGTAATATTTTAACAAAAACAAATGGTATTGGATAATACCATGAAACATTATATGTAGTGAAGCAAATACATATTGACATTATACATTGCATTGTGTGATATGTTTTATTATGACATACAGTGTAGTGTGTTTTAATTTACTTCTAATTTGAGTAACATATTTTAATTGGGGCTTGCCACATCAATGCAGAGAGAAGTAGTGCATTATAATGCGAGCCCCCCCACCCAACATATATATGAAAACTCGTGGCTGGATGTAGACGTGTGTGCTATTATTTTTATTCATTCGCTGAGAGGAAATCCCATGTAACTAATGGGATTCAACCTGCCTGAACTGACACCCAAAACTTTAAAAATAATGCTCAAACAAGACTGTTGTACAAAATAAATGCATTCAAATATACGATAGAGGGTAATAGCCGCATATTGCCTTACACTTCTGCTCAAATTAATGTTACATAGAGGTTTTGTTAGTCAACACAGTAGTAATAGCCATCATGGCAGGATCTATGCTAATGTTAGCGTTTTAGCTCATTTTCACATGAAAGCTAGTCTTTAATATATTAAATGGAGTAAGTTAATATCAGTTAATGTGCTAGTCATACTACATATGCAATATCAACTATTACCAAGGGTTAGCTTTTTTACATGTTTTTAACCACATTTATCATGTTGAGTACTATGACAATTTGTGAGTCTTATTTTATACTTACAAACAGCTTCATCAAATTTACAGAGTCATTCATGTACATTTGACATTTGACCACCACAGATGATCATGATACAGAAAAGAGTATCTTTATGGATTTTCATGGAGACACTAAAAATTTTTCAGCAAAACTGAGGTTTTTCTTTGGCCTCTCGTTTACACGACAACAGGGAGACTGGGGGTAGAAAATGCATCTTTTCAAAAATGGCTTCCGGAGTGGAGGAATCGCTTAGAGGGTAATTCTTCTTAGAGAAAACGCTGAGTGATTCGTTGTCATGTAAACGCAAGCCGGAGACTTTTGAAAACAATGACCTCACTACCAGCCCCCTACTGCCTTTTTGGACTTTCGCACCCCACCTTTCTTCAGGAAAAAACTGCAATGGGGGATCCCGGTAGGCTGTTACTGCTGTTGCAACTTCTGAAGTTATTTGGTCTCTGTAAGCAAAATTAGAGATCATGAGGCTTTTATGCGCTTGCCAACGAAAACGCATACAATAAGAGCGTCAAATAATCAATATGCCTTCCTTGAAACGGAGAACTACTTCATTGGTTGAAACGCACCATGCGGGGTCCCTTCTTAACACTAGAACTCCCAGCATTTTTAGATCCCCCCCAGCTCTACCAGAGGTAGGCCAAATGGCTGCTCGGTTTCAAACCAATGACTTAATCACTGAACGTTAGCTGCCGTTCATTTATATATGTAGCCAGCCACAGTTGATATTCCATTGGAATGTTGTTGGGGGTTATAGAGGTCATCCATGTACTGAGCGTCAGGGGAGGCAGGTGGCCTGACCGCTTAACTGGCCTACTCTGTTGAGCGGTGCTTGATTTTTAATTAAGCAATCTATCATGTGGCTGATTAGGGCGTCTACCGTACTAGACATTGGTGTACTAGACGTAGGGTACTTGTCAGAAATGTCTGTGTCTGTGCCCTCTGTCCCCTGCACTTTGTCTCAGCAGTTAATATGTGATAACTTATTTTTCCTGCCTGTCTTTAAACACACCTCAAGTATACATGCTAGCACATGCAGTTACTCACAAACAGGTGCTACTGAACAGCAGAGCAGCATGTTCAACAACTGATCCAGTTTCAACAAAATCCAGAAAACTTTTGACAGTTCTCCCCACATAAACTGTAAATTGAGATATGTTGCAGATAATGTAGCTAAATGAAGACTAATACAAGTCAACATATAATCTTAAACTAGTTAACTACTAATACTAATGTTGCCTGTTTTACATCCTTTACTAGTCACTTCATGCTGGGAATAATCCCAACCTCATTCATTCATGTGCAGAACTTGTGCACACTATTTGCTGTCCATATATTTGAAATAAATATTTTTCTTATGCTTCTCATCCTAATTCTATTTTAAAATGTTGCTTTCCTCATTTTCATGTATTTTTTGTTACAATAGAAAAATCAGAGGCACAGAGGAGATTTAGGACTAGAGGCCATTGTAACCCCCCAATAAATAGTGTGGACCAATTTAAGTATTTAACAAACTGACCTTTTATTTCATGGTTTTGTAATTCATTTTGTATATCTGTTAATCGAAAGAGGACACTTTAATATGGTCAGGTAATATTTTTGTGAATGATTCCAGTAAGAAAAACGGGATTATGGAGGAAATCACAGGGTAGGAACTTTTCTTTCAGAGAGGTTGCACCAGGGTCTGAAAAGGGGACGGACCGCCTTCCGCCCACAGTTGTATTCTGGAAAGAAAAGCATGATGTCCGTTTTCCTCATTTTTCCGTTCTCCTGTTTATTCAGGTTGGTAAAAGTGTTTAAAAGTGTTAATAATCAGCTACTTAGACCGGGTTTTAACAGTATTCTGTGTTGCGTGAGTTTTGAGACCATTTCCGGATCGAGTTTTGAGTAGTTTGTGTATGAATGGAGTGAAAATAAAGTGAAACTGCCACTCGGGATCCGCCATTTTGTGCCTGAAACTCAGCCACTGTTATTAAGCACATGGTATGAGAATTATACAGAATAGACTTCGGTTTTAAGTGAATACTTCAGTTTATTGTTATAAGTGTTTTGTGGGTTTCAGAGTTGAGATGAATGTGCTCTCTGTTTTGAGTTATAACTTGAAAAACACTAAATTAAGTGATTGTGAGCCACAAATAAGAGTATTTGGTCCTGATTAATTCAGGGTAGCATTAGCATTTCTTTTAAGTCAGTAGCCTGTGAGACACAGATATATGAAAATTGTTGTTTTTCAAGATTAAAAGCTATAATGCACCTTATAATTTGCACAAGAATATTGCACTTCAAACAGTGATGAACCCAACAGTGTTATACTGTGAATGTTCCTTTTATCATTAAAGGTGATTTAAATATGCTGGTTAACCAAATATGGAAAATGGATAAGTTTAACTGTATTAAATGAGAAACTGGAACTAAAGAAGTGATATTGCAACAGAATATTGAAAGTAATTTAACTGAATAAGAAAATGACTGGGATAAAAGGAGATGCATTGCTACTGTTTGTTTTATGATTTTTGGTGGTAAATAAATCCACAGATACAGTTGTATTCTGGAAAGAAAAGCATGATGTCAGTTTTCCTAATTTTTCCGTTCTCCTGTTTATTCAGGTCTGGTCCACCTCAGGACCAACAGTAATTGTTATTGTGACCCTCAGCCCTCTGAGGCCCGTAACAATTCTTGGGGGCTCGTCCGGGATCAGCGGCGCCACCTTCTGGTCCATCGCTGATCTCTCAATGATACCTGGAACCAACTGTGACAGTCATCATTGTGGTTGGCTGGAGCAAGACCGCTGCCAGCTGCAACTCGGTCGACATTGTTGACGGGAGCAGGATCGTTGCCATTTGCAACCAGGTCGTCACCGCCGTTGGGTGGAGCAGGATCGCTGCCAACTGCAACCGGGTCGTCACCGCCGTTGGCTGGAGCAGGATCGCTGCCAACTGCAACCGGGTCGTCGCCGCCGTTGGCTGGAGCAGAATTGCTGCCTGCTGCAACCGGGTCGTCACCGATGTTGGCTGGAGCAGGATCGCTGACAGCTGCAACCGGGTCGTCACCGCCGTTGGCTGGAGCAGGATCGCTGACAACTGCAACCGGGTCGTCACCGCCGTTGGCTGGAGCAGGATCGCTACCAACTACAACCGGATCGTCACTGCCGTTGGCTGGAGCAGGATTGCTGCCAACTGCAACCGGGTCGTCACCGCCGTTGGCTGGAGCAGGATCACAGCCAACTGCAACCGCGTCGTCGTCGGCTGGGGCAGGATTGCTGCCAGCTGCAACCGGGTCGTCTTTGGCTGGAGCAGGCTCGCTGACAGCTGCAACTGAGTTGTCATATTAGGCTGGAGCAGGGCTGCTGCCAGCTGTAACGAAGCTCACGTCCAGAGAGTAGTGTTTACTGGAGAGCTACGGCTATGGCGAGCGCACGGAAAGGTCTGGTGTGGGACATCCGCAAGAAACTACTAACCCTGTCAACTGAGGACATCTTCCAAGTTGCAGAGAACCTTGAGTCAGAGGCTGTCAAAGACTTCCCTCATCCTACTGCGGGGGACCACGAAGCCTGCTTTGACCACATAAGCTCCTTCCTCAACAGTAAGCATTTGTTAGAGTCAGAAGATACAGGCATGACTGAATTGTTGACACTGAATGATTTTATTGATAACATTATAGCAGCTCATGAGATGCTACTTTTGTCGGGAAGCACTGATGGTGTTGTTTCACATAACACACAGACAGCTACCACCACAGTAGATATGACTCAAACTACAGGTGCTAATACTGAAACTTCCCACCAAAGTACTGCTACACTCTCTAATGCGAAGGTCAATGAGCAAATGTTCCAAGGTGTAGGCCAAATTAATCCTCCTGGTGCCATGAGCAGGGAGTTAAAGCAGATGCTTTCTACTTATGAAGAGCTGGGTAAAAAGATACAGAGTATGATGTCGCCTGCAGGACAGGTACAGAAACCCACCCCACCACTGAATCAGTTCCAAAGTGATACATTAAACACACTTTAAACCCGTCTAGTGCTCAACCTGTTCGGGAGGGGGTGATTTCCCTAGGGGAGCTCTCATACCTCCATAGAAGGGAGTTTAAAGTGCAAGGGGGTCAGATCGGTGACCAGTCCTCAGACATTAGTTACAATAATGTTTGTAAACAAATAGAGGAAGGGATCAAAGAACATTTTCCTGATGCAGAAATAGTTCGGGGTGTGTTAAAAATTATAAAACCTGGAGCCTTTAAGGACATGCTGACAAATAAAGATGACCTTACTGTGTTAGAACTCAAGGGTTTCCTCCAGGCCCATCTACGAGGGAAGAATAGCACAGAGTTATTTGGGGAGTTAATGTCAGCTAAACAAGAGGGGAGCGAAACGCCACAACAGTTCCTTTACCGCATAATAGCATTAAGACAGCGCGTCCTCCTCACATGCAGGCTGTCTGATGCAGGTATTAAGTACAACCCAACAACCGTTCAGGATGTCTTCCTTCAAACAGTCATACAAGGTCTGGCAGATAAATACAGCGATTTGCGTAGAGAACTCAAAGCTATTTTGGGAAACGGCGATTATAGTGACGAAACCATAGTACGCCATGTAATGCGAATCACTAGTGAGGAGAGTGAGAGGCAGAAGAGAATAGGTCAACCCCGCCGCCAGCCCACTACTGCCCACAGCGCACAGCTGGAGCTCAGCGCGGGCCAAGAACATAACACCAAACAAGAGAGCTCTTTGGCCAAAACCAAAGCGGATCCAGTGAAGGAGCTGGCAGCTAAAGTAGATGAGCTTACAAAAATTATTGAAGCAATGAAACAACAAAGCCAGCCGTTAATAACCAACCAAGTGAGCCGATATTCCCAAAGTAAAGGGATAAACAGAAAAGAAAGACCTTATGGCTGTCCAGGGTGCATTGAGCAAAACCGAACTGACTGTCCACATTGCTTTGCTTGTGGGGAGGAAGGACACCGAGCGGTGGGCTGCCTAAGGAAACAAAAGAACCAGGGAAACATGGACCGGTCACTGCCACGGGGCAACCAGTGATCGGGAATAAAGATGAGCCCCAATCCAAGCACCCTGACATGAAAGTGCAGATGAAAGAGAGTGGTGGCAGGAAAACCGACGTAATTTCATCTAGGACTTTGCAAATAGCTAGCTCACAGCACAATCATAACCAAGGTGATCCACCTGGCCAATGTCCCCTCGTGCCTCCATTCAGCAAACGTGGGGCGGTGGCTAAACTCATAGGGAAGAAAGCTCTCATCCAGTGTAGCCTCAGCGGCTGGGCAGTAACTGCATTATTGGATACAGGAGCGCAAGTTAGCCTGGTTAGCCACGCCTGGAAGAACAGATACTTGTCAGACCTCCAAATCCGACCAATATCTGAGATCATTGAGGAGTTGGAAGAACTCAAAGTACACGCTGTCACCGGGGATCTGATTCCATTTGAAGGTTGGGTGCCTATCACAATAAATCTCCCAGGGAACGATGACCCCGGCTTGTCCATCAGCGCCCCATTCCTTGTCAGCAGGTTGGACATGGAAAGACCTCTGGTTGGTTTTAATGTGATAGAGCAGCTAATTGAGGGACAACCAGAGAAACTAGCGCCTATGTTAACCAACTTGCTTTGTAATGCAATCGCTGTCCCCACCGAGAAAGCAGAGAGTATTGTACACCTGATCCAAACGGCAAGCCTGGGAATGATGCAAGGCAGTTTAAGAACAGGCGTAAATGACGTGGTCATTCCTGCAGGTGAAGTTGCCTGGTTGAGGTGTAGAGTGCCACCAACTATGAACGTCTCAGATCCCCAGGTGTTGTTTGAAGCGGTAGAAGACAACCAGCCATTAGGACACCTAGATATAGGAGCTGGCTTGGTGCAGGTCCAAAATCCCTCAAAACCCTATGTCACGATTCCAGTGGGTAACAACACCAAGCATGACATCACTCTACCACGGAAGAGGACCCTGGGTATGCTGCAGAACATTGAAAAAGTTGTGGATGCTGATTCCTCGGTTGAACCACTGCTGGTCGCAACAGTCGAGGAGACACGCCCTCAAATAGCCGAGCCAACATTACCCTTATGGCATCCACCAGTAGACCTCAGCCACTTAGCAGCAGAGCAGCAGGAGCTGGCTGGGAGGATGTTATTCGAAGAGTCCAAGGCCTTTGCAAGGGATGCAAATGATATCGGCTGTAACCCTAACCTACAAATGGTGATAAACTTAAAAGATGACATTCCTGTGCAGAGAACGTACACATCCATCCCAAAACCACTGCTGAAAGAGGTTAAAGAATACATCCAGGACCTGCTGGTGAAAGGGTGGATAGTGAAATCAAAGTCCTCCTTCTCTGCCCCGGTCGTGTGCGTACAGAAAAAGGACGGTACTCTACGTCTCTGCATAGACTACCGGCTGCTAAATCAGAAGACGATACCGGACAGACATCCACTACCACGCATACGAGACCTGCTGGACACCCTGGGGGGGTACTCCTGGTTTAGCATCCTGGACCAGGGTAAAGCTTACCACCAGGGGTTTGTGGATGAGGGCTCACGGCATTTGACAGCCTTCATAACACCCTGGGGTCTCTATGAATGGGTCCGGATCCCATTTGGGTTGTCAAATGCTCCAGCAGCTTTTCAGAGATCAATGGAGGAGATGCTTAGCTCACTTAGAGATGAATGTTGCATACCATACCTCGATGACATTCTGTGTTATTCGCAGACTTTTGAAGATCATGTTGAGGTGGTCCGTAAAGTGCTCCAGGCCCTGCAGCACCAGGGGATCAAACTCCGCCCTGAGAAGTGCGAGATGTTCAAAGGGGAAGTCCGCTACGTAGGGCGTCTGGTGAGCGCTGAGGGAGTTCGAGTCGACCCCAGAGATCTCGATGCAGTATCGGCTCTGAAAACCAACACCCCCCAGACGGTAGGTGATCTTAGGAGGATCCTTGGGTTTCTATCCTACTACCGGTCCTACATACAGAACTTTTCAAAGATCGCAAGACCGCTGTATGAGTTGCTCCAGACGAGATCTCCAAAAAAGTCAGCACAACCCCAGCAGGGTAAGTCAAGAAGCCCACAGCTGTCATCGAGGGCACCCATCGAGTGGACGGCCATTCATCAGCGAGTATTAGAAAAACTGGTTGACATGTTAACCCACCCCCCAATCCTAGCCTACCCAGATTTCAACCAACCCTTTGTCCTGCATACAGACGCATCGGAGCAGGGCCTCGGTGCAGTCCTATATCAGGAGCAGGATGGGAAGCTGCGGGTCATCGGATATGGGTCCCGGACGCTAACGCCCGCAGAGAGAAACTACCATCTCCATAGTGGTAAGCTGGAGTTCCTGGCTTTAAAATGGGCGGTGTGTGAAACGTTTAGGGACTACCTCTTCTACGCCCCACACTTCACAGTCTATACGGACAACAACCCACTTACGTATGTCATGAGCACTGCTAAACTCAATGCAGTGGGCCATCGCTGGGTGGGGGAATTGTCCGACTTTCGTTTTGACATCAGGTACCGGCCCGGAAGACTGAACACTGATGCGGACACGCTGTCTAGAATCCCCCTAGACATGGACCGCTACATTTCAGCATGCACAGAGCAGTTGACACAGGAGATGGTTAGTGCAACCTGGGAGGGAAGCCAAGCAGCTCAGAGAAAGGATGTTGCCTGGGTAGCCGTTCTCCTCGCCAATTCCGGAGATGCCATCTCACCACCTCGCCCTCCCCTAGGAGAGATAAGTCCTGCAGAGTTGGCTAAGGAGCAGAGAGAGGATCCTGCCATAGGCGAGACCATAAAGCTAAAGGAGTCAGAGGCTAAAATTACAGA
The DNA here is from genome assembly GCA_028564705.1 of Apricaphanius iberus. Lineage (NCBI taxonomy): Eukaryota > Metazoa > Chordata > Actinopteri > Cyprinodontiformes > Aphaniidae > Apricaphanius > Apricaphanius iberus. Next base: position 1,710,658 of record JAPXFQ010002564.1, read on the forward strand.
TGAGATCCGGCAAACGGTGAAAGGAACCGCTCGCAAGATGCTCCATGAATGGAACCATCTGCATCTTGAGGAAGGAATCCTGTACCGGAAGACACCAGGTAGGAAGCAGTTAGTCCTACCCCACAAATACCAGTCCCTTGTTTTGACTCATCTCCATGATAAAATGGGACATGTCGGAGTGGAGAGGGTGCTACATCTTGCTCGAGAAAGGTTTTACTGGCCGTACATGAAAAGGTGCATAGAGGACTACGTCACCAAGAAATGCCGCTGTATAGTACAGAAAAAGCCAGCGACCCACATGCGAGCCCCAATGAGCAGCCTGAAGTCCAGCTCACCTCTCGAACTAGTCTGCATAGACTATCTACATCTAGAGAAGAGCAAGGGTGGTTATGAGTATATCTTAGTGGTGATCGACCACTTCACAAGGTTCGCTCAGGAAGAGACAGAGACTGTGAAACACAGGGAGTATGCAGAGAAATGGCGTGAAAGAATGAAAGAAGCATACCGTATTGCTAATGAGAGGAGCCTATCCTCCAGTACCAAGGGCAAGTTTTATTACGACCAGAAAGTGAGAGGAGTGGTCCTTAAACCAGGGGACAGAGTGCTGGTGAGGAATCTGGGTGAGCGAGGTGGGCCCGGGAAGTTGCGCTCCTACTGGGAGAACAAAATCTATGTTGTGAAGGAGCAGGTCGCGGATAACCCAGTGTACACAATCCACCCAGAGGATGGAGACAAGAAGAAGACAAGGACGTTACACCGGAACCTACTGTTGCTTGTCAACAACCTCCCAGTACAGTTCCCACCTCAAGGGGCCAGTCCAGCTCCTAAACCACAGAACAGACAGAGAACTCTGAAGGTGCGTGGTTTGAGTGACAAGGAGAGTGAAGTATCTGATTCGGATGAGGAATCCCAAGGATACTGGGTCAGAGTCCCAGAGCGCTGGTCTGAGCCAGGAAATGACAAATATCAATCAGACCACAGAACTCCAACCAGATATGCCCATAACACCGAGGGAAGGTCAGAGTGGGACAAGGCACATGAGAATAATCAGAGGCAGGTGGATATTCATTCATTTCCTGGAGAAGCCCCAGAACCACAGGGGGCAGATGTGGAGCAGGCAGAGGAATTGGCCATACCGTTCCTAGAGGAGTCGAAGGAGGATGAGGCAGCCCCAAATGAGTCTCGATTGGACAAGGAGCTACCCCATGACGATCCCCAGGCAAGTTTCCAAGTGCCACTTAGACGGTCTGCAAGAGAAAGACAGCCCACACAAATGTTCACCTACTCATCCTTAGGCCTCCCCACATATGAGGCATGCCCTACTGTTAATACTACAGGTGCCGTTTTCATGCCTTATACTCACCTGTGGGCCCCCCAACCATACTTACGTTCAGCTACATGTGCACCTATGATCCAAGCCCCTTTTACCCATTTCCCTTGTATCCAGTTACCTCTCACTCAATCCCCATACCTACCTCATGTCTGATTACTAATAAGCCGTAGTACACGCAGTTTTCAGGAGCGTAAAGTTTTGAGGTATGTAGTTGATATTCTGTTTAGAAGTTCGGGAATGTTATGGAATGAACAGGATTTGAACTATTGAGAAAGTGTCGGGAGCCACTTTTGTTGTCGGGAAGAGTGTAACCCCCCAATAAATAGTGTGGACCAATTTAAGTATTTAACAAACTGACCTTTTATTTCATGGTTTTGTAATTCATTTTGTATATCTGTTAATCGAAAGAGGACACTTTAATATGGTCAGGTAATATTTTTGTGAATGATTCCAGTAAGAAAAACGGGATTATGGAGGAAATCGCAGGGTAGGAACTTTTCTTTCAGAGAGGTTGCACCAGGGTCTGAAAAGGGGACGGACCGCCTTCCGTCCACAGTTGTATTCTGGAAAGAAAAGCATGATGTCCGTTTTCCTCATTTTTCCGTTCTCCTGTTTATTCAGGTTGGTAAAAGTGTTTAAAAGTGTTAATAATCAGCTACTTAGACCGGGTTTTAACAGTATTCTGTGTTGCGTGAGTTTTGAGACCATTTCCGGATCGAGTTTTGAGTAGTTTGTGTATGAATGGAGTGAAAATAAAGTGAAACTGCCACTCGGGATCCGCCATTTTGTGCCTGAAACTCAGCCACTGTTATTAAGCACATGGTATGAGAATTATACAGAATAGACTTCGGTTTTAAGTGAATACTTCAGTTTATTGTTATAAGTGTTTTGTGGGTTTCAGAGTTGAGATGAATGTGCTCTCTGTTTTGAGTTATAACTTGAAAAACACTAAATTAAGTGATTGTGAGCCACAAATAAGAGTATTTGGTCCTGATTAATTCAGGGTAGCATTAGCATTTCTTTTAAGTCAGTAGCCTGTGAGACACAGATATATGAAAATTGTTGTTTTTCAAGATTAAAAGCTATAATGCACCTTATAATTTGCACAAGAATATTGCACTTCAAACAGTGATGAACCCAACAGTGTTATACTGTGAATGTTCCTTTTATCATTAAAGGTGATTTAAATATGCCGGTTAACCAAATATGGAAAATGGATAAGTTTAACTGTATTAAATGAGAAACTGGAACTAAAGAAGTGATATTGCAACAGAATATTGAAAGTAATTTAACTGAATAAGAAAATGACTGGGATAAAAGGAGATGCATTGCTACTGTTTGTTTTATGATTTTTGGTGGTAAATAAATCCACAGATACAGTTGTATTCTGGAAAGAAAAGCATGATGTCAGTTTTCCTCATTTTTCCGTTCTCCTGTTTATTCAGGTCTGGTCCACCTCAGGACCAACAGTAATTGTTATTGTGACCCTCAGCCCTCTGAGGCCCGTAACACCATCAGTAGGGATATGATCCAGGTAAGGAGAGATTAGAACTTCCTGAGAGAAAAAGATTAATTGGTGGGAGAAACCAGTTAGGAATGAATACAGGATTTTAACAGATATTTCAGAATTATTCTTCTACCAGACGGCCCTCCCTCTTTCAGACGGTTTCTGCTGCACAGATTCTAGATCCAAATATGCAGGCGCAACACAGGGCGGGGGTACACATAGATCTGGCTAATAATTATGAATAATTCACAGCCTGTTTTAACTTTTGATGGATGGATAGATGGAGCTTTATTGTCATACTGTGTACAGCGAGATTAAAAACTGCTTGTGGTCTGTTCATCTTCCACTCGTCAGAAAAATCACAAACCACACATACATGGTAACATTGGTAAAACTATAACTGTAGAAGTGCCTAAAAACAAATTACAATTACACTCATGCTAAAACTGATAAAAGCGAGAATAAATATGGATATCTAAAACTATATCATGCCTAAAAAACATCACAAAAGACCCGAACACAGAAGCAAGCTTAATCCAACAAATGCAGTTGTGCATTTTTTTTCTAGCAGCATTTAAAGTATTTATTGCAATGGGATATAAACTCTGCTCGAGTCCATTTGTTCTGGTTTTCCACGAGCTGTCGCTGTTCGACCTGTACCTGAAGGCATCAGGGGGAACAGGGTGACATTTACAATGTTCCGTACTGTTTTGAAACAGGTGTGTAGATCTTCCTGCGTGGGGAGGGGGCACCATCCATTATGTTATAGTTGTTTTTCACTAAATTACTTTATTCATGGGTGATGTGTGGACGGTGGATGGGATTGTGAACTGTGATGACAAGACAAATATGGGATTAAAGTGGATGGTTCACTACATGCATTCACAATCTTCAATAACTTTTTACTCAAAAAAACAAGACACAAAGATGCCTTAACGCTACAACGCTGCCAAGGCTTTGGCTCTGCTGCAAAATATGGATCCTTTTGATTCAGATGGAGAGGAAGAATCCATTTTCTTGCAAGACAGTTCGGACACGGACATGTTTTCCGGTGATGAGGTGTGTTCCGGGGCAGAAAGCAAAACTCCCCCTAAGAAGAAAGGTTGACTGGAGAAACAGAGAGGACCAAATCCCAACTGTGAGATAGCAAAAAATGACACAGTGTGGATTTAAGAAGTGGGGAGGCCGCTCCCTCACAGCCAACTAGATCCATATACATGTAATGCATACATGGTCGCCGGATGTAAGCAGCTTAGGGCATGTCTGTCTATGAACTTATGCCATTTATTTCCATCCTTCTTTTGAGAAGCATGATCAGAATTCCGTTGCTGGCTGATGCATGGCCAGAAAACTTGGAATCTCTCAAATTAAAAGCATTAAGAACAGAAACTGCTTCGAGGATATTATGAGAGTCCTACGTTTTGATGACAAGAACAAACGCCCTCAGCGAGTAGAAATTGACAATTTTGCTGCAGGTTTGGCAGACGATTGTTGCCAACTGTTATAAGTATACTTGTGGGAGATGCAGAAAGTTCACTGAGTGGGAGTGCCAGATATGTGGAAACACATGCGCACACACACGCTCACACGCAAACTGGATCTAGCATATTTATGACAATTTATATTTTCTCTCAGAAGGGTAGATTTTGTACGTATATTTTTAGTTTTTATCTTTTCATCAGAATACGAAAATAAACATTTTGGATCTTGAAATGTCTGACTGAATCTTTGGATAAATTGTCACTACACCACTGAGTCACAAGTAATTGCCACATTTCCAGAACAAATGCAGCAAATGCCATTCACAAGTGATTAAGGATCTTAGATAAAACCAAATGGCCCACCTACTCCCTAAAAAAAAAACTTGGGTTAAAATCAAACCACATGTTTTTTTTTTTAAACCAACATCTGGTAACTATTAGACCAACACAGTAGTAATTAATTTAACCCAACAAAATAGGTTACACATTTAATTTAAACTCTGGGTCAAATTAACTTCATATAACACTCCACCCAAATGCTTATTCATATAAACTGCAATGGAATAATTCTACCTCAGAAATGGTGATTATCATGATGTCTGTTTCATTGTAACAGAATACCCATGTCTCGGAAATATTTACATTGCAAACACTCTAAAATGAATCCTATATTCGCTCCTGCAAATATAGGTTGCAATAAACACTTTAAAACAATGTCGGAAATTCAATTTTTGGTAGATCAGATTTGCAAAACAATCTTCAACAATTGACAGCAGTGCAAAACTACATAAATAACAGTAAAATAACTGATGTATAGGATTTTAAGAACGGAAATGAAAAACAGAAATTACTCTACCATAGTCGTCTACTGAGCATGAGGCAACTATATACGTTTTTTTGTAACTTTATATTTTGAACATCAACACACTTGAAATTTAAATACAGAAACTTGATTTAACCAGGTAGAACTCTACTCTGAGCCAGAGAAAAATCAAACTAAACAAAAGTCAAGTCCAAAGTCCACTTAACCGGTTTTGACTCATATCCTTCCATTCCGTACAGTCCATTTCTGAGGAACTACCAAACTGGAGCACACTGCTTCGTGTACTCAATGTCAAATATGTAGCACATCTTAAAGAAGACATCCACTGCCTGAGGCAGTGTCTTTTGTTCCAAAGGTCCCCCAGCGACAATGAAAGCCTGACATGAGTGCTGTATGTTGTTCCCCAGCGACAGGACATACGGTTGTGGTCACAATGCCTTCACTTCAATGAGGTATTCCACCAAGTTTGTTACAACCTGAGAAATAAAGAACAAAATATGAAAAACAAAGTAAGGGGAGCACATGTTGGTGCAATGCCTCATTACCACAACATTAAGTTCCAGTGAGGTTAGGGTTAAGTATAGGGTTATTTTCAATGGTTCCCAATGGAGTGCGTCGGACAAATGCTTACATTTACTTACATCAGAGTTAAGAGAAGACCTTAAAACCTAAACGTTTCAAAAACACTGAAGTAAAATCTTATAGAAAAGCAAAGGGGAAGCAAGAAAATGGTCATTGCAGTGGCTGATACAGTGCATGTTCAGAAATACATTTCTGAAAAATTCTACAAATACTCTGGACTTAACCAATTAAACTGGACCTAGGTTAGCTCTGACTTGGATCACTGTTTTCCATGTACTTAAATGTCTTTGCCAAAAATAGCCAGTCCACCAGCTTATAACATATCACTTTGCAAAGTGTTGAGTATGGGACACCAAAGTGCTCAAAATTAACTAAATAAAACCTTATCAAAAAAAGTCTACACGAATAAATAATAGACAAATACATCATGTAACAATGAAATTATGAAAAACTAAATTCATTTGAATTTTCTTAGGTCATTAGAATTATATATATGTATATAGAATTGCAATTTTCCCTATTCATTTAAAAATATATTTTAAAATAACATTATTCAATTGTTTTTCCCCTTACACTAGATTTTATTTAAAACATATTTAATTGTATTTTTTTCCTAATAATACATTTTATGCTACATCTTGCTTTCTACATCTTACCACTGGGACTTTTGCCCTTTTTTGTGTGCCTATTCCTCCCTGCAAAACTGCTCCAGATGCTTCACTTTGGATGGTTTGCGCTTGTCAACAGCAATCCTCAAGTCTGACACCTGTTGTGCAACACACAGACATTGGGGCAGCTAATTCGCATTCTAGCTTCAACAGGAAAAATTAGAGTTTTCTTGTTAGAAAACACTTGGCTCCATCTTTGGAATTTCTATTGGATTAAGTTTTATACATTTCCGCTTAAACAAATCAAGTGTTGGTTTAGCAGTGTGTTGGGGGTCATTATCCTGCTGGACAGTGAACCTCCTGCCAAGCCTCAAATTGTGCACATTGTGGTCCATCTTTCCCTCAACTCTGACTTTTTCCCAGTCCCCAATGCTGCAAAACATCCCAATAGCATGATGCTGCCTCTACCATGTTTCGCTCTGGAGATGGGGCTATTTGGTGTTGCGTTTTCACCAGAGTTTTATTTGATGGAATAACAGTTAAATTTTACACCAGTGCAAATCCCTTTACACATTTTGGGAGTTTTCCAAACGTATGACATGCCTTTTTTGGCCATAGCTGAAAGTAATGGCTTTCTTCTGGCCACTCTGCCATAAGCCCCAACTCTATGAAGAACGGCTTATTGTAGACCTACGTACATATACTCCAGTCTCTGCTGTGGAACTCTGCAGCTTCTCCAGGGTTACTTTAAGGCCATGTCCACACGTAGCCGGGTTTTGATTTTTTTTTACGAAGATTTTCCTCTGTTCCTCGAAAAAAAAATCTCCATCCACACGTAACCGGATAAATGCGTTTTTTCCGCACAGTCATAGACGTGGCAAACCTGTAGGGTGCAGTAGTTCTCCCCAGTCCTATCCGCCAAGATAAACTTTATATCCTCTATCTTCAGCACGCAGCAGTCACACAGCCTATAAAAGCAAACAAACAAGACGCGCTTTAACAATGGATAATACCAGCACAGCGCTGAGGAAATAAACACAAGTAAACACAGGTCCCACATGTGGTGTTGGAGCATTTTTTGTTGCTGATAGTGGCGTTACGGCTCTTAAAACTCAGTTTTCAACTGTCCACACGTAGATACTGAAAACGGAGAAAACGCAAATCTCCACTTTGGCGGGAGTTTTTAAAAAGCTTCGTTTTTGGTGCCGAAAACCTCCGGCTACGTGTGGATAACAGGCCAAACCGTAGAAAAACATTTCCGTTTTGTGAGATACCCGGCTACGTGTGGACAGGGCCTTAGTCTCTGTGCTGCCTCTCTGATTAATGCCCCCATTGCCCGTTCCATGACTTTTGGTGGGCTGCCGTCTCTTGCCAGGTTTGCTGTTGTGCCATGGTCTGCTTTGGTTATGATAGATTTGATGGTGCTTCTGGGGGGTCATCAAATATTTGGGTTATTTTTTTTACACCTTAACCCTGACATGTACTTCTCAACAACATAATCTGTTGTTTGGAGAGTTCCATAGTCTTCATGGCAGTGTTAGTGATGCCTCTTCCTTAAGGGTTGTATCCTCTGGTGCATTTCACAAAAGGTATGTATAATGACAGATCATGTGACACTTTGTTTGCACACAAGTGCAATGTGAAATATATTCTAGGAACTTTGGTAGTTCAATTGACCTTTGCAGAAACAGTTTCTCAATAAACTGACAACAGACTGTTCAATTAGCAATCTGTTTGCACAGACAGGCTAAACCAGGTGGCACTGCTGTTTTGATCATACGAGCCTTGAAATATTTAAGACTCTTATGTTCATTCCGACAGCCTGTGACAGAACTTACAGGACACAGCTTCTAAGAAACAGCTTCTCCACAGAAAAGGGACATCTCCCAAAGCAAAAAGTTGAGACCATTTAACATTTTCTCTTGTCTTTTCTTGCTTACACACACACACACACATGTCTATGTATGTTATTTAAAGTATCTATTGTGTAAGTCTGCTTTGAAATTAAGGGGAGGGGGTGTTTGTGCCATTTTCAGGGACAATATATTGACCCACAAACTGTCACTTTAGTTTTTTCCGTCATTTGAGTATGTGTCATGCGAAATGGAGCATAAACAATCTTCCATACTTTATATGACAATTTACAAACAACCACAGCATTGTTTTATCGAAGATTTTACTGAATTACTTACATTTGTTTGCACAGAATTTGATTGTTTAGTAATTTCAGCTGATTTTAATATGTATGTGGATGTAACCAATGATAGGCATGCCAAAGAACTTTGTGCTCTCCTTGAAATGTTTGGTTTACTGTAACTCAACACGTCAGTGATGCGACTCAAAACAAAGGCCACATTCTAGATCTAGTCATTACAAAAGGTGTTAGTATATCAAATGTCAATGTTGTTGATGTTGTTTTATCCAGATAAACACCTTGAGCTGACACATTTTACAACTGTCAGTGACTAAACAATCGAAGGGGTTATCTCTGGTCTGAGTTCATGTACATGCTGCCTTGATTAATTTCCCACTCAATTTCTAAAGTCTGTGCTGAGCAGCTTGTTACCACCACTTGGTCAGATAGTTAACACTTGAGACTGGAACATTCCCAAATGCATTAAAAACTGCGATCATTAAGCCTCTTCTAAAGAAGAGCAGCCTTGATGCCACAGTACTGAGCAACTACCGGCCCATATCAAACCTACTATTCTTAGGAAAAGTCCTAGAGAAAGTAGTATATCAACAGCTCACTTACTTTATCCTTTCTAACAATGTGTTTGATACTTTCCACTCAGGCTTTAGGCCCCACCACAGCACTGAGACAGCTCTGATCAAGGTGACAAATGATATCCACATGAACACCAACACAGGCAAAGTCTCAGTTTTGGTTCTGGTGGACCTGAGCGCTGCCTTTGACACTGTGGACCATGGGGTCTTACTTCACAGGTTAGAAAACTGGGTGGGAATCTCTGGTACTGCTCTAAACTGGTTTGAGTCCTAACTCGAGGACAGGACGTACTTTGTCGAAAGACAAAACTGAGATAATTGTTTTTGGCCCACAGACACAAAGAGAAAGTGTTATCAGTCATCTTGAGTCTCTCTATCTTCAACCATAAAATCAGGTTAGAAATCTAGGGGTAATCATGGACTCAGACCTGAAAATAAACAGCCACATCAAAGCAATTAAATATGGCGTCCCGTTTGGAACTAATAAAGGACGCCATTTGTTCCATATTTTCATAAATGTCTAACTTTGTCTGTCGCACATAATCTATAGCCTTATTTTACCTACGTATATAAAAATTAAATACAGGAAATCAGCCAACTACAGTCCGCAAAACTGTTCTGCCAGCGGGATCTAAAGGGACTGCATATTGTTTGTGTTTGCGACTCACGAGTGTTGCACGCCCAGGATAGATCAGGTAGACACATAAAATAGTATGGATTTTATTGGTTATTATCTTCACCAGCCCAAATCTCTAACATATTTGAAATTTGATGAAAATGTTTTTTCTTCCTTAAACTGCTCAAGTGGATCCCTACTGGGCATTGGTCCCCAAGTGTGCTTGGGCCCCTGGGCTTGTGCCCATAATTCCCTTATTATAATTAAGGAAAAATAGGGATGGTATCGGGTTCCCCTTTAGTTCTCAAGTTGCATCTGCTAGGCTTTAAATATGTTTCGTAAAATTTGCAAAAATAACTCCATATGACTAATTTTGCCTGCAAACAATAATGGATTGCATTTACATAGTGCTTTTTTAAGACCCTCAAAGTATTTTATGATTCCCTTATTCATTCAGTCTCACATACTGGTGGAAGCAAGCTAAATTTGTAGCTACGGCTGACCTGGGGCATACTCACAGAAATGAGGCTGCCATATTGCACCATCAGCCCCAACACCAGTATGCAAGTTAGGTGAAGTGTCTTGCCCAATGTAGCAGGCGGAAGCAGGAATCAAACCCGCAATTTCTGGGTCACAGGTCAACAAGTCTACCACTGAGCCACAGCCGTCCTAAGATGCATACAAATCAACAGACCGGTTGTCAGCAAGGCCAAATTATGATACAGGCATTATGAGTGCAGGCCATAATTTTTTATACTTTGCATTTTGAAATGCAATTTTAAGAGCAACTAGATTTAAATAAATACCGTTGAGATGGTTTTCTTTCTGAGCCCCAGGTTTTTTTTCTTGCATGCTGGGAGACACAAATCAACATGACATCGCCAAATCAGTGTCTGTATACAAACAGCTTTAAAGAATTTGTCATTATTATCACCTTACATGTTATAAGTCAATCACAAGCCTAAACTGTTCCTTGTGATGATTGCTCTTTTGTTTTCTGGTCTTTGATCTGTGGGTCTGCTGACCCATGAAACAAGATTAAATCACCCTCTATTACTTAAACACCCCATATTACTATTAAACATAGAACACCAGGATAATATTTCCTCCACACATTTATTTTGAATTAATAATCAAATGCTTTAAAGCAATAGGGTCCGTGTACTTTTTGGTAATTGAAATTTCGTTTTAGAAGCAAATATTTTATAAGGAAAAAACATAGGCTTATTTGGCATTTAACATGGAAAAATAAACAGAAAATGGCAAACAACTGCTTTTTCTCTTTAGTCTTTTCCCATGCATGGAAAGAAAAATGCAAGAAATGAAAACTAGAAAAACACCCTTTATTTATTTTGTCTGAACCCGAAGTGCTTTGCAGCTTAACAACCTAGAGACAGGTAAACGCGCAACTTGCGGCAGACGCTGAACCTGAAGTGCAAACTGGACCGTGATCATTACGTTGGAATGATACTTGGGCGTTATTTTAGAGATGGCAAAACAAGGAATGTCTTCGACAATTATATCTGAGTGTATGTCATATGAACATGCAGAATCTAGAGGATTTTCTTTGAGAAATGTCAGAAAATCTTAAGCTGCGCAAAATTTTAGGCTTTCTACTCGGATTTAATAAAATGAAAGCGATGTAAAGCAATATATGGAATATGGCGTGCGTTGCAGAGCATGGCTCGGTAGCTCCTGGCTTTAAACATCGGCCTCGAGAAAAAAACGTAATTTATAAGACCATTGACGGCCAAGTTATTGTTGAGGATGAGTTCCTCAATTTTTATTGCGGTCAAAATTAAAACAATGACCCAGGACGAACTCGTCCTTGTTGCCTCAAACACTTTCAACTCAGAGTGGATTGAGTCCTCGAAAAAGGTACTGTTTGAACTTTGTCCTGACTCCAAACAACGGTGCGTGGGCTTTAAAGGCAACCAGAAGGACGCTAACAATATCAAAAGCTGTTTGAAAGTCCTAAATAAAGTTCGTCTCTCACTATCTAGATGAGCTGCCTCCGGTGACATTTAATAACCTGGATGTCTCAAGCCTGCTTAGTAAGATGGAGAGGATATACAGTGAGATCTTTACAATACAAGATGGCGCCGCGGATGGACGCCTCGGAACTTTGCTCCCCAGTACTAGTTAAATTTTTACTTTTTTGCTTAGTTTTCTGCACTCCCTCTGCTATTAAAATTAGCAGAGAGGTAATCCTACAAATAGGGACATCCAGTGCCGGACTTTTTTCACCGGTTTTTAATAATACAGACTGCTTTTTGGAGATTCTGACCGGAGGAGCAGCAGCAATCTGTGGATTTACATGGAGACGCAGACGTGGGAAACGTGCTGGTGTGCTGGTTAAGTTGCGGCAGCGAGGATTACGCACCGCTCTCCCATCCATACACCTGGGGAACGTCCGCTCTCTGTCTAATAAAATGGAAGAATTGCTCCTTCTCCTATCAAAGAACTCGGACTTTCACCGTTCTGCCGCCTTTTTGCTTCACTGAAACCTGGTCCAGTGAACTCATCCCGGACAGCGCACTACAGCTGCCGCGCTTCCAGCTGTTCCGAGCGGACCGCTGCGCGGAACTGTCTGGGAAATCAAAGGGAGGAGGAACGTGTTTCTACATTAACGAAGGTTGGTGTACAGATGTCACAGTGTTAAAGAAGACATGCAGCCCTCACCTGGAGTCGTTCTTCATAAACTGTAAACCATTTTATTCACCGCGGGAGTTCGCCTCGTTTGTGCTGGTCGCTGTATACATTCCACCGCAGGCGTGTGTAACGGAGGCGTTACATCACCTCGCCGACCAGATCACAGACGTGGAGAAAACTCACCCGGACTCCCTGCTAATCATTCTCGGGGATTTTAATAGAGCAAATCTCAAACTCGAACTGCCTAAATATAGACAACACGTGACGTGTCCCACCAAGGACATGAACACTTTAGACCACTGCTACACCACAATAAAGAATGCATATCGCTCTGTCCCCCGTGCTGCTTTTGGACTTTCTGACCACTGCCTGGTCCACCTCATCCCATCTTACAAGCAGAAGCTGAAATCTGCTAAGCCTGTAGTAAGAACTGTAAAGAGATGGACTGATGAGTCAAAGTTGCAGTTACAGGCCTGCTTTGACTGCACTGATTGAGGCGTCTTTGAAGCAGCAGCCTCAGACCTGGACGAACTGACTGACACTGTGACATTATACATCAGCTTTTGTGAGGACATGTGTATGCAGACCAAAACCTTCTGCACGTTCAACAACAACAAACTATGGTTCACTGCAGAACTGAGACGGCTACGCCAGGACAAGGAGGAGGCCTACAGGAGTGGGGATCGGGACCTGTACAAGCAGGCCAGGAACAAGCTGACAAAGGAGATCAAGGCACCAAAAAAAGGAACTACAGTGTAAAACTGAAGGAGCGTTTTTCTGCCAACGACTCTTCTGCAGTTTGGAAGGGCCTGCAGACCATTACCAACTACAGGAGACCATCCCCCCACCCTGTGGGGAGCCCCCGCCTGGATTCTGCATTCAACACCATCGTTCCACAGCTCCTCCACCAAAAACTGTCCCAGCTCTCCGTGCCTCCACCCACCTGTCAGTGGATCCCCAGTTTCCTGACTGACAGGAGGCAGCAGGTGAAACTGGGTAACTTCATATCCAGCACCCGGTCCCTCAGCATTGGCGCCCCCCAGGGATGTGTTCTCTCCGCACTGCTCTTCTCCCTTTACACCACTGATTGCACGTCAAGAGACCCTTCTGTGAAACTCCTGAAGTTTGCAGATGACACCACCATCATTGGACTCATCCGTGACGGCGACGAGTCTGCGTACAGAAGGGAAGTGGAACAGCTGGTCCTCTGGTGCAGTCAGAACCATCTGGAGCTAAACCCGCTGGGTATGGGCCTCTCCTGAACCACAAAAAGCTTACCAACGCGAGGTATAAATGTGCAGTTCGTTATATCAGCAAATATGAGCAAGTAATGAGAGCTCAATCTATGGCTGAGAAGCTTCTTGGAAGCTATGTTACTGGCTTCTGGAAGGAGGTGAGAGCAATGAACAGGGTCAGTACTTTGTTACCAACTGCAGTTGAGGGAGTATCTGGAACCTATTAAACAGCTGAGCTGTGGAAGCAACATTATTCTGAACTATTCAACTGCGTAAAAAGTGATATTTACCAAGTTGGCATTGTTGCCAAGAGTGACACTGTGGGAATCACATGTCGAGAAGTGAAACAAGCAATTACACAGCTCGCTGATACAAAGCATGTGGCTTAGATCAGATTACTGCAGAGCACCTCAAATTTGCAAGTCCTAGGGCTGCGGCTCTTCTTGCAATCTGCTTCACAGGCTTTATGACTCATGGTCTATTGCCACACTCCATGTTGTCTGTCAACTTGGTGCCTGTCATCAAGGATAAAGCTGGTAAGGTGGGGAGCTTTGATAACTATAGACCAATTGCTTTAGCCAGTGTGTTATCCAAAGTCCTAGAAAGAATTTTATTTGATAAACTAAGCAGTCATATTAATACCACTGACAACCAGTTTGGGTTTAAGGCTAAACATGGTACTGACATATGTATCTATGCCCTGAAGGAAATGGTTGGAAAGTATAAAAGACAGAACTCGTCAGTTTTAATCTGTTTTATTGATGCATCCAAGGCTTTTGATAGGGTCAATCATTTTAAGTTGTTCACAAAGCTCAGACAAAAAGGTGTGCCTAACAGCATAATTAGGATTCTGGCATATTCGTATACCAATCAGAGCATGCAGGTTAAGAGGGAGAATACAGTCTCTACACCATTTAGCGTGGGTAATGGGGTCCGCCAGGGGGGTTTACTCTCACCTGCTCTTTTTAATATATATATGAATGACCTATCTCATCAGCTAGGAGCCATTAATACAGGATGTATGGTTGGCAACACCCTTGTTAACCACCTACTGTATGCCGATGATTTGATTATTTTTTCTCCCAGCAGTGCGGGGCTTCAAGAGATGCTGAACATATGTACTGAGTATGGTGCTAAATTTGATGTTAAATACAATAGTAAAAAGAGTGGTGTGCTGATCTGCAAAACAAAAGGAGATAAGGAGTTAATATTTCCAACCTTTCACCTTGCAGGGCAAGCTTTAACTGTAGGTAATAAAACAAAATATTTAGGACACATTATCACAGATCAAATGTGTGATGACGATGACATCTATAGGCAACGCCGCATGTTATATGCGCAAGCTAACATGTTGGTTAGGAAATTTCACACGTGCTCTGATCAAGTTAAGATTAGCCTGTTTAAAGCATACTCTACTCCTTTGTATACTGCCCATTTATGGACTAGGTTTACAAAGTCTAGTATCCAGAAGCTCCAGATTGCTTACAATGATGGGCTGCGAATACTGCTTAAAAAACCTAGGTGGAGCAGTGCAAGTGAATTATTCTGTAGGGTAGGAGTCAACACATTCCAAGCACTGCTGAGAAACCTAATCTACAAATTCATTTGCAGAGTGAATGGTTCATGTAACCTTATCATTATGATGTTGTCAAACCCAAGTTTTAGTGCTGTGCGATACCAGTCATCCTTGTGGAAACACTGGTATCATTGCCTTTTTTAACTGTTCTGTTGTATGTCTATGTGCTGTTATTGTTATGTATATTTATTGGACCATGAGTCTGGAAATAAAGTTGATTGATTGATTGATTGATTGATTGATTGATTGATTGATCAATACGGTACCGGTGGAAGATATCCGTCAGGTTTTAATGAACATGGTTCAGACTTCGATTATCACCATTTCAAAAAAAATAAAAAAAACAACCCAAAAGCTGTTTAAAAAAACACAAATACACACAAGGCAATTTTTATTTTTATTAATTTATTTACTGCAAGCTTAATAAAGTCACATTAACGTACTTGCCGTAAATTTACAGAGAAATAGATCAGAAGTGGCATGAATGTCGGATCCGTCTCTCTGGCTGCTGTTTGGAGGGACTTTTGACAAGATCTCGATATAGGCCACTCCAGACATGTCCATCCCACCACACTTGTAAAAAGAATACATTGATGCTCGTCAACCGTCAAGCCGAAGGGAAAAGTACTTCCGGTTTCTAAAAACAAAAGTGCGTCTTATTAATTGTTTTTGAGCGTTTATATTTTCATTATTTGAGCGACCAAAACTCCATAAAAGTAAGTGTAATTTTAAGTTTACGAATGTTGTTTTTAACTATAGAAATACATAAAAAAAACGGGTATGAGAGAGTTTTTATGATCAAGGCCATGTACACAAGCAGCTGTGTTTCATAAATATTTTCCTCCCATCCTTTAAAAAAAAAAAGTGAGCTCATCCCGCATATGTTTACAATAGGGAGTTACACTATTTTTATAAGAATGTTGTTTACATTTTTTTTAAAATGTGGTTTAAAGTATACTTGCGCTTCTAATCACGCTGCGATACACATTTAACCCTGCCTGCCTCTCATTTCTCTTCTGTCTACTTCGTTTTTGCGATCAGTTCGGACCTTTGCGTGCGTTTCGCTCGCTCACCTCGCTCTATGTCTTCACTTCATCGTACCCAGCATGGATGTCCTCACGCTCGGGGCGTCGATCCGTCCGAGGAGCGTTACGTCCCCGGCCATATATCCACAGGGGCTTCTCCTCAGCCCTCGGTCCGCCATGCTTCTCACCGTGTGCGGCTCCCCTCGAGCCAGCCGGATCCCGATCCATCTCCCCCGGCTTCGGCCTCTTCTTCTCAGAACTCCCAGTGGGAGTTCCCACGCTGCTTGCCTCTACCTCTGGTGGCTGCTCGGGCCACCCTCATTCTTCTGCTTCACCTGCCTCACCTCGGAGCTTCATCCTCCGACTCGAGCTATCTCCTCAGCACCTTTTGGCCGCGGCTTGGGCTCACCCGCCCCAGGCCGCTCCTCCTCCATCCCTTCACGGCTTGTGCCAGGCTTCAGCGCCTCGCGCCCGGGCATCCCCTCGCACTGGCCGCTTCTGACGCCGCTCCGACATGTCCGGCTGGACAGTTGCGCGACTCTCGGTGTACTTTGTGGCCCAGGGGGATCCCCTTCAGCCGCTCCTCTTACAACGCTTCAGGCTTCTCTTTTCGTCTCCTCCGCCCAGTGCAACCCCTGTTCCGTCCATAGCTTCCCGCTTCCGCCGTTCAAAGGTTCCTCATAGGGCTGATCTTCCGTTGACACGGTTCCCTTCTCCGTGGCTTCGGCCCAACCATCCACGGTGCCCACTGCTCGGGGAAAGCTATCAAGTCGCCCTGCACCGAGTAATCTGGTGGGACGGTAAACCATCATTCCTTGGACTCAAGAAATTGCATTAAAAGCCTGAATGGTCTATGTAAACATGCCATTCAGATTACTCTGACCCTATCAAATTTATTCGGATCAAATTTCCTTCCGATCGAGAGGTTATTTATTCCAATAGTTTGTTAGTTAACGGCGCATGTTAAATCCCATTCCAAATGCAGGTCTTTCCTACAGAAGTCTGTTAAGTCATGCATTGAAATCCGTCATCTCAAATAAAGGGATTTAGTTCATAATTCGATTGCATGCATAAGAATGAAGGTTCGAGCATAAAAAATATATATATATAAATGAATAAATAAAAACCGTGACATAAATAAATGAAATAACATCAGTCCTCCACCTCAAATTGGCACAGCCATGGTTGTTTGCAGCAGAGAGCCTCTTCTACGCCGTTTTCTGTGTTTTAGATAGTTCTGCACATGTCTACAAGATTCATGCTTTTCAGAAATGCAGCTCACCTAAACGCCCATGGTCGCAATTCTCAATTCTTATCCACTCAGAAAATGCAGCCATTATGGAAATTATTGATAAAGATCGATCTCATCCACCCACCATCAGGCAGCTCATCCGCACTCTCTCCCCATCAGCCCAACATCAGTTCACTCTATGCAGCTTCTGTCCCCGGTTAGCTTAACCGAAATGCTGATTCTCTTTTCAGAAATTCAGAGCCTTGGCTCGACCTCACCACCGCATCTCAGAAGTCCATCTTCAACAGTCTCTCACCCGATATTCGGATCATAGGCTCCGACTGCAGATCTCAACTAAACTCCATACCTAACATTTTCAGCCACAATCTTCAATTGCCTCCTCAGCGTCATGACCTCACCGCAATTCGGAAGTCCATCTTGGACAGTCTTTCACCTGGCACCCTCTCTGTCTACCTGTCCGGCTGGAACATCTTCGAGGCCTCTCACGTAACGTACGGTCTTTCATTCTTATTCTCCCGCCAACCTGCCAGCCCGTCTCACTCCAGTTCAATCATATTTACACTACATGTATTTATATAAATTAGAATCTGCGTAGCTACAATAAAATCTTATTTCTCAGATCAGCTGCTTCATTAAGCTGGCGACAGGTAGCCCCTGTCCAGCCCTCGATCATAGCCACATATGCTATCGAAAGGTTTTAAAAGCTAGAACCTCCCTCAGCTACACATCGCTTACGCTCACCTCCAACCTTTTCACCCTTTGCATTCTTATGTTTCGCTCCTGCTATCTATCCCATTCATCAACCTATCTCCTCAGTCCACCCTCCTGCTCGCCTGCTTCAGTTTCCTGTGTTGTTCCGAGTTCGCCCCCTCTTCAACCATACACGACTATGCATTCATCCCAGTTTCTGGCATCTCATTTCAATCAGGACACCCTCATTTGCATCCTATGCTGAAGCAAAACAGACCAGCTCTGCATTTCCGTCCGAATCTACCTATTCCGCCTCAGTTCTAACTTCAGCCCCTTACAAACCAATCCCTGCTATATTAGGTCCTGATTATCTGCTAACACCTCATCATTTGACCCGCTTCTCGTTTCAGAATAAGGTAAGTACAAAGCCCGGTAAGTATAAAGTTCTTGATAATCAAGCTATATTCTTAATCTAATCTGATTGTTCCTAACAGAGCTGTGATTGAAACTACTGGCCTTGTTTCTCTCAGCGTTTTTCTCTTCATAGAAGCTCCATCCGCTTATTGGTTAGCATCTGCTCAGATGATGCTCACAGTGACTGAGCATCCTCCATGATCTCTTTTGTCTTCTCAGACCCCCAGACGGTCGCGGCAGATGACCGCTTGTACTGAGCCAGGTTCTGCCAGAGGTTTCTTCCCGTTAAAGGGGAGATTTTCCTCTCCACAGTCGCTTCATACTTGCTCAGTATGAGGGCTTGCTGAATGGATTGCCGTGATTGCAGGTCTGCATCAATGCGACCAGACCCCATGTCAACGGTTTCATGCAATCTGCTGGGGTTCCTTTCACAGAAAACTTTGTGAATCGGCGCTATACAGAAAGGTGAATCAAATAGCCCTGTTATCAGGTTCTGATTCACTAGTCGCTCTCGCCAGATTCTCCGCCATTCCAGTATCTCACCCGAGTTCTTTCCATCAATTCAGTCTGCATTGGCACCTCAGCCGCCTGATCAGGGATTGCAAAAATCATCCAATTTTAAGCAGTCAGTCCCATTTCCTGCATTGAGCCTACATCTGCAATGGTTTGGATTATCTGTGCCGCGCCCATTCACTGCAGGGCTAGTCTCTCCAGACCTTTTTGGGGTTCGGACCTCAGTCCCTGTAAACCATCCCGTTACGTTCAGTCCCGGTTATCCGCTAATGCCTCACAATTTAAGCCGCGGTTCATCACCGAATCGAAGGCCCAGCTACCCGGTTCTGGTTCTTGAATCCCCGTCATCAGATTTTCCGCTGGTCCGGCATCTCCCCCATAATTCTCCTCCATTCATTCCATTCACATAGGTGCTGCTACCTCAGTCGCCCATTCAGGGATCTCTGACATTAATCCAGAGTCTAGCCTCCTGGCACTCTTCAGCATATCGATCCGAAATAATCTGATCTATGCCATGTGCATTCGCTTCTCAGTTAATCACTTTATCAAGACCTTTTTTGGGGTCCTGAGCAGGCTCGGAAAGACTATTTTCCTGAAGACTGCGTCCCCATACTGAGTCTTCCTCCAGGTCTCCGACAATATCTCTTCCCAGACCTTTTGATTATTCACGCCTTCAATGAACTGTTAAAATTCAGAATCTGTAGCATTGTTTTTGTTTGTGAATAGTTAATTCCATCCGTACTGTGGTCCTAGCTAGTGAAATGAGCCCTAAACTCGTGCGGACCAATACCAAACCACGTAGGTGTGGGATCATTAGAGGTGCTCTAAATCAGGAGTCCATTACCAAAAACAAACAAACAAACACACAAAAAAACACTGCAACAAATCCATGCAAACATATGGCCCTGCAAATAGTATCACGAATAAAGAAAATGCAAATTACACTCGCAGCTAAATCATCTTGTGGACAACCAAGGAGCTCTGCGTAAATCATCCCACTATTTGGACCTTTTTGTAGACTGCGCAGCCCATCCTAACAAATATCTATTTTCATTTAATCAATGGCTGTCTCTTAATCTTTTTAAAGTCTAAACTAATTCTAAGCTTTTTGTCAAATAATAATTACTTTAATAACCTTTCATGTTTTTTCTATTACAGATTAAAATCCATGGGATCAAGGCCTTTAGGACGCCTATCTGAACTAAGAAGAATCTTACGGTCTTCTGATCGAGATACTTTACTATAATCTAATACGAAAAACATTTGGTTTTACTGTTGATATTAAACATGAAGAAAAATATGCCATTTGGAATTGGAATAAAACTACATAAATTTCTGATAAGAGATGACTAAAAATCAACATCTTTACATTTAGCAATGCTCGCATGTATGTTGAAGGCTATTTTTCAGTTTGCCTAATTTCAGAGACTATTAATTGCATGAAAAAAATTGGCATTTCCTCATTAGACCATATGATCACAAAAAATGTAAATCATTGGTTGTCAAATAAAGCAAAATTTAAACATTATTGATACAAAATGTCCTGTGGCAGATGTTTCAGTTTGGTACAAAAAAAAAAGAACATTTTAAGTTATTTTATATTGCTCATGTGGTTGTGTATGTGCCATGGTTGTTTTTTTGTTAAAAGAAAAATAAATTTGTTCAACATTTGTTGTTTATTCTGTTTCTGGAAAGAACTTATAACCATAAACCCAAAACGGATTAATGCTGTAATTCCTTCTTGTGAACCACATCCTAGAAACTTGGCTAAGAAACATTGACTTCAAGGAGGAGAAAGGGGAGGCTTGAAAACCTAAAAATACCATCTCAACTGTGAAGGACAGTAGTAGCAGTGGTAGTAGAATCTGCTGTGTTTTGCTGCAGAAGGGTGTAGTGCACTTCACAAAATAGATGCAATCGTACGGCCAGTAAGTTAAACCCGGATCCCAAATTTATATTTTAAATGGACACTGACCCTAAGTCTCCCTTTTAGTTACAACGTTCTAATCCTTTGGAAAAGTTCAGACAAGAAGTTAAGATGGTGTTGTGGAACAATAGGTAGCATTTGACTCTAAATAATTATGAATAATTGCTTCTGGGAAATTATTAATAAAATATGGCACAATGTTGTGAACTAGGAAAAAAAAATAAGAGCTAAATAGTTCAGTTTCTGTCAACATTTATGATCACTTTCCTGATAAGGCTGAGATAATTAAACAAAAGACAAAAGAATGCATTCTTGACGTCCATTGAACAGCAAGTTATCACATGTGTATGTGGTATAATAAGATATAAGAGTTTACTAATGAAAAAAAAAAAGTCAAAATACGTTAATCAAACAACACACAACACAATAAAGTAAAGGTTGTATGAAACGGTTCGGAAGTGAAACTTAAGTTAGTTTAAACTAACTGTGAGTAGTTTAAGACACCACTTTTGGTTTATGTCCAAACGAATGCACAATGCAAATTAAGTACAAAAACCTTTGTTGGAGGAAGTAATGTTTCATTTAATAATTTTTTTGATTAAGAAATCAATAACCTTTGGAGAATTAATTTTATTTTATGGATAGGTCACTGCAGACATTGTATCTAATTGATTATTTTGACATATTAAAGGAACAGTGTGTCATTTTTAGCATTAAACGGGAAGTCGTTTTTTTTCAACCTGGACCTTATTTATACCATGCATTACGTTCACCTACTTGGGATAGATACAGACCTAATCTTGGTGGATTCTTAAAGGAAAAGTCTAGTTGTTTTTTTTACCTGGACCTTATTTTTAGCAAATATTACATTCATTTACTCACCCCGACACATTGGGAACCATTTGGAGTCCTTTGGGAGAAATGTATATGCAGTTGCGATCAGCTTATATCCATAAAATGGGAATTAATAAAGGCATGCAAACTGCCGTCTCTAAATGAGGCATTATTTAGCTTAAAACTCTTTAATTTAACAAAAGTTTTTTTTATTATAAATAGCTATGACTACTCCCCTCAGAGTTTGGTGCGTCTTGGAAGTGCTTCTTTATGTCTTTCAGGTGTTACAGGCATTAATTCCAACTTAGAACAAGCTGCGATTTCATTGACTTTATTGTAGTGCCCCATTGCATTTGTAGTCTGAGCAGGATTTTCAGTCTGTGCTATATGACGGTCTTAGTCCACTTGATAATTTTGTTGGTGCAATTTGGAAACAGGCAAGCGCAAATGCAGAGTGAAAGCGTTGCTCAAACTACAACTGTCATGGTGGACAACAGCGACGTAATTCCGATTGTATGAGATATTCATTAATTTTGTCAACGAAATTGTTTTTGTTTTTTCTTAGTTTAGAGGTGGTTGACATTTTTTGACATTTTATGTGAAACATATATGATTTAATTTTAAACTTGAAATGAAATTATTTCAATTCAATTCTAGTTGCTTATTTGTACATACTTTGTGCTTCCAGCTCATAAAACCCCCCAAAACAGGAATTCAGTTTTACTTATCAGCTGTGGGTCCTGAATCTATAATCTACCAATTTTTAATGTTTTGAATGGAATTAAGGAAATAAGTAAATTTTTTCATATTTAAATTTTTGGAAAAGGGTCTGTACTGCTTAACTTTATCAATTGCTGTGCTGAGTCCTTGCTGTACTGAGACTGTCTAGTTCGTCATTTAAACCAAAATTGAGCTCATCCCGAAGAAGTGAGTAATCCAAGTACTCAGACAATACAGGGGGAAATAACTATGTAAGAATGAGAGATTATCAACATTTGGGCATTATACACTGACAATTCATACTCATAGACCATTTTTTAAATTGTTAATTAATCGCTTGGTTCTGTAACTGTGTCTAATAACATTCTTATTCATTAATTGTGCAACTGATTTAAGATGATCTGCAGCTGAGGTAGATTTATGAGTATCTTGTAATAAAACATCTGCCTGCAGTGTTTTAAGCTTGTTACAAATCATAATTCTTTTCTTTCTGGTACCACTCCCATGAACATTCCATGTGACAAACCTTAGTGTAACTACAGTTGTACATGTGTGGCTAAAGCTGGACAGTGCAAGTCAGACTAGAAAAAAATAAACAAAACTGAAATCATAGTTAGTGCCTGAGCTTTCCTTTGTGAAAGTCCAGAAGCAAAGACATAGCAAAGAGAAAAATAGAAAAAAACTTAGGATGGTGTTGGGGATGAGAGGGGTGAGAGACAGATGGTCATGTTATGAAAAATTTAATGAAACGTGTGTGTGTGGGCCACAGAGGGATCTACTGGTCCCTGAACAGCTAACCATTAACATGCTGTTTATCCACAGCCACCTGAGCTGGTGGCTTAAGCGATATATTATTTCCTGTTTAGGAATAAAACTCATTTTCTATCCAGGATCTCTTTCTGATATTGACTGTTAACGCTCTTTCAGGCGAGAGGCACTGTACACTTTGGACAGGTCGCAAATGCCTGGAAATTCCTTCCAGGTTGTTTTTTTTATTTTTTTATTTTAGAATAGAATGTTACATTAAACGTTAAAAACATTTTGTAATAATTGATCAAATTCTCGTTTTTGCAAACAAAGCCTTACATTTTAACATGTCTGCACACTTTTCAAAGCCACTGTAAATACACCCTCGTCGAGAAATTCAGTTATAAAAAATTATCAAATGTTGCTTGTTTTCATCAATTTCTTCATAAATCCTGATAGTCTGCTTTGCTCCTTCGAATAACTTTTTTCACTCTTTTCACTTAAAATTATAAATCTTGAGAGTGGATTAAAAAAACAAATCTAACTTTAATTAGGCTATATGCTGAAAATATTATTATAATTCTTTAAAACATCCAAGCTCATAATAACCATACACCAAGCTGCTGTAAATATTGTTACATCGGAAATACTATTGACAATGTTTCGGGGAATCCTGTTATTTAAGTCGTTATGCGTGTGTTATACTTTTATACCCAAGTTGAATCCTTGTGTTCACATGATTTCCATAGAGGTAAAGAAAATTGACCTACTGACAAATGCGGAATAAATATAAATAAAAACAATAATATTTTACATGTTTTTATTAATATTTTAAAGCAACATTACATTCATCAAGACATTTCACATAGACATAACAATGTCTTTCTATCTGTCTCAAAAACCATTGGATTTTCTCAATTCTACCCTCCATTGGGTGTTTCCTTGAAGATGAATTATCTAAAACAAAGAAATACCTTGCAAGACTCTTCACTGGCCAGGAAGAGACAAAGCGAAACTATAGTTACAGCATTAGTCAAGGTGTTCAAGCTGAATGTTGTTGAACCTCTGGCTTCAATAATCACTGCACAACTCCTCACTCGAGTCACCTGTATTGGAGAAGGTTGGAAAAACTGTTACTTACTGGATATGAAATCATCTTTGTTATTGTGATTCATCCCTAAAAACTGACTGCAGATCAAAGAATATCAAGAATTGTTCAAAATGCTCTGAAAAATATATGTAGATGAGGTAACTTAAAAAAATTAATAAAAAAAAGACTGGATTGTCTCTATTACATCACTCCTGAAGCATGTCAGGACTCTTGCCTCTGGCACGTGTGACGTAACCGCTAAAAAAAAGATTAAAAACAGAGGTCTCAGAAAACATTTTCACGTACCAGGCCCCCAGTCTATATAATATGCACCTTTCTGCTTTCTAATGGGGCAATGAAGCCTTTAAAATTGCCCCAGATGGGACCGTCTCTTTACAGAGACAGAACCAAAGAGCTGCCACAGATTCAGTGCTGTGGTAAAATATATTTCCTATGCACTTTATGTTTGTCTCTGAGGTAAAACTGATCTTAAATGCATGTTTTAACATTACCATTGCAACCTAAAGAGGTTAAGGAAGCAGAAAGGTCAGGTTGTTAGCGCAATGATACAGAAATACCGCTAATAAAGTTGCAAGAATACATTTGATTTTGATTTATTATTACATGAAAAAATTTTTAAAAACGTTTATACCGGTTGTCACATTTTATTTTGTTTTATTTATCTGCTTTAAAGGCTAGTCCATAGTCGCTGTGTGGTGGAAAAAAAGGTGGGGATCACTGACATAAGTATTTAAATCTGAAAAATGTTCTGTTTATCTTGTGGCAAAATTCACAAGTGATCAACAAATACAGCTGATTTTCTCTAGCCAATCATAGCTAAACATACTGAAAAAAAAAAAGAGAGAGAGACAAATAACCCTTATTTCTGGATGTAACAAACCGTTCAGTGAAGAATTAACAAACATTTTCTTGAACATCTGTTTTTTTCATACCCTCATTGGTTCTGGAACTAATTTTAAAATTCTTCCTCCTATCTGTAAAGCCCTTAAGAACAAAGATCTTATCAGAAATCGGATCCACATACCAACTCAGTCAAGCAGTTGAGGATTATCTTAAAACTTTTTCTTTGCTTGATACATGGCAATATTTTTAACCTTCTGAAACTTATCGACACCTTTTCTTGGAACCATTATGGGGCTGATTTATCAAGAGATTCCTGATAATGACCGCAAAATTGCATGCAGAAATAAAAGTTGCGCGAGTAGGCTGTCCTTAATTTGCGGGTGATTTACTAAGATTGTATGAGCAATTCTCAGCAGGCGCAAGCAACAGTATTCAAATGAGGAGTTTGCAGACGCTAATGCGAGCTGCACCACGGCTAGAGAGAGGAGGAATAATGCGCATAGATCCATGTTGCGTCTTTGGCACAAAAATTAGGATAAATGCTGTGAATTTTGTTTTTCCTTTGTGAGTTAAAAAATGGAATTCATGCGATGTACATGCGCTGATGTCTGCTGCATACACACCTCATATTGGAGGGTTAGATTGATTAAAACTGCAGCATGTCTGAATTTTGATTTTAAAATGTCATATATAATGCCAATTATTATTGTGGTATTGTATATGATTAGGCAAGGCAACGCAATTTTATTTGTATAGCACACTTTCAACACAAGGTAATTCAACTGAATTCAATGAAAAGCTCACAGTTCTTCCTTCCACTAGCGGATCTTGCTGAAAACCTCAGTTCTTAATTAAAAATAAAACACAAGAAAGCATTTACAGTAATCAAGACTATAATTTCCGGTGTAAATTAAAAACAAGGAAGTAAAAACAGTTACTCATATGGGAGTCAAAAAACATAAGTTTTAATTTTATTCTTAGAAGAGTTCAATGTCTCTGCAGCTTTGCTTCCTCCTGGTAGTTTGTTCCAGATATGAGGAGCATAGAAACTGAAAGCTGCTTCCCCATGTTTGGTTCTGGTTCTATGGACGATCAGTAAAGTAGAGCTGGAGGACCTGAGTGATCTGGATAGTTTGCACCATGATAGCAGATCTCTAATGTACTCTGGTGCTAATCCATTCAATGATTTATAAACTAATAAAAGCAAATTGAAGTCTATTCTCTGAGCTACAGGGAGCGAGTGTAAGGACTTTAGAACTGGGGTGATGTGTTCTACTTTCTTGGTTCTAGTGAGAACACGAGCAGCAGCGTTCTGGATCACCTGCAGCTGTCTGATTGATTTTTTAGGTAGACTTGTGAAGATACTGTTACAATAATAAAGGAGGCTAGATATAAACGCATGGATGAGTTTTTCTAGGTATCCTTGTGTCATCATTCATTTAATCCTAGAAAAGTTCCTCAGGTGATAGAAAGCTGACCTTGTGATGGGGAAAAATAGTATAAAACATTACTTTGGGATCTACGAAATGTATTGGTGACTTTATTATAACCGCTTTGAAGTGTTGTTATTGCTTAAAGAGATGTTTGTCATGTGCATACAAGTTAGTTAGATAGAAACAGGAACTTTAGAATAGGATGTTAAACCTTTGCACCCAAACTAGTGGAGAAAAACAGGATATGGAGGATGTCTGGACTGCAAAAGATTAGGGCAATAGATTAGGAAATGTATAGAAAATAGTATACATTGTATAATGAAATTGTTTAAGTCATTTTATGATTTCTTTAAATCATAGAAACCTATCTTGTAACATTCATTGTTTCTTTTTTAATAGATTTTAATATTGGCGTCATTAACTCTACATTTGAGAACCAGAAAGTTATAAGCATTAAAAACGGAAGTAACCTTAATCTAACGATCATTTCAAAGATATATAAAACTTTGATTGATAAATAAAATCCCAAACCATGGTTTGAAGAAGATGTTGATGATATTTTATGTCTTTATTTTTCTTATAGTATAACCCTTTTGTTAAATCAGTATTATCCAAAAGTGACTTGTTGTAAGAGTTTGTATTAATATGGATGATATATGTCATGATTTCTTTTTATTTCAGGTCATCCTTATGTGTTTGTAATCTATATTCTTTCAATTGAGTGTAGCATTTAACTTTTAATAGTGAAGTATTTTTCTTTGAACTTAACATATGACAGGAAAGCACAGGCCTAGTTGGCAGGAAGCCTTACCACACAATTGACAATGGAAGGATGCAGATAAAAACGGTCAGCAGAAAATCTAGTTAGAGCTGGTTTGTAAAGTCACATTTAAGTAGAATAACAGCAAGGTAATTAATTAGGCATGCACAACCCACCAACAATATGAATGGACCAATAAGGTTACTTTGTGTGTATGCATAAATAATGTTGTCTATTTTTGATTTGTTGAAGATGTTTAAACCACTCCTTTGTGTTCATGATTATTCAATGCTGTTTTAATAAAAGCCAAGGCACACCTCATGTTCTTTGCTCAGCTGGGGGTTTTCTTTCCAACAGCTGGGCCCGCTCATGAGTGATTTTCTGGCAAATAGCAGTAATTGTGTGATGTGTTTTTATTGTACCTCTTGCAGAAATTCAACGAACACGCTGGAAGGATTTGGGGATCTGGTGGTTCTTAGTTAGTTCACTGACACCATAGTGAGTTGGTTTGCAGGAATCCTATTTTGACTGAAAATTCCTTCCACAACACTTGTTATAGCCTTTATGTGACCCTGGAGGTTCAATTCCAGAGTCCATTATTACACCTAGATTTTTGGCCTGGTTGGTAGTTTCTAGTTGGGCCTGTTTAAACTGATTACTGATATATACACGATCTTTTTTGGGTCCGAAGATAAGTACTTCAGTTTTGTTTTTGTTCAGTTGGAAGAAATTATGGGACATCCAGTTGTTAATTTGATCAATGGATTTATTGAGGATTTGGACAGGTTCAACATCACCTGGTGACATTGAGATATAAAGCTGAGTGTCGTCAGCATAGTTGTTAACATTATTTATAGGAGGGGCCCTAGGATGGAACCCTGGGGGACCCCACATGTGATTTCTGTGTTTTGTGATGAGAATTGGGTAATTGACACAAAGAAGTTCCTATTCTTGAGGTAGGATTTGAAACAGTCGAGTGCCGTACCAGAGAGTCCGACCCAGCTCTCTAGACGTTTCAGTAATATATAATGATCAACGATGTCAAATGCCGCACTGAGGTCTAATAGTCTAATAGCCTGCAACAGCTACTTATTTGCCTATTCTCCTCCCAGTAATTTGCGTCTTCTTACAGAAAAGCCCAGATTGCATATTCATCAAGGGCAGAAGTGCTAAATGGATTGCGAGCATGTTGTTGTGGGTTTAAAAGGCACAATGTGCTCTGCGCCGTGTTTACAGATCAGACAGAGCCTGTTTTTGCGATGCTGTGCAGTTTGCGCAGGTTTTAACAAGCTAAAACCATTGATAAATCAGCCCCTATGTGTTTTCTGATATGGTTTTAAAAAAAAATGAAAACCATACTCAATGCATCAGTTTTACAGAAGTTATTGTCAGCCGAAAAATAACAACGAATGCAATGCTTTCCACTTTTTCAATGTTCCACTGTGGCTCCATGCACAGAAAGAGGAAGGAGTGCTGTATGCAATCAGCTGAGTTTTCTTCGTTTTACCGAATAACAACTTACAAGAGGAGTTACTGTACATAATGGCCCTTAAAACATTCATAAACCACAATTGCCTTTTCTTTCACGATTATCACTATAACCTGCTTCATTATTGGATGATTCAGCTACTTACTAGGATATAAAGAAGTACCTAGGTCAAACAAGAATTATTGATCACTAATCACTTAATGATCATTTTATGTAGCATCTGTCCTGTGTCTGGGGTATCTGATTTGGTGGTGCACTGGGTTCCGGCCTCAGCGCGGGGGCCCTTGGTGCGCTGGCGGTGCTCGGGGCCTCTCTTGTTGACGGGGAGGCGTTTACCATCTAGCACAGGCGCTCTCCCTAACGGGATGCGCTTGGAACGGGGGGGAGGATGTACGGGGAGAGGGTGGGCTAAACTCAGCCTGGGTGTCTAATGTCCTGTGTTTTGTGAATAGTCTGAATGTTGGGATGATTTAGGTCTCCCACTGGGATTGGGGCGGGTGGATTGCCCGAGTCCCTACGGGGCTCGGAGGTGCCGCTGCCGTGGGCCCCGACTTGACGTGCTGGGGCCTCCCATCCCTGATGGATCGGGCGGAATGGGGGTGCCTATTGGAGTCAGCAGGGGAGCTTGCTCCCTGGGGATGGCATGGTGTCACCTCAGTTATTTCCTCCCCATCCCCAATTGCCTCTGTCCACCTGCTCCTTCATTCTACCATTCACAAGGCCTTGGGACGTGGGCACATCACTGGGGTGCGGGATGGAGTTTCCATCTTCGCTACCCGGTGGCGGCCTGGGTCCCAATTTTACTGAGCAACTTGTAGACACTTGCAACATTTACATGACACATGCACATGTAGGGACCTGGCGGTGGATGCGCCTCGGCACTGGAGGCGGGGACCCTTATAAGGGGCCTCGCCTGTAGTGCCGGTGCCCACTGTTTAAATTTGAACAACACACAACAACAGCGCAATTGAGCAGGGTTCGGGGGTCTTTCCACATCCCTGTTCTTGGGACAATCAGGAGTTGGAGTTGGTGGAATATCAGGCTGTCTGGTCGGAGACCTGGGCTGATGGGCTACTCTTGCCGGGGTGGGGGCCTTGGCGGTCTGCTTGTCCTCGTCCCGGTGGGCAAGGGGTTCGTCTCCCGGGTGCAGGGGCAGGGTGCTCTGTTTGGGCGTCTGTCTCTGGGCCTGGGAGTATAGAGTATGTATGGGGGGCATGAATGAGTGTTCAGCGTCCTTTTTTCGTGTGTCTTGTATTTGTGAGAATGTGTGCGCATGAGAGGGAGGGTTCGTATGAGTGTTTCTTTCTGTCTATGTCTACTTGTCAGGTTGGGTGTTTGGCGGCCCTCTGGCCTGGTGCATCTTCTTCCCCTCCGTCACTCCCCGTCGAGGATGGATGCTCCTGCCCGCTGGTCGATGATGGTTCTCGATGCCTGTGGCCGGGGGTCCCAGTTGCGGCCTGGTCCTGGTGCATGCCTGGCTGGTCCTGGGTGGGCCGGTCTGTTGGGCGGCCGCTGTTTCGGGCCGACGTCCTCCTTGGATTGACTGGGGCACCTCTTATGGGGGAACCGGGTTGTAAGGTAGGTTGGTGCCGTTCGGTGGATCGAGGGGGACCGTGCCTGGCGCCCAGGCCTCCTGCCGGTTCCGGGAGTTCTGCTGCCTGGTCGGGTCATGTGGGGGGGCTGTACGGAATTGGCTGAACCACTGGTCTCAGCGCTCTGCGTGGGGCGTGATCTGGACCCGAGGACTGGTAGATCTGGATGCCGGCAGCGGGGGACCCCTATCGGCTGGTCCCTGGTCGGGGCCCTGCTGGGGGGCGGGGTGCTCCTGATCCCCGTGGCCTCCGGGTCCTGTTCCGGGCCCGCCCTGGCGTAGCAGGTTTCCGGCGGAGCCTGTGGGCTCGTCCCTGCGATCTCTCGGGCCCCAGCATTGCGGCTGGTGGGTGCTCCCCTGGGGCTTCCATCTGTTCCTCTCTTGGTGGGTGTTTGGCCCAGCCCTGGTATGCCTGCGTAGTATTGTGTTCATTAACCCATGCTTGTGTGTAGTGAATGTGTAATTCTTAGTTTATATTACTGGATCTGGACTATTGGGGTTGTTCTGTTCAGTTTGTTGTTTTTGTTTGTTTTGTATTACCGCTTCTCTGCCGACCGGCAGAGGCTGAGGACTGGGATGTTTTCTTGTGTTCTTTGTTTGCCTCCTTGTCTTGTGTCGTCGGTTCGCACCTCTGCTGGTCCTGTTTCTCTTCTTTACCTTGTTCCTTTCTTCCTTCTTGTCTCGGTTTCGTGTCCATGACTTCAGGAAATTGAACCCGCAGTAATCACTAATAAAGATTTTTCATCAAGTGGAGTATTAATAGTCTGCTAGGGAAAGTACATCTGTTGGGCTGGTATTTGGTACTCAGACTCAAATTCTGATACCTCCAACCTATTTTCAGAACTCTAGCAACAAACAAGGGACCAGATATCTTCAACCTAAGCACTTAGAAGTGGGCTTTTTTTCTATAGTTACACTCAACAAAAATGTAAACGCAACACCTTTGTTTCTGCTCCCATTTTTCATGAGATGGACTTAAAGATCTAAAATTCATTCCAGATACACAATATTACCATTTCTCTCAAACATTGTTCACTTCAAAACTCTATGCGAAGAAGATGTGTTGCACTGCATGAGGCAAATGTAGGTCACACCAGATACTGACCGGTTCTGAGTCCCCAGACCCCCAATTAAGCAAAAAACTGCACATTCCAGCGTGGCCTTTTATTGTGGGCAGTATAAGGTGCACCTGTGCACTAATCATGATGTCAGATCAGCATCTTGATGAGGCACACCTGTGAGGTGGGATGAATTATCTCAGCAAAGCAGAAGTGCTCCCTATCACACATTTAGACGGATTTGAGAACAATGTTTGATAGAAATGGTAATATTGTGTATCTGGAATGAATTTTAGATCTTTAAGTCCATCTCATGAAAAATGGGAGCAGAAACAAAGGTGTTGCGTTTATATTTTTGTTTAGTGTATTTAAGATACATTGAGAATAAGGTATGCTTAAGATAAATTCCTGTTAATACATGACATATTTCGCTTATCTTTTACCTGCTGAAGGCCAGTAAACACAGTGCTCCACATTGCAGACCTCCCAGTCAGTGTCATTGATGTAACACCAAGGTTCCTCCTCTCTTCCCAGCACATTCCGGCAAAAATTATTGTCTAAATCGCTGAGAATGACAAAAATAGCTTCTCTAAACCAAGGATTACTTGCCAATAATGTCAATTAAACATATGAAATAATTGTGATTAATATTAATCAGATGAAATTTCTTTACTAAAAAACACTATAATAGCTCAACCTAATATTGTTCAAACTGTTTATTGACACTAAATGAAGTCTCCTACCTGCAGGGATACTTTTGAGGTGTAAAGGGAGTCTCCGACCATCTCTTGCATTTATTGCCATTCTTAGTCACAGAGATTGTGCCACGGTATGCTTCGCCATTACCAGTTATACATTCCACCTCACGCGGAAAAGAACGTGGTTTCGATTCTGAAAATGGAAGACAGTTGAGTTTAGAGTTCACAGTAAGAAAACTTACACATACAATTAAACAATCATTTTTAAATGATCATTTAAATCTGTGCCACTGTGATGGACTGTCGACCTCTCCAGGGTGGATACTGCCTCTCATCCATGGGCTGCTGGAGATAGCCCCCCCCAAAAAAAACACTTACATGCCTATTTTAAAAATTTTGAACATCAAATTTACCCTAATATGCATTATTACACCATGTGGATACTGTTTTAGCACCACTGCAGAAGCCAACATCTATAGTCTTCCTTATTTCTACTCTGGGTATAGAGCCAATCCGTCCCAAAGATAATGAAAATCTTCGAATATTTTTGAAAAAGATGTCAGTGGTGAAAAGGAAAAATTCTCTGCAAATAATTGATTTAAATTACACAGAATAAATCTGTGGAATTTATTTATTGAGTTCCTCAAGGCTCTGGATGTTGTGGGGCTGTGTTGGTTGACGCGGCTGTGTAATATTGCGTGGACATTGGGGGAAGTTCCCTTGGATTGGCAGACGGGGGTGGTGGTCCCTCTTTAAATAGGGCGACCACACATTGTGTTCCAACTACAGGGGGATCACACTTCTGAGCCTCCCTTGTAAGGTCTATTCTGGGGTTCTGGAGAGGAGGGTCTGATGGATAGTCGAACCTCGGATTCAGCAGAAACAATGCGGTTTTCATTCTGGCTGTGGAACACTGGACCAGCTCTACATCCTCAGCAGGATCCTGGAGGGTGCGTGGGAGTTCGCCCAACCGGTCGACATGTCCCTCGGGGAGACCTGTGGGGGGTATTCCGGGAGTATGGGGCTGTTAGGTCCCTGTATAACCGGTGTCAGAGTTTGGTTCGCATTGCTGGCAGTTAGTCGGACTCGTTTCCAGTGAGAGTTGGACTCCGCCAAGGTTGCCCTTTGTCACCGATCCTGTTCATAACATTTATGGACAGGATTTCTAGGTGCAGCCAAGGTGTTGACGGGATCCGTTTTGGTGTCCTAAGGATCGGGTCGCTGCTTTTCGCAGATGATGTGGTCTTGTTGGCTTCATCTGTACGTGATCTACGGCTTTCACTAGACCTGTTCGCAGTCGAGTGTGAAGCGGCTGGGATGAGGATCAGCACCTCCAAATCCGAGACCATGGTCTTGAGCCAGAAAAGGGTAGGGTGCCTTCTTTGGGTCGGGTATGGGGTCCTTTTTCCCAGTGGAGGAGTTCACGAATTAGGGAAAAATGGAGCGGGAGATCGGTAGACGGATATGTAAGGCGTCTGCAGTTATATGGGCGCTGTACCGCTCTGTCATGGTGAAGAGAGAGCTGAGCCGAAAGGCGAAGCTCTCGATTTACCGGGCGATCTACGTTCTTACCCTCATCTATGGTCACGAACTGTGACCGAAAGAACAAGATCACGGATACAGCCGGCTGCAATGAGTCTCCTCCGCAGGGTAGCTGGGTTCTCCCTTAGAGATAGGGTGAGGAGCTCAGTCATCCGGAGGGGGCTTAGAGTAGAGTCGCTGCTCCTCCACATCGTGACGAACCAGTTGAGGTGGCTCGGGCATCTGGTCAGGATGCATCCTGGACACATCCCTGGTAAGGTGTTCCGGGCACGTCCCTGGGGAACCCTGGGGAAGACCCAGGACTCGCTAGGGGGAACTATGTCTCCTGGTTTGCTTGGGAACGCCTCAGGATTTCTCCCAAGGAGCTGGCCCAAGTGGCTGGGGAGAGGGAAGTCTGGGTCTTTCTGCTTAAGCTACTGCCCCCGCAATCCGACCCCGAATAAGTGGAAGAAGATGGATGAATGGATGGCTGTAGAATAAATCTGTGAATACAGAAACATGAATAGCAAGGGGTGCTCGGCAAACAAGCTAAAATGTTCCAAACACAAAATTGAAAGTGATCTAATAAATACAAAGATCCATGAATTATGACTGATTTTCCATGTCCAACCAGTGTTTGATATCCACAACCTTACCAGGTTTTTTGGTTGGACTATGCTGAAAACCAGTATCTTTTGCTGCCCTCCCGCCATTCTTACAGTTAGGGGCTCGTAAGATGACCAGAGGGTCGAAACTACCGCTCCGTCAGTCTTGGTCATTATATCCTTGGACAAGACACTTTACCTGCCTTAAGAATTGGTGGTGGTCAAAGGGCTTGGTTTGTCCGGCAGCCTCGCTTCTGTCAGTGTCCCCTAGGGCACCTGTGGCTACAGTGTAGCTTACCATCAACACTTTGTGAATGGGTGAATGACTAAATGTAGTGTGACGCACTTTGGGGTCCTCAGGATTTGATAAGTGCTATACAAGAACAAACCATTTATTATTTGTTGAAGCCATGGTTAATGTCATTCGGCCAGTTGCAGTGGCTCATCTAGGTCTGAAAGCTCCCTTAATTGCAGACCCATTTGCATAATTGGACATATGCAGGAATTGCAGAATTTTATGATAATGTATTTATTATTTTTAATTTTTTAATTCAACATTTTACATTATTGTAAATTGTTTAAAGAATTAATATAGAATTTTTTCATGAAAAGCTACTTTAAACCAAAAAAAAAAAAACACTCCATGAGGCTTTTTGAAGGGTGCAGAATGAAAGAAGAACATTTACTTAGAAAATTGTTCCAAATACATGGTCGGCACAGCTTGGCTGGCACTGGGAAAAATGGTAGAGTCAGCAAGCCAAGCAGCTGCTTCAGAGCCCTGGAGATATTATCTGTCTCAGAAGAGGGGTGACCGGAGAGGCATAGAAGGTGAAGTCTACACTAGATGCACCCACACCCAAAAAAAAACTTGTTGGGTGAACATAATAAAATTATTTTAGTTATTTCCACCCTACTGATTTGAGTTGAATTAGCAATAACGAATTTGTTGAGTGAACAAAATATAAACATGTTGGGTCAACCTAATACATTTAGGTTGCTGCAAGGCTCAACAATAAAAAGCAGGGGATGGGACTTTAACTCAGACTTGAACTGCCTTTTATTTTCTTTTTTTTTTCTTTTTTTTTCAGACTCAAACTGTTTTTTATTTTCAAGCCTTATGGCAACCTAAATGTATTAAGTTGACCAAACATGTTTACATTTAGTTCATGCAAAAAAAATTCTATATTGTTACATCAACCCAAATCAGTTGGGTGGAAATGACTTTCATAATTGTAGGGGTGACTATGGCTCAGAAGTCGGCCGTTCGTCTTGTAATCGGAAGGTTGTAAAGCCATGTTTATTTATTATAAGGTCGTTGTGGCCTTGGACAAGACACTTCACCCGTTGCCTACTGGTGGTGGTCAGAGGGCCAGGTGGCGCCAGTGTCCAGCAGTATCGCCTCTGTCAGTGCACCCCAGGGTAGCTGTAGCTTGCCATCATCTTTGTGTGAATGGGTGAATGTAGTTTAAAGCGCATTGGGATTGGTAGGGACTGAGTAAAGTGCTATACAAATGTAACCCTTATGGAAATTGGGTTAATATTTATTTATTTTAATTAGTATTATTATTACTTTTCGTTTTAAAAGGAAAAAGAGTGTTGGTTTTATCTTTGAAAACCGGAACTTTATTTTGAAAGCAACAAGAAGTTGTATGTGCTAAATTAGCAAGGTAGCTTAAGACTGAACATTACAGACGGAGAAGAATTTATGTTTCTTCCATGAGAGAAAAAAGGTATTAAAATATCGCTGTTTTGTGTAAAAAACTAACACAGGGTATTTGCGATATAAACCAATTTAAAATTCCGTTTTAGAGATTGGAGAACTGTCGAGGAAGCACTTTCTGTCCAGTTTCTGTGGAAAACACTTCTTGGTAAGCTAGTTCACATGTTCTCCATGTGTGTGTATTCGAAAAAAACCACGAGGTGACAAGGCTAGTTGCAATTCAGAGTACTTACGTTTTTTATGTTTGTTAAATGTACGAAATGTTCTAAAATGCATTTAGTTTAATAGCTTAAGTAGGAAATTATTATCATTTATCTCCTATGATTTAAAATAAGCTAATTTAAAAAGAAAGTTGCAAAGTAAATTGCCTAGTTACCTGTCAATATGTGGCAAAAGGTCTAAAACTACACTTGATAAAAATTAAAATACCAATTTTAAGTTATTTAAGTTGGGTAAAAAACAGCAAAACTGTGATTATGTTGTGTAATTAAAAAATAATGATTTATTTACTTCATTTATAAATTTAAATCCTATGTTAAAAAGGGTTAAAAAGAAATTTGATTTATATGTAAAATATAAATTACATGTTACATTGGAAGTAATGTGTCTAAAGTGAATAAGAGAGTTCATTAGTAAAATGTGATAACACCAATTCAATTTATTGTAATTAAAGGAAGTTAAAATTATATGTTTTGATAACATGATGCCTTATTCTGAAATAACTATGGTTACACACTTGTGACTGTAATATTTTAATTTCCAACTTGAAGAGATACATTTACTGTTGTACAACATTTTGATTGAATCTATTTAGATACTTTTGGATTCGAACCTGTACTATAAACCTGTTTTGTATACAGGTCAGGTCTTTTTTCTTCTCAACACTAAAGTGTATTCACAATCAATACCTGTGTCTTTGGGTTATTGTTTTACTACCAGCTCCTACGAACCTAGACTGAGACGTGTACATACTCTGAAGTGGGTTACACAAATACAGGCCATTTACCTGGCCATTTATTATGTCAACCCCGCAAGTTTTTTTTCAGTGCACATTAAATGAATAAATAACAATAGACATATCTTTTTATTCTGATTTACAAAGTTATGACCAAAAATTAACTGGAAATTTTAAGCACAAGTTTAAAAAGCAACTCTGAAATATGAAGACTTACCGCAGCGGGGTATGGAGCAATAATCCCATCTTTTGGATGGATCTGTGGTGTAGCACCATGGTTGGGGGTCTCTTGAAGGATTCCTGCAGTAGTTCTCATCAAGAAACCCATCGCCATAACTAAAACCAAAAACATTCAGAAGTGTCTAAGGTTTAGTTTAGCCCGTTGAAAACAAAGTTTGGGCTTGTTAAATAAACATTTCATTTCTTTGTTTAACTTTATGGTTGAGTCTTACACTCTATGTGCACTGTGAGAGTGAGGTGTCTGGGAGTCCCAGCGCTGGCAGGTGAAACCACCTTGTGTCCTGGAAATGTTTCCTCTGTAATTCCTACCGTTGCAGTGCATACAGTCCTCTGTTACTGTTAAAACAAAGATGAATATCAAATACAGGGTTTGAAGTTATTGCCCAGATCAATCGGATAAAACTAATGCGACTTGTAAGAGTCAGAGTGCTTCCTAAAACCACATGTTTAATTTTGTCATTTAAATCTTTTCCTATATTGGTAAATGTTTTAGTAATGGAAACCCTCAAAATTATATTTCAAAATGTTTCTTTTTAAAAAACATTTGCTACAAATGCTTACCATCTTTAAACACACAACACAAGAAATATTGAAAGAGCTGGATTCCAGCAGCAGAAAACCGTACAGGATGTCACTCCTGATATTTAAGAAGAGGAAGCCGAGGCAGATTTACAACAGACAGATCAAATTTGTTTTAAAACTTTGTGCAAACAACATGAAAAGGTATGTCCTGCCTTCATTGTACCAACAAAAGCTGGCTGCGTATTTAGCGATGTGGTGTTGCAAGGTACACAACGAGGGCCTGGACGGGATTCGATCCCATGACTCCCGGATGAGAGTCATGCACGCTACATGTAACTATTCAGCCAAAGTGATATCCCAATGGCCAAGCAGCCAAGGCACATGCTCAATCACAGCCATAGTGACAGGATCTCCACACTGTCACAGTGGGGAATATTTTACAGGGGTCCCCCCTGCCCCTCAGCAGTAATGAAACAATATTTAAATTCCACAGTCTGCACAAGTATTGTTTCTGACTATGCACATACTTTATGACCACAATGTACCCCTCTACTGATGGCTGTGTTCAGGAAGATATGCACCGCTATCTTCAAAATGGTTTCTTGAACATGATAGTGTGTTAATTTTACTTAAAGGGCCTCCACAGTCACTAGGTCTCAGTCAAACAGAGCATTTGGGTTGCGGTGAAATTAGATTTTAACTTCATAAAAAAAAACTATGAGTATTAAGAAAGAATGGATTTCTGAAGCCAGAGGTGGATCCGAACCAGTACTAGCAAAGTGTACCTCATAAAGTGGGTAGTGGGTGTATATTTCTTCTTGGCAAAAAGAGTTGAGATTCATGATGATGATAAAGTTGAACGCTGCTTCTGGCCCAAGGTCATAGTGTGGATCTGTCCTTTGTCATTTTTATTTGTTATCTTGGTTTCATTAACCCGTATGAGTTATAATATAGATTTGAACTGAGTGGTACACATAAAACCTCTAAATAATTTTATCATATAGTATTCTTATTGGTCTAATCCATTCTCCCTTGACTATCCAGATATTTACTAAACATGTTTGGAAACTGTTGTAGGTTTAGACAGAAATAAATCCAGCTAAAGCAGATTATCTAGATTAAACAAAGTATTTGGTTTCCGTTGTTTTGGTATGCCTTAAAGGCACAGTGTGTAATTTTCGGCCAGTAGGGGGCAGTGCATACCTAAATTATCACAAGCATGCGGTATCTGTGTCTTCGAGTAAGAAACTCAACAACGGAGGTCCAACTAGTGCTGCTTTCAAACACTCAATTCCCTGAGAATTATCTATTTGCCGCAACATGACGAGCACATCAGTCTCTCTTTCATCGCTTGGAACGAGCGGAGAGGTAAAAATGTATTCATGGCAAAACTTTTTTGCATTTTGAGGGGAAATCAATGTTTTAATAGCGGGCGTGTTACGTGCGCTTTGTCCGTCCGGGCTCTTGTAGAAGACATCATCTAATATGGCTCCCGCCTGAAAAGAGGACCCACGCCTACGTTTTTTAAAACTGATTTTTAAAGTCATGTTTTACACTATCGCCAATATTTTGCAATTAATGTGCTTTACATAATTATTATTACATAATATTTTAATGGCTATTTTCAAAGATGTACTTCAAAAACTACACACTGTCACTTTAAGAATCTGAAGTTAAGCTACGGATATACGCAGCATACCAAGAGTTAATGCTAAAAGCACAAGAAGCTAATAAGGTACCAAAGCTGAAAAAAAAAGAAAAAAAGAAGACAAGTACCACCTTCAGCTGTCTCCATACCACACTACTTGCAGATTTGGAGAAGAATGTTCTGTATTGTCCTATTAAACATTTTGGCAGATCTGGCGATAGGCTTGCCTGTTCTATTTTCTTGAAAAGACTCTCTTTTGGACTTTTGCTAACAGGCTGAAAGTGTTCAAAGTCCTGAATAGATCCTAACTTGGTTTCTAGGAAAGGGATTGAATGTATTATTTGCACCTTTTCCCCACTGATAAAAAATGGGGCCTCCATGATCTTTCTACACTCTAAGAAATAAAACATCGGATTTAATTGATTAAAATCTCTATCTATGGTCAGTAATTCTTCCTTCCTTATGCATTATATACTTTCCTGCTGTATTTTCAATGAATTTAAATTAAAACCATGGAACACTTTGGTTTGTTTTTACCTTCACCAGGGGCGTGTTCACACTTTGGAACATTGCAGTATTCCCAGGGTTTTGCAGAGTCAGAGGTGAAACACCAGGGCCCCAATCTACTATCGGGGTTACGGCAATAGTTTTCATGTAAACCACTGAAAAAAAGCAAGACACAAAAATATTATAAACCAAAACCCAGTAGAAATCCAAATATAAAAGCTTGATTGTTTTTCTGAAAATATTAAACAATCAATCTAAATTATGTTGATTGTTATTGTCTTATTTTACTGTATACCCTTATGAATGTGCATTCATCGTTACTGCCTATGTAACACAAGTAATTTCTCTTACCTGCAGGGGAAGTTTTCCAGGTTGTATCTGTGATTGAATGGTGTTTTAGCTGACCATTTCTGGCATGTTATACCGCTCTTAGTTATGGCAACCTTGCCACGGTACGCAATACCAATTCCAGTGAAACAAGTCAGCTCAGCAACATTTTTGGTAGAAACAGAGCCTAAAAGCATAGACAGGTTACAGTGGTGATAAGACATAGGGAAGAAAGTCTGTTTTGTTTTTTCCAACCAATTTCTTGGGGAAAAAAACCCTATGCTTGTCATTCTAAAAAAAAACAACCCATAAACTAAAGAAATTCAGTGAAATGTGGTTGTGAAAATGCATGATGATTGAGTTTGATGATTGAGTAGATCATCATCAGAAGCTTAATATAAAATTGCAAGCAGCCTCAAACCCCACTCAAAGCTGAGTCCGGCTCTGGCCTGTGTTGACACTTTGGATATATGGAAGAGCCACCACAACGGCATTTTAAAAGTTGCGGAATTAGGCCATGCCCACAAGAAATTCCCATATGATTTAGGAGCTAGACTAATAACCATAATTTGTAAATTTGTGCAGATCAAATAAGTTTCTTGGATGTTGGGGACAGAAATACAGCCATGGTGTAACACCACAGCACTTTTGTTGCCTCTCAGTTCCGGACAGATTTATTTTCAAAAGATGAACATGTCATCAGACATTACACAAAAGTTTCAGAAAAATTAAAGGAGGTTAGGGCTGGGTGAAAAGCAGTCACAGCTGTGTTTAGAAGAATAAAGAATTAAAATGTTGGATTAACTATATAATGAAATTCTTTAAAAATGGCATCACATTTTGTAAAATTTACACAACTGGTGCCCAGGCGGGTGTGGTTTGATGTTCAAAAGCAGCAAAACCAAAGTTTCTCTATGGTCTGGTCTCAGCGGAAGAACTGGCTAGCAAGTAAGCAAGTGTAGCTAAAACATTTAACAGACATAATAGAAGTTCAAGAATGCAGCACAAGTCACATTGGAAACAGTTTAAAACTCTCAATGTTGGGCTTCCACTAACCCAGATGATAAAAACCCATAATATTAGTTACCATTAGTATGCAGATGATGCTCAGCTTTACATTGCAATGCAGCCAGGTGACACTAAACCCATTCAAATGATAGGCAAATGCATTGAGTTAGAAACTACTGAACTGTCCTGAAATCTGGTTGTATCAATGGACTCAGACCTTAACCTTCAGAAACACATAAACAAAATAACCAAGTCTGCCTTCCGTGACCGTGAAAACATTTCCAGGATTAAAGAATATATATATTTCCCAACAAGAACTAGAGTATGTCATCCATGGGTTTATCCTAAATTGGATCTACTGAAATAGTGTCCTCACAGGTCTGCCTAAAAAGTCAGTCAGACCGATGCATCAGTAAAATTGGTGAGGTTTCTGTATATGTTTAGGCTTCCAAAAAGTGAATTAATTTGCAAACGGACTAATACACACTGGAATGACAAAAAGCCTCTGCAGCAATTTTGCTACTCATGCCTAATCACCAGAGGTTACAACAAAGGTATGCAGGTTACCATCTCTGAGCCCACACATAATCTTGATGTAGCTTGGTTGGAGAAGCAAAAGACCTTACAAAATGTCACTCAGGCAGTTAACAGGAAACAGAATTAAACATCAACAATCAGTTTAATAAAACCATGAAACCCTCGGCTTCATTTATACCTGAAACAGAGGTTTCTCCACATTTTGGCACATCGCAGGGCTCCCAGAGTTTAAGAGTGTCAGTAGTGTAACACCAGGGTCTCAATTCACTATCGGGGTTACGGCAATAGTTTTCATCTAAACCGCTGGGGGGAAAAAAGACAAAAATAAAACAAATATAAACCAAAATCTAATAGAAATCCAAACATATATAAGCTTGATTGCTTCTATAAAAAGATAAGACATTCACTCTTAATTAAATTGATTGAAATTTCTTATTTTACCAAAAAACACTTAATGTTGTCCATTCATTGCAACTATTATTGAAGTAATTTTTCTTACCTGTCAGGGTACCTTTCAGGTGTGTGCTTGTGCATGTGTGGAGTTTGAGCTGACCATCTCTGGCATGTTCTACCACTCTCAGTGACGGCAACTTTGCCACGGTACAATGTACTCGAAACAGTGAAACAGGTCTCGCCAGGAACATTTTGGGGAGGTGCTGAAAACAAAGACAGATTACAGTGATAACAAGACTAAGGAAAGAAAGTCTGTTAACTATGCATTATATTACTTTGTCAATATTTTTTCACAATTTGTTACTGAGG
Organism: Apricaphanius iberus; assembly: GCA_028564705.1. Taxonomy (NCBI): domain Eukaryota; kingdom Metazoa; phylum Chordata; class Actinopteri; order Cyprinodontiformes; family Aphaniidae; genus Apricaphanius; species Apricaphanius iberus. The sequence continues at coordinate 1,753,255 of JAPXFQ010002564.1, forward strand.
TAAACTAAGGATCTTTTTTGATTTAGTTTTTGTCTCACACTTAAATGTTTCAGAAGATCAAACTATTCAAATTTCATACTAAAAACGAATAGGCTGTTTAATCTAAAAGCTGGTTGTGCCATCCTTAGAAAAAAAAAAAATTGTCGGTTATAACAAGTCTTTTACACAGTACTTGGTTAAGGTCATGGCAAAAAAGCTAATTTTCTGGTCAAAAGAGCTTTAAAGTTACCTACCATTCTAAGATCAGAACCCTTGACCCACCTATATCTGACACCAGGGACTATAGATATCAGTGATTCATCCAGAAATCTTCAGAATTATTTGGGAGGAGAGATACATAAACACTAACACCCTAAATGTAACTTCTTCACAGAGAAATTTGAAAACAGTAGAGCGTTAGTCTCCACATAGACCTGCAGTACCATAATTTTTTACAGTGTTGTATGTTGGAGCAGATGTTTATCGACAGCTGAGAGGAAGAGGTTAGATAAACTCATCGGGAAGGCCCGCTCTATTCTAGGATGCACCCTGGACTCAGTGCAGGTGGTGGGAGACAGAAGGACACTAGTCAAAATAATATCTTAGATGGACAGAGTCTCCCACCCATGCATGAAAATGTTACTGATCTGCAGAGTTCCTTCAGTGACAGACAGCTACATCCTAGGAAGGCCCTGCAGAAGCGCTCCTTCCTCCCTGCAGCTGTCAGAGTCTACAATCAAAACTGCTCCAAGCAAACATAGATGTTTACACCTATGTTTATACCTATTTTATTATTGCATTAACCAACAAAACAGCTGCAAGTGCCACATTTTTCACATGCTACATCTAATGACCAATAAGTTTTCGTTTCTTACTATTTTTACTATTTTTTGTGCTATTTTTCACTACTTGTTGTTGCACATTGTGTTTTTTGTTGTGGTTTTTGTTTTATCTTTACTATTTACTATTTATTGTGTTATTTTACACTATGTTTCTGTCTAAACACTGTTTCTTTTTGGGGGGTTTTGGCTGCTTCTGTTACGTCCGAATTTCCCCTCGTGGGACTATTCAAGGATTGTTTATTCTATTCTATACTACCAGCACTTTCTCTAATTACAGCAGATGCAAAGAAAATGACATTATTTTATCAAATCAACTAAAAAGAAGAGGGTTGAATTGTCTCCAAAAAGGGTTTGTTTTAGAGCAGCAAGATATGGGGGTTGTGTTCAAGTTAAAGAACGGCGAGCAGTTTCCAACTTGAATCCTTTATTAAAATGTACTTATAGTTGTGCATATTGTTGTGGTTAACATTGTGGTCCGCTGGCATCTACGCACAACAATGAAACGAATCCTCGCTAAACTCTTGCAGTGAAGGAAGGGAAAAAAAGGCAGACTGTTCTAAACTGCGCTGCATCCATAGACTTTATATTTAAAGGCTGTGTTGCACCTGTGATGCGTTTAGACAGCGTTGGAAATCTGTGTTGTATTCACGAACATACGAACATACGATATTTCAGCTTCTAGCGAAAACACAGAAAATAATATTAAAAGTTCTGAACTAAGGACAATGTGGGCTTCCTAACATCAACCATAAAAGCTTAAATGAGACTATACAGTATATCAGTTGAGCAATTGCTGTTGCTGTCTTGAAGTTCTACTCACAGCTTTCCTTAAGAAAGTTGTGCCAGTTATTCCATCCAATTGATACAAACATTTAAAAAGAAAATTTGTTGCAATTTTTTCCCAACCTGGAACTTATTTTTATCAAATCAAACTTTATTTATAAAGCGCTTTTCATACAAAAAAATGCAACTCAAAGTGCTTTAAACATTAAAATGACCCCACACAACCCAATTCCCATCCCTTCCCCAGAAAAAAAAAATACAATTAGGAAATTATTCTTGTAAAGTGCCTTGAGATGACATCTGTTGTGAAACAGCGCTATATAAATAAACTGAATGAAATTTAATTGAATTATTTCCACTTCCCAAACCCATTTCCCAAACACACACAGACACAAACTGGCACACATCCATACACAGACACGCGTACAGACACCTTCCCAAAACGCGTAAGACCATATGTAGACACTGCGCTGAGCTCAGATAAGTCAGGTACGTTAGCATTTATTATGTTCATTTACTCACCCAGACAAGTTTGGAGCCACGTTGAGTCCTTTGGAAGAAGTTTATACCCAGTCATGATCAACGTATAGCCATATAATGGGAGTCAAAGGGGGCAGAAGATTTGCCGTCTGTAATAAGGGATAACATACCCCAAAACTCCTTCATTAAACCAATGTTTTTTATTAATTGTTAGTACGACTCTCCATCGGGGTCATAGACTGTATATAAATAGACAAACTTTCGTTGACGTCACCCATAGGTTTTTGAAGAGCAGAAAAGGAAGCCAACTGGGCGGTTCCCACCGCCGCCATCTTGTCCGCGTCACTCGCCTCGTCACTCTCAGAAACACAAAAAATGGGTAGAGAGGTGGAGCTAAGAGTGGCGCTGTGAGGCTGGGGGCAGAGGGTTAACGCTCTGAGCCAACATAGCTACAAACTAGTCAGGAGCCAGTCGGGAGCTAACTGAAGCTAACGTAGGCTGTAGCCGGTTTCAGCCAGAAGACCGCGGTTGAGAGACTTTTGCCCCGTTTTTCAACTACGATCACTTTATGGGATAAAAACTCCTACCAGAACAGCACTCCTCTTAGCCACCTGACAGAACCCCCCCAGCCGGTAAAGCATGAGCCGCGGCCGGTATAAAGCCTCCCCCCAAAGCAGAAACTTCTTGGAGGGTCTGTTTCTGCAATCAATACCACAGTCAGTCGTCTTTTTCCAAAAAGTGCAGAATAACATCCAAAACCGAATAGTTATTTTAGATAATCTCTCCTTTAGTGTTTCATCCTCAATTAGGTTTGTTGTGTAGGATTAGGATTATTTTCTGTTTAGGAATCAATTCTGCTCCCCAGCACAGCTGATTGCCTCCACCTGTCTTTCCCTCACCTGCATCCGTTTATCTTTAATTAAGTTCCCTAGTTCTCTGTCATTTGCTCACTCCTCCTCAGTATAGGCTACTTAAGATCCCTGCTTCTGTTATGCTGGTGCTAGTTCGTCGCCAATGTTCTCTGTGCTGCGGTCCTGTGATTTTGGCTCCTTTTGTTTTCTGTAAATTAGGGTGTATTCATACCAGAAAAGTCCTTTGGTCCATTTGTTTGGTCGAGACAGAAGGCATTTTTTTTCCCGTTTGGTGCGGTTTTAAAGGCAAGGAAAGGTGATTTTATTTATATAGCACACTTTCAACTTATGGTAACTAATCTTATTGGCTGCTATAATCTTGGTTAGTGGGAGCATATAAGTATTGAACAGAAGGGGTCCTAGGATGGAGCCCTGGGGGACCCCACATGGGATTTCTGTTTGTTCTGATGAGAAATTTCCGATAGACACAAAGAACTTCCATTGAAGTACTGTACCTGAAAGTCCGATCCAGCTCTCCGGTCATTCCAGTAACATTTTAGGATCAACAGTGTCAAACGCTGCACTGAGGTCCTACAAAACCAGAACAGTGGTTCTGCCGCAGTCTATATTTATGCAGATGTCATTGAAAACTTCGACAAAGGCAGTTTCCGTGCTGTGATCAGCACAGAAACCAGACTGAAAATTATCTAAGGTGCCGTTTATTGTCAGGAATATATTTAATTGTTGAGATACTTTTTTTTCAATAATCTTACTGATGGATGGGAGATAAGACATTGGCATTTCCATTACTTTAGTTGGAGTAAAGGTATCAATGATCTCTGAGACTTTAGAGAAAAAGTTGTCTACCAGCTTGTTAACAGAGTCTGAGTTGGTGAATGGGGGGGGGGGGTAGGGAGGGTTAGGTAGAGCATTAAAGTTGTTTAAAGATTTCAGCGGAGCTGTCAACAAGGAACCGTTTTTTGCTATGGTCTCATTTTGATTAGATAGGTTAGCCGGCATCATGCTTTCAAAGAAGATGCAGAAATGGTCAGATAATGCAACATCACTTACGGAGATGTTAGAGATTTTAAATCCTTTGCTAACGATTAAGACTAAAGTCTGTCCTTGTTTGTGTGTTGGTTGATTGACATGTTGGGTTAGACCAAAGTTATGGAGAGCATCATTTAGGGTGTTTTCAGACTTGCACTGTTTGGTCCTCCATTAGTCTTCTAATCCTAGTAATGTCCTTCAGGTGATAGAGGGCTGACCTTATTGCCTTTATCTAACCCTGAACCCTGTTTCTTAACTTTAATAAATTAAGCTGTGTGCTGTCTCTTGACCTTTCCTCTTTAGATTAAAAAATAATCATTTCAGTTTGTTTTTGTTTAGCTGTAGAAAGTTGTGCCACACACATCCAGTGATATTTTGAATCCATTTATTTAAGGTTAAATGGGTTCATAATCTCCTGGTGAAATTGAAATTTAAAGATGACCTCATCTGCATAGTAATGGTAACTAACCTTATGGTTGTTATGATATGGACTAGATGGAGCATGTGAACATTGCATAAGATTGGCCCCAGGATGGAGCCCTGAGGGACCCCAGATGCATTTTCCTGTTGTTTTCATGAAAAGTTTCCTGTTGAAACAAAGGTGTCCGTGTTCTTAAGGTGAGACTTAAACCAGCCAAGTACTGTACCAAAAAATCTGATCCATCTCTCCGGTCGTTTAAATAGTATACCATGAGCAAGAATGTCAAATGTTGCACTGAGGTCCGACAGAACCTGCACTGTGGTTCTACAGTCCATAGTAAACACTGATGTTCCACTAGGGCTTTTCAGCACTTTCACTGTTTGTGCCTAATCACCACAGTTTACAACTAAAATATGCAGAGTACTCACAACCTTGAAGAAGCTGTGTTGTAGTAGCAGAAGAACATACAGGATGTCAGTCAGACAGGAAACTTAGGCAGAATAATGCATCAACAATCAGTAAAAAAAACATGAAACACTTGGTTTCAATTATACCTGGAACAGGGGTGCCTGAACAGCGTGGCACATTGCAGTCTTCCCACTCTTTATTAGGGTCAGTAGTATAACACCAGAGCGTGTACCAACCAACCTTACGACAATAGTTTTCATCTAAACCACTGGAAAAAAGAAACAAAAGATGATTCTAAACCAAAATTCAGTATAAATCCAAATATATACGCTTGATTGCTTTTTTTAAGAAATTCACTCATACACTTTCAATTACACTAATAGGAAAGTCTTATTTTACAAAAAAACATTAATTTTGTCCATTCATTGCTACTGGCTCTGTTATGTAAGTAAATTCTCTTACCTGTTAAAAAAAATCTCTTACCTGTCAGGGTAGTTTTGTGGTGTGTAAAAATGGCTGTGTGGCCATTGAGCTGACCATTTCTGGCATGTTCTGCCACTCTCAGTTATGGCAACTTTGCCACGGTACGTAGCGCCGTCACCAACGTAACAGGTCAAATCACGGACATTTGCGGGAGGGTCAGGTGCTGGAAGAAAAAATAAATTACAGTGATATAAAAAAAAGGGAAGTAAGTCAGTAAAATATGTCGGCCTATATTATTTTGTCAATATTTTTTTATCATTTGCTGGTGAGGTAAATACATTATCTGTTCAGAGTTTAGTTTTATCTCACAATTAAATGTTTCACATGATCAAACTATTTATAATTCAGACAAAAACAGTAGTTGCCAGTTAAAATTAATAGCTGGTTGTGCCATCCTTAGAATCAACAAAAATGATGTGTTAGTGATGATGAGTCTTTTACACAGTGCTCGGTTAAGGTCATGCCAAACAGCATTTCTTGTCAAAAAAGCTGTACAGTTACCTAATCTACTGCTAAGATCAGAACCCTTGATCCACCCATATAAGACACCAGAAGGAACTATAAACATCTAATCAGTGATGCCTCAAGAAATCAAAATTATTTGGAGGAGAGATACGTTAACTCCAACACCCTAAGTGTAACTTCCTTTTAGAGAAACAATAGGTGCATCAATATCCAGAACAAATGCTTCATCCGATTACAACAAATGCTGAGAAAATAACACAATTATATCAAATCAACCATAAAAATTTTAGAGGAGATTATACCTAAAGAATAGGGAATTATTGGTGACAATATGTAGATTTTCTTCAGAACAGGAAGAAATCACATGTGGGAGTACCCCGGAACTCCATCCCTTCCAATCTAATCTAGTCTTCTAATCAAAGCTATAATATGTAAGAAGGACATCTTGTGGTCAAATTGGAATACTGTACTGTGAGTGCTGTGACTGGGGCAAGACAGTTCACCCATTGCAACAATAATGAGCTGTTTGAGAAGTTTCAGTCAGGCTTTAGAGCTCATCATAGCACTGAAACAGCTCTGGTGAAGGTTACTAATGATATTCTCATAGCCTTAGACAATGGACTGATGACAATTCTGGTTCTGTTAGATCTCAGTGCTGCCTTTGACACTGTTGATCACAATATTCTCATAGAAAGGCTTCAAAGTGTAGATATAATAGGAACAGCACTAGGCTGGTTTAAATCTCATTTATCCAACAGATTTCAGTTTGTTGGTTTGTTAGCTCAATGGTTACTTGCAGAGTTTCACAGGGTTCGGTGCTTAGGCTGATCCTTTTTACTATGCTTCGTATTGGTAAAATAATTAGGCAGCATGGGATAAATTTCCATAGTTACGCAGATGATACCCAGCTATACCTATCCATAAATCCTGACGAATCCAATAAGTTAGGTAGACTACAGGCATGTCTGGAAGACATAAAAACTTGGATGACTCTAAACTTCTTGTTTCTTAATTCTGATAAAAAAGAAGTTGTCGTCTTTGGACCAGAAGCTCTGAAAAACAAACTACTTAGTCAGCCCCTTCACCTGGACGGCATTAAATTATCCTCCAGTAATAAAGCAAAGAACCTCTGTGTTATTTTTGACCAAGATATGTCATTTAGATCTGACATTAAAGAAGTATATAGTGTTTCCTTTTTTCACCTTAGGAATATTGCAAAAATTAGAACCATCCTGTCCAAGAGTGATGCTGAAAAACTAGTCCATGCCTTTGTTACTTCAAGGCTGGATTACTGTAACTCTTTATTATCAGGTAGTCCACAGAATACAATTAAAAGTCTTCAGTTAGTCCAAAATGCTGCTGCAAGGGTTCTAATGAATAAAATAATAGATCACCATTCCCCTGTTTTAGCTTCTCTTCACTGGCTCCCAGTAAAATCTAGAATAGATTTCAAGATCCTCCTTCTGACATATAAAGCTCTTAATAATCTAGCTCCATCATACATAAGATACCTGAATTTTCCATATGTTCCTAACAGAGCACTTCGCTCTCAGACTGCAGGTTTACTGGTAGTTCCTAGGATTTCTAAAAGTAGAATGGATGGCAGATCTTTCAGTTATCAGGCTCCTCTCCAATGGAACAGGCTCCCAGGGCTGGTTCGTGAAGCAGACAACTTGTCTGTCTTTAAAACTAGGCTTAAAACCTTCCTCTTTGACAAAGCTTAAAGTTAGCGACAGGTTAACAGGTAGTTAGACACAGGTTAGACAGGTAGCTAGGAAGAGACAGGTTAATGTTAGTAGTCAGGTAGAGTGTCAAAACCTAGGAAGTGATAGGAAGAGGTAGAGTAGCTAGGTAGAGATAGATTGATGTAAGCCAAGTAGAGAGTGTTAGTAGCTAGGTCTCCTAGTAGCTAGGAGACAGGTTAATGTTAGTAGCTATGCTGCTTTAGGCTAGGCTGTTGGAGGACATTATTAGAGACAGTTCCTACTTTCTCTCCTACTTCTCTCCAACTGCATGATGTGCTGTCAATTCAAGCGCTAACCTGTTTTCTCTTAGTCTCTTCCTACAGTAGGTGCTCCTGACCCGCCCTGTTTGACGACCCTGACTAAGATGGCATTCCAGTGGAGGAACATTCCTCCACGTCCTGCTACCAACTTCTGCTTTTGCATCAGTTCTGTTGCTTTTTCTGTGTCTCTGCTGCCTTCTCCAAACCCCAGACGGTCCCGGCAGATGACCGCTTATGCTGGGCCTGGTTCTGCTGGCGGTTTCGTCCTGTTAAAAGGGAGTTTTTCCTCACCACTGTGGTTCTCTTATTCCTAGGTTAAACATTGTATTGTAATGACTATTCTTGTAAAGTGCCTTGAGATGACATCTGTTGTGAAATGGCGCTATATAAATAAACTGAATTGAAATTGCCTACTGGTGGCGCCAGTGTCGGGCAGCCTCGCTTCTGTCAGTGTGCCCCAGGAAAGCTGTGGCAACAACATATCTTGCCATCACCAGTGTGTGAATGTGTGTGTGAGTAAGGTAATGACTGAATGTAGTATAGAGCGCTTTGGGGTCCTTAGGGACTAAGTAAAAGCACTATACAAGGACATTTACTGCAGTCCATGAAGAAAAACAACATTGAGCCTGATTTATCAAGGGTTTGCACTTGTTAAATTGCAAGGCATTACATTTGCAATGCTTTGCGGTTTGCGCACAGCATTGCAAAAACAGGCCATAGCTGATTTACTTACATGGAGCAGAGTGCACTGCGCCTGTTAAACATGGAGCAAGACACACAAAATCCATTTAGCGCTTTTCCATATACTGAATATGCAAAATGCAATATATCCATCTCTTTACTGTTGTGAAGGATCTTTTCTGTTAAACTTTTGCTCAGTTTAGGTCAAAGTAGGATTAGCTTCTAAAACTCAGTGTTAAAACTTTTCTGTTCAGTGTGTGCAGCCAATGTGAATGAGCCATTAGAGTTACAACAGGATGACATAGAGATGCTGCACTAGTCATCTTGCTGGACTAGTAATTTAAAAAATGCTTGTTGTGGGCTTATTTGGTCATGATGATGTCAGTGTCGTCTTGTGCAAAGACAGTTATCCCCGTCAGAAATTGTATCCCCTGAGACGGGAGCGCACACTCACTCACTAAAGCGGTGTCTGCTTTCCTCCACTGTTTGACGGTTTACCAACTGACACGCTATGAATTTGATGTTTTGTTATTTTGGCTGGCAAGCTTGTAAAACCGACAGGACACTTCTTTAGATACAATCCATAGAGATTAGTTTTTATAACTGACATTACGTTACAAGTCTTTAGAGGGTGACAGAGGGGAAATAGCTGGAAAGTTACAGAGATTGTTTTTAATAAGTAGATAAATATGTTTCACTGCAATATCAAGTTTATAGTAAACAAAAAAGTAACTTGAGATATTTTTAGAGAGGACTATTTTTCCCCTAATTTACTGCTAACGTCAGGATCACTAAGACCCTCAGTAACTTGTAATTCATCAGTTGGTCTGAATGTTTACCAAATCTGTTACACATAAAACCATATCTTTTCATTTACTTGTCATTTTTTTATTTGAATTATCCATGTTTGTTTCATATGTTATTGAAGAAATCTTTGTATTCATTTAGCATTTAGCTAACTGCAGCTAATTATAGGCCATATCCAGGACAAAGGGTCATGTAGAAAAACAAAACCTTATGCTCCAGAAGGGAACAAAAAAAACCCAAAGGTTTACTTACGAGTATTTTCATATAGAATATGCTCGCTACCATGGACAACAGTTCCTGTTTTTGAGTTTAATTCTGCTGTCCAACATACTTTATATTCCTCAAAATAGATAAAAGACCTGTGAAGGGGAAGATAATGTCAACTTTAATCTGTCAAACGTAGTGAATAAGTTTTAGCATCAAGTGTGAACTTACATGCATATGAAGGATGTTTCAAGATCACAATTTGCCTCACACTCGGTCATATTTACGTTAAAGAATTTCTTCTTCACTGGGTACACCACTGCCCTCTCAGTTTTTGTGTAGTCTTCCAACCAAAGAATGCCTGGAAGCAGAAATGAAAATAACTGAAGTGTGTATCCACAAAATAGAAATGTTAGATCTAATTAGAAGTAATGAGTGCCAAGTCTGATCTTTTAATATTATACTTTTGGCATAAACAACAGTTAATTCTGAAAAATCAAAGGAAAAGTCCCAATGATTAAACTATTTTCACAATTTTTTATAGACTGTTTTCATTTCCTCTTCTATTTTACATGTTTACTGTAGTGTTTTCATTCATTGGCTTGATAAAGTATTAATGCTGCTTTATCTTTTCCACATTTTGCAAGATAAACACAAACTTCTGCAAAATTAATTGGGGTCTTTTGGTCATTATACTGAATGTTTTTTTAATCTTCCAATACACCCTATTCAGCATCTCTCTCCCCGCTTCCCTACAACATGATGTTGACACCACAATGTTTTATCTTGGGGATAGGCTTCAGATTAAGCAATACCTTTTTTTAATTTTTGGGTCATTGAATAAACAAATTTCCTTTAGCTGTTCAAATTTTGTTTAGTTTTTTTATAACTAAACTTCTTTGTCTTTCTTCCTAACTTCCTCCATGGCCTGTTGTTTGGTCTTCATATTGGCTCACTAATGTTCTCTAACAAACTTCTGAGACCTTCAGAGAAACGTTGTAGAAAAAGTTATGCAGGTAATTAAAGACAACAACATTTACCTCATTCAGTTGTAGTTATTTATATTCAGGGATGTCAGTGTAAAGCTGAATTCAAACACAATTTTAAAACTTGAATTTAGTAGTAGGCAATATAAAATTTATAAGCTAGAAATTAAAAAATTTAGCTGAAGGTAGAGATTTTGACTCTGTCATACCGTGGTTATGCATTGATGATGTCATCCACCCTACATACTTTGAACCAGGTATGTAAAGATACTGATGTTTCTTGTTCCTTGAAGTTTTTTATTTATTTAATGCTAAATAAACCTGTTCAAGTTGAAGCATTTTTAATTCAAATTGATTTCTTCTTGTGTGATTAATAAAATGTATAAATAAGTAACAAGGAAAGAAGACAATTCTGAACTTTATAATATTTAGCTTTTTATATTTTAAATATCTTTATCTGTATTTATGTTGTGAGCTTTTTGGTGTTGCATTATTTATGAAAAAGAATTGAACATTTTCTAAATGCATTTCGCATAATAACTGTTCTAAAAGGCAGTTATTCTGCTGCGATGTGTCTGGAATAAGAATGTTCAAAAGAAGTCATTTTGACTTCTCTAAATAAAAAAATGAATATAATGCAAAACATATTGTTACTGTACATGCGTTAGATTATATCACAATATACATTAGAGGCCATATCGCCCAGCCCAAATCAAATTTATAAAATAGCAAACAAAAAAAGGTTTTCAAATCACCCCGGAGCTGCTGATGTTTCCTCTTTCTGCCTGAGAAGTTGTTGACCAACCAGCGATTTCATTTTCTATTTTGTTCGACTTTTGTCTGTATGTGTATGTAGATGTATGTGTATGCATGTGCGGACATGTATCCTATTTATAAAATAGTTTTATACTTATAATTTGGTTTACATTGGCCTTTTAGGATGCCAAAGTACATCTGGCTTTTAAAATTGTGAATTTTATAAAATTATTAATTTTAAAATTACATTTATGCTGAAATTTTGTTTTAAAATTCCAGCTTTAGTGAGAGCCTTTTTTATTTGTAGAACAAGAGGGGCTGCTGTGTGCTCGCCTCCCCTCCCAGAGCTGTAACTTCCGAGCAATAGTCTGCGCCCTGTCTGTGCAGATCCCTACATGTACTTTAGCAAGTCATAAATGCGTCTGCCGATGGCTGGTTTACCGGTTGCTTTTGGCAGTCATAGACAGAACCATGTCCGAAGCACCAGGAGGTATTAACTCATCTATTATTGTGTGAGACTTTTTAAGTTGTGCAACTCTGTATAAAACTTTCTAGGTGCTCAGTTGATGCATTTTCAGATGTTTGGTGTAACAAAACCAAAAGCAAGATTTGCTCTATTATATTTTGTATGCTTCGACTTGGAAGAAAGTTGATTGAGAAGCATTTTCTCTTCTTTTTCACCAACTGCTTTGAGGTCATTTGGGAGCTTCCTTAAAAACTATTATTTTTATTTATAAATGAAAAAAATTTAATCCACACCATTTATTCTGGAATTGTAATTTATGTCTCAGAAGCAGCTGAAGGATTTAGTTTGAAACATATATGGAAAAAAAACTTAAATAAACATTTTTTGTAAGGAGATTTTATGACATTTGATTCAGCTCCACATCTTTGGAGGATTTTAAAAAATTGTAGTCGGTAAAGAAGAGAATAATAAATGACATTAAGCTATGCGTAAACTATATGAACTCTTATTTTCTAAAAGGAACTTACTAGTTTTTTCATATAAAGCGTAGTTCTGAGTTGGATAAACTTGCTGTGAGTTTGACATAGGCCAACAGTCCTGGAGCCTTTCGACATACACAAAAGATCTGAAAAAAAAAGAAAAACATTACTGTGTCATCAGTAGTGTCCTGAAGACAGTGAAGTTGAACAGTCAAGAATGAACTTACTTGCATGGAAAGGAATACACAGTGTTGCATTTGGCTAGACATTCAGCCACATTGTTTGCCTTATACTTTGTAAGTCTTGGCAAACCCAACACCGCATTTTCGGTTTTGGAGTAGCCGTCCACATTAGTGCTGGAAGCTCCTGGAAAAAAAAATAAAATAAAAAATAAAGATAGATATATCGCAAACACAGACTCTAGCTGATCTATCAACACGGCGCAGAGCGCATTGCGCCTTCTAAAACCCACAGCAAGACGCAAGCAATCCATTTAGCACTTTTGCCCTTGATGAATATGCAATCTGAGCGTTTCTGTAAGATGATGCAAAATATTGGGAGGACAATAGGCAAAGTTCCAAGCGCAGTGGAATTTACTATGCATTAATACATTTATGACTGAAAAATGAAAAACTGAATTCACAGTATTTTAGCCTAATTTTGTGCCAAAGATGCATAAGGGATCCATTCCTCCTCTCTCTAGCCATGTTGCAGCTCGCATTAGCGGCCACAAACTCCTCAATGGAATACTCTTGCTTGCGCCTATTAAGAATTGCTTATGTAACCTTAGTAAATCCCCTGCATATTAAGGACGAGTTCATGTCCATAAATAAATCTGCAAACCTAAAGGTTGACTTTACTTATCGTTTTAAGACACCTTTTGAACTTTTATTTCTAAATTAAAGACAATTAAATTTTATGCAGTGTAAAAGCTGATGTTAAAGTTTGGTCGTCCTCCATTTTCCTCTTCCTAAACAAGAACAATAAACAGCAAATGATTTATTCATGATGCACTTGACCAAGTCCAGATTTGTTCATTACTCGTCTCTTAGAAAACTAAATCCATTTTAGTCGGACAACAATCATGACTCATAAATGTTGTTTTCTTCCTACCAGTACAGATGAAGGCTACCAGCAGCAATGCTGCCTTGTACAAGTCCATGGTGAGGGCTTCACAGTAGCAGCTCAATGTTTCCATAATGTATTATATGGGTACTTATAGCATGATAAGTAAATAGGGCAGTTCACTTTTTAGCCAATGATTGGACTAACAGTCCAAATTCCATGTTAACAGATTTTTTTTTTTGCAGGCAAGCACTTTTTAGGATTTGCATTATCAGCTGGTGCATAAAGAGAGAGAGAGAGAGAGAGAGAGAGAGAGGTGACATAAGAATCTGAAGGCAGATAAGTTTTCGCACCTCCCTCTGCCCCCTATGCAAATTTATTTTTTTTCTTTGAAGGGTCACGGGGTGTCTGGTGAATCTGTCCAGCGGTTATCAGGTGAGAGTAAGAGGCGCCGTGCACCTTGGACAGCTCGCCTTTCCATCCGTCCCGGTGTGCCCAGTTACGCTCCAGCCCGATATTTGCCACAGATGTGCTGCGCCTGCATGCAGCTTAACAGCAGGCGCTCCTCCGGTAATTTACGGGTCATGAAACGGCTCATTCTGAGAGTCTTCATCTTATCTGATGGCGCTTTAATTCCGCCGTGCAAATCAGTGGGAGAAATATTTTCGCTGTCGCTGCTGTTTTAAAAGATTTGAAAGGCAAGTTTTCTTTGAAAACGAAGCAGAAACTTCCAATGGAAGAATTCATACAGTTTCCTGCCTGGAGTTCCACATTGCTCTGCAAGGTGCGTCACCCGGATCGATTGTCTGATTGGTGAATGCTCTATCCAATTGCGTACAGAGTCATTTGAACTATGCCCGTTGGTCCCGCCTCTTCTGCAGTCAAAAATACATCTAACGGTGTGTCCACACTGAAAGCGATTGGAGCGATTATAAAGCACGACACAATTCTAGGTGTTCGTGTGCACATTCGCACCTTGAAGCGTGTACAAAGCGAACTGGTTGCGCTTCAAATATGGTATTTTCACGCGCAAACCGGCCTTCAGCGGAGCTGGGGCCAGAGTGCATCTGCCGGTGGATTATGGACCGAGCTGATGGAGAACAGCGTGTTTGGCCCGGGCTTCAGCGGAGCGGAGCTGGGGCTACACTGCAGCTGGCGGTGGATTATGAACCGAGTTGACAGAGGACAGAGTGGATTACGTGTTCAGCCTGGCCTCCGGTAGAGCTGGGACCGCTGCATTGGGGGTTTGGTGAGCTACAGATACAGTCTAGCTACGGGCGAGGGATCCATAAACAGCAGCGAGCCTCTCATAAACACCGGCTCCTCGCCGCCTGGAGAAGTTAGCTGCTCACTCAGTTTGTGCCGTGAAGGTCCAAGCTTCGCCTGAGCAGCTGTCCATCTGTCTGCGGTTCGTAAAAGTTTATAATATTTTAGCAGCGTGGGACGTGGTGTGGGAGCTGCTACCAGGAAACCAGGTGAGGAGGCCGTTTCAAGGCTCACTTCTAGGCTGAGAAGTGCTTTTACAGCAACAACAGCTCTTTTAAGAGCCACCCACAAACCTTTTAAGAGCATTTCTGTCTAAATAGTTTATTTTTTTATTTCTGTCCCTGCATTGAAAACTGCTTGTGTCATGTAGCTCGGGGTGATTAGCCACGATGTTTATCAGTATTTCCTCCATGTCCTGCTGAGGCTGTGACTCCATGACAGTCACAGAATCACTGAAACTCTGTCCCCTGATTGGTTGTCGCGGCGCGATTTGACGCTGGAGTTCAGATTTTTCCAACTCGAGCAATAGATGCCATGAGCGCGAATTCACAAAATGCACCACATAAAATGCAGCGCGAATTTTCCATCTCATCTGTAGCGCGAATTGTTCGCGCAAATCAGGCAGAAAAGCTTTTTCATTAGCATGGACCACGCTTACAGAGATTAGATTTGTTTTGATTAGTTCATTTGTTGACAAAGGTTAGATAGATGGTGTGTCTGGCAGGATGCCCCGATGGAGGCTTGTTGACTCTGTGTGGGGGTGCAGTCTTCAGAAGTCGGTCTTCTTTTCGAGCCTGCTCAGGACCCCCCCAGACAAAGAACCTGAAAAAGACAGAGATTAGTGCTGGAACTTTGAAAAGCAGATGAGGGGATGAAGGGATGAGAGAGGGGATGAAGGGATGAGGGGATGAAGGGATGAGGGAGGGGATGAGGGAGGGGATGAAGGGGTGGATGAAGGGATGAGGGAGGGGATGAAGGGATGAGGGAGGGGATGAAGGGATGGATGAAGGGATGAGGGAGGGGATGAAGGGATGAGGGAGGGGATGAGGGATGAGGGAGGGGATGATGGGATGAGGAAGGGGATAATGGAATGAGGGGATTAGGGAGGGGATGAAGGGATGAAGGGATGAGGGAGGGGATGAAGGGATGAGGGAGGGGATGAAGAAGGGGATGAGGGAGGAAACGAAGGGATGAAGAAGGGGATGAGGGAGGAAACGAAGGGATGAAGAAGGGGATGAGGGAGGAAATGAAGGGGATGAGGGGATGTAAGGAATGAGGAAATGAAGGGATGAAAGAATGGGAAAATGGGGATGTAATACCGAGACAAAGTAAAGGATCAGGGGGAGGGAGGGTGGGGTTTACGAGATCAGAGTCTGAGCGACGCTGATGGCTAGGTGCTCAGGGTTTAAATAGATCATGGAGTAATTAGGGATGAAATTCAGGTGTGAGATGCCAGGTGAGTCGAATCCGAGTTGATTACTGAGAGGATACTGAATATGGGGCGTGGTCCAGCTCACGAACCTAAGTTAACATATTAACTTACATTTCATTAGCATGGACCACGCTTACAGAGATTAGATTTGTTTTGATTAGTTCATTTATTGACAAAGGTTAGATAGATGGTGTGTCTGGAAGGATGCCCCGATGGAGGCTTGTTGACTCTGTGTGGGGGTGCAGTCTTCAGAAGTCGGTCTTCTTTTCGAGCCTGCTCAGGACCCCCAAAGTTGGCCATTATTTAACAAAGCAAGGAATGAGCATGGTGAAGATCGTCCAGATTATTATGAATATAAGTACGGGATGCTGAAGATGACCAACGACCTAGAACTTGAATAGTCTTGTCGGAAATGCCTGACTGAGAAGCTGAAGTGGCTGCGCCTATACGGATGGAGTGGATTTAATAATGCTCAGGGTTGATGCCAGATCTAAATAGGATTTGACGGAAGTGATGAGAAAACCAGAATCTAGTGGCGATGCTACCGAGATCAGTGATGAAGAGAGGATCATGAGATGTGCCGTTGTTGGCCAGACGGAAGCGAATGTAGTTTGAGTTGGGGGGTGAGTGAAGACGAAAAAGATAGATAGGGAAGGAAGTGCCCAGTTGATCTGTTTTGCTTTTACGGAGCGTAAAGATAAGGGTATCCTGATTAAGGATTGAGATATCTGAAAGGCATGGATGGATGGACGGATCAAATCTGGAAGTAGTAGGGGCAAATTCAGAGCAGCGTAGAAAACCGAAGTAAGCTAATAGGAACATGGATTCTAATGTAAGATTGACTAGAGGAGAAGAGTAACCGGAACGGATTGTGCGGATGCAGCGAATAAGGAGGTCAGAGGTTATAGGGAATCGTTGATTAGATGAAGGTGCTTCTTGCTTTTTAAGACCTTTGAGTAGCATGGATATATGGCTATGGGAGAGAGCTGGACAGGGGTTACCGGTAGCCAGTTTGAAAAAGCAATTAATGCCAGAAAGGTATGATTGGATAGTGGAAATGCGGATTTGTAGGATTGTATGTGAATAGGTGATGAAGTGACAAATAGAAGATGGGATGAGGGAAGGAAATGGAAGGTTATATGTTACATGGAAACTTTTAAAACTGTTCCATCTTGAAAGATAAGATGAGAGAGTTCTAGGAGCGAGACTGTTGAGGATAGCGTTCTGAGAAATAATGGAGAGGTCTTGAAGCTGTGAAGTTAATTGTAGATGGTTGCTGAAAACGGTGGGATCGGAGTTGGAAGAGGATCTGCGTCTGGAGCCAAGGACCTGAATTTCTGGAAAGAAAGACGAGAGAGTGAATCAGCAATGGAATTTTGATGGCCGGGTACATGAGCAGCACGGAGAATGAATTGATGTTTGGCTGACGCCAGAGTGAGTCTTCGAATGAACTGCATGATGAAGGTTGAACGTGATCGGCCTTTGTTTATGATCTCAACGATAGCAGAATTATCTGAATGAATAAGGATACAGTGTTGAGACCATTCGTGCCCCCAGAGTAGGGCTGCAATTACAACAGGATAGATTTCATAATGAGCGGATGAGAGAGAGGCTGACTGGAGCTGCAAACGTTCGAACTCGGAGGGCCATGTTGAAGCAAACCACCTTCCATTGTAGAAACCGCCAAAGCCCGTAGAGGGTGCTGCGTCAGTAAATAGCTGGATGTCATCTGGATAAGAAATGTAGTCATTATAGAAGAATGAAACACCGTTCCAAGATGAAATAAATTCTTGCCAGAGGCGCATTTCCATCCGGCAAGGTTCTTCAATGGCAAGACGACCATGAAGCGAAGGGATGTTTGCTGCGGTTGAAGGAAGGTGGGAAATGAAAGATCTCCCCTGCGGAATGATTCACATTGCATAGTTGAGATGACCTTAAAGAGACAGAATCTGTTGTTTGGAGCAATAGTTGGCTAAGATGAAGTTAGAAAGAATCAGAGAGATTCGGTGAACCTTCTCGAGTGGCAGAGAAGCTTGAAAAGTGGAAGAATTGAGAGTAATACCCAGGAATTCTAGAGAAGTATGAGGACCTATAGTCTTCTCTTCCGACAGGGGAACTCCGATGTTGGAGAATGCTTCGGTTAGGTTACGGAGGCCGAGAAAAGAAGGAGATGAGGCAGGGGTGATGACAAGAAAATCATCAAGGAGATGAAGGACGTAAGGGAGGCGGTAAGTGTTAAGGAGAATCCAACACAAAGCCTCGGAAAGGGAGTCGAAGATCCGGGGGCTACTTCTGCAACCAAAGGTAAGTCTGACTGCGAAGTAATAAGCTCCTTTCCAAAAGACCCCAAAGAAACGCCAAAAGTCTGGATGAAGGGGAAGGACCTTGAAGGCACTAGTAATGTCTGCTTTAGAAAGCCATGCATTACGACCTGCTAAACGGATGAGTCGAATAGCATGATCTATAGTGACGTACTGCATTGAGAAGGAAATGGTATAAGGCTATTGATACTGGGAACAGAGGAATTGTGAGGTGCCGACAGGTCGATAATCAGTTTTTTCTTTCCCGAGTATTTGCGGGTTGCTACCCCAAGGGGGCTGATTCGAAAAACTACAAAAGGGGAGCGAGCGAAAGGACCGATCATGAAACCCTCCTTAACCTCTTTAAGGAGTAAAGAATCGACTGTATCGGGATCAGAAAGGGCAGATAAAAGGTTAGAACAGTAAGTTGAGGAATCCGGAAAAACTTCAATGCCTGGGTGGAACCCGTGTGTGAAACCCTTAACCAAGAAATCAACAAATTCCCTATCGGGGTGGCTGGCCAAACCAGAGATCAGAGCGCTCACCTTAATGGGAGTGGGGAGGTGCTGTATCAGTCAATCTGCTTTGGAAGTGGGGTTATGGGGGCAGGTGTTCCGAGCATGTGCCCCTCCGCAGAAAGAGCAGGTATGCAAGAGCCTGCAGCTAGAGGCTGAGCAACCGAGGTCATTGAAGTTGTTGCACACCATCCTACCACGGCCGCGCTTATCCATACCCCCGGAGACTGGTGCATTTGGTTTAGACTGTTGTGGCAGAGATTTAGGAATCATTGGAGGGGGAGGGGCGGCTGAGGACAAACGGTGGGGACTGATGAGCTGCGTGCCGATGATAGCCGAGGACGGAGACGAGTAACAAGTGTACATGCAGTAGCGGGGTGGGAGGGAGCGCCGCAGAGGCTGCAAGATAGGGATGCACGAGCTGCGAAGATGCGCCAATATAACTCTGAGTCTAGAAGACCCCAGTATGTACCTTGGTTGAATTGGGCAAGACGACCCGCTGCCTGGGATGAAAAAAGAACATGATATTGGAAAAACCCTGTTCCTCCAAATCTAAGGGCCATGTCAAGGACAATAGATAAATAATCATCTAATTCAGTCTGTTGGTCGGGAAATACTGAGCAAATGATGCCCCTATAAAGGGAGAATGCAAAAGCGAACTCTGTGGGGGTCAGATCTTTGGAGCTGGAGCTAAGAGCTGAACCTAGGTGCATCGGCCCCATACCGGTCTGCACCTCCCAGGGCTGACCTGAGAGACCTAGAGAAGGTTGGAGAAGGAGAGCCAAATCGATGTAATTACTGTTCAAAATTTGTTGTCGGAGAGTGGGTGAAACTGGGGAAGGGCGATTGATGGAAGAGGGTGGCCGAATGGGGGGCACTGCTGTGGAAAGAGTGTAATGGTTAGAAGCTGGTGTGTGAATAGATGAAGATGGCAACTGAGACGGCAGACCAGTAGAATTTTGAGGTAATGCAGCAATAGGTTGTTGGACATTTGAGCCTGTTGGTAATAT
Source organism: Apricaphanius iberus (assembly GCA_028564705.1). Taxonomy (NCBI): domain Eukaryota; kingdom Metazoa; phylum Chordata; class Actinopteri; order Cyprinodontiformes; family Aphaniidae; genus Apricaphanius; species Apricaphanius iberus. The sequence goes on from JAPXFQ010002564.1 coordinate 1,772,989, forward strand.
TGAAGGGTTAGAAGGGGTTCCTGAAGCGTGGGTGGAAGCCTGAGTTGAACCTGTAGGAAACATAGAAGGGGGAATGTGGGGGAAAGGAGTTGATTGATTAAATGAAGATCGGGACTGAGATGCTAAGGAACAGAAAAGATTTGTTACGAATGAGGCAAAATTTGAGGGAAATGAGATGGAAGAAGCTTCCCCGCCAGCAGGGGGAGCTGTGGAGAGGCTTGGAGCCGATCGGCCTGCAGCGCCTACTAAGGACCGCTGAACTCCGGAAGAAGTCCCGGGGCGTGACGAAGACGCTCTGCGGGAATGAGAGGAAACTTGGACAGAGTGGCCCGAGGCCAGGGAAGGAAAAAGGGGAGGCGAAGCCTCGAGACGAGAACGAAGGGAGTTAGACATGCGGGAGGAGATGGAGAAGGGCACCGATCTAGGCGGACAAGTGTACGGCCCCGAGGCGCGGAAGTCGCTGAGGAGGGATCCGACCGAGCAGAGCGTGATGGAAGAGCTCTGGCTGACTGAGAGGACTGGCTGGAATCCCGATGAGCCGATGGAAGCCTGACACGGCGAGAGACTTGACGGACCACAGATGTAGGTGATGGTCCGATGATGGAAGTCTCACTGGAGAAGAGCTCCTCATCAGATTCGGAAGGATCGAGGGTAAGCACATCCATTTTAATAAAGATTGTCTTGAGAAACAGCGCTGGTTTACGAGATCAGAGTCTGAGCGACGCTGATTGCTAGGTGCTCAGGGTTTAAATAGATCATGGAGTAATTAGGGATGAAATTCAGGTGTGAGATGCCAGGTGAGTCGAATCCGAGTTGATTGCTGAGAGGATACTGAATATGGGGCGTGGTCCAGCTCACGAACCTAAGTTAACATATTAACTTACATTTCGCGACGCAAATCTGCTTCTGAAGTGTCGCGGGACCCCAAGTCGCGCTTCATCACGCTCCTCCATTGATTTTACATGTAAACCTGAAGCTCTAGTCGCTCCTATCGCGTTTGGTCTGGACACACAGTAAGAGGTCCCAGACTAAGTACATGTAATGAACGATGGCGATAGCCAGGCTACTGTGGAGCACCTTTTTTCAGTGGTGAACGGGATTAAAACCAGCAGCAGAGTTACAATGTTCACTGAGAAACTTAATAGCATCACAAACTGGACTCTTACAAAATAATTAACCTGTTAAAGGCCAAGTCACGCCGCCATGCCTTGTGAAGCTGCAATCCAAGCTTGTGAAGCTTCCAAACAGATGTTTAAGTAAAATGTACATGTGACAGTGTAAGTTAGAATTAAATACAATAAGAAAACAGGTTTACTTAATAAATATTACAGGAAACACACTTGAAAATTGTTAACTCATTTAAATTACATTAAAAACTTGTTTATAATTGAAAAGTTATTAAGATATATTTCAGAATTTGAGAATGTGTTTGATTACACAAGTTAATGCCAGTCAGTGATTTTGTAAATATTAATCTGAATTTATTAGTTTTGCCTGCAGGCCTGTAGGTAGGGCGAGCCCTTGCCGCTCCGGTTAAGGCAGATCATGAGACTGGCAACATTTTCCCCCTTAGTTGCATTACATGCACACATAAAAAAATACGTATATATATTTGTTGGCAATAAATTTGGCGCACCCATTGTTTGATGGTGCACAACCAGTGTCTTTTTTCTGGATACGTCACTGCCTTGATATCCTAAAAAAGAAGAGTACAGAAGTTCATCAGTCTGATATGGGTCTCAAAATAATCTAAAATCATCAGTTTCACTGTATGAAAAAGAGTCTAAAGTGGAGGACATAAGAAACAACTGTCAACATGCCCAGGTCTACCAATTCAAGTAAGTTTACCCTGACAGCAGACTGCAAGCATCACAACAATTATGAAAGGCTATTGCATTTGATAATGTGAAATTAGCTGTACATGCAATAAAACTTTCAAACATCTCACAGCTGAAAGTGAGGAGTGGAGCAGACTTTCCACAAACCAATGTCAGGGACTGGTGGGTGGCTACAAGAAGCATGTCAAGTTATCTCAGCCAAAAGAGCGTAATACTGTAGGGGAGGTAGGGGGTCCTTACTTTTTCCTCAGGTTGAAAATCTATTTTTGTTGATGTTTACTTTACTGAGTAGCAAAAGGTTTATTTTAACACTTATACCTTTATGTGCTTACACATAAAGATACTCAGCATCATCATAGAAACAGCAAGTTAAGTCCAATGCTGCAGAAAACAATCCAGCAATTAGGGAATGGAATCCTAAAAAGAAAATCTAAGACAATCTGCTTAGACTTGTTGTATCTAATGAAATTCAGCAGAATGCATTATTTCATTAACTTGCAGCATTCAGTCCTCATGGATGAATGTGTAGCAACAGTAGACAGTCACCTGCTTTGCGTCGTTGACTTCACAGCAATCCCTCATACGGCACATGCATGTAGCGACAGTAGAGAGGAAAAGCTGCCTGTTAGATTACTTGTTCATTTTCAGAAATGATCAGATGGAAATATGAAATCGTAGTGAAAAGTCATTTAGTTTATGTGTGTCCCAAAACAGTAACTAGTGATACATTTCACCTTGTTTTGATTTTTTACCGACATAAACGCGGGAGTTTGTGGATCCTTCTTCTGTTTTTGCCTTCAGTAAATGACAAGCACTTACACCAATTTTCTACTTTTTATTTTCTCATTATAAGACCAAATGGTTATTGTGGTTATTGTGTGCAAACCATCACAGAGACCGGATTTATATGTCTGCCTTGACTCACAATAGTGTGGCTAAGAATGAGAGAAGAGCAGATTGATGTATCCATGTTGACAGATGTATTTTAAATGGATTAGCAGAGAACACAAATACAAGTTATACTGGTTACTAAGCAAGGCAATTTAATTTGTATAGCACACTTTCAACAAGGTAATTCAATGTGCTTTTCATCATTTGGTGGTAGGGAAACAAAGCATGATAAAAACAATTAGTACAGGTAGCTACCATTCTTGGAGAGCTGGTACACTTGAAAAATACTTATTTCTCCCACTGCAAAGTCTAAAACTGGGTAAGAAGTGTGTAACCTATTTTTTAAAGTGATGTAACAGTATGCTGGGAAGCCAGTGTTTGCAGAGGTCATGTCATTGATCCAATGGGGTTATATACACAGCTCAAAAAATAAACAGAACACGAAAATAACAAATCTTAGATCTGAATGAATTAAATATTCTTATAGAATAATTTTTCTTTACATAGCTTAACGTGCTGACATAAAAAAATCCCCCCAAAGTTATCGATGGAAATCAAGTTTATCGACCCATGGAGGTCTGGATTTGGAGTCACACTCAAATTAAAGTGGAAAAACACATTACTACTTTTATGTAATTACCTTAAAACAACTCTTCGGATGTAAATATTAAATAATTGTGAAAATTCCCACTAGTAACTAGTGATTAATTTGAACTTGTTTTCATTTTCTTTTTACCGACATTAACGTAGGAGTTCTTGGTTATTTGTAGATCTTTCTTCTGTTTTGGCCTTCAGTAAATGACAAGAGCCTAACACTAATTTTCAAGTTTTTCCTCTCTCATTATAATACTAAATCTGATTTCCCCCGATTTCTCTCTCATTCTTAGCTTTTAGACCAATCATGATCATAGATTCTCCACTACGCGAGATCTTCACTGAAGCTCCAAGCAGAGTATGATTAATAGTCATTTTGAGTGTCTTCCATGTTCTACTAATTGCCCCGGCAGGTGTTTCTTCCTCACCAAGATGTTGCCAATTGTCCTATTAGCCAATAGTTCCCAAAATTGGGTTCATTAATATTTAAGTCCTGGGTAATAAAGACCTGTTAAAAAAATTACTAATATAGTGAAAGGTATATCACAACCCTTAATGGTTTTATTTTGTGGGTAAGAAGGTGTAAAGTTTGGGAACTATAGCTATAGCCAATCCAAGCCTATTATTTTGTCCCTGGTTTCCTTAGACATGTCATGATTACACTCAGCTCCTCTCACACCATCATCACATGCACCTGACTTCAATCTTCAGCCACTCACCTCCAATCCTTATAACCCGTCACCTCCCTTCAGTCAGTGCCGGATCATTACAAGAGTTCAATCCAGATGTCTACCGTGTGTGAGCCTGCCATCCTACATCTTCGTTCCTGCCATCCAGACCACCATCATCACCATCACTCTGCACCTTCAATAAACAGTTCTGCACCTTGCTTCTGCGTTTGGGTCCATACCTTCATACACACATCCTGACAGGACAGCTCTTTCATCTTCATTGGTGGAAACGTATATGAATGACTAAGTATTTGTTTCTGTTTAATATTTTTGAGTGGACACTTATTTTGACTTGGCCAGGTAATCTTGTTGAACGGTTAATTGTCTGATGGCAATAAAGTATCTGTCTGTCTGGGGTGTGCAAAGCAGCCAGTATTTGTATTTGAGTAAAATTCAATATAGGCATAGAAATATATATTTTTTGCGTTACTCTGCTAATTAATGTTACAATCAATTTGAATACTTATGGATATGAAATACTGGTTTATTTTTTTTCCATACATTCTGCTATGAACATGTAACGTGAACATCATTGAAAAGAGACCCAAAAAAATAGGCCACAGTGGCTGTAAAACCTTAGAGGGGAGGGGGGGGGGACAACAAATAACTGATGTACGCCACTAAAACTTATGGGTAACGTGTTAGTATTTACTGTAGAAGTCCTCCGTTGTACACAATTTTTTTGTGTTCCAAATTTAGTCCGGCTCCTTAGATATCCTTTCAGTTATGTTGTTAACAGTGTTTGGTGGTTATTGTGTGCAAACCATCACAGAGACGGGATTTATATGTCTGCCTTGACTCACAATAGTGTGGCTAAGAATGAGAGAAGAGCAGATTGATGTATCCATGTTGACAGATGTATTTTAAATGGATTAGCAGAGAACACAAATACAAGTTATACTGGTTACCAAGCAAGGCAATTTAATTTGTATAGCACACTTTCAACAAGGTAATTCAATGTGCTTTTCATCATTTGGTGGTAGAGAAACAAAGCATGATAAAAACAATTAGTACAGGTAGCTACCATTCTTGGAGAGCTGGTACACTTGAAAAATACTTATTTCTCCCACTGCAAAGTCTAAAACTGGGTAAGAAGTGTGTAACCTATTTTTTAAAGTGATGTAACAGTATGCTGGGAAGCCAGTGTTTGCAGAGGTCATGTCATTGATCCAATGGGGTTATATACACAGCTCAAAAAATAAACAGAACACGAAAATAACAAATCTTAGATCTGAATGAATTAAATATTCTTATAGAATAATTTTTCTTTACATAGCTTAACGTGCTGACATAAAAAAATCCCCCCAAAGTTATCGATGGAAATCAAAATTATCGACCCACTGAGGTCTGGATTTGGAGTCACAATCAAATTAAAGTGGAAAAACACGTTATATCTTTAATGTAATGTCCTTTAAAAAAAGTCATCAGATGGAAATATAAAATAGTTGTAGAAATTCCTACACGTGTGTGCGTGTTCCAAAACAGTAATTAGTGATAAATTTTAACTTTTATTTTTTTAACGACATTAACGTAGGAGTTCTTGGTCGTTCATTATTTGGTTATTTAACTTCTGTTTTTTCATCAGTAAATAACGAGCACTTACACCAATTTTCTATTTTTTTGTTTCTCATTATAAATGAGTAAATCTCATGTCCCCCTGGTTTCTCTCTCATTCCAGGTCCAGGATGGAATCCTACCCATTGAAAAACACCAGGTCTTATGTTCTTAATTTGGGCACTTCAATCTTGTGTGATTCCACTGTTGAGCAGGATAATGAATTACTTTATAATAAAGTATATAGCTTATTTGCTTCATATAGCTCGTTAAGTTCCCCCTGTGGCTCGTAATCTTGTTCATTATAAGAACGATTTTTTCTCGGAACTGAGACTTGGACAACATTTTATGAAGACTGAGTTATTTAAACCTTATTAAAATAGGTTTTTATCACCTAAAGAACATCGCCAGAGTCCGCCCCATTCTCTCTCATGCCGATACAGAGACGCTACTGATAGGTAGGGTTATGGTTGTGATGTTTTTATTTTGGGTTTGGGAAGGGTGGGGTTTGTGAGGTTATTATAATCTGTAAAGTACTCTGAGAAGCTTTGTGTTTATGAATAAAGGATGAGTTGATCTGATTTAACCTGTAATTTTCTTTTTTATGAGTAGTAGCATTTGCAAGGAAGTCACTTGAATCTTTTTTTTTCCTGATGTTATTTAGTTGTCTATGGTTTGAATTATTTCGTTTCTGTGACTACAAGTGTATCAAAACAAACCTGAAACAGCACATGAACATGTGACGTGCATGTATTGAATGTCTTTAAACTCAGTCTATGGAGGCAGCTTTAAATTACTGATATGTTCTGTTGTGCTCTGACACAACCAATTCACAACCTTTTGAGTGCACACAGCAGTCTTTGTTTGAGCAAAGTGTGATTTTGTTGAGACAGAACAGCTTCTGGCCCTCATGGTACAAGGCCCAAATGAACCTGAGTCTGATCAGGAGGACTGAGTCTTTTTTCTTGTGGGCCCCAGAGTGTCCTTGTGCGCCCAACGGAGGACAGTTACTTCAAGTCGACTGCAATGGCAATTAAGGGCTTAGACCTGATTAATCGTCTCTAAGCTGCGCTGCCGAAAACCTGCATGTTTTTTTTTAGGTTTTATTAAATGTTTAGATGTTTTATTGGTGTTTGTTTCATTTATTTGACATACATTATTTCTAAAAGGTGCTGCACGGTGGGGCAGTGGTTAGCACTGTTGCCTTGCAGCAAGAAGGTTGTGGGTTCGTATCCTGGCCCAGGGTCTTTCTGTCCCCATGCATGCGTGGGTTCCCTCCAGGTACTCCGGCTTCCTCCCACAGTCCAAAAAACATTACCGTCAGGTTAATTGATCTCTCCAAATTGTCCTTAGGTGTGAACGTGTGCATGGTTGTTTGTCCTGTCTGTCTCTATGTGGCCCTGTGATGGACTGGCAACCAGTCCAGGGTGTACCTCGCCCGTTGACAGCTGGAGATAGGCACCAGCCCCCCGCGACCCATTAAGGATTAAGCGGTTAAGAAAATGGATGGATGGAAATTTTTAAAAGGTTTTGTATGACTTTCTTTTTTCTTCAATCTATTCCTTTGCTGTGGTCTGGGACGGACCCAGCTGAGACTACTGGCTCCCCTCGACTGATCTCCAACACGCAAGTCTGCACAGATTCGGGCAAGACTTATCGGGATCAGGACCTGGATCCTGTAATAAGGGCCCCAGGCACGTGGACTATTCACACTATATTTAACTGAAACTATATCTCAGCACACTTTTACCACATCATACCTGCACACATTCCTTGATGGGAAACCTGAAGCCTTTTGGTTTGATAAACAACTTGACACCCTGCTTTGCTGTTACACTAAAGATTAGCCTCTTGAGAAACCAGCAAAAAACAAAAATAACTGAAAACAAATAAAATACAAAAAGAGAGACACACATCCTGACCAATAATGTTTTTGCTCTTCATGAATGTGTCTTGCATTACTTTTCTTTTTTTAAATATCCTTTTCCAGAGAAAACAAAACCAATAAGAAAATTAAGTAAAAAACACACACACAAAAAAAAAAATTCATAGACGAATGGCAACAGTCAAGTACGACCTCTCCTGGTTCTGGCCTCTTGCTTGTTCACCATGGATTTTTAAGGCCTTCAGTTGATCCACTCTAACCCAGCTGGTTCCCCTCTGCTGGCATTCATCAGCTGATTGATAGAGACAGCTCCCTGTCAAAAAGAACAGAAGAAAAACACAAAAAGAGCAAGGACAAAATCCTTGGAACAATCTCAGAACGTAACAAGGTACACATTATACATACTGTATTACTTAATTAACTAAATTACTTAACTATATACCTCTATACATGCATACACATTCATGTACACATGGCATATAGTTCCACATCTCCTATAGTTCAAACACACACATTTATCAACATTCACTTACATATACAGAAGTTTGACTATGTGCAGTATGTGTACCAACAAGTGTATCATTAAACGGCGAAAATTAAATAATATTTAAAGGGTGGATGTTGGGAAAATGTATATAGTTAAATGCAGGTTTTCTTACAGAAAGGTTTGAACTTTAAGAAGGCATCTAAATGTCTCATGAGAACAGAATGTTTTAACCTTGAAGAAGTTCTTTTTTGTTTCGCTGCAACACTGTGAGTTTCTCCTAGATAAATGTAATCAGTCATGCTCGGCTTTGTGAAACTCGCCCCACACATGTTATGTTTGACTCAAGGGAGAGGGAGCAATGCTGAGAACTTGTGTGAAAACTTTGTGTGAAAAGTCTTCTCTCTGTACTGATGGGTGTGGTATGATCAAAATAAAAGAGGCTGCAGCGGACAGAGATTTTGAGATCTGCTGAACTCCAAACTTGACTCAGTTGGTTTGTTCTGTTGGTGTTTGACAGTATCTCCCTCTGCAGAGCTTAACAAAAGATAAACTATTCCTTCTGTGCGTTTGTGGTTCTCTCTAGGTGACCTGCTTATTAATAACCAAATAGTGGAGTTATATTGTAATTATTGCATTGCCTTTATACTACTGAAAAAGTTTCAAATATCCAACACACTTTTCCCAGTTACTCTGGAATTTCTCCTTTTCTGCTCACAAAAAATATGTTAACTTTTCCATCTCAAAGATATTCCGAATCACTGTTATCGTGTCCTCTAATTTTGGTAAGTCTTTAGTTAACCATTTTCTAGTGAGAGCTTTTTTATTTACCAACACTAAGATTTGTCATATATTTATATGTCGTGTTGTTGAATTAAATAATTATCATAAGTAATTCAATGCATGTTCAAGCAGAGACAAAATGGAGCCAATTTCCAGTTTAACATTTATTTTGAACAGATTAACAAATTGCAGTTTACAGAGAAAGTTGCCCTAGTTTCTCTGTGGTCCAGACTTAAAGAAATCTGAACAATTAACTGATCTTTATTTCACAGCTTTATAGACTAGCGGGCCTCTGGGGTTGTAGGCGTTCCTTCTCCTCGAAATCTTACTCCAATCCGATCATTTCCAAACAATGTCTGAGCAATGATTTGCTGTCAGAGAATCCTGGAGTCAGAAAAGGAATCGTCTCTGTTCTGGGTCAAAGGTTCATTATAAAATTTTATGGTTAAATGGCTATCTGCTTCTCTAAAAACTTTTCTCCCAGTTTCTTATCTAAACATTCTTGCTTTTACAGCTTGCAATAAAAACTCACCCCAGAGTTTTATGACTTAAAAGCTTTCCTGCATAAACAATACTTGACAAAACATTTCTTTACTATCATGCAAGCTAATTAAAACAGACTTTTACTTTCTAAGTGATAAAAGTTTAAACCTTATTCAGAATTACCACAATTCCCTCTTTTCAATCCATTTTTAAAAATGGATTGATTAAAGATCAAAACCTGTAAAGCTTTTTGAGAATGCAAGACATCAAATCCAAGAAATTTTATCAGTTTAAAAACATTAAGTATTCCAGACTAAAATTCAAAAGACAAACTATTAAAGTACCTTTTTTAACTTTAACTCCCATTAAAAATGTAAATCTGTTAATCATAGATTCACCCTCTTTTGGCATTAACCAAAAAATTTATTTTAACAATTCCCACAAACTAATTCAAAACCCACAATGTATAAGAATGTCTTACATGTGAAGAAATAATTAAATCTGACTTGATACATGTTAATACTGTGGAAGAAGCTCAGAAAATCCATGAACATAGACATTATCACTATATTATATTCTGAAAGAAATCAAACTTAAAGTGTTTAGAAACCTGTGAAATAGAAGGTATTAAGAACCCTTTTAGGCAGTGTTACGACTCTTCACTTGTGAATAAAATGGTTAATCAAATAGTTAAACAACCTGTAAAATGCAAAAAAAAAATTATTAATAAATGTTCAGTCTTTATTTGTATTCTGATCCTCTTTCTTCACTCATTTTATCCCCCTCAATGGCTCCTGGCAGCTGGAGAGCGATATACAGAGCTGATCAGTGTGGAGGGTTCCTATTTTTTTAGTGTTCCAGTTTTTACTCCCAAATTTGCAAATAACCACTCTCTGAAATGCCAATTACTTCATTAATTGAGCATTTCCCCCAATATACACACATGCACAGACAGGCCCCGCTTCCCATAGCTTAGCCCACCGATGTGGGCTGGTCAAAACCTGCTGTGCAGCTGATTGGTGAGTTGTGATCTTCTTCTGTAGATCCCTCTTTTGAGATGGCAATTTCAAATTGCCCATCTCATTCATTGGCACATAGATCACACTGGATGAGTAATATCACCACCCAAACAACCTTCTGGGTGAGCTAGGCCCCGCCGCCTGTGGCCCCAGCTTCCGATTCAGCTTGGTCAAAACCTTCACGACCCTCCTTAGGCAGAATCCGACCAGGTTCGTCGTTGGCGTGGAGCTGCACTTTGTGTGTGTTCCCAGCTGTCATCTGGAACTTTGCTGAACCACTGGACTCCTCACGCCTTTGACCTGGAGCTGTACCTTGGACCCTTTCAGCAGCTGTAGTCAGCTGTGACCAGAGGAGACTGTGTGCTCCTCACGTGCTGCTGAATCCTGGAGATAATCCTGGGGGCATAAGCTTGTAAACATCTAAAAAAGACAGTTTTTTTTTGATCCGGTCTTGTGATCACTCCTTTTCAATCTAATTCAACTGCATTGTGCCAAGAAATTATTTCACCCATCTAATTAAAAATAATCCCTGGGGAAAGAGCAAATCCACATTATTTTGACACACCGTTGTTTTTTCCTAAAAACTAAACCAAAAAACACCTCCCTCATTAATGGATTTAAAAACAAGAGCAGGCTCAAGAATTTACTTTTTGTGTACAGTTCAACTGATTACTATCCATTTGCTTGTTCACCCAAATTGATTCTTAAATTTACTTATTTTATTTATCCAGTTTAAGACACTTATGTCTGTTCCATTAAAATATATCCTTTCTTAAATTCAGTACATCCCTGTGGATGAAAACGTAAAAGAAAGAAAAAAAATGTTTTTTCTCTCTCACCAGCCAGCAACCCCCTGCTATCGGCCCAATTTTTCCTGCCAAATTTTGTTCCCGGTAAATGGTGGTATTTTACCCGGAGATAATCCTGGGGAAGACATGGGGTTATCAAAATACTTAGAACCGCGGCCACCTTCGATCAGACAAACAGAAACTCTTGTGGTTAATTCAGCAACAGTGACATTGAATCAACAGTCTTTGATCATCACTTCTTCAGCAGAAACTGTCCATCTCACGCCAGCCAAGTGAATTCACACATTGTCCTTGAAAGTTCAGCTCAGCATGAGGAAACGTGCTCTTTTGAGGGTGGCCTCCAGCTCACCCCTGAAAATATACAGTCACCTGTGCCCCCCTGTGTTTGGGAGGAGAGCACAAGAGAGTCGTAATTCTGCGCTGGTCGTATAGATGTTTCTCTCTGTGGCCGTTACGGCGGGCGCCTGGCACTATTGTCATCAGCCCACGCACCCCCACCCATCTCATCTCCCCAGGATCATAAATTCCATCTCAAGAATGTTTATCTGAGGGGTTTGTCTGTTGCAGGATGAGAAAAAGAGAAAAAATATATAATTAGAGTAAGAAGAAAAAAAAAACAGACAGTCGATCCTCTCAGCTCATTCAAATCAAGTTACATTCAAACATTTTACTTTCATATTCATTAGTCTCCTTCCTTGAATGCTGAATTTAAATATCTTCCACACTCAGACTGCCTATGTGGGCTCTACTTTAATTTTACTTCAATCAGTTATACTAGTAATAATTTCTTCAATATTAATTCTGGTAAAAATATACCAATCAACAGGTTTGCTCTCTCCACCAGGAATAATAATCAATCCTTATACGTCTAATTAAACTGTTGTTCTAATACTTCCCCTGCGTATTTTAATTAATGATTCCTTCATTTTTCATCCAATTTATATTCTATATTTCATCAATGCAATGCCTTCCTCAATTTTTTTCAATTTGATAAATGTCTCTTTCATCTCATGTGTAAATTAAACATTTATAAAGATGGAGCATCGCAATATCTCATCAACACACTTAGTTCTTAGAAAAACAAAATTAAATCAAAAAAGAACCAAACAAAAAGGCTGGATTTTTCTGTTAGATTTTGCTAATACACCACTAAAACATTGCAATAACAAAAATAAAGGCAATAACCATCTGCAAAGGTTCTATCCCTTTTTTTAAAAAGTCGCTATGGAAAAGTGGCTCTTCCTGGTTTCGCTTCACTGAGGTTGAGACGAATAGCTCATATTGAACTAAACCCCTTTGTAATCAGACTTAACACCACTTTTCCCCGACTCTGTCCCTTTAATCAATTAATAATTTCTGCTAGTATAAGTATGCTACTTACATTGAGATAACTGTTGTTGATGTTGAAAAAGGTTAAAAACATCAAATGTTTAAAACAAAACCAGAGAAGAGTACTCACTGATAACACAACATAGTTTACAAAAACAGTCTTCAGTTTGCTATACTTCAAAGTCTATCTATATTTCTAAAGAAAAATCCAAGATTTAAATCACTGACAAAACAACTTCCCTATAAATATTTGCCAAACCTAAAGTATATTTTTTTTTTTAACACAATCCAATATCCATTCAAAGTACTTTTGAAATTTTGAGAGAGAAAGAGGAAAAAACAAAAAATAAAAATAAGAAAAAATAAAGAAAATAAAATCAAAAATCTAAATAAATTGTCAGTTACAGAGTCCCCACTAATCAAATGATATATTATGTCATTACTCTAGGATCAGATCTATTCCAAAATGTTTTAGGACCTGTAAATTTACTCTCAGCATCAAATAAACTAGCTTAATCTTAAATTTCAAAACCAAAACCGATTCTTATTTGTCAAAACAAAATGTGCATTCAAATATATGGTAAAAATTACTTCAATGTAGCTGGTCCAATCATATTTTGCCTCTACACGATCAGAATAAATGAATTTAGAATTTACTTCTTACTTTCAAATTAAACCATCATTTCGGTCACATTCATTATTTGTTCTTAAATAAATCTACCTAAGACTTTAATTGTTACTTTCAATCCTTAGACCAATTCCAAATTTATCCCCAGTCTGTTAAAAAACAAACTGATTACCAAAAGATGACTCTGTGTTTTAATGTTTTCTTTTTTTAAAACCAAACATTCAAATCCCACTAGTTTATAAACTATCACTATGATAAGTGTTGTTTTGCATGGTAAAAACATTTAATTTGTAACGGAATTGAAATATGCTGGGTTACTTCTTGAGCCCCAGTTGAAATTTGATAAATCCAATAAGCATTTAGTGTCCAGAAAATCCTTAAGAATGTTCAATTGTGTAAATAATTTAACACCAGTCTCCTTTAGGTCATTCATTCAGAGACCAAGCTATATTCCTAAAGTCTATAGAGCCATCAGAAATAAGCCAAACATAATTTTAGCATAAATGATACTTATTTAAATCACAGACTCATTTTCTGTACCCTTCAACACGGTGCTTA